>JADMLD010001402.1:0-1445554 GCA_017589585.1 Phylloscopus whistleri
TTGAGTTTCTATGTCTAATTACAATTTTTTGAACATAGTCATGAAAATCTAATCATTGTGACAATAGTCTTCTGGAAATTATACTATAGAAGAACAAAATGCAGGCAATTTAATGTTTGCTATGGTTCATCAAATTCAGACTCCTCATGCATAACTTGGTCACATTTATTTGTGCACCACAGGGGTATAACTCCAAAAGGGAAAGCCAGACACAGAATGTGCTTCACAAAAAGATGTTGTTCCCTTGGCAACTAATATGGTACTAAATGTTCCAACAGGTAGCATATCTCACAACATTGAAACACATTGTTCTTATTGCAGAAAATGTATGCAACCCAAAATCCCATAGTAAAAGTGAATGCAGTAGATGTTCCTTTATATTTCATTCCAAAATTCTTGTCACCATATAAAGTTGTCTCCCATTTCTCTGCCCCTCTGCCATTTAATGATTTTTTTTCCCTCAGTATATTGTTTTACCTAGTGTATCAGTGTTTTCCTCTAATTATTTCTTCCAGTCACAAATTCTCTCTTTCCGAGGTTCTTTTTTCACTCTGTTTCCCACATGCATCTCAATTTCTTTGTCTTCTCATCTGAGCTGAGAGATTTCTTAGGAAAATCTTTTCCTTTCAATTTCAGTTGCCTTCCATTGTCCTTCCAATAATCTTTAATTGAGGCTGAAGAGGCTTTTTCAGCAACAACATTTGCTCTAGGTTCCCAGGGGCCAACTGGGACTATTTAGTTGTGCCTTTTATGTTGTAAGAATCTTACAATGCTTGCCGACCACTCTGAGCTTGGAACTTATCTCTGTGAGACATCTTGGTTCAAAGTGATTACTGGAAATCAGGACAAAAGAAATATAATAAAGAGAATTCTTTGACTGGAAAAATGTAGTGGTCTTACCAGTGCTGAAACTCAACAGAAATATGGAGAAAATATGTACTTTAGGAGACATATATTCTGCAATCAGAGTCGGTGGTACAAGCAAAGACTAAGAATAGAGCCATTAAGGTGGATCTCTTTTTGATACTGACAGATTTTTTTATGTCTCTGTGGCCTAGTTTTGTCTGGGATAGAGTTCATATTCTTAGCAGCTGGTACACTGCTGTACTTTATATTCAGTGTGAGGATAATTTTGATAGCACGCTGATGTTTTAGTTGTTTCTAACTAGTGCTTAACCTAAGTTAAGGACTTGGCATTTTTCCATGCTCTGCCACTAAGGAGAGGCACAAAACCTGGGAGGAGGCATAGCTAAGACACCTGACCTGAAGTGATCAAAAGGATATTTATATAACACTCATAGAACCGTACAAGTTTTTGGGTTAGAACCATAAAAATCATCTAGTTCCAACACTCCTGCCACAGGCAGGAACATCTACTACTATACCAGGCTGCTCAAAGCCCCATCCAACTTGGCCTTAATAATTTCCAGGAACAGGGGCATCCACAACTTCTCTGGGCAGCGTGTTGCAGTGCATCACCACCCTCACAGTAAAGAATTTTGTCTTAGTATCTAAAACTGCCCTCTTTCAGCCTAAAGTCATTATCCCCTGTGCTATCACTACATTGCTTTGTATTTTTCACCTTTTCTCATCTTTTTTGTATAATTTTTAAAACATTGCAAGGTTTCATTTTTTACACAGCATTTTGATTCATCAAACTTTGATATTTAAGGAAACATTTTAACATAAAAATTTACCTTATGCTTTGTTCAGTATTTGATGTCTTTTTCAAAAACATGTACACAAAAAAAACATCCAGAAACATCTTAAATTGATTTATTTTAACCTTTGTCTTTGGTTTAGGATTAACAGTTTTAATTTACAGATTAACTACTTAGTGCAGGATAGCTTTCCGACTCAAAGACAAGGCCAAGATGCTCTTCATATTTTACATTTTTTAGCTGAAGATCAAATCTATATTTTCTTCAATACAGGAAAGATTACATTGTCATAAGTAAATATAAAGGAAACATTTAGGATAAGCAGTGTGATCATTGTAGGTTTTCCTTAGAGTTCAATAAAATTTAGTTAATATTTTTTTATTTGCGTAGTCATATACTGAGTTACTCTTTAGACCAAACTAGAAGCTAGGGATTAACACGCTGTGAAAAAAAAGAATTTTTATTTTTCTAACTTTATCAGTGTTCTGATGCTTCAGTAATGTTACCAATGAATGAATGAATAAATAGTTTTAAGACAGTTCCTTCTTGAAAAGCACATCTTTTACAGCTTCCCACACAATAAGAAACACTGGATAGCTGTTTGAAATGCAAAAATATTGGAGTTTCACTCCTTTCTCTTTAATTGCTTTTTGAAATGGAATTTTCCACTTCAAACAAATCACCTCCCTTGACCTGCTGGCAATGATCTTTCAAATGCAACCCAAGATACAATTGGCCCTCTTGGCCACAAAGGCACTGCTGGCTAAAATACAGCTTTTTTTTTTTTTTTCTCACTAGGACCCCCAAGTCTTTTTCCACAGAGATGGGCTTTCCAGCAGGTCAGCCCCCAGCCTGTGCTGGTACATGAGGTTACTCTTACTCAGGTGCAGGAGCCTGCATTTACCTTTGATAAACTGCAGACAGTTCTTCTCTGCCCATCTCTCCAGCCTGTCCAGGTCCTTCTGAAGGGCTGCACAGCCCTCTGGGGGATCAGCCCAAAGCTTCTTCCAGCTTTGTGTCATTGGTGAACTTGCTGAGGAGGCATCTGGACCTTCATCAAGTCACTGATGAGTAAGTTAAACAATACTGGGCCCTGTATTGAACCTTGGGGGACACCACTAGTGACAGGCCTCTAACTAGATCCTGTGACACTGGTCATGGCCCTCTGGGATCTGCCCTTCAGTCAGTTCTCAACCCACCTTGCTGTCCTCTCATCCAGTCTGTATGTAAAGAGGTTTAATAGTATCTACTGTACGAGTTGTTATTGGTCTTAGAGACTATTCTGATCTATAACTTCTATTTCTAATACACATTTTTTAAAATAGAAACAAGAGATTAAAGAGTATGAAGCTAGACATTTCAGTGGTATTTAATAACCTAAGAGGCCATGGCCACAAACCAAAATGGAAAGAATTTGCTTTGAACAGGAAAAAAACCCTTCTATTGAGAACACTGGACATTGTTCCCCAGAGACTCTCTGAAGTTTCCACCTTGAAGACATTCAAATGCCAACTGGAGATGGTCCTGGGCAATCTGCTCTGTGTAACCTTAATTCAGCAGGGGAACTGATTAGATCACCTATTGCTCAGATATTACAATCTGAGCAACTCTGCAATTCTGTAAATTAGGGAAGAGATGTTAAATTCTACCAAGGTTTTAAAATTTTCAGGGTTAACAGTAAAAATCACAGGTAGTTACTACAGCACATTAGAAGCTGTATTTGCCATTTGCTTCCATTCAATTTTACTTTTTTGTTTTTAAGAAAGAAATTACACAGATTGTTATCAGCAGCACAGTGGAGTGTTTTCTTGCAAGCCTTGGAATGAAGACAATTCAGCCTGAAGAGTTTAAGTAAAGTCTCAGAGCTTTTAGTTTTGTGGCATTCCTTTTGCTTTCATATTGCTGCATTATGCATTAAACATATAACTACAGCTCTTTTAGAAATTTGTCCACTGGTCATGAAAACTATAAAGACAGTTAAATCATATTTGCTGATTCTAACTGACAACAGACATGGTGATTGAAGCAACTTGTATTCTGATTAAATTGAGGGTTTGGAAAATCTCTAAAGAATTCAGAAGGGTCAGAAGCCAATAAAATAATAAGTTAAGGGACTTCATGTTTATAAACCCTTTTCAATGTCATCACTATCCTTTTTAACTGAAAATGGCTGAAATAGTATCACATTCCCCTCTGGGGAACTGCAGGGGGTTCTTTTAAAATGGATGATCTAGGACATAATTAAGACAAACGACGAAAATATTACATCTGAGAACTGGTAATGAAAAGGATGTTGCCCTACCAAAGAAGAACAGGAAAGGCAGAAAAGGAGGAAGGAAAAGGAAAAAGAATGGGGGGAGAGAGAGGAGACAGAGAGGAAAAGCGGGCATTACCACCCACTTGGGGCTTGCCGTCAATGTCTGAGCGGCAGCACGTGTGCACAGCTCCCGGGCCACGGGCAGCTGGACACACTGTGAGTGGGTGCTCGGGTGGGATGTGCAGGGCACTGGACAGGGACATGGCAGGGATCTCCATGGCAGGCTGGATCGGCAGAGCAGGGTGGAAAGCAGGTGGGTCAGGCAGGAATGAGGTAGGCAGGGACGAAGCAGGTAGGGCATCAGACAGGAACGTAGGGAGGAAGGAAAGGCAGTTGCTGGAGCAGACAAGGGAGATGAAGTGGTAGGGCAGGACACAAGCTAGGTGGTCAGCAGGTTTCCAGACAGCAAGAGGGAGAGCCAGCGAGTGAGCAAGGGCAAGCAAAAACCACTTCCAGCGAGGGCAAAAGTGAAAAGCAGTAGCACCTTGTAGCTTGAGATGCAGTTACTTTTTATACCACCTGGTTCCTCCCAAGGTCTGCTCGCTGACAGGAGGCCATTGGCACAGTTGAACATCCAGCTGCAGTCCATTTATGGAGACCTTTTGCCACCTGATTGGAGAACCTTTCTAAAGGGCACAGTGTCCTCAGTGGTCTCCTCCCGACTGCCTGTTACATGAAATGGCTGTCAGGCGAAGTCTCCCTAGAGACAGAGCTTTCCTCCATCTTCTCCAAGCTGCTTCCTGCAAGTAGCACTTGTGCAGCCTCTCCCCCACACACTTCTGGTAATTTCAAACAATGTTGAGATAGAAAGATTAAATTGGCTCCCTACAAACAGCTAAAATTTGTAATTTTTGTTGTTGTTGTTGTTTTGTTTGTTCGTTTGTTTTTTTGGTGGTTTTTTGTGTTTGTTTTGGGGGGGGTTGTTTGTTTTTGTTTTTTAACTGCAGGTGAACCATGGATTTTGCTTTATTTTTTTTTTAAATAAAGGATTCATTTAGATAACTTATTTTTCTGTAAAATAATAAAGGCAGCTTATTTTTCTGTCATATACTGAAGCTGTCATGTGTAGCTCTTACCTTTAGAGAAGCATAGTTTTCAGCTCTCAGAGATATGTTTATGACAAAATTTAATGCACTGCTGAAGCAGAATGTGTGTAAGCTGTCTTGTGTGTATACAATTTAAAGTACAATGTGTGTACTTTAACACATACTGACTATTCCAAAATTAAGTAGGAGGGTTTAATACAGCTAGTAATCACACACAATAGATACAATATTGTAGATGTTTACAATCAAATGTCTAAATTTTTAAGTATTCAAATAAAAGCAGACTGATTTTGAGTACTGCTTGGTAACAATTACTTCTTCCATCTATCTTGTGAAATATCTAGGATTCTGTGACACTTCGAATCCATGGGAGGATGACTAAGCACTGCATTGAAGGTTCTGCATTTATCTAAAACTCCAACTTTTCTACAAAATTAGTCTTATAATTATTTCTGGGTATCTGGTTCTGACTGTTTCACTGAAGTATAAGTGCATAATTAAAAGTAAGTAAATAGATGGATACTGATGGAGTAAAGAAAGCTGGCTGTTATGGAGAATATTTAATACTAGATCCCATTAAGAAACCAAAATTCAAGAAACGAGAGAAAAAAGGTACTGTTTTGAACAATTTATTGACTTTTTTTCACAATTTTTGTGTGACAACAAATTTTTAATTTGGAACAAAATAGAAATAACTTCTCTGTGTGCGTGTCTGTGTGTGCATATGTGCCTGCATGTACATTTAAGGAAGAAAAAATAATCATAAAAATCAGAAAAAATAAGTTTATTGTTGCAGTATTATGTATTTGAAGTTCATACAACTTCTTATGAAAGTGTTAGAATTCAGCATATTTGAAAACTCAGTTTCATAAAACATGAAAAATATGTCAATCTACACATTTCCTTTGATCCTTTTTGTACATATACTTTATACATTTTATCTGATTTAACTGTAGACCGCAAACCCTCAAAAGTAAACACTGTCTCCCCAGTGTCTAAAATATTTTGGAAGTTGCAGAGTTATTGATTAAAAAATTTTAATATATGCAGTTAAATATTCCTCCTTATCAATGTTCTGTCACACACATAGTTTGTCAAAACCACTGGAATATTCTCAAATGTAATGTGTTTATTAAAATGAACTAGAAATTTACAAATAAAATATATTGGTTTTTTTGTCTTCAGAATCCAGGGGATTTTTTTTCCTGTAAGGATCAAGATTTTATTTTTCCAAATAGAAAAGGCCCACATGACCATGCAATAAAATAGTCTTACATTTCACTGAGTTTTAATTAATATCCATGTTCATTTCTATTCTCTCTTAGCTGGTTTGTTTAAAATGCCAATTTAAAAGAATTTAATTAAAACACAATATTCCAGGAGGCTCATTTATATACTTCTTTCTCAATGAAGAAATATCTACAATTTTGATTTTGATTCCTGGTCATGGTAGAATTTTTTATTATGAAGGAGATCTCACGAGCCAAAGATTCGTGGAAGAATCTATTCTTCCTAATTGAAAATTTACAACTTAACCAGTGCTCAGTCTCTAAAAGTTTGAAATTATTTATATCTACAACAAAATGTCTTTGGCTTGCTTAAAATTTGAAGACAGGGCAAAATTTGAATTTGCTGCTTACTTCTACTTACTAACAAACTTTGGATCACAGCTTGAGGCATGACTGTTCCTCTGTGTAGATATAAAAGTAGCCACCAGTCAAGCCCTAGAAAAGGTATAAGACAATGAATGCATGAAGCTTACTGTAAGACAGGTTCACTGACATGAAAAAGTTAGTCTTAGCAATTCCTCTCAAAAGTATGAAACATCCATCTTTCCTTTTAGTTTTTCTAGAGTTCTGTTAACCATTTTCACTTTTCTTCCCTCTCCCAAAGGAAGGGAAAGAAATGAAGGAGGTGGAATTAACATAGGAACAAGATCCAGAGGAAAGAAAGCATTTTGTATGAACTTCTTAGCTAAAGGAGAATAATTATATATATATATATATATATATATAATCAGGAGGGATAAAGGAAGATGCTATTTGCAAGTGTTTTAACCTCCTGAAAATGGGAAATGATCGGACACACAGCTATTGCATCTCTGTTACTCTGATAATCAGTCAAAGGGTTCATAAATAGTGTTAGCTCCCTTTAGAGAACACACTTTTAAGCCAAAGTTCATTCATGCAACAATGAATGATACTGCAAATAATGCCATTTCACAGCTTTGAAGTATTACTTGTTCCAATTTCTGGTAGTGCTTATAATTTTAAAATATTTTCTACATATTTATCTTTTTATTTTCTAAAAATTAATCAGAAAGGAGAATTAGAAATTTTCTGTTCAGGATATGCAAGGCTGAAATACAAATTGACATGTTTAACGTTAGAACTGGAAAAGGTGAAATCTTATGATGGGACCACTCTAAACCCATATATATCAGAAAACATGCACACTGGAGTCAGTTAACATGATATCAGCCAAAAAAGCTGAACTCTTTCCAATGGTGCCCAGTGACAGGGGAATGGGAACAAGTACAGGAAGTTCCATCTAAATATAAGAAAACTCTTTTTCACTGAGTGTGACTGAGCACTGGCACAGGTTGTGGAGTCTCCATCTGAGGTGACATCCAAAAACCATCTGGACATGGTTTTAGGCAATGAGATCTAGGTGGCCCTGCTTGAGCCATGAGGGTTGGACCAGATAATCTCAAAGCTCAACCATTCTGTCATTCTGTGAGTTTGAACGCATTGAGCCTAACCCGCTAGTTAACTATCTTACATGGGTCCTACATGTATTAAATGGGGTTTAAAATATCACTGTTTCATCTAGAGCTTGCATAGCTTGATAGCAACTTCTATTCTAGGTATTGCTTGTCACTGTGGGATAGATAACTTTGGGAGCTGAAACACTGGGGCAAAAGGAAGTACTGAGGTAAAGCCAGGACATTTAACAACACAGAGAACAGAAAGGATCACAAACCTCCGTATAGAAGATTTTCCCAAAGGAAATCAGCTAACATTTTTTTCTTATGAAATACGGACTAGCTCCAACACAGATAATCATCTGTCCAATGTTTCATTGGACACAGGGCTATTTAGACTACAAAACTTCTAAAGAGTGGACTTGAACAAAGTTTTGTGCTTGTGAGCTTAACAAAAAGATTAAATGTATTTCATTGCCCTGTTTGCAAATTAATACCTGTGTGAAAATGAAACTGAAAAATTAGAGTGAACTTCTAAAGTTCGATGAAAAAAATAAAAAAAATATTGCTTTTGTTTTACATTTTTTTCGCTTTCCAACAAGAAAAGTGGGCTGCTTAGTCTTTTTCATGGATAAATATTTTGATAAAACTAACAAAGGAAGAGGATAATCCATTCAGAAATGTTAGAACCATTTTGAAATTGCAATTTTCATGTACTCATGAATGCCATAACTAAAAAAGCTATGTGATTAAACCGCATGCATCTAAGTAAACTTAATATGCCAGTATAAGTGCAGGGAACATAATTTACAGATAAATTGCTGAAGAAGGCATTTTTTTCCACAAATACTACAAAAGGTTTTCATAAATTATTTTGTTATTCAACTTAAAGGTTTACATAGAGATTTGTCCTATATCAAAGATACTTTCAAGTCAACAGATGTAGACTGCATTTAGTATGACATTTGACTCCATCTTAATAATATTAAATAAAAAGATCAAATGACCATAGCAGTTTTCAGCAGACTGGAACACATTGATTGAGCATATGTTAATCTGGAATCTCTGTGATGTCTGTGTCAGACTAAAGAATTAATATAATAAAAGTCATACTGGTAATATCTGCATGTGGGAGACAATGTTGTATGAAGTTAATGGAGAGAAAAAGGTGTTAATTCTAAACTGCAAATTTTGTGAGTGCAAAATAGTTTGTCTGCAATGCGCAATTGCTAACTTAAAAAACTTTGTTCATCAATGTTTATATTCACTATTTTGGTTTTGGTTTCTTCATTTTTACATTCAGTTTATATCAACTATTAAAATCTAATCCTCACATAAACAGGTTTTGAAAAGTAGGCTTTTTCATAACAGCAGACCAGTGAACAACAGAAGACTTTAAGACTTAATGTACAGGATTAAGGATATAAAAGTGCATGCATCCATGGACTCGGATACTTTGGACAGTGTCATATCAAAACAGAAGTCAAGGGTTAGACAAAGGTCACTTTAGACAACACAGAAGAGTTTAAATTCAATAGTTCTATTTAGAACAGACAGTAAGGATTCCTGAACGGAACTCCATAGGTATGCATGCTTGTCCACTGAACGTAGTGCTAAATGTCCATGAGCCAGATGTCAGTTGACTAGTCCATCTGGAAGCAGATAAAGCATAATGCCATGCATGTAGCTGTGGAATGAGATTCAGTGTAGTGAAGTATTTGGGCTAATTAATATTACTTCTTGGGTTGGTTAATTAGCTCCAGGGTAGAATTATAATTGACAGAGGTATGTGGCTGTGATTCTGGAATTAGGTAATTTGCTGCCTGCTACCTCATGTGTTATGCTTCATTGAATGATGCAAGCAAACCCCTGCTTCTTGTCATGTGATGCAAGCTATGTGTATGGCAACCTGCTTTGGAAAAGATAAGCTCTGATAAGTTCTGTTTACTTATATAGTAGGTATGCTTTTTCTGTGAAGGAAGGATCCTGGCTTTCTGGGGAATTTTTTCTTCATGTTTACAGGTATTTTTGGTGATCTTTGAAGACCTTTATTAATGAGGACTTTTCATTTCTATTTGGTGTTGGGGTTTTGGTTGGTTTTTGGTTTTTTGGTTTTTTTTTCTCCTCTGTCATTTTGGAATAACTTATAAACATTTTTCTACAGCTGAGTGTAAACAGTTTTGATTTACCTTGATATTTGTTAACAAATTTTGCAGAATAATCTGCAGGTAAGGCTGGATTAAACTGGATAAAACAAACAACTTACATTTTGAGACAGATACACAGATTCTGCTAAATTATGATGGATATATGATCCATTACTAAGGGAAAATAGTCTGGAAGTCACCATTTTAACAAGAGTCTACACTTAACTGACATGAGATTAGATTAAAAAAAAGAGACCTGGATAAGCCACTTAACAAAGGTAAGAAGTGATGAAGTTTGAAAGAAATAGAGAGGGTAGCTACATTTGGACAAATGAAGGCATGTGTCCACAGCATGCATGGTAAGATAGACCCTTAAGCAACTATGACCTTAGCTGAATATATTGGACACATCAAAGTGTGGCACTGTACATCTACCAAATTGATCCTGAAAGTATCTCAGCAGGGTGTTTTATCTTCACAGAATCATAAAATAATTTAGGTTTGATGGAACACAGAATAATTTAGCTCGAAGTGGGGAATCCTGACTCAGGGCAGAACCCAGCTTCAAAGCTGAATGTAGCTTTGAAGTTACATCAAGTTGTTCAGACCTTTGGGTAATTTTTACTTAGAGTGGTGTCAACCTAGAGAGTTAATTCCTGTGATGTGGGTGTAACCTCAGTATCATTGTCTCTGACCTAGGTGCATTAACAGGTGGTCTTTTTTTCAGTGTCTTTTGTAACTGTATGCCATCTTTCCTTCAGGCTTTACTCTGTTTGGGTGAGAGGGAAGACAGTCCAGCTCCTGTTCCTGTGATTTGATAAACAGTATGGGATATTTTATTTGATATATATATGTATTTTATTGTTTTTCTTTTTTCTACATCTCCTACCAGAAAACTGTTCTCTTTACTTTCAATGTCTTCTTTATCCACGAATTCCTCACTGAGAAATTCTAGGAACAAGAATACTTAGGTCTCTCTTTTGGCTAGAAAGGACCTCTGAGTTATGATGCAAACAACATAATGTACTTCAGAATAAAATAACTATATTCTCTGATGTATGTTAACAAGAGGAGATATGTGAGTAAAAAAACTACCCTGGCTCTCTAAATTTTCTGCAGATACCCAAAATACAAACTCAAAAACTCTCATACTGCTGAGTGGGAGGACAGCTGAGCATGGGAACACACTATGAAGGCTGCCTCCAGAATATACTAGTACCTGTTCTTTGAGGCACGAGAGGAACTTAACCATGTCAGAAAAAAGGGATTATATAACTTCTTCCCCTTGAAAATTCAACTATGCTATAATGAATCCTCTTCTGACAAAAAAAAAAAGAAAAAAGAAAAGAAAAGAAAAGAAAAGAAAAGAAAAGAAAAGAAAAGAAAAGAAAAGAAAAGAAAAGAAAAGAAAAGAAAAGAAAAGAAAAGAAAAGAAAAGAAAAGAAAAGAAAAGAAAAGAAAAGAAAAGAAAAGAAAAGAAAAGAAAGAAAATAAAAGAAAGAAAAGAAAAGAAAAAAGAAAAAAGAAAAGAAAAAAGAAAAAAGAAAAAAGAAAAAAGAAAAGAAAAGAAAAGAAAAGAAAAGAAAAGAAAAGAAAAGAAAAGAAAAGAAAAGAAAAGAAAAGAAAAGAAAAGAAAAGAAAAGAAAAGAAAAGGAAAGGAAAGGAAAGGAAAGGAAAGGAAAGGAAAGGAAAGGAAAGGAAAGGAAAGGAAAGGAAAGGAAAGGAAAGGAAAGGAAAGGAAAGGAAAGGAAAGGAAAGGAAAGGAAAGGAAAGGAAAGGAAAGGAAAGGAAAGGAAAGGAAAGGAAAGGAAAGGAAAGGAAAGGAAAGGAAAGGAAAGGAAAGGAAAGGAAAGGAAAGGAAAGGAAAGGAAAGGAAAGGAAAGGAAAGGAAAGGAAAGGAAAGGAAAGGAAAGGAAAGGAAAGGAAAGGAAAGGAAAGGAAAGGAAAGGAAAGGAAAGGAAAGGAAAGGAAAGGAAAGGAAAGGAAAGGAAAGGAAAGAGGAAAGGAAAGGAAAGGAAAGGAAAGGAAAGGAAAGGAAAGGAAAGGAAAGGAAAGGAAAGGAAAGGAAAGGAAAGGAAAGGAAAGGAAAGGAAAGGAAAGGAAAGGAAAGGAAAGGAAAGGAAAGGAAAGGAAAGGAAAGGAAAGGAAAGGAAAGGAAAGGAAAGGAAAGGAAAGGAAAGGAAAGGAAAGGAAAGGAAAGGAAAGGAAAGGAAAGGAAAGGAAAGGAAAGGAAAGGAAAGGAAAGGAAAGGAAAGGAAAGGAAAGGAAAGGAAAGGAAAGGAAAGGAAAGGAAAGGAAAGGAAAGGAAAGGAAAGGAAAGGAAAGGAAAGGAAAGGAAAGGAAAGGAAAGGAAAGAAAAGAAAAGGTAAGAAAAGGTGAAAGAGTAAAAGAGTAAAAGAGAAAAAAAGAAAAGAGAAAGAGAAAGAGAAAGAGAAAAAAAAGAGAGAGAGAGAGAAAGAGAAAGAAGAAAAAGAGAAAAAGAAGCCATTCAACATCAGAGTCCTCTCAAAGAACTTGGAATACTAACAATTCACTCACTGTGTTGCTTCCATCAGTAAAAACTCATTAATAGTAGCACTGTGAGGGGCAGGTAAAAGTAAGCACTATAACAGTAAAAAAAAGGTAGAAATTAGGAAACAAGTCTATAATAATTTTAATAATATTATTTTGATTAAGACTTTATAATAGGAATTTCTTTCCCTTCCCCCCCTTTTCTCTAATTAAGCTGGTCTAGAAGTATTTCTTTAATTAGACTAGTAAAATTTTATTTAGAATTAAAATAAATTTTTGACTTTACACTTGACATGTATTTAATTTCTTGATAAGTTTTTTGAGTATAACATATTCAGTAATGATGTTATCCTGCATAGCATATTAAGCTGAAGTAGATGAGACACATGGCAGGGTAGAGTAGGTAGAGAGACTTTTACAGTGCAGACATCAGTACTGATCTTTAAGAAACAGGGCCCTTATGAAGTGGAACTGAAATAAAATAGCACTTTAATCAGTTTCAAAAGTTTTAAATAGATGTCTCTCCTTTAAGTGCTAATGCAAGATACTTTTTGGCTTCTGTTTGAATTGTTGGCGGAGAATGTGGTGTCATGTTTTTCCTCCCTGTATGTCAGTCTGGTCCTAGCTAAGAAGAACAGAAGGACCTTTTGGAAAGGATTTTTAAATAAGCACATTGAAACATATATGTTTGCCAAGAATTAGAAGTGGTTAGAGGGAATAGATGAGACAAAGGAAGAGCTTACTACCCCATTTATAATAGTTGCACTTTACACTTATGTGCTGATTACATAGGTATAGAACATATTTAGAGACAAATATGAATGTGTGGTTGTGTCTGTGATGATGAAAGCTGTGGGGGCTATATGCTGCTTATAAATGACAACTGAAACTAGCAGATCGCAGAAGGTCAGCCACTCACAATTCTAAAAGATTCTTCATACTTTCTGTGGCACACTTCCACTGTGAGAAAGATAGATTTTTTTTTCTTCTCTCTTCAGACTTTTTTTTTTTTTTCTTTTTTTCTGAGAGGGGTGGGTATAGGGTGAGCTACATTGTTAAATGTACAGCTACATTGTTAAAATTTAAGCTCCTTGGTAAATTTTTTGGAGGAATATGTTGAGTGCTGGTAGCATGGTGTGCAGCTGCAGAGCAAGCCGCAGGTTGAGCTCTGGGTGGGAGCCTGAGGCAAGAGGCCGAGAACATAACAAAGGGCACAGAGACCAGGGGACTGGACACTCAGAGACATGCCAGGAACTGAGGACTTAGCTAGAAGACCCCAGACTATCACAATTTAGACTGTGAGGGTATAAAAACCCAGAGTTTCCTTTGTCTGGGGACACTCCTTGGAGGCACCCAGTTCAAGCTATTATGCTGTTCTTGCATGTTGATTAAACTCATTTAAAGATCCAGATGACAGAGACTCTGCAGTGGGAAACCTAGGGCTGAGCTGGTAAGGAAGCTTTGTCTGACTGTGTGTGAGTGGTATGTGTAGGAGTGAAGTGGAGCAGCTGTTGGCTCATTGGAGCCACTTGCTGGAAAAGGACCTCAGTCCACACTTAGGTGGTGGAAGACAGAGAGGCTCCTGGATGGTCAGACAGGAAAGTTTATTAACAAATTGATCCTAGAATCCTGACCATAGTGAGAAAAAACTTATTAATGACTACTGTGGACTGTTTGGTGCATCTGAGTGTTAGCTCTTTTCATATAATTTTTCTTTATTTTCCTGCCAGTAATGCGTTAGGTAGGAGCAAATACCAGATGTATGCATCTCTCCTAGTTGAGCTCAATAGCATATTTCTTCCAGGAAAGAATGCACTCTCCAATTTATCATCTTTAAAGCTGTCCCTAACTTTATTGACATTTTGTGTTTGCAATAGCTGAAGGAGTCCAAAGTTGCCTGTATGGAGTTCAAATCAGGTCAGAATGTAAAGATATGATGTACAGGCAAGTTATCTTTTTTTGTTCTTGTTGCTGGTTCATATTTCTTTTTGTGTGGAGGTGGAAAAGTGAAAGTGGCTCTTTAGAGATCAGAAATTTTGTCATTTTACCTTGTTGCCCACACAAAAAATGCAGTACAATGGAGTAGAAAAGCAAAGAAGCAGACAAACAATAAATGAGTGGGTAGAAGAGGAAAAAACATGTAATGGGGAGTGGGGAACAGAAATTGGGAGGAGAAAATTATGGGTGGTGAAGTATTTTCACAGTTAAAATAGCCTTTTAGGGAAAGTGAAATTATATTTAAAGTAATGAGAAATATGAAAAAAAGGATGAAAGAATGAACCCTGCACAGGACAGCCACAAGAATTACACTAGTTCCCTGAAGCATTGTTCAAACCCTTTTTGAACTCTGTCGAGCTTGATACTGTGACCACTTCCCTGGGGAGCCTATTCCAGTGCCCAACCACCCTTCGGGTGGAAAACCTTTCCTTAATACCCAACATAAACCTCCTCTGACACAGCTTCATATCATTCCCTGGGGTCCTGTCACCGAGCACCAGAGAAAAGAGATCAGTGCCTCCTCTCTGCTTCCCCTTGTGAGGAAATTGCAGACTGCAATGAGGTTTCCCATTAGCCTCTTCTTCTCCAGGTTGAACAGGCCACATGACCTCAGGCACTCCACAACTTCCCCTCAAGGCCCTTTGCCATCTTCATAGGCTTCCTTTAGACACTCTGTAAGAGATTTACATCTCTCTTATATTGTGATGCCCAAAACTGCGCACAATTCTCAGTACTCTGCCTCAGTGCAAGCAGAGCCGGACAATCCCTTCCCTTGCCTGACTGGTGATGCTATGCCTGATGCACCCAGGGTGCAGCTGACTCATATTTGAATTTCCATCAACCAAACCCCCAGGTGCCTTTCCACTCCATTTATTTCCAGCCTATCATCCCCCAGTGCTTGTTCCAGATGCAGAATCTGGCACTTCACTTCATTAAACTTCATAAAATTCGTGATTGCCCAGACCTCTCCATAGTCAAAACTCTTTGTGGGGCATCTCTATCTCTGAGGAAAGCAGCAGCTTCTCCCAAATTAGTATCATCAGCAAACTTAGTAACCCTTCCAGTCCTATATCCAAGTTAATTATGAAGGTGTTGAAGAGCACAAGGCCTAAGATGAAGCCCTGCAGAGCCCCACTAGTGACAGGTCACCAGTCTTATGTCACCCCATTGACTGTAATCCTTTATGCCTAACCCATGAGCCAGCTTCTCACCCATTCCATGAGGTGTTTATCCAGCTGTGTGCTGGACATTTTATCCAGAAGGATACTTGAGAGACAATAAAAAGCTTTCTTGAAATCCAGAAGGATTGTGTCAATTGGCTTTCCTTGATCAACTAGGTGGTTTACCTTGTCATAAAAAGGAATTAGGTTTGACAAGCAGAGCCTTCCTCTCATGAATCTGTGTTGGCTGTAACCAATGACTGTACTGTCTAGGAGGTATCTTCTCCATAACTTTATCAGGCACTGAAATGAGATTGAGAAGCCTGTACATTCCAGAGTCATCTTTCTTGCCCTTCTTGAAAACTGGGACAATGGTAGCTAGCTTTCTTTTAACTAGGACCTCTGCAGATTCCCAAGACCACTCAAAAATCATCAAGAGAGGCTTTACAATGATGTAATCTAGTTCTTTTAGTATTCTTGGATAAATCCCATCAGACTCCATAAATTTATGGGGATCCAGCTGGAGCAGCAGATCCATCACAACTTCAGGGTCAGTTGTCAGTTTATCATTCTGACAGCTATGGTCCCCCAGTTTAGAGCACTGGGATCCCCTTCACCTGTCATCAGTGCTGAAGACAGAGGTAAAGAATGAGTTAAACATCTCTGCCTTGTCTGTGTTCCTGTTTGAGAGGTGACCATCCTGATCCTGGCACAGGCCAGTTATTTCTGCACTGCCTTTTGCTATTAACTTATTTTCAATAAACTCCTTTTATTGTCCCCCACAGTTCTGGCCAACTTCAACTCCACATGAATTTTCTCTCTACGTGGCAAGCAGCATCTCTGCATTGCTTCCATTGGGCATATACCTTCCTTTTTTACCTTATCTCCAAAGGAACATTCCTGCAAAGACAAGCTGGTCTTCTGCCTCAGCTACTTAACTTCTGACATTTAGGAATTGCCTGCTCCTGTGCTTTATGAGATGGTGCTCAAAATGTGACCAGCACTTGAGGACCCCAGCACATTCAAATGCATTTTACCAGGGGACCTTGCTCACTAGCTCCCTGAGCTGCTTGAATTCTGGTCTCCTCATATGCAGGGTTGAAGTTTTGCTAGCACTTTTCCTCCTGTTAACAGAATTTTTAATCCTGATTGCTTTGTGATTGCTGTAGCCAAGATTGTTCACCTGTTCAGCCATGAGACCCTCTCCGTTACCATGCAATAAATCAAGGAGGACATCTTTCTTAGTCAACTCCCCTACTACCTGTACCATGAAGTTATCATCCAGGTGTTTAAAGAGTCTTCTGGGATCTGTTTGTTCCAGCTGTGTGGTTAACATCCAGCAAGTTGAAGTCTCCTATAAGGACAAGGGCAGTTGATTTGGAGATCTCCCTTTGGTCCTCGAAGAACAATTTATAAGTGTCTTCATCCTGGCTAGGTAGTCCATAGTAAACTCCCACAATGACACCTGCATTATTTGTTTGTCCCCTAGTCCTTACCCAAAGGCTCTCAACCATGCCATCACCAAATGTAAGCAATATTCTAGTCCCTCCATTGCATACAACACCAACTCCTGGCCTTGCCTGCCCTGTATATTCATCCTGAAGAAGCTGTAACTGTCCAACATGGGACTTCAGTCACAGGACTCATCCCACCAGGTTTAACCTATGCCAGTGATGTCAAAGTTCTGGGACTGGTGTAAAGCTTTGAGGTCACCATTGGCTCCTCAAGCTCCATGCATTGGTGTGGAAACATTTCAGGTGTGGTTTATTGTAGCCAACACCTCATGGAGCAGCTTGAGTGAGCCCACTAGTGCTCAGTTCTTCAATTTTGCCATGCCATACCATTACTTATCACTTGCAAGCCTGGTTTTTGTCCCTTTCTCCCTTCCAAGTTCTGTATATCTGGTAGCTTAGCCATAGATGCTGGGGTAAAAGGAAGCGAAAAAGATAGGAAATGTGACCTCGTGTATCAAAGAGTAGCTGTGCATCCTGAAGAGCATTCTACTGCAAAAATGAAACCAGATAATTTTCTCTCTCCCTTGATGACACACTCAGGTGTTGATTTTCTTTTCAGTGTGAGTGTTTCTCTGAGACCTGCAACTGTGATTCCATGCATGCTCAGAAATGAGGCACAGTCTGGGCATTGCATAGCTTCTGGTTAAGAGTTTCTGGAGCTCAGAAAAAGGAAGAACAGTATGTTTCTCCTAAAGGACACATTTCACAGATACAATCAGAGTATGCTGAACAGATGGTGCTTAACGTGCTTTCAGGAAATCTATGCTTAGGAGTAGCGGTCTGTGATACAGGACTGAATGTCAGCTAGAAACGAATGCATTAGGTAAGCTCCAAGAGCCTATATTTAGTGCTATCTGAAAGGAATGAACTTTTATTTAGAAGGAATTTAGTTTCTGCCCTCTGAGACTGTTCCACAATATGTACCAAAGTGTGCTAGGTAAGTAAGTTTTGAAGTTTTTCTTCAAAAATGCAAGAGCTGAACTAAAATCTTGATATAAATGCAACTTCACTCACCAAATAATAATTTCTAATGATTAGTCTTTCATTCTGAGCATAAATGCTAGGGTTTCGATCCCAAATGCACCCACAGTCCTGTGTTGAGAACCTACGTTCCAGTAGGAGGATCAGAGGGAGATTAGATTTTACGGATGTGCTTAATATTTTGTGAATGAGATATTAGAATTTTCCCATTCAAATTCTTTAATTATTTTTCCACAGCAAATGTTTTAAAGGAATCTAGAAAACCAGCACTGCAATTTTATTTCTTCTTGAGATCCACTACAGAAAAAAGGTTACACACCTAACTTACAGACCATTAAAACCTTTTCTTGGATCACATCCTCAGTGGAAAAAAAAAAAGTCATGCATCTCATGCTTACTGGTAAAATGGTGAAAAATAAGAAATCTCCCTCAGTTCTGATATTAAGTAGTATAAGGCTATGCAACTTCCAGATATGTTTTCAGTATTTTACTGTATTGAACAGTACAATCATTCCATTAAGTGTGGTCACATACATTGAAATAATGTGAACACATAAATTGAAGCCATAAAAACTCTTACCCATTTCAGCGTGCCTCCATTCAGAACTGATGTTACTTAATGCTATTATTTCTACATGGGAAAAAAATGTCTAGAGAGTAAGACTTTGTTCTGGTAACAGCTTTTTACATAAGAGTCTACAGTCTTAATAGGCAAGACAATAAATAGAAGGTACAAAGAGTTAAGAAAGCTTTGTAAAATAATGTAGCAAGTTAATGGCAAAGCAAGAAATAGAAAACACAGATTCTGAGTCTTAAAGCCTTTATCCTATTTACTAGAGAAATGACATCAATAAATAGCTTGTTGCACAGATAGAAGAGGGTGAACAAAGCAGTATAGATTAAGAGATGATTTCCCATTGCTGACGGATGTTCCCTTGAATGAATTTATGAAATCTGTGACAAGATTAAGACGACCTGGATTAAGAATATAAACTACATGGAATAGAGTGATAATTAAATGCCACAAGAATTCTAACATGTCATGCTGCAGCAAGTCGGTTACATTATTTAGGCAGACATTGCAGGAGAAAAAAAAGATGTTTAAATGAAACAAATGAATATCATACAAATTATAAGCTTACAGACCCCCACACCCATGCTCCTTCCAAACAACAAAAATACAGAACCTTGAGGATTGCTACTGAATCAGTGTTTGAAAATCGGTGCATCAATTCAGATAGTTTTTATAGCTAGTTAATCACGTGAAGCATTCTCTGACTTCTGAAGAGATGCAGCTGTGAGTGAACCTGTAAAATAACTCTGACCCCAGATGTTCAGACACTTCCATTCAAAAATTCCTAACCCTGGAGACACACAATAAAAATGGGATGTCTTCTCTAATTATAACAGAAAGGTCAAACACACATCTGTTTACTTTCACACTTTGGCAGACCTGATAAGCAGAATTAGGCCTATCAGTTTCTCTGCTCAAGTGTTTTCCTTGACAATCCCTTGACAAAAAGCAATGCTTTTGTCTGGCTCTAACTGTATTTACCCAGCATCACCTTCCTTTATGTATTTATTTCCTTGTTTTCTTAGCATTGGACTTAAACTTCTCACTTTGTATCCCTGTACTCAGCTCTTGCAGACGTGTAAGGTTCTGACTCAGTAGTTAGCATGGCTAGCTATGGCAGTCACAGCATAGTTTTGTGAGACCTGAGAACACAACTGTCAGAAAAGCATAAACAGTTGTCTGATTTTTCCTGGATATTTTTAACTTGGACACTAAGAAGGCAGATGGATAGGAAATTGTGTTCTGTTCTATTCTGCCCTGTTCTATGAAAAAGCATGGTTCTTCACCACCATCCAGGTCACAAAATCTAAATGCTTTGCTATATATATATTATTAATATATTATCTATGTTGTTTGTTTGTTTGTTTGCTTGCTTGCTTGCTTGCTTGTTTCTGGGCTACTCATAGGGACCACCAGAGAGATCCCTTCTTTCTGGAATTCTAATGAAATTGTAGATATACTGGGAGCATATCTGATGAGAAAATTGAGGCATCTGCATGCCTGTGACTATGCCCCAGTCAAGGAAAATTGAAAATCAGGTGCAAAAGGATATTCTTTTTTATTTTTATAAAAAACAAAGGGTGTTTGGTATAGGAACTCTAGTATATGATAGAATGCTAATAAGATGCTACTGCCAAGCAATTAAGATATTTTTTGGTCTAGACTTGCACCTTTACAGAATATACTTTAGTGCCATCACAGGGTAATATCTGCCTTAGCAATGCCTCATTTTGTGGTGATGATGTAGGAAAGTACAGAAGGAGTATGGAATCCCCTCCTGCAGTTATAGGAAAATTATCTTCTCAATGAGAATAATCTGTTTGCATAGAACAAAGTGTCAGTAGTGCTACTTACAGAAAAACAAGCCCACATATTCTAAAGTATCCATGGACCAATATTATTTGACATGAATTATTTTACTTCAATCAAAAAAGAACATAGAAAAAGACATTGTGGATCAGAACAACAGAATGTTTAAGAGTCACAATGCTTGTTTATAGATACAGGTCTGTAAAGGATTTCTAGGTGTTGTCATATTATACTTGAGTGTCTGTGAACATTTTCAGAGAACACTTGCTGTGAATCATGACTAGTTAACACAGGTCTTCAAAAATTAAGAGCATTTTTTTTTATAACCCTCTAAATTATGATTACTTGAAAACTGAGGGGTCATCTGATACGAATATTCATGCAGTTGTATATGTATTTTACTTGCAGATACAATTCAAGTATTTACCTGTACAACTGACTTACACAATATATTAGAAAAAAAACTTTTTCCAGAATTATTTATTTCCAGATGAGAAAGGTGATTGATAAGAATGAACTCACATATCATGATCTTAAGGCATTTCACACAGGAAAAAAAATACAAATGAAAATTTATTTCCACAAGCCATACCCCCCGACAACATAATCTCATAATGGTTGTATATCGTGAATGAGATTTCACTCTGCAACCCTTATTTTTTTGTGTTCATTCAGAAGCTAAGCTGGTGATTCCAAACATTTAAACTTTCTTGAGACTCAAGTGACATCACTGGAGTCGGTATGTATATTCCCCACATGTAAATATACCTCCATGTCTTCAAGGAGATAGGCAGTAGGATTCCCTGTGAAACTGTCCTCAGGAACAAGGGAGTAGAACAAACCTGGCAGATCTTTAAGGAAGTCCATGGAGTGCAAGACCTGGCAATCAGGAGCAAGAAATCGGTCAAAGAAGTTAAGAGACTGGTATGTCTGAGTAGGGTCCTGCTGGTCAAATTAAAGGGAAAGAAGAAAATGCTTAAAGTGTATTCCACAAGTGGAAACAAGGACAGGTGACCTGGGAAGTGTATAGAGAAGTTTGGTTGTATAGGAGAGGGGAAAGGAAGGCCAAAGCAAAATTGGAACTGAACCTAGCAAGGGATACAAAGAATAACAGGGGTTTCTACAGGTAAGTTAGTCAAAGAAGGTCTACCTGCCTGCTCCCCCTCATGAACCCTGTTTGCTAGAAGAGGAAAAACTAGAACATCATTTGTGTGGGAAACTAGCTAGAGTAGATTCTTTCAATGTAATCATTAAAACCAACCTCAGATGGTAAAACAAATGTGGTCTGCCTGTCCTTTCTGTTTGTTCACCTGGATTTGCAAGGGGTAGTGAGTTTAGCCTTGGAAGTATGAGTTCTATTGTAGAACTTCCTTTCAGAGCCAGAAATAAAAAAAAGCTCCTGGTCGGTTTCATTTACCAAAACATAGAACAACACAGCATGACATCTTGCATGTGCTCTTTCCAGCATATTCAGTGGCTAGTAGTAGGAAAAGGTGAAACAAAACATTCTCTTGACTTTATTAAAAATCTTTCTATAGACAGTATAGGTTTAGATGAAGACAGGAAGCAATAGAGACATTGGTCATTAATGAGCCACCACAAAAGGTGGCTTGCATCACACTATGTACAGCACCTGGCATGCAGAAGTCAAGCTGCAGCAAAGCTTGATGGTGAGGGCACCAGACTGAAGAGGTTTTTTAACTTATGTGGAATAAGGAAACACTGCTTTGGTGCAGAGCCAAGAGCCTGTTGAAAGTGGCAATGGGCAGTGGGGTACTGGTTCCTGGGCTGGGTGGGTATTGGTCCTAGGGAGGGCTGGGCAGGGATAGTCAGGGTTGGCAGAGTCCTCAGGACCACGACATTTCTTCATGGAAAAGGGCTCAGGAGGATAGCAACAAGTGATCAAGACCCTTGATTCCACCTCTTCAACAGGATGAATATGATACTGAAGGGAATTCTTAAATTCTCTTTACACTTAAGTCTGCCAGGTCTATTTTTGTACATTTTCTAATACTGTCAGCTTCCTTGCTCTTTATTCATTAAACTGACAATATAGTAATTGAATATGCTGTATCTAAGTTTTATATGTATGTTAAATTCTTTCTATATAGAACTAGTTCTTTTTTCTCTCTTTGATCAGCTTTGACCACTTTTTTTCTCTCAGTGATCAGCTTCAGTTACTTACCAGTTTTTGTATCAATTTAATGACCTGTTGATGACCACTGGTATCTGTTTTCTTTTATCCCTGGTTCCTCCCTTATATTTCTTCAGCTGCGCTTTTAGACTTTCTGATCCCATCTTGCAATTGTACTTCTTAACAGTTGTTAACTTGCTAGTGACTGTTTTTCTTAAACAGCCTTTGAACTGTGGTTTTCTTTGAAACATAACTGGGTTTTTTTGTTAGCACATAGTAGTGACATGTACATCCTTGTCTTAGGGTCATCAGTTGTTCACTTTACAAAATAATAAACCATTAGAAGATATGTATAGATTTAATGCCCTGATAGCTACTTGTTATTAACATCTACTTTTAATAGCAGTACCATTGGTGTGTTATTCAGTTTGTTTTACAATAGTAAATAATGATGGTTATATATATATTTTTTAATCTAAATGAAACTTTAATTTCTGAATGGGAAAAAACCAAAACAGTTCACTATAAATACTGCTGAGCATAACGAATTTGACTAGATCTATGGATTATTTTAAACAGGGCAAGCAATAGTCTATAGAACACTAGAGAGCATCTGCTATAGATGAAAAAATGTTTTTTTTTATTATATTCCTGCTTGCCAGGATTTCTCATATTTAGGCCCGTACTTCTTTCCAGAAAGACAAGTGATAGACATATTTAACAAGGATGCTCTGCAATATCCACTGATATCACTAGAAGGGCTGTGCTGGGCATTGGATCAGTCACAGACCTCATTGTGTATATGCTTCAAAGGTTAGAAGAAAGAAAACAAAGTAGAATAACCAGACAAGGAAAATGCCAAGAATAAGTACAGGTGGTGTATAGACAACTAGAGCTCAATCTTACACTGTTTGGCTTAGTAAACATTTAATTCAGATTGAAAAAACTCCAGTAGAAGAGAATGAGCCGGAAGAAAAATTACCCTGGAGCACGTAAGTGACTGGACGATGTGAAAATTTGTCAGCCTGAATATATTTCCTTGAAGCGAGATGATGAAAATTACCCTTGTAGTTGCAGAATGAATAGAATCTTATAGCATGTAAGGAATAATATTATGTGAAGCAACATTATTTTTTAAAAAGCCTCTCTGCTAAAATTATGGACAAAAATGAATGCTAAATTGTGCTGGGGTCCCCTTGCAATTCCATACACATCACATAAAAATCAAATAATTCATCATGAATAATGTTAGTACTGAACAAGGAGCAACAAAATAATTTTAAATAATAATTAGCCTGATGCTGTAGCGGGCTCCTTTAGTATTTTGTTAAATGGGGTAGTAAGTTTATACTCCATTTGCTAAATGCACATCACAAACTCAGAGTATTATTGTCTTCTAGAATACAGATATTAATGTGGCCTAACTTAGCCTGCACACAGCACAGCACATACAGTACTAGGCTATGCCTCTACTCTTAGAACTTTAATTTTTTGCTACTTTTATGTAAAGGGCAAGTAAGTTACTTTGCCTATTGCCAACATCTGTGAAGGTAATGAGGAATGGTAGCATTAAACTAACATAAAATAGTCTGAAAATTTTAAGTGGACATTTCAGTGACAGCAGGACACCTAACTTCAAAGCTCCTAGTTTGAATCAGTTCATCCTTTCATTGACATATAGATTAATCCAACGTGCCCACTTGCACTTAGTGAAACCTAATTTGTTGTAGAAGGCATTCACTTTCTGCTGAGCCCAGCAAAGTAGGTAAAAATGTCCTTTAAACTAGTTCTTTTTTCTTTTCACTTGTACCCCTGGAAATTCTTTGTCTTTTTTTTTTTTTTTTTCCTCTTTGTGTTCCTAAGTATTTATTTTTACAATTCAGAAACACTGGAAGTGGATAGCCTTTTATTCTTTAAAAAGTGCCTATTTTGAGGGCTGCACATTGCTTAGAGACACCATGGCTGTTGTAAAATTTGCATGTAATAGCTTTGAGGTTTAGAGGCAATAAGAGAGCTAGGGGGCTTCAGGTCAGAGCTCAAAGTAAATTCATTAATTCCTTTTTTAACTGGGAGTACCTAAAAAATTAATGAATTGGGCTTCCTGAGCTCAGTTTGCTATATATTGCAGTAAACAACTTTTTTTAATATTTTTTTGTCAAGGATTACTTGCAGCTTTACATATTTAATCTGTAGACAAAAATGTAAAGAGAAAAAAAAAGAATAACATTGAGGGAATAACTTACCTCACATATATTGTTCTGTGTCACAATTGCTGCTGTTCTAGAAAAAGATCATCCGAATAACCTGACACTGCAATCAATACAAGTATTGATAACAACAGCTATACTCACATACATATAGCTGAGGGGATGCACTGGAGTTTACCCAAGTGTAATGATTTGACATAAATTAATTCTGGAATACAGCTACATAGAAAGCATCCCATGCTGGCATTTTGGGGCTAGGTTCATAGAATATCTTCAGTTAATTACCAATTCTTTCATCTCCTCCAAGGAAATTATATATACATACATGAGTACCAGCTGCTGTGGCAAGAACAGCAGTGTCTTAGGAGGAGGTCAGCTAATACACGTGTATTGCGTGGCTGGTCTATGCTGTTTTCATAAAACAATGAAAAGATACACAAATGATTTGACAAGTAATATGGCCACATCCATGAGGTGCTGCAGCTGAGGCTTATTAACTTGAGGGTAACATTTTCCTCTGTTAATCAATTGGCTTGATTTGAAAGACAGGTATCAGCTAGGGAGGGGCAGGGCCTCCCTAGGAATGGAGAATTCAAATCCTCTCCCTCCAAATTATTATAATTTAGAAAATCAAAGGGACTTTCAGGCAGAGGTATGGGGGTAGGAATAACAGTTCTTTACTAGTGTGTATAACAGGGCAAACAAATAACTACAACATTAATAATAAACAGAACCAGGAACATCGAGGGGCTTTGTTTTACAAAGCCCGGGGAAGTCTGATCTCTTGGGATTTCGAGAGCACCAAGCTGGAATGGTGGAAAATCCAGGGCTGGTGGATGAGATAAATCAGAAGCTCCACTGGTGGTCGCTGGAACGGTGAGGATGTCCCGACAGGGCAAGGCAGTGCAGGGCCACAGAGCAGCAAAATCCTCCAAGCAGGGCTGAAGGAAATGGCAGCGACAGGACAGGGCCGGCCCAGCTCCAGAAGGGCAGCAGGAGGCAGCTCAAAGTTCCTGGACACATGACCAGATGGTGGTAGATTTTCTCAGGACCAGACCCAGTGGTCAGAACTTCTCCTGCAGCAAGCAACAGCCTTGCCATCCTCTCTCTGATGCTGAGAGCAAGAGAGCAAAGCTGCCCCCAGCCCTGTCCTTTACCTGCCCCTAAACTCGCGTTATCTCCCTCTCCAAGAGAAACTCCCAGAGACAAAAGAAGTGTCAGCCAAATGCTACAACTCCTCTCCTTTGGCCCCTTTTTTCTGCTTGAGTACCTATAAGTACCCAGTAGTTAGTTTCCTAGAAACTTATGGGAAAAATTCTGTAGGTAAAAAAGAAACATATCTAACCTCCAACAGGTTAGTGGCAGTTTAGTGACTTTTGTGCCTTGGTCCACAGAAGAATGCAGACATAACCAAACATGGAAAAATATGATAAAACCTGTACTGAACACAAATGATTATTTAAATAATTAATTAGAGTTTCTTAAGCACCAAGTTAGTGCATTTCAGTCTTAGAGTTCTAGAGTGAATATAGCCAGTATTGTGCTACGTATTTAACGGCATTTTGCAGTGGAAAATCTACTAAAATGAAAAGTTGACTTCAGGCCGTTTGGACAACAATGAAGGGGAAAATCTTATCAGTGCTGGTAATAAAGAAACCCTCAAAATTTGAAAAAATGCGTTATTTCTGGTTTTTAAACATTGCTCCATCTAAGTCTCTAGTCTGTTAATGGTAGTAGTCCATAACAGAGATAACTACACATAGCAAGAAGTCCTCTTTGAAAGACATAGGTGATCTTACATTAGAAAACCCGTGGTCACTCCCACTATTTTTGAAGAATGAGTGTGAACCTAAGTCGATAATTCCTTCAAACCCGTGTAATAGCCATAATATCTGTGGAAAAAATATCAAATGTAGATTTCAGAGTGGGCCCAGAGACCTACAACACAATCTGAATCTGGTCTTCCTTAAGAATAAATATTACATATTAAGCACAATTAAGAAATAAGAACTGGAAATGGACAACTGGAAAATGTAAGGCCACTCATTGACAGCAGCAATGCAGATAACATTTTTCTCTGTCAATGTCTGAAATTGGAGAATGAGAAGACAAAATAATTGTTTCTGAAAGAAATATGTGCATGAGAGGGAAGAAATATGGAAATTTAATCTTGTCTCTGCAAGAGTTAACAGATAGATGTACGCACAGCATTTCTTTATTTAGGATGATATGGTTTTGTTATTTGTTGCCCATTTGAAGAATGTATATCTGAGACAAATTTAGTGCCAGGTGTAGTATTTTTGACTTTTAAATAACATCTTAATGAGCGGTGGTTTTTCCTGACATTGAGTTAAATTTCTTCATAGTAGCTAATACAGGGCTGCAGTTTTGATTTGTGATGAAAACAGTGTTGACAAAACAGGGATATTTTTGTTATTCTTGTGCAGTGCTGACAAAGGTTCAAGGCCTTTTCTGCCTCTCATACTGCCCCATCAGTGAGGAGGCTGGGAGTCCACAAGAAGCTGGGAGGCGACACAGCTGGAACAGCAAATCCTCAGTGATCAAAGGGCTGTTCCGTTCATATGGAATCATGAACAGCATATTCAGCATTCATTGCACCTCAAACACTGTGTTGCACCTTGAGTACTGTATCCAGTTCTGGACCCCTCACTACAATAAAGTTATTGAGGTGCTGGAGTGAGTCCAAAGAAGGGGGATGAATCTGATAAAGAGTCTGGAGCACAAGTCAGAAGCAGTTTGCCTGGAAGGTCTTTAAAGAGCAGCACACCTTAGGAGCATGACTTTGACATCTAGACAAACCCTTTGATTTCTCTATGCCTGCATTCCTAATTTTTAACCACCAGACTTAATGGATTCAATGAGTTTCCCATTTGGAGAGGGAATAATTTTAAGCTCTGATACACAGAAATGTCTATCTTCAATAAGTGTTGCTATGTCATACAACAAGTATATAGTATTGCACTATCATTATTTTCTGAGTTCACTTAATGGGGATTATTTTGAATTTTAATTCCGGGAACAAGTAAACTTCCAATCATGGCTGATAGTTAACGAACACAGAAACTGTCTTAAATAAAAACTGATTGTTCAAACTGTAGAAATTAATCTCTTTATCAGGTTAGTCATAAGAAAAATAAAAATTATTTATAAAACTGTGAATATTTTCAACTTCCTTCTTTGTCAGTTTGCTTTAGAATATGGTTTCATTTGTTCATATTTTGCAGTTTGAACTTTGTCGTAACAAAACAAGTTTTTCTTCAGCTTAGCAAATGAAGAATGAAAAAATAAAAATCAATGTCTTGCCCTTTCCATTATTGCTGAGATAGACTCTTGAAAATGTCATGCTTATTTAAAAATTCAACCATTCTATTCCTGATCATTCTTGATTTTCACTCTAGCTAGCTAATGATTTTCTCCTATTTGCATCACCATAAAAAGAAAACTCGCTGACTTCAAATCAAGTAAAATATCCAATAAAAATATGCAGACAATAGTAGAAAAAAAATTAGTTTGTGAGGTTTTTCTGTATTTGCAGTGCACTAAATAATTCTGTGAATTTTCTTTATACTGCTCTTTTGCATCTTGAAAATCAAGATGACAACAGGAATTTCTGAAAAATAAAAAAAAGGAGATCCCAGACCTGCAGAATGGGATTTTCGAAAGGATTCAATACTGCTAACTCTGGCCTTATTGAAGTCAAAGGAACTTCATTATTGATCTCAGTAGAAAAATATTAAAGATTTTAGAAACTCTTATGATACTTGTGCAATTATAACTTAGATACAATGGTCATATAGGAAATACAACTTGCTCAGCTTAAGTTATTTTAGCCTCGTCTATTGTAATTTAGAAGTGTACTGAGGTTTTCCAAACCAATTATTTTATTTTTCTCTACACAGTTCAGAGACTTAGTAATTCTTCACTAGATGTTGTGTACTATTAAAAAAGTCAACACAATCTTTGAGTCATTAGAAATCTCATCCTGTCAGATTTTGCATAACTGAAGCATCTAAAAATACCTATGGCACTGAGATTCTTGAGTATCTTGCAAAATTGAGTCCCAAGATACCACAAAAAATTGCTCAAATAAATTGAGGCTCAAAAACCCCTCAACAAATCAAGAAATCCTCTCTAGCCACATTCTCTTGCATTATTTTGTATGCATATCTCTAACTTACCAAATTTTCAGTAGACAGAATTGGACAATAAAAATTTCTTACTCAATCTTTAAACCTTCTTATTATAGATTAAGCATTGTGAATAATTTTTGGTTTTTGCTTAGTCTAGCTAAAGCATATCACTGAATATTCAAATACATACAGCAGGAACAGCTTTTGATAGAAATTCAACTCAATTTGTTTGGAGGCCACTATTATTAAATGTTCTTGCAATGCCAGTTTGCCAATTGTTCTTGAAGCTGTCATGGAGGAATAGATGGCAGAACTCTGCTAACAAGGAAGAAATTATTTTTAGTTAAATAGCATTCTCATTAGAAGTTCATTTTTTAAACCACTAATAAAGACAGATGTAAGAGATAGGAAACATCTAATACAAAATGGTTTGTAACAACTGTCTTTCAGTCTTAAATCTCCCCGATTCTATCTGCTTCATCAATGCCTTCTGTTATTTTAAGTTCTATGCTTTGAAAAGAATTAATTGAATGAATATATGTCATTTTCATTATTTTATCATATTAAAGTTTAGATGTTCCAGCTGAGATTAAGGATCTGTTATATTCCAGCACCTATTGTGCAGATATGCAAAAAACCTCATGCACAGCTTCTGTAATGTAAATTGAAGACAAAGGAAAAATAGAAGCTGATTCCTCCCTCTTGTAAATTAAGAACAAAAATCAATGGCTTTCTGAATGTCATATATGACAGTTTTTTGCAGAAATGCAAGTAGATGATAGTCTTCTGAGGAAAGCTGATCAAAATGCAAGGTTTCCAAATTTCAGATGTGAAGCATGCAAATATGTAATGCTAGATATGTATTTACATTTCATTGTGTGACACTACTTCTATATATACAGTTTTTCTTAGTTGTAATATATTTTAAATAAAATATCATATATAAAAATATTTTGTGTCTCAGCTGTCTGCCAGTCATGAAACTGACAAAAATATTAATTTCACTGAATATTAATTCAGAGTCTGTAGTTACAAAATCTTTTCAGAGTCACTAATCATTTAAAGCCATCTTAGGACAACTAGTTTTTGTGACTGTACAACTTCACAAGAAGAAGGAGACATATGCCATACTTCCAACCAGCCCTGGTTGGTTAGGAATGCTGAATTTTGGGTTCTAAATTACTTAGTTCTCCCAAAGAAGACATGACTGTCCCAGAATTATGGACCCTGAAGTCCTAGCAAGTCTCAAGGGACATAGAAGTGAGAAAACGCAAATGTCGGGGGCTTTTTTGTTTTGGTTTGGTTTTCCTCTGAGCACAAGAAAGCATTTCATTTTATACACTCTCACCCACTCCGTTTGACAATACAACAGATAATTTGGGAATGAAAATAAAAGACAATGGCATTTTTTAACCTTTCCCTAGAATAAGTTACTAGCATACAAATGGATTAGCATACCATCACATCTGATATTCAACTGCTAGAAATGTTACAGTTCTGGCTTGTCCAAATTATTATTCAATCAGTTTGCCAAGAGTGGAATATATCAGCTAAAGTATGGCTAGTAAAATAATTTATGTGCTTTAATTTTCATCTCTTACCATGTCTCTACAGAGAGACAAGATTGTTTGAGCTTTCTAAGTTGGCTGGATCCATACTCGTTGAAGCATGGAAGACATATATCCAGGTTAGTGTAGTGCTGTGAACAGTTTATCTACATCTACAAGCAGGACATGAACAATTCACACAATATTAAGAGAAATAACATATTGGCTTGACCATACAAGAGTAACTATTTAGCTTCCTACAAAAATTTGCCCATATCAAGCAGACTCAGAATATGGGCAGAGAAGTATGAATATGTTTAAACCCTACTCTCTAATTATGTATTTTTAAGTTCTGTTATCTTGCAGGATGCTTTATAGCTCACAGAAAATATTTATTTTCTTCTTTATAATATAGCTAGGTTTTTGTCCTTACATTTATTAAAGGTTTGTTTAGTTTCAAGGTGAGGAAGAGCAGAAAGTCATTCTATGGATTTCTTCCTACTTGTCTTTCCTGAATGGCCCAGACACTAAGAAGGAAAAGATTTTAGGTATTCTGTACTTCATGATCAGAAAGTAAAGCTGCAGAAATGCTCTGTGAAGGACAATAGACAGACAACAAATGCATTCAAATGAAATTTTGGAAAACAGTGCCTCAATTCAAAACATAGATCTTTAAAACTTCCATCTCCAGGGGAAACCTGGGTATTCTGTATGCCCTTAGATGTTTAGGAAGGTGAAATTTCTGTATCAAATTTTCATAGCACCTTAAGCTCCTGTTTTGAATTTGGCTACAAGTGCTTCAGTCCTGCCCTGGGCTATTCAGCTTGGGATGTAATAATACCCAAACCTGATCAGATTGCGGGATTTTCCCAGTAGAGTCTGGATAAGGGAAGAAGGTGTGAGGTAGCTTCCACCCTCTAGCTATGGCTGTTCCACTGATGTAAGAGCATAAACTGTAGGAGTCATTGTGAGTGTAATAATCTCCCTTGCTTAGGAAACACAACTCTTCCTCTTTTGATGTTCCTCATCTGATAGAACTTCCCATAAATAAAGCAGTAATGCCCTGGGCTTCCTTTAAAAGAATAGTATGAGGTAAAACTCTTGTTGCCTCCTATTTCCTCCCTGCTCAAAGGTCTAGTTGTTCTCTTTTTTTATGTGAAATGAGCCATGTGAAATTGTTGCCACAATAAGTAAAAGACTTTAATTTCTAAAAGGATAGGATGTCAGTGTGTGTCTGTCTCAGTAAATTGAGTATTTAACCCCTGCTTGTGTTTGAGGTATGCGTTTTTGATTTTTTGGTCATTTTTTGGTTGTTTTGGGTTTGTTTTGTTTCTAGGTTTCTGTTGTTGGTTTGTTTAATTGCTTGTGGGGTTTTTTTTGGTAATTTATTTTGTTCTCACTTTTTATATTGGTTAATTCTCCTTTCACCTTGTATAATACCTAAGTCACGAGAGACACAAAATGGACAGACCTCATTCACTTTGGGTAAATTCCAATATCAGGATGGCTGCTAAAGAGCTCTTAGACAAATAAAGATGCTAGAAACATTTAAAAAACTAAACCAGTAAAAGATGTGAAATGAAGATTAAAAAAAAAATCCTCATAAGAAAATATGTTTTAATAAAGTTGCAATGAGTTCATAAAACATTTCGGAAAATCCCATATTGTGATATGGGAAAGTTTTAAACTCAATCATATGATGCATATATAAGTGTCTATGCCATATTCATTTTAAGTCCCTGAGGATATTAAATACAAATTTGAGGTTTCTCAGGATAAGGTGAAAGAAAATGAGATCAAGCAGTGCTTAGGCAGTTCACAGAAGTGCTGACCTTCTTTCTGGGTTCCTGAGTGCTCTGTAAGTGCTATGACTGAAGATGTACATTCTTACTTAATATATATGTCTTTTAGATTTTAATTATGTATTGCATTTTATGCTGTCCATAATGAAAATTGCAGAAGAAGTTTTCTGCTGTTAAGCAACTGCTGTCCCTCCATTGGAGTTTGGCAGGTATCTATATACAGGAAATGAGATGTCAAATTTAACAAGTTGAATAGGACACGTTCACTAAAAAATATGGTTCCATCTTTTCACTTTTATAGCTCCTCCCCTACTGTTAGCAGAACCCTCTGAAATAATACCACTAAAGAATAATGGGAGCTGCTATAAAAAACATAAAACTATTAAAAAAGCAACAATCCTAAAGTAAAGTTATTCCTGAGTGCACAAAAGCAGCTGCTGTATTGATGCTTGAAATCAATTATTATACTAGAAGGCATCTGCTCCTCTTGAAGAACCTATTATTTTCAAACATAATGCAGAGTCACAGCAGGTGTCATAGTACTGGGTTGTGCATACTGCATCTCAACCAGATACAAAGAATCCTCAACAGGCTAGAGTCTGTGTGTATTCTACATTAAAAAAAATAAAAATCCTTATATCTTTGTTCTAAACTTTTACCACATTTGATTTGGGGATTATGACATTCATTGTTAAGACTTAAATCCATCATTATGCAGTTTGTTGACGTGTTTAAAGCAATGCATCAGCATAAACAAAACATCGTATTTACTTTCAATGGCTAGTTTTTGTGTTTCAAGGAATTGATATATTCATATGCTTAAATGAATATATTATGTATGAAAATGTCACTAATCAGAATTTTGCAAATCTATGATGGTTTTGACATACAATGAAAAACGTAGGCATCCCAAAGAGATTTACTATGAGATATTAATAAAGGGGTTGATTTTACACTTTTTTTATTGTATAACAATCATGAAAAATAATTTGGCCATGTATTAGCTATTTTGTTGTGAAATCACAACTTATTAAACTAATTAGGAAAAAAGTGTAACTAATCTTTGAAACTTTTAAATAACACTATGTACATATTTATATCCTTCCTTACTAAATAAGATTGTATGAGAATATTAAATATTTGAATAAGTTTCAATATTTGAAATTTTAATAATTTCTATTGGGTCTCTTAGTTCCAATTAAATATTTATGTCTGTGTGCATGTACATATATATATACATATGTATATATATATATGTATGTGTATAGCCACAGAAATATTATTACATATTTATTAAAATATATTAGGGTAATCAGACTGCACAAGTATTGTAAAATACATGCAGTGATCCATTTTTTGGGTTAATATTCTATGCAAGAAATAAGCTCCACATCTTTTTCTAGTGGTATGACGCACAGCTGTAGTGGTTTCATGTTTACTTCTGTTTCTGTTGACTAAATTTAGTGTAGTGGTTCAAATGTTTTTTGCTGTGAAATAGGATTAAAGAAAAAAAGACAAAACAGGCCTATCTTAAAAGTTACAAAGATAGTTTATTTACACACACTAAAGAATGAAGAGGGAAAAAATGAAACCTTTAAAACAGTCACCCTCTCCCCCCAAAATTGTTCACTTTTTTACAAACAACATAGAGAGACAACTTGTGATCTTCAGTCAGTTTTACCATTTGAAAACAGTCTTTCAACAATTCTTTAAGATGGGAGTCTCTCTTAGAGTTATGGATCCCACTGACAACTTAGAACAGTTCTCTTGTGGGTTTTAACTGTCACAGAAACAGCTGCCCCGAGAAACCTGCTTCTGTGACCCCTCCCATTAGCAGCTTCCCAAACTGCTTATGGGCCATGGAATCAAACACACTGGGGTGTCACCTTTTAAAGATTATTAACTCTAAAGGAAAAGGATTCTTCATCTCAAGGAACAGAGATATCTTCTCACTTCTTTATGGGAGCAGGGGCTTCTTATATTTTTCTCTGTTCAAGCATCTCCTAAGAATAATATCGCTAGTACATCACAAACACCTTTGCTCAAAATCTACACACACAAATTTGAACATCTCCCCAGATGCATATATCTCCTATAGTTTAAGGGATAATCTACATATAAAGTTTGTTTCCATGTCTCAATGAGATAAATTTAGCTTAAAAGAGCAATATCCTCAAACCCTCTTCCTAAAAGTCATTTTACTCCGTCTCTCTCGACTTCATGCTCTGGCTTCTTTATGTTCACTCAGTCTCTTCTTACTCAAAAGGAGGATTAGGGTTTTAAAAAAGTCCCATCTGTGTCAGGAAAGAGTTAAATCTGGCTCAGGTCTTCTCTCTCTCAGCTGCTAGCTCATGTGTCAAATTTCAAGGCTGTGCAGATGGAGGAAAACTCAGACTGGAAAAAAAAATCGGAGTTCGAAGCCACCCTGCAGTCAGGGATCATAAATACTACAAAATACTTCTTTGCCCAACCCTGGGTGACATCGGGGTGGGCCCGGCCCAGCTCGGAGCTGTGCTCTGGGAGAGGAACATCTCTTCCCACCCCCGGTCCTGGCCTGCGGTGGTCATGTTATCTCTGCTGGGCTGCAGCTTTTCAGAGCAGAGGCAATCTCAGGGCTGCCGCGCTTTCTCTCCCTCCTTTCCTCTCTGCCCAGGAGTCACTGGAGGAGAAGGAGAGAGGGGGGAGCCCTGCCCACCCCTCAGTGGTAATCATGGAAGGCCTGGCCCAACCAGCCCGATCGCTGTCGGGACAGGCTTTAAAGTTAGCTGCTGTTAAATTGCAGCCTGCCCCTGCCCTGCCGGCAGCCCATGGGGGTCCAGAGGCACTACCAGGCCCTGAGCCGACTCCTCCCCAGGGAGGGAGAGTGTCAGGGGCCCAGCTGGCCCCTCCTCGGAGCCGTGTTACCTGCTGGAAGAACAAGGGAAAAGAGAGCTGGCTTGAACGCACTCAAGACTTACATGGTTATTCCTCCAAAGTCGTATTCAGCGTTCTCAGTGGTCAAAACATATGTTGATATCTAAAAGTAGCTTCTAATTAGTCCCTGTCTTTTCTAAGATCCTAACAGGGCAATATTCTATATTTTTCTTCAACTAAAAATCAAACTGTGTTAACCCATGACAAGAGCTATTGGAACCTTTGGATGTTCCTGGCCATTGGTCCTAAAACTACAACAACATTAGAATCAGTAATGTTACTATAGATGATTAAAAAGATTCCAAAACATAACCACATGATTTTCATTTTCCCCTGATTCAGATAGGCTGAAGCAAAGGAGTTCAGACTTGTCAACAAAAGAAGATGACACACTGTCTGAAGAAGAAAATATTAAGACAGAAAACAAGAAGACAATAAGGAATCCACTGAGTGCAGTTTCAAATAAGTGACCTTTTTTTGTAATTGCCATGTGATATATCAAATAGAGGCTTACACTGTAAGTGGTAAAATAGAGTATTTGCTTGTTTTAAATATAAACATGAATTAGTATTGTAGTTTATATGAATGCAATAGAAAGTATAAGATATTTGAAAGGAATGTCTGTAAACACAATAACCTTTAAAATGTGAACCATGATGTGCCTTTACAGCCATTTACTTAACAGCTTTACACTGTCTCATAGCATCTAAATTTTTGGTATGTCTGCAAGAAGTCCCTTTCTCCCTTGTGCCTATACACACCATGCCTGCTTAAACAAATTACTGTAAGCATAAAAAAATATTTTATCATATTTTAAAGAAAAATGTTAAGTTAGTAGCCTTAGCTGAAACAATCAGGATATTGTAGAGTTTGAGATCAGACAAAGCTTTTAGATTTTAGAAGAGTAAACTTCAACTTGTTCAGAGCCCAGCTGAGGGAGATAAAGGCTTTCCATGATGTAGTTGTATTTAATTTGACATCTTTCTTATGTCAGTGTTTTAGTTTCAGTCACAATATGCCTTGGAAAGCCATGTATTATTTATTTAGTGGAGTGATTAACATACTTTTTTAATAAAATGTAAGGCAGAGTTTCAAATTTACCTGGTTAATTTGCTTTTTAGAGATGTAATAACTATGATATACAACTTCTCATGTTTTTAGTCTTAACCAAGATCTCATTGATTGGGATCATGGCTATGACTTTTTATACTATGAAAGTTAGTGTGGACTAAGCTGCACCAAACTCTACTTTGGTCTTCTCAGGAAACTACAGGGGATGAAGCCAAGACTCTTATTGCTATTCTCAACCACCTCTCTGTAAATAAATAAGGAGTTGAGAATTCTGGCTTTTTATCACTGAATTTCCACATTGTTGCTGAAATAACAACTTATCATTTTTGTTTTTCTTTCTGCTTTTGCAGATTTTATTTAAAGAATAAATATTCACACACGATAGATTTCACAGTAAAAACTTTACTTACACTTTTGCAAGACATCACTACACGTTCAGTAAATTGGATGAAACTTCTTTAGATATCTACAAAGGCAAACAAGAAAAAAAAGTTTTTTGTTCAGATTGGAAAAGATTACTCACAGAAAAAAGATTTATTTCACCAAGACTTTTCACAACATTGATTCTACTTTCTATGCCTCATCCATTCCTAATCTATTTTTGTATTCCCTTCATTGATGTCATGCTTGTAACTGCACTTTCTGTAAGATCATAAAGTCAGTAGTGTTTGCTTGCCTGCACTATTCCTCCCAGAAATATGTATATTTTACATTTTAAGTAACTTATGATATTAAACCAGTCTAGTCGGTGGAAGCCTTTGATGCCTCTATATCAAAATTTGTTAATCACTAAATAATTAATATTAGCTTTCCTAAAACTCAAATATGAGCATGCTGAAATAATGTCAGCAACAAACATATGTAAGGATTTTGTAATACTGTGATGGTATGCCAGACACAATGCCTAAGCTTTTTCTGTGCGTATGTGAACAATGTGACCAACAAGAGAGAAGTAAGTTGTGTAGTACATAGGAGGCATACAAGTATAAAGTACTTAGGCAAGAGCAAGATAAGGAACTGCAAAAAACTGGACATCCTGAAAAGTATATAAGGAAGATGAATGCCAAAAAACCCCAATAAGCAGTGCTGGGAGCAGATGAGCTGCAAAAAGGTGTGAAGAGAGTAAATAACATAAAAATGTCAAACACAAACAGGCAAGATGGGGTAAGAAGACAAACTGGCTTCGGGTCCAGCTTCTCACAGGGAGCTTACAAATGTGATAATTTCAACCCACATGAGTAAGGCCATAAGGAACCACAGCTGTGGTCAATAACTCTACAGTAGTAGCACCACGATATGTACACTTGTAGCTGGTTTAGGATATAAATAGTAAAAAACTAAAAGATTTCTGTATTAACATTTTGCAAGAACTAACCTTTACATGAAAAATGTTGTTAAAGAGTAAAGTTTGGGTTTTTTTCTCTGGTTCTCGGGGGTTTTTTATCTTTAAAAATGCTTTATAACTACCTCAATTTGTCTTCTAAGTACTCCCATTACAGCAATTTCTGATTCTCTGATATCTGAATTTATATATTCAGTTGCACCATTCTCCTCTGAAGTACAGTGAACTGGTGTTTGATTCCATTTGATACAAAAAAGTTTGAAAGGTTAAGCAAAACAACTGGAATTAGTATTGTCTACACCAATGCACTTCTCGTTTTTTTTTTTTCTTTATTCACAGAGAATCATGCTTTTTAAAGAAAGAATTATGTACAATTAAATGACTCAGATTGATAAAATATCATGTGGTGGCACATATAATGTAGTATAACATCATATCTATAATTAATACAATGTAATTACTGTATTATTGCTTAATATAATGTAGATTTCTAATAAAGTGAACTGTGATTTTAAAAATAAGGATACAATGATTAACTGCTTCACTATAATGAGTAAAAATCACTGTGAAATGTAAATAGTCTTTGCTGTTCTGAAAATCAGATCAGATCAGGTACTGACTGTGGGAGCCCTAGGCCATTATACCTAAAGTAGTATGTTGGTTTTGTTGGGGTTAAATAACATATATTTAGGAAATTAATACCCATATATTGACACATAAGAATATACAGAGAAAATATGTGACAGTGGTGCTCTTGCCTTTCAGGGTCCTGAGAGCATCGCTAGTCCTGACTGTGTCTGCCCATCCTCTCCACCCTGCCCATGGGCCAAGAATTCCATTATGGCTGATCCCATTGATACTACAGGAGAGCCTGTGTTCAGTCCTCCCTCTAGTCCTGCTCTCTAGTACCCTAATCATGAATCAGTTAAAAAGCAGAAAGAAAACAGTGACCAGAATTCCTCCCTAGCTGTCACAGAGAAAGAAAAGTTGAATCAGAGATCTGATTGTTAATGGCTGGGAGTATAATATTATTTAGGTCAAAAAGGTCACTTCCAAAATTCACTACTGATGTACTCTTCTTCTCTTTCTTTGTTTTTGGAAATGACACAGCTATCTTAGCTGTGCCTTTCAGATTCTGAAGCAAGGAAGTGAATGTTTTCATGTGGAACAAAGAGACAAGTGTGAGACTTGATTCAATTGACGATAATCCTTAGGACTGCTGAAAGTAGCAAGAATCACAGGGTTTTGACATTAAGTGTGAGTATGCAAATATTCCTATTCATAAAATATTCAATAAAAAATAGCCCTCCATAAATAAAATCTGATAAACAAGATACTATCAGAACTTTCTCATTTCCACTTATAGGAGAAAATATGAGTGCTTGTGTATTGTATACATAGGCTGATTTGGCTTAGCTAGAAAAGCTTTTTAAATGAGAGGACTTCATCTTCTGTCTGATCTGATTTCATGTTTTTATATTTTAAATTTTGAGAGAGTGAAGCCCTATTTTTCATAAGGAAGAGGGAAATTGATGTATTTCTTCTAAAAACACTCATCAAAAAATTGGAAATAAAATATGTAATAGAATTACCTGAACAGCTTATGTATGTTTGGACATATACATGTGTGTACTGAGTTTGTGTAGCACTGCACTACTGTTAAAAGTAAAGTACTCATCACTTTTTTCCAGCTGTAGTAATTCATAAACTACAGCTGATCACATAACTCAAAATGTAATGGCAATATATCTTGCAGCTTATTAACTTCACTTGTTCATGATTTCTGAAGATCTTATGTAGCAAAAAACAGAAAAAGGATGCATTTCTCACTATGATTTAAATAGCAACAAAAATTCATATATCTTAAAATCAGGAACATGGTTGATACCACTGATTTTGGTAGTGCTTAACTTTCACTTATTATTGCAGAGTGCTGTTTCTTCTGAGCTCATAATGAAAAGCATTTAAATCGTCATGTTCTTATAAAATCTTCTCCTTGTAATTGACTTATTAACCTTTTGATGGTGTGAAAAAAATCATGCTGTATAACATTAATTCTTGATTTTCCCCAAATCACTTTGAAAATATGCCCATTTAGCTTTGGAAGCAGCATCTTATTCCTCCCAAACCTTGGTAATTAAAACTAATTTTTTGGGGTTTTTTTAGATATACTCACTCAGATTTTTAGCCAAGGGTTATAGTGTTTTAAGTATACACATACTCTGATGGTCCCTTCCTGAAAACTTCTTTTTGACTTCAGGCACTTTGCAGCCTGAATATTTTATTTTACCTGTTCTGTCTGAAAACCTGTCATATCTCTGTCCTTGCTCTTAAGACAGACCAAATACAAATTTGCTCTGTAAATGAGATAAGAGTCTGCCATTTTCGATAAATCTAAGATTATTAAATCTTCTAGGCAAGAAAATTAAAAGAAATAATATTTTGCCATCTTCCATTGAATAGAATCATCTGATTTTCTGTTACCAAAACCAAAACCCATTAAAATACAGTAGATAAGTTTGGGTGCATTCTTTCAGGTAAATGAACCTAAAAACATCTGGACACTCAATATAGACACACAAGAGGCCGAGTTGCTAGTGCAGTGTAACCCAATTCAAAGCCTTACTGAAAATGTGACACCGTTTACGTTACAAATAAAAATACACTTCACTCAGGTCTAGTTGCTGCAGTTACTATCTGCTTCAGCACAGACTGAAGAGAAAAATTACCTATGGTGGAAGTTCTGAAGCTTTTCCATCTGGGGAAGTATGTTTTTCTTGAGTTTTTTCTTTTCTTTCAGTTTAAAACTTATTTTTGTAAAGAAAATTAAACCTATAGTCAGCATCATAAAAACCATTAAAAACCTAGAGAAATATCAATTGCTGAAGAAAATGTCTTGTAGAATTCCTCTAACGTAAAATTCTTGACTGAACGATCTATCTGATCACATAAAACTGGACATAAATACTTTTACTATTTCAAATTTAAAAATATGCATAATAATATCACCTAGAAAAATATTCAGAAAAAAAAAAAAAGATGAAATGGTTTTACTTCTTAGTTTTTACTAAGAAACAGCTGTATGTTCTGTAAATTTCTTTTAGTGCAGCACAAAAGACAAGTCCCTGCAAAGGTACTCCCGGTACCAGCTTACGTGGTTCAGTCACTCCTGGATGGTCAGACAGGGAAGTTTCCTCAAAACACAGAAGTCTGCACACAGCAGACTTCAAGAAAGTACCTATTTGAACCATGGCCAGAGACCTCACAAACTATATTTGATGTTACTAGGTAGTTGTATGTATAGTTTATGGAGGGATATTAAGTCAATATCTATGTATATTTAAGTTAATGCACATTAATCTCTGTTATATGATTCTATATACAATTCAATCAACAAAAATGCTGATTATGTAATATTGACTGAGTGTTCTCTGGAGCTAATTTAGGACTGCCTCACTTCCTGAAGTAATCTAGGAGGTTACCTAGAAATACATTTCATAAACTCATGTAGTGGTTCAAGTTCAAAGGGACCATAAAATCATCAAGTTCCAATCCCTGTGCCATGGGCAGGGCCACCTCTCACTAGACCAGGTTGCTCAAAGTCCCATCTACCCTTGTCTTGAACACTTCCAGGGATGGAACATCCACAATTTCTCCAGGCAACCTGTTCCAGTGCCTCACCAACTTCACAGCAAAGAGTTTTTTCCTAATATCTTATATAAACCTACTCAATTTCAGTTTGAAGCCATTCTCCCTTGTTCTGTCACTGCACGCCCTTGTAAAAAGTCCTTCTGTAGCTTTTTTCTAGGCCCCTGCTTTAGGTACTGGAAGGCTGCTATAGGGTTTCGCCAGAACATTCTCTTCTCTAGGCTGAAAAACTCCAGTTTTCATCCTAACAGGAGAGGTGTTCCAAGCCTCTGATTCCTGAAATTGCAGTAAATAGATATAGCCAATATTAGTATAACTTCAGTACTAAATGATTTAAATTTAAATGTGAGTAAAAGATACTACTTACTTTTGCCTTGTTTCTCATGTGATACAGCGATAGGCTACATGGACAGCCAAGTATTTTGCCTCTTACCAGTAAGAGGTAAATTTTTACTGACTTGGCATGAGTTGACAGTATTCATTCATTAAATATAAAGAAATCCTTCATGCTCTGCAAGTATGGGGGGTTTTTTCCTCATGAAAGACCTTATTTCCTTTAACAATTTCTAGTTAAGGAAAAAACATCTAGCACATCAGTTAAAGCAAATTGATTAATGCTGAGCAAAGCTGGCAGGCAAATAAAGTAAATCAACTTGAAACCATTCAAAAAACCACATTTTTTAAATAGAAAGGGTCAAAAAAAGCACATTTTTTAAATAGAAAGGGTCAAAAAGATCACAAAGTCAATGAGTTGTACATTATCAGCATATTAGTAAAGCTATAACCACGAATAGTCCTTGACAGAACTAGGCAGACTGTACTTCAGTACTTTTTCAGTGCAAAGATTGTTCCGCATAATACAAACGTGCTTAAAATTTCCCAAGGAAAACCATTGAAAAAATAATCTTGTTTGCACAGTCAAACACTAATTTCATGGGGTGTTTAAGATGCTTTCAGTTTTTAAAAAAAGAAAAAAATTCAAAAACCCAAGATTTTATTTTAAAATAAGTTATTTAATATATTACTTTCCCAAAAATATCTTCTACTTCATAAGGATGAGATATGCAGAGATAAATTGTCCAGTTTTACTGATTTTAGTAGCTAAAGCTGCAAGATAAAGATTGAAAACTTGTAAAAAACCAAGAACTCTACATAAACTGATACTATGATACAAAAAATAATCTATGTAAACCCTCCTGAAACAAATCCTGCAACATGTTCTTGATACAAAAAAAAAAATTATTCATTGCCTGTTTCAAATCTAGAATATATTTTGGGGATTATTTTCAGATGCTGAGAAAGATTTCTGATTTCGGTCCTATTCTCTTTTCCAATAGCCTTTTTTCCCAGTTGACATCTAAGGATTTTTCTTGCTTTTTTCTTTTATGTGGATTCCAGGTGTAGTGAGACAGAACAAATAAAAATCTCAAAATACCTTCCCGCTTCGTGTTCTAATCTGGTAGGTATCACCCACATAAAGTATGGACAGAAAGTACATATCACTGGTTGAGAAAAGTGCTTACAAAGATAATCGCATCAGTTCTATTAATTAAACTTTTGATAATCACTTTCACATTATTTTATTTGTGTGAAAGTTTGCATTTACAGTCATGAAAACCAAGTATATGCTTATAGTTTAGATGCTGCAACCCCTCAAAGAAAAGTGAGAGGTACTGACAGCTTTCAAACTATGTTTATTATGAATTAAACAAACTAAGATTTTTCTTCGTCATGCTAAAAAATTAGTTTCACTGAAGATGAGACATTGGTGAGAATATCAATACTTCCCTTACTGCCTGAATCCTAAAGGGACTATAAATTATTTCATATTCTTCAGAATGCGGCTATCTAAACACTCTACTTTTTTTGTAGTACCGTCATCCATTTATTTATGCCACTGTTATTATTGTGATTAGAACTTCTTGAAAAAGATTTTCATCTCCTTGGAAAAAAATCAATTCAAGAAAAGAAAAACAGAAAGTATGTATCTTGAGTTTTTGTAAGCATAAGGCAAAACCATACACAAATTTAGATTCAGTCAACGTTATTTTAATTTTTTTCATCTCAAAGTAAGCCTTGTTGACTGTAAGGTAAATGCTATGTGAGAGGTAAATGTTATATAAGAGATAAATACTATTACATATTTCAACCCAAACATGTATTTATTGAGTTACATAGTGTCAAAGCGAATGAAAACCTTAGAGCTTATTTTCTGATCATTTTGAAAGAAGAAATAGAAAACATATACTTCATGAAAACTATTTTGCTTTTATTGAACTAACATTTATCAGAAAACAGTTACATCAAAAACTTCTTAACACAGTCCAACTTTGAACTCCCTTTAACTATACTTTAATTAAGCTTATAAATTTGCAAAAAGTTACTATGTTATGAGTAAAGAAGCCAACCTGTAGTGTGGAATTCTAATGGATGAAAACATGGTCTGAAAGGAGGGTTCCTGATGAGCATTTCTGCTGTGTGAACTTCATTCTCACAATTTTTGTCATCTCATGAGCTAGCTAAATTATTCCTGTCCATTTCCTAATTCATCTTAAGATACAATAGACAGCACATTTCTTGATGATTATAAAATGCCTCAGGTGAATTCTTCTATGGCAGAAGACTGAAGGAAAACTGACTGGAACTTCTCAAAAACTTGATTAATTATATAAAAAAGTGCTGCCTGGGAAGTCTTATTAAAATCATTAGAAAAAGAATGAAAAGAGATTTTCACATTTACTTAGGATTGCTGGCTTTGCTGTGCTGTGCCTAACAATCAATTAAGATGTTTCAGCTGTGTCTGCTGTGGAAATTTAGAACAATTTCATATTTAGTAGCATTTTTTACTTATTTATGCTTTAATGCAGGTGCCACAAGCTGCTTGCCTGAAGCAGTCTCCCTCTATTATTAGGGACGTTTCTCCAGTTCTTCCTAATAAATTCAGAGGTGGTTAGCAATTCTTGTCCTTGCTTGTGTTTTATTAACCATACAAACAAATTGCTTTGGAAAGCTTAATATCGACTGGTGAATAATATTATTGGATTTCCAATCAATTTTGTGAGGTTTCTGCTGCTCTGCAGCTTTGACTTACAATTCTGAAGAAGACTTATCCAGTCCTCTATCTAGGACGAAAGAAATAAATCTTTAAAAAAACAGCCCCCTCCAAGAGATCTACTTATCTCTTCATATTTTGTTATTTAAAAACTGCCCTCTGAAAAAAGTATGCATATCTTATTCCATTTAAAAGAGATTGAAAATAATTCTTATGAAAATAACATTAAAAATAGTAATAGGCAGCAGGAGATATCACAGAAGATCACATATGGCTGCTCACAGTGGCCAAAGAATACCTGGCAATGGGATTTACATTTAACATACATGAGAGTTTTCAAAGTTTGTTTCCTAAGAAGGCAATAAGTTGATTTGTCTGTCTGCTTCCTCCTTACCTCTGGTAATTTTGAGGCCTTCAGACTAAATTCAAGCAAACAAAACAATGATGAAGATATTACCAACATACTAAACTCCTACAATTTCTTTAAAAATGTAGCTGCATAGATAAGAATGTTAATACATTTCATGAGGGAAGGAATATTTTATACAGTTCAAAGTTTACAAAGTCCAAAGCACTGGAAGTTCTACACTCAAAGAATGAGAAAAGGTTCTCATATTTCTGTATATATGTATATATAAGAGTTCACATATTTCAGTTAGATACTGTGGTTCCTTAAACTTTAAATCTAACTTTTGGTTCTGTCCCATGATTTTGGCCGCTGCATATCAATATTACTTCAGCCATCCTTGGCATCTCAAGAAAACAAACGGTTAAGCAGATAAACTCCATGGAAATATGAAATTACTATTTCTTGCCACAAGTTACCTGTTTGTTTACATCTTTGGGATATCTGGGAAAAGAATGATCAAAAACTTCCTTTCAGATACTGCAATCTTAACCATTTTCTGTTAACTCTTGACCTTTTTAACAATTGTCCAAGAGATGCACATATTTTCCTCTTCTCATTAGCATACATGACCTCTTGCATGCATGACCTTCATTAACAAAATTATTCTGATAAAGATTCAGGTCCAAGCCATTTATTCCCTTAAGTGCTCAGGAAAGATTTCAAAGATTTCTGTCCTCTTCCCTCTTTCTTTGTAAGTAGATACCATGGCAGTGGCCATAACAATGTTGCAGAAACAAACAGAGAACTTTCTCTACTTCCATCTGGTTTTAGATATCGGATGTAATCAATGAAATCAGTTCTTCTGTATTACAGAGTACCTCTGGAATTTCAGAAGTAATACCCTCTTACATTACCATCTACATTACCATTCCTTAAAATTTCTTAGTGCAGCTTACAGATACAACCTTCCTTCTCAGTTCTCTCATATGCTTTTTTTTTAATTCAATCCATTTAGCCAAGATATCAAGATTATGATAGCAGTATCCTGCCCTCTTATTTTCTTTCCCTCAGTCTTTTTCCCCAGCAAATTTTATTATCAAAGATACTTAGATTTTCAATCTAGATCATTGATAAATGATCATTAGTGACATGTCTACTATTAATTCTTCAACTACCTTATTAGACCATGCTATGCATATTGATATCCTTATGAATGACCATTTAAAATGCCATATATGTGATATCAGCCATGAAATCAGAATTCTACTTAGTGAGAGATAAAGCAGATGTAAAATATACCTTTTTTTGGAGAAGGAGAGCCTACTAATAGCTTTGTCTAATCGACTGGCTAGAGCTATAGTAGATCACTCTCTATTAATAATTTGTACGTGGGCATAGATAAAAGGCAATTTACTTGGCTTCTGATTTATGTTTATAGATTTTATTTACCACTTTCTGTGTCTCAAAGACAAATAACCTACTTTTATCTAAATTTCTGTACTTTTACCTAAATTTCCAGATTAGAAACTATAAAAATATATCATACTTTGACTTATAACCAGGATATGAATCTCCAAATAAGAGAGAATTATGTAGTCTTAAAATACACAGAAACAGAACATGCACAACTAAATAAAGTCCAACCCTTGATGAGAAGAAATTGAGTCAGAAAATTAAAATAAATGCTTCTCTGTCTTGGAAAAATTCGGAAGGGAAGAAGTAGGAAGACAGATGCAGCTAATGTATCTGGAGTTTCCTCTCCAGTTCTTTTATTACCTTAATTTAAAATGAGTTTAGTGCTAATAAAGTTTCTAAGCAAAACAAAGTTTCAGATTACAGACAAGAGTTTGACTGTCTAGGGAAAAAGGCTGATGACTGCAGAGGATCCAGCCCTCTGTTCAAATACAGAATTAGATTAGTTATAGAATGTTAGCTTTTTCTGCTGCAGAGTTTAGTAAACAAACATCTTTCTTGGCTTCACCTACTCACCTCTGCTAGATGCATAGGGAGTTTAGTAATTATATCTGCTGTGTAAGGGAAAAAGTGATATCCTCTATTCTGTGGCTTTATACATTCAATATGTGGCTGGCTAGGAAAAGTATTCTCAATGGAACTGACAGAAAAGCCTGATGTTGATATTCGTGTGTTCAAGAGATTGCAATTTTGACCATATTTAAATGGGTAGTTGTGTTAACTTGCAAAACGACAAGAACATTCTCAAACTTAATATTTTCCTAATCAAATTATTATTGTTAATAATTGTAATAATTCTGTCTTGCTGCTAATATGTTTTTTTGCATAAGGCCATCCCTTTTGACCTTTTTCAAATGTCAGCAATAATATTTAATATGAATATGCTTCACAGGCACTTTAAACACTCATATAATGTTTAATATTAAAAGATAATAATCTTGGTATTTGTACTCAAAATGTCAGTGAATATTGCATGAACAGTGATCATGCTGGCTTAATAGCAAGGTGTGTATCCAAATCCTGATATTATCAAATAGCTTAGGAAATTAATATGGAAGAGTTGTTTTGATTTTTCTTTGGTTTTTAAATTACTGAGTGTTTGTAGTGTTTGTACTCTTCCTTTGTAAAGCATTTGGTCATAGGATTCATTGCTGAATGATTATTTGGAAATACGTAAAAAGGAAAAGAAAACATTTGTTTATTCTATTAATGAAGATTTATCTTAATGCTAATGCTTAGACTCTAAAAAAATTCTTGCAATGAGCACTTTTGAGATCATATCCAGTGAAAGATCTGCTTTGAGGAACCTAGTTTCCAAATGGTGTATTAAGGCACTCCAAATAAGTAGAAGCCTAAGATGGGTAATCTGAAACAACAACAAAAAAAAACAAAAAACACCACACTTTAATTGACAAGACACTTACAGTGAACCTGTAAAAAATATCACTTACGTCTTGTGTGCTTAAAAAAAGAAGCAAGATCCTCTGAAAAGCTTCTCCATACACATTGACCTAAATCCTAAAATTTTCTTCCAAGGGAAGGTTCTTATAAACATTCTTTTCACATAATTCCATAAGACCAATGAGTTTTTTTAAAAACTTAAATTCTGAATTAAAAGCCTTCTCTTTAAGTTTTCAAAGCTGTCACCAGGACAGGGAAGATCTGTTTTTTGTTTTCCTTAGATTTAGAACACGAAAGATCACATATCCAGATGAGTTCTGTATCAACTGTCATAAGGGGAAAGGAAATCGACAGTGAGGAAGGTGAGGAAAAAGCATAGGAAGAGTTTTGAGCCTACCAGTAGCTCACTTTCTAAACAGGGTGGATGCAAAATCTGAATTTGCAAGAGTTTTCACATTATTATTGCAGTTACAGAAGGAAAAATAATATTAAACAAAATAACTAAGAACAAATGAAAAGTGCTGTCTAAAATAGGAATGAGCATTTACATTTCTCTTTGTAAGTGCTCTTACTGCTACATAATAGTATTATACCCTTGTCTGTGTTGAATTTCTTTATTCTGTGAAAAATAACAAAACTCCTGTTGAACAAAGCAACATCTTGGAAGTACCTGTGTATTATCCATGTGCCATGGTGTGACTGGGCACCTAAAATAAGTTTGAAGGCTTTAAGACATCTGCACGACACATCTTCTGGCAAAACATACACAGAAAATTTTAATTTTGGTTGTGCAAGCACAGGATTTGGAATCCCTGAGTATCCGTTGAATCAATACCCAAGAAGAGAGTTAAATAAAACTTAGAGTAGCATTGTCATATCAAACTTGATGTAAATTAGTTGAAGGTACTAAACAGAAACATTCCATTAGATATTATTTCTGGAAGTTTAAGGTGCATGGTCTATTTCTGAATACAAGAAGACTGATGGCTATGAGATCTATGTCTTCATAGTCTTTTCAGCTTTATTTCCCTAGTTTTCCCTATATGTCTGGAGTTTTCTGAGGTTTTCCTCTGCTCCATTAAAGATTTTTTAAATAAAGTGTAGAACCTACTTATTTGCTATTAAGGAAATAATTTTTTACCAGTAAATAAAGCACATACCTCACTATCATTAATTAAGACATTAGATAAAAAAACCAAACCAACAAAAAAAGGCACTTGCCATGGGCAATAATGCACCACTCAGAAGCAGATAATGCCTTAGTGTTCCTGGAAAACTCTTCAAACCTCCCATCAAGGGATACACGTTTTCCTGCACATCTTCGTGGTTTTCATTATTATTTGTTCTATTCTAAATTAAAAGACACTGGATTATAGTATGATTGGGTAGATGTTTCTAATAAACTAGAAGTGATTTGTGACATTCTGTAGCCTCTGTATAAAATAAATGTGTTTTTAAATCGTGATATGTGTGTTTGTATGTCCAAAGTGGACAAAACTGAATATTTATTGTACTGACCTCCTTACATACCATTTTTTGCAGCTAGAAGAAACAGCATGGATAAGAAGAAATAACAGCAATAAACAAAACAGATGCCCATACTAAGACCATTACTTAGTGTCTTACACTTTCTTGAACTGCTTCCTTGTCTTCTGCTATTTAAATAGCTTTTATGCAAGAGGAGCCTTCTTTTCCATTTTTTGTTTTTCTGATTAGCAAGAACTTTTTCCAAGGTAAATTCTCAATCATGAGATGGGAGGTCCTTCTAGTTTCCCTTTCTGACTGAGTATTGATGGTTTAGAAAGGTTAACAGACCATGGTTTAGTCTCACAAAAAGCCCAGTGGCACTTTTTTTAGAAATTCACTGAAGGCAAGGAGTCAGAGAAAAAACTTAATTTTGCATCTAAAAGCATTTTACTTTGCTGTGTGTGCTGTGTGAAAAATGTTGGAGAGTTAGACATAAAAACATCTGGAAGGTCATTGGCATGAATATTAACATAAGAAAAGGGAGGGAAGATTACAAAAGAAGAAATACTTTTTGTATGAGAATCTTCCTTATTAATACTAAAAAGATCTATTTTGTTTAGACTTTTTAAGATGCACAAGAAAAAAAATCTCTTTGTAGGTTTTTTGGGATAGTAGATGGAAAGTAAAAAAGATACAGGTAGAGATATTTTTATATAATGTGTCCATGGTAGGTGAATGTCCATGTCCAAGTGGATGGGTGAGTGTGATGGGTGCGTATGTGTGGCATTCAAACTTCAGTCACAGGGCTGTCATTGGTAGCATTTTATAGCAGAAACACATTTTTTTTCTTCCTTATAAGAAGAAACTGCCTATTTTTTTATATTAGAAATTTAAATCTAAGAATGAAATAGATTAGGTCAGTTATTTATAGTATCAAATAAAGACTAAGTTCCGTACTTGTAAGACAGGTACAAAGAAATAGAAGACATTAACAAAGACATTAACAAAGAAACAGAAGACTTGATATTAAGCTTTTAATTTAGAGAGAAAGGTTAGAAAAATCTTATAAATTATGATAAAATGTGTGAAAAGAGAAAAAAACACATCAGAATATATTCTGACAAGCACTTTCATTGAAATTAGTTTAAAGTTATGTTTTAAATATAATAAACTTCAAAATGAATAAGGAAATCTGATATACTGCAAACACAAAGGGAATAACATAAAAATAAAAACAAAACATAGAAATCTTAGGAGTGTCTGCAAAATAGTTAGCCTTGAAATTTGTTTTACTTGCAGAGAAACCAAATTAACAGGAGATAAATTATAATATATTAAGAAAAGGACAATTAAAACTTTGAATTTACTAAGTATGCGAAACTCTGAACATTGATCAAGACTCCAGAAGCAGTTATCTCCCAAGAGCTGCTATTTGGAATAGGAACAGAAATCAGAGAAGCTAATAGAATACCCTTATTAAAGAAAAAGCTTTGGGACATAGCAGGAAATTAAAGACCAAATAGTTTAACTTCAATTTGCGGGAAACTATTAGGACCTACTTTAAACCACCAGATTGGAAAATGCTTAGAAAAGCGCAACTTGATTAAATGAAGGTTGGAATAGGAGGGTTATGCCTTACTAATTTCTTAGTTCTATGAAGTTATGAGTGCCAAAGTAGAGAAAGAAATTGCAGTGTAGACAACACACTTAATGGCTTCTCAGGAAGCTTTTTAATATCAGAGGTTGTGTAAGGTTCAAAATCATTGGAGGAGAAAATCTGGCATATTAATAAAAAACAAAACAAAACAACAACAACAACAAAACCAAAATACCAAACAACTAGCTGAAGGACGAAAAGACAGAGGGCAAGATACAATAAGCCTGGAAAAATATTGTTTGGAGGAAAAAAAATAAGTGGAAAAGGGAACCCGAACCTACAGAAATAAACTTCTGGACTAGCGCCTGGAAATATATTATGCTGGGTTTAGGATAACATAATACAAAGGTTTTGCACTGTGTAAAAAATCTAGAAATAAAAGAAAGGTCAAAATTTAATAAACTTTTTTTTTTTTTTTTTTTTAATGACAGGCTTTTCCCTACAACTTCTAATAATAAAGCAAAACAAGTACAGTTTCTTTGAGATAGCCTTAAAAACCTTATCTACATTACAACAGAGAAGTGCCACATATGTGCTTTAGGTTTTAGTAAGGGTTATAAATGTCAGTGGAGATCAGGAAAAAATAAAATTCAATGTTCAAAAAGCAAGTATTCCTCTGTATGATTCTATCCAGAACATATTTAAGACTTTGAGCTGGGAAAAAAGTATCATCTTAAAAGAAAAGTAAAGCCAAAACCAAACAAGAAAAAAATATTACCCACAAACTCATGCTAAATGGAAGTGAAAAGACCACTTTCATCTTGCTCTTCAGGTATTTGGAAGACTGATGTGATTTTTCTTGTCAAAGTTTCTAGTGAAGATGACAATAATATCTCATACAGCCTGAAAATTGCTAGGATCACTTTTTTTATCTTTTTCACTTTGTCTCTAGTTCGATGACAGTTACTTATCATTACAAAAGAGAAATGGAAAGAAAAAAATCTTCTGGGTTTGTGGCCAGTGAAATGTCAAAAGATTTGGGAAACTGAATTAGATCATTGCAATTTCAGTCTTAGAATAATATTTTCTACAAAAAGAAAGTCTAAAAAAATTTCTCAATTGTTTACAGTTTGAAATTTATTTTAAAATACATATATCATATATACAGGCAGGGAAAATAAGATTATTGTACCCTAATAAATTGTGCTTTTAAACAAAATAAAACAGACTCTCACCTGTCCTTAATAAATACTGTCTAACACATTATCTTACAGATAATATAATTAGATAATTATTAGATAAGAGAATTTTAGAATATCTTACTGATAATATAAATGCTATAGACATCTAAAAAATAGGTGGGTTTTTTTTCATGTTATTTTTTCTCTTTAGTGCTGACTTGCTGAATAATGCTTAGTATTTGTGGAGGTTTGACACTGGCCAGCTGCTGGATACCCACACTTTCACTTCTCCTCCTCAAGAGGACAGGAGGAGTAAATTAGATGAAAAAGCTCGCAGGCTGAGGTAAAGACACAGATCACTCGCAAATTACTGTCACGGGCAAAACAGACTCGACTTGAGAAAGAATGATTTAATTTATTGTCAATGAAATGGAGTAAGATGGTGAGAAACAAAGACCTAAACTTAAACACTTTCCCCTCAGTCCTCCCTGCTTCCCAATCCCAAATTCACTCCTGACTTTTCTACTTCCCCTACGAACAGCTCATGGAAGATAGGCAATGAGGTGAATTGTCAATGCCACTCCTTCCTCTTTACACTTTCTGCTTGTTCCAAAGTGGTTTCTTCCCATGGGCTGCAGCTCTTAACAGTAAACATGTTCTATTATCTGTCCTCCATGGCCCGCAGTCCCTGCCAGAAAACCTTCTTGTGTGGGACTCTCTCCCTGAGTCAAAGGTTTTACAAGACACTACAATGACATGGGGTTCTCCAGGTGCTGCTGTGTGGATACCTGCTCTGACTTGGTCTCCTCCATTGCCTGGAGAAGTCTGTTTCTGTAATCTTTAAACAGAATGCCCATTTGTAGTGGGTTGATGTTAGTTGGATTCCAGGCACCCACCAAAGCTTCTCCATTGTTCCCCTTCACTCCACGGTTGGACAGGGAGAGAAAATGTAAGAGGGTTCATGAGTTGAGATGAGGATGGAGAGAGATTACTCAGCAAATCATCACAGGCAGAGCAAGCTAGAATTAGGGATATTAACTGAATTCATTACTAACAAAATCAGAATATGATAATGAAAAGTAAAATAAGATCCTAGAAACACCTTCCATCCCTCCATCCCTCCTTCCCAGCAATACCTCCTTCCCTCAGTAGTGCAAGGAGACAGGAAATGGGGGTTATGGCCAGTTCACCACACATTGTTCCTGCCACTGCTCAGGGAGAGGAGTCCTTCCCCTGTTCCAATGTGGGGTTCCTCCCATAGGAAGACAATTCTCCATTAACTTCTTCAATGTTAGTCCCATCACACGGGCAACATACCTCATGAACTTCTGCAACATGGGTCACTCTTCCATGGGGTGCAGTCCTTCAAAGACAGACTGTTTCAGTGTGAGCTCCTCTCTCCATGGGTGTGCAAGGTCCCTGCCAGGAGCTTGCTCATTATGGGCTTCCATGGCTTTACAGTTCCACTCAGGCATCCACCTGCTCCAGTGAGACTCCTCCATGGGCTGCAGGAGGATCTCTGCCTTCCCGTGGATCTTCATGTGCTGTAGAGGCACAGCTGCCTCACCATGGTCTGCACCACTGGCTCTGGTGCCTGAAGCACCTCCTTCCCCTCCTTCTCCTCTGGTCTCAGTGTCTGCAGAGTTGTTCCTCTCACATATTCTTACTCTGCTTTTCTTTGGTCACAATTACATCTGTGCAGTAACTTTTTTTTTTTTCTTCTTAAATATATTGTCACAGGGGTGTTACCACCATCTGTAATCTGCCCAGCCTTGGTCAGTAGCATGTCCATCTAGGAGCTGGCTGTCTTTGGCTCTGCAAGACATGGGGGAAGACATTCTGAAGACATCTCACAGAAGCCACCCCTGTAGTCCCCCAGCTGACAAAACCTGGCTATGAAAACCCAATACACCATTTTAGACCATTTTTTCCATTGCTAGTAAAAACCCACTGATTTTGTATTTATTTGACAGTGCTATGATTGTCTTGTACCAAGCTTATTTTCACTTGTTTCAGCTGCGGTTAAAATTGTGTAGTGGTTAAATAACCACTGTCTTGTGTTAATTAAGCTTTTGTTTGTAGGAATCACATAATAGTAGAATCAGACTCAATTGTCTGCAGCTCTAGAATAAAAACTGATATGGAAGAGTGCAGACACAGCGTGATACAGTGAAGGCAGCCTCGTGAATGAGGTGAAATGGGTTTAGTGATAAAAAAGAAAAGCAGAAAATTGAGTGACTGTGAACTGGTGAAAAGAAAGAGCATGTAAGCAAGGTGTGTTAAATTGTATAAAGACAACCCTGGATGGACTTCAGGAGCCAAGCTGAAGACAAGCTCACTGCTAATATCCAGGAAGTTTATTAAAATGACTCAGTTTCAAGGCCTTGTTTCTCTTGATTTGAAGACTTGGTTTTCCTTGAAATGTTTTGGAGCCTGATTTTTCTCTTGATTAGGAAGGAAATTATGCCATACAATTCTTTCCTCTGTGATAATGGGGAAGTGTATAAAGTGGCAGCTTCTCCAGCCAGTTATCCAGATCCTCAAAGTTTTTTCTTCTTGCATTGCTTCTGCTCTCTCTACACCAGCTACATGTAATCCCTATCATGTGTCTTTGTATCAAGAAATTTTGATGGTCGAGAGTTTGTGATAAACTCAGAAAGCTCCTATGTGAAGGTGTTTAATTGAAACAGCGAGTATGAAGTCTTCCTATACTTAAGCTGTGATGAACAGGAAAACATGAACAATCCTGAGGCTCATATGGAAACTTCTAAACTCAGAGTTCTGGTAAATCCTATAAAGGCATTGGAATATCTGTATCAAAGGATAGATACTTGAAACGTTTATCAGTTGTAATAAGCCAATGTCACATCTTTCCTATGTCCAGCGAAATATTACTACTGAATTTCCCTGAATATAAAACTAGGGATCACCAGGCACATTTAACTATATGAGAGATGTTGACCTCTTTTTATTAGATGTTTAAGCAAAATGGAATGAAATTTCATCATATTATCTCTGTGTGCTATAGATTTATTATCTATTGAAGGCTAAACAAATAATTCAGTCAGTTCTTTGCTGTTAAAATAGTACCATTTTGTGGTTTATGTACTCCAGATGAAATACTGCCATGTTTTAAACATGACTCAAAATTGATCCACTTGTATGGATTAGGTGAGCACTACTGGAACAAAAATATTGCTAACATCCAAGCATTCAGTGTTCCTGATAGGATGTTTTGTGTTTTTTTTTCTTTCAGGGGAAAGAGTTTTCTTGGAGATATTTACATGAACAAAACATTGTGGGTTTTCTGAAATCATGCATTACCATTACTAATACTGGGATGTAAGGTCCTCCTATATCATTGTAAAATATGTTCAGAAGATATCCCTGAGTTGACTGGTAAAATGACTTCAACTAATATTCTTTTCTAACAAGGACACATGTTAAGAGAAATAGAAATTATCTTATGGCTAGCATAATTCCTCTGCCAGTAACTTCTCTGTAGCCAAAGCAGAGGCTTCCGACAACTGTAGACCCTAAAGGTCCTAATCAGGATATCATTAATATTAGCTTGTCTTGATCTTGAATTTACGTGTATTGAAATAGTGTGACTAACAACATATAAACACTTTGTTAACACTGTGATTTTATAGCCAGACATATATTTACTATGTGAATAGTGACCAATGTGACCACCAAAATGGACCAAAATGTCAGAGAGGTGTAATCTTATGCAGCAGGCTCCAAAGTAAACAAAAGTTGCCATACTAAGAACAAGATAAGCACAAGGAACTGCAAATAGGTAGGGACATCCTAATGAATATGCAAGAGGCATGACTTCTTGAATGACTACCAAGAGAAAAGAAAAACAAGATAAGCAGTATTGGGAGCAGATGAAACATCACCTCCCACTCCCTCTTTGGGGATTGGAGACAATAGCATACAAGCATTAGATATAAACAAGGGGAATTACAGAAGAAACAAGACAAACCCACTTTGGCTTTAACGTCTCTCATCAAACAGTTTCTAAGTCTCAACACTGAGACCTTAATGACTAAAAATCACTAAGGGCTGCAGTCATCAGTGCTAACTATATGGTTACTGTATGGTTATCAGCTTTTTAGTATTGCATATTGAGAAGTAAGTTAGAAATTATTCATAAAAACTAAGATCCATAATTTTTTCATGGTGCCACAGAATTAAAATGTCAGTGTCAGGTCCTTGGTTTCTTTCTGTCCTGTGGTATACCAAGATCTTGAACCTTCCCCCTTGTTGCACCAAGGGTATAGAAATTTGGCAGAAAAATAAACCCTCTTGCATTCCAGTCGATCCTTAGAAGTCAGAGTGGCTGGGTGCAGCTGGGCTGAATTTCTGGTTATAACCAATTCAGCTCTATAAATCTGGTGTTCATTAAGAATTTTCATGAGCACAGATTCATAAATGATTTGATTTAGTAATTCAGTTTTTTTAGTTCTGGTTGAATTCAATATCAACTTGTATGATACAGATAAATGAATAGTATGGTTGTTGGAGAAATAGGAAAGCAGATTCAGAAGTGACAGTAATAATTGAGCTAACAGAGTAGTAATGTGTGTTGCAACAGGAGGTATAGTAACAGGAAATATAGCTATTAGCACTAAATATAGATAGATACAGATATATAGAGGGTGTAGATATAGATTATATAGATACAAATAAATATTCCTGTGTCCAATGCAGTTGGAGACACAAAGCTCACCTAAATACTGGAAGGGGTTTGGAGTATCTCTATAGGACAATTTCTCATCCTCTTCTGCCATGTCTTCCATTTTTATCCACCCAGATTTTATGTGTACTTGATAAATCATTACCTGGATTATCACTGTGTGCATGCATGATAATAATACACAAAGCAAAATAATTAGCAACACCCCTCTCCCAGTAGACAAGAAAGTGCAAGACAGTGATTAGAAAAATTTGAAAGAAAGGAGAAGCAAAAAAAAAAAAAATTTACCTTATGAGAGGTAAAAAAGATGCAGGGAAAAAATAAGGCATTCATGGAATAAGGCATTCATGGAAAAGTCTCACACACTGTGAAATTTGCTTATATGATTCCTTCTTCCTATTCTCTCACAATTCTGGCATCATCATTTCTAAGAAAGTAAGTTGCTTCACAGGCCACAAAACGGGAGTTTCCCTGACTAGTGATCAAGTATGTGGTCCCAGGAGCAGCAGAGGCACTGTGAAGTAGTCTTCCTCAGCAAAGTGTTGAAACAGAACTCATGCTAAACCAGAGTACTATAACATTGGGACTCGAGTTGGCAGTAACCTAAGAGTGAACCAATAAATTGTCAATATGGGAGACATGCAAAAAGGTCTATCCCATTACAGGGGTTATCTCACAATCTGGTGTATATATAAATTTATATAAGATACATGTATGACTTCCACAAGACAGGTACTCATATAAGTTGCAGTAAACAGAAAACATTTCTCTTAAGTGTAATGCCCCTTTCATTGAGAGGGGAAGGAAGTAATTTCTGCAGTTTTAAAATATGTTCTATGTTTTAACTCATGACTTAAACCTTTAACCTTGAAAGATGTTAGTTACTGAATCAAATCAGTAAAGTCTCATCTTACATTTAAGACTTCAACAACATTACGATTGATAGAGCACAATAAAAAGGGCGCAGGTCTAAAGTGATGATCAAGACAATGATTTTTTTCCAGTCACAGTTGCAGGAAAGCTGTCTCCCATACTAATGAAAATCAAATTAGAAAAGAAATCAATAAATGAATAAAGAAATATTTCAGGTAATGACAGACTGGTAGGTAGAAGGCAAAAAAAAAAAAAAAGGAGCCAATCAAAAAATAGTAAGCAATATAGGAAAAGGAGGGTTTAAAATACCAGGAGATAACCCATGTTCATAGTTGATCCTCAGTCTGTTTTTTTTTCTTCTTTTTTTTTCCAATAATATATTTACTCGTTTCAAAGGTATTAAAAATTTTGAAAAATAAGGAAGTATATAAAGAAAGAAACATAGTTGAGGAAAGAACCCCAAAGTCAACCTTTCTATACAGTGCTTCATTATTTGTTATTTACCTCCACCAAAATGGGGAGAAAAGTCAGGAATTATAAAGCCTAGTTTACTCCTCAGAAGTTGTGATATGCCAGTACATTTCTCACTAATATTCAGAGATGATGTGAGATGGTATCTTCCTCAAAGGTTTAGTGACTCAAGAAAATATCAACATGATTACAATTTACAGAGATATATTTCCTATTAATTCTGATGTATTATAGCAGACAAATACACTAAGTCAGATTGGTTAATTAAAACTTTATTCTGTGTAAAACTTGAACAATTAAATTGCTACTTAGCCTTTTATGTTATTTTCTGACAGTCGGCAGACAACTTCAGAGACAAGTTTGAACTGTCAAAATAATTTATATATATTAAATGTCAATGCAACTCAGGAAGAAGATAAAATTTGCTTCCAATATGACATTTATATGCCAGAGCTTGATTTAGATATGCAGAGGTAGCAAGACATGTTAGCTAAAAGTAGTTATGCAGCATATTTCTAAACATGATGTCCCATTTATGTTCAAAATGATGTGGACTGAATCAATTAAGAGAAACAAGTGAGTTCCAAGAAGTACTTTTAAAAAGCTGTGGAGTTGCTTAGTAACCTGATGTTATACGTCATTTCCCAACAGAACTATAAAGCTGTCAGACTGGCAATGGGGAGCTCCCTGAGATAAATGGTGCCTCATGCGTTTTGCCAAAAACATGATTCTATTAAATATGTTATACCTAACTTTGGGGAGTTCTGCATATGCATATCAGAAATATATGCAACTGGACAGTTATCAAAGAAACGAGTTTTAGTTGCACTTAGTCATAAAAATGCAATACTTTCCCTCCTTTAATGCTTTATCTTGTCAGACAGGAGAAGGCACTGGATCCAAGATGCCTAAGGGGAAAATTTTAATCTGGCTCTTTCTTAGTGCTATATTTACCTGACATCAGCTTTGTTCTTCACTGACAGTAATCTAGCATAATCTACTGTATGCATCCTAGACTCAGAAATTTAGCTTTTTCTGCCTGAAACTTCTTTGAGAACCCAGAAGTCACCATGCAGTCTTCTGTCATTGGAGTTTGCTTTCACAGTGTATGAGAATAGATGAGTCTTAAATTTCAGTGAAAATTAAATGTAGGAGACTATTTCAAGCCCATTAGTTAAAACTATAAACATACTGAAGGAAGGATATCAACCTTGCTTCCTCAGTAACTGAGATATCGGTTCCTAAGTCTACTTTCTTCTTAACATAATCAGTTTCTGAAATTGAGAGAATTAAATCTGATAATTAAGGAAAAAAACTAATCTAAAAATCAGACACAGGAATTCTGCCAGAGACTGATGTGAATGTCATTTAGTTATTTCAAAATACTTTATAAATAGGGGAGAACAAATAGATATCTAATATGATAGGGTCAAATCATCAGTTGAGGTGAAATGGACTGATGAACTCAGTCCAGTTGTGTAGATAATATTTACTCTAGAGTTCATGCCTAAAATATAATAATGACACATTTATAAATAAAAATTACTAATTGGATCAGAAGGTTCTTTTTCTTTTTAAAGTGTACTTTCTTGAATTCAATCCAAGTAATTTTCACACTTTCTTCTCATCTCCAGCAACTTAAGTTCTCCTAAAAATCTCCTTTAAGATCAGAGTTTGTTGTTCACTTCTCTAAATGGCAGAAGTAGGACAAGATAGTTCACAGTGCTGAAAATTATAACAGCCCTAAAATATATAGCAAAAGGTTCAATGAGTTCATTTTTTAAGTGTTTGTAGGTAGAAATATCAGATAAAATGGCTGCAGTCAGATCGAGGTGCAAGGAATTTGTGGAACATTTACAATTGTGTTTCAATTCTAATTGAATTAAACAAATGTGAGAATAGAGCACCAAAATTTAATATGGGCTAGTAACGAATTTGTTCAACACAGAAGACCAAAGGAAACAAAGCCTCTGTGAATAAAACAGATTGGACCCTGAAAGGTTGGAAATATACCCAGAGAAACATGATTAAAACCAAACTAGGTTAGATGTTGGAGAGGAGAGGAGAGGAGAGGAGAGGAGAGGAGAGGAGAGGAGAGGAGAGGAGAGGAGAGGAGAGGAGAGGAGAGGAGAGGAAGGAAGGAAGGAAGGAAGGAAGGAAGGAAGGAAGGAAGGAAGGAAGGAAGGAAGGAAGGAAGGAAGGAAGGAAGGAAGGAAGGAAGGAAGGAAGGAAGGAAAAGTGTGGTGTGCATGGAGGTGGAGGGAGACAGAGAGAGTGATAGGGGTTAGGTGGAAGCAAATCACCAATCCCAAGGACATCTCATTGCTCCCCTCCAGCTGGTCTTAATCCAGTAGATTAATAAACATTTTGGGCCAGGTGGGAATGCCCAGGTGCCTCCTGTGGGGGCCAAGTTTGACACTGTCTCTTGCAACACTGTGGATCTGTTGCATCCTGGTGTGGTGCAGGGTCTGGGGACCCCTCGTGGGGCCTTTGATGGGCCATGTCACCCCCTCTGCTGTGGATAAGTTGTTCCCAGGTGAGGGCCCTCAGCTGGGCTCCGCTGCACAGCAGAGGGTGGGTGTTCTCTGCCCATGACCAGAGGCTTTTTCACCACACACCCAAAACCTCTCCTCCCCCTACCCTTTGGTGTGAGGGTCTGTTCAAGCCTGGCAGCTGACAGGCCTGGGGCTGAGGTCTCCACCCCAAGGGTGCTAAACTTGATCCCTCTGTGAGTGTATTTTTGTCCCCCAGCCCAGACCTGAGTCACTATCTTACCTCCATCAAGAATACTTCGGGGCCTCAGTCAGAAGGCCTATTTCAGGGCATGGTGGTCTTTTCTGCAGCTTCTGTAATACAGTTTTGCTTTAATAGGCAAAGGTCTTTCATTAAGATTTTTAAGCCTTAAATTATAACATTCAGTCTCCAACAAGGCTACAGTAAAAAAAGACCATTTCATATCTTCCTGTATCTTTACTCACCATCTAGGATTTTTAGCAAAACTTTTAAAACAATAATTTTTATATTGCTTAGTTTTTAGCCAGAAGAAATCAAAGAATAATTATTTCCTTACTTCCACTGAACATGACGTTCATTAAAACATTTCCTTTTTTCCCAGTGCTAGGAAATGGATAGTTGCAAGGGCATGATTTCTCTGTGTGATATTGTGATAATTCATAGGTGTATCAGGGAATTATTCTTTTGCTTTGCCTTTCCTTGTCTTCTTGTTCCTCAGTTACCTAGTGGCTTCTCTATTTTCAGCAAAGATTCTAGAAATTAAGGACTAATAAAAGGAATCAATGAGATTCAAACAGAAAATACTGAAATTGTTCACATTTATATTTTTTTCTTCTGGACTCATTCCTTAATTTTGTCAGCACCCTTAGCCCCGTGGATTAAAACTATATTAAAATTTACAGAGTGCATGGATAGCTAATGTCACAAAATATTTTTCTTACTCTTTTACTCATAGCTTTGTATAAAAGCAGCAAACTATGAATTTCAAAATATATTATGTTGGCTTGTAGTGAGTTTAGTAATTGATAGCTGTATGTTAGCAAGACAGTTTTAGAACCATTGGCAAATTCTTTTTCATAGTGTAATAAAATTTTCTGACTTCTTTTTTAAATACTTTAACAAGACTTTCTACCTCTTTGATAAGTTTTCTGAGATAAAATGTTTATTCATTATTCGTCAAGTACAGTAGTTTTTCAACAAACCAAACATTTTAAAAAATATTTGTGTTGATGATTTACTACGATACAGGTCTGCTTCATGTATTTTAAGAAAAGCATTATGGAAATTTCAAAATTTAAAATTAAAATACCAAATAACTCCATATTACACTGTCTATAATTTTTCCAGATCTTTTTTCATATATGGACATCTCACAGAAGGAGATCTGTGGAACTCACAGAATAAATTAAGTTTCTTTCTATAAATAGGACCATTGACCTATCTGCTAGTTGTGTATCTTGCAGTCCTTCCCAATCCTGCAGTCCTTCCCTCCATCTGAGTCAAAAGGCCATTTTCAGTAGGTGGTCAATGAGTCTGTGGTCGCTATTGCCCTCTGCTGGAATTACTTTTCCACCAAGTACTGCTCAGTTCTGACTTCACTCCTGGTGACTATTGTCCAGACAGCACATTTATCTTGGGATTTTCTTCTCTTTTCCTTAAAACAAAGGTTAGTCAAGCATGAAACATTTGCAATGTAATTTCTTAATAATAACTGTCCAGCTACAGCTACTTATTAACATCTAAAAAAGATTTGCAAAGTATTGTAAAGATTGATTCAAATCTTGAAGGGCTGAAATCTTGAGGGGCTTATTATCAAGACTGGTCAAACAATGAAAGAGAATCTCAAAAAGGTATGAAGGTTTGAAACCCTCCATCCTTGAGGTATTCATGCCTTGACTGGGGAAGGTGTTGACTGGCATTGACCACCATTCACCACTCTTATTTAATTTTCCCTGAACAAGGGCTTTGACTAAATGGCCTTCAGAAGTCTTTCCAATCCAAACTGTTTTGTGATTTTATGTTCAGGTATCACTCACTGCAGAGTTTTTGCTGAATGCCATTAAAAACTTTAAGCACAAGAATTGTTCTGAAACTATTTGTTTCATTTTCAGAGACTACCGTGTATTTTTAATTAAATACTATGCCTTCTGTAAGCACAAAGAGATAGGAGAAAGTGCAATGTTCCTACTTATGCATATTTTTCAATGGGATCCAAGCTAAATTATGCGCCATAGCAAATTCTGTGCACAGCTCACTCAGTGTAAGAAGTCATTTTGTCTTCTAAAACTGATGGCAGATTTGTATTTGTGAAATATTTGAATTAAGTGAAGGAAATGGTGCCTAAAGTGTGGCAACTGTTTAATCAGTGAGTAATTTACTCTTAATGTGTGAAGTATTTTTTATGGGCTCATTTATGATAACAGACATTCATGGCTCAATCAATGTAAGCAACAGATTTATGGTATATTTAGTCACAACATAATCTGATGTAAGTACTCTTATTTATTACTATTCACAGTTTAATTATCTTTTTTTTTCCTTCATACCATTTACAGCATGCAACTAAAATCATATAAAGCACTTATCAGAACTTTTCAAACAGCATTTATTCACATCTGTCTTATCATATTTTTACATTCAGATGTTGAACTTCAAAATACAATACAATTATGTCATTTGCATAATTGCATGGATAAAAGGATGCTAATTTTTTTCTTGTATATAAGAAACAATAAGAGAAACCATTGATGTGGCAATTGATCATTCCTCTGAAATGTCTTTCCTTTTGTCAAAATATTGGGGTCTATTTTTCAGTTTATATATTTCTGATTTTCCCTCATAAGATGGTAGTTTCCCTTCTATTCCTTCAAATGCCATGCCAAAGATTTAGCACTGGAAATCATGATCCTCCAACTACTAATAGATGATTCAAATGATCTATATATCATTGGATACACAGTTTTACATATTCCGGAATTCTCGACAATTAAGGTGTGTAGTCCACAAAAGTATCTTAAAGATGCACAAAAAAAGCTATTGTCACCTAAAGTGATGTATATCCTACAGTTAATTGTCTTTATTTGTTATTATGCTACTTTTAGCTGGGATTCTTACCAGTGATAAAAGGATGATGGTATTTTCTTACATTATTTACTTCAATGTTCTGTATTAGTTAGGAAAAGATTGCTACAAGAAGTGCAAATTGTTTTATACAAGACATTTTTGATGATGTCTAAGAGATCTGTACCATAATAGGTTAAAGGCTTCTGCTTCACTAGCAGAGAATTATCAGTTGATCAAATATTGTCTGGATATAAAAGTATTACTTGTGATTCTAGACTGCCAAGTTATTTATAGCATCTGAAGGATCTGTAAAAGAATGGTCAGCCTGACATTTCTCTCAAGCACTGAAGAGTTCAGCTACAAAGATTAAGAAAATATCTGTGGTGGAATATCAGAGTTGCATGGCTATAAGCATGTGCAGAATTAAAAATCTTACCATTATGATGAAATTCTGCATTTAGGCAATTAACAAAAGACTAAATATACAAAATTTCCTAACTACTTTGATTTAAAAAGTAGGGGAAAGTTTCAAATTTCATTTGTGATGTTTTCTGCATTGCACTTAAATGAACATTTAGTAGGGAATTCTGAAGTGTTTTTATTAGAGACTGTGTAGGAACTTTTAAATCTACATGGTTGGCCAGAAATATGAATGGTGACAGATCAAAAACAATAGTCCTTTCCCTCTAAAACAAGCTTTTCCAGTGTTTCCATTTTTAATTTTGTTGATTTCTTTTTTGCTTTTAAATTGAGAAATTTAAATATAATCAACAGCCTAGTAGAGGACAAGGCTAATATTTTGGTTTATTTAGTTTATTTATGGTAGACAGACCTATGACTTATAATAAATTACTTGTAATATGCAGGAACATCTTCCTGGTTTTTTGCTGTAGTTCCTATCACTGGTTAATTTCAGAAAGACCTCCTCTCTCTAGATCTGCAACATTGCTTCATCCTTTTTGAACACTTTAGTTTCTACCTGTATGTCTCTGTTATGTTGAGTTCCTTTCTGCTTTCTTAAATAAAGGAAAAAAAAAAAAAAAAGACTCCTGTTTATCTTCCTCAAAACCCATAAATTGTGATGGCATTAGGTTAAGCACAGCTTGGGATGTACCCAAATTCTAAATTGTGTGGCAATCAATCACGTCAGTTTAGTTGTGAATGTGCCAGTTTGTTCATGTTTCCAACTTCACAAATAAGATTAGCTTTCTACAGATTGTTCCATAATACTGTGAATGTGTCACCCTGGCTATGAAAGTAAATTCTAATTCTTGAAGGTCAGTATGAGCAGAACTTTACATTTGATTAAAAATACTTTATTCTTTCTTTCTTTAACTCTCTACTCAAGTCTGCTGTTTTTAAAACACATAAGAGTTTCTGTGGGTTTGAGTAAAAATGAGAGACACCTAGGTTACATTAATTTTTATTCTGGAAGTATCTCGAAGAGAATTATGAAACGATGAATATGATCTTGAATAAGAGCATTAGTTTTGTAAGCAGTAAGACAGTTGAGAAGTTAGTTGCTGCAAGCCAGAAAAAAATGTGAGAGTGCCTGTCTAAAACTGGAATGTTTTATTATACAGATTAGCAGGAAAGAATTCCAGATTCAAAACCTGAATTTATTTCAGTTTTTGAATAGTTAAAGACATCATATGAAACTGTATCCTCCTACATTCATGCCAGCAGATATCGTCTAACCAGTACTTCTTTCTTCCTCTGGAGTTATCCTTAGTCATTTGATATATAGATTTAAACTGTTTTTTTACTTTTCAAACCAGTTTTCAGGGATGAAGTGATGTCTAAATGAGTTAGCTGGTCATTCTAATGAGATATCATAATATTCCAGAACACATAAATTTAAGAACTGTTAGTCTGCATATTAAATTGATGTCATAATGAATAAAGTACAGATTTTTTTGGTATCACCTAAATACTCTTTACATCCAAATGATTTTTTTTTTAGTGAATATATTTAGAAAATCTAAAAAAAAAAAAAAATTAATGATCTCCAACTTTACATTTGGATTCCTCGGTAAAGTACTTACATAAAAAGCAAATCTTAACTTGCCTACACCAATGATGAAGTATAATGCCATGTGAGATTACTTTCAAAGTAATCTAAGTAAAACCTGTGCTTAAAAATACCTGTACTGCTTACAGGTCATCCAGGATCCTAGTTTCAAAGAAGCTCTAATTAACAAATGTATCAAACCTAACGTCAGTAACTACTATCAGAAGAGAAAGCCATTTGGATCCTGCTCAGTGAGACAGTTTTTAGTCACTTTTGAAGGCACAAATACCTCTTCTCCATGTTTTACTATGCTCAATAACATATTTTTTCCTATTTCCATTGCTAATATTATATGCCTGTATTTGCAGTCAATTCAAGATACTGGTTTTAGTATAAACTGAAATATCTGAAAATCTTTCCATTGATTTCAATTTGTGTAGTCGTACATGCAGGTTTCCACTGAGAGATCAAAAATATGGGAATCTCTTGGTCATACAGTTAAAATAAAACTCTATTTGTCATCATTATTTGAATCACGTGCATAACATAAACTGTTTATTTTGTACTTGCCACATAAAGAGAGAACATTTATTGGAAAGTAATAACAACATTTGATTTGTATTGATGAATTCAGAGTCAGGAAGTCCAGTCCAAAACTTAATCCATGAGATAAAATTCCTGGTAAAAGTTTACAGTTTCTGGATGAGAAAAGGAAGGAAAAATGTTTTACATATTTTTGATACAAACAGTTAACAAAATAAACAGGATTTTTTCTGAAAAATTAAACAATCCAGTATCTAAATATATATATATGTATATTCATCCCTATGTGTATGCTTATGTTTGTTTGTGTGCATCTAGATGTGCATTTTGATGTGCATCTTGATATTATTAAAGTTGTAGGCAGCACTTTAAAAAGCAAAATCATATGACTTTTACTGCTGATGGGACTTTCTTACAGGATTTCTTATTTTTCTGCAAATTGTGGTAGCTTTCTGCATTATATTATCATTTCTACAAATGCAAATAAAAAAATCCTAAAACTAAAAATATTTTTTAAAAATCAAGTATAATAAAAAATAGTTATTGGAATTGGATTATATTGAATATAGAGGTTTTTCTAATTTTAATATATTTCATCTGTTCTTTATGTTTAGGCAAGAAACTGTGACTACTATGTTAGGTGACAATCATAATACTGCAATCTTCATCATGAAATTCAGGAATTTACAATAACTACTCCTACACAGTACTCAGAATCTCCACTTTGCCAAGGAAAACAACTTTTGTTGCATCCAGATAAACAATTTTGCTCAGCTGGTGGAAAGATACAATGTTTATTCTGGTTAACCACAAGCCTATGGAACCTCACAATGCTCATTCTGCAAAACTGTTAAATATCAACCAAGAAGAGGATGCAAAAATAATGAATGTAATATCAATTCACTTCCACATTTGGGAAGTAACATTGAGTTCATCAAGTTGTCAGGTAAAACTTTGGGATTGACAATCAAGGACCACCTGAGGGACACCCAGGAGAGGGGTTGCATTCATCAGTGGGAGGGAAAATATGTTAATGATTTGGGGGAAATGATTTTCATCTATATGTGTTTTCCAGGAAAAACAGTGAATATGTATATAAAATATAGTACATAAACATGACCTTTTCTGTACTTGGTATGCACAACAAGCTTGAAAATATTCCCCGTGCATCCAGCACAGAATGAGAATGACTTCTTCTTAATGCTACACTGGTGTTAAGGAGTTTTATTTTACCCGTTTTGGTAACATGTGACCAACATTTAAATATCTACGAGGTAAGTTATTCAGAAGACACTTCACACTATTTTGCTTTTGTAAATATTTAACATTAGAATCATTACTGTTAATTTTGCTGCAGAAGTACAATAAACAAAGGGTATTGGTGAGTTCAGTCAATAATGTAATTTCAATTTTTTAAATATGAAGTGTTACAAAACTTCTTAAAATCTTGCACAGAAACATATGATATATGCATTTTTTTTCTCTTTTGACATCAGAAAAACCTCGCTGTGAAATTCTTTTTAAAGCATCTTGGTTCTGGCCAGTAGAGGGTTAATTTTTACCTGCCTGGAGCAGGGAAAGGGATTCTCTTCCCATTTATAGGATGGTGGCATAGGGAGCCTTGGGTATTGTTGTTTGTGTGTGAATTATTTGCCTCTTTCTTGTACCCTGTGTCATTAGTATTGTTGCTGTTACTGTTTGTTTTCTTATCTTGTTGCTCTTTCCAGTAAATTGTTCTATCTCACCCTGTGATCTTTGCCTTTTGTGTCTCCAATTTCTCCTCTCCAGGGAGAGAGACAGAGGGAGAGGAGGGAGTGAGCAAGCAGCACATGGATTCAGTGAGAGCACTGAACTGGAGAATACCATTCCTAAACCATAATAAAGACATTTGTTTTCTTCAGTTAAGGGGCTAAACTCGGTACACCGACAGAAATTTTTAGTTTACCTTGCAAAAAACGAGCAAAAGAAAGTGATAGTTTTTTTTGCTTCACAACCTTATGACAAACCATTGAGAAAAAAACAGGGATTGTAAAAGGATTCTTCATTGCTTTTGTTTGGTGGTATTGTGGAATTTTTTGAGGAGGGGCACACATTACAGAATTTACAAAAATATTTTTACTTAGGTCTGTAGCTGAAGTTGTATCAACAGAGTGACAAACGGGAACTTTTTTGGTTTACATATTTGGACTTATTTATAACTTGTATTGAAGTTCTGGTATATATATACATTTTTTAAAAATCTGGAGCATGTTGACCAGAGTGGGTAGTTAGCACTCTAAAAATATTAAATAATTAAATCCAGAACTGATTGCTGCCAATTACAGGGGCATTATTTAGGGGAAAAATTAAAATAGAGAAGTAGAACTGTGTATGCTCTTGGGTGGTTGTGTTAGCTGGGTCATATAGAGGGAAATATAATGAGTAATCACTGTCAACATTCTAAGTCATTATGGAAATTATTATAAATGAAGATATTTATTCAGCCCATGCCAGGCTGAGGGAAGAGATTTCCAGAAGGTAGACCAGATGGTTAAGTATGTTTCACTGCAGATCTCTGCTGACCCATCCCCAGGGCTCCAAAAGTCCCCACCACGTCTTTGAGACACTGAAACCAATAGTAATGTCAGCTGAAGTTTGCTGTGGAGAAATTCAGATTGTCCATGAGAACACAAATCTTTGGTACCTAATTCTCAGGATTCTTGACACACTATGAGGAATTTCCTTAGCTCTCTGGGTAATTGAGTGAACTGAGGTCAAACAGAAAACGGGCATTTAATAAAGATTTGGGGTTGTGGTTGTTTCTTTTTGTTTGGTTGGTTGGTTGTTTGGTTGGTTTTTTGTTTTTGTTTTTGGGGTCTTTTTGTTGTTTTTTTTTGATAGTGCACTTCCACATCTTTTTTGTAAAGTACTCTATGACTAGAAGATTTTCTCAGCACCTAGAATCACTGGTTTTGATTCTCTTTTTTGAAGGGGAAACTTTTATTTTGATAGCCTTCATCTGTGTTATTAGCTGAACATCTTGTCCTTTAAAAAATATTTACAAACTTTCAAGAAAAAATTCAGTTAAAAACTAAGCAATATCAGGTTTGCCAGACATAAAGTAACGCTGTAACATGCTAATACTGTAGCAGTGTAATAGCAGACAAAACTAGTACCCACCATAAATTCCATCTCTTTCTTGAAAATTTTTCTTCATGAGAATTTTTTTCCCCTGTAAAGAACTGTCGTGTGTTTTTGCCAGAATAATGTCTTTCTGATGTCCTTAAATATTACCTTGAAGAGTAAGATATCTGTGACCCTAGTCTGAGCACTTTTTAATTGAGCCATTTTGAGGGGGCTTTTGGCATCTCTTTTTTTGATGCTATATTATCATAATCCTCTCTACTTTTTTAAAATTTTGTTTACAAGATATTAACCTCCCTTTTCAAGAGTATTAAGCAGAAAAAGGCTGAGGCAAGAGGAAAGTGAACTAGTCAGTTTACTTATGCAGCCAGGTCCCAATAGAAAGGTTTATTTAGAAGAAGACTGACTAGGATTACTCAATTTCCTGCTTCATTGAGGATCATGCCATCTTAGTTCCCTTGGCTCTGTATATAAGGAGCTTAATGAAGAGGGAAATTAATTCTCAGTGGCAACCACCTGTATCTACTAACTTGTTCACTCATGCTCTCAGTCCTCCCTGGCCCCATCTGACAAATGTGAGAGCATTTGTCACTCATTTAAATCCCATTTTCTGAGGACCTTATGATGCCTCTTGGGTTTCTATTATATGACTGCTGTTTAGTATAAATAGGCTACAAACATTTGTGTAATCTTTTGCATCAGGAGTAGATCATAGTTATTTCAATGTAGTCCCTTTGGTCAGCAAGTCTAGGCACTTTGCTGGTTGTCCTCTCTCTGATGGGACCACTGGACTCCCAGGTACTGCTGGTACCAGGTTGTTATCAGAACTTCAGCAACTAAATATAACACTGCAGTCCAAGAAAAGTTCTGAATTAAGACATGCTTAAACTTAAGAACTTGACTATCTGATTTTAGATTCTTGTGGTTGTGTTCCATATCGTTCTGGGGGTTGACCGGTCTGACATTTTGCTCTTTCTTAGGCCCAATCACAATTGATAAAGGAGGCATTCCATCAATAAATCTCAGAACTCCTGATTTTGAAGACAAAATAACTGAATGCTGATATGCTTGCAATCCCTAAGAAATCTAATTTTACCAATTTTTTGGGGGGGGGGGGGGGCGGGTTGGGTTTTTTGTATTTTTTTTTGTGTTTTTCTTTATGTTTTGGGTTTTTGGTTTTGTTGTTTCCTTTTTTCGTTTTTGGGGGTGTTTTGCTTGTTCTTGAGTTTGGTTGATTGGTTTTGGTTTTTACTGATTGGGATAGAGTAGTTAGTTTGTGTTGGGTTTGCATGGCAAGATTTTGGTAATGGTGTGTGGAGGGTGGCTACAGAGGTGTGTTTTCTGAAGTGCCAGACTGTTACCCCATGAACAGCAGAGCCAATGCCAGACAACTCCATGATAGACCTACAGCTGGCCTAGGCAAAGCCCATCAGTGATGGAGGTAGTGCCACTGGTATAACAATCTTAGGAGGGAAAAAACCACATTATTTCAGCTGGAGGGCAGATTGTGAATGTGTGAGAGAAACAGACCTGCAGACACTAAGGTCAGTGAAGAAGAAGGAGGAGGAGGAGGAAGTGCTGCAGGTGTCGGAGAAGAGATTGCCCTGCAGCCCATGGTTAAGAGCACAGTGGGGCAGGCTATGCCCCCGACTTCCCAAGATACGTTCACCACAGAGCAAAGACCCACCCAAAGACATGGAAGACCCACAGAGGAGCAGGTGGATGGACAGAGGAGGATGTGACCCATTGGGATGCCCACACTGGATCAGGCTTGCTGGCAGGATTTGTGACCCTGTAGGGGACTCAAGCTGGAGCAGCCTGTTTCTGAAGGACTGCATCTCATGGGAGGAATCTCACACCAGAGCAGGGGAGGAGAGCAGGGAGCCAAGAGCGGCAGAAACAATATGCAATGATCTGACTGCAACTTCACCTCCCTAAGCTTCTGCAGGGGAGGTAGACAAATTTGGAGTGAAGTTGAGCCTAGGAAGAAGGGAGTGGTGATGGAGAAGGTTTAAGATTTATTTTTTATTTAACGTTATCCTATTCGATTTTGTCCTCAATAAATGGAACTAATTTTCCTGAGCTGAATTTGTTTTGCCCATGATGGTAATCAGTGAGTGATCTCTCCCTGTCCTTACCTCAACCCACAAGCCTTTCATTATATTTTTTCTCCCACGTCCATCTGGAAAGAGAAGTGATAGAGCAGCTTTGGTGTGCAACTGGCACAAAGCCAGGGTCAACCTCTCTCATAATCACACACCCCTGAAGGCTGTATTAAACACTAGCTATAACCAGAGATTTAAGTCTCTAGATGCTTTGAATCAAGCACCAAGATGTACATATGGCTACTTAATATGGCAGATGAGAACATGTTGCATGAAATAAGAATTTGCATGTTTTTCTCAGAGTAACAGAATCATTAGTATATAGCCTGAAGACAGATGCCTGCAATCATTGTTGGCCATCATATCTCCCACTTACAGGCAATTTAGGTTCCTTTTCATGATACTAAGAGACGAAAAATCACTTCATTTTCTTGCCATAAGCTATTTATCTTATTCCACACATAAATTTTCAGACTACAGGAGGGGCCTTTTTGGATTAAAGCTTCTCTTATCTCCACGCTGAAAGTGTTGCCTGAACTATTTCCATATTTTATAAATAATGTTGATAACAATGACTAATCACAGGACATTTTTCCCTTAACAAGCACCCTAACCCACTGTTTTATACCTTCCCCTTTCAGTATGGCTAGTCAAAGAGTTCACTAATTTGTGGAAAGTAGTCTGTAAGCTAGTTAACTAGATAGTAAGACCAGTGTTTTGGGAAGTAAATTGTTAGATGGATATTTTTAGATACAGAGAAAATAAATTTGCATCTACTGGAAGTCTACTAATTAATAAAAACCTTATAAGACAAGCAACTTTTCTTTCATTAAATACTTTTTTTTTTTTTTCCTTAATGGAGAAAGCCTTTCATGCTGACTAAATACGGTTTCTTGGAATGTAGAATAAATGATTCATTTGTTGATAGTACTTTACTAAGTAAGAACATAAAGAAGAGAGTTGAACAAAAAACAGTGTCTTTATTTTTTTCTTACACGAAAACATAGTGAATACCTTGCTTCAAAAAGTAGATGACTTTAGATGAACTATAAACAAGTTAGTGTATTGATATGTTTTTTGAAGCAAGATTTAAGAATTCTGATTGAAACAATTACATGGGTTAAAATTTGTTTCTTCCTGAGGATTCGGTTTCTGAGGAAGTGAGCTGATTAGCCCAAAATATCTCATTTTACATGAAAATTCTAATCATGTTAAAGAATATGCATACTCCTTGTGGAAAAGGTGCTCCCTAGAGCATTTGTATCCTGTCTCTGAAAGACATAATACCTCTTAAGAATACTGAAACCATAACTTTTGTAAAGGTATGCAAATATAAAGATATGTTATATATACATATTAACCTTTCTAGCTCAACTCAAATCTAGTCTGCTGTTTGGAAGTATTTTGGTGGGAAAATATTCCATTGGGTAAGATTTGCACTGTAAGCTTGTAAAGAAAATTGTGAGGAAGGAGACAGTCCTGTGGTTGCCAACTTGCTTACACAGGTTGCCAACTTGATTAAAAATCTTAAAGTCTATATTAATACAAGGTTGCATTTTGGGTTAGTTTCTCCCCAAACTTACTAAAGAAGTTCTTCCTGCTTGTTATGACGGAGTTAAAAGAAACAGGGATCCATCTTACTATTTCCAGAAGTTTCATTGCAAATATGAAGACAAGTATTTTGTATAATCCATTAAAATAAAATAGAACAAAGACTGAAAAATCATACCATCTATATAAGTGTCACTACACATTTCAGATTCAACACCTACCTGCTTAAATATAGCATTAATAAAAACAGCTGTAGGATCATAGAATATGTTGAGTTGGAAGGGACCCAACTCAGGATCAGAATCCCACTCCTTTGCCTGCACGGGACACCCCAAAGATCACACCCTGAGAGCATTGTCCAAATGCTTCTTGAGCTCTGTCATCAGGCTGGTGCTGTGACCACTGCCCTGGGGAGGCCGATGTTCAACCACTCTTTGAGTAAAAAACCTTTTTCTGATATCTAACCTAAACTTCCCCTGACTCAGCTTCAGCCCATTCCCTCCAGTCCTGTCACTGATCATGGGAGTGAAAAGATCAGCGCCTCCCACTCCACTTCCCCTCATGAGGATGTTGAAGACTGCAATTAGGTCTCCGCTGACAAATTTATAATTTCATACAAAAAAACCCACAAAGGTAAGAGAATTATATGCAGAAACTACCACACTTTAGAAGTGAGTAAATCAGATTTTAATTTTCATTAACATTTCCTTTTTAATTCATTTCTTCTCTTACAAAGCTTGCAGGAGAATTTTGACCACAATACTCTTAAAACAGATCTTATGTAATTCATTTTCCCTCTAGCTTTTGGAATTCTTTAAGTATCTGTAAGTATGTGAGCAGAAGAAACAGTCAAAACAGGAGAAAACCCATATATATATATATCAGAGTAACAGTGCTATATAACAGTCAATGAGATTGCTTCAGCTTCAGTGAGGATATCCTAATAATTTTCATAAACAATTATTATTAGTTTTTCAATAAATCTTCTGTTTAAAAACTGCTAATTCCAAGTATGAAGGAATGTGAATGGACAGAGGTTTCATTTTCTATTAGTTTTTTTTAATTTTTGTCTGCTTTTGAAGTGTTGTAATTAACTTTTTAACAAGAACATTTTTTTTCTTTTCCTCACAGTTTTTAACTGCGAATGGATGGTGCCAAAGAAAGTTCTGTAGAGTAAAATAGAAAATGTGTAGCAATTGAGCAAAACAGATTGTAAAGTATATTCTTCCACACTGTGAAATCCTAATGATGACAGATTGCTGTCATCATTAGAGACTGAGCTCTGCTATTTGCCAAAATTATTACACAGCTCTGACAAATAACCTGGAAATATTTCAGCAAAGAATATTTGAGGCAGTAATATATTTCACAACAAAAATATTTGTGTGTATATTAGAACATATAAAGCATGTCAGGCTAGATAGCTCCACATAACTTTTCAGCTGTGCCGATCTGTCAATTTTCTTTAGCTCCACAAGAAACTATTAAAATCTCCCTCCAGCAAACTTCACTTTTCCCACTGATACTACTTTTATCAAGAAGCATGCATCCTGATCTTGCTCAGCATCAGCTCTTCCATTTCTATTTTCTCACCACCCACTTCCCTTCTTACTTTCAGACATCCATCTTAAAACTTTAACGCTGTAGGTGTATGGCTGAATCGTATGGAGAGTGAGTTATTTTTAACCCATTGTCTATACTTTTGTGTCCTGTTTAATTTTGAATTTATGATGGTTTAGAAACAGCAGTCACCTTTATAAAATTGAAAAAGATAATGACCACTACATGTGTTTATATTTTTTCAACCTTACTGATCTCTTAATTTTTCTTCCTTCTGATTTCCTTCTTCCTTCATACCATCTGTTTCCAATTTTAAAGTATTTTTTCACATGTTTTAATTAGTTAGGATTTTATTTCTTTTACTTGAATGTTTCTACCAACACTTACCTCAGTAATATTGGTTCTGTTATGACAAAAATATTTTTTCTTATTCTTCATTATGAATAACTACTATCACTGCTATGACTGTTTCCTACTCAGTTTCCTAGATATTATTTCACACAACTTACAACATGCCATGAAAAACATTTGATTTTTTACAAAATGTTCCAAATTTCCAATGTTAATAGCAACTTTATTTGATGTATTGAACTTCATAATATTATTCTTCTATCCTGTTTTCTCAGAATCAAACCCAGACATTTAGTTTTGTATTTTCTTTGACACTGTTGCAATAAGAACGGAACTTTCATGGAGTAGTGCAAACTAAATAGGATTTTCTCTACATATATTTCAACTCTACACATGTGAATGCAGAAGAAGATCAGAAAAAATGTCAAACCAAAATTAAGTTACAGAGGGTTATGATTCTATTAGCTGGAGATGCCTCTGCCTGAATCAAGGTGCAAGTAAGACCATATGTGGAAGTCAACAATATAGATTTTATTTACTGGTAAATGTGGGGCAGAGAGATAGAAAGAACGATGAAAGAGGAGAGGGAGAGAGAGGTGGGGGAAGAGAGAGAAGGGAGAGGTCAAGCCAAAGATCACTGTGGATCCAGGGGTGTCATGTTGGTCCTTCTTCACTCTTTCTAAACCAGTGAAAATCATCTCATTGTGGGAGATTTCCGTCCTAAATAATAATTTATTTGATGTTGCACTTTAAAAAAGCTATTGTCAACCTGATTTGTTCCTTGAACTGATCGATATGTCAGTCAATCACCTAAAATCAGACCTGGCCCTACCACAAGTTAGGGGAAAAAAAGAAAATTTACTCTGGCATTAGCCAGAGTAAGTCATCAATGCATTCATTCTCTGATGAATCCTCTTATGTTGTGTCCGATATTTGTTAGGATTTATGACAGAAATAATTTTGATATCGTAAGTCCCTTTGGCACTTAAAGTTGTAATCAGTTAGTGATCCAGGACACCATATTTATCACCATTTATCTATACCCATTCGTTTGTTGATACACAACCAGAAACTTGTCTTGTAGTCAACCACTGAAAACAGTGTTAGAAACACACTCCAAGAACGACAGGTACGTGAGGATGGCTCTTGTTAGGCACCAACCACAGGGAGGCATATTTAATTTATTTAATAAAGGGAGGTTTATTAATTGAAAAAGAATAAAAAGACTTAGTTTCCTACTACAACTACAAGACAAGGAAACAGCAGATATTGAGGGATCATGTTCTCATTTGAATAAATGAAAATGAATCTTTCATATATATTTTTTGGAAATTGTTGCTTATTCATTCTCAATATAGCCAGTACTGTTACTTAAGACACATGAACTACTAAATTGGTAGTTTTATCTTTACTTATATGATCAATTATCAGTGTCATATTTATGTCCTCTAAGCAAGTAAACAGTTAATTTATAGTCAATAAAGTGTATGTAGTTAATTTGAAGTTTCTTTCCTCTATTCAACTCATAACCTAGTAACAGCTGCCAATCCATGATCTCTAACTCTTCCTTCAAAAGCCAAATTTTCAATTTACCAACATCTGAAAGAATGTGGCTTCTATTTATAGTCCTAGTTATTTAGTTATCGTTGAAATCTATACCTATCTTTAAGTTTTGATTTAGTGTCCACACTGTATCTAACTTCATCTATGATTATTAATCATTTCTTAGAGCTTATCTTTACCTTGAGTCCTTTATAGGGCCCATTACAATAAGAACTGGGCTCTCTGTGCTTCTCTGTAATACTGAGGGATCTGAGAAAGGGATACCCCTGGGTCTTTGACTCTTATCCAATGCTATAATATAATAAATCTTACTATACAGTACAAAAGATACAGTAACATGGAGCTAGAAAGTTTAGGAAACTAGTACTAAAAACAAAGTTTTATAATTACTGTAAATCAGTATGAGAGTAGATTGATTGCAAAGACCAAATTAAAAATTGTTTAAAATCAGATATTAAAGGAACATTTGATATACATGTAGAAAGAAAATTCAAGCATTTACAATGAAATTTGAGATGAAAATAATTTGGTGAAATTTCCTCACAAAAAGGATGTTTGATCAGAATATTTCACATTACTTATGGCAGTGACTACTCAGAAGACAAACAGGATATAAAAACTATTAAGAAGATTATAATTAGGAACCATTATACTATCAATGAGGCAGCTATAAATATTGGTGTCAAAGGAAATTTGTGACTATGAGTATGAAATGATCATTGACAAAATGATCATCTGAAATTTGAGATTTGCAAATTCTACTTTGTTTATTATTTTTTGAGGAAATGAAAAAAAATTAACTGTTACTTATTTTGAGGACAGAAAACGCACAGAACTGAAAGAAAAGCAGATTTTTATTACCTTTTCACAAGCACTGGCCCTGAGCATTTGATGTTCTGGACCTCAGGCAAATAAGAACCTTAACAGCTATCCCCATATATGAGGAAATGAAGCAGTTGTTATAAATTCACTGTAGAGCCATGATTATGATAGGTGAGCTGCAGGCAATCCAGGAGACTCTTAGAATGCATGGAGGGTAACTTTGTGAGCCAAGTAATAGTAGCCCTACCAGAAGGAGTATGCTATTGGATCTGTTGGTCACCAACGTAAGTGAGCTAATTGGGGATATCAAGATTGGAGGCAGTGTGGGATGCAGGGGTCGTGTATTGCTGGAGCATGTAGTCCTGAGGGATATTTGTCAGGTAAGGAGTAAAGTTAGGCCCTGGAGCTTTAGGAAAGCAGAATTCCAGCTCTTCAGGGATATAGTCAGTGGGATGCCCTGTGAGATTGCTCTTGAAGACAAGGCTGTGTTTAACAGAGCTGGCATTTCTCTAAGGAAGTCCACAGACTGTAAGATCTGGAAATCCCCAAGCAAGACATTGGGCAAGGAAGGCAAGAAAATGCCATAGCTGAATAGGGACCTGTTGGTCAAACTAAAGAGAAAGAAGAAAATGCACAGAAAAAGGAGACAAGGCAGGTTACCTGGGAAGAGTATAGAGAAGCAGTTTGGTTGTGTAGGGGTGAGATGAGGAGGGCCATGCAAAAGCTGGAACTGGACTTGGCAAGGGATGCAAAGAATAAAAAGAAGGGCTTCTACAGGTATGTGAACTAGAAAAGGAAGGTAAAAGGAAGTGTATGCCCTCCAGTAAACAATGATGAAACATTGATGAGGATGAGGAGAAGGCTGGTGTACTCAATGACTTTTTTGCCTCAGTCGTCTATGGCAACCACTCTTCCCACACATCTTGAGTGCATGGACAGCAGGATGGGGTCTGAGTGCTTCCCACTGTAAGATCAGGTTGACCACCTGAGGAACCTGAATGTACATAGGTATATTGGACCCCATGAGAGGTATCCGAGTCCTGATGGAATTGGCTGATGAAATTGCCAAGCCATTCTCCATGATATTCGAAAAGTCATGACAGACAGGGGAAGTTCCAGGTGAATACAAAAAAGGAAAACATATTACCTATTTTTTAAAAGGAAAGAAATGATGACCCTGAGAACTACTGACCTGTCAGCCTTACCCTTGTGTCTGGGAAGGTCATAGAACAAGAAGTTGTTCCAAAGCACCCTCTATTCTGCTTTCAGGAGAAACCAGCTGAAGTTCTGCATCCAGCACAGGAAGGACATGGACCTGTTGGAGCAAGTCCAGAGGAAGGCCACCAAGTTGCTCAGAGGGATGGTGCACTTCTCCTATGAGGAAAAGCTAAAAAGAATCGGGATTATTTGCCGTGGAAAAGAAACCGCTTCAGGGTGACCTAAATGTAGCCTTCCAGTACCTGAAGAGAACTTTCAGAAGAGATGGGGAAAGACTTTTTACAAGAGCATGTGGTAACAAGACAAGGGGGAATGGGTTCAAACTGAAAAAGATTAGGTTTAGATTAGATATTAGGAAAACCTTCTTTACTATGAGGGTGGTGAGGAACTGGAACAGATGGCTCAGGGAAACTGACTGCCCCATCCTCAGAGGAGTCAAGGCCACATTGGATGGAGCTCTAAGTAATCTGGTCTAGTGAAAGGTGTCCTGCCCATGTCAGAATGGTGGAACTAGATGATCTTTAAGGTCTTTTCCAATCCAAACCATTCTCACAGTTCCACAGTCATGCCTAGGTTTCAACAGGACTGTGGCAAAGTTCCATTGCTTAGTTTAGATACATCTAAAAGGGAAACATCTTAATGCCAGGAAACACTGATGTGTAGGCTTGAATTCCAAAATGCAATGGTCTATAACTCACATGAAATCTGGAAGCATATTCAAGTTTTTTATTTAAAGCTGGTAATTTATAAAATGGACTTTCAAACAATGTTATTGTTTTGATCTTTATTTCTGAATGACAACCACAGAGCTTCATTTTAAAGCATAAATTACATAGAAAAATATTTAAAGAAATGAAATGTGAATGCTATTATCAGTGAACAAGAGCATGTCATACAGTATGGAATAACTAGGATAACTATGAGGATAACTGTCATCACATAAGCAGCAACCAGCTGGAAGCAAGACAAAGTTTCAGTCATTTGAATGACAAAATTTCAATCCCAAAACAAAGGATATGAAAGGAACAGAGCCAGCAGGACAAGCAGAAGTCATATGATGTCTCAGTCATGAGAATACAATGGGCATAGCACTGGTAATTAAATATGAACTCATGAAGTGGTAAATACAAATATTCTGATGGCCTTGTTTACAAGGCTCAGTGAGTGATTTCCTCTGAAGTTAATGCAACAGTACTCCATATAAGTAAATTGTTCAGGCTAGAGTAGATGAACAGGAGGCATGATTTGTTTGTAAATAATGTTAGTTGTTGGCAAAAAAACCCCGAACATACTCACTAATGGAGTTTAAGGATCAGGAGTGTTTGGATAACAGAGAAAGCTATTAAGACTTTGTTTATTTCTGTTGTTCTATAGTGCACATCAGTCACACTATTTGTAAGATTTTAATCTTCAAGGTCCCATATATTTATGCAAAATATATCAATTCATTAATTATTAATAAAGACAAAAATATGATCCTGTAATCATTAACAAATTGAAACAGTATCTTTTTCTGGTTTCAGAAAATTAAGATGCAGATGAGTAACTACTCAAAGTCTATTATTCTACATTTTTAATATGAGAAGTGTTACCATGGTGATTGTAATCTTGCTGTAAACCTACAAAAATGCACAAAATTTTGTCCTCACTCTTCATGTCTGAATCATAAAACTATTCAACTGACTTAAAAATAATTTTACTGGGTTTTTAACTTGAACAGGCTATATTAGTAAAATCTCTTTATTGCTTATAGCTTGTCAATAATTTTGATAGTCATATCTTCATAGTTTATGTTAACCATTTTTCTTTCTTTTTTCATTTAACACCATTCTTTCTTTCTCAACATTCGCCTACTAAGATTTTTAAATTCATATCTCAGTGTATGCTAATAAAGCCACTGGAACAGGTTTGATCTCATCCAATTTTTGATGATGAAAACTTAAATGGTTTCATTTCATCTTTTTTTCTGCATCACTCATGAGGAGAAATAGGCATTTCTCAAAGATAAGTTCTCAAAGATAAGTATTTTATTTTCTTTTGGTTGGATGGAAAGGTTACATTTAAATCTAATGAGCTAGAACTTAGATTGCTCCTTTAGACAGATGAAATGAAACCCAAACTTCAGTGATTATGTAAAAAAAAAAATCTGTGAAATTGATTTGACTTTAATTAAAAATTTTGCACACATTTCAATTATATGCTAAAAACTCCATTAAATTTTCTTCAATATGTAACATGTAATCAAGTTAAAATGTACTGTTATAGAGCACAACCACAAAAAAAATCCCTGGATCTGCCTGGACATGTATTTCTGAATGGTGTCTTTTTGTGTATTTTTGTTCAATGGATTTTTTTTTTCCCAGTAACTGATGTAAATCATCTAAAGTGAATGGAGGATATTAATGTCTAAATAAACTTTCAGAAGAAAACTTTTCAAAAGACAACTGTATCTAATTAATAGTTCTATTTCACTAAATATTTTTATTACAGATTACATAGCTTTGCTTTTTGGGGTGCATATACAAATGCTTGAGATGAAGCAATCGAGCACATTTGAAAACTCTTTTGCTTCCCTGCTGTTCCTTCTCTTGTAATTAATTGAGCTCCACACTGATTTTCTTAGTTAATGTTCTTTATGTTTAATGATGCAGAGAAACACTGATGATAGTTTGCTTTTAACACCTAGCTCTCACAGGTTTGTTAATAGCAGTGTCTGCAGGACAAGAGCTGCAGTCAGGAGAATGGAATATCAGGAATGTGATGGATCTACAAAAATTATTTTTATTCATTTTTTTAAAATTCATCCTCTTATAATATAAGCAAGTTCAAACTCTGCAGGAAGCTATTAGAAGATTCTCAGACTATTCAACATTTGAGCTTAAATTTGAGGAAGTTAATTCAACATTAGCAAGGGCTTCAATGACCTGTGGAGCCATGAAGAAGTAAGTAAAAGTGTCCTATGATAAAGTTTTTTGGTGTGCAACGATGTACAGAACTGGAATTACTGTACTAGGTTCTTACAGGTTTGAGGTCTGGCAAGAAGTTCTATTGTTTCCCCAATTATTTAGATGTGAACAGATTTTAGGATTTGGAAATTTTGAAAGAAAAAAATATGTTTGCATTTTCCATAGAAACAACTTTAGAAAAAAACAAGTGAGACGTGGTAATTGTACATTTTTATTTCCTGCAGAGATGACTTATTTTAAATGGAAATGCATATAATTAGCTGATGGATAAAGGAAAAATAAAATTTTTAAGCTCAGTGATAGCACTTTTTTCTGAAACAAGATAAATCAGTTAGGAAGAATGAAGTTCAAAAGATATACATCCAAGTTTAGGGTTTTTTACTATTATTTTTATTAATCAAGATAAATTGAATTTATTTTTTATCATTATTTAACCTGAGGTAACAATGAAGTACTATGCAGCAGCTCAGTTCCCCCCTGTCATTGAGGAGGAGAATCAGAAATAAAACATAAACCATGTGGATTGAGATAAGAGCAATTTACTAACTAAAAAAAATAAAATAAATAATAAAAAAAAGTTACAATGACACACAGCTCACTATCCACAGAGTCCAGCCCATCTCCAGCAGTGATTGGTCCCCCTTTCAGAGAACTCCTTCAGTTTATATACTGGGGATCATACTCTGTGTTATGGAATTCTCCTTTGGTCAGTTCAGGTCAGCTGTCCTGGCCACGCTCCCTCCCAGCTTTTTGTGTATCTCCTCACTGGCAGACACTGAGCACAGCTTAGCAACAGCTATACCATCAGTGTATTGTCTACATTCTTCTCATACTGAATCCAGAACATGGCCCTGTACCAGCTACTAAGAAGACAATGAACTTTATCCCATCTGAAACCAGAATACTTTTATTAGTGTATACAATGTAAGTTGTGAAACTTGTTATGTATGGTTTTATTCTAAATACTAACTTTTTTATTTTCTGAGGTTAAGTAGTTTGTTTACCATCTAAACTGCAAAAAAATTAGGCTTATACATAACTATATGCTTTAAATCAATCCTCTGCTATTCCTGAGAGGAAATTCCTAAATCTGCATTGCCAATATGCATTGTCTCACATGTTTCAATAGCAATTATATTAATTCTGAAGTGAATATAATAAGGTCTTGATTGACCTGTTTATGGTTTTATAGAACTAAATCTGTGTTGATACACATTGTGGTTGTTATCTTCCCAAGCTCTATTTATTCTTTGAGGGGTTTTGAATTCATTGAAGTTTAAATTTTTTTATTCAATTAATCATTAGTTAAGGCAGGACAGTGAAAATTATTAGGATGCTCCAAGTGCAAATTAATAGTTGCAATAGGCAGAATACAATCTTATTGTCACAGCTACCAAAGCTCATTCTGGGTTGGAAAATCCAGATGTTGGTCTTATTCACGTGAGAGCATTTACAAACGTGATTGTCCACACAAACAAGTATTACAATGACTAAATGACTAAATGACTAAATGACTGTTTACTGAGTTTCATAAGAACAAAAATAAAGACATGTATTGCCTAGGCACAAAATGTATAATTATTTAGATACTCTAATAAAGATTATAAAAGAAAAATGTAGATTAGAGACACAGGAACTAAGCAAAAAAGACTGAATTTATATTCCTCAGTGATTGTCTAAATTTATACAATAAAATGTTACAATACAAATTTGTAGGATCTTTTTTTTATGAGGGCTTCCTTAGGTCACTGATACTTTTATTATTCTGTAAGGATTCAGAAAGTTAGAGACAAAATAAAGTAGACTGAATAAAAAGATAAATAAATTTGACACAGAAGATTGTAATGATCTGAATACATATCTGAGACAGCCTTTCTTCAAAATAATTATAGTAATTGAGATAATTATCTATATTTTAAAATTTTACTGCTTTGTGTGAAATTTCTGTCTTGTGTAAGCAAAAAATACCATTAAAGCATGTACATCTATTCATGCATCTATCCAAACATTACTAATCAATTGTTTTATTTTGTTTTGTAGTAATGCATTTGAAAATATCCGTGAATTAATGAAAAACAGATTAAACCTATTCAAGAAAGGGGGTGGCAATGAATACTTCACTAAATAGAAACACTACTAATTCTTTTGTTATTATTAAAACAGCAGACAAAATAGAATTTGATTGCTAAATCCCAGTTGAGGTCTGTTTGTGTAGATTACAATGGTCTCTCAGAGACTGTAGTAAAAAGTTTGTGATTAATTTAAAACTATTGTTTTTCCTCTCTTTTCTCTGCATTGGATGACTAAATTACATCTGGCAATAAAAAAAGAAAAAAGACACCATGGGTCTGGTTCTCGGAGTCAAACAAAAAGTCGTCAAGTGTCTGTGATTGTTATAGCATTATTCAAATCACTCCAGCTGAGGCTTATATTCTAATCATTTATCCCTGTAGTCCTTGCAGTGCTTAAACAATCAAACACCCCAATCTGTCAAATCTTAAAACATTCACATCTCAGATGTTATGTTTCCTGTTTGCTCCTGAGACAGTTGCACTTCTGGTTAGGCTTCCTTTGGAATGATGGTATTTAGACACCCAACAGCACAATCAGCAACAACAAAAGCAGAAACTCATGAGGAAATATAGGACGAGAAAGTCTGGGATGTAATATAGGCATTGAGCACTCTGCATTAGCTGCTCTGCATGAGATTTTAGAATGACTGATGCACCAGTAACTGCAGTTCTCAGCTATGGTCTGCAGAGACTTGATAAATTGACCCTTGCTATCTTCTGCATCTTTTTCTATCTAAAAAGACAAAACTGCACAAATAACTGAAGAATAAGAAGAAATCCTTAAAATCCCAAATCTATGAAGTAAGGAACACTAAGATTTCAGGAGTGCATCTTTATGCCAAACAGTGTTAGATTTTATAATATATTTATCATCTCAATATGTTTCTGTAATGCGACTCCCATCAGATTCTGATATGGTAAGTATTTATATAAAGCAGAAAGGACAGTTTAATTTATCTGTCATTCCAAGTACTAACAAAAATGTTTCTATGTCATGCATAGTTATACACAATGTAATCAAACTAAAATCCACAGCTACGCCAGCAGCTTGAGCATATTCCTAATTTGCAGAAAATGTCACTTGTTCTTCTGGCAAACTAAATCATTCACAGACAATATTACAAATGGTAAGACAATGATAAAACATGATCTCTGAGAAACAATCAGTTTTATTTAGATGAGAAAAGACTGGGAAAAGCTTTGCAATATATTCAACGTCTTCACAAAACCAAGAGTGAAAACTACTTCTTGTGTGCTGTGTGAGCTTCATTGAAGTAGTTTTGAGAGACATTTCTCTGTTTTCAGAAGTCTGAATCTAGTGAATTCTGACATTTCTGGGCAACCAAAACATGATTTAAACTCCTTCACTATGCCTATGCCTTATGTTACTTAACACAAGAAGTGGTTTAAAATTACCATGACACAAAATAACACCAGTAAAATGTTAGTGAACATGATTGACAATAACAAAAATACACCCTACTCAGACTTAATCCTCCTCAAAGTAACTTGGATGACCATCAAACATAAGAATTGCAAACAATTTGGAAATAAGTAAATAGACCAGGTTCCTCTTATGCAGAAAGAGTAGATTACTACGAAGAATGGACATTAGTCAACTTAAGTATAAATTTGTACTTGCAACACATATCTATCTGTATAATCTATATCTATCTATCTATAGATAGGCATAATATATATATTTCAATATACTTTTTAAAGCATCAGTCATTTTGTATTTGTGATACAAATGTAAAGTAATGTAAAAAGAATTTAAATGCATTCCAGTAGAGAACTTCAGTCCATGTCAGGATTTCCATCTTTTTTCTTTTAAACACTATGCCTCACTGTCTCTCAGCTTAACTTTGATGAGTGCAATTTCACTCCTAACAGATTTAGTAATATACTTTGAAGTAAAATATAAACTTAAACACAGGAGTTTTTTCTTTATTACCCCCCAAATACATTAAATTTCATATTAACATAGTTTTCCTTTAGTTGTTATTCTGATTGTCTGGTTCCTCCCTATTTTATTGTGCTATTGCAGTTTTAAGCAGGATCTTTATCTCTTAAAATTCTAACTGAAATATGCTACTTTGAGATCTAAGTTTCTCTGGATTCTATTGCTTCCCAGCTGAGATCCAGGGAGGCAGTCTGTGATGCTTGTATAATGAAGAGTTTTATCACTGTGCTGTTTGTTCCTCACCACTGTTGTTGGCACTTCTAGGTGAAAATAAATTTGATGGTAACAATACCAATACAGGTAAGTCCAGTTCTGCCTGATTCACAAGGTTTCATGCCTGGGCCTTGGGTATCATTCTGTGTCTACCCTTCTACAAGAGCTTTTATTTAGGTATCATCAACAGTTCAGTATACACATTTTTCTTTTCATTACTATAGAATAAAGTTTAACTAAAAAATAATAAATTAGGCAATAGTTATTTGTCTGCTGCACAAAAGCTATCACAGCTACCAAAGTCAGGTCAGACCAACATAAAGTCAATGGCCTTCTGCTAGTGTTGACAGAAATAATGTTTCCTATGCTGTGTGATGTCAGAACAGGAGATTAAGTTGAACAAAGTTTTTATGCTCAATTCCTTGTTATTCACAGTTATTCAATTTTTCAAATTGTTCAAATATACTGCATAAATTGAGTGAATACAGAGAAAAATATTTAATAAAATTTGGACTTGAGTCTTGAACAACAAAAAGAAGACTGAGAAATGAAAGAACATGATCAAGAAAGATATATTCTTTTTTTAAGAATACAATCTACAATCGAATTAGAAATTAAGTACTAAGCCTTGGCATCAAATTGATGCTGTACTGTTTCTAGGAAGCAGGAATAGCCATATTTTGAATTATCTATAATCCCTAGGTTTGTCCTTTAATATTATGTATACTTGTATAAGACATAAGTATGTACTTATGTACAACACTTATGTTGTTTACAAAATGTCTAATTTTTCTTTCTCTTAAATATTCAGGTATATCTGTAGAGATTGCATGTAAGCATAACATTGAGAGCATGTAATATGGAAGTAACTCTTTTCAGTATTATAGTTGTGTTTTAGACAAAAGCACTATTTGTGAGTTTGTGCTGGGAACAAAATGTAATTTGTATGCATTCTGGCAATCAATTTTCCATCTGAAAATCAGTCAATAGCTACCTTAAGTTACTGATTTTTTTATGATGCCACGTAACACCAATGAGCAAGGCGCTTCTTCTTCCACATCAATCACTTGGAAAATTCATAAGCAGTTTAGTGATATTTCCATAAGGGCTACACTTTCATTAGTTATCATTAAACAATTTAAGTTACAGAATTTAACATATGAGGGAAGAGAACATCAACATTGTTTTGGGCAGTGGTGGCTTCAAGAACATTAACAAAGGATCAACATTAATAATGTTTCTTCCTTACCCCAAGACAAAATAAACATATTTGGTTTACTTATTGAATGTTCAGTGTCTGAGATAGCTTTGATATTAAGGAAAAGATAAATGACATGGAAGAATTATTAAGTTTAAAAGCCACTTCATCAAACACAGAATCAATAACTTTCCCAGTGACAGAATATCACCAAAAAAACACAAAAAAAACAAAAACAAAAACAAAAAAACCAAACCAACCAACAAAACCAAAACCAAAACCAAAACCAAAACCAAAACCAAAACCAAAACCAAAACCAACTAAACAAACAAAAACCAACCCCCCCCCCCCCAAAAAAAAAACCCAAAACAAAACCAAAAAACCCACAAACAAAAAAACCCCCCACAGATTCTGTTTCCATGGCTCAATTTCGTCCTGGCAAGGGTGCCCTTTGTGTCCCTTCCAAATTCTCTTTTTTCCCCCTTTTTTTAAATACATTCAATGAGTTAGAAATAAAGGGATGGAAGAGAATTTTAATCAAAAAGTAAAAATTGAATCATACTATGTCACAATGGGATGACATAACAGCATAATTATACTATTGCTCTGCACATAATATTATAATTTCAAGGCTAAGTTAAAGTATTAAACCCAAAAAAAACCCCCAAAACTAATAAACCAAGTTTTAAACTTATTTATTGAAATAAATATATACCCTAATTAATGACGTTAATATCATATATTTTTGCTCCTAATTTGAAAACAGGTGTAAGGTGTAAGGCAATGCTATTCTGATCCTTACTCAGAATGGGAGATTTTTTGACCTGAACCTGGATAAGATTCAGTCTGTAATAGAACAGAGAAAAAAAGTATATGCTGTAATATATTTTAATTAAATTGGAAGGGTTTAGTTATATTGAATTTTTCTGGTTTAGTAGGGAGAAATATTTCTTAAACCTTTAGAACATTTCAGAAAACAATTAGATTCATTTTATTAATTTTATTTGTCTCTTTTTCTGTCCTACAGGAACAGATAGTACAGACACAAGTATGTCCCACATATATAATTTTCTATATTTTATCCTCTTTAAATGTAGTTTCAACACAAGCTGTTCTCTAGCACCGCAATGTTAAAATCACAATAATTTACTTGGAACAAGTTGTTGAGGATAATTATTTTGCTGAAGTTCATATAGAAATAAGTAAGCTAGTGACAGATTGCTACATGTTTGTGGATTATTTAATTTTTGTACCTGAATTTTCAATGGTGACCTTTTTGAGATATAGAACGGAATTTCTGCTTACGAGAACTGTCAGACTAATGGCAATAGAAGCACATATTATGTGGCAGCAGTGTCAAATCCTTGACTCCTCTGTTCTAAGGAACCTCACCTCTCTTGGAGATTGCTCAGTGAAGTGAGATCATTTTATGTTCATAACCATTCCTGTTTAAGGTCTTTTTTATATTTTTTTTATTTTATTTTTTCCAGCCTGCTGATCATTGTTCTAAATCATCTCTCGTAAAATAGCAATGCTACACATTAGGAGGGCAGTGGATCAAAACTGTCCACTGAGGACCTATGATCCTCCCATAACATGATAAAAAAAACCATAAAATTTTTGCTGGAATTGTATGTGAACTGAAATAAAATGAAAAATAATAATAAAAAAATCATAGATAACATTTCTATCCAAACTGTTTAATATGCTGCTTATTAAAACAGACACTACAGAATTACAGAAATACAGTTAGATTAATAAAGAAAATATAGAAATTAGAAATGAAGAAATTTAATGGCATTTTTCTAAAACATTTCTGGTTTCTTATGCAGATAAGGAGGCATAAACAACTCCAGAATTTCACTGAGTCATGCAGAAAATGGTATCAGGAAAAGATTTTAAAATTTACAATGCTTTGAAGAGTTATGTTTTTGCTGTAGCCAGCAGCCAACAGCTAGTAGTTTGTCAGTATCACGAACCAAAGTTCTACTACTTTTCTGGCACCAGAAAAGTAGCAGGAATGGTTTAGGAATTGTTGCAGGAATGGTTTAGGAATTGTTGCAAAACAACACAGAGGAAAGAAACCTAAATGAGGAGGTCAAATACACCATTAAATCAATATACACCTGGGCAAATACAAAACTCCTCCCCTTGCTCTCTCCCCCTCCTAGTCGATATCCATAATTTAAGGGAAGAAAACATAAATATAAGACAAAGGTCATTGATGACCGCCACTTGGTTCAGGTGAGCTAAAAAATGCAATAAAATATTCCTGAGTAAAGGTTTAAAGAGTAAACAAAGAGCATAGTAAAATGTAGACATGGTGCAGCAGAATTGCAAACAAAAGTTTATATGGAATTTGAAAACTGTCTGTGTAAAGAAGTCATAGAGTTTGATCCACTCCATTTCCAAAAAAAAAAAAAAAAAAAAAAAAAAAAAAAAAAAAAAAAATCACTAATATTACAGGTTGTTTCATTAGGGAAAGAATATTGGAGGCAAAGTTTGCTGTGGATATGGAGAGCTGAAGAAACTTGATTTAATAATGTAGTAATAACTAGTAACAAAAAGTTTAGATGTGTAGAGATGGCTCATATGTGCTTGATGTGTGAAAAGTCTAGGAGGGATAGAAACACTTAAGCTTCAGTGCATGCACCAGCCATTAAGTACTTGGAGGAAGACAGTTCTTCTATGAACAGATTATTTTATAATTATGTTTTTTTACAAGGATTGAAAAAATGGCAGTTATCAGAAATAAAAAGGAAGGTTGGACAAAACTGATCTGACACGGAACCCTATTTAGTCTTTTGATAGACACTGTTGATAAAATTAAAAGCGATTTTTGATAAATAAATTATTGTAAAAATATTAGTCATCCAAAAAGGAATATATATTTTCCTTCTTCTATTTCATCCTAGAGGGATGCTTTAACACAGTAGTAGCAGCTTTGTTAAATACATTTATTTAATTAAAAAAAGAGACTGTGCAAGAATCAGAATAATTATTTTTAGAATATCTCTGATATAAGTCAGGTAAAGACATAGAAAATTCCATTCAACTAACTCTTTTCCAGGTCACTGATGTTAGAACTCAATAGAAGAAAAAAATCCCTAGAATAGACAGAGCATATAAGCAATGGGCTTCTTCTCCTCAAGAAACTGATTTGCAACACTGAAAAAGCAGCTATTGAGGAGAAAGACATAGATGTATAACACAGGAACACATCTTTGAAAATGTCTTCACTCGATAACCCACTTCTTGCTCTCATTTGTTAGTAAAATATCCAGGACCTCAGAGTAGTTTAATCCCTGAGACTTGAACTCCCCACTGGTATTAAAAAATTCTGATACTTATAGTCAATCTACAGCAAGTTTCATCTAACCCACATAATCTTTAGCAAAACAAATAAACAAAAATATAATTAAAACCATCAACCAGGTATTTCAGTCAAACAATATGTCCAGTGTGCATCACATGTTTGTGATAATATCAGACATATGTTCAACTATAAAAAAAGATACATAATATGATGGAAATTTTTTTAATATTGGAAGTACTGAGTTTCTGTTGAGACAGCTATAGGTTTTTTCCCCTATCAAGCAATTTCCAAAGCGTAAGTTCTACTTAAATGAAAACTATAGCAAACTTTCTTGGTTAATGAGATTCCATGTTAATCCCCCATGCTGCAAATCAATTATTTAAAGCCTTTCACAGCTAATGAATCATATAGTACTTTCTGATTAATGCCAACAAGCTAGTTGTAATGCAGTGAAGCAATCAACAGTCTTAACCACTCTGTTTTAAGAATATTTCTCTGTGTAATTACAATATTCTGTAACACAGAATATTGTAAAATAAAATGTTTTTCCCTAAGAAAAACACAGAACTCAAACTGCAGCAGAGAATATATTGTTATGCTTACTAGTAATAGACTAAGAGCTAATATATGTTAATTGCAAATTCTGCAATGCGATAGTCAAATATCAATGCTTACCATTTTTCAAGAAAACCTTTTCTACTATACTGACTGTTCCTCACTAGATGTTGATGAAATAAAGTACTGGTACTATAGTAAAATATTAAGTGTTGTGGATATTTTATTAATTTAAGTAATGTAAGTATGTTGTTTCTCAACTTATCTGTGGTGCATTGTAATCGCTATTCTGGAATGCCACTGAGTGAGATTTTTCTCAATAAATGTATGTAACAATGGTATGGTATTGAAGAAAAAAGTTTGGGATAATAAGGAAAAAAGATAACATGGTAAATTACTAGTATCCAAGAAAAAAAAAAAAAGAGTGATAAAATTTGTCATTTAAAAGTGATAAAATTTGCATTTAAAAGAAAAGTGTTTAGCTACTGCGCTGGTTTTGGCTAGGGAAGAGGTAATTTTTTTTCACTATGGCTTTTATGGGACTATGTTTTGGGTTTGAGACCAAAACAGTGTTAATAACATAGAGTGCAGACCACTTTGTGGGGTGTCTGGTACATCTGGAATCAATAGCCCTAGGGGTGGTAACAGAGCCCCACCAAGCATTAGGGACTGATACAGAGTGCACAGGAACACAATGAAGGTCCTGAACACCTGCAATATATTGATGAAATTATTGTGGGGGTTTCATGCTTTATCCTGAGCCAGTAATCAAGCACAACACAGCCGTTTGCTCGCTTCCCCACCAAAAGGATTGAGGAGAAAATTGGAAGGGTAAAAGCTAGGGAACTCATGGATTGAGAGAAAGACAGTTCAATAGGGGAAGCAAACAAAGAAAACCAAGGAATTCATTTACTGATTCCAACGGGTAGACAGGTGTTCACCTGTCCCCAGGAAAACAGGGCCCCACCACACACAATGGTTACTTGAGAATACCAATGCCATCCCTCCAAATGTCTCCCTCTTTCTCCTTCTACCTCACGCTTTATATGCAGAGCATGATGTCCCATGGTCTGGAATATCCCTTTGGTCAGTTTAGGTCACCTCTCCTGGCTGTGTCTCCTCCCAGCCTCCCATGCACCCCCAACTTCCTTGCCAGCACGGCAGTACAAAAAGCAGAAAAAGCTTTGGCTCTCTGTAAGCCCTGCTCAGCAAGAAAAAAATTATCACGGTATTATCAGCCCTGTGTTCAGAACAAATGCAAAACACAACCCCGTACCAGTCACTATGAAGAAAATTAACTCTACTCCAGTCAAAACCAAAACATGGGACAATGCAGATATGTTTGAGAAAAGTATAAAAAAAATAATTCAGGTTTTTTTGGAAGCTTGTTTTGCCGTAAAACCATTGAAAGTCAGAGGCCCTGTACTCCAGAAGATCTAACTTTGACCTCTTCAGGGACCTATGCAGAAGGATCTCATGGGAATGCACCCTAGAGAGGAGTCCAAGAGAGCTGGTCAATATTTCAGGATCACTTCCTCCTGGCTCAAGTGCATCCCTTGAGGACCAATGTGCTTGAGGAGGAAGGTTAAACTAGTGATTGGAGGGGATTAGTGGAAGTCACTAAATAAAACCACCCGGGTTGTGGGGGTGCTGTTCGCTGGTTTTATGCACTAAAGTCCCTCCCACAGCCCTATTTCCTGGGCATTTTTGTCCCGGGCCCGGGGGATCTGCCCCGCCGGCAAGGGGGGCCGCTGGCAGCCCGGTGCCGCAGCTTTCTCTGCCCTGCTCGGCTGCCGGCGAAGCCTCCCCGGGGACAGCGCTCCAGCACGGGCACAGCCCCTGGAGCCATCCCTCACCGCATGTGGAACACAGGTTGGGCATAAAGAAAAGTCAGATTGGTCCCACTCGTACGGGTATATTAACAAAAGCTCACAAAATCTGAATGACCTACCAATATTGATTTGATTTCAATCTTTTTATTCTGTTTTGGTTTTAGGGAATGAGTATTGCAAAGAAAGAAATGAGATAATAAATTAAAGCAGTTCCTGAAAGTGACATGGAAAAGAAGTTTCATGTACCCCTTCAAATCAGTGAAACATGATATTGCACATAATAGTCTAAGAGAATAAATAAAGTCATAGGGGCAAAATATAAAAAATAAAACACAAAAAACCCAACAGAAACAAAACCACAAAACAAACAAACCCAAACAAACAAAAACACACCCACAAAACAACAAACAAACAAACAAAGAAACAAACAAACGGAAAAACCAAAACAACAACAACAAGAATAAAAGGGTAACAGGATAAAGACTAGAGCTTTATGTAATGTTGGACACTTGGAGTTAACAGTTTGTGAGTTTTGTCTTTTACTTGATTTTGGATAAATAAAAAACAAAGCAAGGTATTAGACATACATAGATCACAGTATAGCCAGCAGTGATGATTTATTTATGATGAATACTCAACTGAGATAAAGTATAAAGAATATCAAACTATGAAAACAAAGTATTGAATACAGAGTATTTTCATTTTCCTAAGAAATATTTTTGTATTTTAAAACAAACAGATACAAATTTACACAGAAATTGAATATCTTTTAGTGATAATGATGAATAGAGAATCTTGTACTTAATTTAAAAATATTTAAGAGATTTGCATTAAATTTTATGCAACTTTATCTTCGTTCAAAGAAGGATCTAAAAAGGAAGTACAATAAATGAAAACTCTTCCTAAAATATGTCTTAGGCAGATAGCTAAGAAATAGTCAATGAATTCCTTAGAAAGGATTTCCCATATACCTGAGGTCAGTTCTAGATGTGCACTAATTCATTACTTCCTGTGACTATTTGGGAGTAAGACAAGCAAGATCATTATGTTTTTAGCAAATTTGCAGTAATTTTGTGCATTCATGTCACTGGTAGGTATTTGAACCTTACTGCTTTTTTTCCTTAGTAAAGCAGGATGAATAAAACCAGTAGTGGTTTTGCATTATCTTTTGCAGAATTGGTAATGTTTAGGCAAACATCAAAGAAGATCTCTGTAAACTTAATCATTGCAGCACAAAGGAATCTCCCATGTCAGTTATAATGATAATTCGGTCTGGGGTGCTTCTATCTCTGGAGCCAGCAACTGTGTAATTGTGGGATGAGAAGAATGGTAAGCAAGGTGGAGGAGCATCAGTCTGGTGTCTAGTACTGCTCACATATGGAAGTTAACAGCTTGGCTGCGATATCTGCACCAAAAGGATTATTTTTGTCTTTCAACAAATTGTCCTGGAGATTCAGAAATAGTGCAGAAAAATACAGAAAAGACAGTCTATAAGAGGTCTACACATTAGCTGTGTCACTCACTCTTTAGAAAAACAGTACTAGGTCCTAGTTATTACTAATAGCCCAAAGGTTACAACAGGGGGAAAAAAGTGCAAATAAAATGTTATGAAAGCATTAAGCATTTTAATGAAAAAAAAGGATTTTTTTTTTCAAAATTTAAATTAAAATTAAATTTTTTTAAAAATTAAAATTTACACATTTTTCAGTGATACTTGTCCTTGCATTATTTTGCTAGTAATTTAAAATTTTCTATCTAAATTATAACAGCCTTTGAAAAAAAGACTATATCTAATCACTTACTTTGAAAGATATCTCTTTTTCATATAATCAGAAAAATTTTATAAATCAATTACCTAAATATTATCAAAATAATAATAGTTGGGGTTTTTTTGGTGTTATTAACAAAGAGACTTAAAATGAACTGAGATATTAAGTATGCTAAAATTTATGAGTTAATATAAAAAATAATTCCTTCCATCCCCTTTAAAATCACTTATTGTGCAGTTGACCTTCTGAAAAAATCCATTATTACAGAACCAACATTAGTGTAAGGATGATGATTACTGTTGCAGTTAGGGTAGCTCAGCAAGATGGCAAATAATTGAAACTTCAGTAGTGTGTAAAATAAAGCAAGCTTGATTCATTCTATGACCATACAGGAAACAAGGTGTTTTCTCCTCTGCAGTGAATATGTTATACATAAAACCATATCACAGGTGCAGCCTTTTAGAGGATTCTGACTTTTTTGCCCTGACAAATTTTTTATAGCTCCAAAGATCCTGGCATTTTTAAAAATGAGTTGTTCCTATGGGAGTGAATATTTTAAAGTATATCTACATGGTGATGGTGTGAGAGGCTTGACATTTTGAAGTTTCTACTGACCAGGCAGTAATTTTCAAATAACTTATTAAAAAAATTTAAACTACTAGATTGAAGGACTGAGAAGTAACCCACAAAAAAAAGTTGCTGAAATGTAAGCTTAAATGGAGTGAACATAGGGATAGAAACTCTTTAAGAGCTGTTTCCCCCTAGGATTTAATACTGACTTGCCATATGGTATAAAAAATGTGATAGGTCTGCACTTATAAGGAACAGTTCCTACAGGGTGACTTTTCTGGAACTGTCAAAATCTGTGTTTTGATGAATATAACTGGGACAGCTTCTTAACATCATGTGAAGGTTTAATATGAACTATGGGTGTTCGCTTTACTTTCTCTATTTATTTTATTAAATTTATCTGACTGTCAGAAGAGACGGATCATAAAGCAAGTCAACAAATCAAAGCAAAGTCATATGACTACCTTGTGTGAATGATAAGTTATTTCCATACAATTCAAATGTTCTTGCTACTGTTTTTGCTCAACACTCACTCATTATGAGCATTCAGATGAAGGAGTGAAATAAACTAAAACTATCCCTTGTTTATATGGAATCAGGTGTACTTCTGTGTGTGTGGGCCATAAAGGAGTAGAAGGCATAAACAGTGTAATTGTTTGTATATTCTTGTGATGCTTTTTAGTAATTAAGTACTGCATTCATACTAACAGATATGCTTATAAAATTCTAATTACCTCTAGAAGGTATGGTTATTCTCTTTTTTATAAGTATGGAAGTGAAGCCAATTAGCCTATTTTTGCTCTAAAAAATCTTGAAATGTTTACTGAGGATTGCCCTGAAATAAAAAATTTGCCTAACAGCCTTTAAGAAAATTGGCATTTGGTGAAAGTTGCCCAATAATGGGTTATTACAAATTTAGCTTTGCTGCTGAGGTCTGGATTCTTCCTTCCTTTCTTCCTAGCAGCAAAGTGTATATTTGCAAGATAAATACAGCACACACATACGTGGTGTGATTTGGGAAACCTATGTTAACTTTATTAACTCTTTTAATTGATCATATTCTGAAGAACTGATTCCATTTTGATTTTATTCTGTAAGAATTAGAATATACTCAAGTTCAAATTAAAAGGGGCACTTGCAATGCATTAAAGCTTAGCATACATCTAAAAGTGCAGTCACGCAGCATCACTTCACAAAGATAAAATACATTAGGGCATATGCACTTGTGACTGATTGAGACGCTTTGGAGTAACACAGATCTGTTAGGATTTTCAGGCATAAAACGAAGCCATAAATAAAACCTCTGAAGAAATATTTGCTGTTAATAAGAGCTAATGTCAATAGCACAGAGTTAGGGGGTGTGTTTTAGGCTCTAGTTCTATCCGTGTCACCCTGCAACCAAAAGAGCTATTGAACTCTGAAAATGTATGGACTGAAATTGCTTTTAAGGACAGCATTAGTGTTATAGAGCCCCAAACACAACTACTGTAAATCCATGTGCACCTTATCAAAAAGAAAAAAAAATAAAAATCGAGGGAACTATTATGTGTATATTTGTCATTTGTATAAAATTATACCAGTTTTCATGATTGAATTTATCTTTTAAAATTCACTTTTTCAAAAGAATGCTATGGAAAATTTATAATTATTTTAGCACCCCTGTACAATATTTCTTTTGTAAACTGATCGTTAAAAGCTCCGTTGAACTCTACATATTGTAATATGGTAGGCAGATTCAGACATCCTGCATCCTTGCCTAGAAATGACAAGGTTTTACCAGTACATTCTAAGATTAGATTTCACAATTAAAAATACCTACCATCTATATCTTCAAGAGAGTTTAGAGGAAACCAAGAAGGAAGAGAGGCTTTCCTTTTATAATCAGTGCAGACGTCCAGATCTACTGAAACACTGAGTGGAATTACATGTTCTTATGTCAGTATGTAGTTTTGTATCTTAAAATTAATTGGATTCAACTATTCAAGTCAGAGTATATCTGAGCATGAATACATTAAGGATAGAAATTGAAATTCATTATGTTAATGTACCAATGGTATGTTCACCCTGCTCAGTGCTGTTCCATGACAGATTTGCTGATTGTAAGTAGCAGTATTTCTGTGTTTTTCCAATATTCTCTTTGTCTAACACACTGCTTTCTCACTCATATGCTTACTTGCTTCTCCTGAGACAGGAAGGATACTTTTCTGAACCCTCACTTTGCACCATGAGGACTTAAAAAAAAAAATGACCTTTTAGTATGGTGTAAGCCAGCAGTGTTGATCACAGGATATTTTCTTTAGGTAAAGAATTTTGTTTTCCTCTGTAAAACAGACTCTATTCCATAAATCAACTGCCAAATATGGATGATCAGATATATACCAGAGAGATACCTTCGCACTGACAGCTTCATTAATTTCAATTGAGTTACTCTCAGAGATTAATTTGACTCATTAAATCAAAACTAAGTTCTCACTAAAATTAGTTGTAGCCCTCCTGCTTGTCTAAGAAGCTTCAAATATCTAAACTATTATTAGATCAGATAAATTAATTAATACGCTTGAAAAAGTGTCAGTCAAAACACGAAAAAATTTTTATATTTCCACCTTTCTGGCTGACTGCAATAGCTCCAGCTGAGCATGATTATTTTCAGATTAAAAAAGCAACAGCTAAATGGAATGACAGAATTATAGAATCACTTACGTTGGCAAAGACCTTCAAGATCATCAAATCCAACTGTACATTTAAAGACAATCGATATTAAGGACTCTGTGAGAAAACGATGCAATAGAATATTTTTCCTCACTATTTTGTAGAGTGACACAAGCTTAACTGTGTATTGTTGTTTTATGTTCCAAAATTATTTTTCTTTGGGTTGTAATGGAGGGGGAAGCATCCAATGGAATTTAAAAAGGACATGAATGTTAAGAGAAGCACGAAGTGCATTGAGCACTGAGATTACATATTATCATTATTATTACATTATTTCTTTATTAAAGTACTCTACGGAGCAGTAGATGGCTTCAAAATTATATGCATGAAACCAGTCAAGTTAATATGTGAGTAATTTGTATGGACAGTCTGGATGAGGAATTGGGCAGAGAGCAGTGCTATAGAGTTCACATGTGCTTCAAATTTCTGCTGTCACTTAGATGCACATTCTTTAAAACCAGCTTAAAACAGTTCTCCTGAGTATAATAAGTATCAGTATGAATATGTGTCTATTAGCATATACATAAAAACATATGTACAGATGTCTTCATTACAAATAACTTTTTAAAGAAAGGCAGTATTTTCTATTGGCTAAAAGCAATAGAAGCTTTTTGTATCATGATGTTTTTGCCCTATAATTGATTGCAACAAAATTTGGCCAGGACACATTTGGTTGATTTGAACCTGAAATTTAAAGTAAGCTGAGGCATTTTCATTAAAATCCATCTATGAAATGCAAACTTCTCCATTCCATTTAAACTGGACTTTTCATCCTTTAGATACTGAACAGTCTTATTAGTTGCTGCAAGTCTCAGTGAGTGAATGTTAAGGAGCATGATGGATATTTATTTGACAGTCATATTTTATTCATGACACATAACAGAATGTATGTGGCTAATGGCCAGGAAATAATCACTCTTTTGCTGAATGCATGCATTTAGGTGTTTTATGAAGCTGCTTGAAATCAGATAATTCCCAAAAGAAACCTGGTAGTTCTGCTGCTGGAATACATTACCTAATTCCAGAAGATAATTCAAATTTTCTTTGCCAATTACTAGCTATGATACAAAGAACTTTGTGAGAAATTATAATCTGATAATCTGTTTCTCTGAGTTACCTGGCAAAAAAAGAAAAAAAAGTTTTAGAGTTGGTAAAAAAAACGAAACCTACTCATGTGCTTTAAGAAAAGCTTGTTCTGTATTCACACTAATTATGAATTATAAATTGAGACCAAGTACTTAACAGTGGATCAGACGGTGTGTGAAATTATTGAAACTGTTTATACTTCTATATTGTTTAATAAATTAGCAGTTGAATGGAGGTAAATACTTATTCATATACCACCAATAAATCATTAGACAACTTCCTTTTTGTGGTGATAACTGTATTTGACTGAGTTAGAGAAAAAAAAAGTAAAAATCTTTAATTGGGTTTTACAACAAAAGTTATTGAAATTTCATAAAACACATTTTCTAGATGTCTGGTTAATATTACAGTTATCCTGTTTTAATAATGAAATGAGACAGGTTTAATGATTTTATTATATTGATTTAAATTTTAATTAATTGCAAAGTAATCATTCCTTTTATTGTATTTTGTTATTTAAAAAGATAAACTGAAATACTTGTCTTCTGTTTTAGCTACTTGTATTTTCTTAATCATATTTCTACAAATGAAGAACCCTCTGAAAACTAGATATGTCATCAAGAACTTTTTTAAAGTTTTACATTGTGATTAATCTTTAGCTCTCTAAAACAAGACTGTTTTGACATTCTGGGGAAAATGCAAGTACCTAAATAAATGATGCTTACACAAAAGCACACACATAAACAAACACTTAAGGATTACAAACTGTACTTTCCAGTAATTACACACTCAAAGCTATTTAGTCCTCTGCTCTTAAGCATTGGGTAATTGGTTTTGAGGAAGGTGAAGACATAGGTTCTGGTAACAGCTAGATAAAGAAAAATCATATTAGAATATGAAACTTCCTTAAAAAGCTTATTACAAAAGATTGCCAATGACCTCGCTGTAAAAGAAACATCAGTGAAGCCCATTCAGCCTGGCTCTGAAAGACATAACTTAGCAAAGCAAAGCAAGGAACACATTTCTGCAACTGAAGCAAAAGTAACAAAGAGTAAAGAATTTTGAAGTGAAAATACACTCAAATGAATTTCTTGAATTAAGAAAGTAAAGACTGGAAGAATTACGAGTGTGTGTTACATAAGCAATTGTTAGGTGTAAGTAATCCTACAATCTAAAAAGAGTTATTTGTTTACATGAAAATCAATTACTGCTGTGTATAAATGTGATCTTCAGTTAAGCTCATGAAATTGTGGGCCACACATACTTGATGACCTTTGATTATCAGGCATCTTTCAAACTGATACATTAAAAACTTTTCTTAAAAAATCTCAAACAACTGGAAGCAAGAGATTGAATTGGCTGCTTCTCAGAGTTATTTTTCCTCAGAAAAATAAGGTTAGGGTGTTGGGTTTTTTTCCCTGATGCTTAAATAGAAAATTCTAAGATCAAATAAACAACATTTCGCCTTTTTTTTTTTTTAATCTAAAGTTGATCCAGGTCGATAAGGATACATTAACAATTACAGATAGGTGAAGGAGAATAAAGGAGAGGAAAATAAAATAAAATAAACAAACTACCAGTAGTTTCAAGTGATATTTTTAGTCACTTTTTGCGGTTTCTGTAATATGACAAATAAACCTTCCAAATATATGTTAATCCTTACATTTATTTTGTTTATTAAATCTTAAAACCATAATTTTGCAATTAAATATTTTAATCAAAAGTTTTCTATGAGCTTTTATTGAATATGTGCAGGATCTTTCAATATCATGGCCAAAGTCTGAAATTCATCACTTCACAACTAAGAGAATACCAAAAGCCTTTTTCAAAAATGTAAAACTAAGGGACAAAATCGTGTCTGGAATTTTCTTCAATAGCAGTAAATAGTCTTCAATAGCAGTAAAAAGAAACAGTTGGCATTTGCAAGACAGTATTCAGGCAAGTTCAAAGTTACCTTGAATTTAGATTTTATTATTTTTTGGAAGTTCTTTTTATAGTGTAGAAATTTTTGGTATCCTGAAAAGAAATTGCAAAAAAAAAAAAAGTTTTAACTAAAAAACCCAACTTTTCAAGATATTTTAATTTTTTTCTTAGTATTTATTATTAAAAAGGGAAATAGAGATGCATTTTAAAAAGTAACTTTTCATTTTTAAAAACCCACATTGTGAAGGAAAATTCCAACCTCTTCTATAGAGTTCTCAGATTGATATTGGAAGAAGATTGCTTTCATTGCTGTGTATTCTACTTTGTTTATTAAAAGCTTATTGTTATAGGGACCAGTGAACTTACTGAACGTATGAACATATTTCCTTGATTTTAATGACATTTTCTACTAGTTCAGTTTTACACTTCCTTTTCCATTTGCTTTTTTCTGTCTGATATGGTCCTATTTGTCTTCTCTGTCCAAAAATTAGGAAGACATAACTGGACTTTTCTCCCCCATTCACTGAGAATGTCCAGATTTTAGTGCCTGTGTCTCAAATATGTTGTCATTCTTTTCCAAAATCTTATTTGCTGGCCTCAGCAATAAGAAATAACATGCCAATTAAACAGGACTAGAGTGGGGGGAGAGGAAGAATATCATTAGGCACTTGTAAACTAGAGTTTGAATGAATAATATAAAAAGACATAACGAAATTCAACTCCGTATTCCAGGAGTTGCTCCTAGACTCCTGCATCTAAAGAAGGAAGAGGATGTTACAAAACTTGTTTTATTAAAACAACCAATATGTTCATCCTCCAAGCTTTGAGGTTTGAGTGCAGTTCGAAAACATTTACTGAGCATATGAAGACTGGAATCCAAATTTCTCATGATACTTCTTTTACTTTTCTTGCTTGTTTTTGATGTTTGTCGTGTTGAAGTTAATCTGAGAACCGGAAGGGTGAAGATACACGCATTGTCTTTCTGAGTAGTGTGAACAACACTGACCATTCTGTCTGTGAAGATTTCTCAGAAGTGTAGATGGCAAATGATTAAAAACCTGCACTAATAGCAAGGTATGGCTATTGTATATATGATTATGATTATATGTATGTAAAATTATATGTCACATTCCATGGTTGCTAGATTTTATAAGGACTGTCAACTGATTTTCTTTGCATAAAGATATTTGCTATGGCTTACCTTTCAGACAGTTCTTAATAAGTAGATTAAATTATTGAAATGATTAACTGTTCTTGTTTTAATTTGCTTAGTTATGTTATTCTTTAGGAAAAGTGCTTTCATACAGATTAACTTCAGTACTGCCTGCTTTTTCACCATGTTACTGAAATGAAACTTTCTACAGAACCAGTCTAAACCAGATGATATAGAATCTTCATACTGTAATTAGGGATGAATGAAGCTCAGAAAGCTTTGGGTTTTGGATAATCTTTCCAAAGTTAAGAAGCTTAACATGTGTTTTTATGAAGTTATCTGGCTGAGGTGATGTTTTTGCGAGGAACATATAGCTTCTATGAGTATTCAGATACTTAGTATACATTGATTAGTTACTCTTTAATAATAAAAGGATTCTCTAAAGTAAAAAAAATGTAAAAAGGTATATGAGATAAAATTCCAATATCAAAAACAGTTTGGGAAGGAATTCAGCAAGGTAATATTTCCTGTGATAGTTGTTCCTATTTCACTGCTTAACATTTGATCTTCTCTTTTCTCCATCTTGAGAATTGAAACAGAAAAGCATTTGCACTACCCTTCTGCACAAGGTGAACTTTAATATTTGCACTGAAATGACAAGTCTCTTTTTCTCTTTCCTTCTTCCAGAAATTGCAAAGATATGACTATAAGTGGATGTGTTTTGTGGCAGATAGAGGCTTACCTCATCACCTAAGTTATCCAACCATTTTAATCCTTATAGATCAGACATATTACTGTGCATATGACTTTGAAGCTGTAGCTATTAACTTCTGGTGTAATAAGACGGGACTCAGTATTTGCAATTTCATCTCATCTAGAACTCCTTCTGACAAGAGAAAATAACTGAGGTGCTTAACAGTCCTTCTAAAATACTGTACCTGCAATTCATGTTATAGTGAAACAGCTCTCTGACAATCTCTTGAAGGCTTTATTTTGCTTGCCATTTTCTTTAAAGTATATTTCAAGTTCACTAAATTTGCATACATTATAAATTTAAAAGAGAATAGTGTCTCCTTGTCCATAGTGTCAAAATTTCTAGTTGTAATAAAACTCAATTGCTTTGAATAAAACGCTTTCACTATATCTGATTTATGGACATAAGCACTGTAGCATGAGAGGTACATTTATTAGGTACATTTAGGCATCATGGGTATTTCTTGTCTAATAATAGTTCATCAGCTTGTACTGCAGCATGCTTACATGAAAGTCTTTTCTCAGTCTTTCAAGGAGATCCAGTGGTTTAGGTTTTTATTTGCCATACAGTTAACAAAACAGGAGTGTGAATATATATTTTCTCTCATTTTTGTTTCTGGCAGAAATACTTTTGTCAGGGCTATTCACTCATGATTAAAAAAACCCGAGTGGACTTTCTCAAAACTGAGTAAGATAGTGAAAGTGTTTGGGTTTGGAGATTGTTTTGGTGGGGGTTGGGTTGTTTTGTTTTTTAGGGAAGTCCATGCTTTCTTTTTTTTTTTTTTTTTTTCTCTTGAAACATTCTGAGTACTTTGCTTTATGACCGTGGTTTTAAAGGACAATAAAAATAAGACAGTGAAAATTTTAAAAGTCAGGTATTGTGGACAGCATTTCTGTGTCTGTGTGTGTTATGGCTATCTTTTAATACACGTGCTAGAAGAAAATGTATGCATAAGAAATTGATGTATAATCACTAACTACACCTAGTTTAATCTTGTGATTGATAACTCTACATAATATCTGGAAAAACTTCTTCAATTCCACATTGTCTTGCAAGTTCTCAGGTTCTGGGATGAAAAGGAACACCTTCCTAGTTCCTGTATGATTTCTTTAATATTGTAAATCACAACCTTCCAGTAAAGTTACAATATTTTGTCTATGCTGCATTATACTTGTGGGTTTTTTTAATCAAATTATTAACTTAATAGGTATTTATGCAGATACTTTTGAACTTCTATTATTTTTTTCTTCAAATGAATAAAGATCTCAATTATATCTAAATGATAGCTCACTTTTACACATTTTTGACATTTTCATTTAAAAGCAAATTGGAGTTCAACTATAAATATATATTATACATTTTTAGTTTAGAGAATCTTTTCATTATGAAGAAGTAACTACCTGATGTACATGAAGTATCTGAATACTGATAGAAGCTATATGTTCCTTGTAAAAACATCACCCCAGCCAGATAACTTCATAAAAATACAACTATAAATAGGCAAAAGAGAAGTTTGATAAATAAAATAAAATAAAATAAAATAAAATAAAATAAAATATCTCAAACACACTAGGAAAAGAAAAGATATATCTAAATAAGTTTTCAGAGAAAAATACTTGATTTATAGTAAAGGAACCACATGTAGATTAACAGATTTATTAAATTGTGTTAATGAGTCTGACATTTTGGATCTCTTCTGATGACATATTATTTTTATTACGACAATGGAGAAATCTTTCCTCTTTGTGACCGCTGCTTGCTAGTAACTCAACAAATTGAGGTGAAAGAAAGGCATTCTGTTTAAAGGCAAAAATAAATATTTAGAATTTCTAGGTCTTTTTATGTATTTTATGATAACCCTCATTGTGTCCTCTGAAATCATACAGGTTTCTAAAAATTCTGAATAAAAAAAAAAATCAACAATGCGTAGAATGAAAAAATGAAAGCAGGAGATAGTTTATAAGTTGTTATCTCTGAGATAATATCTCTGAAATAGAATATGCAGTAACAATGCCACATGCAGTTTAAAAACCCCAGTACAAATTGCTGCAGACCTAAAGATGCTCTACCGATTAAAAGGAAATATAAAGTGTTTGATGGAAATAAGGCAAAGAAGGGTAATCTGTTTTCCTTACAGAGATTAAAAAATGGTACAAGAGACAGAATGGAGAAAAAAATATCTGAGACCATGCCCACATGGAATTAAAAAGAAAAAACAATCAGAAGAGACCTGAAAATGAATATTGAATGCAGCACACACACCCATCATAAGTAATAATCATCATAGTGATAATCAAAAAAAGTAATAAATGAAAGAAAAAGAAAGAACCAGCGAGATTATTATGATTAGGTAGTTATCTAGTTTTATACACAACTTCTGAATTTGAGACCTTCTTTTTTCCTAAGAATTTATGCCAGTTTGTTCTTTCCCATGGAATCTTTGCCATTTCACCCAGAAAAACAAAGTTATGAAATAAAATGCACCACAGAATTAAATACTCTGAAGCAGTTATAGAAAAATATTTAATCACTGAAAGCTTTAATTTTAGAGCAACTTGATGTGAAAGAGTCTGATGTAGATCCTTAAAAATGATTTAAAGTTAAAAGAATGGCTGAAGATTTTTGGCTTTGAAGAAAAACACATAAGCATTTTAATTTTTTAAGTTTATAAGTTCCCTCATGATGTTCACAGTATGTTGCAGTATGTCTGTTTGCTTATTAAGTGCTTTGTCTTTTCATTCTTATTCTTTTAATGTAAGGAAAGTTATAAAGTGAGCTGCAGAAGTAGGGTGAAAGATCAAGAGAATAGGGTCGTGTGTAACGTCGCGGCTCTTAGATTCTAATTGTGTAATAGCTAAACTATGTCTGTGTAACAGTTAAAATAAAACATTATGATGTTCTGTACTTCCTTTCCCTACTTATCTTCACCCTCATTATTTTTTAAAATATGCTATGTGGCCTTGTTCTTATAAAACATATTTTCAACCTGCAAATTGCACCTTTCTTCTAGAATATTGTGTGCCACTGCTTCCTGAGATGAAAGACACAGCCAGTCAGGGAAGGATAGCACTCTGTTTAAGAAAGGAGTGAGGAGAGGTCGTCACAGGACACATTTTATACTGTGTTATAAGATGTAGGATTCAACATCTGATCAGTCCAGATCTAAATAGACAGTGTAAGAAAACTCAGTCCTTTTTATACTTTTTGATATATAAAAATAATTATGTATATCATTTATATTCATGTTCTTTATAGATGTTCTTTTACATCTAAAGGTTTCCTAAATATATTTAAAGTAATAGACATTTGAAAAAACATCATTTAATAATATGTTATTCATGATGAGCAAAGCATATCTGCCTTATCCATATCTTCTGCTAAAGATTAACACCTGTTTTGAAACACATTGCTTTTTCGTTTGCCTCTCTTTACTATAGGTTTAATGCACAAGGTAAACTCAGCAGTCAGACCCTGTCTGAATTTTGAGTAATACCAGGAAATCCTTAAAAGCTGCACCTAATCTTTCATACATATTTAAATACTGAAATATTATGTTATGTCTGGGGCTTTAACTTGCATTCACTTCAGTAGATTACATAGTGTCTGGCCACATAAAAGCCTGAAATCTATTTTAATGTAAAATAAATAATTTTCATTTCAATTAGTAGCTGTAATTCAATTAATTAGTATTAGCAAACTAGGTAAAATATTCTAATTTGGGCATAGACATGTGTAAGCATAAAATATAATTCTTTTATTGATTTCTTACCATAAATGTCTTTTTTTTTTTTTTCCGAGCTGACCAATTTTTTTCTTCAACAACTTTATCGAAGCTCCCTTGAGAGACATTAGATGTTTAAAAAGGATATTAACTGACAACCAACCTGAAAAGTAGAAGACATGATTCCTAATCAGCAGAAAGCCCAGTGATTTATTGCTGTTGATTAGTTTGAGATTCTCATTTGTCTTCAAGGACCTGAAAAGCCAGTCAAAGGCTTCTGGGAAGTGATAGACTTTTAAAAACTTCAGTAGCTGCTAATCAAGAGCTTACCAATTGATCACTAAACCACAGGTTTGTGAAATCATATGGGATATTTCAACTGCTTTACAACTGAAATACTCTGGACCAGTGAAGTAAAATTATGGTTTAAAAACTGTTAAGGAGTACATAGGATGGAGCACCTCTCCTATGAGGAAAGGCTGAGAATTGGGTTTGTTCAGCCTAGAAAAAAAGAAGGCTTAAATGTGACCTAAGTGTGGACTTTCCATACCTGAAGGGAACTTTCAGAAAAGATGAGGCAAGACTATTTACAAGAGCATGTAGTGACAGGACAAGACGGAATTGGTTCAGATTGAAAGACAGTAGATTTAGATTAGATACTAGGGAAAAAAATTACTTTTGAGGTTGGTGAGGCACTGGAACAGGTTGCCCAGAAAAGTGAATGCCCCATCACTAGAAATGTTCAAGGCCAGGTCAAACGGAGCTCTGAGCAACTTGGTCTAGCGGAGTGTAGCCCTGTCCATGTCTGGGTGCTTGGAACTAGATGATCTTTAAGGTCTTCCAACCCAAGCCATTCCATGGCTCTATGATTCTACAGACTGTAGTGGACTCATTGTGAAAGTACAAAATGTTACCTCTTCATCAAATTACCATATTACTTCTAAATGAGAGGGACAAAACAGTGGGACAGTGACAAGTGGTAAATAATGTAATAGCAACTACTTATGTCTCCCAAAGCAAGCTGTTTGATTGGAAGATCTGGATGGGGGTTTTTTGTTTCCCTGAAGAAAGAAAAAAATCAATCTTTCTTTCAGATATGCAAGTCAAAAAACTCTAAGTAAAACAGTGGTCATGTGGTTAGGTCATAGGAAGACCTCACTATATTTTTCATTCTGCATTTCTAGCTGCTTTTGGTATAGCTGAAGTTTGCCTCTCCAGCAATCCAGAAAACAGCTTTCTTATTCTATTTGAAAACCATAAATGATTATATATTAAGCATAAACTGAAATATAGCAATGCAGTCTTACTTTTCATCAAAAATTTTCCCAGAGAAGAATATAACCAGTGTAATACTTGTTCTGTTAATCTAAACTGTCTGCATTAATTTATGGTTTTAAAAATGATACTTTCTCTCAATTCAGTTATGATTTTCTGGGTGATATTTCCTTTCAGCCAATTCTTTCCCTCATGTATGGAATCTGCTTTATCTCTCCTTGTATAGAAAGTGCTTCATAAAACCAGTAATCCTCATCAACTATAATTTACGTCAGCAGAAAACAACAACAACAACCAAACACCTAAAAATTTGAACAAGAAAAGAAAACAGTAGCTATGAGGGAAGGATTTTTTTTCATTCTTCATTATAAAATATCCTAGGCTTTAAGAGCATGGGAACATATTTTTTAACCTGAACCTATTGTATGCATATTTAAAAATAGGAATATTTATGTATTTTACTTCTTGATTCTAATTATAATGCTTATATAGTCAGAGACATTAAGTTGTAGATGAAATTTAGCCCAATCTATAAGGAGACACCTCAAATACCAAAAATACTTGGGTTGTTTTCAAATAGTACCTTTGGTGTCATACCCCAAACAGCAATGGCTGGTGGGTAAAAGAATATTCACAGATCAGTTCAGTGACAGATACAAAGGAATGTTTTCTGTTTCTTCTGTGAGAGTGTTTCATTCAGTTTTGGTTACCAGGTTGTGTAGGAGGTTAACAGTTATTTTAATGTGCATCCGTAAACAAAAATTCACTAAATGAGAATATAATCAGATTTTTTTCTTTATTAAACAAAACAGAGAGAGTTATAGATTAATTTTTCTCTTTTAGCTTGAGGCTGAAGTGACAAGGATTGTTGAGTCAGTCTCCTATCAAAGAAGTTGTTTTGATCTCTATGCTATCTTACCTTCTACTCCTCCTCCTTCCTTTCTCCTGCCCTAGTTCTGACAGTACATTTTCTTTCTCTTCTTTTTACCATTACTGGTTAACTCATCAGCTCAGAAGAATGATGTTCATTGCGAGGGGAGAGGGAGGAGAAAGGTGTTAGTTTGAACTAGTTCATGGAAGAGATCTGTGCTCCAGTTTTACAACATAAATGACTGTTATAAGGGCACAGTAAAGTTAGAGGCATAACACGGAGGAAAAGGCTGATTTGTTCAATGAAATTATAACATTACAACAGCATAGCCCAGCAGGTAAACAGCTTTTCAGATTATACTCTAGTAAAAACACTACTTTTTATTCTAAATACTCACCTTGTGTACATATCCTAAGAAGGGAAATGAAGTCTAGAGAACAAATTTATGAAAAGTGTCTGAGTGAACAGGGGTTGTCTTGCCTGGAGAACAGGAGGCTGAGGGAAGACCTTATCACTCTGTACAACTACCTGAAAGGAGGTAGCAGGGAGGTGGATGTGGTCTCTTCTCCCAAGTAACAGTTGATAGGATAAGAGGAAATGGCCTCAAGCAATGTTTAAATTGAATGTCACGAAAAAATCCAATGACCCCTCTCCTCACTGAAAGGGTCATCAAACATTGGAAGGGCTGCCCAGGGAAATGGTGGAGTCATGCCTGAAGGTATTTAAAAGACATGTGGATGTGGTACTTAAGGACATGTTTTAGGGTGGTCTTGGCACTGCTGGGTTAATAGTTGGACTCAATGATCTTAGAGGCCGTTTCCAACCAAAATGATTCTATGATTCTATTTTCAAATGGTGTGTTTGAATAATATTGAATGCAGCGGATTATGGAAGACCAAGATAAGCCCTTAGCCAGTGCAAAAATGGAATAACTATGTTGAATTAAATCTATGTTGACATAGATCTGATGGACTATAATATGATTAATCAACTTGTTAAATACCTTTTGATTTAAGGGACAGAGGACAAGAAGTTCCAAGAATATTATATTATCATTTTTATTTTAAACAAGTTGCCACATTTGAGACAAAAATATTATGAAGTTATATTTATACTGCAGAACAACCCAGAACAGGGGAGTAAATTTGTCATGGCATCCCTCCACAGGGGAAAGCTCTGGATGGATTCACCATTTAATAGATTTTAAAGCACAAGAGTAAGAAATCAGTTCTGTGTCTTTAGGAAGACAGGTTTCATTACTGAAGCTCCTCACTAAACTACTAAGAGAAATATTGTAATGTTATCATTTGTTGTTTCATGTCTTGAGTTTCTCTATGAAGTTTATCAGTTGCACATAATGACAACATGAAAGAATAGCCTCAAGAATGAGGGAAATTTAAGGGTGCTTTGAAACTAAAATGTGAGGGTTTTTTTTTATTTTTGAGGTTGTATGTGGACTTTATTCAGCCTTGAGTGTTAATCAGTAATACCAGTAATCTGTGAAAGTAAATGGAGGAAATAAATGGAAATTAGTAAACTAAAGCTGAAAGAAATGCATTCTTTTTATTTATGGAAAAAGAACATATTTTGTAGCAAACAATTCAGGTTACTATTATATGGTCTCCTACAGATGTCAAATCTCCATAAGTGAGACAGGATTCTGAGAAAGCATTTAGTTTGTCACCAGATGAAAAAGGGCATATAAACTGAGGCTTTGGAGAAATATATTACTGGAGACTAGGTGCCAGCAGAAATACATAAACACTGTAAACATAGAAGCTATTTCCTTGTTCCTGTGGTGATACACTTTACAAAGTGCTTTCATTATTATACGGCAATTCTGTATGACATTTGCTTCTGGAATGCTTTTTCTTGTTCTGCTAGTACTTTTCTCTACCTGTTTACTTTTTCCCTGTAAATAGCAAAATTTAGAATCTTGACATAATTCAGAGAGCAATGAATTATGCTTACTTTCAGTTTATGGTCAAAGTTAGTATTGGAAATAAAAGTCTCCTTTGATAATATGCGGTCTTTTGCTAGACAGAGTCATGTTAAATGCCTATTGCTTGAATGCATTGCACTGTGGTGAAACTAAAAAGCTTCTTCCATAAGAAATAGGATAGTCATTCTCCTTATCATAAGAGGTTCGGTGACTTCAGATTGTGGCTAGAATACATGATATAACCCTGTATGTAAAGAAATCCAGTGAATGTAGTACTGCATGTATCAGATAAGTATTAAAACACAACTGGCACATTTCCACCCATGCACTCAGATATGAAACAGGTTATGTTGTTCAGTTTATTCCAGGACAGATTGTAGATTTGAGCTAATATATATACAATAGTTAAGGTCTGTGATTTTAAACAGGACTCTACCAAATGTGCAAGTGTGCACTTCTAATGGATCTGGCCTTTGAACATGCGAGTCTAACTACTGTTCAAACACTCTTCTGATTCATGCAGGACCTAGATCTCTAGTTGCTGAAAAGAGCAATTCTAGGCACGAGCACCAAAAATAATTTCAAATGTTCAGAGAACTCCCTGGACTGGATTGGACTACTGCAGAACAGATACTCTGAATCGCAGGCGTGTGTTTAAGTATCCAAAGATCTCTTGATTCTATCATGTGTCCCCTCAAAGAACTTTGACTATGCTTCTTAAATAACTGCCACAAACATTGCTATTAGTAAATAGCATTTGGAAAATATAAATATGTGTAGATATAGCAGAGACCACCTGCATCTGGAAAAATAGAATTACTTTAAGCAGCTTTTAACGCCAGCTTGTTTTGACTTAAACCTTAAGAACACCAATCTTTAATAATTTTCTAAGCATTTTTTCCCCAGTGCTCCTGTAAAAATAGAATTTTTTATATAACAGAGGGTTCATGCTAACTGAATCTTTTGTGAAAAGCCCTACTTATGACCTGTTTGGTTTGTTAACAACTGCTTCTGAGAGCTCACAGTGTGAACCAGAGTTTGGTATCTGCTGCCTTTTCTGATGATGCATAATTTTACCTTGGGATAACAACAAAGGTCTTGAAAATATGAGCATGGGTTAAAGGCAGAAGCCCGAGATCAATAAAAATTCACTGATAGTCCTTTAGTGATCACTGAGAAAACATGGCCTTGAGATCTGGGTGAAGACAGGTTTTGCTTTAAGAAGAGGAACACTTGCTGAGCAGAGTTTAAAAGAGCACAGCAGCCACATTCCGTGGCCTGGGAAAACAATCCTGTGTCAGTCCTGCAGAGTGCGAAGTCTAGAGGGAGGGGAGGCCAGGCCATGGGTTAGCAATTCTCTAGAAACATGACTGTCTTAAAAAAGGAAAAGATACCAGATTTGAGGACCTGAGTGAGAGGAAAAAAACCAACTACTGGATTTCTGTCTTCTCTTATCAGCCAGCTCTGTAAGCTGACTAGTCTGATAGCTAAGATTTTATAAAGGACTAGCTCTACACATTGTTGCATACTCACAGCTAATATAGGATTGTAGAATATCCCCAGAAAAATACATCTGACACCCCCACCACTGAGAAGCCCAGGGTGAAGAAGGAGCAATGGGCTGCCAGTGAATCCACAGGTGTTTACTATCTTCTGCTTGATATCACTCTCTCCCTGTCTCCTTGCCCTTTTTCTACTTGTTTCTATCTCTCTACCTCACATTTACTTTTTTTTTAAAAAATCTCTATTATTGATTTCTGCATAAGGTCTCATCTGCACCATAATTTGGGCAGAGACATTTCTCACTAATCTGATCATAAAAACAGTGTCACTTTGAAGAAGTTATCACCTTTATGTTCCAGGCTGACATGTTGGCTGCCACTGGACTAGCCCTTAGCCACATCATTAGTAACTTCTGCTTTAGCTCCATAGAATTTCATTCCCTTTTCTGAGGTAATTTTCACAAAAGAATCTGTTGATTCTAGTCCAGTCTAATCAGATACTGCATATTGTGGACATTATTATCTGCTTAATATCTTAATGCTTGGGTGTAGTATTCATATTAACTTTGACTATCCTTCATTAAATTTGTATTCCTAAATATATCGAACTTTATAACACCTATCTTTATGTGTGTCACTTCAGTAAGGAACTGGTTTTGCTTTCAGTGATTAGTGAAAACAATGTCAAAACTATTAATGATTTTCTGTGTCTAAACTCTGTACCTATTACAGTCTCTATAATCTGTATATTCTGCACACTGCTTTTTTTCTCTAGCAGTCCCTACATTCTGTGGCAAACTATGTAATTGGCATCTTTTTATCACACATTATATAGTAGACCTCAGTTGTAGCTATTATGAAGAATAAAATGTGAAGTAAATAACACAATCACAGACATGTCTTTATATAGTATTACCCAGGATGAAGTCACAAGAAAAAGTTTTAGTGCATGAATTTCCCACAAATTTGTCGTTAACATCAAGAAAAATATGCTATCTTGCCAACTTCTATTACTATGTATGCTTTATAATGCACTGAAGGAAAATGCAGTCCAGCTAAATATATTAAAATGAACATGCTTATTAATAAAAGAAAGACTATTCTGCATCGTGTAAGTTGCAATAACAGCTTCTTTTCAAGTACTTTCTTTGCTAAAAAGAATACATTAACCATTTTCCAAAGTTGAATTTAGTTACACAATTCTTGAGTCTTTTTTAAAAATGGCTTTTTTAAAAATAATTCGATTGGCAAAAAATAAACAAATTTGTGAAGTGCCAGGGAAAGAGGACATTGCCAGCTTTTATTGTACTGAAAAACTGTATTAGGTACTTTGTATTAACAAAGACAGCCTTTTAGCAATCTAACAGATAAGAATAAATTCCTCCCTTTCTTCACCTCAGAATTACTGAAACGCCATATCCAAAAAGCTTTAATCTTTATTTCTGTGCTTCTTATTTTTTAAAGCTCACTGCCATTATTGGTAGGTAGGAGCTTCATTTTGCTTCATTCGTTAGGTGAAATATAAGCAGTTAAATTGTGTTTCTTTTCAATGCAAGAGTAATGCTAAAATGTCTGGGGTATTATGGAAATATGTTCTACAATAAGCTCAAAGTTAGAAATATAATATATTATTATATAATACACTCTATAATATATCTTTCACCAGCCCAGTCAGATATGAGGCAGATTTATACACCTTATTTTATACTTCTAGTGAACATACTGAATTTAGGCAGGTTCCCACCTGGAGTGCTGGGCATACAGAAGAGAAAAGTACATCCAGATGTGAGGAGTGAGGGTGGATTTTTTTATCTGTATAGTTTTTCCAGCATGGGATTATTCATTCTTTTGGAGGAAAAAAACAAAACAAAGCAAAGCAAAGCAAAACAAAACAACCCCAAACAAACAAACAAATAAACAAACAAAAGCAATAAAACAAAACCCAAACAACTCTGATAAAATTCTGAAAAAAGAATGAGGGTTATATTGAGATGCTGGTGAATTTCTGCTGTTGAACTGAATCAGAGTAAAAGCTTCTTCAAGCATGTATATAAAATAAACCTTAAGACTCTTCTCTTGAGCTGTATACAATAAAGGCCCAGCTTGTGCAGAGGGAAGGGACATAGTTTTATCTGTTCATTTCAGTCTTAATAGTTGTATATTGTGATATTTTCTCTTTATGTTCTTCATTAGCAGAAAGAAATATGTCTGGGGGATAGAAACCTAGCATTTTAAAGTCAGCAAGGCAAGATTCAATAGAATTTGTCCTTGGGATGCCTGACTTGTCTTTTTCCGTGAGCAATTTCATTAAAACAAGCAGTTGGTGAGAAAAATCTTTATTCATAACTTTTTGTTATGATCATTGACACATATTAAGATCTAGGCATCTTTTGTTCATTTGGAACAAGATCTGCCCACAAAGATTTTTTCTTGGGTCGGGGATCAAACATTTTTAGAGACATCTACTAATGCATGTTGGGGAGGAAAAAGTTGACATTAAAGGGGTATGGAAGAGTTAATAACAGTGGAGATGGTTCAGGAACCTGTCATTTGCTAACCAGTTCTGTGTAAGGGCCCAAAGCATTTCACAGGAGAGAAGGTGCACTGTGTCAAATCACACATCTCCTGTCTTCAATATGGCTAGACACCAACCTGCAGGACTCACAAATGATAGTCCTGAGAGATAAAAATAACTGAAAAATAACTGTTCAAGTTAGAGCAGACAAAAAAGGGATGAATGTGTGAGATATGCTTGTCTAATAGGGTACCTAAATTGCTTAAATTTATAGCAGAAATCCTTCCAAGCACCAGAATAGTAGAGGTGAGGAAGGCAGACTGCTGCCTGCAGTAGATTTCACAGAATAGAGAAGAGTAAGTGATTTTTCTTTTTTTTAATGCTGTTCTAAGATGTTATCTGTGCTCCTCTCAAGTGAAAATGCAACCCTAATTACTCTCTCTTACTTTTAGTGGCAATCTCACCATGTCTTCATTGTGGGCAATATCATTGTACCAAGTCATAGTAGCCAGCTTGTTAGCAGCTGCACTGAATAAAGTACTTAAAAAGTAATCTGTAATCAATTACTTCCATGTAATCAGCATTATATACCTGTAATATTACTTTCCAGACCCAGCAGTCAGCAGCTGGTAGTGGACTGGTTTCTTAGGAGAACTTTGACAACCCTGTAAACCAGCTTTTAACCTCTGTTAAGCCAGTGTGAATTTTTTTCTATAATATTGATTGGATTATAAAACTCATAAAATTAAGGCCTGTGAGAACCAGATCTGTGTTTTATTTATGTTTGCTGAAAATTTCTGTTTCAAATTTTCAAACTTAAAACAGTGTGATATTTCAATATTTAATAATGATTGTAAAATACTTTGTAAACCACTAGGAACAAATTGTTATAACTGTTGGGTATAAATATTTCTGATGAAAAAAAATCTCAGAAATTATTTTAATTGCAATCAAAATAATTAATGAAAATTCCATATGTTAAGACAAAATGTAAAAACTGATAGTAAAAAAAAGTTTAGTAACAAAACAGAATCCATTAAAATATTAAAGAGCATCTTACATCAACTCATTTATGTTGTTCATTTTGATACAATTTCATTTCAAACTACTTTACATATTCACTTGTCCAGCCATATTGTCTATATGTTCTTTTATTGAGAGAGGTTGTCTGCAGGGCTAATTTGGCTACTTTGATTGTGAGGTTACTGATGAGACAGAACTGAATGATACCAATTTGTACAACTTACCAGAGTCAGAAAGGTTGAAACCAGGACTGTGATTGCACAGCTGTGAACTGGCCTTATTAGCAAAATGGAACAAAAGAACAATGAAGAAAATGAAGTCACTCTATCTCCTTTTAGCTCTCCTGAATCCACTCTTTAAAGTATATAAAATCTGAAGACATTAATATAGACCTCAGCAGCTATCTATAATTACTTTTGTAGTATTCACATAAAAGCAACACTGCTCTCACTTCTTCCCTACTGAATATAATCTAGTTTCCCCTTTCTCCACTCACCCTATACATCTCTCCCTCCACACAGCAGGCAGAGTCCAGCAGTGCATATATGTTCTCTGGAACCATTTGCCCATGATTCTGTGAGGCAAGACCAGCAACATCCTCATCTCATGAGGCAAATACAGCAAATTGCATACCAAAGCTGAATATGAATTAAATGTAGCAATGCAATAAAGCAGATAATGTACTTCTTGGGGTAAGTAAAGGGGAAAGGGTCCAATGGGTCCTTGGTGGCTTTTCACTCCCATAGTTCAAAATGGGATTAGGTGGCACAGGGTTACACATCATAATTCCAGACCCATTTAGCACTGGGATGTGTCCACACTGTGGTTTCAAACTATTGAATGACATGGCAGCCTGAGCATCACAAAAACACATGTATGTTTTAATGAGACACACAGTACAGACATGAAGACATGAAGACCTTGTATATATGTCCACAGAAAGAATAAATTTTCATTCAGATTAATGTCTTGATAAAAACAAGGAACACAAAATCTTGCTGAGCAGTAATGAGATTGTGTTGGGCTGTTACTATTAAACAAATTAATGTGTCTTTGTTTTTTAACATTATAATATAGTTCAACTTGTTTGGTTGAGTTTGTGACAATGGGGATTATGCTAAACCCTTGCCAATATGTTCATAATAACTGGTTGCTCTGATTAAGGGTCCTAAATTATTCCTGTAATTTTCTGTTCCCAAGGATCACCCATTTCAATATATCTTCTTCCAACAGTTTCCTTTTGTTACACAACTTGTAGAAATTTCCTTTATTTAAGACCTTTACCCTCTATATGGTTGGAACTCCTTGACAATTACAGCATATCTTAGACACATAAGGACAGACTGTTGCCTCATTTTCCAAGGAAATATAATTAAAATAAATATTTTTCTATGGTCTAGCCTCTATCAGTAATATAAAAAGAAAAAAAAAATAGTTTTTTTTAAATATTCTTTATTCTTTGTCCAGAAGGAAATTGTCCCATATGCAATTCCAGCCTGATTCTAAAGTTACAAACCTGTGAAGTGTCAGGGTGGTGGGGAAAGCTCTGTTAGAGGTGTGTAGCTTCGCGTGACACTCTCTGACCCTGCTGGTTTATTTGGGTCACCCCAGCTGCTCAGTCACGCTGCCACACAGCTGTTTTGTGAGTCTTTGGCTCAGTAAGCAGTCTTGGCTTACGCTGTCACGGCTGTGGTTAGAAAGAATGGACCCTCCGAGGCATTCAGGAAACAGAGGTTTTATTTGGGGGGTCTGGGGGTTCCCCAGCCCCTGTCCAGTGCCTTCAGAGAGACCCCGGACAAAGGGTTGCATGGGGTTTTTGTTCAGGATAATTCAGGGGTGGATGCAATATTTTCAAGCCAATAAAACAACTCTAACAAACATTCCAACAAAGTTACCTAAACATTAACAAATCCAATACAAGTTTGGAGGTGGTCTCTAGGGCTCTGCCAACTAGTGGTCAGACCCTCAAGACCTTGAAAATCTCCAAGCAGAGGTTCCAGTTGTCCTAGTAACCTTATCAATCCTGATAAGGTACCTTCCAAGACAAGGGGCCTCTTTAGGATAACACTATTCTAACTTAACAATCAAAAAGCTAAAATATATTCATAACTAAAACTTATCAAACATTTCTTTCACATCCACAGAGGTGGGAAGCCAGGATCATAAAACAGGTGATGTTCTAGAAGCACTGTCATGCCTGAGGTGCTGTGCTACTGTGCACGCTCCAACCGTGTTGCAGGTTGATTGAGGCCATGAGACCAAGAACATCTCTGTGACAGCCTCTGTCCTTAGTGACCACCTCTTTCAAAGTCATGGAGCTAAGTATGGCTTCAGTCATAAGTACTGGAGTATTTCTTCTACCTCTTTTCCTTTTTCTCTTGTCAGTTCTGGTTTTTTGCTCCTTCCACTCCTCTCTCATCCACTGAGAAAGTACAGCTTTATTAGCTAACAGTTTTTCTTGTGCATTCTTTACCCTTTTCCACCTATAGTGGCTAAAATTCAAAAGTCCTAATACCTTTATTTTTAGATCAAAGTGGAGGAAAAAACCAACTATTTACATTTATTAGTTACAAAATCATTCTCCTTTTTGAGATTATTCTGATTATTTTATCAATCAAAATACTGCTTGGATCAAAAATGAGTAGTGAAATTTCATTTTCCGGTGAAGGAGTTTTTGTTTTCCAAACAGTTCAAGTTTCAGCATAATATATTTTTGTTCTCAGATACATGCTGAGCAACTTCTTTGAAGCACAGGCAACGTTTTTAAGAGCAAGTTAATTTTTCTGAAATATTGTATGCACCTTACATAGGGTAGACTTTTCCATAAAGCCATTTTCAGTGCAACATGGAATTTACAGATTTTGCATTTATTATTTACAGAATAATATACTCTGTAGTCATTTGTTTTTCACCCATACATGACTCTTCTTGTTTCCATTTAAAATTCTGTTTATTAAAAAGTATTTACTATCTACTTGTTTTGCATTTCAGTAATATTTCTGAAGTGCAGGAGATTTTAAAAAATGAAATTTCTTCACATGCTAAGTGTTGTAAGTTAATTAATATTTTCAAATTGACCAACATAATGTACATCTTGGATAAACTGATTGCAAAGAATGGCATGTTGATATTGCTTTTTGGTTTACAGACCATATACCACCTATTTTAACAATGTCAGAGCTAAAAACTAAGTACAAAACTGCCATTGTGAATTCTCTTTGTAATATAGGTTTCATTATTTTTAAGACCGTGGTTGGTCTACTAGTTTCTTACACATATTATAATCAGTAAAACTCCCACCAATAACTTCAGTTACAGATTTTCAATGCTTTGTGCCTTTGGCTGAGGAAGCCTGATAGTTAAGCAAACTCAAATAGTCAGCTACACTGTGATGTGAGAGTTGGTCCAGTAAAAGCAGTAATTACAGGAACAAACAGTACTACTCATGTAGAATCTCTTATTTTCCTTGACATTGCTGCTGCTGCTATTTTGAGGGAAATATACATATTCAAACTTATTTCTATGAGAGAATTTCCTTGAACAAAAGGTGATTAAACATTAAAATAATTCCAATCAAATGTTAGCCTAATCACCAAATGAATTGGGGTTTTTTTGATTCAAATTTTGTAAATCTATAAAACACTTAAAATGAAACATTTTACTATAGTTTCTTTATACCTTTATGTAAAGTCATATTTGAAACTTCATGTACACAAGGATGAGTCTTTCTTTATTTAAATAAAACCCTACATTTTCTGATGAAAATGCACAAAAAAGTTGCAATCACAAATAAGAAAGGTTCCCTCCAAAACTAAAACCAAAACCTCCAATTACATGGAAAGTGATGCTAGTGTTCTATTTACAGCTGCTCACTGTAGTTCTGGTAGCAGTCTATCAGAAACACTCTTATCAGTATTATAAAGCTGTAGTGTACATAATTAGAGTCTTAATCAGTCCTTAGTGATACAATACACAGTGTCCACCATTTCTAGCTCTATGTTCATGTGGCAGAAAGAAATATCTCTGTAACTACTATATGCTCTGATGGAGGTCATAATTGGTTTGGAATCCTTCTCCAACTTCATTTCACTAACAATCTTTCACTAGATTTCATTTACTCCTAAAGATACTAGAAGCATGCTGAATTTATAACTTCTCTGACATAAAAAATACCCATTTGTCAGTCTAATATTCAGAATTCAACCATGATTCATTAAAGGCAAATGAGAAAGCTTATTTCTTTATTTAAGTTCCTCTGTTATGAATTCTGCAACAGGTAGGATTGTGAAGAAGATTCAGAGCCAAGCAAATATCATATCAGCTGGTTGCATGTTCTGCATGCCCACTATGTGGTCAGTGGTAAAGGTACAGTCTGATTAACACTGGCCTACTGTATGGCTTCCAACAGTCAAAGAAACAAGGTGGCACAATAAGAAGAAATTGTTGTCCAAATATTCCTTTAAAGCATTGTAGGTCTTCATCCTCTGAAGTCACCGGGAAATTCTTACCAACTCAGAAAAGTGAAAAATCCTGAGTGCTTCCAGCCTGCACATGCTGCACCTCTTAGTACATAAAATTTGCCCAAGTCAGCTGAATGTTCTCTCCTTAGAGGCTGTGGAGCATCTGTGGAGCAGAGCAGCATTGTACAGGTTTGAATACTAGATGCACAACTTGCCTTGAAGGTCCACATACTCTCCCAGAGCATCTGTGTAATGCAGAATGTGATTAGGCCCTAATTTACATTATTCTCTTCATTTGATGTATTGTATTTCAGGAACTCATTATTCTTTATCCTCTTCCTTTCTTCCCTGAATACATTCCATTTCATCTTCTGGTGAGACATCTGTGCTTAATTAATTACTGCGGACCTAATAAAAAGAGTCTGTAGACAATTTTATATTTTTTCTGTTCAATAGATCCAGTGTACACCAAGATAATTTGCCTCAGAGAAAGCAAGACTTTCACTGCTTAGGCCATAAATATATATATCAGCATTTTATATTCTGTTGCATAATGTTAATGTGCACTGACATGTGGAGGAACTCCAGATAAGCAATGCTTGGAAGTGACAACTAATGACAATTGGGCTTGAGGGTTTTTTTTGTTTGGTTTGTTCCTTTCCCTTCCTTTGACAAATAGAGTAGTCTTTTTTGGTTAATTTGCAATTAGTAGCAATGTTAACTGGAAAACTCAGGCTTTATGAAATAGAGTTTCATAAACACAGTTGGACTTTTCCATGAGATTCGGAAGCAAGTATAAACAATTTTATTGTTACATATATATTGGTACATTGTAGCACTTTAAATAGGAACAATGGTTCCTTCCCCTCTGTCTTGGCCAAATGTGAAATAGCAATAACTAATAAATTTGTTTATAACTTTTCCTTTTTTTTTTTTAATGTGACATTTACCTATTTCTTCTCAAAGTCAGTTTTGCCATTCTAAAAAAAAGACTTTTCTGGCACCCATGTAGCCAAAAAAAAAACCCAAAAAAAACCAACAACAACAACAACAACAAAATAAAAAAATAAATAATAATAATAATAAAAAAACCAAACAAACAAAAAAACCCCACACAAAAACAAAAACAAAAAAACCCAAAAAAACCCCAAACAAACAAAAAAAACCCAAAACCAAACAAAAAAAAAAAAAAAAAAAAAGAGAAAAAATGAAAAGCAAGAAAACCTGTCTTATGCTAAAACTCTCTGAGCAGCATTCAAAAAGTGAAGTTCTGATTTTCAGCTGGTTTTGCATAGGACTTTTGTTTGGCCTTAGATGAGACCAAAAAAATAAAATTCAAAAGACAAAGTAAGTTTTTTGGGATCTCGTATATATATTAAGCATGCAAATAAACAGAGGATGGACATGTTAATCAGCTACTCTGGTGTCCTAAAATCACACAAACATCCTCTAGATGGGACATCTCATGGTTCCTGTGTCATACATGCTTTGTAGATGTCTCAGACAAAAATGAAATGTAGATGCCTCAGATAAACATAAACTGTAGATGTCTCAGATAGTGGCATCTCAAATGTCACTAAGAACTTAAGATTAAGCAACTAAATTTCAGCTCAGATATTTAATCACAAGACTGATCCTGAAAAACTTTGTGAAAGATTGTAGAACTTGTGACTTAAATAGCTTAATATAATAAAACTCTCTTCCATTTGTGTTATTTACTGTCTGTTTATTATTATTCTCATTTCTAAGTCCAGATAGATTCTGGAAGAAAAATAGTTTTTCACCTAAATTTTGGGAAATTTAATCAAATCATATTTATCTAGCATGCTGATATTCAGCTGGATCTATTGTTCTGTGCAAAAATAGAACCATTACCATGGCTGTCGTTCAAAGTACAGAGGAGAAAATGGCACCTTTTATGCATGGTTGGAATAAAAGGTTAAATTAATTTCTTTGCATTCAACTCCCCAGAATTATTTACATACTCTTCCAATTATCAGGAATTAAAGCACAGGACTCTGTCCTCCTGTTTAATTATATTTATTATGAGCTAGCAGTTCTGTCCCTCACATGTATTGACATGTACACACGTGGAGACCCCTTCCTTTGAGAGCTCTCTTAAAGGTAATCTTTTCTTACACATTGGGAACAGATTTTGTGTCCATGTTTCAAAATCAAAGACTGTTTCTTTTCAATTTTTGAGTGAAATGAAGCAGTTATTTGCCTTCAAGGAAAGACTCTCAGGCGCAGATTCTAAGCAGAATGAGGCAGCCTCTTTAAGGGCTAATCAAAATACTTCACAAAAGATCTGAATCACAGACCAACTTATTTCCACATTTCTGCCTGTAAAACTTGGAATAAAATGCTTTTCAAAATTTACTTGTTAGTGTGTCTTTCCTGTTTACTTGTTAAGCTGTTTGAATACAGTCTGTTTATCTAGAGGGTGCAATATACAGCAAACTTGTACTTACTTTGGACTGCTAGACACTTCTCTAATATAAATGCAAATAATAATATTAGAACTAAGAATCCCAAGGAGGTGGTGTGTAATTCAATGCTTTAAAGTCAAGTAGTGCTTCTCAAAGTCTTTCCTGAACAGAATGTTACTCCATTTTAAATGTGCAACTTGCCTTTATCGAATTCTAATTTTCATCCAAGAATTCATTGTAGAAAATAAGAAACCTTAGAATGTGCAAGGCAAGAATTAACCACTTCCCAAAGGAAAAAAAGAGTCCAAACAACTGAACACGCAAACAAACAATCAATAAAAACCCATGTAAGCATTTTAAAAGATATATTATTCTCTGTATAGTCAAGTACTTTGGAGTAAGCTCAAAAAATACATTTCATCAATAAAGCAATTTGGCCAAAGGAGCATCCAGCTTCTTAGGTAACCACAGTAAGAAAAACCCTGGCCTCAGTACAGTCCACAGAAAGAGAACTCTTTCAATACTTATAAGAGAGAAAAAAGCTAGCCAGTTTGATGAGAAGACATGAAGAGACATTTTTCTGCACTGCCAAACATTAATCACCTTCCATCACTTCAGACAAGTTGTCTCTTTCTTAGGAAGTTTCAGAGATCTGGAATCTCATACCTCAATGCTTCAAAAACTTGACCTCTTAATCTGAGAAACTTGACTCACCTCATCTCAGCAGAAGATCCAAAGAGGTAAAGGAAGAAAACTGAGAACTGTATCCAGTGAAGGACTAGGCTTGTGAGTATTACCTGCATTAGAAATGGACAGCTAACACGCTTCTGAAAGGAAGGCACTAAAAGAGTTTAGGCAGTGGGCACAAACAAAAATATTTTGTTTGTCCACACTTCAATGCCCCCAAAACTCCTGGCAATAAGATAGGACCCTGTTTATTTTTACATGTGATGATTTTAGTATTTAAAATTACTTAAAGTAAAAGTAAAGAAAAAATATGGCAAATATTATCATATAAATACTATCTATTTAAAGAATCTTTTCCCAGTTAATCTAATGCTGCAACTCTCGTTAACATTCACAATAGACTCAAGCTAATACTACTCCTAAATAATATTAACTGGAGTTTTAAAGGAGTTCAAAAGGTGGTAACCTTGGACATTACTTCAGGACATGATTAATAAAACAGCTGAATTACACAAAAACTGAGGTGATTTACAATTGATACTGCAAGAGTTAGGCTTAAAATTTGTCATAAGAAATACTGTCCTTTATTGTTAAACACTCATTAAGAATTCCACTTTAAATGACAAGTGTGACATCACAAAACCTGCAATAATTTGCTATTTTAAAAAGTCTTGAAGGCATGAATGAAATAGCTTTCAATGTTCCTGTGAGACAGAGAGGATAAATTCGTTTTTATATGAATTTAAGCAAAGTAGTTTCTTCAGGACCCCTAAAAAGATGAATAGGAGAAGAATGAAAAATCAGTTGTTCCCGAATTTTCCCTTTATAGTTCATCTACACAAAACTTTTTTCTCAGATGTTATAGGGCAATGTCAAATAACATGGAGATATCACAATGTCTATACAGCCCCCAGAAGTTTTGAAATACTTGAAAAAATTATAGAAGTAATATGTACAATTTTATAATTCAACTATTCAACAAGAAAGCACACTATTAATAAAAATATTAATTGACAATTAATAGAAGTAAAATACCATAAACTGAAAGAGCTGTTCTTACCAACCTTACCATCAACAAGTATAACTCATTATTAATCTTATTTATACTGCACAGAATGAATTAACTTAGTGTTTCAGTTGTTTATCTGAACAGGTATATAAACCAACAACCTACAGTTCATAACACCATCTGCATGTAATCGTAGTGCCTTAGATTGCTAAAAACTCTTCTAATTGATCACTTAATCTTCCTCCATGTCATTTAAGCCCTCTAGTGCCCTCAGAAAATGTTTTTCACAAGGAAACAGTGGTTACTAGGCATCTACTACACTACTACACTTCAGGAAGGGTGTAGTCATGGAAATAAAGGGTCAGTCTTTGCACACCACTTAAGCTCCTCAGAAGGGGCATGAGGCCAGTGGAAAAGTTTTGTTTCTTAGTTGAAGGTGAAATTTAGAACTTCTCCACTGTCTCTTCTCTCACGGCTTACTCCTTCTAACACCTGTTCAGAAGGTTTCTGTACTGTCGTCGTTGGGATGTAACATCTGTTGATTTTGTGGTTACTCTCCAAGATGGAAAAAACTGACAGGACAGTGAAAAAGTCACACCATGGATTTGAGTCAGGAATCTCTTAAAATAGTAATTAAATGCAATCTAATTTTTTAATGTAAAATGAAGTAGTTTAGTACTTTTAAAAAAAATAATTTTCAAATTATTGTATTCTTCTCCCATTATCTTATGTAATGGAGTCCAGATAAATAAGATAGATTACTTTAAATACCATTTCTCATAAGTAATGTGCCTTAAGTGTTCCTTAACTAAATAGCATGTTTCGATCCAACAAAATCTGTTCAAATGTAATTCCAAATGTAATTCAAATGCTTCTGTGCTGGAATAAATTTTCCTTAACCAGAAAAAAATCATGTATGAAAGGGAGATTAGTGATAAATCTTTCATTTTCTCTGTCCAGTCTTTCTTTATGGGCCGTGTTTTTTGAAGCTGGTTTCCCTACAACATCCCATTGCATATTCATATGACTAAGAACTTTTGCATATGCTGTTTCCAAGAATATTTTTCAAACTGTATTACTATATTCTAACCAGTAGAGACTGGGAATGACCTGGAAATGTCAAACATATTTTTAAGCCTGTAATGAGTGAGTATTAGCTTTCAAGATGATCAGAAGTCAGGAATGGTAGAGCTCAGTTTTGCCTCCCTCTCTTGGTTCTCCTCTTGCCAGACTGGTTAGGCTAAACTATAAAAGAATGTGATTTAAAATCTTGTTGTCTCATAAGTGGAACCATCAGACCTGAACTGAATCAATGGTCAGACACAATGGATACTACATTGAGTTCTTAAAGCACAACTGGAGATATGATATTAAAGGTTTAATAAGAGCATCAGAAACCAAACCAGACATGGAACAGTGTTCTACTAAACAAACTTGCAGCTGTACGATGGACTGAGGTGGTGCATAGAGGGAGTTATTGCCTCTAAACTGACATGTAGAACTAATGGCAGGTCTAAATGTTGTGAAACAGTAAATATTTTATAATTTTAAACTAAAAAGCCTCAAGCCAAAAAGCATTTTCATTGAATAGTGGCTAATAAACAGTTTAAAGTTTTAAAAGCATTCCTGTTCTGAATTTATACTTATTTCTTAACCACCGTGTTGTGATTTAATAAAAATCTGTGGTTTACATTCCAGGCAAATATATTCTGAACCATATATACCACTATTAATTTTTGGCTTTCACTTGGGAAACAAAGTCAGGACTTTTTGTGAAGAAAAGTGTGGTGGTTTTGTCTAACATTCCTGAAAGTAACACATACATGTATGTATGTATGTATGTATGTACATACATACATACATACATACATACATACATACATAAATAGAACATTTTAAACAAAGAAAAGAAAAACAGAAACACCTGAAGAGTTTTTATTCAAAAACTTATCTTAACGAAATTTACTTTCAAGCAGAAATCAAGTTAAGAATATGCCAGTCACAGAGATGAATACTTGGAGTAGTTTCAGAAAGTAAAAGAAGGCCATAATAAGGATTTTTCAGTATTAAGAATATCTTTCCAAACAGTTGCAAGAACACTCATGATATGTAAAAAGATTTAGTTTCCTTAGTTTAAAAGAAGTTTTACTCCCTTAAGGATATAAATTTAGAAGTTAAATTATATAATAAACTTATGTAGTTCTACAATTCCGGACAAGCATGCTCTATTGAGAATTTGTTATTGCATTCCATGATCAAAATATTTTATTATTGATGCCAAAAAGGGAAAGTCTAATAATGAAATAGGGTTGATGTAAAATGAACATCATAATTTTAATTTGCTTCATTCATGTGGGAGGTGTTCAAACAGTAGGATGGAGAGATCTGCATAATCATCTTAGTATATCAAAATATGGTATGTTGAAGAACTAGGACAATTACACCAATTTCAAGAGGAAAAAACAAACCTTTACTGGACCATTTTCATTTTTAAAAGAACCTGTTATATAGGAGGTCCTGTATACTTATTGAATTATTTAATGTAAATAAATAGAATTTTAGCTTCAAAATTTTAAAGTTTCTCTCCTTCTTAGAGAGAATCTGCACAACAAATTCAACAAAAATATTAATATTATTATTCCTTTAATGGTTATGAATTTTTATTCATTTAGATCTAATGCTTATAAATGTACATGAATATCTCTCAGATGCAAACCACACCAATGTCATATCTTCTTTAATTGGTAGGAAATAGGCTATTTCATGCCTCACCAATTTATGGAAATACCACACACAAGGAAGAAATTGATACAGAGGTAATAAAAAATGGCTGGAATATGACACCATAACTCACCAGGCTGTACCAAAACTCCTCTTTCTTTCTTCCTACTCAGTTTCAAATTTACTGGTCTCTTCAAAAAAATTAATTGGTTAGGCCTAAGTATCTTAAACTCAACTTCCATGCCATTCAACAGTGTAACACCTTTGAGTACTTGGACAAAATCAGTGACATTACCTGTTTCTGAATTGGACTCCTTCCTTTAAAATATACTGAGATTAGTGTCAAGATACACTACACAGAAAATTTTAAGGAACAGCAGACCCATTCTACTCCTGCAAAAAGAATGATTATTTGGCAAATAATTCCAGGAAAATAATCAAAAAATTCTGTGACAGTTTTGGGTTTGTTTCTGTTTTTTTTTTTTTCATTGAAACAGACAGAAGAAAAGTGTTTAACTTCTCTTCTTCAGACATAAATATTTTTCGGATTGCCTGTAAATGATCTGTATGAGCTGTGCCATCAAAGAATGGTTCAGCCTGAAGCATTCTTAATGCATTATTCATATGAAGATTTTAAAATTTTAGGGATCCACATCTCCTTTAGCATGTTACACTGCAGCATTACAGTCAGCTTCAGAAACAAGCATTACTGAGCTCAATAGCTATTTAGAGTCTTGGGTAATCCAAATTTCTTATCAAAATTGATTCTCGGTCCCAATCATACCTTGCAATGAAATGTCTGAATTTCATTTTTACAACACAAGAGGTCATTTTTCTGATTTCATATGTAATATTTTCTGCTTGTTCTTACCTTAGAGGTTTTTTGATTAGAAAAGAATATGGAGTGGCATCCATTCAAGTAACACCCACAGAACTTGCAAAATACTTCTTGCAGTTATGTGATTTGAGAGCATGTGCAAGGACCACTTAAACCTGAACTGAAAGCAGGCTTGGTAAATTGTGCAGAATTATGTATATTTATTTTCATAGGAAAAATCACTCTTAAGTAGCCAGTGATAATTTTGACATGCTTTGCTAGCAATGTTAAGTGTACATTTCTGTATGCTTTCTACAAAATAAATCTTGAACTTGTAACCAAGTAGATCTTGAACTTGTAACCAAGAGATTTGACTATATCACAGTGATATTTACAGACCCTCACTAAGATCAAGACTATATTGTGGTAGGTTCTTGTATAAATGCTCTTTTTAAAAGAATAAGGTAGTGCTGAAGGACAAGAGGAGTGAAAAAATGTGAAAAAAAGCAATGACTTGTCCAAAACACACTTAAAAAAACCTTGAGATAGGTATATAGTCCTAATACTATACCACACAGTTAGATTTCCGAATCTCTTGATTGCCTCATGCAGAGAACAAGACATATTCTAAGCTTGTTCTCTTGCACACCATTTGCAAGCACCTAGCACTCAGTGTTAGCCACAGAGCATTTAGCTAAATGGACCTTTGTTCTGGTCCATTATGGCCATTTGATGATTAATGATTCATAGTTAATTTTCATCAAAAAGCAAATTATGAAATTGAGCAAGTTTCTGCAGTTTGCTCCAAAATCTGTCTATTTCTACATTTTTCTTATTGTCTAGACTTGGCCTGTGATTAGTAGAAAATCCCTTTCCCTATGGACTGCTAATCTCTCCATACCATATTAATATTGATTAATTTAATTTAAAGTGTGATACATGTTAACCTTACGGAAACACCAACAACTCTGCATGCAAATATCATTTGCACTTGCTATTCTCACAGTCATAATGAAGAAACAAGAAAAAAAAATTAGATACTAGATGCTTTGTCATGTACAGAAACCTAGCCAGCAGCAAATATTGACATAAAGTTTTCCTAGCAGTACTATACACCAGCTAGGATGATTTGGGAAGCACCTGCCACAAACACTATTCACTCATAGTGTAGTTCATCTGCTCGGAAACTTATGCTGCACACAGTTTCAGTTTTTAACCTGGACTACTGTACTTCCTAGATATTCATAACCAAGCCCACAGAGCTTAAAAATTCAGCATGGAAGACTGAGAGATCCTTAGGAATGTCAGATGAAAGTAGAGCCTAGCCAAGATTTTTCCCCTTACCACAGTAGAGGGGTATTCACCAGTAATCATTTCTCCAAGACAAACTCAGCACCTTGTAATGCTTTCTGACTCTGTGTCTGAAACCTCACAAGCTTGACTCTGAGATCGTAGTCATAAAGCAAGTGAAGTCAAGCCTGGGTTAATTATGCAATGGTTTTCCTATTCCCCATCTCTTGGAGAATTATGTTGCCTAATATAGAAATCATTTTCATGTTATCGTGCATATTTTAATTTAACGCCTCTCTAGTGTAGAGATATGAATCTGCATCACCTCTTTTTTAAAGCTATGAGCAAACCCTACCATCTGTCCCAAATTAAGGAATATAGCAGTCAGTCTCCAAATGTTAGTAGAGAAAACAAAAAAATACAAGAAAACAAAAATACAAAAAACCCCAAAAATCAGGCGCTCAATATTAATAATGATTAATAATGTTTCCTACAGAGCAGGAATGTTTAATTAAAGTTGTATCAACCGAAGAAGATGTGCATTCCTGTATTTTATGTTAACTGCTTCTTTAACACCATGAAGCCAATAAACATGAGCTTTTTAAGTACGTGCACAATTCAGTGGATGCTGAGCTTCTAAACAGTGGAAAGATCAAACATCAATAACCAAAGTATTTGCATATTATATCTTTTGGTGATAGTTCATTTGGTTCTCTGTAGCTTTCAGCATACTCTTATAAAGTGTTTGACAGACTCAGACAGAACTTTTGAACTATGGAAACACCACTTTTTAACAAAATAGTGAACTCAGTTATCTAAAGAATAACTGGAAAGAGTTGGCTCAATGGATACACAACACATGAGAGCAGTGGGGAAAAATATTGCTAAAATGTAGGCAGCTGTGTTTGTGCTTAGACCTTAATCTAAACACCTGGAATAAATATGAAATATTTGAATGTCTGAATCAATTAGGATCCAGTCTAAACAGATAATATGGCAACTTCTATTTATTCTTATTGCAATGAAAAAATTTATGAGTTCAAACAAATTCCCCAGAGATAAGTTTGCTTGTCTTTCTGAATGATGCACCTTGATTGGATAGAGTTTTTTATTACATCTACATTTTACAGGTCATCTCAAATCTAAACTGTTATTAGTTTCTGGTATTTTTGACAACAGTTTCCCTTCTTTCACTCAATTTTCTTACACACTTATTAATTTCTCTTGCATTAGATTGGTATGTGGAGAAGATTCATTTTTGTCATCAAACGTCTTATCTACCACGAAAAACTTAGAAGTATGTCAGCTCTTTTTAATAGTGTCCCTTTATTATTTGTATTGACCTGAAATGTAATTTAAACTGTCAGAGAAGATGACATTTGAAATGGGTTCCACAGATGACGTGACTACTCAACTAACTGGTTTTAATTAGTAAATTCCTTTAAGAGGAAGAAAAATCCTGCAGGTGAATTTTAAGAATTAATTTTAATCCATTTAAAGAGATGGCACAGATTTTTTAAGTATCCCCTTCTGTGTATAAACTAGTAATTATTGAGTCATATGGTAAACATGAAGTTTGATGATTCTGCTAAAAATTAATTGGAGGAAAAAGAATAAGATTATTAGACTGAACTCATACCCTGCACATCCTCATGATCATTAATGCTGACATAAAGGAGACATAATTAATTTCATGGGTGAGAAGGGGGAAAAAAAGGTTAGTAGCACCCTTTTTGATATCCAGGAATCATATTCTGACAGTTTCTTGTAGTCACTTCCATATTTGTTACAGTTCCTTGTTTCTGCTTTTCCATTCCCTGATTCTTTTTGCTTAATACTTGACACTTCTTGGCTTAAAAAGCAAGCAAACAAGTAACCTTTCTACCTCAATTGATCTTTCAGCATTTTAGCTACAAGATGAACTGAAGATGTCCAAGTGCAAATTTTGAAATAATGGTTTCTGGTGTTCAAGCAAATTCAGATAACTTTACTAGTATAAAGTAGCTTTTTAATAAACTACTTGTGCCTGTAGAATCTCTCTAGTGCAGAAGAGCTTTCATAAGAAGGTTTTGTAACAGCACCTATGGTATCACCTTTTGGTTGTTATATAAAAACTAATGGAGAAAATAACATGTAACTGGCTGTATATTGGACTTGATTCACACAATATTGATTTTTCCGGAAGGTTAATGCTACTGTCTGCATAACAACCATTTTAAACATTAGTTTGTAGTTTTAAGATGCTAGAGACAACATTAGAGACTAAAAAGTTTATTACCCTACCTTGGTGATTCTATTTGTAGTCCCTTGCACAGGAACAGAATGCATAGTGTGACTTTTACATTATTCTTCTCATCTATCTATCAGTCACATTAGTTTGCAATACAACTTTAAAAGCTTAATTTTGATCTGTGGTTTTATGATTAAATAAGAAAATTCTGTAAAAAAACATTTACAATAAACATTTCATACAGCTGCTGCTCCAATGTGTTAATCCCGGCATAACTACCACATCCATTAAAATGTGCCCTGTAGTACTCTCATTGTAAGCAGGATCTTGTTGGCATGTGCATTTTCATTGAAGTGTACGGTTTCTACATTTGAGACCAGTGCAATATTCCCTTTTTGACAAACCCATTTTTTTGAACTTCTCAAACTTCATGAGAAAATAACTTGCTTTAATAAAAATATTTAGTATTTCCCCTGCTATGCATTATATATATGTGAAAATATATTTATACGAAAATGAATTATGGACTTTCCTGAAGTTTGTCCAAATTATATACAAATTATGCTCCCATTTTGATGAATTTGGATTTGTTTAAATAATTTAGGTTTTTTAATTCACAGGTTCAGAGAAAAAAAAATAAATTATATGAGATAAAAAGAATAAATATGTCTTGTCCAAAACTCCTTTTACTTCTTTAGATTAAAACATATGGCTTATTAAATTTTTATGAGTGCTTTGCTTACCCTTTTAGAAAACATGCACTGTTCCATAGAACTGCTTTTTTCCAAAATTTTATAACAAATTAGAATTATCTTCCAACATTATGATGCATTTGTAGAAAATCATCCTTTTTAATAAAGAAATATTTCTTTTCACACTAATCTGATAATCAGTGAAGCAGAGTACATAACTACTGAAATAAAGGAAGTAAAACAAAAATCTAATTTGATGTTCCCTCTTACAGTAAGATCAGACTTAATTCTGTCTCATTTTAGCAAACATTTTATCTTCCTACAATACATCAGATCTTATTAAAGACCTCATTATTATACTTAAATGTACAAATACATGAAACAAAAATTCAGCAATTAAAAGAATAGCTTTTATCTTTTCCAGAATGATTCTGTTAGTAAGAACTGCATTTTGACACACTTGAATTACTATGACCAATCTTTCTTCATCAATAGTCCTTACCTTTTGTTAACTAGGCTAGAAAAGAGGTAAACTGCAAATTTCATCTCTGAACAATGGAAGACCTTGCTGAGCTATTGGGAATTCATTTGTTGTAAAAGTGAGGGTCAGACTTTTCTTTTTGATGATCTTTGTTTCCATTTAATTGCATAAGAAAAGTTTCTGTATTGTCCAAAAATTGGAAAGAGATTAATGCACAAATATACATCTCTTTTTTTTTTTTTTTCTGAACTATTGTTAAAAATACATAAATAAGTACAAAGGGCAGACCTCATTCAAGTCCTTTAAATCAGATATTTTGTTCCTCTTCTTGGTATTTTGAACGGGGTAATACATACCGGACCATAAATTCACGTTAAATAACAATAAAACAATGAAATAGATACAACTATTGAATAATAAAGAACACAAATGTGAGCAAGCTTGTCTTTAAACAAACTGTTCAACTGACAAAAGAATCAACAAAGCTGCATAAGAAAGCTCTACACAGCTACCATATTATGCTTGTACTTCAACAGTAATTTTTAACACCGTTTATATCAATGGAACATCCAGTTTATCACAGTATTCTAAATCTCCAAGATGTAGAATTTTGAAATGTATGAACGGCCACAAAGGTATTTTGTATCTTGCCTGTTTATCAATGATGCAGCAATTGAACAGCGCCATTCATGGTACCACCTCAGCCATGGCCAAAGGATTTATTTACAGCCCTATGCTTTTCCTTTTTTTAAAATTTTTATTTTCCATGTATGCTATTTGCTGCTTTGCCACTGAAACAGTCCATTAACATTTCAAAAGTAGTACAGAGGAATTTGGCTGTTGCCATGGTTTAACCCCACGGTGACTAAGCACCACACAGCTACTCGCTCACTCCACCACCCTTTCACTTAGAGAAAAACATTTCTCTTGGATCTTCCCTGGACTAGGCACAACTCTGCTTCTGTTCACTTGTCTCCAACAAATACCTGTGACTACCAAATAGCTTCCGTTTCAGTCAGGGCAGGATATCCATTTGTGTGATTAAATGTTGCTGGAGATGCCTCTACATGGCAGAAAATGTATTTACATATGATCATGTAAGGACTAGTAATTTTCCAGTCTTTTGAATTTTTACCAGGTTTCTGCAGCTTCTGCGATTTGTATTAAGAAAGGGAGTCTGACTGTCTCACTGACTATTTTCTTTTAATCCATTAAAGGCCTTTGTACTTTTTACCATAATACAGATATTCTTTAACATTTTTGGATTCATGTCCTTAATTTTCATTCTCTGTTTCCTGTAGGCAATAGAACAAATTTCCCTTGTGCTGCAAAAGATAAACAGCTCAGAGAATAATCTAATACTTATCCTTATGAGCATGAGACCTTCACATCTGCTGCCAATCTGGAAGATCTTTTAACATTTATATGCTGGGTTATCAATTTATTATGGATAGCAAAACTTTATTTTTTAAATATCCACTTTATTTTTTAAATATCCAATATTTTTAATATTTTAAATTGTGGATATTAAAGGTTTGTGAGGATAATAAATGTGGTCCACACAGTAAGAAACTTCTACATCTGCTTTAATATATCTTATTATCAAATTAATAAAAATGTATTTTCATATGGAACTATTCATTATGTCAGACACTAGCAATATTCAGTCATTTCTATAGTATGAACTGGGCTATTTGTCCATGAGAAACAAGAATGTAATAATGCTTGTCCTTTATTTCCATCATTGTGCTTAGTTGGTAAAATCTGTAGCTTCACACAAAAACAAGCAGCATTAATGTACAGGCTTTTAATCAGTATTTTAACTGTGAGTAATGGAATTTTCCTTTCTTACTAGAGATGTTTTATAGACTCCAGACTAAATTCAGCTGTCTTGCCTTGTACTAAGCGAGAGAAGAAAGAAAAAAAAAATACTTAGCCTTTCAATGTGAGTTTCATTTGGAAATAAAGTTATTCTGTTCTTTATGAAAAGAAACATTGACTGATTTATATGCAGACAGTTTCTAGTGCATATGGACTATGAAGTGGTATGAACCCTCAAAGATTCATGTAAGATAAATTGGTCAACAGAGTTTCTATCTGTAGAACAAAAGTTCATTTAGAGTTGTCACTGATTCATATCTAATGCAGCAAGTGAAGACTGTCAGAAGAGAGTCCTATCATTATCACCAAAGTGTAATAGGGATGGGTCCATTTTTCTCCTCTGATGGCAGGTAAATCAAATGGAGATACATGCAGATAAATCAAAATTTTCTGCTCACATACTCCAAAACCACTTTTAGGCAGCATATTTAAATGTTCTTCTGAACCTGCATATAGTTCAGCTAATCCTGAGTAAAAGGACTGATATATAGCACTTGATCTAGAGTTTAAAATTAAGTAATGTATTTCAAATTATATTCTGAACAAAACTTTCCTTGGAGTCTGTCACAACTTTTTTCATTTGTCTGTGGTGTTAATTTGTAGATTAGAGTGTGTTAGTTCCACTGTAGAAAGGTATTTCATAAATGCTACTGATCTTTTGCACGTAATATCAAGTTCACCGTAACCTAGAAATCATTATTTTACCCAAAACAATATATTTTGTTCTTGGAGTTGCATGGGGACTCTGTCAGTTTCAGCTAATCTTGGGAAAAAATCCAGTCAAGGAAATGCAGAAATTTAATATCAATTCATTCATGCTGATCCAAAATAAAGTGCTCTGTAACCTGACCTGAGGACTCTGGACAGCTTCAGACCTGGGATTACAGGACTCCTTGCTTTGGTTCAAGGATTTTATCAAAGTGGTTTTCTGAATCAGGCTTGAGCTAGAATGTAAATGGATCTATACATAACCCTAGACTCAACCCTACACCATAATGGAAGGTAAACCGGCTCAAGAGGTGGATATTTTGCACGCATTCTTACAATTACTGTCTCCAAGAAGATACATTTTAATTTCTTTGCTATTATTTACTCAATCAGATAAATGACCTGCACATTCTATATACACATGTAGCTCTGTTTTCTGCTGTCTTTGTTCTTGAAGTAGTTTAACTTCCTTAGTAAAGAAAAAAAATGCGATGTGGGGAAATACAGTGATAATTAAGCCAGTGTAGACTGTGCTAACTCTAGCACCAGATGCAGCACAGTTCATCAGAATTTTCATAGCATTACATTAATTATACTGGTTTTAGGAACAAATGTGGAAAATGCTATATTCCAGCATATAACCATACTAATTCCATTTTACTGCATCTTAGAGAAATTAATTTTCACTAACATACTGAAGCACACATCTTCTAGATGTCTTTAAGTGCAGCTTTGGCTAGTTTATTCATAATGCAGATAATAAAGGATTGTTGCTTTCCTTGCTCTGTTCTGGATTTGACTAATTTCTAGTGTATTCTTTAAAATTATTTTATTTCTAGTGACTGTATGCTGCACAGAACACAGTAACAAAAGATTTTCATGTTTCTTTTAATTTTCCCCTTTTTGTGTTTTGTTAATTTAAATGAATTCAGTCAGGTATTCAGGAAACTGTTTCCTTTAAGAAAGAAGGCTGCAGAAAGAGTTATTTAATTACTGCATATGTATCAAAAATTCACAATTTTCAGTGTTATAAATGCTTCAGACAATTTTTGCAAAATCAGCCAATTCTTTATCTTTTGTAGTAATGAGAGACTTCAAGCCATGGAATGTTTGCTTAAATTAAAAACAAGAAAACAAACAAAGAATTAGGTTTAAATGTGATACCTCTTTTTTTTTTTTTTTAGAAGTCAAAGTCAACACATAAGAACACGTTAAAAAGAAATACAAAAAATGAGAAAAGCACAGTGATAGCATGAACAATCTTTTGCCAGTGGTACTAGTTCATGTTTACACCTTTGCTCCTGGAAACAGGAGCAATGTGCATTGTAATAGCAGTCACTACAAGACACAGAATGGATGTAATGTCAGGCTCTTAAGTACGTTTTTCCCTCTGCACTTTTTAAGATACAGAATCACAACAGTATATGTAGTTGGTTGACCTTGACAGGCTGCCAGTTACCCACCCAGTTGTTTCTCTTTTTCCTCACCTGGAGAGGGGGAAAAATAAGATAGAGAAGATTGTGAGTCAAGCGAAAGACTAAATTATGGGGAGAGTCATCGAATTTATTGCCAATTAAAACCAGACTTGATTGGTGAGAAGCAAAAGAAAAAACCAAAAACATATTTCTCCCTCCCTGCCTTCTTCTCAGACTGAATTTCACTCCTGTGTCTTCTACCACCTTCCTCCCAAATGGTGCAGGGGGATGGAGAATTTGGTTTTTAGTCAGTTAATAAAAAATTATCTTTGCTGCTGCTGCTCATCCTTCTCACACTCTTTGCTTGCTGCATTGCAGGGTGCCTCCCATGGGATACAGTCCTTCAAGAACTGGTCCACCGTGGGTTTTTCCCATAGTCCATCAGAAACAGACTTCTTTAGCACAGGTCCTCCAAGGGCTCTGGTGCCTGCAAAAGCATGTGAGCTCTCCATGGCCTGTAGCTTCCTTCAAGACTAGTCTGGGACCCTCTACAGTATGAATATCTGCTCTAGCATAGTCCTCCTTGGACTGCAGTGGCAGAAGCTTCCTTCTTCAGGGACTTTGAGGAGAATATCTCCTCTCCCTCTTCTCTGATTGAGGTGTTGCCTCTGCTACATCCCTTTCTTTCTCTTCCACATGGTTCTGTATTTTTTTTTGCCTTTTTTTTGCCTTTCTTAAACACCAATTCACAGAGGGTGTTCACTGAGGGGCTCAGCTGCACCTTGCAGTGGGTTTGCTGGAGCTGGCTGGAAGTTGCTGGAACCAGGGCAGTCTCCCCGGCCTCCCCTCAAAGGGGCTGCCCTGCAGCACACAGCACACCAACAGCCTCCTCCTCACCACTGTTCTGGGTTGACAGTGCCTCTATCCCATATCAGTGGACTGTTTTTGTTATGTCTAGCAGCGCTGTTTTGCTCACGGGGCTTTTGCTGCCCAAGCAGAGCTGCTTCTGGGCTTCTGCTGCTTGGCTTCGGCTGCTTCAGCTTTTTCTGCTGCTTGGCTTCTGCTGCCTCAGCCGCTCCTGCTGCTGCTGCTGCTGCTGCTGCTGCTGCCCCTGCTGCTGCTGCCTCTGCTGCCTGCTCTCCGTTTTTTTCTTTCCCCCTCTTTTTTCCCTTCCCCCCCCCACCCCCAAGACCGGACCGGCTCTGGAACTGATCTGACCCGAGACGTCTGAGAAGACCCGGAGCCTGCCAAAGAAGCTTGGAGCCCTCCCCCTGAGTAAACCTGTGCCTTTCATTCCACTCGGGGTGGGGAGAATTTTCTTTTTCAATAAAACCGGGTTTTTTCCACTTTTTCCTCCTCCAAAGAATTTCCTTCCCAACCCCGGGCTGGGGGGGAGGGGTGGTGGAGGTTTGTTTGAGGGGACTCCCTTTTAGAGATTCTCCCCCTAATTTATCCTAAACCAATACACTTTTTTTTGGTGCGTTGGCTGGGAAACGAACCCAAGAAAGTGGAAAAAACCTTAATAATAATGTTGGAGGTTCTGATTGTTTTGTGGGTGCTGGGATGGATGTTTAAGGGAAAGGTTCCCTCCACCCATCACGCCACTGACGCCACCTGGAGCAAATGGATCACCCTCCTTACTCAGCGCGCCCGTATTGGAAACCCGAATCGCCCTGGGATTGTGGAAGTGATCACCAACTGGCCGGAAGCTGAGAATTTCAGTCTCGCCGAGGAAGAAGAACAAGAACAGGTAACCCGGGCTGAAGAAGCTCCACCATATAACCAACTGCCAGCAGAAGAAGCACGCTACGCTCTTTTCACTGACGGTTCCTGCCGCATCGTAGGGATGAACTGGAAGTGGAAAGCAGCTGTGTGGAGCCCCACGAGACAAGTTGTACAAGCCACTGAAGGAGAAGGTGAGTCAAGCCAGCTTGCCGAACTCAAAGCTGTTCAATTGGCCCTGGACATCGCTGAAAGAGAGAAGTGGCCAAAGCTCTACCTCTACACCGATTCGTGGATGGTAGCTAATGCTCTGTGGGGCTGGCTGGAAAGGTGGAGAAAGGCTAACTGGCAGCGTAGGGGAAAACCAATCTGGGCTGCTGATGAGTGGAAGGACATTGCCACCAGAGTAGGGAAACTACATGTGAAGGTCCGTCATGTAGATGCCCATGTCCCCAAGAGTCGGGCTAATGAGGAACACCAGAACAACAAGCAAGTAGATCAGGCTGCAAAGATAGAGGTGTCTAAGATAGACTTAGATTGGCAGCACAAAGGAGAGTTGTTCCTATCTCGATGGGTCCATGATGCCTCAGGTCATCAGGGCAGAGATGCCACCTATAAGTGGGCACGAGACCGAGGGGTGGATCTAACCATGGACAGCATTTCTCAAGTTATTCGAGACTGTGAGACGTGCGCTGCCATTAAGCAGGCCAAGCGGATCAAGCCCCTCTGGTATGGAGGGCGCTGGTCTAAGTACAAGTATGGCGAGGCCTGGCAGATTATTACATCACACTGCCTCAAACGTGCCAAGGCAAGCGCCATGTGCTGACCATGGTAGAAGCCACCACGGGATGGTTGGAAACCTACCCTGTGTCTCATGCTACAGCCCGCAACACCATCCTGGGCCTTGAAAAGCAGGTCCTTTGGAGGCATGGTACGCCTGAGAGAATTGAGTCAGACAATGGGACTCATTTTAAAAATAATCTTATTAAAACCTGGGCTAGGGAGCATGGCATTGAGTGGGTGTACCATATCCCCTACCATGCACCAGCTGCAGGTAAAGTGGAGAGGTACAATGGGTTGTTAAAAACCACCCTGAAAGCATTGGGTGGGGGGTCCTTAAAGAACTGGGAGCAGCATTTAGCAAAGGCCACCTGGTTAGTCAACACCCGAGGTTCTACCAACCGAGCTGGTCCTGCTGAGTCTCAGCTCCTTAATGTAGTAGATGGAGATAAAGTCCCAGTGGCCCATGTTAGAGGTTTGTTGGGAAAGACAGTGTGGATCAACCCTACCTCGAGTACAGGCAAACCCATCCGTGGAATTGTCTCTGCTCAAGGACCGGGTTATACCTGGTGGATAATGCAGAAAGATGGAACAACACGATGTGTACCTCAGGGAGATCTGAATGTGGGGTAAGACTCCTATGTCAGAAGGAAACGTATAAGTGTCAAAAGTCTGAGCAAGTAAGACGGATGGAAATGTGGAAGTGTCCAAGGTTTGAGTAAGTGACATGAAAGTTTTATTGTGCGTCCACTATATGGGATAAGGGGTGGAATGTTCTGGGTTGACAGTGCCTCTATCCCATATCAGTGGACTGTTTTTTTGCTCGCGGGGCTTTTGCTGCCCGAGCAGAGCTGCTTCTGGGCTTCTGCTGCTTGGCTTCTGCTGCCTCAGCCGCTCCTGCTGCTGCTGCTGCTGCTGCTGCCGCTGCTGCTGCTGCCTCTGCTGCCTGCTCTCCGTTTTTTTCTTTCCCCCTCTTTTTTCCCTCCCCCCCCCCCACCCCCAAGACAGGACCGGCTCTGGAACTGATCTGACCCGAGACGTCTGAGAAGACCCGGAGCCTGCCAAAGAAGCTTGGAGCCCTCCCCCTGAGTAAACCTGCGCCTTTCATTCCACTCGGGGTGGGGAGAATTTTCTTTTTCAATAAAACCGGGTTTTTTCCACTTTTTCCTCCTCCAAAGAATTTCCTTCCCAACCCCGGGCTGGGGGGGAGGGGTGGTGGAGGTTTGTTTGAGGGGACTCCCTTTTAGAGATTCTCCCCCTAATTTATCCTAAACCAATACACCACCCACCACTTACACTCAATACAGAAACAGTAAGCAGTAAAAAGAACTTTTGGACAACTAATGCTAACGCTTTAGAAAAGAAACAGAATGTAGACAAAGAGAGAAAAGTACCAAAGAGAAAAAGAAGCATGGAAAAAGAAAGGAAAGATTTAGGAAAGTTTTGTTTTTCAGTTACTTCTGAAAACTTCAGAAAACTGGTAAGGGTAGCAGTTAGAAATGAAGTTAAAAATTAAACTGAAATATAATAACAGGTTGTGTTGAGATATATTGCAGAAGAAAAGGCAAAGGGAGATTTTTTTGCTACCCTTGGGCTAAGGCTACAGCATGTGCTGGGCACGCTGAGTCTAGCCATGTTAGTGCTGCTTACAAGAACTGGGACTTGGTGCTGCAGCAAGTAGTCTCACAGAAAGGACAAAGGGAAGGTGAGAAATCTCACATCTCAGGAAACCATTTAACAAAATGACAATTGTCACAGTTTAATTTAGCTCATTGTCTTTTTTTTTTTTCCCTAAGTGTCTTATATGGAAGCTGTTATGCATTAGGCAGAGATGGGAAAGGCAGCTGTGATAACAGAGCTACTGTTACTTTATGTATTTGTTCTGTTCTTCTAAAGGGTGAAAAGGACATATTCTGTTGCTGAATAAGGTTTGCTTTCAAAGTTATTTCAGTTCCTCATTCCTGATTATTGCAAGCTATTTTAGATACAAAATGATGCAAAACAATGGGGGAAGTTTCTTTCTTCCCCCACAAGTGACACAAATGTGGGACTGAGAGACCCACACATATGTATGACTACACTTTCACATTGTTTCAACTTTATGAACATCTACCAAACACTTTAGAAGAATTTTTACATCCCAATTAAAATGAAATGGGAATAAAGAATAAGAAAACCCAAGAATTTTGGCATGTGCAGTAAGGAGGGCAACCTCCCTGTAGTGGATTAAGGCAAATTTGAGAGGAGAACTCCTAGGGAGACCCTCCATCCCCTCCCCCCAACCAGTTCGGGAGAAAACCTCCTCAAAGAGAAAGTGGAAAGAAACCTGTTTATTAAACTGGCAAAAACACTCCCCCAGCACAATAAATTGAACAATACCAAATGACAAGAACTTCGTGCTGCCCGGGACAGATGACAAATTATGGAAAACAAAGTCTCTCCTGTAGATGGTTTCTGGTCTCAGCTCTTCCTCGCTTCCTCGCTGGGAAAAAGTTGCGGCACTGGAGAGATCTTGGTGGGTCTGGTGCAAACTCCCCCAGAGTGCCAGCCCGCCACCGGGTCTTCGATTTGGGGAGGTTTGAGCAGTCCAAAAACAGGCAGAAAAAAGGAAAAAAAGGGAAAAAAAAGAAAAAAAGGAAAAAAAAGAAATCTGAAGCTGCTCAGCCCTAAGCTACGTTAACTAGCTACAATGCAAAAGCAAAGCAAAAGTGAGTGCCGAAAAAAACCGCTGTCTGTATCTGGTGACTCCCACTCTTCAAGGCCAGTCCGAGAGGTTTCCGAAAACAAACTGTGCAATTTTCTCCCCGCTTCACTCTCAGGTCCAAATTAAAGGCACAGAGTACAATATCCAACACAAACCCAACAGACGATTGGGGATACATTGTACCATCACCCCAGAACATTCCCATTCCCTGTCTTCAGCCTCAGTAAGGCAGGATTGCTGCAGGGTGGTATAAAGGCAAATTATTTGTGAACTTAGCTTTCCTGAGAGAATGTTTATTAAGACAAGTTTGGCTCACACTGGCTGAATTATGCTTGGATATATATAATTACAAGAAGTTAATGAGGCTGCAATATAATTAAACCACAATGAGATAAAATAATCCTTCTTTCTGCTGTGTTCAAATCAATAGGGTTTTGATTAGAAAAATCTTCAGTTTTTAGACTGTCATGCTTCAGTTCTGTTTTCAGTGTGTGTTTTGAGTTACTTAACAGATTCTCAAAATAGATTTCAGATTTTGGCTCCAAGTGATTTCCCATTACTTTATTGATGAGTTCCCAGAACTCCAAGGATATGTCAGGTGAAAGTGGAGTAACAAGGATTTCAGTATCCTTTTTTAGTACTTATCTGTGTTTAGCTACAACACAGTGACATAGGTCACTCACATCACAAGCAAGAGTGGATGTTCCATTGGACTGCAGTAGGCTTAAGGTTAACAAATGTGACAAAAATCCTCGGCAGTATATAACTGTAATTAGATTGTTGGTGTTGTGGTACAAACGTAATACAAACAAAACAATTTAGCGTGGAAACAATGCAGGGAAATAGAATCTCTTTTTAAAGAATATGATAATTTTTCAATCCAGACATCTAATTAAAATATTATTAATATTTCCATGGAAGGGAAAAAGAAAGGGAATTTTCACCTAAATGATCTAACAAATTCTTTTTCCTTTGCTGTAGTACCTAAACCTTTCTTTTCAATACAAGACTGAACCAGAAGGCTGATTTAAATTTTCCTTTTTAATAAATAAAACATTGTCCACAGAATACGAAGATGCTGGCTCTTTTGCATCTCATAGGTTTAAAGAAGAATAATATATAAGAACATATTTTTTATTTAAGAAAAATAAAAAAAAAACCAACAAGCTACCTTTTGCTAAAGTTATAAGAAAGGAATGAAGTTTCTCAGGATCCTCACTATTAATAGAGGCATATGTATGATGTGACAGTTGGTCTTTTTTTAATACAAGCCAACACACTACAATGGCAGATAATACCATGTTTAGCAGCTTTGCCTCTGGTTTGTTTTTGGAACAATGCTTGACAATTCCATAGGAGACAATAAAATAGTTGTTGGCACATTTTAATTACTATATAAGGGCATACTCATTTCATGGCACTTCAGGGGGTAAAGAAGCCATCAATTACACTGCTCAGCTTGAGTTTGCTTAAACAAATGATTTTCTATTTCTGGATATATAAACTATACACTTTCAGTACTTTGTGCTATTTGCTTCCAGGAGCTTTTCGTTTGGGTTATAAAATATCCTGGCCTAGTCATATATATTAAAAATCAATGTTACAAAGGACAAGGTGATTATAGGCACCCTACAAGTGCTTTGGAAACAAACTCACATTTGTAGAAATCTCTGTGCCACTATTCATTGAGCAGAGCAATATGTTTAACACTGAAGCCCTCAGGCATATTTAGTTTTTAGTGGCTGAACAGAAACACAATTTTGGCTCACGGGTCTTAAAGCTCCCCCTACTGATTTGGTTCAGTTTCAGTATGGTACAATAATAAATACAAATATAAGCTAACTATGGAAATAGGGAAAATAGAAGATGCACATACCAGGACACAAATATGACACAGAGTTCTTCAAACTGACTGTTTGCAACACTTTTATTTTTTCCAAATTCATGAAACTCAGAGATTATGTTTAACTTAGACACAAACATTACACCGATCTTTTACTTATGTAAAAAAATACAATTTGTCAGTTCTGACAGAATAAGGAGGAAGAAGTTGCCTGGTAGTAAGTAGTTCAATGGTTGATATTTTTGCAATTTCTTTAGGATCACCCTCTCTAGTTCAGATTAATGAGTTAAAATGAATAGCAACTGTACTATTAACATGTATATATGTAATTATTTATAATCAGTGCTTGTGAAGGTGCTTATGTCATCTTTTGTGGCCAGAATTGCTTGTTCTGGATATTGCAATACTCTCCTTGCATTTATGAATATGTGTTTCATTGAAAGAACTTCTTCATGTGTTCTACGGAATTGCACACTTGACAACTACTCTACTTGTGATTATCAAACATATAGGCCCTGAAAAATGCAAGGTTTGTAGAGAAAGTACTTTAGTTACTTTGTATGGGTACATTATCCTGCCCAACACCCCACCCTCCATGTCCCCATCCCCCCCCCCCACCCTCCAAAAAAAAGAAAAAAAAAGCCACAATCTAAATTTAAAATGCACATAAAACTTCTGGGCTAATAGACTGACTTATGCAAAGTCTTAATATGAATTGGAGGAGTTAAGAGTAAATTTATACCAAATTAAAGGTGTATAATGGTCACTAGGAGTAGGCTTAAAAATAATTAAACATTCAGCAAAGTGACAGTGCTTAACTGAATTGTATCTCTAGCTTTCCACTCAACTTGTAGTCTACCCGCTAAGCAGACATCATATTTTAATGAAATTTAAATATATTAGAACATCCCTCATAGTAGGCCCAGTTTTCTGTTGAGTAAAGAATATTTGAACTTGACTGTTCGCTTTGGCTGTTCAAATATCAGAATGATGGACACAGAAATATTATTGTCAGAATACATTGAGTTCCTGTCTGGGATCAAGTGGATTACAGCATGGGACTATGTTTGGTCTGTACACACAATGATGATTCATTAAGATTATTTCATCACTGCTGGTACTCACTAGAACATGTCAATTCTTCTTCTCTTATTCTAATTCCCCAGTCTGTGCAGATTTTTTTTTTCCGGACTAACTCTTGATTCTTTTTCTGGCATGACCTCTATATCTGTTCATATTATTTCCCTTTCTTTTTTTTTTTTTATTCATTCACTTTCCTTTGTCTTTTACATATATTTCTCATACAGAGTTTATTATTTCAATTATGCGTTGAATGGTATTCAACAGTGAGTGATTGTTGTACCTCTCAGGCACTGTTGACTCTAGGGTGCCATTCTGGGAAAAAAGCGCAAAAAAAATCCCACAAAAAGTGGTGACTTTAATAGGCATAACCCCCCCCAAATTTTATTAAAATATCACAAATAGATTGTAGTAAGGAATTAGACACAATCTGCAGATGGGGACTGGCTATGTTTTTTGTAATGAGTAGAATTACAGAACTTGTTTTGAACTATTTTTTGCCGAAAGAAAACAGTCACAGTTCATGTGTGGGGAGGACAGTATCATATCCTGGCTAAATAACTATGCAAATTTGTTATTTGATAAACTCCCAAATTATTTTAGGTGTATTTGCTGGTATTTCTGAATTTGGTTACTCTTTCTGCAATATTTATTATGCTTCTTACAATATCTTACGATGCTGCTGGTGAGGAGCCCTATGTAAAAGTGCCTGATTTTGAATATGAGAATATGAGCTGAGACCTACAGACGATGGTCTTGTTCAGAATCCCTAGGGAAACTGGTATCAATGACAGGAAAATTTAAATTGTATATCCTTATTCTAAGTTTTATTCCCAGGACTTAAACATTGAAAAAACAGAAGGTAAGAAATATGTCCAGAGTTGGTAAGAAAAGCCTGAATTCACTCATGGGTCCCTGGCCTCTGTTGTATCTCTATTCAGTGAATTTACTGGTACCTCTTTCTAATTTTAGTCCTACTGCATTTGCTGTCTTGTTCAGTGTCTTTATGATCCTGTCCTTTCTTTATGTATTTTTTCTTTACCAAAAATCCAGAACTCCAAACCAAAAAAACCCCGCATCTAATTTTGCTTAAATTCTCTATTTCTGTCCTAATTTACAAACAGAATTTGAAACCATTTGAGAACATACTTTTTCAACCTGGCAAAATTTTGAAGAGACAATCAGTCATTTTTAATCATGCAGACATTTAAACTATTTGTTCCTGTACACTTTAAAGTTTTTAGGTTCTTCAGACTTTTTTATTCCTAAAATGATCTCAAAAATTATTGCATCTGTTGAGACAAGATTTCCCTATATGTTAAGACAAGCAAGATAAAAGGCTCACAAAAAAGTCCCAACACCCCTAACAGTTCAGACATTACAGCCTTGAGAGATGAGCCTGACTGTCAAAATGATCCAGTCAACAAGACTGATGACTAAATTTCTAACTCTAGCCACTAAATCTAGTAGAGGATCAAGCTGTCAGTAAACATTATGTTGGGTCCTTGGATGCAAGTCCAGACTGTATTTTTGTCTATTCATTCTACATTAATGAAGGATTGAAATTAAATTAATAAAATCTCTGTAGGGCAAGTGCTTTGCTTTGATTTCTCTCTACAAGTGAACTGCTTAGTGCTGTATGCAGCACCCTTAAAAGAAAGGCAGTAAATGATCAGTCACAGCAAGGACATTGACAACTTAAAGTGCTGTAAATCTCAATCAAATAAGGTTTATTAGTGATCAAAATGTATTTTACTCAGCTTTTTAATAAACACTTAGGAAACCTATAAACTAATACAGAAGGCAGGATTTAGTAAAGAGGGTGCTTCGTACTGACCAGAGGCATTATGAGGATGTGCTTTACCATCTTCAACCAAACCTAATCAGAGTTCCCTTGGTTCTGCTTCAACACTTACATTTGTTCCAGTCACAGTGAATAATACATTTGTTCCTCCCTTATGCCAGCATTTCTACACATGTGTAGCAGTTTAGTTCAGAGATAGCTGAGTTGCCTGAAAACAGTCCTATAAGGAAAGGGATTCATTTTCAGGCAGAAGAGCTGAACAAAACATTCCTCTGAATGTTTATATAAGTGTCACAGCTAGCACTAATAACTGAACTATGCAGCCCTGTGTTGCAAAGGGTTGAACAGCTAGAGCTGTTGTATCTGAGCCAGTAAAGACAGACTTTGGTTTTTTCCCTCTTGAGTCAAATTGTTATAAATTGGCCACTCAAGTCCAAGGATTGATATCAAGTATTAAAAAGGAGACAATTACATCTTCACAGATATTTAAGACATGAATACTTCACTGAAAAATAGTGGCCATTGTATATTTTCTAATAAAAAAATAATCAAATTCAGTAGGATTTAAACTGTCCAGACCCTCTGAAGTACTTCAAAAGCAATATATATAAAATCTACATGCTAAAATACAAGAGTTCTTAATTGAGATGTAACCTCAGAAATAAGGAATGCAGAGAGACAAAAATCCTGTCATAATAACTACCAATATACAAAAGTGGTCTTATGGATAGAGGAACTGGGGACTTGACAACTCTGTCTTAATGCTACTTTACTTTTATTTCTTCAGCTGTAACTTTTATTAAAACAAACAAACAACACAGTGATTTGTATTGGCCACTGTGAATGGACACTTATTTTTCACTAAATTCCAAGCTGTCTTGAGCTCAGGATGACTTTGTAAATGCCAGCAATGTTTTCCTAACTAAAGACACTAAAAAATGCACACAGTGAGAGCTTGGATACATCAGCCAATGACAGCTGTCAAAAGAGGGAATAAATTGTTTCCTAGACAGAGACTGTCTGGACCAAGTGAAGGGCTACAGTGACAAAAGTCAGAAAATTAAAAACTCTGTCATAGTAATCAGAAGTGACCAGGATGAATTTCTGCATGCAACAAGAGAAACTGAAATGTACCTAAACTCTAAGGGTTGTCTGATATTCTTGCAAAACTTTGCCAATTTATTGTGTATCTTTTCTTTAAGCAGTTGCTGTATTGCATAACCATCCACAAAAATTTTCTAGAATGTGTGAGTTTACATAGTATATATCTAATCATGACGGATTGCACTACATATAGATTAACTTATGGGTTTGGTCTGTTTATTAGCTTATGGCTTTAGAGAATTGCTTGAATATTAATGAAATAAATCCAACATGAATTATCAGCTTTTCAGAACTGCATAGCGGCAGTTTAAAAAATAATATATATCTTCTTTTGATGTAGTACACAATTTGTTAATCACTACCTGTTCTAAAAGTTATTAATGGCATAGCTACTTACAGTTAGTCTTTAATTATAATTTTATTGTGTTTCTGTGCTGAAAATAGTGTGCCATAGCTGCTAGGAGTTTACTCATTTTAACCCAAGAACTATAAAACATATATGATTAAAAAAATCAATTATATAAGAAAAAAAAAAAAAGCAGAAAGAAAAAAAACTACAAACAAACAAACAAACAAACAAACAAACAAAACACCACCACCTGGTTGCTAATATAAATGAGAGATGATTTATGAGATTGTGCCAAGCCGGTCTCATATACCTTGATCTAACTTAAATTATCAGAGAGAAGCTTAGGGTAGGTAATATAAAACTGTAAACTGAAAATCCTAAATCTTCCTTTGGGGAAATATTTTTTTTCTTTCTTGACTCTGTTTTATTCTGAGAAGAAAAACAAACAAACCCACAACATGGATTAACTACAGAATTATGTGGGGAAATTAATTTTTTTCGGTATACATTTCAAAAATTTCCCATTTTCTTCAGCTGAATGTATTCTAGCAGCAAACATAAATGGAGGACTCCTGCTATTTGCCACCATTTGTATAAAGTTACACCTGCGCTGGTTTAAGTCAGCTTCATGGTCCATAATATCCCTACATAATCCTAAGACTTGTGAGATCTAAGATGTAAGCAGGTTACACTAGAGAAAGGGAAGTATCTACTTCTATCTCCACAAGGAATTAGTAATTAAGAATATTTAGTAATTCATTCAATAGTATCTTCTTAGGACTCCAAGTCAGAAGAAGTAAAAAGAGGAAAATCTCTTACAGCTGATAGTGAAGTCTGAAGATGTCCATTTTTGATATGGAAGCAAGAAGTCTGCTAAGCTTTACAGGTATCTTCTATTAAGTATGGTGGGCTAAATCAGTTCAATTTCATGGCCTTGAAACCCTATTCTAACTCCTTGAGTCTGGAGTCCTGGCCCTGCAGAAATCACATGTTATTAATATCCTTTAGAAGCGATGATTTTACTATTTCCGGGAAAAAGAAAAAAATACAATTAAAACTACAAAAGAAAGAAACAAATATACAAAAAAACCACTAAAAATTCAAATCAAATCAGAATATCAACCTCTCCCCAAAAAATCCTAACAAACAGATTCCAGAAAAACACCAAAAAAAATGAAGTGCAGTTGTTTAGGTTGCAAAGTAGTAAGCTAATAAACATTCACATTTAATCCCATTGACTTTAATAATACGAAGAATATTGAGTTGGAATTCTTTTTGTCACTGTCGGTGATTTAGGGAGTAGACATATAGTTGAGGGTGTTCAAAGGAGCAGAGGTACACCTTGTTTGTGACAAAACTGTCTTTGAAGAGCTGCAGAAGAAATGCACTGGGGAAGGCAACTTCCAATTGAATGGGAGAAGTATGAAGAAAAGTTTGGAGGTGAGGGGAGCAGGTATGAAAAATATATGGCACTTCCAGAAGGGGGTCAGAATTCTTTGCACATCTGAGTATCACATAACCAAGTGAGATGTCAGTACTTGTTTCACGTCTCCTCTGTGTTATCCTAAGGGTAAACCCTATGGTCCACACAAACTGTTGCTAGTGTACATCTCTGTCACCACGTGTTTGTAAAGGGGAAAACTCTTCTCCCAGGTGATCTTAGCTGTCATGTTTTGAATTCTAGGAGAATACTGCCAGCCTATCAAAGTGAAAAATTTTGTTCTTGCACATTTTAAATACCTTTTAAATTCTTTAAATTGGAGTGAAGGTGCTTCAGGGGTAGAAATGAAGCTAATCTATGCATTTATACTCTTGTCCTGTTTCAAAGGTATTTGTAATAACCTGCTTCAAGCAAACACTACAGGTTGTTTTTCTGCTGAGAGAAGTCAAATGAAATGACCTTTTTTTCATCTGCTATTCTTTTCAGCTTTTGAAGTTGCATCTTTTTGAAGAGATGATCCATTTATCAGTCATATCTGTGAGAAAGTTTTAAATTTATTTAATAAAACTTCCAGTAATATGGTTTGAGGTGTACTATGCAGACTGCAGTCACATTTTGTTGTTGTTAAATAAATTAATGAACACCTTAAAAAGTGAAAGGCTTAGAAAATTTATCATAAGAATTAGTGGCTCCCCAAAGCAGATGTTAAGAGAGGGCATATTTTAAAAAGTATATGTTTTACCCAGCTTTGGTTATTGTTCTTTACTAAATTGACTCTAATTTATGTCAAATGTTTGGGGCACCAAAAGTTGGCAATAGAAATCATTAAACTGAATTGCTAGGCCAGCAATCCAGAGCGAGGAGACAAAAAAGTTGATGGCAGCTGCTGAAGCAAGAATATTATCTAAAGGTAATAGGAGCCATATGCATGTGAGCATGTGTAAGCATATAATATCAATAGTGGAGCTGATAAAGTCCATCTATTTTTAAATATATACATAATAAGAATTAATGCAACCCACTAGAATGAATTATATGCTCTTCTTCTTTCAGAAGAACTGTTGCTTAATATCTAATTCAAAATTAATAATGCAGCAGGAATGGATCCATTATCTCTTGTGTCAAAATTGTTCATAATAAGTAAGATAAGGAGAGAGAAAAAGCATGAATAAAAAAGAAGAGTTTCAGTGACCAAATTACTCCTGCCCTCATCAATCTCAGAGAATAAAATTTTTGTCCACTCCAGTAAGGAGTGGTAAAGTAGCATAGGTAGAATGTGTGGAAAAATTCCTAAATCTGCCTCATCAGTATATTCTTAAAGTAGATGAAGAGTGAAGGAAGAAATAATGTGTAAGGTTAAATAAAGCAATTCCAATATACTTTTTTTCCAATTGGTGTTAGAAACATGTTAGAAAAATTTCATTTTTCACTTACTCATATTGTCATAGAATCATAAAATAATTTGGGTTTAAAGGGACAAGCTCGCATTGTTGTCCCATGTCAACCCCCAAATCCTTTTCCTCAGGGCTGCTCTCAATCTCAATCTCTGCCCAGCTTGTATTTGTGCTTGGGGTTGCCCCGACTCAGCTGCAGGTCCTTGCCCTTGGCCTTGTGGAACTTCATGGGGTTTGCACAGACCCACCTCCCACCTCCAAAGGTCCCTTTGGATGTCACCTTTTTCCTTCATCATGTCAGCTGCACCACACAGTTTGGTATTGGCAAACCTGCTGAGGGTGCACTCAATCCCACAGTCCATGTTGCTGACAAAGATGTAAAGCAGCACTAGTCCCAATACCAACCCCTAAGGAGTGCCACTCATCACTCATCTCCATTGACCACAACTCAGTCATCCAGCCAATTCCTTATCTACCAAATCATCCATCCAGAAAATCTATATCACTCCAGTCTAAGGACAAGGATGTCATGCAGAATCATGTCAAATGCTTTGCACAAGTCCAGGTAATCTAACATCAGTTGCACTTCCCTTAGCCACCAATGGTGCAACTGCATTGTAGAAGGCCACAGCCTGTGAGACACGACTTGCCCTTACTGAAGTTCTTTTGGCTATCTACAATCACTTCCTTATTTTCTATGTCTCTTAGCACTGTTTCCAGGAGCATCTGCTCCATAATCTTTGTGGCCATTGGGGTGAAACTGACTGGCCTTTGGTTTTCCAAGTCATTCTTTTTTCCATTTTTAAATTTTGACTTATCTGTTCCTATTCAGTATCCAGCCTGCCTTTTATTAAAAAGAAAAAGAAAATCTGAAAGTAAAAGAAAATATATTTTACAATCACTATAACAAAAATCAATATCAGGACATTAATCTAAAGGAAAATTGTTATTAACTTGTGTGGTAACCCCTGAGGTTACCACGAGGGCGCTTGCCCTGCCATGGAGAGAGCACAGCCTATAAGCTGTGTCTGCAATGGCAGAGCTCCCCACAGGGAAGTCTCCCTGGGAGACTGTTTTTCAAATTAGGGAGAGCAAAATATTTCATCCCCATGAGCCCTCGAAGCTCTATGTTGTTACCCCGCATTGGTTGTTTCCCCACTTCCTGGTTTTTCCCCTTCCCTGATTGGTGCGTTTTGGATCCTCTCCCCAATTGGTTGTTTTCTCAATCCTCCCCGTGATTGGTCCAAGTTGCCAGCCCCGCCTATCCCGAACCCTATATAACCCCAGTGATTTCGTCTGTCAGTTTCACTTCGGTCGTCGGTTCCTGTTGAATAAAGAGCTTTCTGGACTGGAGTCTGCCTCCTGCTCTGTTCCAGCGTTGCCTGAAGAGCGGCAGAGGAGAGCTGCCTCGTGCAGCCTCACAAAAGAGCTGATAGAGAAAGAGCTGCCGGAGATAGCTGCCTTGTGCAGCTTCACAAAAGAGCTGATATCACCACCGAGTGCCTGTGCCTCTCAGAAGCCCGAGACACCCATTCCAGGACGGCCTCGTTGGGGAAGGTCGCGGCACCAGAGTGACCACTAGAGCGGTCACCAGCGGTCGGCGGCAAACTTGTAGATGGCTGACATAGGCATCTATTTGATTTTGAAATTATTTCTGAATAGACTGATATTAGAAGTAAATATATGAAGATTTTTACATCTACAATGAACATTAAATTTGGAAATGTGTTAAAGGCAAGGAAGAATTACCCTGTTTCCATGCAAAAAAAGAATACAATTCATTGTTAGTATTATTGCTGTTATTATCATACTTTTTTGTATCAAATTTGGAAATTTCATGCAATTATTTTGGCAGAATATAGCATTAAACCTGAATGAGATCAATTTTCCTGTTTGACAAATACCTGTAAATTAAAGTGGAAAAATTCTTACTGCCATCTGTATCAAGCCAAGACATTTCAAAGATACTTACAGTCTTTTTAATGGAGACAGAGACACAGAAATGGTCAAACACTAGGAATTTCACTTGAGATGTTATAATTGAATTTTAAGTTAATGTTCAGTCTTATTTAAACCACTGTTATGATTTCAACATTTGGTGTCCTTCACACCTAATATCCTTCACACCCTGGGTCCATAAACTCCTGGGTTATGGTTCTCTCTGATCTTCAACAAAAATTATGTCCCCATGGAACCAATACTCCTTTTCTTCAGAACTAGTGAGGCTAATTACTTTTAGACTATGGCATAAAGATAACATAATAATCATGGAAATCAACAGCACTATCCAGGCATAGAAACCTTGCATGTCGGCTAAATTTATTTCTGACTGCCTCTTGCCTCTTGTATAGGTGAGCTTGTTGGGTCTTGTTTTGGTTTGTTTTTTAATGGACAGATGTTTTCAGATTTTTGGCTAATAGTTCATTAATATGTAAGAATCCAGGTGTACCTAAGGCACGTGGGTGCTGTAAAAACTGTAGCAAAGCATGAAATGTAGGTTTAATTGAATATTGTCTATACATATTTTCTTATATCTCTAAGTGATAGAGAGGCCAGGTGCATCTAAAAATAATTGCTCAGAGTGGCAGTAAAACCAGCAGAGCTGGGGGTTGGCATCTGTGTTGGGCTATGGAACAAAAAATATGTATTCTATTTCATCTGTTGAAAGCAGCTGGGGAGATGTTTTTCCTTATCTCTTGTAACTCTGGGGGGAGGGGGGCAGATGCCTTCTGATAATGGGCCAACTATTAATACCATGTGGGGCAGTGTTTCTTATCTCTTTCACCACCTGTCCTCCCTCCAGGGGGATATCTTCTGCTAATGGGCCATTAAGGCTCACTAATGACATGACACATTCCACCATCCTATTGTGAGATGCTCCACCCAGTGGGGGGGGAGCCAACCATTCCTACCTAGGTAAAAACTGAGATGTAGGAACACGAGGTATCTGGTTCTACCAGGTTCCTGGGGGAAGACCGGACCCTTCTCGCCATCTCTGGACCCTTTTCTCTTAGGATCATCTCTACTCCAACAGCACCACATCTGCCACTCCAGGAGAACTTACTGTTGACTGTTTCCAACACCCTGACCAACGAGGTGTATCTCTGACTCTGTCAGGGTTTCTAGGATTTTTGTTTGTTTGCTTGCTCGTTTTTTTGTACTACAACATTTGTATTTTTTTTAATATTCCAAGTAAAGAACTGTTATTCCTATTCCCATATCTTGGCCTGAAAACCCTTAATTGCAAAATTATAACAATTTGGAGGGGGTGAGGTGTTTACATTCTCCATTCCAAGGGAAATTTCAGCTTTCCCTGGTGGATACCTGTGTTTCCAAACCAAGATGGCATCCCTGGTGTATATTTAAATAATAACTAATATTTGTTACAAACTACACAGAGGATGTCTAGGATAGTATCTTTCTAAGTATGAGAAATTGAAGCAGTTTGCTACCTTTGAAATGCAAAGGTGAAAAAAGAAAATGAGAAAAACCTGCAGCATGTAAATCTGAAACAAGATTAGTCATTACTTTTGTCTTACTGTTTTGATGCTGAAAGATACTGACCAAAGAACACTTGGGGGGTTTTTTTGGCTGAGATGAACTGGGCAATCCAGGTCACAGGACACCTTTAGCTGCTTTATCTTTTCTTTTAGTGGCGGTAACTAGTTACCTTGCTTGCAATCTTGGCAGTGCTATCACGGATTTGTAGACTTCACTGACATCCAGGACCACTTCTAAATCATCCCTTCTCATTGGAGACACAGATGACAAGATAGATTTGCAGTTTATAAGACTATCAGTCTAGCATGTATTAAAGTTTTTCAATGAGGTAGCAGAAAGAAAACCAAGAACAGGTAAACTACAGCACAAAGGAGAAATAAGTATTTTTATTATTTTTCTTTTAAGTTCTATAGTATTTTTTAATATCAATAAAAAAATAACACTAAACCCCACAAAAGAAACATAAAAAACCACTGTGATCATACAATAATCTTCTAGACCATGTGCTTGTGGATACTCAATACTGAATGAGGTAAAAAAGTGAAATAATTATAATTTTGTGTTATAATCACACTGACAAATTATAATTCCTGTTAGTTACTGTTACTATGTTATTGGATCTCTCATTCAAAACTCACGCTTTAAAAGCTGTAAAACTGAAAAGAAAAACCAAAAATGATGTAGGTACAGGTGGTAAAATTCTGCCCTGAAAGTTGACTCTACATGTTTGTTTTACCATCTTTTCAAGACTTTTCCTCTCATCTCCTCTTTTCTCTACTGCCCCAAAAGTACCATAAGAAAACTGTATTATTTAAATAGAACCCTTAAAATAAGCTTTCATGATACACTTACTAAAATATTAGAAAACCAATCATTAGAAAAGCTCTCTGCCTATATATCAATGTCTATATACCAATATAGTAAAGACATGGGATAATTGTTTACCTTATGGCATATCATTTGTTAAAAGGTCTGTGTAATTTGAACATTTGTTTGTTTACACCATTTAAACATTTGAATGTCCAATAAAGGCTGGCACAAGTACACATAAATAGAATATTTGAAGCAGACACGTGTGAAATGATAACACACCACATTTTTTCATGCACACTTTTTTTACTGCTCTTAGCTATAGGTCTGTGTGCTTTACAAGGAAGACAGTGTTTTATCCAAAGGACTTTGGCGCATGCAAATCAAGCATTGAAATGCATAACTTCTAGATACCTCACCTCTAGAGCAGAAAGCAGAACCGTTTGTGAGATACAGAAAATCCTAATATTAGCATACCCGTGTTGATTGATACAGGATGCTGAGACAATATCCTCATTTTGAGATTTAAATGCCTTTTGCCACTTAGGAACTCCAAACAGTAAACTCCTCAAATAGAAATTAAATAATTTTGCATCATAATGAATTAAAGAATCATAATATGAGGTATTGCACTCCAGATTAACTCACTGACGTCTGCTATGACATCTTTCTCAAACACTACTTTGCCTGTAAACCAGTAGGTTGATTTAAAAATAGTTGTCTTCTCCAGACTCCTGTGTTCAAGTTGGGGTTGAGAACTTTAATAAAATTAATATTTACACTCAGAACATGAGTTGTTGCTGTCTCCTGCTTTTCCTCCTCTGCCCGGCTAGCATCTGCAGGAGAACTTGCAACAAGACTTTCTGGGTCTTGGAAGGGAGGTGAGGTACAGGAGCCTTACCAGCACTTTCAGGGAGGATTCTCTTGGCAGCATGTAGCAGCTAATGGCAGCACACAGGCAGGCAAGACACAACACAGCTTTCGAGGGTGTTGATCAGACAGGGTTTATTTGGGGGTCCCACACCGGGGGGAGCGGCATGGCTCCCACAGGAGAGGGAGGAGGGAGAGAAGGGGGAAGAAGGGAGAGAGGGGGCAAGAGCAGGCAAGGGCAAGGGCAAGGGCAAGGGCAAGGGCAAGGGCAAGGGCGGCAAGAGAGGCAAGAGGCAAGAGAGGCAAGAGAGGCAAGAGAGCTTTGCCCTCATGTCTTCAGCTTAAATAGGCTTTTCCAGCAAGGGGGCAGACCTAAGGCTTGGACCAATGGGATACTGAGGGTAGGAGGGGTCGGGTAACAATTGGGTTACAATGGCAACTTAGGGGGTGGTTTACAACAACTTGGTAATGAACCATACATGTTGGGGGAGAACAGAACCATTTAGGAAAAATGAATCACCACAATGAGTTAGATTTTCACATCTAAAATCTGATTAAACATTTTTAGAGTTTTGGGTTAAGCTTGGATTTGTAATTAAAAGTAAATATTCAAGAGAGAAAATTAAGTAAAATTTATCCTTATGCTCTGGTTTCAAATCATTAAATTATGGAGTAGAGCAACATCCTTTCCATCACCACCCCACCACCCACTCCTGCTTTGAATACCTCATCAAGTTCAATGAATAATTCTCTTGTAAATAATTTCTTAGATTTCAGACTCTTCTGACTAGGAAAATTCTTTGCCTGGATTGTTTCATAAAAAAGAAATGTAGTATTTCTGTAACTGACTAGCATCTTAAAAACCGAACACTTTGCTGAACAAAAGAGACCAACAGATGGAACACTATATTTAGAAGTTATTTTTCAGCCTTCAAAGCTTTTATGCAAGGCACTTGAAATTATTATTATTAAGACATTGTGACTGTGAAAGTTAAAACTTCTTATTACAAGATATCTTTTTAAAAACAATTGAAACAGCATGACAGTCTTCTACATGGTGATTTATGTCTAAGAAGTCAGTAATGGCTGTTACATACAGTAGATTAATACAAAATTGACTATAAAATATTTCAGTGAGAGAAATTTTGTGTTTTATGTTTTACAAGAAGTTAGCAAGAATAAAAAAGAGGTTAACAATGATTATCTGTGATATTAGAAAATTTTATGTTTAATTGATATGTTTTTGCACTGTAGAATGAAAATTACTGATGTTTAATTTACAAATAGTTTAGGGCCCTTACAATGAGTGGCTGAAGTAGCCTGCTAACATTTGCATTGCAATGTTTCCAATGCACAAATGCCCAGTCACCATTTCTTCATCTGTTTGTGTGATGTGTTTCTCCTGAGTCCATGCAGCTGAATCTGTCCTACCCATATAGCAAGTAAAGATAAGCATGCTGAATTTTGATTTTCAGTCCTAAAGTGTTAAATAATCTGAAAGATCTTCTTAAATCTTTTGCTATCTTCCTTGTTTTCAACAAAATTTTTGTAAAACATCTACAAAATGGACAAGAATGTTTAGCATATTTGTATGCAAGTACTTTTTTTTTTTTTAATCTGTAAACATACTTTTCCCAAATAATTGATCTAGTTTAAAACTTCATTAAGATAACACACAATTTCAGATAGAAGAGCTGTGAACTTTTGATAGAGAATGCCTTCATCCAGTTATGCCACTCAACCAGAACTGGCTGCTATTCCTTATTTTAGTAAAAGTTCACTTACTGGTACTTTTACTGACAGCATAAAACCAGAAATCCAAAAGATACTGTTTTGAGATTTCCCTTAATCTATCTACCCAAATAAAGGGGGTTTAGCTCCTGAACTAAAGACAATAACTGTTCCAACAAAGTTTGGAGAATATTTTTACCAAACCTGACAATATCTCATTGTACACAGGTAGTTTTTATATTCTGAGTTATTACCTTTATAAAGAAATTGAAAAAATAACTTTCAATGTGTTTGATTTTTTTCTCGTCATGAAAATGTATATTTAAGTACATGTATATTGCTTCCTGCTGGGGCATGGGACCAACCCTGGCTGCCAACCTGGGGGAATCCCCACGCTCACAGCCCCACTGTCCCTGGGGAGCCATCCTGTTCCACTACAATTTTGATCTTGCTAAATTAACTCTCAGCAAAGCTTAGTTCTGCTTTTTATTTTTGAATTGGATAAGAAAAATTAAGTCTGGTTGGTTTTTTTTTGGTTTTTGTTTTTGGTTTTTTTTTTTTTTTTTAGGATTCACTCATCCAGAAGGATAAAATTTCAAACTGAATTGGGAAATTCCAGGGGAAAATAGAACAGAAAATATGTAAACATATTGATGAGGAAAAATGGAAAGGAACCAGTGAGGTTAGAGAAGACTCACTAGTCTTTTCCTTAAAAATACTGAGTGTTTGGAGATAGGTAATACAGATGATGTATCAAGAAAAATATAGTCAATTTTAATATGCCTCAGTGGTTCTTTTTTGACCTATCAAGATTTTTGGTAAATTCTTTCTAGGTTTTGGGAAATATTTGCTGTTTAAGCCATTCTATTTTAGTTCTATAATGTGTTTTGCCTTGGTCACATGGTGCATAGATTTCATCCTGCTTTTCATCACTTTCTTCCATCCCATTTAAGCAATCCTCACTTCACACTTCTATCTAGAGAGACAGAGCTTGATGCACATAAAAATGCTATTCTTCATTTTCATTTCCCTTTTCCACATTTTTCAGTATGCTTAAAAGAGGATTAGTAAATCCCTGGCTACTTAGAATTTCTCAGATGTCATTGTGCCTTATACCATTTCTCTTCAGTGCAGCCATCTGACAAAGTGAAAAGAGCACAATTTTTTCTGAAAAAATAATTTAGTTTTTCTGGTCATGCCTAGGATGAGCCATATTTTCATGTTGTATTTTTAAAATCAGATCTTGAGTTAACTAAATGGGAGTAAAATTATTTATAGAAATTTAAGAGCTGACTCATGGAGCCACTTTTTCACATGCTCTATGAATCTATATTTAAATCCTGATTTCAAAAACCAAATAAGTAGTATATATTTAATGGAGTTGATAGTTTTTAAAAGAAACCCTCACTGTAATAAAAAATGCCCAACAAAGCAACACACTCTGACCGTAAATGCTTAGAATAGCAAATCATATGGTTATCTAATTTTTATCAAATTTACTTTTATTTACCTCTAATTCATGGATAGAAGATTATCATTATTATTTGAGGGTTTTTTGTTTTGGTTTGGTTTTTGTTTGTGTGTTGTTTTTTTTTGTTTGTTTGTTTTTGTTTTTTTTTTTGTTGTTTGTTTGTTTTTGTTTTTGTTTTTGTTTTTTGGTTTTTGGTTTTTGGTTTTGTTTTTTTTTTTTTTTTTTGACGTGTATGTCCTTAACAGAACAGAAAGTAGTCAGCCAAAAATTCCCCAAATGTGTGAAAATTCCATCTCGAGATCTTCATCACTAATGCTGCAATAGTGATGATACACGTGCTGTGGATTGGAGAAGTTATAAAATGAGCATTTATAAAAGACTGCACAATAAAGGTACATGAAAGAGGCATTTGACTTTGCATGTGTAATTTCTTGTGTTCCTGGATGTAATAATATACTTTCTGTTGATACAAACCGTTGTACAATAATACTAATGAACACATAACTTAATTGGTTTCTGATATTGCTTATAGCTACAATATTTTAACAGCTCAATTTCAAGAGAACACATTTAATTTATGTAACAATGTATTTAACAGTACTAAAATGATTTAAAGATTTGAGATAAGCTCAGTTGATTACACCATGGTGCTAAAGCTCAGGTCGCAGTTTCAGTCCCTGTACAGGCCACTCACCTAAGAGTTGGAGTCAATGATCCTTGTGGGTCCCTTCCAACTCAGAATATTCTGTGATTCTTTGACTCAATGATATGCATTATGTGTTTACTGGTATAACTCCATTGATTTAAAATAAGTTTAGGAAAGACTCTGACCTGTGATTTTCAGGCTGACAGATCAGCCTAAAAATAATGTCATTAAAAGTGCTTTAGCTTGCTTGAAAGCTATAGGTCTCCTCTTGTATGTGTAATCGGACAAGATATATTCTTACTAAAAATATTACCAGTATCTTGGCTTTGCTTAGTTTGGCTTTGACTTAAAATAAGGGCCAATCAAGAGAATGGTTTTATTCTTCTTACTTCCAGAATATACCTTAGCAACTGGGTCATGGTTTTAAAGTATTTCAACAATAATACCTATCTGAAAGCTCAAGTACAATTAAATGGAAAGAAAGATTTAAATTCCAGTGTGTAAGTAAGAAAGAGTAAATTTTCATAGAGATTATACGGCTAATCCCTTAGTAAAGTCACTTTAATTCAGCTCAGTCAACTGACACAGGTGAATGAGAACAACTTGAAACAAATCTCAAAGCAAACCAGATGCCAAGGATATCAACATTTGATACTGTTTTGTTTTTTTTCTTTTTGTCCTAGAAAGGACCAATCTAAGAATAAGAAAATTCTGTAGCAATATGGAATTCAAACTATTCAATTAATTAAAACTGAAGATATATTGAGAAGGATCCTCAATTAAAATTTGCTTCTAAGCTTAGTAGTATAGCTATTCATATTTTATCTTCCTTGATTTTAAATTTTTAAAAATGAGATGTTTCAAAATATTTCTATTCTGGTTCTCAGACAAGAATTTCTCATCTTCTCAATAATAGATACAACAGGAAAGTTGAAAGACTCCAAAAAATATATTAAACATCTCTATTTAATGCTTATAATGCTCTTGATAAGGTGATTGATAGTTGAGAGCACAGACTATAATCATAACATTATACGTTAGGCAGGATTATTCTCACAGCTGGAATAACAGTGCTGATTTCTGCAAAGGAGGAAAAAAAAAGAAAAGGAATAGATTAAAAAGTAAGACTAAATAACAAATGCAACTAAATATCATAGTGATAACATGTAATCTTGATGGAGGGCAGTAAGTGATGGAGTGGAGAGATACTGCAGTTTGGTACAATATACTTGTGGTTATTCCAAGATGCTCTAAGTCAGCTGATTTAGATTCTCTTCAGTCACTTTACCAAGATGTGAGCACAAAAAAGGCATGGTTTGATGATGTCTTTAGGCTGGATTTATCCTGCTTAGCTCTCCTTTATTTACAGTGTTCTGATGAGGTATGTTTCCATAGCAATTCAGTAATTCTTAGTAATATTGACTTACATCTTCATCTACTTATGAAGTTTGCAGCCAATATTAAATCTATTTCCCTGAACAAAGGAAAAAAATACAAAAGCATTCAAGGGCCCATATATGAACTGCCACTCTTAAAATCTTAAATAAGAAACAAAAATTGAAAGTGGAAAAAATTATGTTACTACAGTGCACTAAAACCAGACTGTCAATATAGAATTAGCAGTTTATTACCTATCCACAGGAAATTGGAGAAATACTCATGTCATGATGTAGATGGCTAAACACAACCTAGGTTGAAACCAGGGGACTTAGTAACCCATTTGTAGCATTTTGCTAAAGCAGCTATATTTTCCTTCCTAGAATCAACTGAAGTCCAGAAACAATTTATGCAAAATCATACAGGTCCCAGGCTCTCAAACTCTACCATGTCAAATTGGCTTTGCACAGTATTAGCCTGGATACTTCTGAGCTCTGCTTCCTGGTATGTAGACTACATATTTGTATAAACTAGATCTTTCCACTACATATAGCATGCTAATAATTCTGAAAATGATTGTTTAGGTAAATAAAACATTTTTATATCTTATGCAAAACTATTAACCCTAATTCCATGGATTACAGCAAAACCTCCTGTGCACTGATGGCTTATTGCACATAAGTTTTTAATAATATCTCTCACAACAAGTGAAAGGACATAAATAATTTTACTACGATCATTAACTTTCACTTGTGTTATTTTTATTTATAATGTATCAGTTGACCATTGTCATGTGTGAGCCAAAGCATGGAGATACTTGACAGAAAATTCAGTCTCTGTAATAGAGATTGCCACAAGAGGCATATTGAAAGTAGCACCGATGAGCTAAAAGGCATAATAGGATAAGTCATGAAGCCAGGCAATTCAAGGTAATCAGGTTGTGTTTGGTCTAACAGAATAAAAAACATGGGCAAAGAGGACATGGTGATTGCAGAGACTAAGAAAAAGGATATTTTATGTGAAAATATCCCAAGAGTTTACATTTATCAAAGCAAAAGTACAGTATGACATGCTGAGGTGTGAGACAGTGGGAATTTGAAGAGCTGATCTGTACACACAAGCAGTAACAAGGAGATGAGATATGGATCATTTTTTCCTGAAGCTATCCTTGCATGTCTGTATAAATATAAAATAAAAATGTAAACCTTTACCATATGGTATATCATTATAAGCTTGTTGTGCTATGTTTAACACAACCTAGTCCTTAGCTTGTAAATAGTAATTTTCATCTCAATGTAAGGCTTCTTAATATGCTTTGCAATGTTTTAATATGTAGGCTAAATTTGTGTTCCAGTTATGTCTGAATGCTGACATTATTCAAGTGACATCCAAAACAGCCAAAGGACACACTTTGTTAAGATTAGGAAGAAAGTTAATTTCGGTTGCAAACTGTGGGCTCACAGATATCTAGACTTTTTTGGCATTTATCTAATTCAGGATAAGAAGGCTCGAGAATTACTGAATATTATTATCTTAAAAAAGAACCTGCTCAGGGGAAAAAATGTCATAGATCATGTACAGGTTAAGAGGTAAAATAATTAGTGTAGGAGGAATCTGTTGCCATCAGAAACTGCAAAACTGTGTCTTAAACATGAAGAATTTAATTTCTATATTGTTAGATTCCAAATTCTATCTTAAATTAGAGGGCTCTTTCAGGTAGGAAGCATTGTTAAAAGATACTTTAAGTCACTAAAGTAAACTCAAGCAGTTTGGTTTGCATCTTATCTACAGCAGATGTATGGTGAAGGAGAACATGGACTGAATTTTTACCAGGCTAAAAAATAACTTTTGAGTTAGTCTGCAACATTTTAAGTACTTGGTGTCGAAGAAACAGGCTCTTTTTGCTCCTTCACTTTCTCATGATTTTTTTTAATTGCTTTCCCCCTCAGATGACTGTTAATAGGAATAATTTTTTTCCCAGGTTATCACCATCTGACGGAAAAAAACCTTTTCATATGAAAACTGCAGAATATCTAGTGACAAGCTCTACTTGAGAACAAGCTACTTTGTTCTGAACAGATAAAGTTTAGTTTAAATTGTAATTATATGTGCCTACTCCTGTTAAAAGAACAAGAGGCAAAAAGCCCAGGGATCTGCATCATGCAAAAGAGACACTTCTATGAATATGGACTGAGGAGAAAATGTAAGTGCTGATATGCAATCAACATAACCAAAAGTTGCTTGTCTGTGATAGCCAACCAAGTGAGTTGCCAGAAACTAGTAGGTGAGCTGGCAGAAAACTAATTTTTTTATTCAAAAATACTATTTTAGTACTTTTTGTAAACTGCATTATAGATATCTCAAGACATATATATCCCCTTGTGCATAAAGTCACATTAGCAAAAAAAGTGAGATGTGTTTCTATTCAAGAAATTGAATTTATAGTAAGGAATAGGTACATAATGTTCCGATGTTCAGTTTGTTGAGCATTTCTGGGCTATCAGTTTCAGAAAACTAAACACCTTCATCTTTAAATAATAAATCTACTAATTCTGTAGACTGTTTATAAATGTCTTTCCTAAGGATAGTAACAGATGAAAAATATCAGGCTAGATTACTCCATTTCTAAAATTTAAACTTGAGAGCACAACTGATGTTGAAATATATAAAAGACTGTTCATATGTAGCTCCTTCTAGTGACAGGTGTCTGGCCATGGCAGAGGGATTGGAAGTAAATTACAGGTCTTTTCCAACCCAACCCAAATTCTATGATCCTATGACTTTCATATCTTTATATTTATGTATCTGTTTATTTTTATATATAGTTTATCAGTATAATTCAAAAATTATTTATGAAATATTAGAATCTGTATCCTCATTTCAAGAAAGAATAACTGAAGCATACAGAGCTTAATTAACCTTTTATACCAAACTCTCATATCATAAAACATTATTGAACAAAAGTAAATATAATGAATTAAAAGAGATAAATTAATTAGAACAATTTCATAAATTCTAACATGACTCCTCATTAATTTGTAAGTATATCATTTGATATGTCATTATTTTCTTATTTACAGGAAGATGTTTTACCTGAAATAGAATGTATCTCTGAGAAACATCATAAAAATAAAACAAATCTAGGGTCATGGTAAACAGTATAGATCTGTTTCATGCTTATGACACAGACATGCTGAACAACACTAGCATAGACTCTGCCAAAATATTTATGATACTGAGCTGTTGTGAAAAAAAATTGAAAGAAAAAAGTGTTCCAAGGAAAGTAAATATGGAAAAGTATAGGTAGAAACATGAACATGAGACATGGTTTTTATGAAAAAAAACACATTAACTCCTGTGTTTTAAGCAGAGAGGAAAACCTCCTAAAATTACATTGCTGGGTTCAATCAAAATTTTAAACTACTGTCTTTGGTCTCTATTTAAAGTGTTTAGTGATTTGGCATCAGTTTTAACATCAGGAGTTTGAGGAGAGATTATAAACGTCTGAAGCTGAGTCAATGCCAGATACATAATTACCTAATTTTTTAGGTCCTTAGAATAGGATAAATTGACATAAATTATTCTTATTTACTAAGTAGTCTACAAAATTTCGTTTGGTGAGACAGAAAATATTAATCAAGCAAGCTTTGTAAGGCATCAGAAAACCAAAACACCTTAAAAACAAATTGGAACCCTTTTTATTCCCTTTGAAATTTGCTTAGAGAAGGGAGACTGGATAGTTTGTAAAACTGTGCATTTCCTTAAAGCTTTTCTGTATTGTAAACGATGATCTAAGGATAAACCTAAACTTTGTGGGAATTGTTGATGAAGCACTGCCATCTTTTGGTTGTACAAATACGGAATATGGAGGAAGGATATAATTGTTACTGAAATAAGGACATAGGCTGAAATCATAAAATTATTACTTTATTCTAGCATTGGTCTACTTTGCTTTTCTAGATAATTAGCTGTAATTTTCCCCTTAAATTCTTCAGTATATTCTAATTTCACCATCCTATCAGACAAAGTAATACAACAAAATGGCATGAAGTAATTGTTGGCTTTAACAGAAAATTGACAGCCTAGGTTAGAGGGGTCTTCTGTACTTTTTTTCAACTGCTCTTGTCTTTACTTTTTCCAAAATAGATTAGCAAGGTAAATATTATTACAAACCAAATTTTGTAATTATGGAATATAATGAATACTAATGTCAATGACAATTATTGTATGTTAAAATTACCCAAGGACTAGTCAGTGACACTAAGATCAGCTGTGTTTTATATTAAAAGCAATAAAAATTGTTCTTCATTCCTTAAGTTACAGATCTAATACTGATACTTTAAGATTCAGTGCTATGGTAACATTACGTTTCTTGAAAAGGATTTTTGCTACTTACCTATTTAAGAGTTTGTGGAGGACACACAGTTTTAAGTAAATAGTATAGTAATACAACAGAATACTTTTCCTGCATGTAGAAGTAGTTGACATATTTATTAATTTAGTAGAAATGTGAAAAAATGCAGTATATGCTTTGAATGTGTAAGCCCAGTATTATTGTTTAAAAAAATATATTTTATATCCAATCTTACTGTCATATCTGATTTTACCTCTTTTAAATGCAATATTAATGTCATAAGCAAATTTCTAGAAGAATAAATAAGATTTTCATGTGAATATTAATATTTTACCCCTCAAAAATCATGTTTAAAAACTTACATCCCACGAAAGTATTGCTAAATTAACAATTAAAGGTATAAAGCTATCAACTGCTCACCCCAAATGCAAATGAATTAAAATTTCTGCTTGTAAGAAACAATATCTTTATGCAGTACTTTCAAGCTTGATTTGAACAGAAAGAGATGGCAGTTCTGCCATATGCCTAAGACTTATGATGTGACATTTCTCCTGTTAACTCAAATATGGGCAAAAGTGTGAAGTGCAAAATATGCTTGTACTGCTAAGGACTGACTATCAGCACACTTGTCTGAAAATTCAGTCAACATGCAACATTTGGAAGGTCAGAGGCCTGTGATATGGAAATCAAATGATTATCTAATACTGAACGAAAGATGAGAAGCTTTGAAGGATTCTTTTTAAATTACGACAAGAAGCTTCTGCACATCTGCTGCCTGAGATAGTGATAAAAAAGCCAATATCAACATTTGGCAGGCTAGAACAATTGTTACCTCGTTTCAGATAGACTGGTACCACTGGCACAGAAAATTGCAGGTGAGACCAATAATACCTGATAGAACAGTCTCAGAAAGTTTGTCTTCTGAGCAGAGCAGGCATTTCTTGGAGTGTGTCATTCTTGTGGTCGAGCATATTTCTGGGTATCTACCATGCTGGGTCATAACTGCATCCTCTCACCTAGTTCAAGCAATCTCCTTCATTCTTGCTCTACAGCCTGCTCACATGGACACCGTGGGATTCCTGTGTGAGGCACTGCAGGTACTCCAGACCAGGGAGCCAGCTGCGTCCATGCAACCACTGCAGAGGAGCAGACCTTGCAGGGAACCATGGCTCAGAAGCAACTCCCTGCACACTCATTTGACACAGTGCTTAGCACCTGGTACCAAGAGGCAGAGACTTCTGCAAACCAGACTGAAGCCAAGTCATGATCCCCCTCTGGCCAGACTACAGTATTTGTAAATCTTTGAATTAACACAATTATCTTCTCAGAATTTGATATGAACAGGAAAATTATACTTATGAAGGACTTATTTATTTCTGAAATAAACTAGAAAGACCCCCTTCCATATCTCTAGATTACAGGAATGAATATGAGATTGTATGAATGCATTTTTATTGCACAGGGGGCTTGGAAGGTTCAGGTCACTAAAAATGTCATGCAGAAAAAATCTGAAAAATGGAGACTAAATTTCAAGGTTAAATGAAGACTGAGCAATATCAAATATTCTGGATAAATGAATGACAGATGAGTCACATTCCATTTTCCAGATCTTATTCTGTCAGAGTAAAGAAATTAGGTAGTCTCTGTACACAGAGGATACTTTGCCATTAAGTGTTGCAGATTGTAACACTGAAATTACTAAGATCTATCATTTGTTCTTTAAATTGTTCCACATTGTTGTCTTTACATTTTCTTTTTTCTTTGTTTTTTCTTCTTTTACTGAAGGGATATAGACTATTTACCAGAGAATCAAGTTTTTATAAATGTTTGTGAGGATTTAGTGTGGAAAAAATATTCAGGTGAGAGTTCTAGGGGATATGAATACATGAGGAAATTACAAATGAGCAGTTTAATGAGGGAAAAATAAAAGTGGGAACACCTGCACACTTTCAGTACTTTGCAGGCTGATTTATTTCCTTCTCAATATGCACACATAATTCTCACTAACATAACTGGAGTAACACCCATATATTTAGTAAAAGAAAAAAATAGCCATGAGTGTTTCTGTCACTCCCCTAGGTATCATCACCATTTCAGTCAATTTCTATATGACAGGGACATAATGAGACTGCTAATAAATCTTCTCTTTTTCATGTATACCTGAGTTTATAAAAGAGCAGTCACTTAGGAATACACTTCTAGGTCCTGGTTTCCAGTTGGGAGTTGGCCCAAGCTTCCACATAAAAACACCCTCATGAGTATTTCCAAATGCTAATATCAATTTCAATACACTAGTATTGAAATTGATTGGTTGTATGCATCAAGACATCACTGTTTTATCATGCAAGACGTTTATAACGGGAAAAATGATCTTAATTTTATATAAGGTTTTAGAAGACAGAACCGAGGGAAAAAAAAGGATATTAAATACACTTCTAAAACCTGTAGTTCCCAGAACATGAGAAACCATATTTGCCAATTTTGAATAGTCTTTCCCTAAGCATTTTTTGTTGACCACTTCATGGACAGGTTGCTGAATAAATCTTTAGTTTGTCTCAGCATGATCATCTTTTATGTATGCATAGGAAGTTCTATGTAGTTACACTTGAAGGGACAGCAGAGAGCCGAGATCCTAAAAATTTGCTTCCTAAGTCTTAGGAGTTGGATTTAACTATAGTGCATTGGTCTTCTTCAGAAAGAACTTTTTCCTTAATAAAACTGCTTGAAGTTTCCAATTATATAGATGAGCTACTTCTCAGTACAGAATGGCCAGTACACTCTTTTATAAAGGCATTGAAATTCTTATATGAAAGCAAAAACCTTACGAGAGTGAATACTGAAACTGTCATGGCAATATTAAAGAGTGCACAAGGAAGCATGCAAATGTCAGTGGTTTCCTCACCACCGTAAGGGAACAATTTTCTTCCCTTATTTTTCTCTCATGCATTTTTACATTTGTACAGTATCTCTGAGAAATTTTAACTTAACTGTTATGTACCTTATTTTCCTCTTCCAAATCTTTATCCTAGACAGGTTAAAGTTAAATAAAAGGCTTTTATTGGCCCCAGATGGCTTGCAGCATAGTTTAAAATGAAAAACAATATCACCTAACAGGAAAGATAGTGCAAAATTTCAGACATTGAGCTTGCTCATTTCAAATATAGAGGTAATTTGATGACTTTTCCTAATGATTCTTGACTTGTGATATTGGAAAAAGTTGTCATGCTCTTCCCAAAGTGGTAGATTCACATTTTCTGAAAAGTCCAGAGATCAAGGACCATGGCGATATGTAGTAAAAAAAATTATTTGACTGTTATGAAAAGATTAAAATGCCACCAAAAGACAAATAGAAAAGTCTGTGTTCTGCAAAATGAGAAGATCAGTAAACTCATAAATAATTAGGTAAGGTTTTTTGTGGAGTATGTTATAAAACTAGAGAAAAGAAGGCTTTTAAGAAAGTTTGACAGGAAATAAAAAAGATAATATCAGTTACTTAAATGAGACTGGCTAAATAAAAGAGCTTTAAAATGCATATAGAAAAGAATAATTTCTCTGTAAGAAAAAATGGGCATTGATTTTTGTAGATAAAATTAAAAGAAAATATGGGCAAGAAACAGGTCCATAAATGAAAGCTTGTTTCTTAATTTTTTTTCAGGAACATATTCATTGGAGAAGTGTGGTCATTTTGCTTTTCCAATCCATTTTGATTCTTAAAACTTTTTTCGTTATTTGGTCAAGGGGTTCTGGGCTTAGCTAATGTCTCTGTAATTCTACTTTGAAAGAAAAATGAGATTTTTTTATTTACTTAAAGAAATTATTTTTGTATTTTAAGAAAAGTAAATAACAGCCAATCTTATTTTTAAACAGATATAATGAGACAATTTGTGTCTCATTCAACAAACGCACACCTTTCCCTGAAAAACTCTGTGGCAGAAGTAAAGCCCAGAAAGATAAACTCCAGATAGGATGCTCCAGAGACTGGACAATGCACTTTACAAGTTTTCAGTAAACCAGATGCCTGAGATGTTTTTCTATTGTAGTCAACCATTAAAAAAAAAAAAAAAAAGTTTTCAAATATGTGAGAATGCAAAAAAAAGGATTTAGATACCATGGAGTCATGTGCAGAACAGTCTGGAGAAAGTTGATCTTCCTCTTACCTGGTATCTTACTGAACTGGCCCTTCAAAATCCACTTGCAAATTTCTCTAAGGTTACTTCTCTGAAGAAGAAGCATTTTCCAGAGGTTCTGCAGTTGCCCTTTGCAACTGTAAATAGTAAGTATTCAACCACTTTATTATGTTTGAAATATTCAACCCAATTCAGGAACTGCTTGTGTGTTGGGAATTGTATACAGTAGCTCTGGGTTTTGTTTTGTTTTCCTTCTCAGTAAAAGAAAACAACTCATCAGCATTTAGGCACATTTTGTTTATTGGAAATGTGACAGGTTTGGGAAGAATTGAGTGAGTAAAATAAAGTTAATGGTATTGTATGCATCTAATACTTGCACTTTTGGAAACACAGTTTTGCTGCTTCTTCACAAGAATTCCATGAAAAGAATGTTCTGTATAATTATTGGCATTGATTACATATTCACCATTGAACACCTTAAGGGAAAATAAGTTGAAAGAAAAGCATTCTGAATTTGAAGTGGATATGTAGTCAAGAGTGAAAATAAAAGTGAAGCAGACATTTGCCTAGTAGGTAGTTTTCAGAAAAAAAAAACTACTTAGCCTTCTATGAATCAGATGGGATATTTGTCTCTCTGAAGTAAGAAAATGCATCTGCTTTATTCATCCCTTCTTCTAGGCTTATGAAACATGCCTGTGTGATAGGGAAGCTGTGAAATAGAAGATGAATAAGGTCAGAAATACAGAGTAAGAAATACACAGTCAAATTGGAATAGCCCTTTTGATTTCCACACAGATTTATGCATTAAAAGTTGATGGGTGGCTTAACCTTTCACACTCTGCTCTGGTTGCTGGTGTCGTGTACCTTCTGTAATTTTACAACTGCCATTACATAGCTGCCTCATTTGTACATCTTGGGAAGAAAGTTAAGTTTTCAAAAAATCTTCGGTTGATTTAAACATCTATTTTCAAAAAGGCAGGAAATGACCAACCTCTCCACTGAATAAAGTATTCATGTTCAGAACGAATGACAGACTGCTTTTACAACTCCCTGTGGGATTTACAGCTTTGCTGTTAGAAAAGTGATTCTTCACAGTGAGATATCAGAGATCTCTTGTGTATGAGTATTCAAGGGTAGTGCTCATGTCATGAAGGATTCAGACCTTACCACTTCATACAATGCCAGAACAAGTTAAACAAGGTTTTAACTTCTGTTTTCCAGGACTTTCAAATGATGATTGACATTCTTTCTGGAAGTTGTGCTTTACTGAAACACAAATCTTTCATCTCAGTTTGGGGATAACAGATTAAATATAAAAAAAATATATAGTATGAAAGAAAGAAGTGTTTTTATTTATACATATACATATACATATACATATACATATACATATACATATACATATACATATATATATACATAGAGTGATCAGAGGATTTCTGGCTTTCAATCTGTTTAAGTGCATAAATTGTAAAATTAATATTTGCCAGACACTTTTAAGAATTCTGTACTAATTATTTTTTATTATAAGTTTTGATGTTATTTCTATATAAATATCTATCTACTAAGATATTTATTAAAATGATTGAAGCATTATCTGATCTGTAAGATTCTAGAACTCTGAAGGCTATTGTGAAATTACTGCATCTAAATCTTGAATCTTCTTTCTGAAATGAGGTACAATAATCCTCAAAATGATTTTGGGAAAAAAAAAATTGCATTCTACACTCATTTTTAGGATAAACTTGTCCTAGGAAGAAATCTAATAATTTCAAATATTTTGGTATCTTTCAGAACAGACTATTTTTCAGCTCATAAGGTTTTTTGGTTTTTTTTCACTTAGGGAGAAAATGTTGGTATTTTATAGTCTTTGTAAACAGCCATACATAATTCTACAATGTTGTTATTGTGACACAACTCTGTTGTGTCACAATCAGATGCTCATTAAAAGAAACTAAATGTATTACACAAATACACCAAAACCAAGCACAAGCAAACCAAATCAGAAAACAAATATTTCTTGAGCTTCTTCCTTTCCTCTGCAGCTGGTTCATTTTGAAAAAAAAAATTGATCTACATCTATTAAAACCAGAGAAATTCACAGGAATTGGAAGTAAATGATAATTAGTTTGTAAATGTTTTTCTGTGTCAGCTGTTTTTACCAGTATGGCACAAAAAATTATGCTAGAAAACTCTTTACTAGGTTAACATACATGATTAAATAAATTTTAAGTTACCGTATTTGTGATAACAAGTAAAATTCGGAGGACAGATACTGGAGAATATATGAAATTAATCTAAAAAACCCAGAATGCTTTTAAAAGTAAATGTTATTATAAAGAGAAGCTGAAATCTCTACAACTGTAGACTCATTAATGCGCATCAGAACAATGGAACAGGAAACTTTATCTGACAGGTATGGAAAAATTGAATAACAATACAACAGAAGAAAATAAATCTCTTAAAAATGGCTGTTCAATTAAATCTAAAAATACATCCTGGAGGAGTCTCCAGGGAATCCTTACAGCACCTTCCAGTAGTAAAATGGCCTACAAGAAAGCAGGAAAGTTTTGTTTTTTTTTTTTTACAGGAGGATGTAGTGATAGGACAGGAGGGAATGGCTGTAAACTGGAAGAGGCTATGTTTAAGTGGGATATTATGAAGAAATTCTTCACTCCCAGGGTGGTGAGGCACTGGAACAAGCTGCCCAGAGAAATTGTGAATGCCCCATCCAACCCTGGAAGAGTTCAAGGCCAGGCTGTATGGAGGTTTGAGTAACCTGGTCTAGTCAAAGGTGCCCCTGCCTACGGAACAAGATTGGAACTATTTGATCTTTAAAGTTTCTTCCAGCTCAAATGATTCTATGATTCTGTGATTGTATTATGATATTGGGGTTTTTTGCTTAAGCCAAATATCTACATTTTCTTTTTTAATCAACAGAATGAAGATAACAGCTAAGGCATAACCAGCTGGCTGTCTGAGTGCAATCTTTTAACATGTTGGTCATAGTAAAATTGGTATAATTTAGATATCAAATAATTAACCTACCTAATGAGGACAGTATAAATGCCTAGCCTAAATACATTTAAGGTAGTTCAGGTATTCAGCATGCAGTCTAATACTGTAACTGAAAGTACTTCTCCAAAACTTTTGTTTTAATCCAAAAGTCAAGCTTAGAGAAAACTATATTTCTTTCCTAAGAAAAGAAAATAATGCAAACTGAGAGAAAGAAATATGTTTAAAATATAAGAGAGATTCTCATTGCTATCAGAAAGAGCAGTGTCAGACCACAGAAATGGGGAGCTTGTGAATGTGAGAAAACAGCCAAACTGCACTTGAACAAAACCATTAAATTGCACGGTCTATACAGTGTGAGAAGAGCAGCTGTTGGGATAGCATATGGTATACAGGAGTAAACTGTTCTCTAGATGTACATACAACTGATTGTTAGTACTGCTTGCAAAGATTTTGCTCTATGGTTACTGTTTTTCATTCAAACTTGGTCATCACAACCTCCAATGTTTGCCACCATAGGAAAGGCACTAGAGGGTGAATCTGAGAAAGTTAAAATGGGAGAACCGACGGAAAGAGAACAGAGAGTTCTAGTTTCTCTGTGTGCATAATGCCATGTGTCATAGGCTAGGAAAAGCCTGATTTTGTTCCAATCGGGGTCAGCTTTTTTGATTGACAAGCAATTTATCCAGTAGAAGACAAGCTGCGACTTTCGGCGAAATGCTTAAAAAGGCTGGATGGGGGGAGGAGCGGTCTCTTTGTCTTGCGGTGTGGCAGGCCGGGGGGACAGAGAGCCGCCGGGGCCGGCCGGCCTCGGTGCCCCCCCACCCCGGGGCGGCTGCGGCGGGCCGGGCCGGGCCGGGCCGGGCCCCAATGCTGCCGGAGCCGGGGCAGGCCGGGTTGGAGCTTTAGGAGCCGCTGTCTCGCGGAGAGGCGGACAGCATGGAGAGAGAGAGAGAGCTCGGACGGAGTGCCCCTTCGCCCTTGCTCTTCTTTTTCAAGCCGAAGAAACCAGCGCACGGCTTCTAAACGACTCAGTTTCCCGCCGCCGCAGAGCCACGTGGGCAGCCCGGCAGCCCGAAAAGTTTAACCCTTTGTTGTTAGCAGATGGACTTTCCTAAACATCATCTTTCTCCGGAAGAAGAACAAATATAGCGAATAGAAAGACACAGCATGGAGCTACAGTCGGTGAAAGGAAAGTGAAAAAAGACTTTAAGGCAAAAGGACAAGGAGTGGCCTAATTTTGGCTGGACATTTCTGGTAAACTATAGAGACTGAACTAGTTTTTTTCCTGTAACATATAAATGCTTTTGGGGGGATGTAAAGTTCTAGTTAAAGGTGATATGAAGCTTTTTGCTCCTAAAGAAAGAGGAGATTTGTTTTTGGGTCCTGAGATGATTTTAGAAATAGAAGAAGAGAATCTTTGTGTCATACTAGAGGAGGCATCCTTAAACAGTACCCCAATAAGCAAATATGGCCTATGTGCAGTGTTGAGAGAACTGCTAATGGGTAGGATTTCGCAGTTTGCAGGAGTTCCTTTAAAATCCTCGCAGATGTAGAGCATGGGATGTCTATATAGAACCCAGAGAGACTCCTTTCCTAAAAGAACTGATAAAAGGTTATTTTTAAAATGGTAAAACTGGCTGAAGTTGCAAGTCATGTCTTTTTATGTTGAGTGAAGAAAGGTAAAAAACTTAGAAAGAGAAAGAAAGATGTTTTAGAAGTTTCATTTGTTGTTGTTGTTGTTTTTTTTCCCTTTTCTTGTTGTTTTTGTGTGTATTAATAAACTATCTTTGTAATTTAAAGATGGGCCTGGTTTGCTTTATATTCTTCCAGTCAAATGATATATAGAACGTGATTAAACCATCACACCATGTAAGCTAGTAAAAATTTAGTGTATGATCCCTTCAACATATTTTTAAAGAATTCTTCATCATAAACTGAGAAGTCTCTTTTAGAGGCACTTGTAGAGAATTATTAAATTGGCCAACATAAACCATCCAACAGCAAGGCTCCCACGGCTCCTTGCCTTCCAGGTCCAGCCCAGGGTAAGGGGGCTGAGTCTGCATTGCAAATATACATTCGCTGGCAGGGAACAAATGCCAACCTCTCCACAAAAAGTAGCACAGTCCCCATGGGCAGGTGTTTGGCCCTGTCTGTGGTGGCCATTGCAGATTCCTGGGAGCCTCTGCCAGTGGCTGCCAGCAGGGCAGGGATGCCCTCAGCCACGCTGGTCCCCAGCTCCAGCAGCCAGACCACGCTGAGTTACAGGCCTTGAGATGTTGGCCCAGCAGCAAACAGTGACACATTTTGGGAAACTTCTCATGGGTACAGTTTGTCTACACAATGTGGAACTTTAAGGCTGTTGTTGCAGTGACAAAGAGAATTTCCTAAGTAGTGATGAAATACAAGCAAACAGAAAAAAAATCCAGTAGTGATTTTTTTTTTTTTGTACAAGATTTTGTATTTCTGTGCTGTGAGAATCTTTAGGTGAACTTCTATCAGCTTCAGAGCAAGAACTGCAGGAAAAGAGGAGTCTTACCATAGAAAACTAAGCTAATTCTGCATGTAGGGGTTATGAGGAGCTGAGCAGAAGAATTAACTAAGCAAGGGACATGGTGTGCACCTAACATAAAATTTCAGCACATCATAACAGAATTAACTGATTATTTGAATGTTGTTCATGATAGGTACTGGGATCTTGCCATGATAAGAGAATGAAGGCTGAATTAAATTTCATTATTTGATTAATGTTAATTATATCTGGATGCCTTGAGTGCAAAGAAGTTCACAGTGTAGGCCAGAACTCTTACTGATATTGCCATAGGATGGCTGCACCTATTATGGTTTTTTACATTGGTATCTTAAAAACAAATAATTCTTTATGAAAGGAAGTTACTGAGCTAAAAGGATAGGGAAAATCAGAAGACTAAAGAAAAAATTGCTAAACATGCTTCCTCTACAAAACTAATACATATATTTAAGTGAAAAAAATTCTTCCAGAAAAACGTTATCAGTCACGAGAACTATGAAGACTAAAAAACTTGAAACTAATAACTTCCTGATGGCAAAATTAGGTGTATAAATAGCCAAAAATAATAAATTATTGACCCTTTATCCACATAGAGTAACTAGGACTAACTGGGAAATGGCCCCTGTCAGTCTCCCCTGATCCCTTTCTAGGATGAACTCTCCCCATCCCCCCACCCCCAACACATATCCCTGTCCCTGTGTTCAGGGGCTCGAGTTAAGCTCAGATCTGAATGTCACATCCCTGCCTGAGGCTTGCCATGGGTGTCCCCTGTGGCAGCTCAGTCCTGCTCCTGCCCATCCTGATGTGCTGACTCTACTCCCCAGACTGATCCTCACTCATCAGCTCCCATTCACCTGGTGCTGGTGGTGCTTGGCAGGATGTGCTGCTGTGGCCACACTGCTCTGCTCTGCTTCTCTCTCAGAGTGGCACATCCCTGCCTGCCCTGGGCCACCCACCCATCCTTGTACTCCTCCTTGTCTTATATAACTTTCCTAGATGAGTCCAGTCCCTTAATGCTTAATATTGTTTCCTATACTGGATGTGGTTGGTGATAATATTTCTGAACAAAGCTATTTTTTATTCTCAGAGAAAAAAAAAGTCTCCATTAAGCGTCAATAGTAAGTAATAACCAAATACTCTTTTGCAGCTGTGCAATAGCTTTACATACTTACATGACAAAAATTGCCTTGATGTCTCATTTTGTGATTAGGAAGAACTTAAATACTTGTTAAAACAGAAGTCCCTCCTGCTCAGATGCCATCTCTGTTATTATAGGTGGAGCACCTGTTTCTTGAGAAAGCATATTTGGATGATGTCATGTGTTTCAACAGTGTGCTGGAATTGAGATAATATCCAAAAAAACTGTTTCACTCTTCAGATTATATTAGTTTGTGAAGAAATTATGTTGCCGGTAGTTTAAGTCCAAGGAATCACGTGGTTTTATTAGTCGTGGGGGACAGCCTGACCAGGGAACAGCGGTAGGAAAGGTCTAAAGGGACAGGGATCCAACCGAGCAGAGAGCACAAGGCAAAAAGGGGAAAAAGGGGCAAAAGAGCAAAAGGGGGAAAGAGGGGCAAAAGGGGGAAGAAAGCGCAGAAGGGCCAAATTACCTGTTACATTCCATTTTAACCCTTTCTATCATGAATATTCTAATGAGCATTAACCAATCACCTGAAGATACAAAAACCAACAACATTTACATACAGCCTATAGGGACTATTGCATTACCATGCTAATCTACATACTAAAAACCTGAGGAACCACCTTTTCCCTGATACCTGAGAAGTCCAAACCTCTTCTGTTTGGGGAGGGGAATTGCTTAATCAGGAGCCTTGGCTATTGACTGAGCTAATTCAATCACTGTCTTCCTGCTCAACATTCTACAGTTCAAACCTTGCTTTTAATTCTATAACTCTTGTAGGTTTCATATTCTTACAATCTTTTACTAATGAACTATCTCTGCAGGGGCTTCCTGCTTCATCTTTCCCAACAAGTTTGCATGAACTTGAATAAACTATCTGCAACTCATTTATACTTCTGGTCTGTATAGCATCCTGTGATAGACTTCTACAATTTATGAGAATGTGAAGAAGTACTTGTTTTGCAAGCTTTGAAGCTTCCTGTTAAATATTTCACTGAATACACTCTAATTCAACTACTGCAGAAAATTACAAATAGTCTAAATCTATTCATTTATGGTAGAATACTCTTTTTCTTATTCACTTCTGTAGTAGCCTTCATCTACTACTTTGTCCTACTATTCCAGTGTCATTTACTTCAAAACAATTCCATATTTCTTATCACACTTCCTTGACTTTCTCAGAATCCTATTATGAGATCCATTATAATGTATCTATTACATGAAGTAATAAAATTTCATGAACTTCAAGAGATGTTTTCAGATGACTGCCTACAGTAATTTCAAGATTTTCTTTCTGAGTGATAATAACTCATTTAGATCTCCCCATCTTGTACATGTGGCTTTCTTATATTTTAGCTCTACAGTTCAGATTCTTCTGAGGTTTCCCATCATGTAATTTCTTTAGTCTCTTGATAATTATGTCTCTAAATACTTTGTGTACCCTACTATCAAAGTCAAAATTAATTTGTAGGGTGCTTGATGGCCTGGGAAACTATGCAATTTCTAGAAGAGATGAAGAGTTGTGAGTCAGGTTTGCAGGTATATCACATTTTTCTTAAGTAATTCAGCCTACTAGAAAAGATTAATTTATATTGTTCACTAGTTTCATCAAACCTGTATTGAAGTTTAACCATTAAATATAAACCTGGAAAGTCTTAACATTTGAAAAAACTCATTCTGCTGAAACAAACAAATCATATTCCTTTGGTGTATTTCAGTGAATTTAAATATCAGTATGACAGGTGCTAGGAGTATCATAAGTGCCTGATAATATTTGTCACACCTTTACAGCATTAAAGTAATCCCATGGAATTTTGTATGTGCAAAAAAATATTTTTTTAGTAGTTTCTAAGCATAAATATAACAAACATAATAAACATAGCTGCTGGATACATGTATTGATTTTCTACAGCAACAATAATACAAGAGACAATGGTTTGATGCAGAAGTGGTTTAAAATCAATGATAACCTAAGTAAAACAAATCTCTTTTACCTTCAAAAGTTCTGTAAGAGAATCTAGTTTCTGCAAAGCAAATGAGATGAAAATGTCCTTAGAAAAATCCCATGCTTACAGGTTGTGCTGCTTATATTAGACCAAGAAATAGCTGATATTAATCTTAGAGAAACAACAAGGCATTATTCAATATCAAAATGCCCACCCAGCAAATGCCAGGTTAATTTAGGTGTAAACATGGGAACTATATATTGTGTTTTAAAGATAACATAATATAGTAGCATTACATGTGAATTTCAGCCATTTTTTATCTAGCAACATCCGATAAAGTCTACTTTAGTGTTCTCACTCCTTTCCACTCTCTCATGACAGTCATGATGGGAACATTTTACTATTTTTTTCCCTGTAAGATCATCAGTTCCAACCATTAGATCAACACTGCCAAGCCTGCCACTAAACCATGTTCCTAAGTTCCACATCTACACATCTTTTAAATACCTTCAGGACTCAACCATTTCCCTGGACAGCCTGTTCCAATGCTTGACTGCCCTTTCAATAAGGAAATTTTCCCTCTGGCCCAACTTGAGGCCACTGTCTCTTGCCAACAGGGAGAAGACACCAATCTCCACCTCACTAGAATTTACTTTCAGGTGTTGTAGAGGAGATAAAGTCCCCTCTGAACTTCCTTTTCTCTAGGCTGAACCTCAGGTCCCTCAGCTGCACCTTGTAAGATTTGTGCTCCATACTTTCCCCAGCTCCATTGCCCTTCTCTGGGTCCACTCCAGCACCTCAGTGTCTTGCTTGTGCTGAGAAGCCCAAAATCCTGAACACAGGATTTGAGGTGTGGCCTCAACATGCTGAGTACAGGGGCCAATCACTGCCCTGGTCCTGCTGGCCACACCATTTTTGATACAGGTCAGGTGCCAGCAGCCTTCTTGGCCCCCTGGGCACACCCTGGCTCATATTTAGCAGGCTACTGATCAACATCCCCAGCTCTTTTTCCAACAGACAGCTTTCCAGCCACTCTGATAATTGTAGTCAATTTTATTTGCCTGTATCTTGTGAACAGCTATAAATTCAGAAGTTGAGTTATATTGATTAATATTATTTTTAAATTCCCATATAATCATCCAAAAAGAGTCAAACAATTCAAGAATATTAATATATTTAAAAGCATGATTACCCTTACATTATTAACAATGATAGCATTTATATTTATAATCACCAAAATTTTGTAAAATATCTTAGGTGAGGGTTTGTTGGGTTTTTTTTTTCTGATTAACAAACTTGTGCATAGAATTATTCAGTTTTGTTCATGCATTTTACCAGATTTTTGAACACAGGGGCAACACTTACTTTTCTGTCTAAGTATTAAAAATCATCCCACTAAATATTTCCAGCTATTTCTCATTTATATTTTCAAACTATGTACAACATTTTTGTCTATCACAATCCCCATAAACAATAAGGTGCAATATTATTCTTTTTCTGCTCAAAATCATTATCTTTTTTTTTTGTGTATAATATTTGTGTGCAGTGTGTGTGCAGAAGAGAAAAAGCAGGCAGAGAAATTCTATTACAGAAGCAATCCCTGAAAAAGGAAGACTGATGATTCCAACTATCCTTGTCTGTTAAGTGTAATGTTAAAATGTGGAGTCTCTTATTTGGAAATTTAGTATTGGAGTAAAATTGATTCAGGACATATTTCTTCTAGAAATTGCTAATTAATACTCTCACTCTGAATAACTGAAAGAATTTGTGCAATGTTTTACTAACCTCAAAGAAAATTAATATATTTCATATTTTGAGAAAAGCGGAGACACAATTTTAACTTCATATTCTAATTACATATCATTACTTTCACTATGCATGTTAGATTTGCCTAAATTCCTGATGCACTTTTCTAAAGGGTGTTACCTCTTGTAGGTCTCAGAATATCAGGTAATCCTGATTACTAAAGTGGAGGGAATTTTAAGGAGTGCAAAGATAGCAACTTCAGTCCTTTTTTTCTCTGAAATCAATTTATGACTGTCATCTCATTTGCAACTTAGGTGTCAGAATGATGTGCTTTGCTCTGTGGTTTTCTCAACCTTGCTACTCACAAGATGATACTCTTATAGTATAAGCTGTTTTAATGTATAATTCAAGAAAGTATGTGGTTGGCAAAAGTTCTTATCCTAGATTTTTAGTGTCTTCTTTCCTATATTTACACTTTTAGTGACAGTTCAGTACCTACTTGCTTTGAGTTTTGAAGTCATGAGGTTAAAGTCTTAAGTTGACATTTCCAAAGTCAGATGTTCTAGGATTACATTTAAGTTTTTCTTTAAAGTGATGCTTTTTACCTCCTGAACCAAGACTGAGAACACAAATTGGGCTTAGAGAAGTCCCTGAAAGTTTCTCTAAATTATAAAATCTTCTATCCTTACACTATGCAGGATGAAGTACCACATTCTTCGTTATGAAAGCACAAATATCTCCTTGGTTTTTCATCCGTACAGTTTTGAAAGAGCTGGTAGATTTAGAATCATGGCTGTATTGGGGTTTTTCTGCACTATTTCCCTTCAGTCCCTTCAGAAATTACCACCTGAATGTTTTATATAACATAAAACAGGTTTTCTGACTATGTGTATCGCAGAAGACAGGAAGAAAGAATTTTATTAAATCATACAAGAATGTGGTGTTATTTACAATCCTACTATAATCTCAGTAGTAACTTTACTGCATAAGATTCTCGGTAAACATGAAGTCTCCAGTTGTGTGTTCTAATCTGCTCACTCAAAACTCATTAGCATTTTCCACTATTACTTACAGAGAAAGGATATTTTCATCCTTTCTTGGGCTTGAAATCATGAGTGGATTTAAAATTCAAGTAGGTCTGAAAGAATCACAGAATATCCTGGGTTGGAAGAGACCCACAAGGACCATCCAGTCCAACTCCTGTATAGTAACATCTTCACACCATGTGACCAAGAGCAGTTTCCAAATATTTCTTGAACTCTGTCAGCTTTGATGTTGTGACCACTTCCCTGGGGAACCTGTTCCAGCGCCCAAACACCCTCTGGATTCCCTCAGGTTCTGTCACTGTTTACCACAGAGAAGAGATCAGTGTCTGCCCCTCTTCTTCCCTTCACGAGGAAGTTGCAACTGCAGTGAGGTTTCCCTTCAATCTCCTCTTCCTGAGTGACCTCAGCTGCTCCTCATATGATTCCCCTGCAAAGTCCTTCATCACTTTCATTGGTCTCATTTAGATGTTGTGTAAGAGATTTATATTTTTTTTTATATTGTTGTGCCCAAAACTGCCCCCAGCACTTAAAGTGAGGCTGCCCCAGCTCAGAACAGAGCAGGACAACCCCCTCCCTTGCCTGGCTGGTGATGCTGTGCCTGATGCACCCCAGGCTTGACCCTCCTGGCTGCCAGGGCACTGCTGCCTCATATTCAACTTTCCATTGACCAAGACCCCCAGGTCTCTTTCTATGGCACTGCTTTCCAGCATCTCATTCCCCAGCCTGTACATACATCCAGGATTGTCCCATTCCAGGTACAGAATCCAGCACTTTCACTTGTAGAATTTCATGTGGTTGGTGGGTGTCCAGCCCTCTGACTTGTCAAGGTCTCTCTTAAGGGCCTCCCTGACTTTACAGAAGTCAACAACTCATCCCATTTTTGTATCATCTGTAAACTTGCTCAGTCCCTTCCAGATCTGTGTCCAAGTCATTTATGAAGCTGTTGAAGAGCACAGGGCTGAGGATGGAGCAGGGATGTGTAACCCCACTAGTGACAGGTCACCACTCTGATGTCACCCCATTCACTGCAGCCCTTTGTGTCCAACCTGTGAGCCAGCTGCTCACCATCACATGATGTGTTTATCCAGCTGTGTGCTAGACATTTTGTCCAGAAGGATTCTATGAGAGATAGTAATGATTGATTTAGTATTGACTTTTCACTAACATTAATATTCTTCTAAACAAATTGCAGCTATGAAATGTGGTTTGAATTTTGCAAAATTTGTAAAATTTAAGATGCAAAATTCTCACTGTTTCGCTATCATAAGTCTAGTGCACAAGTCTTGATAACAGTTCATTGACACTATACTTATAGTAGGTTGAGAGAAAAACATAACCATTTTCTAGTATGTGTCACAAGAAAAATTTCCTAAGAATTTCACTTGTAATAAAATATTTATGCCTTCTTGTTCTGTAAACAATTAAGTAAATTTTTGTCCTATATGGGAAAAATAATTGAGATTTCAGTTAGATGTTTCTTATGTGGATCTGTATATACACATTAGTAATAAATACAAAATAATCAGTCTCTCATCAAGATGTAAAGAGAAAGGAAATCTTGCACATACAATCTACTAATGTCATGTATATTGGTTATATGATTAGTCTGAGTAATCTAGATAGAATACCTCTGGAGTCTGTATTTCAGAAAAGGTAAAGAAAATTTAGACAGTGTACAGAAAACAAATTAACATGAGAATTGGAAAGTGGATGATTTGTAGATATTAAAAGTTTAGATCACAAAAACCCTAGACACTAATATTCTTCCATTGTGGTGAAATGAAGTCCTGATTATACGAAGGTGAGAAAAACATTCTAAGAAATTACAGAATTACCAATTGATTAGTGAAAGAAAACACTTGGCAGTCTTCAAAATGTCTTGGAAGTACCTAGGGTGATTTTTTAATTCTTTCATTAACAGATTCCACCCACAGGTCTTTGCTTTCTGCCTTCTCACCCATCCATTCATCATCTGGTCTTTTGTTGAGAGTCAGAAACAAGTTTGTTCTAGGAACTGATGCTTTGAAATTTAAGGATCTTTCACAGTTTAGGGTTTTTATTACTAAATAACCTTATTATTACACAGTACCAAAGCAGGCACCTAAAGGACTAGGAAGTCCATGGCAACTGAGTGTAGAGACTTCTCACCATATAGAAAAAATAGATTAAATAAATAGAAAAAATAGAGATAGAACTACACTTATCTTTTAAAAGAACTTAAGAATCTACTTCTGTTTCAGAACAAAACAAGAAAGCAAATTCTTTTTAATTGTTAAACTTCTCTGAACAGAAATATCTTTCTGCTCATAACTCAAAGAAAAGTTTTGTTTTTATTTAATGGTCAGCATCCAGAAACATTGTTTTCAAATGGAAACTTGAAAAACTTGACAAGATTGAATAAAATCTGAAATTAGAGTAAAATCAAATATCAAAGATATCTAGTGACAAACCACGATTTAAATATCAAAATCAATTGGTCAAAGTTTTGTTACAAAAATATTAATAAAATCAAAAAGTGCTGTAAATGAAACTTCACATTTTATTCTTAGATGACACTTAAAATTTCTTCTCAATATCAGAAAATGCTAAATTATCTGAAATGTCTGCCAACAGCATAATATCAAAAGCCTGTTACTGTAAAAGTAAAAACAAACAAATATTCTGTCTTTCATATTCTTAGCTCTATAGCATGCAGGCAGTTATTGTCTTATTTCCAGCTGCACTAACCCTGATTTTATCTTCCTTATCTTCCAAAAATATACTGATATTTTTATTGAAAAATCAGACCATATTTAAAGAGCTGCCTTTGTTTTATTATGATGTGATTAACTTGAACAGAGCTCAGAATATTGGTGATGCATACCAGTCAGAATCCCCTGGCAAAATTGAGACATCCAGCTTCAAAACCGCCATACTTTAATTTACTTATTGATCTTTCTGTCATTTTTTATGCAAACAGAAGTTAAGAAAACATTGAGAATCAGAATTTCTGGAGTTTTCCATTTGTTTAAAATCAATATCTTTTTGCTGCAAGGCACAAAGTCGATGATATAAGGGTTTTTTAGAAACACCGGGAAAACAATAGTGTAATATAACAACTCTATTTTTACAATATAAAATATTTTAACCCAAATTATAATATATTAGAACTGAAGAGTGAAAATATTAACGTAGAGAATTGTACAATGACTGTGAAAAATCTCTCAAGAATTCAAGTCACTGTTCTTTCACTGCATTTTGTACCAAGAATATATTCAATCAAAGTATCAGTTAATTTTTAAAATAATCATAATTATTTTTATGTGTATATATAGAATAAAAAAGGTGACTTTTATCTGTTAAGGAAATCTAGGCCTGTGTATTTTGTCTATCTCTTCAATCATTTTTGGCTGTTACAAAGCGTGCTGACAAGCTGTAATTTAGCAAAACAAGACATGTCATTCTTTGTATAAGGAAGAAAAAAAAAGAAGGTTGGAGACATAATTTCCTGTAAAAGTTACAAGAAGCATATGTCTGCTATGAAAATTGTGCTGGTCCTTTCAATGAAAGACCTGGAGCATATTTCCACAAGAGGAACATCTATTTGTATGAGAATTTGGGGGAGGAGGGTTATAATAATACTCTAAAAAAGAAAGTTTTGAGAAAATAAGGTGAATGAGTCAGGTTTTTTTTTACCAATACAATAAATGATCTTTATTAAGTTTGAATTGGTTTGTGTAATTTGATGAAAAGTACTTTGATGATTCAGACTACCTTTGCATTAGGGTGTAATAAAGTGTTATTTTCTTGGGATTATGGTTTTTATTTTGAAAATATAGTCCATCTGGGAGTCAAGAAAGGATAAATATTTTCATTGGTTCTCTATTGCACTTACTTTATTTAAAAGTTGGTTGCTGTTATTGCAGTGTCCTGAAAAATCTCTTTCATTTTTTTATGTCTGATTCTCTGTTTCAATTTTACCTAGACTGATTTATTTATTGAATTCCTTTTGCTATCCTGAACAGTTTAGTTGTTACGTTTTTTCATCTAGCTGTTTTTTTTTCTTTTTCTAGTTGTGATTCACAGGAGACACTGCTTCAGTTTTACATCTCAGCATAGGTTTGTCCTTTTCATTGATTCTGCATTTTTATGTTTGCAATTTCAAAACCACTTAATAAAATCTTAACTCAAAGTCTAAACTTTAGGAAGTGGTGAGTTATTTAGTAAAAAAGGGGAAACATATGGAAACTACAGTTTTTTTCTGAGTATGGAGACTCAAAAGAAATTGAATGGAAAACATTCACAATGACAGCAGATGAGAGAAATGGCACCAAAAGAGACGATCTGGGGTGGTGTGTCCAAACAGTAATGGAGTCTGACAACACGCTATAGACCAAAGTTTTATTGAGGGAGTAGGAGACACAAGCAGCAACATTCCCATGTGGCAACTCAGTCCCTGATAGCCGAGGGTCATAAGTGATACCATACCTCCAGTGGACTGCCAGGGGCACTTGGTGTTTGGATTATCTGGCCACAACAGCCAATAAGGCAGCAATAACATTGAAGAGATGCAGATACAAGAGTGTTTGGAGATGAGAATGGTAGATGGAAGAGAGATCTTACTTTTTCTTGATTGATACGATTATGTCTATATTTCTCACTCTGAAGTCTTTGGATTCTCCCTTTATCTAACTGAAGATGTCCCTGCAATGTCTAAGTGTATTACTGATAATTATACAACATTGGGCACTGCCCAGGATGCATTCATATTGTATATGTGTTTGACATTAAAACTAGAAAACACCCTACTGTATCAAGACTGTTGATACAGATGTTTATTCAATCAGTCTGTAAAAGCCTGGAAATTATGGTGAAATTGAGATAAAAGATGTTCAAAACCAATAATGTCAGGAGTCAGAAGTCTTTGAGATGGAACATTTTGAGGTATTTCTCCAGTCCCTAGATCAGTGAGTCAGAATCTATGTGTTGTAATAAAAATAAAAGTCACCTGGCCATGGTCCCTTATGATTTCCAATATAAGTCCCTTTACCTGGTTTTGTTTTTTAATCCATATTCTGTGAATAGAAGTAATAATTTTTTTTCAAGTTCTGTCCCTAAAGTGGTATTTTTGAATTACTTCAACATTACTCATCCATTCCAAATGAAAGGCTGCTATTTTTTTTTCTACTAATAACCAAATTTATGAACAAGTTCAAATAATGATAATATTGATATCTAATTGAATTTTTTCCTAGAAAGTAAAAATGCTGAAAAGGATTTCAGGTGAGCATAATTTACTCCTAATGATTTTGGGGTTTGTAGAAGATTGTTGAAACATCCTGGTTGTAAAAAAAGAAAGCATTCTGCTCGCTAGTCAGCTCCAAGTATCAGATCATTCCTTGAGCGATACTGAAGAAAGGTGTTTTTCTTGGGAGAAAGCCACATGTCATCAGCTCAGCATTAGGGATGACATTTGATTTCAGACATCAGTCATATCAGTGTCAACACCTGTGAGATCTCTTTGGGAAACATTACGAATCAAAATATTAGCATTCATTAGTTGTACACATCAAACAGCTGTTCTCAGAGTTAAAGCAGAAAAAGGAAGTGAAGGGAAATTAAAAAACAAAACAAAACTATAAAATGATGTATTGCTGGCATGAAAATGTTACCAGAGACCAAAACTTGTCATAATGACTGTTAATGAGATCATGCACTGAGAGAGAATATAAAAAGAGGCTGAGACGAGACTCTAATAATAATTATAAAGGGATTCAAAGAGAACATGTTTAAACAATGCAAGGAATGATCAATGATTTAAGTATCATTCAAGACAAGTAAGATCAGCAAAGGCAAGCCCCAAATGATAGCACAGATTATCTAACAAGATCCGATAATTAGTGACAACTGTGGCAGAAGTTTGTACACTTAATAAATAAATCTTATCAGAGATTTAGTTAAGAGGTTGTTTGCAGAGCAATTTCTCTGTTTTCATGTGTCAAGACTCTTTACAAGGCATAGTATTGATCAAAAGCTAAATACAGCAGATGCATTAAAATTTTAGTTATTGATAAATTGTTTCATAGTTCAGCAGTCATAAAACAGGTAAAGAAGAATTTTGTTAAATTTGTTAATACAGTGTTATGTAATCATATGTTCTTTATTGCATTCTCACTGGAATGTGAGGTTGGCAATGAAATTCCTTAGACCTGCTTTCTGAAAGAAAAAGTTTAAAAAACCTTGCTGTGGCTTTTGGTTTGATCTTCTTCAAAATTTTATCTTTGAGTAATATTTTAAGTATTTACCACTATTCTAATTCTTCCCTCATTGGGTTCCTCATGTCACATATTTTACCCTCAACAGATTTTACAACTTATGTATAGATCAACTTTTATCTGCTTTACTATATTGAGAAACTATTATTAAATAACTGTTATTGGCCCTTCATCTAGTGTACCAGTATTTGAAGACAGGCTTTTTCAGACCAAGACAAAAATACTGTTTTCTTCCTGCTCTTCCAGATATTAAACTGTTCTCTGCTAACATGTTCTTGGCTAAGAAATCCTTAAGCATATACATTCAGAGACACTAGAAGGGAAATAATCATGTTAATCTGTATTTTAGCATAGACATAAGAGTATGCAGCTGCTGATACTCATGATAAGAATATGTACAGAATAGGTAATTTCAGTCCACTTGGGAATAAACTGCAGATGACAGGTGATCTCTGCACAAAGCAGGGGAAAGATTCCTGCTTTTTTCAAATCAGGACTCTTAGTCATTTTATTTCAGCAATTCTTAGATCATATTTTTTTCAAAGTAATTTTTTTTTTGCCAGAAGCTTCGAACTCATTTAATGCTATTTACATACTTCCTTCAACTTATCAAAGCCAGTACTGCATCCCCAACTCGCTTGTTTTTGGGTTTTTTTGTTGTTGTTTTTTTTTTGTTTGTTTGTTTTTGTGGTTTTTTTTTTTTTTGTGGTGGCAAAGTTGCTATGATATTTCACTACCTGTTCTAATGTTGCTCATGAGCTTGTTCTAGTGTTTGTTCTCACACTGTCTAGTGTTTTGAACAGCATTAGTCACATATTGACATTGATTATTTTAATTTGTTTTTGTTTTTGTTTTTGTTTTTGTTTTGTATTATATTATACCTGGCTCAGTAACATATTCTTAGAAAACATTCATTACTGAGAATGGATTTTTCTCTTCTCAGTCCATATAGCAGTTATTACTTGTGTCTTTTAAAACATCACTGACACCTAATTATGTGAAACCACTGTATACATGTTCCATTTACAGGTTGCTTGGATTGGATTTTGCTTGGTAACAGACAAAAATAGGTAGATGGACTTATATGTGATTTGTTTTGATGAAGCAAATTCTGATCCTGCAGTTGAAATCTTGGTTTCTTTAGATTCAGAGAAAAGATTCAACAGTTTCAGTAGAGAGTTCTTTTCCATATGTATTTAGTATGGAAGAGGTCTGACTGACATACTCTGCGTTAGCTTCCTTCAGTCTTATCAAATGCCTATAACTATAGAACTTCTACTGCTTACCACACCTTAGAGAGGCATATCCTGACAGAGGTTCAATGTCTTTGGCTTCAAACTCTACTGAAGCTGAAGGGGTTTATGAACACCCAGCACAAGATGAACTCTGCAACAATTAAAAGAAAAAGAGAAAAAAATTCTTTGAAGGCATTGGAAAATGTTGACAGAATATACAATGAAGTATTTTTGATATGTACCCACTTCAGGCCTAAAATGTATCATAACTTTTTAAACATTACTTGAATTCGCCTAATTCTCATTTTTTTTTAATTTCTGAATAACAATGTAGCAATGAGTATGTATCATAGAAAAAGCAAATTTATTCCCTTAACTTCTGCCTTGCAGTTAAAGGGAATCTTGAGATACCTTTTTCAAAATTTGACACTGATAAACCTGAAGATGTCCAAAGGACTTTTCAACTCATCAAGTGTAATGGCCAAGAAAATAAATTTAATTACAGTACTCACACTTCCTTTCAGACACAGTAGTGGCAGACTGAACTAGGGTACTTTTGGAGGAATTAGGTTTCAATTTGAAATCAATAACATGTCATATGAGGTCACTGCTTAGTAATCCCTAGATAGTCTTTCTGATAGATCTGAGTACAAGAGAGCTTCATAAACTTTATCTGGTGATAATGAATTGACTTAAAGCTGAAGAACTGATGAGGTATTGTGAGCTATAGCATTTAAAAACTATCTTTAGTAGATATTCCTCTACCCTCAGAGAACCTTTGTCACACCTGCATGGTTTCCATACAATGCTTATGGTTATTTGATTTGTTAATTAAATGGTGATCTGGTTTTACTAGAATAAATAACAGTAAACAAAATAAGGAAAAAAAATAAATAAAATACAGCTAGAATTACTGCTGGCTGCCCATTACACTATCAAAAATTATTTTAATATCCATTTCCTGTAATTAAGCTGTATTCAAATATTAAATTCATAATTTTAATGTGATTTTGTTCTTAGAGTCATTCTGAGACTTTCCTCCTGTTACTGTGCAACAACATCAAAATGCTGGAATAAAATTTTCTTCCAGTGTATGCAATATAGGTTAATAATTTTATTATCTAGAATATTTTAAAAAATTCTGGCCTATTCTCTAACATTACCATCTGTCGCCCTGATTTTTCAGCCTTTAATGTTTTCATAGTTTCTGAATTCTTTCTCATGCAAGTGTTATAAATAAAAGTAATGTTTATAATAAATATGTTTTTCATTCTTCTTCTGAAGACGAAACAATTGATAAACTTTTAGCTTGACCAATGTGATTGGAGAGGTAGCAATCTCATTCTACAATCCATGGTCTAAGTGTAAATACTATATAATTGAAGTCACACAGAATAACAGTCAAAAAATCTTGTCCTGTCAACTGAAATATAGTCTGTGTCTTCCTTTCGTGTCCTATCGCAACAACCATCTACTTTTCCTTGCCCTCTGACAAAGTTTAATACTGTCTGACTAGGTTCTTTTAGATAACCCATGCATGGAGGGTATAAAACTTAATATCAAATTTGCTTGTTAAAGATAGTTCATTTTAGCATTTCTGATTTAGCAGGGTAATACAGAATATGCCACATAATGCAATACAAATGTAAGGATTTTTTGGTAAAATACAGCAATTGCAATACACAGTTCAATCAAATTACCAGTGTGGTTCATATTAGCTGTCTCTATAGTATGTTCAAGGTAGTGATGCTGGGTGTGCCCTGTGCTGGTTTTGAACAGCATAGAGTTAATTTTTTACATGCTCCAACCTCCACTCCTAGTCCATTTAGGTTAGGTTATAGGTTTTACCTAATTAACTCTTCCCCTTCCTCCTAATCTGGCTAGCAAACAAGGGGTTCCTGCTATAGTCATTCATAAAATATGCAGCTCAATCCCAGTTTACATGGTCAAGGAATTTCCATAATAACCTGCATCACTGGTCCTTTTGAATCTGGATTTAGAGTTAGACATTATAATGAGCTCCTCCACTTGCTCCTGCTCTGGATTGGATTTATTGTACAGTGTTCCAGCTCCATATGGAGACTTATAGATGAGCCTTGCTCACGGGCCACAACATTTTCAGAGATACACCTGCTCCTGTGTGGCTTTACCCACAGCAGCAGTCCCTTAATCTGAGATCCTGCTCCAACACATTCATACCCATGGCTGGAATCCCTCTGCAGGTGTTCTGAAGCAGTCCTCCCCTCCTGCCCCCCTGGGTTCCTGTGCTAGCTCAGTTTCTGGGGAGCTTTTGGGGGGAATACCTCACGGGATGGAGTAAAAGATTCAAAAGAGGCTCTTACCTCTGATAATATTCCAAGGCTTTATTCTGAAGGGATACCGGAGGTCCAAGAGAGCGAACAAGGAAGAGCAGGGGTTTTTATCTAGTCTCTGTCCCGGGATGGGATACCTGGCAGAGAGCCATAGGCTAGAGATAAGGGAAAGTAGGGTCAGACCAAGGGCCCCAATCCCTGGGGGGTTTCCCGGGAAAGACCACTTCCCAGGGGAATACAACAGTGTTCCTTGCTCTGTCATGGTCACACGCTTTGAGGTGCTCCAGCATGACCTCATGAACAACCACTGGTGCTTCAAGGTCAACTTGCTGCATCATGGACTTCTCCAGAGTCACAGATGCTTTGTGATGTACCTTCTTCTGCTGCAGTATGGATTTATCCTTGGGCCAGAGGCCCTTCAGACATATACCTGCTGTGGCACATGATAGCCACAGCACAGGTGTTTTCAGATATACCTGCTCTGGGGTCGACATCCATGGCCACAGATGTTTTAGGGAGTCCTGCTTGCACATGAAGTCACCTATAGGTGACAGCCCCTTCAACTTGAATTCACACTGAAGATTCAGCCTGTTCTCTACAGGCACACAAGAATAGAAGCAGATGATAAAAGAAGCACTACACAAACAGCAAGCTCAATGTCAAGCACAGAAGCCAGGCAATTCGTACCTGAACAGCAATAATACCTATGAATTTGATCCCATGTTGGGTGTCAAAAAGGACTGTCATGGTTTAATCCCAGCTAGCAACCAAGTACCATGCAGCTGCTCACTCCCTCTTCCACAGCGAGCTATGGGAGAAAATCTGAAAATTTAAAGAGGGAGACCTTTTGCATAGAGATAAAAAACAGTTTAATAGGCAAAGCAAAAGTTGCAAGTGCAAGCAAAGCAAAATTTGGAATTCATTCACCACTTCCTGTGGGCAGGCAGGTGTTCAGTCCTCTCCAGGAAAGCAGGGCTCCATTATGCTTGGTGATGGCTTGGGAAGAAAACATCATCACTCCAAACATCTACATGCCATTCTTCCCCTCCCAGCTCTTTAATGCTGATCCTGATGTCATAGGGCATGGAGTTTCCCTGTGCTCCATTTGGATCAGCTGTTCTGATTGTGTCCCTTCCCAGCTTCCTGTCTATCCCCAGCCTCCTTGCAGCTGAGGCGGGGTGAGAAGCAGAAAAGCCTTGACTCTGTGTCAGCACTGCTCAATAGTAACAAAAACATCCCTGTCTTATCAGCACTGTTTTCAGAACAAGTGCAAAACCATGCTAGCTACTTGAAGAAAATTACCTCTACTCCAGACTAAACCAGCACACAGTTTCCTATTTTCACATTTTCTAATCTTTATCACTAATCTGCAATTATGCAACCTCTAGAAATCCCAATGTAATATTTTGCAAATAATTGAACAGATTAAGATGCAGCTGAAGCATTAAGCAGCCGTGTCTTGTATGAGAACAAGTTTGATCAAATAAAATTGACTTAAGTTTGATACATACTTCTTTTAAACATTCAAATACATGTCTATTTTAAAAAATAAGATTCTATGGCTGAAGTGTTTAAAACTGTTTACTAAATCATAAGTAGGTATTCTTTAGAAATATGAATGTATTGAAACTGTATAAATTTATGAGTTTGTCAGCTTCAGGTGAAACAGATAAATTATAATAATAAAAAATTTACTGGACTTTACACCATACAATAAGTAATTAGGAAAATATTCAATATCTTTCTCAACCATTTATTATCAAAGAACAGATTTTTAATTTTAATTATTCCCAGAAAAATGTTCACAGATGAAGCTGAGAAGGCACCTATATTTTTCAGTCATAATTTCTGTAATCCCTGAGAGAAATAGCACCTGTTCTGTAGATTTCAAAGGAAGTTGCTTTGTTCCACCAATTTATTTGAGTCTTAGGGGCTCTGGGTATAAATTGAATGTTCTAAAGTAGACAGACAATTAAAGAATTTTTAAAAAGTGACTAAAATATTGTCTGTAGGAATAACAATTATGTCTTGCTTAATACTGCAAAAATTATGCCTACCAATATTTTCACTTCTAAAACACTATCAATAAATCATTTGGCCTAGATCAAAAATCTTTCCTTATATAGTGTCAAGTGTGCCTGCATAACACAGTTGCTAGCATAAAACATCAACAAAAATGAGAATAAAGTGTAAGCTGCTTAGCTATGGTTTCTCACGTGGAAGTCAGTATATCTGTCGATGTGCAATTGTAGTAAATCGTTCTTTCCTAATGCTCAGCAGCTTCGGATTATTTGTTTGTTTGTTTTGTGGTTTGTTTTGGCTTGTGGTTTGTTTTGGTTTGTTTTGGGTTTTTTTGGGTTTTTTTGCATGTTTACTTGGTTTGGAGGTTTTTTTGGTGTTCATTTTGTTAATGAAACCATATGTGCATAATTACCTTACTTGACATTTAATACCACTAAGGCCAGAAAAGCTTAAAATTGAGATTTTCAGCAGGACATTTGGCTTACCCACACTACTCCTTTTTATCTCCTGATCTTAGAAGGTATATTGTTATGTTAAGGTATGCTTTGGTTAATGATACAGTACATATTACCTTGCTTACCTTTTCTATTAGCTCACTCTTTTCACAGATTTGACAAAAAAATTATGCATATCTAAAGATACTTCATCTTAATAAGTCAATCTGATAACTACTAAAATTTCTCATTGTTCTGATGCCACTAATTACTAAAGTGCTACTAAGCAAAACTAAATGTTTTATATAGATTATAGCGAAACAATAGTACTAGATATTGTATGCAATAAATTATGAGGTTTAGAAAATCCAGAATATGCTAAGAGCTAAACTGAACATGAATAATACCTAATATACTTATTCTTTCACACATCATTCTTTATAATTACAATGGGTGATTTTAACATTGCTACAACACTAATTTGCTGAAGGCATTGCATAAACTTTGCATAGCTTTAGCTCATGAAAAGTATAAAGCTGAGAATCTAGTCATTAAGCCAAAACTAAAAAAGAAGGCTTTCAGAGGGACTAATTCTCTTTAATACTATGTCCAAATAATCAGCTAAATCATCTTTACCTAAAAAAAAAAAAAAAGAAGTACCTGCTGGTGGTTCTGCTGGGTCAACACAACATGGCCCTCACAATCTAGAGATTATAAAATTTATGTGAAGTTTCTTTCTCTGAGTTTGGCAATAATATTAATTCTTATACTTCTGTTCTTGTACAATGTCAAAATTATTTATGTGTGCATTGTGAAGAGTTCCTGCTTAAGCAGCTGGTTTTTGAGTGCATTGTCAATAAGAAAGAGTAAACAATCCAACTCTTACACAAAAATCTTTATTGATTCTACTGAATTTGTTCTCTTCTGGAGATTAAGGCATTAAAACTACAAGGTATGAATGTTACTAGGTGCCTTTGAAAAATAGTAGAATCAAGAAATTACCACAGGTTATCCAATATCACTGTATCAGTGTATTTGCATACGGACGTATACATGTACTAAATTCTGAGTTGTTAATAACCTTTTTTTTCCATTTACATTGTAGAATACATGATAGACTGGAAATGATAACTGAATTTCCATCTTCAGAAAAAAGACTGGAATGTTAAACGTCTGCAATCACTTGCATATACTTGTCTGCCCAATGAAGCTTAATTTAATATTTTTTTGTAACATGTCATGAATGGAACTGCAGCTGCAGTACTCCTCCTGTACTTGATTTTGACATGCACATAGTATGTTTCAGGGGACATTTAGTGATATTTGTCATGCAACTCATATACTCAAAAAGGTTGGATACCACATTTTAAAGTGGATAATGATTTTTAACAATTATCCGGGAAGAGCTAAAAAATTTGGAATATAACTACAGTTTGAAACAGAATTGAAGTGTCAAAAAGGTCAATAATGTATAAAAATATTATATTTTCCAGTTTGCATAATGGAGAACAAATATACAGTATGGTTATATTTAAATTTGGGGTGTTGTTTTACCATAACACCACAAAATTATTTTGTTTTCCTTACTAAGAGCAGTTTACTTGTCAAAGCTTTCTTTTTTCTGAAAACTATCTGTCATTGCACAGATAGGTGGAGGAGAAAGAGTGAAATAGCAAACTGAGCTGACAGCACAGATGATCTTGGACTCACCTTTGCTGAGTACTGGAGACCTATCACCAGTATTTTGCCAGAAATTCTGTTCACAGTTCAGATGGATAAGACACCATATAAAATTGTTACAGCTATATAAAAACATTGACTGCAACTATAGTCTTTTCCAAGAACTGCAGTGTGTACTTTAGTAAATTCCTTTAAAATAAAAATAAAAATAAAAATAAAAATAAATTTAGAAACACAAATAAAAGTGTTAGTATAAAAGTATAGTGCTTTTTAATATCCTCAGAATACTAGTCTGTTTAAATTGTGAGCAATTAATTGAAAAATGCAGAATTAATTAATGATGCTAACAGTACCCTTAGAGAGGAACTATGGACCTGCCTAAAGCAAGAACCACAGCTTGGTTAAAAACTAGGTTAATGAGGAAATCAGCATTGAATATCGTAGTATGACCTTTTGTGGGAAAGGTGTGCTGCATACTCGTCAGGAAGCACATATGTTATTCCACTTTATGTGAGCTGTGAGGAAAGAGTGTGGAAAGATGATAGCACAGTGGCTGAGTTCCTGGACCACATTTCTTCTGTAATCTTTAGCCTTGTTAAAAGAAAAGTTCTCAGTTTTACAAGGTCAGCAAATATACCCAAGTTCAGAAAAAAAATCATGTTACAATATGTATGACTAAAAATATGGAAGTTTAATATTACATGTATAGGAACTTTGTGAATATGTTATGAACTTTCTCAAAGCAATATTCTGTGTAATTAAAAACAATGGAATTGTGTCTTTATTTTAAACCTCAACTTTCAACAACTTCTTACAATAGTGTGGGATAACCATTTACAAAGTAATCAATTTTATCTCATTCTGGGGTAAAAAAAATTAATTTGCTGCCTTATTGTAAGTTGTAAAATGTGTAAGTACTCTGATTACACTTTGTCTGAATGTTCAAATAATTGTAGAAAGCTTTGTATGTGCATGTGAGCACACATACACCCATTTCCAGAATTTGTATTTTGACTTTAAATGAGCAGATTTTTTTAAATTCGGTATTTCTGCTAAAACAGCAAGTTTTTCAGTGATAATACCCAGGTAATTTGCAAAAAAAAAAAAAAAAAAAAAAAAAAAAAGCCTTTCAAATATTATTTCAATACATTTTGTATGAGCCTGCATTTCTGCTTTTGTTAGCTAGCTGAGTTGTTTTCATAAAGAAATAGTTTTCAGTAGTGTTCAGTTATATATCTTTCCTAATCATATTGAAGTAGTATGAAAAGGGTAGGTGTAATTATATTTTATCTGTAATTGAATATATCTGTTATTGGACAATACAAATTTACCTAGATTAATATGGATTTTTTTTTTGTTATTTAGTAGGTCTATTTATATATTTATATATATACATTAATAAAATATTTGCTTGTGGTTCTTAATGTTTTCTTTATAACTAGCTTGGAATGCTACTGTAGTGGGTTGAGCGCTGGCAGCTGTGTTAAGCTTGTTGATGGAACTATTATGCACTAATGTCTTATATGTAACCTATTTTATAACACTACCCTGAAGTATCTAACCTAAAATTCAAAAAATAGAATTGTAACATACCTACCTTCTGCAGTCCACTAGAATCCTTCAACTGAAATTGCCTGTCATGGAGAATCAAATAATGCTCAAGCAATATGGTACTGTATGGTGCAATGATAGAACGTATATACATTAATATTAGTACTCTTGGGGCATCAGACTTTCAATTTTCCATGTCTGTGATCTCTTTTTTCATTATGTGAAAAATAAACCTCCCCCCCTGCAAAAGCAAAACCAACAAAAAAACCCAAAACCAATCAAACAAACAAAAAACACTCAAAAAAACCCCCTAAATAAACCACACACCTCTTTATTCCTTTAGAAGCCAATAATATTTAAGCACTCATTTACCTTTTTATGTATTTACTTATTGCTACTTTCACAGAAAGAGAATAGCAACATTTGAATAATAGGCTCTTGACACTTGAATAAGAGGTACTTGACTTGTATAACTGCTGGCAGACTATAAAACAGATTTAAACCTTGATCTTTTTATGTATTTAAACACATACTTAGTCCATTAATTTCATTTGTGCTATGTCTGCAAGACAACACCATAAAATTTAATTACTCTTCATCCAGTTTTAAGAATAGTAAATTTTCTTCTGTCTTATGCATTCTTTAGGTCTACCCATATGGAGAGAGATTCATGCAGCATTTTTTCAATGTAGCTGACAGATAATGTTACATCAAAGAATACAACCCAAAATGTAAATAGTAGGAATCTTTTTTTTTTTTTCTTTCTTTCTTTCTTTCATGAGAAGCATTGAATTGAGATACACTGCCTTTGAACAAAGTTATAATCCAGTTATGTCTCCTCCCATGTCAGGGATATTGGACTAAATGATCTTTAGAGGCCTCTTCCAACCCAAACCTTTCTATGATTTTATCATAAATAGTACAGGCAGTTAGAAAAAGAAAAGAATTTCTTTCTCTTGCGGCTACAGAGAGAGGAAAACCAGCAAAATTTCTGGATGCAGAATCCTCATGTAACAACTTATCAGGGTAATTAGTGACACTGCCAACAAAATACCTGTCCTGGTTAGAAAGCACTTCCTGTTCCTCATTAACCAAATGACTGTTAGGTTATACATCATATCTCTGACAGTAAAGCCACTTCCATGCTTAATTGCTTAAATAAATACATAATTAATGGCTGGTAATGGGTTTATGAATCTACATAGAAATAATACTGTAGCAACATGGACAGATTGCCTTGTTAGGCAGAATGTAGTTAATATATCTAATACATGTTGTTTGGTCTTTGCTTTTGTTGTTCCTTTTAACTAAATTAAATAAACTATTATTTCCTTTATATATTAAAGAACTTAGCCCTTCCAGGAACTACAAGAATGTTTTATAACAGCCTTAAAAATTTTCATTCTAAACAAAAAGAGTTAAAATATGACCACCACAGGAAATGAACCAAACAAGCATGTTATTGAATTGTTGCAAAGTATTGTAATCATGGCATATAGTATCATTTATAGTTTGTTGAGTCTGTGTTTGTGTTTTGTTTGTTTGTTTTGCTTTTTCTCTGAATGTTGCAACAATATTGACTGGGAAAAAAATATTATAACATTAGCATAACTAAGACTTTCCTTACTTTATTTTCTTTTATATTTTATTCTGAATTTCCTCTTCCTTCCATTAACTCTCTTTTTTAAGGAAGTAGTACCAAGGAAGTCAAAAATGGGATGAAATCCCAAGTTTCTTGAATTAAGGAAGTTTTGCAAGTAGTTTAATGGGACCTATGCAAGGTAAAATATGTGCCATAATTTTACCTGTTATTATTTAAGATCTCTTGGTGTTACAGCTGATTACAGCTGATACAGAAGAAATATGCATATTTTCAACTTATTTTATGTATCTAATTATCCTTTACTCCAAAAAGTTCTTCTTCATTGGTCGCGTGCATTACCTGCTATCATCCAGCTTTTTACTACTTCTAGACAGAGGTCACAAATTGAACTATATAAAATTGACTGACATCAAGTCACCCTTTTATCTTCTCGATAAACAGAGACCAAATTGTTAAAGTCTTCACAAGCAGTGTGGTCTTTTCAGAATTTAAATATTTTTGGCAGCTATTTCTGGACATTTTGCAAGTGGTTTTTTGTTTGGTTGGTTGTTCTTTTAAAAGATTAATCAAAAAAAATTGAGAGTTTTCAATACTATGTAACATTTATCTAAGCTATCTAATATATCTAATGCTATAATATAGTAAGATAAGATCTATCACAGCTTTTAAAGGCAAAAATAAATCAGAAGAAAAGGCCATAGTAACAGAGAGAAAGCAAAGTTCCAGATGTAATATGTCAGAGAGTTTTAATGTGAAGGACTTTCAAATGATTTTGAGCAAGGAATATGGGAGATTATACTATCAATGGAAAAGGATAACAGCTAGAAATCGGGAATCTAATAGATGAGATAACTGCTAGAACAAGTGTACTCTGCCTGTAGTTTGATTAGACACGGTAACAACCTTATTGGCTCAAGAATATCAAGGGTACCAGATAAAATTCATAAGCAATCAGATAACTAAAATCAATGATCTCCACTAAAACTTTCATGGTGTTTTGTAGTTTGTCAAAGGACTGACCAGCTATATTAGTGTTTTTATTAATTCCACTCCATGGAATTTCACTCATGGCTTTTTGATGGTCCTTCCTCCTTGCTTCTCTCATATCAGAGTCTTGCAGAGGGGAAGCCATGTGAGGAGCAGCTGAGCTCTCTTGGTCTGTTCAGCCTGGAGAAGAAGAGACTGAGGGGAGACCTCATTGCAGTCACAACTCCCTTGTGAGGAGAAGAGGAGGGGCAGGCACTCATCTCTGTGGTGATCAGTGACAGAACCCAAGGGAATGGCCTGAGGTTGTGTCAGGGGAGGTTTGGGTTAGATATAAGAATAAGATTCTTCACCCAGAGGGTGTTTGGGCACTGGAACAGGTTCCCCAGGGAAGTGGTCACAGCACCAAACCTAACAGAGTCCAAAAAATGTTTGGACAATGTCTGACACATGGTGTGATTCTTGGGGCTGTCCTGTGCAGGCCAGGAATTGGACTGGATGATCCTTGTGAATCTCAACTGAGGATGTTTTGTGATTCTGTGAATTCCATTCATTCAAGGAGTTACTGATCTCGGGAAAGACTTGCTCCATTGGACCTTGTACTTACATCTTGAAAAGTCTATATGTTAGCATGAATGAATGCAGTAATAACTCCATCTATATAATAATACTGTATGGGAAATGTCCTGGAATACACTGGATATATGCTGTACCTGGATACAGTTCCCAGATATGCTGAGCTGGATATGCTTTATTGGACATCAGGAAAAAGAAAACAGTACTGGGATATTCCCAAGCCATTATTATAACCTTCTTATAGTTTCCAATTTCCTGGAAGTAGTTGCACAAAACCTGATCACTTACCAATAAAATTACAGTCAACACTTAGAAGATGCAGTAGGTTCCAGCAAATAAGGTTTTGCCAGTACTGAAACAGGAGTTAAATTTTATTATGACATGACAAAACAGGGTCTCTGTTTCATCCAGGCTTGCCTTGGTCTGAGCTGATTATCGCCTGTTTTCAGAACTGGCTGGTGTCCAGTTGATCACTGCCACTTTTCAGCTATAAGGTCTGTGAATGCCTCCTGTGGTCAAGCCTCACCAAGTAAGGAAGTCACTACACAACAAAGAATTGCCCTTTTGTCAATTCATTTAGGGTGAGCTGTTGTGAAGCTACCAAAAATATGGGAACCAGTTGGAAAGTAATAGACTTTCAGTGCACTTGGGACATGGAAAAATATACCCAAGTGGAATCTATTGTTAAGAAGGGAAACATAAACATCATGGTTTTCCCACCAAACAGCTCAGGTCATTGAATACTTGTTATAATCCCTCTACTCTTTTCTTGAGAAAAAATCATTAATTTTGTCATCCAGAGGAACATTGGAAACCATAACATGATACCACAGAAGGTAGATAGAATAACTTCTTTTACAGGTATTCTAGGTGGCAATTAACATGGATTTTCTTGTTATTTATTTGGGCATTTAGTATTAGTATTATTGTAACTAAAAAATACATCTGGTGTGTTTTGATTAGATTATTAAGAGTAGGCTAATTGTAAATCTTTCCCTCCATACATTGTTATATTCCTTTTGACCATAATAAGAATCTGAGTGATAGAGTAGGAATGTTCATTTTGCGGCATATGACACAATGGATTAGCTCATCAGAGATATATAGAAATAGACTTTTTCTAGGCTGAAATAGTACAGTTCTGCAACACTTTCAATATGCTGCTCATTTCAGTTCTTCTAATGAACCAAGTCACCCTGTGGAACTTGCAGTCAGTCAATGTATCTGGCAGTGCAGTAGGTAGTGTTAGGAAATTTCATTAAAGTGACTGACAACAAAAATATATCCAAGCTAAGGGCAGACTGCTGATATATGAGCTTAATTAATGTTAAAGCAAAAATATAGTTTATTCCTAGACTTCTTATGCTAAACCCAAAATATAATCGATAAAATTCTAATATCAGTGTTATGTCTGTGTAAATAGAAGGCTACTGACAAATAAACCAGATACATCTGCTTACTGTGAAAACTTTTTACCTTGAAAGCAGAAGGCAGGAGCAGCAGGGATCTTCAACCCAAATTCTAGTTTTCCAGGAGTTACTTCACTAGCAACAGGAAAAGCAAGCAGCTAGCTAAAAACCTACTGGAATACAGAGTGTCATCTGCAAGGTCCATGCCTACATCAAGTATATGATATATGATCATGCTAAGCCAGCAGTAATTCTGGTAAACTGGGCATGTAACTGTACTTTGAATGACTTTCATGGATCAGCATGTACAAACATGATCTCCAAGAATAAATGTTGTCATAGTGATTTCACCAGGTGATCTAGATACACAGAGACTAACCTTAGCCACACGACAAAATTATGATCTTATTCTGTATTCTAAGCTGAAAGGATATGGGCACTGAGGACTTAAGAAAATAACATAGAACTTTAAGAGGAAAGCAAAATGTGAAGGTAAAAACGGTGTAACTCAATAGAAGGAAACAGCTCTTTATGAGGATATAAGGACTGTTTTGCATTGAAAGATAGAAGTGATTTGACAAAAGGGGTCTTACATAGTATGTGTGCTGGAGATAAAGACAGACCCTACATACTTACATTGACAAAAGCAGGAGATAGAAAATGTCTCAAAATGAAAAATGTCTCAAGATAGCCAAAAGATGTCTACATCCAGTGTAGATACCATCAGAAGAAAACTTTAGCCTCAAGCAAGTAACAGCTGATTCAATGTAATGTTGATTGAGAAGTTAACCAGAATGTTATCTGTGAAAGAAAGGCATTGGGACAGTCATTTACCCAAGACAAGAAATTAAATTGTGTAGAGATGGTCAAAAAATCCCCAAAAACCATGAACAAGTCTCATCAGGTCCTCACTTAGAGGAAATAATGGGAAAATTTGTATTTGTAAAAATGAACCACTCTGCATATCAGCTGCTATGAAAAATGCTATTCTTATTTATTTTAACCCCTTGCTGTATCACAGAGTCACAGAATGGTTGAGTGTGGTGAGGCACTGGAATGGGCTGACTAGAGAAGCTGTGTCTGCCCCATTCATGGAAGTGTTTAAGATCAGGTTGGATGGGGCTGTGAACAAAATGGTCTAGTAGAAAGTGCCCCTGTCCATGGCAGGGGTTTGGAACTAGATGATTTTTTAATCTACTTTCCAACCCAAACCATTCTATGATTCTATGAAAATATTTTTCTCAGAATACTTTACATTATAGGAATGGAGAACATTCCTTGCTTAACCACAGGTTCAACATTTTAATGAGCTGTTATTCCTTGCTATTATGCATGCAGTCAGTATTCAAAATAGTTCTGTGTGCAAAAGCTCTGCTCCAATTTTAGATATAAATGTACATATTGATTTATACTTAATGAAATACTAAATATAGAAAATATTATGGGAAGAGTAAATTATTCAGAGTAAATTTGACAAACTTGTACAAAATAAATAATGTGTTGTAATTTATCGAAACAGTTGAACTTATTCAGAAAAGACTGAGTAATCTTTTATGAATGTTAATATTTCCTACATTGATATCACACATAAATTGCAGATACCAAGAACATTTTAAAAAATGGTAATGGCCATTCTTAATATTACTAAACAATCTTAGATTGACAGCTTTAATGAAAGGCATGGGAACAAAATAATTCCTGAGAGATGTATTTTACATGAAACAGGATTCAAAATACCCTGACATCATTACAAAGTGCCCAAGGCCATGTGTTAGGCCATGTGTTGACACAGTTATCATTTTTGGGGATATTTTTTACTAGAATGTGTGGTGGCAAGTGGCCAGACAGGGTCTGTAGAATGGTCAGTAAGATGTAAGGTGTATGTGTGTATGTGAATGCTCTGAATAAATGGCCATGTTATAGCAGTGGCTGGACCTCAAGAAAGAATGAAAAATCTCTGCTGTAAAGTAAAACAGGTGCTAGAGAACTTCATTTCCCCTCTTCCCCTCCCCCCCTCCCAATTTTTCTCAGTCTGTAGGCATTTGTGATAATCTTAAGAGAGGAGAAAACATTTTTAACTACTCTAAGATCAAAAGAGAAATAATTCTGGTCTGAAAGATCTGTAATATGAAGGTGTCCTACTCTGGATTAAAAGCCTATTTCTATATATTGGCTTTGGGATAGGAACTATGGAGAGATTAAATAGAGTCATATTTCTATCACTCTGGTCTACAGTGAGAACAAATCCCATTAGAGAATTTACTTAAGAATATATTTATTTATTATTTAATTATTTAATTCTGGAGATAAGGCAGATAAATGAATCTTTTTTAACAAGTTAATAAAAAAGAGTCAGTTAAAAATAGGAATGAAAGAGAGGTTAATATTCATCAAACATTCCTGTTTGCTTAAAGTAGAGTTAGAATCCTACATAAGATTATGATAAGACTAGGAAAACAAATGGAAGAGAGTTACTGAAAATGCAGAAACAATTCTGTGTCAGGTAGATCCTGCACTGAACAACTGGTCAACAAGACATCATTAAGTGAAGCAGTATCATTCAAAATTCCACTATTCTTGTTCTGCTGTGGATATGCACTTGTGGTCATTATTCTGGTCTCAGTAGGTCCTTGGCTTCACCTGCTAGACCTAGTCCATGAGTTTATTCCACAGTGCTTATACTTGTAAATAGGCAAGAAGTTAAGAATTAATTGTAATATATAACGCACAGGTAGGTCTACAAACTTGACACCATAATACCTAAATTAGAACCTGAAACTCACAATATAGTAAAACAAAGATACAAAACAATAGTTCTCTATGTAAAGAACACTTTAACATCTCAGTTCAATTATCATAACTGAACATTCATCTGTAAATCAGCACTGTAGTCTGATATTAGAGTAATTTCTACAATCTAATAAACGACCTAAACATACTGTGTCAAATAACTTGCCTACATACTTGACATTAAACAGATACTAAAGTGTATTTGCTGGCTCTTGCCATAAATGACTACATGAGGTATAGTCAGGGAAGAACCATTTGTTTCTCAGACACTTTGAAAGGTTTCCCTGAGACACACTCTCCATTCAGCAGGATTTGAGTTTGAAAGCTGATCAAACCACAAACCAAGGTATACTGCCTTTCTAACATGCAGTGCAAGCTTTCTTTAAACTCACAATATATTACCACGTTACTGAAGGAAGAGCCTTTCTGGTACCTGGCTTAGATCCTTGTCTTGATTTGTAATGTCTTCTGAGTCTCTGGCACTAAATCTGGCTTAGTGTTAAGATGTCTAGTCATTTAGTGCAACAACCTCTTTTATGCTTGGCTTCTGATGAAATATATTTTTGAATATACATTTCTTTTCCAACTTGAAATATTTGGCAGCTGCCTGTTTCATTTGGAGGTACTACAACAATTGACTTAATATTAGCATATTTATAGAAGTGAAAGAGTAGGTTTTACTTGCTGTATCTTTTACTTCCTTAGGGTGATATCAGCAATCCAGTCATTTCAGAAACATAATTTTCATTTTTAAATCCTGATATTCAGTTGTTTAATCTGGATCTGACCTCTCTTAGTATTCCAAGATTTCCTTAATTTCCTAAAACAAATTTGGGGCATAAGTTACATACATTCTGGTTGGTTTGGTTTTTTTCCCGATAACCCTGTAAATAACATTTTGTAATGTTGCAGAAGATCAAAGAATCTGGTCGTGCACTAATGTTTCAACAAAAATGGTATTTGTCAAATGTTCTTGCAGAGAATATTAAAAGGAAATTGATCAAGATAAAAAACCTCAAAATATTATGGCAAAAGGAAAAAGACTAGTTCATTTGAAGTTTGCACACCTAAAGAAACATTATTCAGTGTCTGCTTATTACAAATAAAGGTTATTTATTACTGTAGCAAAATGACTGTTATGAACCAAACCAACAACTTTTCTTATATGAAGTGAAATGTTTTATTCTAAAATAGATAAAGGCTATTAAGTATATGAAAAAAAAGTGACAAAGTTATAAGTTTCAGACAAATCCTAACTACCTAGATGTAACTCTAATTCACTTCAGATATAAGTTGAAAATATGAAGGAATTTGATAGTACAGAATTCATCAATGTCAGAATAATATTTGCTTTGGCTATATCAGACACTACATGCCAAAAGAAATAAATTATTATAAAACAGACATTGCAGAAAAGACTTCAGGAAATTTTAGTTTAAAAACAAAATAGTCCTAACCCAAACAATCCCACTAGCATGAGTTGTTACATAAGAGTTCGCGCTTTGTCATATTTTATTAATTAAAATTTATAAACCATCTGTGCAATGTTCTTTGCTAACATAAAATAAAGTAAAATAAACATAATTACTTATATGTTGGTTCATAGTGTTTGTGTGTATTTATAGTACAAAAGGGAAGAAATATATTATATAGGAATAGTTATACAGTAGATATCAAGATCAAATAGGCAAGGTAAATTTTTTTAATAGATGGATGGATAGATGGATGGATGGATGGATGGATGGATGGATAGAAAAGCACTGTTGAAAAAAACACTCCAAAACTTCTCATCAATTTTCATTTTTTTAACTCCAACTTCCCTTTTCTTAATATTTTTCCTATATAGCCTAAATCTTATGTAATTCAGTTAAGTGTATTGTACCTGCATATTCCTCATGCCTTTTAGAATGTCTATCAGTAAATATAAAAGGGGGGGAAATGTAGACTGAGAAAATTAAGCCTTATTTCAAGTTTGCCTCTGAGAAACAAAAAGAAATTTTGATAAAATCTTCATACTTAGCCTATTTTAGCTACAGAAATTCCTCAATAGGCACTTTTCTACAGTTCCAACTACTTAAAAAATTTATTTGTCATGAATATTTGTGATGTTCAGGTGGTGGTGTTTTTTTCACACGTGCTTTCTCTTTAAAAAATTAGGACCAGGAAGTTATTTACATTTGGCTCTTATTAAATTTAGACTTTATACAACACTTAGTTATGGAAAAACTGATATTTTCTTAAGTCACATTCTGTGAAAGTCATTTTGAAGAGAATAACATATACTCCTCATCAAAATTAAAACATGGGGAAGAGAACTGGTGGAAATGCTAAATAGTGATAAATACAGCTAAAATTACCTACACAGAGAATAAATTATATTGTAGTAACTTTCCTTGCCTTAAAAAGTCTTCAGACTGCAATGAAATATCTCACAATTTTTGCCTACACATCAATTTTATTATTAAAAGTTTGGGTGATGATTACAGCAATTAAATTAAAGCTGTGTTAGTGGAGTCTCCACATGGTGTTGCATGTGAGATTTGAGCTTCAATGGCTCCATCAATACTTGGACTGTTGGAGCTATTTCCTTAGTCTGTCTTCAGCATCCTTGAGAGATCCTTGTCACAGAACAGCCTGCATCTGGATGCTCACACAGTTCAAGCTGCTCCCAGACAGTATCCAGACCCAAATTTCCATTTCCTTCTACTGTTAACGCTCTCACATTTCAACTAGCACCATTGTTCAGTCAGTTTCAGAAAATGCCAGTCTGGGTAATGGTTTAGCCACAGTCCAAACCAGTATTAATTTCCAGCAATATTGTTCCACTGCTCTAAGGCAGTGATACTCGCAATCTTGTCATCTCAACTTACATTAAGGCAGACAGAAAGGCTAATGGCATGGAACTGGCTAAGTGGTGTGGATAGACTAGAAGTTGTGTAAGTTTTACACCCAGAGAGAGGAGTGGTAAGGAGTCAGGTGCACAAGATTTACTTTTGTGCTTGAATTAAGGTACCTCCCTCATTCTGGACATTCTGCTTTCCTCTCCCAGTCTGAGGTCCACCTTGGCTGTTCTCCACACGGCTTTGTCATCAGTACTATGAGAAACTGTGATGCCAAAGTGGCAGATTTTTTCTGATGATACTACTCCTTCCCTTTCAGAAGTCACTATTAGCTCTATTAGCTCATGTTTAGCACCAAGAGAGGGACAAACTTTCTTTTAAAGACAATTGGTAATATTGATGAAATAACACAACTTATTCTAGGTAAATTTGTATTTTGAAAACCTTGGTCACACCACAGTTGACCATTTATTATAGAATAAATCATTACTTAATATTCTGCTAATATACATCCCATTTTTTATGATAAGCAAGCAATGTAGACATTTTAGTATGATTGGAATTACATGTATACAACTGACTGATTAATTGCATAGCCAGTGAAATGAGGTAAAGATATCAGTTACCATATTTTATCTTTTATTCATGCAAATCAGAAAGAAATTTCATTTTTGCTTTTATTTTTTAAATACTTGCAGAAAAAAAAAATTAAAAAGAAGCAAAGAAACTATGGAGAAAGAGACAATGGAGCTTCTGTTATTACCCAGCAAGAAACATGTACAGGCATGATAGAGGCAAAGTTATTGTACAGAGACAAGTTATTGGCTGTCTGAACATTTAAGAATTCCATGAAAGTGGTACGAATTCTAAGAGTGGGAGATTGAACTGATGTTATTTCACCAGAGAAAGAAGGTGTTGAAGAAGTTTAGGCTTCAGTTTTATGTTCAAAATTTTCCTATGGATAAAGGAGGAAGAAAGAAACATATAAAGACAAGAATTTAAAATTAATATTCTTGAAAACTTAATGATTTAATTGTAGAATTACTATTAGTCAAGTAATTGACTAATAATAAAAAAGAAAAAAAAAGAAAGAAAAATAAAGGAAAGAACACCACTCTTACAGATAAAATACCATTAATAATGCCACAGTTAAAATTGTTGCATATATCCTATAAAATGTCTATGCCTTTATCTGGTGCTATGGTCAACCTTCCCCAGCCCCGCTGGGTCAAGAAAAACAAGGCACATCACCAGGAAAATCAAGACAAATTCAAACAGAGCAAGCCTGGCAAATCTTCATCCTGAGGTCTTGCAATCTCAATACACCACCTGTGGCCTGTAACAAGCACTGGCAATATTCAGAAATAAATGAAATACAGTATGCACAAAACAAATTCAACGTGCTTGGGAACAGAACGGCAGTTTTCAAACCTGCGTGTAGAAGATTAACTGCTCAGCTTCTTCTGCATATTTTCTCTGCTGTGGTTCTTCTTGTCAAGTACAGAATGCAAACCCTCTCCTGCTCCCTTCTTTTTAAGGAATAAACAGTTTGGGGAAAAAATAAAAATAAAAACAAGAAACACTCAGCACAAGAATGCCTTAACAATACCATCCATCACTGAAGATTACATAACTTTTTGCCTTCTGATTCAGTAGCAGCTGCTGCCAAATCTCCAATAATATTGACAGTGTTTGGTTTTGTTTTTTTCAATTAAAAATGTAAAGTGTTTTTCAGCTTCTAATTTTTGTAATTAATACATCAATATGAAATTCAACAGGAAATCAAACATATTCTTGCCAAGCACCTAACAACAGTCTATTATGTGTTTTATGTGTTTTATGTGTTTTATATGTTTTAGAGAACAAAACCATGTTTTGAATTCCCTAAAAAAATGCATTTTTATTTATAATGTTCATTATAAAAATCAAACATTTCTTGCTGGGCTATTTTTCTGTGGTTACCTACATTTTCACATTCTCTCAGCTTCAGGTGGGAAATAACCCTGAATAAGACTGGAAAATCACTTCCAGTCTTGTCCTAAGTCCAGGGTCATTGAAATTATTGTGTTTTCATTAACTCTGATCAGCTTTGGAAAAACACTACTGCTTCCCAAATCATTCATTCAGAAATACTTTTAAAAAGAAGGTGTGGGGCAACCACAAAATTAAGAAAAAAAAATCAAGCAAAATTTTCTTAATTTCTCAGAAAACACAAGATCAGAATTCTCTGACAATTACAAAAGGGATTAATTATTTTAGAGATCACTTTTATTTTTGAGTCTGCCCATAAAACCTAATCACTGCTTTGTCATCTTAACCTGTCCCATGATTATTTCTCTTATTTCCAAAGGAAAATACACCTTTTTTTTTTGAAGAAGAAGAAATACAAGGAATGAAGAAAACAATAGTTCCATTCTCTGCACCTTCTTCAGAAACACTGATAAGATTCAATGCTGAGAGAATATTTTTGGTAGGTTTTGTAAGCTATGGCATACATTTCCATTAGAGCAGCTGTTGAATTTTAATCTACTGATTAAAAAATGCAGGGGATTGCAGAAGAAAATTGTCAGTAATGTTTCTACCTCATGCTTGAATAAAATTTTTGTAGGAGTCATCCTCAAATATAAAGCAAACCTTAAAAAAGAAACTTATTAAAAAAGCTTCACTTAATATACTAATGAAATAAAAGCATTTCCAGGAGTTTTACCTGAGCATTGATGTCTGTTGAAGTTTTTTTTTAAAGATAAATGAAATGGCTGGATATTTCTTCCTATTGTTTTAGTTATTTAACTTCAATGTGGGTACTCTGAAAAGTCTGATATTTCATGTTCCTTAGCAGTAGAAGGGACTTGAGAAAAACAACAACCCTTCTACATCAAAAAAAGAGTTGTACTCATTGCAAAATATAAATTATGACCTTACTTAAATTGAAATTGCATTCTAAGAACATTCTTTTTTTTCCCAGTAAGCTTCACAGATTTAATTTTTAATAGAGAATTATAACACAGTATTTTTAAAATTTATTTATTATCACTATCAATTGATATGATGCTATTATCTCAAGGATATAAAAAAAGCTGTAGAATTCAACTTGTCTTACAATTTTGCAAGTAATTTTTATAATTTTCAATTGAAGTTAAGGAAATAACGTTCCTGAATATTTGTTTCAAGATGGCATACTGCATATTTCCTGTGAGTTGCAGAGAGTGATAAAGAGAGAAAATTTAAATAAATTCAGTAGTAGTCCTAACTGAGGTCACACCAAAGTGCAATGGAGAAGAAAACCAACCTTTGGCCAAACAACATCACGTCAACTGAACCACACCAGAGAGTGCCATGTGTAGTCATTTCTTGAACACTCCACCACTCGCTTGAGTAACTCGTTCCAATGTCATTCCAATTTCAGTAAAGAAACTTTTCCTAATGTCAGACTTGAATCTCTCCTGGTCCAGCTTGAGGCCATTTCCTCCTGTCCTGTTGCTGTGCACCCTTGCACCAAAACTAGCATTTCCACCTTCAATACTGGTCATGGATTTGAAGTAAAACAAACACAAATCATGTAAGGTGTGGCTTTATATAAAATTTTGAAGACTCAGTATTTTTACTTTTACATAGATATCAATATAACTTTTTGTCTGTATAGAAGCTCTTCACACCTGCCTCTCTTTTCCATGTCTTTGATTATCTGCAACTTGTCAGCCTTAGCAAGAGTTTTTTTCTTTGTTCTATTGCTACCTGGTTTAAAGAGGAAAAATACATAAGTATTCTAATGACTGTAAATGTTAATCTTGTGCTACATGTGAAGAGAGTAGGTGGACTTTGCTGGGTACAGTTATTTTTGCTAAAAGCTTAACATTGAAATATCATTTCAGCATTCTATGCTTGAAGCATAAACCTACAATCACAAGAATTAAATAAACTGTAGGTCAGTTTCTTACAGTAAACTTAAGTGAGACATTTTTCCTTTTCTTAGTGATATCTCACAAACATGGCATTTACATAATACTCTTCTTTTTCCTGGACTGAACTTTGAATTTATTGCCCAGAAAATAAACTAATGAATGATCATTTACCAAGATATTTTATAATCCATAGATTTGTCCTCTGCCTCATGTAGAAACCCATACTGTACATAAAATCCCTCAATATATTCTCTTTTAATTACTGGGGGTTTATACCAAACTGTTTAATTCAGATATTTTGCTTTTATATTTGAAATAAAACCAAACTTTTTCATTTTCAGGAAATCAGTGACAGTTTGATAAATTAATACTAGTTATTATTAGAAAAAAAAGGAAAAATAAACCAATCCAAAATGGTTTTATTCTGATTTTTCATACGAAACCATCCTCAGTCACAAAGCCACAGCTTTAAAACAATTCAAATATTTATGAAATAATCAATCTTCATTTAAATAAATTCAGTTGAAGCTTACATCCAGTCAAAGTGGGGGAGATGTAAAATAAAGGAATAAACACCGTGGAGGAAGAAAAAAATCTTACTTAAGCAAATGATAATTCTATCTATAAAATATTGTTGAGAAACTCAATCTGTATTATCTTTTGTGAAGTGTTTTCCACAGTGCCTTTTAGGGAACTGAACCTTTGGAGATGAGGTTGAAGCTGTGAGTTGGACAACTATTCTGTGATGAAACCTGCATGGAATTTGTTTCTATGCTTCTTTTTTTCAGTACTAATTGGCTTCTCACTTCATATGTCACACAACTGTGACATATGAACACCTATTCCTGAATATTTAAAAATTGTCCTAAGGATCAGAGGGGAAATGCTTTCAAATTTTTTTCACAGATTTTATGAAAGAAGTGTCATGTGCCAACTACCTGGGCAAGTCTTTGGTTTGGAAGGTCAAATTGTTTTCAGAGACACCAGACATTCAAACAGTGAAACATATTTATCTCACTTTGCCCCTGATTTCCACCTGTCCTTTTCTGAACATTTATATTCTTGTAATAATTTCCAGGTTTGATTACTTTAATTATGTGTTTTTAAGAATTTAAATATTTAATCTGATGGCAGATGTTGTACATGATAGGAGCGGCTTCAAACACATAAATCACTACTGTTTATTGTATGGTCATCCAGTTGCTTTCAGAAAAGTTCTGCGTTAAAATCTTTCTAAACTAGTGCTGGCTTTCACATCCCAAAATGCCCTCATGCTTTGACCTAAACTGTTTTAAGGCATAATCCAGTTATTTTTTCTGTCTCATCACAGAGGTTAAAATTGTTGTCTAGGAATAGAGAATTATTTTAAGAAGGTAAAGGAAAAAGCCTGAGACGTGAGGGTTTTTTTCCTTCTTGTCACTCCTTTCATATATCCCTGAACACTCTCTAAACAGGATAAAAAATTTTATGGAACATACCAACATTTGGGGGTGTTTCTCTTGCACCTTGACTAAGCCTACTATGTGATAAATATGATTGTGGTTTTTTTCTAAAATATCTTAAATATTCTTTTTTGTATTTTTATTTTTTAACTTTTTATATCAGTAATGAACACTGGAGAACAATATGTAATGAGGAAAATGGTTTATTACAGAGAAGGTTTTGTGCATGACTCATGACCTTTTGTTAAGCATGAGTGCCACCAGGGTCTTTTTGAAAAATCTTTGTGTAACGCATTGCTGAGAAAGAGAAAAATGGCATGCAATTTCATCTGGCTTGTGGAAACACAAAACACCTCAAAGTAAAAAACTTTGCAAAATATACATTTGTTTATCATCACAGGACTAGGGCAGTTCTTGTTTTTCATAAATGTTATTCTCAATGCCATATTTGGAATAGAACAAAGCTTTGGGAGTTGCAGCAACTAAAAATCTTAGCACTTTTACATGTTTACACACTCTTTTCAATTATTCCAAGACACTAATTGGATATTATTCTAATATTGTAATAGAATTAGAATGAGCTACACATAAATTATCCATAACATTGATCCAACATATTTGCTCTTTTGTAGCAGTGATAGTATTTTGCATCTTATTTACATATGTATATGAAAATGCCAATCACAATCCATCTTTGTTACACAAACTGAATCTTCTCATAAATATCCATATTTATGTTTTCAAATTTACTATGAGAAAAATCTATGTCTGAGATAAGTCAGATAAATTCTTAGTAGATTTCACATCTTATACTTTCTTTAGGGTAATTAATCTGATTGAAATACTTCTTGTTTCATGGTTCTTCTTTGCAGGGGATATATTACATCAAAGTTTTTCTATGACTTTGGCATGCAGATGACCTGGTTGGAGTGTCTAGTCCATAAAGTAGAACAGAACCATGAAATTTCTAAGCATCAGCAAAGTAAATGTAGCCATATTTAGTTTATATTCTTGTGGGTTTTGGTTTTGCTCCAGCAGGCTGTAAAACAGTGTTGAATTTTTACTTAATTTTTAATGAATTTTTTGCTTTAATACTGATTGTGTTAAGCAACACCAAAACCCCTAATTTTTGGTGATAATGTCAATGGAATTTGCATTTTACTTGCAGGCATTGATTAAGGTCAAATTCTTACAAAATTACATAAGTGTATAGTTGTATAGGAACTGGGTGAGATTCACTATGAAATACTGAAACAATGTAGTAAAGGAATACATAGTTACAAAATGCCAGTAAATTCCATCAGCTTTATATGCTTTGCTGTTGTTTTCTCTTAATTTCTGCTTGGCAAATGAGTGTTTGTTTGGATACAGCATTATTTATCAATTTTATTTTAATTTATTTTAAATAATCTCTTTTCTCTAATACTACATTAAATCATAGACCAGGAAACGTACTAATTTGTATCGAAGCGTTAACTGCACATTGTTGTTGACTTCTTTAATGCTGTGTCTAAGAAGCAACTGAAATATCATGTTCACTGATATTGAACTAAATACATCATCTATGGAACATATATAATTACACACATCCATTTTCAAATATATTTTAAAATATGCTAGTCTTTTGTTGTTCTTATAGCTTAATAGACTTAGTTTGCTGATTCAGAGATATTGAAGCGCCTGAGGTAAACTCTTAATAAACTACTCCCATATTTGGAACTCAGTTCAGGTCTATAAGTCAGATCAAAAGTCACAAGTCACTTTAGATTTTCTGTTCCCCTTTATTTTTTTTCATTTCTGGATCCTTTTTAAAACTTTGCATATTTTTGCCTCAACTACTTTTAGTCTTTTGAATTAGAAACACATATGAGAAGCTGTTTACAGCAATATATGTAGATGGAGATGTTTATTTTTACTCTTTGACAATTTAGCATAGCCACACTGCAATTACCTTACTCTTTACTCTTTCTGTTCTGAAAGAGCTAATGATGACACACTTTGAAAAGTCTAAAACTAGAGAATGTGAAAACAGCAGGGAAACAAGTTACATTACATAGGGAATGTGGTAGAAATATCATTATCATTTTTAAGTACTCAAAACTTCAGAGGATTAGGTTTTCATATTTATTAACAATTGGTGACTTGTGCCCATTAAAAAACCCTGTATCTTCAGACACAGATATTCTATACAAGTTAAAATTCAGACACAATGTTTTTTCCTCCAAATATGCAACATACAATTTTAGAATTCTCATTAGGGAATTTGTAGAAATTTTAATAACAGTGAAAGTAAAGTAACTGAGTATCAAGAATTAATTTGGAAATGTCTGTGGTTACTGCAAGCTACATGATAAAATTTTGCATATACTGATGGCATAGACTTTATACTATAATACCTTCATTAACCCACTGCATAGTTTTAAACCAATCAGAAAAGTAAACCCTATACAATAGTTTTAACATCTTAGAGGTGGACAGCTATTGTTTGAGAATTGTCACGGTATGTCTAAAAATTTTAACCCTTTGTTGTTGTTATATCTGAGAATTTAAAATATAAGATTTTTTTTTCTTTTTATATTAACATGGAAGGTGGTCATATGCATCTCCCGGAAATCTTATTATTTTTTCTTAAATTCAGTCTTGATAAAAGATGCCACATCCATTCTTCAGTGCCAATTACTGATAAAGGGTTCTTGTACTTAAAGTAAGAGAAGCCATGTCTACCAGTTTTGGACAGCCACAGAAGGCTGATTTGAGATTTGATAACATATAAAATAAGGTCATGTTTTTCCCTTAGATATCTGAAATCAGTTAAATAGTATGTGAATAGAGCTAATTTTTGGCTTTTAATAGTGAAGATTATTAAAAAAAGCTTAAAGAAAGAAGCTGGTTGCAGTTTTATCTATTTGTCACTAGCCCAGAAAAATGCACTTGGTAATAAATAGGTAGCTAAGGAAGTCCTATTCTGTAGGGAAAGCTATGTCAACTAGGACCCTTTCTAAAAAATTTGGAAAGAATTTTGACTTAAAAAAAGTTATTAGAATATGTAAAGCAAACTGTATTTCAAAGCTTCCAGCTAGAGAAATGAGCACTCTTTTACTATTTGATGTCAGTTCTTATTAGTTCTAAACATAATGAACAGTGATTTAGTATTTGGTGTGTTTATCCAGATTATGCTGTTATCTCTGTTTGGTGCTTTGCATAAGTGTTTTTACTTTAATCTCTGGTGTAAAGATTGTGTGGTGTTTCAAATGCCAGTAGGGACTAAATGCCATTCTTGGAAAGATATGCTTTTGAACTGGCAAGGAGACCATAATTGTCACTGAGAGTAAGTAGTTTTTATGTCAAGGTTGTCAAACCTATTTTGCTGCCAACTCTTGGCCTGAATTCTACTTAATGCCAGATGGTATTGTTTTTTAAATGTTCTTGAATAGAGCAGATCATTAATTCCCCCTGGATTTTCTCAGACACCTTATATGATGAATTTTCCTGCCCACATGCCTCTGCAGTCTGTGGTAGTCTGTTATTTCTTCCTTTTTATTGTGCAGAAATCATGATTCATTCACGTACTCTATATAAGCTGGGCAACATAAGTACATGTTCTTTTTTTTTTTTTTTTTTAGGTGAATGTTTGGTTTTTCAACATACAATTATTTGCAGGCATAGTTGGCATTATTTAGACACCCAAAAGTGCACCTAATTGCCTTGACTGTTCCTACAAATCATCTAGGGAAGACGCTTACTGATAAGAAATATTCTTTCTGTTTTGTGAATGGGCAGTTATCTGGCAGTGTCAGAGAGCTGGCGCACACTGTGTGCTTGTTTCCAAGACCCTTCAACCCAGGCCACTCGAGACTGATTCTCCAGTGCTCCACATATTGTACATTTGCACACTGTGTGCTTGATACCAGATTGTACTAGTGAATTCCCAGGTTTAGGGCCTGTGAAAAGAGATCTTTGTTAGAAATGGTAGAAATCATCGCAGTGCTTTCTTTGCCAAGAAAGCATGCGGTTCATATTAATAAGAAGGCCCCGTGAGGTTGCCAAGTTAGGCACTGAATTACTTGTCACTGCTGGAGGAGTTTTAATGATTAAAAGCTGCTTTCTCTTTTCCACTAAGAAATTGTGAAGTAGTAAAGAAAATTACTCTGTCTTTCTCTTGTGGGGAATCCAAACAAAGAAGCTGTTTCATTGTACCTAGTCAAAATAATATTCCTGGCACCAATATATCTGAAGTTTTAGTCCAGTTTTGACGCTGTTCAAGATTACAACAACACGGACTCCGACTCAGAAGGCTGACAATGACTCAGTTTATTACCCGGGAATTTCTTCCCTTTATGCTATTTTACAAAGAACAACCCAAGGGGTGGAAGAAAGACAAACTTCTTCAATTACATTGGTCAAGTCAGAGGGACATCAAGAAGAAGTCCCTCCTAGGGAAAGGAATGTAAACAAAGGTTACAGTTAGGAAATCATGTCTCTTGTTGACAAAAAAGTCTCTGGGAAAGAGTTTCAGAGAAACCAAAACATCACAGGCACAAATCAGGGCTGTACACTTTCTGTTAAGGGTGTTATATTTTATAAAACTTAAGGAAATCAGAGGTTCCAGGTACAAAATTAAGACAGTGGATATCACTGAGTTTGTGAAACAGAAAGACATCACTTTCTGGCTTTTTGAATTATGGTTTCTGTTAAATACCTCATGATTTCTCTTTGAAATCTCCAAAATTCTTCCAAAGATACTTTTCAACAGTCTTGAGAGCACAGTGACTCAAGAACAGTTGTTTATTAGGAGTTTTGGTCAAGTGAAATTTAGTGGAAAGAATCTGAGCGTCTTGTGAAAGGTATAAAGGTCTTGTAGAATTTTGGGGCTTATTTTTTTAGAACTAAAATAAACATTTAAATGGGGGGGGGTGGTTTTGGTTTGTTTTGTTATTGGGATTTTTTTTGGCTTTTTTTTTTTGAGAGAGAGAGAGAGAGTTAGAGAGCAGCTTCTCCTCATTAAATTTTCTCCTTCAGATTCTTGTGTCAGGGGCAGCCACAGTGTTCAGAAAGGTTTTTCTCAGTTGTTTTTCAGAAAAAAACCCTGTGATTGGTTTGTAAATTTAATCTTTCTGAGCTGTACATTTTGAAATACATTTAAAATTTTAAATATGATGTCATGTCTCTGGCAAGGTCAATGAATACTGGAAAGTAAAATGTTAAAACTTCGTCACTTTTGTGTGATGCAGAGGGGAAAAAACCCAGTCTGCTCTGAAGCATAGGTGGTATCAGTTTTGGAGTGTTGCCATACTGAGTTCCACTACGTTGGTTCCAATTTAGGAGACAGATAAGCTCCTCTCATTTTTAAAATCTCTCAGCGTCTGTATTGATCACCTCACATAAAATTGACAGTATGCACAATTTTATTTGTGCTTCTACAGGTTGGTTTTAGTTTGGTCATATCATTAAAGTCGCAGAAAAACCTCCAAGGTTCTTCTCAATATAGTTCCATAACATAGGACACTGATATTTTAGTTTCAAGTATCATGGTATTTTGACAGGCAACTGTAAGGAAATCATACCTGTGGGTATTTTGCTATCTAGCTAAGTTTATTATTTCAATATTCCATTTCATCCCATCCCATTTGTGCTTGGTATACCAGAGAGAATCCTATTGTTTACAGTGAATATAAATTTAGTATCTATTATTCCTGGAGGAATTTTTTGTTTGTTTATTAAATTCTTTATGGATGACATTAAGACTTAAACAAAAGAGTATTCTTTTTCTGCTACTAAGCTAGGACTGCATTTACAAGCAAATATCTTTTGATTTCTAACTGTGTAGAATCATCTTGCATTTGAATTCTATTAATTAAAAGCAAATAAACAAAAATATGAAGCCCCTGAAGGATTTAGAAAAGTTTTCTTTGCTGGGGAAAAAAAAAAAACAACAAACCCAACCTTTTACTAAAGCAGAAGCAGAATAGTCATACATTTAAATTGTAAATGAAAAATCATATTATGGTTTTTCTTGTGGACATCCATTTCAATCTCTCTAATAACATATGCAGCTGAAAAAGCCAACTGTCATCCCAGCATTTCCAGCTACTCAGTCATGAGCTGTTCTGCATACAGATACACAGAATCTCTCACACAAATTCATCCTAGGATCTCCAAAGTTGCCAGCCTTATTTGTTCTTTCATGATACTGTAGTTTAGAAAATGTTGCTGTTGACGTCTCTTTGTCAGACAAAAGTATAATGATCCAAAAAGAGTAGATAGTTTTGCCATGATAAATTTCTTTTTATCTCAGTCAAATAAAATGTACTTTGAAATAAGAAAAAATGGATTTGGAAAATACTGTCACAAATTTAGAACATTGTTATTCATGGTAACAGTTTTTATACACTAGACTATCAGCCCAAAAGATTACCACTGTTCATAAAGGCTTCACGACTGAGGCCTTGTTTGATGTCCTAGCAGCTGTGGAGAGGATGGTGGGAATGGCAGGGTTGCCGCTAAAAAACAACCTTCTTTAACTCTCTGGGAGGTAAAAAGGCACAAAACGTGTGCTTTACTATTGACTTCTGGAGAGTAACTCCTTATCATATCCTTTTAGGCAGCTGGAGCTGATGTTTTGCCTTTCCCTGTGACTGTGCGTGCACCATTACTAGCACCTCTTTAGCACTAACCCTAAGACTCATCTTGTAAGATCTCTGGTCAAGAACAATAGACCACAATTATGCATCCAAGTTCTGCATTGAAATGTAAGGGTACCGCAATGCTTACTTTCTTTTTAAGTTTTCCTTGAGATAGCTGTATTAATTTATCTAGCAAAACCAGCTGTCGAGACAATGTGTAAGTTACTGCTGTTATAGGAGTACAAGAATGAGAAGAAAGAGGGAAAGATTCTAACATGAAAGAGTAATTAAAGTAAACACTCTGACAGAGGTCATTAAGACTTGATATCACCAATGCTTTTAAATAGTTGCAGTTTGCTTGTCTTGGAATACTTCACTCCTTAATTACATATTATTTCATACAAACCTGGAAAGTCAGCCCTTTTTCATATACTTGAAATATATTTGGGTTTTATTAATTCTGCAGTGGGAAAACATATTCTTCTGCTAAGAATCCAGCCTTTATTCTACTAACACTGACCAATAGGCTAACTTAGAAGTATATTTACACTGGTATAGTAAAATACCAAACTTTTTTAAAAGATATAATTATTATTTTTAATACTTTATGTGAAACATGTTAAGCAGATTTAATAAACCAATCATGAATAATACTTTCATATTTATGTTGTTGATAAATGATACAGAACATCAAAGAGATTTGGTAATGCATCAGTTTAATGTATTCTTGTAATGGAAGCTCTTATTCACTAGAATTATTTTTGTAGCATGTCTTGTTCTTTCAATAGCTGTCATTTAAACATGAAAGGTTCTTGTACTGCATTGCCTTAGGATATGGATTTCTAAATAAATGATATCTAGTCTAGTGTGGTGAAGTATTGGACAAATGGGAGTAAAATGTTTATGGAATACTGCCAAATCAAAATGGCAGCAGATAAAATCTGCATTAGTACAGAATAAATTTTAAATACAACTGCTTGTGATTTAAAAATTAAATTTGAAATTCAGAACTTTGGATATTAAAATATATTGTCTAGTTAAATGTTTTTCCATAGTCTTCTTTTCCTCTTTTTTAGCAGAACTGAAGTTATTCCAAACCCACTACTACAAGGTGGTAATGGGTGGTACTACAGCTTTGTGTGTTGTTTTTTCCTGGGGCAGTAAATTTTATTCATGGTGGCTGTGTTTTGGATTTGGGCTGGACATAGGGTTAATAATATAGAGATGGTTTTGTTATTGCTGAGCAGGGTTTACACAGAGCCAAAGCTTTTTCTGCTTTTTGTGCTGCTGTGCTGGCAAGGAAGTTGGGGTTGCATGGGAGGCTGGGAGGAGACAAAGCCAGGACAGGTGACCCAAAATGACCAAAGGGATATTCCAGACTATGTGACATCATGCTCAGTGTATAAAGTGGAGGAAGAGGGAGGAGAAGGGGGACATTTGGAGTGATGACATCGGTTTTCCAAGGAACTGTTACATGTGAAGGGGCCCTGCTCTTCTGGGGATGGCTGAACATCTGCCTGTCCATGGAAGTGCTGAATGAATTCCTTGTTTTGCTTTGCTTGTGTGTGAGGCATTTGCTTTTCCTAATAAACTGTCTTTATCTTAGTCCAGGAGTTTTCCGGCTTTCTCACACTCAAGAAAATGAGATACAAAAGTTTATACAATCTGTAAAGTGGATGGCAAGAGTTACAACTGTAGTAAAATGAAGAAATTGCGATTTTTCCTAACTTTTTCATCTTATGGGCAATTATGGCTAGACATAAAAGTCAGGTCCAGTCAGAGTGAAGGTTAATTTGGATACAATTTCTTCTCAGATAAACTGCTGAAGTATATTCCATGGAAATAATAAATAAAAAAGATACATTACTGAATTAAAAAGAAAACATGATGAAAACTGGACTTATTTAAATAGTTAAATAAACCCCAGATTATTTATTTCAGGAAAACTTTCTAATAAAAACAAAGATCAATAATGGAATTTGCACACCAGCTTAAACCATAACAAAACAAATCACTGGGAACAGCTTCCTTACAGCCTGAAGACGTTCAATTAGGACTCCTCTGTGAGATATCAGAGACCCAGATTTACATTGGTTTCCTAAGTAATTAAAAAATGAAAATGGGAACTTGAACTACTAGGTAAAATTCATTCTTTTTTGGAATTAAATATTCAAGAAATAATATTAGTGCTTGAGGATCTCTATATAGAATTATAGGTGTCCCATGACTGTGTTCTGTGTAAATGTAGACACAAACTGCCTTTTAAAGGAGAGTAACAGCAAGCACTGAGAAAATAAACTTGACCTTTTAAATTTAATAGCATAGAGACAACGAATGAACTAGGATGATATAGTAAGGTGTCCTCACAGTTCTTGAGAGAGTTTGTATACATATGCTGGTGTGTAAACTGTAAGTTAACAACAAATCCATGTGTCTTCTGTTGGTTACTGTGGTTTTTTTCTATGTACATTTACCTGTGGTCTATATACAGCTTCAATACTTACTGCAACTTTAAAAATAAAACTCCTTATATGACAAGATTTACACTTTTAAAATTTTTATTATTTTGATGAAGAATCTGAAGCACCATAGACTATTCATTTTCAATTCAGAAATTAAAATTTGCCTGTTTGCCCATCTTATTTAATTTAAATCAACATAATTTAGGAAATGAGAAGAAATTAATATCGAAGAAATCACTTTACTCTGAAGGCTTTCAGCAACTTTCTAGTTTGTGTAACTCTTAATTTTAAATTGTCACTTTTTTCCTCTCGAAAGGTTTAAACTGGTCACCATAATATTTGACAATCTCAAAATGGTTTAGAAAGAAACCCTTTCTAAGAGGATTATTGACTCTTATTGTTAAATATTTAAACTTAAGCCATGATTCTTCCTTACCAATCACTATGGTATTGCGGTGTGTTTTTATTGTGTTTTCAATTGCAGCTCATTTTCAGTGGTCTGTTCTATAGCCACCTCCCCTCCCCATTTTTTTTCTTATAATATATTTTATCCTTAATGGATTGTTCCTTTCCCCCTGTATTGTTGGTTTTGCCCTGGTTGTCTATCTTCCCTAGGCCTGCCCTTCCCTCCTCCTACAGAATTGTCAATCCTTCCCTAGCCCTGCCTCTTCTTCCAGACCCTTCCCTGTCAATCCCCCAACCTTCGACACCCTAGTGGTTAGTTTAAACTGTTCCCTCCCCTTGTGTTCTTTCATTGGTCTGTGTATTGTACTCCCCACCTTACGTTCCTCCCCCATGTAACCCTTATTGGTTGGAAATTGTATCCTCTCCCAAGACCTCCCCCACTTATAAGCCTCTGCGAGCCCAGGTTTTGTGTCTTCTGTCCCTGACCCTCCTCGGAATAAACACTTTTGGAAATCACACAGAGGACCTCTATCTGTTCATTGTCCCTGCCCTCGATGCATGCCACCTCTGCTTTAGAGCTGCACCCTGGATTGCCTGGCTTTCTGGGGGCAGCCCACTCCTGGCGATGGTGCCGGGAGCTAGCTGGGCTGAAGAACATCGGCATCACATCACTATGGCACTTTATTTCTTCTGCTGTCTTTGTTCTTTGGTATTATTTTTTTGTGTTCACATTTTAGCTGTCTTCTCAGTATGGATATGTATTTCTTTGTCTTCTGTCAGATAACATGAATCAGTTAGGACTACCACTTTAGATGCTAATTAACCATTTGTCTTGATGATGGCATGATGGACAGTTCCTTATTTCTCTGTATTCATTTATCACTCATTCTCTATTCTTCTATTTTGTTTGAGTTCATTGTTTTATAAAGTTTGGTCTCTAGACAAAATACAGAGTGATTTGTATAAACCAACATGCCACTGCAAAAACATAACATTACCCTGATCATAAAACAGCAGTAAAGCCTGAAAACCTAACTCACCCAACTAGGTATGTTTGTATGGGAAAAATAAGACATTTATTAAAAAGGATACAATATGTATAGAGATTATCTGGAGTATTACTGTAAAATTTTGAATTATAATAGGTGTAAACATGGTACAAGACGCATATCGTTGGTGATATAAAAGAAAGAAGTAATGGCAATTATTCATGCCATGTAGAAACACAAGAAAAAATGAATATTTCATATGAACCTACAGAGAAACATATTTGTAAATGTGAATAGACTGAGAGGAAAAGTTGGCAGCTTTTCAAAAATGAAAGATTAATATAAAGTCACTGGTGTATTTATTGGAATTTCATTGGTTTTTAAGGAAAATGAGCCATTAGAAAGAAGGAAGTAATTTTGTAAACAGGTACACCTGAGGATGGACAAAGAAGAAATGATGGGTTCCAATTCTTGTTGGGACATTTATCAAGAACTTTTAAAGATTTATGTTCATGACATACAGAAGTAGCTCTTTGTGTGATAGTAATATAGAGGAGACTTGCATTTTTTAACACAATTGATACTAACTGCCAGAAGCATGTAAGCAAAAAAATTTAAATCACATCGAAGTCATGTCATATTCTACCTGTGTTCTTGCAATTATATTGAATTAGTTTACTCAAACTGTTTCCTTACAGGTAATTATTTTTACTTTGAATCAGGAGACTGAGATGTTACCAACCTTTTAGACTCGAGTCTAATTTTTTTTCCATTTTCCATTTGTTTTTTGCCTTTCTAGTTATTGTGAATGCCTGTTGAATTAATTAATTAAAGTACTTAAAATATAATACCACAGAAGAATTTGGGTGCTTTTTAAATGCACTTCTATTGTTACTGTTTTTGCTTTTCTTTTATTCTCGTTACATAGAAAATAATGAACAAAATCTAATTGTCCTTGTATTTCTCTGATTCTCTCCCAAATGCCTAAGTAACAAATTATAAATGTCATGCTCTTTACTCACTACTACAACATAATAAACCCACTTACAATCCTCTCAAACCCTAGTGATTTTAGCATTTGTGACAGTAATATTGTTAGTCACTGACCAATAATTTAATCTTAGTATTTCAGTGTGAGATAGTAGACCATAGAGAACCAAAGACTAATATCTGGATCTAATCTATTTTTAGAACTATTATTGAGCTGTCCAGAACTTGAAGTCGTATTTATCTAATCAGCTTTGAATCAATTTCCAGTGCTTATTCCCAGATTCTGTTTTAATGAGAGACTTCAAATGTTGTTTATGTAGCATAGGAGAACTGCTAGGAGAGGACAATATTGTTCCTATCAGAGTATATGCATTTAAACATTAATAGTTCTACAAAGAATCATATAACAGGAATTCAGAAAGTCAGTACAGTAGACTTTGCATATGACTAAGAACTCCAGTCATCCTTTAGGAATAATTGATTTTTAAAAAGTTAATATCCTTTTTCTTTTGAAAAAGTTCAATTATTTTTCCAGCTCCAGAAAACATTTATTTTTCCTCCCACCCGCTAAGTCATCTTGGTCGATCTAGTAATAACTACTAGTAATTGAACACTAAGAAAACCTGTATTTATTTAATGAAGACTAAATTTATTCACGTTTAGAAAGAGCAGTACTAATGCTAGTCAGGTGATACATGGTTATAGACTTAAAAGTCATTTTAGGACAACTTATCTGAAGAAAAATAAAGGAGGAATTTTTTTTCAGTATTTTGTAAGATTTGTAGGTAACTCTGTGATGCCTGAGAACATATTTCTGTATGTTTTGAAAGAGATATTGAGCTCTTAAAAAAACTCTCAACCAAGCAAACAAACAAACCCGATCTCCAATATTTCAATGAGAGATATCAGCTTGCTTTATTTTGGCAATGAATAATAATGCATGTTTTCTAGGTGATAAATAAATCATGTCATTTATTCAACTATAGAATTAGTGACCAACTGACTTTGTTTAAGCTTTGAATAGAAGAGGTAACTGAAAGGACTATTCTAGCTACCCAAAACAGCTTGGTACATGGAAAACTAAGATATTTAAAGACATGCCTGGGACAAAGGGGAAAATCAAAGTTGAAGAGTTAGCATCTCAATTGCCATTTCTTTAATATGAGAAGACTATGCATTCTAGGCTGCTTGTAAAGAAATAAATGGATAAAAGTAGATTTGATGCAGCGAATTCATCATAACATAATCATAATTCATCATAATCCTTTCATGGCCAAGCACTTGTGCTGGCATTCTACCATTTGAATGAACTACAGCTTAATATTCAGACAGCAATGTGTGACCTATGTTCTTAGCCTGTCTTTTTCAGTGGTATGAAGTAATCATGCCTTGAACATATAAATGGCTTAAAAAGTTGTTATAATTCTGTTTTTGAGGTGTATCCACTGGACTGCAAACCCACAGAGATTTAATGCACTGATACATTTCAGCTTGTTCCTCATCATACCTTGATTTTAGACATTTTAAGACGTCCTGGACAATTTAAAAGTACTTCCAGTCCTGAGTGGGTTGCATACTATGCTTTATTAAATGTTTTCATCTGTTGATTTCAGCTTCAGTTACGATGCTTAAAATATCTAATTAAACAGTAACTATTATCATAGACATTTCTGTGCTCTTCATATTGCAAGTATTTTTATCTTCTTGCAATAATGTATTCTTAGTCTCTATAAGTAAAGTGAACACAGGATAGAATATATTGTAGTTATTTTCATGAAGATGAATATTCTACTTTACAACCTGTTTTCAGTGCAATGTAGCTGACACTTGACACTGAAAAACATTTAATAATATTAATATCAATAATAAAATAACATTTTATCACAAGATATAACATACAAAATGTGTATTCTGTAATTATTATAATTGCTGATTACATTCTATTTCTCAAAAAGTACATATCAGCATGTGTGTTGCATTAATTACTAATTACAGTGTAAGCAGTAGATATCTTCATACCTATCAGGAGTTAAGACGGGGTAGATTATGATGGTAATTATGAACTACAGTATTTGCAAGGATTTTAAATCTTGCATAGCATTTTTTTATTATTATTATCTTAAATTTCATATCAGGCTGTGAATTTGGTTCATTTTTTTTTTTTTTTTGGAAACACATTGCAATTTAATAGAAAAATATAATGCAAAATGAAATGGACAAGCACAGTGTACTGTGTTGAATCAAGGTCAGTTTTCAGTAGAATTCACAAATGCTTTCCACTTCAAAACCAAATTTAATTTCCTAACTGCAGCTTCTTTATTTTTAGAGGTGTTCATAAACTGCTTGCAGGATTTTACTTCATTTTTCTATAGTGGAAAAAGAAAATGTGTTGTTCGCTTTAGAGACAGAAGAACTGTGAACATTTGTTAATGTCTCTTCCCAAAAACTTCTTCTCTAGGTGAGGACAGATCACAGAAACTTGTAACTTAAAAAATTCAGAAGATACAGCCAGAATAGAAGAGGGAGCAGCAATAGCTGGAGGGTAGCCAATAGGGAAAAGGAAAGTAGGTATGCAATTTCATAAAATGTCATATACAGACGGACATAGGTGGACAGAAAGAGATAATACAAGCACAAAGGTATCCATTACTAAAAAAATATTCACTTGCTTGTGTTCCTTGTTTTTTCCTCATGCATCTTTCTTTGCCGCCTCTCACTCAGATTCCATGTCTATTGCTGTATTCTCTGCTGCTATGTCACACTCATATTTTTCATTACTTTATCCTTCTGTTTCTCACTTCTCATATATTCTCCTGAACTCATTAACTTCTTCATCATTTTAGCTGAGCTTTCAACAGATATTCTTTTCAGTCTCAGAATTATCCCTGAATCTAATACCACTCTACTTCACATCTTGTTATCAAATCTTGTTATGTCATATCCTGCAAAAGGTCCTCCAATCTGCTTCCTGAAATTCTAGATGTTGGATGTTGGAGATACTGAAATTGAATAGCTCTGAACTCCAATTTTTAAATTGGGTCCTTTTTTTATGTGTTAGCTTAGCTATGTTATCTTTGGTTGTTTTGGGTATGAAAAATGGAATATTTATCCTATGCAATAATCTGAACAGAAGAAATTAAACATGTACCTCATATAAAAGAGGGGATCCCAGAAGACACCAGGCTGAGCATCAGTCAACACTGCTCCCTTGCAAGAGAAAGGCTAGGGCTTTCCTGGGCTGCATTAGGAGTCTGTCAGTAGGCCAAGGAAAGTGATTCCTACCTTTCTGTTTAGCGAGACACATCTGGAGTGCTGGGTCTAGTTCTTGACTTTTCAGTAAAAGAGAGATACAGAGATGCTGGAGAGATTTCAACAAAGGGCCACAAAGATGTCCAAGCACAGCATTTTTGATTGGAACTCATATGCATATTTCTTCACTACAAATACAGATTCTCCTGTTATTTCTTCTACATGAATTATATCTACATGTGATGATTACAATTATACTATAAACTAAGTTATCATTTCAAGATAAGGGAGGAGCCTAGATGCAGGATGAAGGCTAATGTCAGAAAGAAGACATTATGTTGCTTAGCAGCAGAGATTGTAGTAGGTTTTAGCATTGAAAGCACAAAGTTTTGCAATTCCTTGGGGCAAGAGTATGGGCATGTAGTCTGTTTCAAGGTCTCTGTTTTCATATTCATTTTGTGTATTAACGGATTGGGATCCTGCTGTCTGAGAAATTTTTTTCTCCCATGACCCATAGGTCATGGCTTTCATACTCCTCAGAAAATGGAGATCACAAGAATCAGAATATTTTTATAGGTCAGGCACCAGCTTTCCTCAGAAGTGTAAAACCAGTCATTTGTTCTGCAGGCGGCAGCAACAGGGACTGAGCTATCTGAAGTATTGGGCCATTCAAGGAATCATTTGCCAAGGAGTTTTTGGACAGACTGAACATCTTGAGAAAAATGTTCACATGAAAAATTTTGATACTGATGGATTTGTCGGAAAAGATCTTGTCAGAAAATTTTCAACAAATTTAAATTCCTTTAGACACTGGGACTATGTCTTCATAAGGTTTTTTATAGTTTGGGTGGAACCCAAGACATGAGCTTGGCTCCAAGAGAGACCAAGAAATCAAATTCAAAGCAACAAAAAAATTTAAAAAAATCATATTGGATTGGAATAAAGAAAATAAAAGTAATAATTAGTACTCCATTCACAAATAAGAGTCTCATATCACTTGCATAGAATGTAATAGATATATATAATATATAGATAATATATCTTAATGATGAGAATTTTCAATTAATTTAAAACCACTGTGGAAGTGTGAAAGATGCTAATAAAAATATTATTTGTGCAGCTTATTAAAGATTTTTTTTCCCAGACATTGGATCATAATAGCAAAGGTCTCATCACAGCCTCAGCACTGAACAGGAACATCAGAATTAACAAGTTTATTATTAACTAAGCACTAGTACAAGCTGTGCTATTACAAATACAACATATAGATAGGCTTAATTGACTGCCAGGTGCCCATCAAGCCCATTTGTCACTCCCCTTTCTCAAGAGAACACGGAGAGAAAATATGACAAAAGGCTCACGGATTAAGATAAAGAGAGGGAGATCACTTATCTAATGGCATCATGGGCGAAACAGACTTCACTTAAAGAAATTAGTTTATTGTCAGTTGACAGCAGTGTAGGATATGGAGAAATAAAAACAAAGCTAAAAACACCTTCCCCATTATATCTCCTCTTTTCAAGGCTCAACTTCACTCCCAGCTCTTCTATATTCCCTCCCCAAGCAGTGCTGGGGATGGGGAATGGGGGATGCCATTGGGTCATAAAAAATTTGTCCATACCACTCGTTCTTCCCCATGTTCTTCCCCTGCTCCACTGTGTGGTCCCTTCTTAAATATATTACTGCAGAGGTGCCACCTGTGTCACTAATGGGCTCAGCACTGGCCAGCAGAAGGTCTGTCTTGGAGTTGACTGGGACTGGCTCTGTCTGACTTGGGGGCAGCTCCTGATTTATCCTATCACAAGCCATCCCTGCAGCCCCCTGGCATTAAAATTTCGCCATGTAAATACAATACCTCTTCTTACTTGGGACAGCACCTAGCATAGTGTTTTGAGCTATAACAAAAGCTCATAGGTACTGCTGGAAGATTTGAACTGGAATATTTATAAATATGGTATAGTTCTCATTATTTTCACTGGAAGCGAGCTGGATAAGACATGTTTGTTACCTTTATCTTACACAGAAAGATCTGTGAATTGTTGGTAAGAGGTGAATGAATGCAATATTTTTATTGGATAAATAAACTATACATGTTGCATTCATATGTAGAGGTTTTTACCAAATATAGTTGATGTTTGCTTGTAGTTCTAACCTTTCTGAATTTTTGACTACAAATGCAAGTGATCTATGTTCAGCATTAAGAACATTCTCTACTGTAGTTAAATTTGTTCTGTGAGGATAAATAGTACCTGGAAGATGTCCAAATTTAGAGCAGCAGCTAGTAATTCTCTTACTTATAATTGAAGGTATGTAAATTACATAAGGGGAAAAATGTTTGCAAACATATCTTGGATTTTTATAATCAATTTTACCCTCCCTGCACACTCTACTATCATATTTGCCATATGTGAAAAATACCAGTAGAATAGAAAGCTGTTTCTTTTGCCAAATTTATTCATGAAACCAGAATCTCAGGTTTGGTAGCCTCTATATGCCAGACGAGTAGATCTCTTTTTCTTTTTATTTCGTACAGAGCACAATGAATAGCTACAATGAAAGAAGAAAATCCTCTTTTACTTGAAGGTTGTGACCACAACTTCTCTAGTTAAATTTTCCAACTGGATTTTCAGAATAAGTTCTCAAATACTGTTTTTTATAGTATATGTGAGATGTAGTACCTTGGTATAGTTTTACTTGCACCCAGTAATTAGTATGTTAATAAAAATGAAAATAATAAATGACTTGTGATAAGTCAGGCTGGACTCTATCAATAGCTTTTGAATATTTAAAGAATAATTTCCATAAATGAGGTATGTTGGTTTGGATTTTTCTTGGTTGTGTTAATATGGGTTTTCTTTCTTCCTTGTTTTCTTTCTTTCTAAAAATGTATGCATTTTATTTCAAGGAACAACTATGTCACTTACAAGTAATTTACACTACTTGATAATAAACAAATTATTAACACATTGGTAATGTTTTAAAATATTAATTATTATTCTATTTTATTATAATAATAACTAATAAATTAATGACTTCATATTTTCTGGAGGTCTTTTAATAGCATTTCTAAAATAAACTCATTTTGTGCTTAACTACATTTCAGGCATTTAAGTACCCTGATTGTCACTTGATAAAATTATTTTCTTAACACTAAGTCTCTGGCCCTGCATGATCTTTCTAAAATTGTTTGAAAGAGTCAGCTTTATGATGTGATTAAATGCTAGCAAATTGTCTGTAACTTACAGCCTTTAGAATTTTAATAAATTGGTCTTTTGTTAGTGGCCAAAAGTGGCCATATAGGAGTATTAAGGATGAGTCAGCCTTGCTGACCAGTTCCTGGCTCTCCAGTTCACAAATCATCTTCTGTATGGGAATGATGAATTTTCAATTTGTGAGGTGCTGGCAACAATACAAAGCTGAGGTAGGGATTAGTATCTGCTTCTTCCACCCTCTGGATTCCTTCTGCAGAAGGATCCTCTAAGATGCCAGGCAAGGTATTCAGCTCTCTAACTTCCTCTTTCCTCACAGCAGCTCTCCCAAAACACAACAATGCTCCTTTGGGTCCTTGAAATGCCTTGCCCTGAGGTATTTCCTGAGGTATAATCTGTGCCAAAGGGTGCACAGGGCCTGTGGACCAGTCACCAGTCAGGGGTGTTTTTGCTGTTTGTTCCCAGCCTGGCTCACTTCAGCTTCCAGTACAGTCAGCTGTTGGGATCCTACTGTCACCCCAGCAACAGAGAGATTTTGCCCATTGATATCTTGATGACATCAGAGTACACTGTGCACTGGTATCAACAAAAGCTTTATAGTCCTTTGGGTCTGATGTGCCAGGCCATCTGATGCACATAGCTTACAAGATTCTTACTTATCTTTTCATATTTGCTTATGAACTAAGTAATATTAAATATAAATACTTAGGATGAATATGAATGTAATGAATGTTTGATTTTGTTTTTACAATGAAAAGTTGTATATTTCTTGACTAAAACTCTATTCTCTTTCTCAGACCAGGTCAGAATGTATATCTACTTTCATTTCTGTTTCTCAGAATTGTTGGTAAAAGATGCAGTTTCACTTAAAACGATTTCTTCAGGCTTTGTTTGTCGTATAAATTGCACTTAGACGAAGAGAATGGTTCAGTGACTCTTAGGTTTTGAGAAAATACAATTTTAATGTATGTGGGAAAATAATTTCTGTTATCCTTTTTACCATATGCATGTCAGTGCTTTGCAGATCAGGACACTGGAGTGGTTACATTTTCTCTTAGGTTCTACAAATTGGTACAAAAGAATTGCAAAGTTGAGAATTATGTTTAGACTTTTTTGCATTGTGTTTAATAATACATGGTAATAATGTGCTTCAATATGCCTAGATTGCAGTAGGCATAAACTTTACAAGATAGCTAGTGACACTTCATGTTAATTTTTGCATTTATAAGCAACATATTTCTTCAAGATATGATATATCAATAATCTCAAAAAATTAAAAATCTTTTGCACACAGCAGGTAAATCACTATTGCAAACAGGCATCTAAATATACTACTCCATATCCCATTTTTTTGTTACCAGAGATTTTGCACACCTAACTGTGCAAATCCATGGCAATCAAACATATGAACTCCTACACTTCCAAAATACATTATCCTGAGGAGGGGAAGACATGATTTGGCATTATCTTCCAATTCAAAATTGAACTAAAATTTACAATTCCTTTTTTTTTTTTTTTTTTCTCCTTCAGGCATATTTAAGAGGTTATTAAAACCAAATTATATATTTTTAAAAACCATCCTCATTTGAATTGGTTTTGCTACCAAACAAGCCACAATATCTTGTGAAGTATATCAATCTGAGTAATGATAGTCCAAATTTTCTTGGTGAACAGAAATATTATTTTGCTTTTTCTGTTGCTGATGTTTCAGGAAAGAACCAAGAAAGGATAAATGTTGCAAAATTTAATAGAAAATTTTAATGGAAATTGATGATCTTGTACGATTTTAAATGCATAGAAAGGAGTGTTCAGCAGCAACCCAAAATGTTATGTGTCATTAAAAATATATTTATTAAATTTTCTGCAGTCAAGAGGTTTTGAAACAGGCAACTACTGCACCTGTCGCCATTCCTGGGCTCATTAAGCTGACAATTTTCTATCATAGATTTAGATACATTGCCTTCATTATGCTTCAAATGCAATATTTTATAGCACCATATATGAGTATATATTTGTGGAGTGGTGTGGTGAAATGGGAATCTACAGTTGATACAGATCTCAAAAATAGATTTGTATCTAAGGGTGAAAATTCATTCTTAAAACCCATAGACTCTCATAATAAAATCTGATTTTTTTCAAATCTCATAATTTGTTCTAACCTGCTCTAAAACCTGGAGATACTTTTGAAGTGTAAGAATATTATTTTGAATAAAAAAACTCAAGGTTTCATTGGCTTAAATTGTGAATTTGTAACAGCTGTTTAAAAAATTGTATCAGCATTTTCATGTTTTAAGGTATTATAAGTTTTCATTCTTCCTGAAGCTCCATCGGGGCTCAGTTTAGTCACAGATGGAGAAGAAGTGAACTCTTGGATTTGTTTATGGAAAAATTATTTCAACATAACACGTTTCTTTTATAATGGAGGAAAAGTTTCTATGTGGTCCCTTAAAAAGGGGAGAAAATGAATATATGATTGTAATCATGTATGTACATCAATTTAAGAAGAATTTTACAAACATGCATAGGAATTAAATTGATTTTATAATAATGAAACATGCTTCTTGATTACAATAAAAAATTTATATTTGTATTTTGCACAGCTGTAGCTGCAGCTTCTTCATGACCATGCCTAACAGTTTTGGCATTTAGTCTGCAGTAGAAATATGATTGGTGAGTGATTATTCCAAATTTAGTGTTACAGACAATGTTGAAATGAAGAGGTAGTCGCTATTCCTGTTAAAATAGTGTTACAGGGAACAAAAATAATTTGAGAGTTGTTGGAAAAGAGCCCATGGGCAACGGCCAGATTAGGATGTTTTTGTGACGCTGTATCTAGGTCATAGCCCCAGACCTACCTTTTTATTCAAAAATATTTAATACAAATGCAGGAAAATTATTTGAAGAACTGTAATTTTTCAAATGAAGAATTTTCAAAGGAAAACTTCCTCCAGGTTCAACATGTCAACCAGCTCACTGCACTCTTGTTCTGGCTTTATCTTTCTCTCCTTTCCCTTTTTTGGTTAGTAAGTCTTGATTGTCTTCTACGCAATCATATTGCTTTGATAATGGAGAGAAAAGAATGGGCTAGATGAGAAAAATGGGATAATTAAGAAAAAGAAATAACTAGACTGGAAAAAAGAGTCTACTTTAAACACCACAGGCTGAAAACAACTTTATATTTGTCTTTCTGCCTTACTGTTTGCTAACAATTTTCTAATCACTAGACAATCATCTGCTAGTGACTGAAACATTACCTTTACACAGAAATTTTAAAAGAGAAAAGATAACAATCTCTGTCTCTATAAGACGTATAATTATTAGCCTGTGGGTAATTTTGGAACAATTTCCCACTACTTCCAGAGAGGCTGGGAAATTTTAGAACTGATTCTCTCTCAAAATCAAAACTGTCTCTAACCATCCTTCTAGATTGCTCAGAACTACCAGACATCACTTTAAATTATGTCTTGTACAGGTGACATAGGACTCCTTTCTGAAGTACTCATTCTACTTGCATTCTTACCCAAAGCTGATAGCCCTTCATCTGACCGACTTTCAGTGACACCTAGAATTTGCCTACATGGACATGAGAAGACAGAACTGAACTTAAGCATAGAGATTTGGCCTTGAAAGTTGCACAATCACAGGTGTTTCATATTTTGTTTATGAGGCTTTGAGCAGGGCTTTCCTGTTGCATTATTTACCTACACTTTACCTGTCTTCCCAACCACTGCCTGTTTCTTAAATCATGCAGGTAGTTTCCTGTTTCCCATTTGCCCTCTTAAATGACATTGCAGAACTACAGAAGCAGGCAGGGCTATTTAAAACTCCAAATAATCCTTGGTGCCCAAAGTTTTTCTTAGATCGTTGAACTACAATAATATTTTGGCTTTTTTTAATAGATAAACAAAAGCAAAATGGGGGGATTAATAAAATCTATTCAAAATGTGAACATAATTTGCAATTTAAAACAATTTGAAGGAATATACTGCCTATAGATCTGAATGATTAGGTTATTACTGAAAAAAGATTCTTTCAATTAATAAAACACTATTTACTGTACCTAGAAGTAGAGATATAGAGAACTATACCTCTGTATAAAGCTGTACTGGAATGAGGAAATATAATATTCTTTTGCATACCAATGTAACTATAAAATTAAAATTGAAATTTCCAAAATTTGAGTTAAGAAAAATAGTAAGTATGGGACAACACAGCATGTGAAAGCTTTAAGCTCAAACTATGTATAAAACCATTTTTTGTTTACCTACTTGATTTTCCTGCTGTCTCGGCCTCATTTCAGTATCCCACCAGTCACTTCACACAATCTAAATAAAATATATTATGGAGCCATCAATCCTTTTGAACTCTAAGTTTATGTCCTTTTTATGCAAATATACACATCATATGTGATTATGTATAATGTACCCAAATAAATAGGACTTTTGCCATTACTGGTAAAAGGAATTCCCTTAGCCCCCTTAAAATACTTTTAATTTGTATAAAAAGCTGACTGGTGGCCAACTAAGCTCTACTTCAATTGTTTCTGCTGAAACATCGTCAGTGCCACCTATGACTCATCAAAGTTGTCATTAAACAACATGTAACTTTTTTTTTACATTGTGTCTCAGGAGACTATTGTGCAATCCCAATCTGTAGCTGGGAAAAATGCAAAGGAGACAGATTGTGATCTGAGAAGATATGAAACCAATAAAAAATGGATTCAAGTCCTGGAGAGGCAGGACTTGAAAGCTTCACCATGAACATCATGCTTCTCTGCAGACCTGGCCAATGCCTCTTGTAGTCTGCTTATTCCTCATTCCCCATGGGAAGACTACCACCACTGATTTTAGGGCCCAAAACCATTCTGGTAAGAGAGAGTAACACCAAGAGAAAGACATAAAGGGTAAAAATTCTTCTTGCTTGACAGCTGTAAATGTGTTATTAATGTAGAACCTCTTTTATACTGGTTGCTGAGTGGAACTATTACCTTAGCTGGACTAGAGATAAATGTGAAATGTTCTGTTTAGTCTCTTAAAGTTTTAATTAAGCTGAAAATTGCAATTTCAATTTATATATTCTCTTTTATCCACATTAATATTCTGCATATGTATATGGGTTTTATTGATATGTATGTGCATACATCATAGTAATATTTATCCATTTCATCTTTCTTTAGGAATCTATTAGTTTTACCTTTAAATGTGATGTTAGGAACTCAAGCTCTTCCCTATTGTTCTGCCTCTACCGCACCCCTCATCCATCATCATTTTTAGTGTGTTTCATCTGCTTTCACAAATCCTTCCATGACAGGTGTTCATAAATCTGTTTGCTCCCTGGATATATTCTTACCCCCTAAGCTTATTAACTCGTAGTCCCTACTTCCTAAACTTACAAGCTAACAGATTTTCCTTCCCTCACAGAAATCCATTTGCTTCAGCAATACATATGATTTTTTTCTCCTGTGCTGAGGTAGAAATTCCCTGTTTCAGACAGATAATCTTCTAAATGTCTCCCAGGGAGCAACAAAGGAGGAAAGCAAACCAGTTTATTTCCACAGTTGTGGATAGCAAGAATGGGGAATAATAATGAAGCAGTTTTTGTATTACTTGAAATTTAAGTTACTTGATTAGTTAGGTTTGGAATATAGTAGAAAAATCTCCTATAGTGTTTCAAAACCATCCAATCCTATCCATAAAAACAAAACACAATTCTTCTTGCTTATGTAAAAGCTGCCCACAGTTATTTTAGATAGGATATATGTATCAAGAAAGGAGTAGGTAGTGGTCTTAATTTGTGTTCTTTCAAAGTAAACTAATGGTTCCAAGGATGACTCAGGAAATATCTTGGAGAACAGTTTCAGATATTATGAAGTGAATTTTTTCTAATGACAATTTTCTTCCTAAAGATGTGATTTTTACAATGCTTTTCAAAGAATAAGAAGAAAATAAGAATGTTAGTTCTCTAACTGGGGGAAGCGGGGGGAAACAAAAGGAACAGAAGTTATCTCCAGATGGTCCAAGGAGCTAGGAATCTGGATTCAAGTGACATTCCATGCTTGTGATTATTCTACTAAACCTTGGTTTGGGTCATAAGAGTTTATCAGCGGTACCTTGCAGTGTAGAGAATGCTTGTGACATTGTTGGACACTTGAAAGGATATTCGCATAAAAAGGGAAACTTAGGAAAATACAAAGTTAAAAGAAACAGTCATTCTACTTACCCCATCAAAGGGGGGTGTGTGTGGTGTGTTCTTCAATCTCATTTACCTTACGCTGTCACTGAAAGAGAGATCTTTCTGCAGACATTTTTAATATAAAGAGCAATGATACTATAGGAGGGAGAATAGAAGAGAAGCTACAGTGATTTGAATTGCAGTATGCCATCCTTGTGTGCTATGAAGCAAGTTATTTTAGTTTCTTACTTGTTTCAGAATGTAGGCCCATTAGATACTAAAAATGGTAAGATTACCCTTTAAAAAATCATTCATTATATGGTATGGAGTCTTGGAAGAGAGTCTAGGAAGAAAGGAGTATGCATTCCAATTTAAATGAGGTACTGTATTGTGATACTTACAAGAAAAAAAACACTGACAAATCCAGTTTTAATGAGCCCTTATACTATATAAAGAGAAAAAAGCAGACAGATATATTCTTGAAATGAACTGTTAAACCAATGAGCAAAGAAAAGACAGATTCATTGCCTAAAAAGTTCTCTGCAAGAGGTGAAAGCATAAGGCATAGTAAAAAAATGTTTATCTTGCTAACATTTTACTCTTTTATTTTCCAAAAGTTCAAATGTTTGTTACAGATCCATGACACTGCTGTGGATGATAAATAATAGTAAAGTTCATACAGCTGTCCTTTACAAAAAACCTCAGAAGATATAATCAAGTATTCGGCCTTAATGGAGCTGGGAACTGTATTGTATGATATTGTATGATGACAGGCAACAGACAAAAGGGAAAATGTGAGGAAGTAATGGAAGGCAAGATAAAAGTAAAGTAATTTTGACTGGAATGCAATTGTACATGCAACATAAATTTCATTCAATTAAAGGAATTCAAGATTTTAACACTTCTTATATCTGACTTAGAGCAGGATTCTTAATAACCATCAGTTTCCTTCTCCAGCTAAAACATCTTGGGTACTTTTTAAATGTTTCATTTTAATATTATAAAAACTGTATTACCATGAATATATGGATGATTATTTCAAAGGGAGATAATTTAGCTATTTAATTTCAAAGCTATAAACATTATATGTATTTTTCTGTCATTAGATTATTTTCTTCCAAAACTTAAGTAATAGCAAAATCGGTGCAGTTCTATGAAGCATTTAGATTGTACCAGAATTTCATTTACCAGAATACAATGTGTCTGACAGCATTTTCCTACGTATTTCTGTGAACATGTATTTTCTAGAAGCATTATTTAGAAAGATTCAAAGATATAGTTTGGCATTTCACCTTACCAGTGGAACCATAACTAGCCTGCTTTATAAAAGCTCATCTTCTAATAGATGAATAAAAAAAAAAATTGAAGTCAGTTAAGCCTCCTCACAGAAGAGCACCAAATTATGAACAGTCAGCAGTAAAAAAGGTATAAAGGATCTGCAAATATAAAATGCAACACCCATAACAAGGTCAGAAATAACCCAGTGTTAAATTTAAGAGGAAAACAACTCCCTAGGCTTGTATTAAAAGCAAAAATGCTGTCTTTCTGCATAGCTAGAGCAGTGATATAGAGTTATAGGATAAGTGTGAAATATTCTAATCAGAGACATATCAGTTCCTGACCTTGAAACTGAGTATCTGAAAGAGTCAAACAAATAAAAGTGAGGTTAGATAAAAACTAGATGAAGACAGGTATCTAAAACAGATTATTTTAGCAAAGTTAGTAATTCTAGCTAGTAATTCTGCATGTAGCAGTCATAACTTGCCCAGCCTGGAATTTTCTGCCTATCCTGTAGCCAAGCTCCTTACCTGAAGTATTTTTTGGTCCCTCATTTTGACTTTTGGAAGAGGTAAAATGTTTCTTTCCATGCATAGCTGTGAATTTTGGAACCTGCTGTTGAAGAAACTTCCCAGTTTAACCATTCACAGCACTCGGGCAGTCACACTCCCAGTGCCAGAGCTTTCAACTGCTGGGACCAAAGCACCTCCACAACAGGCAGCTTCAATGGGCCAACAAATGCCTTGCTTATCTTCCTACACACTTCACTCACATGCACTCAGACCACATTTCCTACCTGTTTGATCCCAGTTTTCCTTTGACACAATCTTATCTATCTCATTCCATAAAGCAATTTATTCACAGCACAGTAACACAGAGATGGCTCAAGCTGGTGCCACCAAGGAGAGACCCTAGCAGGGCCACAGGGCCCCGTGCCCTTTGCTATGCAAAAGTTTGGCAGCTCAAGGCCTCTTGACTCAGGGTCCAGCCACACAGAGCCCCATGTGCAGCTCCCATTGTAGCAGCACACTGAGCTGCTGGCACTGGCTGTACTCCTCAGCCCCTGTTTCCATCCCAGTCATCAATACCAAGGTTAGCAGCAGGTTCAGAAAAACTAAACTAATTGGTGGACAAATCCAATGACTGATAATAAAAAGATTAGGTATAGGAAATAACTTGAGAAGAAGTTTCATCCAACATCTGGAGGATTCCATGAAGAATGATCTGCAGAAGAAGGCTGGATTTAATTGCTCTTCCTAAATGCCACCTCTTGCCTTTGTCTGAAATACATATAATATCTTTCTGTCTGCAGGAGGGAATGAGACTGATATAGACCATTGATATGACCAAATTAGGTCATATCACATTATTGTGTAAAACCAAGGCAAATGTTTGGGTTTAAAAAGTTGCTAAATACAAGGCTTTTCGCTGTGCCCAATCTGTGGTTTCAGAGCTCCTCATATCTGGCATGAGAGTTTAAGTACAGTATGGCAGCAGAGATTCTCCTGCTGGCCCAAACACTACGTTGGAAAAATATTATTTGCATAAACAAAATACAGCATTAAGTCTCAGATGATACATTTAGTACCAAATAACAACATATTTGATAAATATTCCTGTTTTGGTGCGGTTTTGGGATTTTTATTATTCATTGTCTCTCTTCTTTTGTGGCATTTGCGGAAGATTCCAGTATCCAGGTCACTTGGCAGTTAAGGCAAGTGCTTTTCTCCATACTTACCCCATGACCTAGGCTGTCTGGTTGGTTCCAGTAGAAATCCTGTGGCACAATCCATTTGTGCACAATGCCAGTGTTTCAGTCCTGGCTGGAGGCAAGCTGAGGACAGCATGGTCCTCTCACTTGCTCCAATGGGAACTGAATCATATTTTTGATCTGCAGAAAACTTCAGTTATTTTTTAAGGTAATTTTTTTAAAGTTACATATATTTTCTTAAAACTTCAAAAAGGCATAACCACAGTAAGGGGCAAGAATTGAAGGTTAAAGTCTTAGTTATGATTACTTAACTTCTCATTTCTGTTATTTAAATAAAATGTTATTCATAAATTTAAAAACCTTGTTTACTCAGCTTTTTAACTTTCCTTACACATCCATATTTCTAAATGCATACCATGCTATACTGTCATCTAGCAACTAACACAATTTTCTCTTATTTTACCTTTGCAGTTCAGTAATGACACATTTTCATTGCAGATATGTATCTCTGATTGAGAAAAATAGTATTTGTCACTTGATGTAAAAAAAGGGAATTGCATAAAACAGATATATTATTTTTAGATTAAAATAATGATTTAGAACAGCTATACTGAGGATTTGACTTCTGTGTTTCAGTCATTGAAATGCTGTCATTTGCATGTGAAAATTCCTCAAGAAAATATTTATTGTAACTCATCTCAAGGAACACATTGCACTGCCATATTCCATGATATTCACTTTTTGAAAGTACTTGTGACGAATGTGGGCTATAACAAATAATTTTTCACATGTTTTTTGAAGGACTTAAAGTAATTGCAATCTCATTTAAGTTACTATGATTCCATTGATCCTAGGTATTTTTATACTTCTAACATATAGTGTTTGAAACGTTTGGAACAGTTACAGTATTTATTCTTGAAGCACTTGTGAGATAGAGAAGTGCTACTGAACTCATTTTGAAAATGAGAAGAGCAAGACACAAGGGTGACATTGTGTGGAACATGAAAGTTATGTAAGTGGTCTTGAAAATCTCTATATAAATGATTCAGTCACGTATGTGGTACAAAACTGCAGAAAAAAAATTAGTTTCAGAGTTTGAAATCTGGATCTTATACCCTAACTGCTGAAGTATTTTTCTAAATAAAGTATTAAATATACAGGAGTAATCTTTTAAAGAGTCACAATTTCTTTTGAACACCTTTCACAAGCAAAGTCAGCAACCAATATCAGGGGACTCTGTGTCTTGGTTTAGGACAAATTTTGGGAGGAAACTATGAGAAGTGGTCTCCTCTATAAAAGCAGATTTCAGTGGCCCCTCCCCAACTGGTTCAGGAGAACAATCTCCTTGGAAAAAAGTGGAAAAAACCTGTTTATTTAACAAGCAAAGTATTCACAAACATGGGGAAATTAATAATATGAAAAAATGGAACCTCTCACTGCTCTGAAGAGACAGCAAATTCAGAAAGCCCTTTGTCATGGGGAGTAGCTTGGCTCTCTCAGTCTCTCACCAGTCCCTCCTGCGCTGGAATGCAGCGTCCGGCCCCCTGGGCCACAGCTGGGAGTGGGCAACAGGTGTGAGCTCCCGGTGTTTTTCTGGGTTTTCAGGCCAGAGCAGGGGTGATCAGTCCCAAGAAAAAGAAAAGCCACAGTCCAGAGAACTTCTCTGCCTTAGCTAGCTAAAAAAAAAAAAAAAAAAAAAAAAAAAAAAAAAAAAAAAAAAAAGAGAGAGCTCTCTCCCACTCCCTGTCTCTGCTGCAGACGACAGGAACAGAGAGAGAGAGAGCTGAAGCTCTTATGTGTTTTGAATACAGCCGCCTCAGACATTCCACTGCTCCTCCTTCTCCCCACTTTTGCTCTCAGATCTAGTTTTGAAGGTGCAGAACTTATTTCTGGGCTAAACAGAGGGATGGGGATAATAATGCAATACAGCATCACAAAGTCACCTCAGGACAGTCTGCAAAAAGGAACAGGTGTCATTTGGTTAAGTATATTAGTAAATTCATTGTGCTGAATGAACACATATTTTGTACATGATTAAAGGTCAGGCTGCACAGCATATTTTAGATAAAACAAATGTCTAAATAGTAATCTTATGTTAATCTTAGAACTACTGTCACCACAATGTATTTGTAGAGCCAATCACTTAAGACATGATTCAGAATCCTTTTCATAGGCTTATTTTGCTCCTACTGAGTTTTTGGATTTGGAAAAAACAAGATTAAACTTTTTAGGAAAATAATAATGATTTTTTTTCTAATTATGTCATTTTAATAGGGAAAGAATATCCACTCAGATACTATGTAAGTTTGTATCACTTATGCTCCAAAGGACTGAACTCCTCTTTATAGTTCAGTCAGCAGAAAGCCATTCCTTAGTTACAGTTTTCTATATAATCCCATTGACATATACTTGTTAAAATATTAACTGTGAAGTATTTAGGCCAGATTTAAATGCAGTAATAAGTAAGGGGATTTGCATAATACTGGGCAGTGATGGCAGCTTTGAAATGCCAGCATCATTTTTCACAATTGAAAGCATAGTGCCTTTGCAAAGAATCATTTATTAATACCAAACCACTGTTTCAATAAAGCATTAGAGTTTCCCGCATAGAATAGCCCTTGGGCAGCATTCTGAAGTAATAGTGAATTGCTATTCTAATCCACAATGGAACATTTTAATAAGTGTGATAAATGACTCACAAAGGGCTTCAGATTTCAACATCAGTAGAATTAGAATCAGGCAAAGGCTGGGTCTGGGTGATAGATGAAGAGGATTTTTGTGGTAAACAGTTTGCAATGTCAGGACAATACCAGCTTATTGAACTTCCAGAGACTAAATTCCTGTCCATTTGTCATCTTGTTGCTAGCAGACATAGATATACATAGAGTAATAGACTTACATTCTTTATCAGCTGATACTACCCTGTAACTCCTGGACCACTCTAAAGAAATTATAAAATGAAACATTCAACTAGAAAGAAGTGAAAAAAATCTAAAGACTAAATAAAACCAGATTTTTTTTTTTTATTCCTGCAAATATTTTTATATTGTAAGCACAAAGCTAGAACAATTCCTGGTACAGATAATACTCCTACTAAGTCACTCTGCTATTTACAATACTTTCAAACTTCTCTGAAATTAGTCTCTTTTGTTTGTTTTTAAACAAAATGGAGAAGTTATATGGTTACATTATTAATTGGTTTTAGAGTTAGAAACAGTTTTAATATTTCATGTTGAAGACAAATCAGAAAGTATTATGCTGTTTTTCTGTAGTTTTCCATCTCATGTCATATCAGTACTGGAGGTAATATTAGGATTTTAAAAAACATAAAAGGCAAGAGAATGAAAAACAAGAAATCTATGACTAGAATGGTATTATGTTTGAATTTTACTAGGCTAGGTCATATATTGAAAGTAGATCCCTCTCACATAACTTTCCCTATCTAAAATTTTATTGCTGAGTGTAAATTGGTTGTTCAGGCTTCCTTTGTCATGAGAAAGAGCAAGAACAGCAGTTCATCTTATGTATTTGATACTTTCCATGAAAGGTGCCTTTTTCTCTCTGCACTATGCAGAAGGCCTTATTGTAATCTTGGTGGTTAAATTAATGGAGTAAAAAATAGTGAGATGAATCCTATTAGTAGAAAAATTTCTCTTGTATTTTCTGGTTAGGACATTATCTTTCATTAATAACAAACTAATAGGAGGATAAACTCTTATAATTTTTTTTTCTTAACGCAATAACAGAACAAATAGTCTTTTAAATGACCATTAAAATGCTTACTGACTCCAGTGGTGGTGATTTGGTTCTTCTGCAAATCAATTTTTATTTATTTAATCTTTGGTTAAACAGGTCTTAAAATATTTAGAATCAAATGCTCCAATATTTCCTATTATCGTACTGCTTCTTTGTTGCCTTACATAACATGCTGTAATTTAAAGTGTGCACTGAACATCAAGGAAACTTGAACCTCGTCTGTGACGTTAGTAGTAAAAGGCTAAGCAAGTAGTGTTCTAAGCCAGCCTCTAAATGTCTTTTAGTGACAGGGGGTGAAGACGGCTGAGGTACTCAATGCTTTTTTGTCTCAGTCTTCAACAAACTCTCTTAGGTGCCTGACATCTGTGAGAGCACATTTAGAGTACAGTATCCAGTTTTGGACAAATGAGTCCAGCAGAGATTCTGATAAATTGGCAGGATTTCAGCAGAGAGCCCTGAACTGGGTAGGAGCTGGAACACCTATTCTGTAAGGAGAGGCTGAGCGACCTGGATTTGTTTAGCCTGGAGAAGAGATGCCTTTGTGGAGACCACCCAACACCTATGGAAAGTGTTTTGCAACAGGAGGTGCTAGTTCATCGTGATTCTAATAAGAAATACCTTCAGACTCTAGCGTATCACTTGAAATGCTATTTATTAGAGCTAATGTTATAAGAGAAAATCATAGATCTTTTTATATCTCTTCAGATGCTGAAGCAATGTAAAATTCTTGTAGCACTGAACAGGACTCCAGCCCATGCTCACCATGTCATATAGACTCCATGTGTAGTAGAGATACTCCCTTCCATTTTTCAGGCATTTAAAGGATGTTTTCACAAGGAAACAACCCTATTAATAGTTTTTACTGTCAAAGCAGTAATTGTGCACTTATGAGAGCTTCTTGTTGCACTTTCAGATAAAGACAAGGCTGTGCTACTGATGTAAAAAAACTAAGGGTGATATTTCTTGTGTTGAGTTTATCTTTCTACCTTGCATAAATAAAAATTACTCTAGAGAGCAAAGGGGATTTGAATTACTAACAGAAAAGAGGAAAAAATTCAATGGAAATGTAAGCTACTTCAAAAATACTTGTAGGTCTTTGGTTTCTTAATCCTAAAAATTTCTACTTATCTTTACTAGTGAGTTGAAGAATACTTGGTAGGAAAAAGTAGAAGTTTAATTAACATTTACCGTCACTTTAAAGGGCACGTGAAAGAAATGCAAATTTTAACTTGAACATAAAAATTGTAATGCATTTTTGTGTTAAAATGGACTTTTGATATGTAATTTGCATGTTACTCATACACAAATTTATATGTACACATTTATCTACATATATATTTCTGTTGGTGGTCATCAAAGCAAATGCGCTCATGAAAGGAGTTAAGATTGGAAGCAGGATGAGCTGTTGTGACCATGGCCTGTTTGTGTTTGTGATCTTGAGGAACATGTGCCTGGCAAAAAATAAAGTCAGGGCCCTGAATTTTAGAAGAGTGAAATTCCAGCTGTTTAAAGAATTAGTGGAGGAGATACCCTGGGAAATTATCCTTAGGGGCAGTGGAGTTGACCAGAAATGTCAGTTATTTAAGGACACTTCTCTTAGAGCACAAGAACTCTCCATCCTGGTCTGTACAAGATGAAGCAGGACAGCCTGAAAACTGGCATGGATAAGCAAGGCCCTGCTCCTCAAAATGATGACTAAGAAGGAAATGCACAGCCAGTGGAAGTAGGAATATGTGGCCTAGGAAGAGTACAGTGGATGTGTAGTGTGATCAGGAAAGTTACAGTACAGATGGAATGTGACTTGTTAAGGGATATGAGAAATACCAAAAGGGGTAATAGAATTTCCTGAGTCAGAAGGGACCCACAAGGATAATCAAGTCTGTGGGTTGACAGATGGAGATGCTGCTGAAGGCAGTCTTGCCCTTGATATGTTACAGCTGTGTTAATTATCCTAGAATGGTAACAGCCTTGCTCTCACAGCCGTGGGTGTGATAAAGAGTGAGTTAGCTGGAAAGAGGTTACTTGGAGTCTGCTTGCTGTGCTGTGAAGAGCTAGGGACAGGAAGTCATGCAAGGGCCAGAAAAGGTAAGACTCTGTACATAGGACAGACAGGGTTAGGTGGCTGTGCTAGGGACAAGAAGGAGCTGAGCCAGAACTGGACAAGAAAGAGAGAAAGAGCCAGAGCTGTGTGGAGTTGCATATAGGGAGTACAGAGAAAAGGTATGGGAGACTTTTGAATAACAAGGTGCCAATGCTTGGAGCCTTCTGGTGGTTTTTAATGAAGCATCTTGAGTACAGTGTCCGTCTTGACTACCACATACCAACTACGACACAAGCCCAGCTCCAGGACAGCCCCAAGCATCACACCATGTGCCTGAGAGCATAGTCCTAATGCTTCTTAAACTCTGACAAACTTAGGTCCATGACCATGAATTTCTAGAAGGGATTCTCTAATAATAAATCAGAAAAGAAAAGCCAAAGAGAGTATATGAATAAGGGAGAATTGGTAAAAACAAACAAAGAAAGCTGAGACATTTAACAAGTTCTTGACTTCGGTCTTCACTGGCAGTCAAGCTTCCCATGTCTCTGAAGTCCCTGAACCTCTAGGTGGTGGTTGGGAGAGCAAAGTCTCTCCCACCGTAATTGAGGAAGTTTGAGACCTGAAGGAACTGAATAGCCCTCAACACACACAGGAAAGCAGGAAATACCACTCCTATTTTAAAAAGTGGAGCATGGAAGGTGTGGGGATCTAAAGGCTTGTGAGCCTCATCCTTGTGCCTGGGAAGATGACAGGACAGATCCTTATGTAAGCAGTATTCAGGAACGTGTAAACAAAGAGGTGGCTTGAGATATTCAGCACAACTTTAGCAAGGGCAAGTAATTTCTCACTAATCTGGTCACCTTCTATGATGGAGTGACTGTATTGGTTGATGAGGGAAGACCAGTGTTATCTATGTGGACTTCTGTAAGGTCTTTGACATATGATCCCTTTTCTCCATATGATTTCCCATATGATACCCTTATCTCCAAATTGGGAAGACATGGATTTGAAGGGTGGACCATTCAGTGGATAAGGAATTGGCTGAAGGGGCACAACCAGAGAGCTGTGGTAAATGGCTCTATGTCCAGATGGAGGCCGATGATGATTAGTACTTATCAGGGTTCCACCTGGGGCTAGTCTTTGATATCTTTATCAATGATAGAGACGGCAGGATTGAATACCCCCTCAGCAAATTTGCAGATGACACGAAACTGAGCAGTGCAAATTCTTCCAGAAGTAAGCTGAAGTTAGTTAATCTGTTATGTCATGAAAATTTAATTACGATAAATGAGATTATATAAACTGTGAAATTCTACAATACAGAAATTGATCCTACACATCTATTAAAATAATTTAATTATTTAATTAAATACTTGGGGGTTTTTATTGGTAGACTATTGAAAATAGGGTAAATACGTGTAGAGTGAAGATCTTATTAAGGATAAAAATATATGTCCTCCTTGCATCATAGCATCAAATTCAAGCACAGCTCTAAATGAGAAATGGTAAACCCAGAAATATCTAATATAAATTTAAATACAACAGCATACTCAGTACATTAGAACAGTTCTTCCCATCTGTGGTGAGCATCAGAAAATGACTGATAACATGCTTTTGCTTCTTTTGTGTGTTTGCAAGGTACCTTTTCAATGGCAGAGCCTAAAGTTTTTAAAGGAAAAAGTAAATGTAAATCTGAAAGGACATATGTAATACAGCAAGGAAAGTACTTTTGTTGCAGTGTCATCATCCTAACTCAGAGTCACAATGTCAAATTTCAGTTTGTGATGCTGGCTGTGTTGGTGCTATTCTGTTGCGATTGACACAGATTTCCCTCAGTAGTATACACTTAGGTATGTACTTATGAAATGTGTCTTTTGTTACTCCCAATCACATCATTAGGATTGTTCTATCAGAATTCTTAGCTCAGATGTAATGCTTTGAAATTTGGCTTTTTCCTAGTTGTACTTTCTGCTGACCAAAAATACTTCTGGATTTTACTTTTTTAATCCTTCTCACATGACAATTTCAGCTAAATATTTTTCATCTAGACCTGCTTATCTGCACCTCATGTACTGACATGCATTTATTACTTGACTGAAGAGATCACATCCTCAGATTTTAAAGCTGGTTTTCTGATATTTAAATGTCTGCATCCGAGAGATTTCTTTAAAGGTGCAGACTTCCATTGGCAGTTCTATGCCCTTGGCAAACCAAGAGATTTCTGTTAAAATGCTTACATTCTCCATGGGGTTTTTAATAATGCCTTATATCTCCCAGTATTTACTTGAAAAATTGTACTAAATAAGATTTTCTTGCATAAAAATTGATAAATGGGCTCTTATGCCTTGTACAATTGTGGCAGGGATTTTTACAGCCTCTGGGGAGATACACTTTTCAAAAGCATAGACCAGGTTGCTCAGAAACCCATCCAGCTTTTTCTTGAGCACTTCCAGGAATGGGGCAACAACATCTCTGGGCAACCTGTTCCTGTGTCTTATCCATCACAATAAAGAATTTACTTCCAATATCTAATCTAAACCTCTCTGAGTTTAAAGTCATAACCTGTCCTATCAGTACATGCCACTGTAGACAGTCCCTCTGCAGCTTTCTTACAAATCCCCACTAGGTACCAGAAGGCCGCTATAAGATCTCCCTGAAGTCTTCTCCAGGCTGAACAATCCCAACTCCCTCAGTTTGTCTTCACAGGAGAGGTGGTCCAGCTCTCTGATGTGGGTTTGTAAGAAATGTTTTAAAAGTTTTAGTTATGAACATAGTATAGTTTTTTGATTGTAATTTTAGTGTAGTGGATACCTTGAAAGGGCCTCTTGCCTTGGAATGTATTTTATCATAGTTTGATAAGGGTTCCTAAGACAACCTGAGTCTCTGCTTGGAGATTCCTTCCTATTGGTTCTTTTCCCTGTCCCATTTCTGTTTTATGTATGATTTTTTTCTCTGTCCATCACAGAATTCTTATCTTTAAGGTCCAAGAGTTTCGGCCACCGGTTGGCAGAACCCCTTGAGACCACTCCCAAATTTATTTTGGATTTGTTGGTGTTTAAGTAATCTAGCTGGCATGTATTGTTTGGATTGTCTTATTGGTTTCTAAATGTTGTACCCACCCCTTGAACTGTCCTGAACAAAAACACCCTGCAGCCCGAGGTTCGGGGTCTCTCTGGAGGCACCGGACTGAGGTTGGGGGATCCCCTGACCCCCTGAATAAAACCTCTGTTCCCTGAATGCCTCTGAGAGTCCACTCTTTCTAACCACAGCCATGACAGTGTAAGTCAATCTGCCTGCAGAGCCAAGATCTCACCAACAGGTACTGTTGAGGTGTACCAGAGCTGCTGGGCAGTCCAGCTGAACACTGGGCTGGGCCAGAGAAAGATACGCGAAGCAACACTGATCATCTTTGTACCCTCCCTCAGGTCTCGCTCCAATGTGTCCGTGTGCTTCTTGTGTTGGGAGTCACAGAACTGAACACAGTATTCCAAATGGGATCTCTTAACAAGAGTAGTAGGGCAGAATCACTTTCCTTGAACTTCTGGTCATGAATCTTTGGATGCTGCCCAGGATACAGCTGGCTTTCTTGGCTGAAAAAGCACATTGCCAGGAACTGGCAACTTGTCAACCAACTGTCATGGTTATGTGGTGGAAGGAAGGAGTGCCAATATGGGTGTAACCAAACTACCTATCCTACAACCATCTACATTATTCCTGAGGATCTGTTAGTGGTGGGTCATTTGCAACAGCTGCCCAGTGCACACTGCAACCCTCAGGCAGGCTGAGTGTTAAATAAGATAAGGAAAAAGAGGCAACCCTGTGAGATAAGATAATGTTTATTTTTCTTCCTACCAATGACTCAGCCCTGATAGCTCCCTCCTGGGAGGCAGCAGCACAGCCCCACCCATCCTGAGGGAGTCCTCTCTGCTATTGGGACATAACGAGCTGAGTAGATGCTAGCAGGATAGACAGCTACAGTGACCAAAAAGGACCCCAAAAATATCCTATGACTTGTAGGACTATATTGCGCCATTTTGAAACTCCTTGCCCTAGGGGAAATACTGAACATTTCCTGTCTGTATATAATCTGGATATTTGGGGGTTTGGGATCACCACCTCCACCAGTGGACATCCAGAAGAGGACTAGACCTTCCACAGGACCACTGCTTTTGACTGCAACCGTCACTTTGACAGCACTCCAACCACTGCTTAGTCAGATTGCGACCATCACCATGACCAACAGGGGCTGGGTTATACTTTGTGGTTTTAAGATAGTTTTTCTGTATCATTGGATTTATTTTAATCTTTCTATTAAATTGGAACTCCAACTTGAAGTCTTCTGCAAGGAATTTGTATGGGTGTTAATTTCTCCAGCTCGTTCTCTTTCAAACCAGTACCCCAACACACCCAAGTCCTTTTTCTCAGGGCTGGTTTCAATCCATTCTACAACCAGCCTGTATTTGTGATTGGGGTTGCTTCAAACCAGATGCAAGACCTTGCTGATCTTCAGGACATTCACACAGACCCAGCTCTCAAGCTTCTCAAGATACCTCTGAATGGCATCTCTTGCTTTCTAGCATGTCTACAACACCACACAGCTTGGTGTTGTCAGCAAACCAGCTAAGTGTGCATTCAACCCCACTGTCCATGTTGCTGAAAAAAGTGTTGCACAGTGCTGGCCCCAGTAATGTTGCCTCATTGTTGGTCTCTGCTTGGATATCACATAGTTGACCACAACTGTTTGAGTATGACCATCCAGCCAATTTCTTATCCACCAAGTCCGTCCTTCAAACCCATGTCTCTCCAGTTTAGGGACAAGTATGTAATGGAGGACAGCGTCAAATGCTTTGCACAGGGAAAATTACATCCCTGTTCTACTTATATTTGCACAAAGACATTTAAGTTGCTTCCCCAGTGAAGCCAACTTCCTGGCTGGAGCGCAGTGTCTTGAGATGCAATATATAACCAAAAGCATGTATTCTATTCCCAATCTGTTGAAACCAGTTGAAGAGGTGTTTTTTCCTTTTAGCTTCGGGGGAGAGGGGGAAAGGGCTGCTGCCTTCTGTTAATGGGCCAGCTGTTAAAACCAGGTGGAGCAATGTTCCTTATTTCTTCTCTGACCCATCCTCCCTCCAGGGGGATATCTTCTGTTAATGGGCTATTAAGGCTCACCACATGACTGATAACATTACATCATTCCATTGTGAGATGCTCCAGCCAGTGGGAGGAGCCAAGCATTCCTACCTGGATAAAAGCTGAGATTCAGAACAGGAGAGCAGCCTGTTTTCCACTGGATTCCCAGAGGAAAGTCTGGACCCATCTTGCCACCACTGGACCTTTCTACAGAATCATCTCTACTCCAACAGAACCACATCTGTTACTCCAGGAGGACTTATTCGGACTGCTACCAACACCCTGACTAGGGTGTCAGGTCATATTGTGACTCTGTCAGTGTTTCTAGGATTTTTTTTTGATTGTTTGTTTGTTTGCTTTACCACATTTGTATTTTTTAATACTGCTAGTAAAAAAATGTTATTCCTATTCCCAAATCTTTTCCTGAAGGCCTTTAATTGCAAAATTATAATAATTTGGAGGGAGGGGGTTTACATTCTCCATTCCAAGGGAAGTTCCAGCTTTCCCTAGCAGACACCTGTCTTTTCCAAACCAAGACAGGCAGGAAGTTCTTTGTGCTGCCCTTCAAGTCGTCCCCTGTTGGCCTGTCTTTGGAATCTCTTACTGGCATTGACATTAAACTGTTGGGAGTGGGATGGATTGAGGTTCCCCTCCCCCTGCAAGTTTAATTTCAAATTCACATGGTATAAACAGATGATGAAACACACCTAGTTTGAATTAATATCACCAAACATCTTAGTAAACGCAAAGCCTACAACATTTGGGATATTTTGTAACTTTTGGAGATGTCATTGAAAATTACAATGATGCTGTTAAATATATTATTTTAGGCTTGTCAAAAAACTGTCATTTTTTTGATTACTATTAAATTGAGTGATTTTTAAGTTCACTAATGGAATATTCCTTCAGTGACAAAACCAACAGTTCCTAATATAGTGTTGGCAGATGTTTATTCAAGGGGAAAAGAATAAATGGCATTATATTTTCAGTTTTCTACAACCTCCGACAGGTTATTGGTGAGAAATTATTTATAATAACTTAAGGGAATTAGAGACTGTACAAAATAATAGGTAGAAAGGAATGGATTTCTCATCAGCAGTTGCATCCATGATTTATTCAGTGCAATTCTGCTGTGGAAAGGTATAATGAAAATAGAACTTACTTGCGCTGTTTATATGGTTTATTTGATTTATTTTTCTTTATGAAGAAAATTAGTTTCTTATTACTTTCTTGGCATGTGAGATTAATTGATAGTAATTTAAATTATATTTCAAATATATAATGGTCAGAATGGACAGGAAAAAAATAATAGAAAACTTAAAAATGGACAACATTAGCACTTTCTTTCTTTTTAATAGTGCCTCAAGTACATTTGTCGTATTTCTCCTGTTCCTTGAGAACACACAAATATCCTAAGAGTGGGTGTTAAGAGGATGGGAACAGACTCTTTTCAGTGGTGCCCAGCAACAGGACAACGGGTAAGGAACAAAAACTGAAATACAGGAAGATCCATCTGAACCTGAAAAAAACCTTCTTTATATGGGGGTAACATAGCACTGAACAGGCTGCCCAGAAACATTTTGGAGTCTGCTTCTCTGGAGATATTCAAAACATCCCTTGCAACCAGCTCTAGGTGAACTTGCTTTAGCAGGGAATTTGGACTAGATGATCTCTAGAGGTCCCAATCCCAACAGTGCTGTGATTTTGTTAATTTATCAGACTAAGTATTTATTTCAAGAGGCTATTATATGTTGATGAATTTGTCAGGGTAGTGCCAAGCAAAAAATTAATAAAACAACATATAGCTCAAAACAGTTCTGACTGACCCACCATCACATGGGCACTTGGAGCTTAAATCATTATGAAATAATGTATGTTCATCTTTTTTTTTCCTCTTTTTTATTTTTTTTAATTCTTCCACTAATTTCTGTAATCCTCACAAGAAGGCAAAGAAATGCAGTTAAAGCTCTGTAAAGGTTGAAGTTTATCTTGTCTAGCATGGAATCCAAAGAAAATAATTCTGTAATCACAGAAACATAGAAGTATTTTGGTTAGAATGCACCTTTAAAGATCATCTAGCTCCAACTTCTCTGCCATAAGTAGGGACACTTTCTACTAGACCAGGTGGCTCAGACCCCCATCCAATATGATTTTACACACTTACAAGGATTTGAACACTTACACAGCTTCTTTAGGCAACCTACTATAGTGTCTCATCACCTTTGCAGTAAATAATTTTCTTTATACAATCTAAATCTCCCCTGTTTTAGTTTAAAGCCATTACACCTTTTCATGTCACAACAGGCCCTTGTAAAAAGCATCTCTCCATATTTCTTGTAACCAACAAGCTTTCCCCAGAGCCTTCTCTCCTTCAGGATGAGCAACACCAGTTCTCTCAGTCTATCTTCCTAGGACAAGTGCTACTGATAAAATCAGTAGATTTTCTCTGTATCTACTATAAGAGGTCCATGCATTTCCTGTACAGAGGACTGCACAGCCTGACACAGTCCTCCAGTTGGAGTCTCACAAGAGCAAGAAAGAGGGGGAAAAATAAACCCTCTCAATCTACCGGTCACACTTCTTTATGTGCTAGCCTTCTGCCCACAAGTGCAAATTGTTGAGTCATATCCAATTATTTTACCTTGTTAAATTGATCATAAATTTTGAAATGATTATATGAGCTTATAGCTAATGCAGTTTCTTGCATTATTTACTTTCATTGCTCTTTGATACAAATTTCATAGTTTCACCATGTTTCTTGGTAGAACAGCTGGAACATGTAAGCTGGAACAGCTGCGACATGTGAGCTGATTTGACTTACTACACTAAAATATTTGAATTCAGTCAACAATTTGACATGTTCAGAATATCATCTAAATTTAGTTTTGAGGAGACCTATTCCTGTGTAATCTTCAAGCCATTTAAAAATTACACAGTTAATAAACAACAAAGCTGGAAGCCATATATACAAGTGAAATAACATAAAGTGAAAGATATGGCTGAGAAAAACAATGAAAATTCTGACTCTATTACATTCTTAGACATGTCCAGGTGAACATAAAATAGCTGCAGTGATATTAAATTGGATACTTTACAGTCATTCTCTGAAAATAAAAATTACTACTTTGTGAGTGTGTGTAATGTTTTGTTCTATGTATCTTTCTTCCCTACCACAATGTAGGCTCCTCTTTAAAGATATTCAGTTTGTCAGTAAATGGATTTGAAAGTAATTGGTATCAGTTACCAGCAGTCTCAATTCACAATATATTTATGCTTTCCTTGGCTTTCTCCTTGGTGACATGACTCCCTAGAGTATTGTCCGACTTCTTCCTTTTACATACGCCCTCTTTCTCCCAAAAGACAAATTCTGAAGCTAAAGAAGAAAAGTCAGTGGCTACAGAAGCATTAGGTTTTTCGGGATTCACCCCTGAAGTAACATGTTCCCATAAGACTCATGCAGCAGACCGTGTCTGGTTCCTAATTCCATTCTGCTCCCTCCATCACTCTCTGAAGAAACAATGATACAACTACTAGATCTAACATGGAAGGACAGCATCACAGTAGTCAAAGAAATACATAACAATCCAGACAAATTAGGAAACTGAACTGTTTCCTAGGGCATTGTTTGGGCCTTTCAGGAGTCTGTTTCACCTCACCTGAGTACCAAGTTCAGAAACATGGCTTGAAATGAGGGAATCCCACCAGCAAACATTTTTAAGTCTTTTAGGGATGCCTTTTTTCTTCCTCTCTTGCAGACAATATTCAACTCTGTAAGTAGTCCAATTATTGAAGTAAGACTTTTCAAACACTTTTTATGAATACTAGTGACATAATCTTGACTTGTGACAGGACTTGAATGAAAATATTATTTGTATTATTAACATCCAGATGTTCATTTTCTTGCCTATAATTATCAAGGAGCCTGTGTCTGCGTAAGACTTTGTACTTATAGATAGAACTTTGTACTTATAGATAGAATATCTATGTCTGTCTATAGACACATACACATCATCAAGAGATCAAAGCCATTTGAGATGAAAAAGGAAAAACTCTTGCTATCTATATCATCTCTTATAAGTAATATTTATAATTATTTTTTTCACTTTTTTATGTATCTATTTTTTATTATTATGACAAAAATAGATACCTGAAAATATATAATTAAAAAGGAAAGGTTTGCATCCATTACTAATAAGTTTCCCTACATTTCCCTCTACTGTGTCCCTTGAAGTGCAAGGATTGCAAGGATCCCATATTGTCCATGTAAATTTGGTAGCAAGATTCAGCTTTTCTTATTTTCAGCAACAGTATTATCTATCGTCTCAAAAACATTTAATAGAAAAAAATATAACATGCATTTATGGAACTGCCACAATGTTGGGGTGTTTAAATAGCTTTAACTCTCTGAAGGGAGTGAAAGTTCAGTAGGTATCGAAAGGATTATACTATATAGAAAGTCATGCTCTGTAATTTTATTAAAGACAGACTTAGGTCACTTGTTTGTATTTCAAATTCAAACTCCAAAATAAAATTTCAGTATCTATCTATTTGGCCATAAGAATTCAAAAGGACACTCTTTTTTTTTTTCTTCTTCTTTTTTTTTTTTTTTTTAAAAAAAAAAAGGTCGATTTCTCCTTAATTCACAAGAAAGAAATCTAGATTATAGCATACAGCAACTGTTAATTCAGAAAGTTCTTGCTGCTGATATGATTCTAACCCAGGTGAATATTAAATGAAATCATGAAGAAATGGAAAGGATGAGCATGTTAAAAGGGCTTTGACAGAAACAGAACAAGAGAGACTGATGATGCAATTACCCTTCTTCTAGGCCATGCAATACTAATGTGATAAGGGCCTGCATAGTTCAACAGTAAGGATGAAGAGGCTAACAATAATTCTCAATTAAAGTAGGTTTTCTTTGTGCTGGTAAAATACACTGCATCCCATTGATTAGAATGCCAAGGAAGCTCTACATTGTGTCATGCTGTTTGCAAAAGAAAATGCTAAGAGAGATATTCAAATACTATTTAATGAGAAGTGAGAAAGCTAAAGAATTGAGGAAAAAGAATTGAGCAAATGTTAAGTTTAACACCACCAATACATTACTAGCAACTATAATGTGCTGAATATTTATGGAAGCAGTAGATTAGTAAGGCTCCTTGAAAATCCCTCCATTGTTCCTCACAGAAAAATTCACATTTAGCACCTGCCTTCCTCTCTAAAAATATTTGACTTAGTGGATATTTTTCATTTAAGAGGTAATATTTCTCAATTGGCCATTCACTTTCTGTACCCTTTATAATCTGTTACAATTTCTAAAACTGAAGCCTCTGTTTGAGCTGATCCAGAATGTATTGTGCTGGCTGACTAGAGAAATTCATGTAGCTTGAATTGTATTTCTCCTGATTTATTTTGATGAAACTGAGTACAGAGTTAAATTTGTAGTCCTTGCTACAGAGTAAACTTGGCCCTATGTCATATAAAGTTTTGACAGTTATTGTAAAATGGTTACAATCTTAAGCTGCACCAAGGGAAGTTTAGGTTAGATGTCAGGATATAATTCTTCACTGAAAAAGTGATTGGGCACTGGAATTATCTGCTCAGGGAGGTGATGGAGTCACTGTCCCTGGACGTGTTTAAAAAAAGGCTGTATGTGGCACTCAGTGCCATGGTTTAATTGATGAGGAGGTGTTAGGTTAGGTCATAGGTTGAACTTGATGATCTCTCTAGGTCTTTTCCAACCTAGTTAATTCTGTGATTCTGTTAATTTATTTTGCATAAAAAGCTATATTGCACCATAAGGAGCTGTCATGGTTTCACCCTAACCATGGTTTCACCCCAACCATAGTTTCACCCCAACCTGCAACTAGAAGGTTTCACAGACCAATCCTAAGGCCCAGGCAGTCACTTGTTTACTCTACCCACACTGAGAATGGGGTAAGAATTGGAAGGGTAGAAGGGAGAGAATTCATGTTCTGAGATTGAGACAGTTTAATAGGAACAGAAAAAGCCATGCACACAAGCAAAGCAAAACAAGGAGTTCATTCACCACTTCCGGTGGGCAGGCAGATGTTCAGTCATCTCCAGGACAACAGGGTTCTGTCATGCAAAATGGTGACTTGGGAAGACAGATGCTATCACTCTGAACATCCCCATCTTTTTAGTTCTTTTCCCAGTTTTATGTATGAATACAATGTCATACAATATGGCATATCACTCTGGTCAGCTGTGCTGGCTGTGTCCCCTCCCAGATTCTTGTGCACCCTTAGTCTACTCTCTAGTGGGATGGAGTGAGAAACAAAAAGTCCTTGAATCTGTGCAAGCAGGGCACAGCAATAGCTAAACCATCCCTGAATTATCTACACTGTTTTCAGTACAAATCCAAAATACAGCTCCATATCAGCAATTTTGAAGAAAATTATTTCTATCCCAGCCAAAAATTGCTGCAGAAGCAATACTCTACCATCCTTTCTTACAATAAACTTTGGAGAGGTTTTCATTATTTGAAGCAAAGCTTAATGAATAGAGTGAAGTTATCTTTTTAAAGGTGATGTTACCATGCCTTGATTTATTGACGCACCAGTGTTCAAATTCAACTTCGGTTAGGTTTTTTTACACTGTTGTCACAAACCTTCTGATAAAATAAGTATCTACCAGTTTTGGACAAGTACTTTTGAATGAATTGCAGTTCACCTTCAAGTGAGAAGAGAGTTTGTGATTCCAGAGGATCAAGACTAGAGGTCTGAAGATTATCATGATTTCCTTTCAGCACTTGTGTTCACTGTGTTAAGTATAATAGTCTTGCTTATCTTGCTGTAATTACTTTTGGTTTCTTATATTTATTGTATTTCATGAAAATAATTTTTTTGCACTGGGAAACCCCAATATTTATTAATGTGTGGTACTGAAATTGAATACTGTAATACTGTATCAAAATGCAAGATGCAAAAGGCATCTCAATCTTACACGCTAATGTAGCTTACTGTAAAGTAGATTTACAGTTTTAATTGACTGAAGATTATTACCTTCTAATATTTTTGGCAGTCTAGAACTGAATTTGGTCTTATTCCTGTTTTAATATTTATTAACACTTATTTCTTCAAAGCTGGGAATTGTAGGTGTTGATCTGAGACTTTGGCTACTTTCCCCATAAATTAAAATACGGAGTCCAAACCATAAATAAATTTTGCCTATAAATATAGCAGAATCTACCCACATCACCAACAACCTGAAAAAAATAGGAAAATAAGTGGCAGGGGAGGCTGGGGTGGGATTGAGAATTGTGCCCAGAACATTAATAAAACCAAGCTTCTGTAGATCAAAGCTATCTAATGATACTCTTCACTGGCCTATCTGAAATGGAGTCTATGACAAACTGTCATGATTAGTGACAGTCAATGTATTTGCAGCTTCAGTAAGTATAAACCTTGAGATGATGAAGACTGTAAATCTTGTCTTTCACACAGTTATGATAAAGACGTGCTTTGGAAATGTGCACATATTTTACTGTATTGCACTTCTAAATATCTACATAGATGTATTCAATTTTCAGCATCAGCTGCCATTGTTGCAAACACTTTTTTACAGATAGTGAAAATAATTTCCTGGGTTGTTGCCTTTTTCCTCATAAATATAATTATCCAATCAGCTGAGCTTGGTTGTCTTGGGTTGTCCCTGAAAAATGTTTGAATTACTTTGTTCCTGCAGAACCAGCTGTTTTGAGGGCACACTGACTATCTTTGTCATGACTCTACAGAATCCTTTGATTGGGGGAAAGAAGAAACCTGTTCATTTTGTTTAAAGTCAGGCAGAAGGGGACAGATCCTCTGTTATTAATAAACAAAAAAATATTATGGATGATGATTTACTACTCACACTTTGGATCAGTGTCCTCAAGTCTAGCTTCTCATCATATTATTTCATTCCTGTGTTTCACTCAAAAGCAAATAGTATATTTTCCTCAGTAAAAACAAGGAACTAGGGTGAGTTTTCACCTGTGAAAGAAATGAGGAAAAAATCTATGCTGGATATCCGCTCATCTCAAATTACTTTCCAGAGGCACAACCTGAAGCTTCCATAACCTTCAATGTTGTGTCTAAAGCCCATATAGTTTACTTTAGTCACTACAGAAAGCTCCAAAGTTAAGTCTGGTGTTCTGAGCATCTATGAGTGGAGTAAACCTTGGATCTGGTGAATATCTATGTAAAATATGTGCTTCACTGACAAGCTTTGTAGATTTTTATAAAGCAGAAGGTGGAATAGCAAGGGATGTGACATAGATTTCAAACAAAATGGCGAGAAAAAAAATAAAGTCACAGGCAAGTGCCTGGAAGACAGGAACCAACCCACAGCTACCATTTGCCATAGCTATGTGTTCTAGGTGAAGCTGCACAAAACCTTTGAGATGACCTCTTCACTGTAAGACCAGGTCTGTGGAGGCCCTTGAGCCCATAACAGGAACTTCCAGAGAAATGCCCTGAAAGGATCTACCATAGGCTTCAAGAATGTCACATCACTTAGGGTGAGGAAAAAAGGTTTCACCCAGGGTGCTCTGCAGCACTGTGTTAATCTACCCCAGTTTTGTTTTTCCCATTGGCCTGTTGGCCTGGCCCACCTCTATTTTTCATGTATGTCCCCAGTTCGAGAGGTTTCTTCTTTCCCTGTCTTCCCATTGGTTGTGGTATTGCTGATGGTCTGCCCTCATGTTCCGTATAGATCACTGCCCTTTGCCCTGCCCTTGTACCACCCCTGTGCCCACAGACCACTGAACTCTGACCCCATACTTAACTCTAGGCATTCTCTTGATCTGGGTCTTTCTGTCCCTGGAACCCTTCGGTGTGTGTGGCTGTAATAAACCTCGCTGGAACTCTATACAGGAGACCCTTCCAGTCTTTCTTCACTAAGCTATCCATGGTGTGTGTATGTGTGTGGACTTGAGTGGCTGCCTGTGTGCCCACCCAAGCAGCTTCTTGAGAAGAGATGCTTTTCGGGAGAGGTAGCAGCAACCAATCCATCTCCACTTTACTACACAGGTAGTGTACATCATGTATAAGTATTCTTGGATTACTCAGGCAAATACTTAGAAGCATAAACCATCAGACACTAGAAAGCTCTTAAAAAAAAAAAAAATCCCTAAGAACTTTAATATTAGAGTGTGTCTCCAGCACGGTGCAGGAACATAGCTTATGTGGTTGGGAGAGATTTGGGAAAGGAAAAGGGGAGAGATTTAAGCCTGTGTATGTTGACTAATGCACCAAGAAGTTTCTCCTCTTGAAGTGATGAACATCATTAGAACATGCTAAAATGCAGGAATCATGCTTGCACAGACTCCTTACTTGCCATATTCCTCACAAAGAAAAGGATTTATAGGCTTCTCAGAGGGGCATCCTGTGTTTTTGACATTGCTTAGCTGGTGGGATTTTTCTTGATTTTCAGAAGTAACAGTGGTTGGAATTAAATATTAAAGAGTAAAAAAATCCCTAATTAAGGTCTTTGTATGGTAGTTTCTACTGCCTAGAGGAAATACTATAAGGACCATGGAAGACCAGAGTGCTTAGAGGATGGTATCGCTCACCTCAACAACAATCAGACCTGAAATGTTCATGATTTCCACAATATTCATTTCAGATCGAGTTCACAAACCCCACAGAGAAATGATGGTCCTCTCCAAAACCCCAAAGAAGCACCTGAAGGTCATTTGCAGGCACCAGTTATTTACACGGTCCTTTAAATGCAAGCCTGCAAATGCTTAATTTCCTCAGTTTTCAGGTAGCCAGCGGATGACGACCAATGTTAATTCAGTTAGGTATTTCAGTGCTTAGGAAGACTAGTTCAAGCCATATTTCAGAGTCCATGGCCATTTGCAAAATAATTATGAAATCTAAACAATAAATTATAGAATTGTCCAAATCATTACTCTATATGCAGCCACTATGATCAGCTGGCTTCCATGTCCATTATCATGGCCTGAGGTCATAAGGGGTTTTTTTATTAAAGACTCCTTTTGCAGAACTTATATGAAGGTCTTTTTCTTCTTTAATTACAGCAATTATTGCAAACCTGTGCATATGCATTGAACCCAAAATAAACTCTAAATAAATTATTAAACAAAAATTGTTGCTATTTAACTACTAAATTCATATGAGCCAGAAAAAAAAAGGAAAATGCTTATATTTTACTCTTTATGTCACATTCTTCCCACTACAAGGCTCTTCCAAAAACATTCTCAAAATCAGGCTGAAACAGAAGCATTTATGCCAAGTAGGCCAAGGTCTGCACCTACAGGGATGGTAACTTCCCACCAGCAAGTGCTCCTCTCCTTCTGTCAAATCAATTATTCAAAGAGGAAAAAGGGGACTAGAGTCTCAGTGCTGGACAGTTTACTCTTGGGAGAAGTAGGATAAGTCACCGCTATCACATCAGCTTGACCTCTTCCATTTTGTCTGGCATGAAGAAAGGTTCAATGAACCCCAGCACTGCAGAGCTTTTTGCTTTACCAGATAAGGTAAATATCAGCAGTTTGGTCATTGCAGCTATGGTCACTGAATGAAAAGAGGTTTTTTTTCTTTTTAGGAAAAGCAAAAAGAAGTGGGGATATTGTGTCAATGTGGTCACTGTTTAAACTTGAAACAGTACAATTGGACTGAGAGGACTGTGGTAAAAAAGTTCATTGTTTATTCCTGATGAATGATGATCTGGGGAAAAAAATAATGTTTCAAAAATCTTTTGAAATTGCAAACTATAGAAATATGAGCAAGTGTCAATCATGTATGAGTTTACACAAGAACAAAAGAAAATCCCTGACATAATTCAAGAATGTGCTTTTGGAATAAACAACTTTTTGGATACAGAAGTAATCCAGGAGTATATAAGGATGTAGAAAGTAAGGATTATCATGCAGCTACAACTTTTCTTTTTTTTTTTTTCCCTGTAGATACTACTCATGAAATTGTTCATGTATATTTATCTACAAGATCTGTAATATAAATTTTAGTGCAGCTTGTTTTAGTGTAACCTAAGCAAACCAAGGATAGAACAAAGCAACTAGTGAAATAACTTATTTCAGCACAAGTACTCCATAAAAAGACCCCAAACAAACAAACAAACAAACCAAACCAAAACAAAACCAAAAAAAAACCAAACAAACAAACAAAAAAAAAAACCCCAAAAAACCCAAAAAGCAAACAAAAAAAAAAAAACCACAACAAAAAAAACTCCCTGGAATAATAGATTAACAAAGAAGCTATTTAGGGATAAATACATCAATTCCTTAAGTTGCTTTTTTTTTTGGATTGTTACACTAGAGTAATATCCTGAGATAGTTTTCTAATACTTTATTGTTCTGAATTCAAAGAAATTGGATACTCTTTAAACAGGTGTTGTTCTACATCTTGAAGCCTCACCACACAGAAGTGGTTTTACTTTGTCATCTCAGTTTCAAGACCTGGAATAATTATTATAATAATAACAATAGCAACAATAAAAAATGTTATTAATAAAAGTATTTTATATTTGGATGTTAGTATTAGTGTTACAATGCAAAACACAGATGTTATATCTCTTTTCACATAGCTTCATTTTCCACTTAATTTAGAAGAACCTTAAATTATTTTAATGTTATCATTCATTATTTAAATGTTATAATCTATTTAATAACACAATAATTAAATAATATTTTAAGCTTTCAGTACTTTATGAGAAAAAAATCATGAAATACAATATTGTTTTTCTTAAGGAAATTAAATACAGCATAGATCAGAATAGATCAGAATAGATCAGAACAGAAATGCCATCTCCACCAGCAGAACAAATAACACAGACAGCAGTGACTGCTGTGGACTGAGGTGACTATAGCACAGCTAGTAAACTGTCACTGTCTGGAGGAGTCACACCTAGGGCCTTGCCAGACAAAGTCACAGCCTGCCCAAGTAACTGAACCAAGCATTTCTAACCCAGGCATCCAAAGGTGGCTACTGACTCATTTGTATGTAAACACATCTGTATGTCAAACATCAAGTTTTAATGTGTTCAAGGAAAGACCATTTTCCTTCTTTACTGGCTATGGCAGAGAAAGAAAACTTAAGAAGTTCTCTGTCACGCTCCCAAACTCAAATGACAGTTGCTATCAGCATCAAAAATATCTACTACAAACTTTAAAATGTTGCAATGCCTTCACACTTATCTCACTTATCATTTGAGGCTTTTTTATTTATTTTTTGTTAGCTGACAGGCCCTAGGCAGTACACAACTCATGTCTTCCCTAACTCATAGCATACCCAGTAAGTTTGATATATTATTTTCCTCAAAATAAAATCAACAGAGCCAGAAGAAACAATAAAACAAGAGCCCAAGTTGCAGGGAAAGTGCAGACAGAAAAAAAAAATAAACTAAGTTCCAGAACTGGAATGGGAGAATCAAATAGGTTCGAAACATGGTTGACAAGCACTGGAAAATCTTTGATAGAACAAAAATGTATTTATTAAATTTTGTAAACAATTGGACTAACTCCCTTCTCAAGAATACATACATAACCAGGTGGTTATTCCCATAGAGAGAATCCGATATGACGTATGTAGTGCTTACCCAGGCCTGAAACAGTGTAGTGGGGTAACAAAAAATGTGCTAGATTATGGATTGCAGAGGTAAGTTTCAGATGTTGAAAACAGGTGTCTAATTCCTATTGATTTAGTGTAATTACTTTTGGAGTAAATCCCTGTTCCACATCAGAACCTTGGTCTTTATACCAAACTCGTATATTTATTTAGATAAACATGAGTTACTCACAACACCTCCCACTGGAGTTCCTAGAATAATTTTGGTCATTGATGAAATTAATATTCATTTCACCTAGATGTCTGCAATTAATCCCCAGAGTTGACCTATAAAGCTATTTGTTTGACAAGATTAATTGAAATTGACATTTCTTTGGTATTTTTAGGGGACCTGAATAAGTAGAGAGGGTAGGTTTATTATTAAGCTGAATGGACACAGGCAGAATGTCAATGGCTGTATGTCCAGGTGGGGGCCAGTAATGTGTGGTGTCCTCAGGGCTTTGTCTTGGGACTGGTGCTCTTCAATATCTTTACCAACGACATAGAGAAATGGAGTAGACCCTCAGCAAGATTGCAGGTGGCACAAGCTGAGCAGTGCAGGTGGCACAAGCTGAGCAGTGCAGTTGACACAACAGAAGGAAGGGATGTCATTCAGAGGGGCCAGGACATAGATGAGAAGTGGGTCCATGAGAACCTCATGAAGTTAAACAAGTCAAAGTGCAGGATGCTGCGCCTGGATTGGGGCAATCCCAGACATAAGAATGGACTGTGAAAAGAAGCAACTGGGAGCAGCACTGCTGAGAAGTACTTGAGGGTGTGATAAACATTTGAAAATTTGACATCTTTCATGAAAATAGCCATAGCTGTACATTCTTTCTCCTGTCAAGTCTTTTGGAACATTCTGCAATTTGGTATTTCGTTCTGATTTTAAAAAGTCCTCCAATTATCTTAAACAGTGTTGTTCTTTTCTACTTGTAAATGCTATCATCTCTATCTGAGACATGGAGTCACTTAGCAATTTACCTGATTATTTTAAGATTAATTAAGATTATATATTTGTAGATATATTTGAACTCATTTTTCAATGAAAATAAATTATTAACTGCCAGGAAATTGATACAATATATTCAGTAATCTTTTTTCACTGCAATTCTTCCTCAGATTACTTATACTCTTCAAATTAATTATTGGATTTTGACAGTATTGCTTAAACAAACAATCTTGAAAATTTCGAAGTCCATTCTTAGGTTGTTTTCTTATTAATGACTAGTAAATGATGATAGCAAGAAGGATACCTGTAACAGAACAGGTGCTTGTAAGTATGGAAATAAAACCCAACTAATCATTATTACTGATAATTATTCTGAGGCAGAACAAAATAGATTACCTTTGCAGTTCCAGGTTTATTTTGCAGCTAAAAAAATAAATTGAAAGTATTTAATGAAACAGGTAGGAAAATTAAATTCAGAAAAATAAATTTTCTACTTGCAAACATTTTTCAGCTTAGTCATGTGAAGCTTACTGTAGTCTATTTTAAAATATTCTGGACAGCAATACCTTTGAAAGTATGTAAAAATTTTCTTACAACATGGGCAATAACTCCAAATGTTAAAAAAACCCTCTTTATTTTATTTTTCAAGTGTTCTCATTTTGTTTTTCAAGTTTTCATATTGTGAAATTTGAACTGTCAGAGAACATAAGTAAACAACGAATACTAAACAGTTTATTTCTCTAAACATTTTAGAAGACATTCTGCGTGAAGAGCTTCACACTATAATCAGATTATTTTTAGCAGAATTTATCTGGAAATTATAGATGAGTTGTGTAGAACTGTAGATGATATCACCTTTGTTAATAAATCTAGTTCACAACTTCTAGCAAGAACCAGAAAAATCTTGGAAGTAGAAAAGGTCTGCTGGCTGACCTCACACTTGGTTATGAAAAGAAAGGAGTCTTGCAAGCCGTGGGAAATCCCTTTTAAAAGTGTTTATGTCCCTAGGAAATATAAATAATAAACACATACAGACACAAATATAAAAAAATAATAAGAACAGACTTTATCTCCTCTGCTCAGCTCTACAGACAATTCTCAACCCAGCAAGTTTAATGAAGTATATAATTAGTAGATAGAGAAAACTTTTCTGTAACACACTTGTTTTTCTGTGTTATAAACTGGGAAATTTTTTATTTGCAAAACTTATTTACAACTTTTTTCACTTTGGTTAAACTCTGGCCTATTTGTTAATCACTCAGCACATACAATTATAATTTGGGTATATTTGCAAATATACATTTTTATGTTCAAGACAATTTCTGCAAAATTCAGTTCTAATATTGTTTTCTAGTTAATTAAAATAAGTTACTAGGTTGGATACTTTTTCTTTCTTTAATGTCATCAGAAAAGCAATCTATCCATTAAGTTTACATTAATGCTTCTAGTTTGGTCAAAATACGTGTCAAGAAATATATGGAAATAAATAATATTTATAAAAAGAAGAAAAATGGGTTTGATTTAAAAAAAAAAACATGAAAAGTATTTCTAAATAATTTAATTTTAATATTTTTCTCTTTTTCTCACTGAATACAATGGTAGATATACTGTCATGGCATTTTAACATTTCTACCTGTCCTTCAGCATTTTTCTACCCAAAAAGTTGAATTTCAATGACTAACACTGTGTTTCTGTAAAAGATACCTCTTGTCTTCAGGACAAGTTGATTTATAATCGTCTAATAACTATATAAAATACTGCTATACATGAAGTGCATTACAATATTTTGTTGAAATTCAGTATAAAAATACAGCATCACAGATGACTCAGAAAAGCATAAGTTAAATAGAAAAGATACTGCTTTCAAGTAGAAGGTGAAATAATAAAAAGTGGTGTCCAATACAAGTAAGTGATCCTCTACTACTAGAAATTATAGAAAAATTATTTTCAGGCAATCTGATAATCAATCTATTTCCTAGGTATATGTACTTCTTTCTCAAATGAAAGCATAGGAATATATTTACAACTTGACAAAAATGTGATAGGTGATTTATTTGGGGATTAACAAAACAAAAAAATAAAAGAAAACAAAAAGAAAGGAAAGAATGTGCACTTCAGCTGTTGTTGTTATCTTCTACAGCTATTCCTGGAATCATTTATACAAAATACAGATGGCTAGTAGGCTACCACCTGTACTAGTTGACTACTCCATTGGAACTTAATGGTTATGAAGCATTACTGTAATCAAGGATTTATACTATCAGATCAATGTTCTCTTGTGACGACTGAACATTTGATTTATGCTGGCAGACCTTAAAAAGTGTTGTGAAACTATACAGGGAACACTAATGGAGAAAGTGAGAAGGAAAGAAAGGCTTTACTCATAAGCTGAATACGATTTTCTTTTTAAAGGTCAATCAATGGCAGCATGAACTTTTTCTTTTTTGATACTGAGAAACTGCAATAAACTCCTATTACCATTCATGGTGGATCAGGTACACTGCTGGATGAGGTTCAAGTCCAAAAATCATAACAAGTGATTTCATTTTTAAAATCACCATTTTTTATCTTGGCAGAAATCAAGTTTATATGTCAGTCTACTAAAATTCCAAGAATATTATGTTTCTTGTTAAACTTCAATCAGAAAGAATTTTTATTAAAATTCGAAAACAGTTCTTCAAAACTGTTCTGATATAGGAGTTCAAATATTGTTAATAGTGAGAAGGAGATTTCTAAATTCTAAGCCATACTATGTACTGTAAGATCAATTTTTACTCAAGATAGGAAAACCTTTGAAGAAAAGAATTAAACCAACTTACATCATCTGAGCATTTGGCCAAGTCCTAGAGCAATTACAAACCTACAGGAGATTGACTGAGTAAAGGATGAGGGAAAATTGAGTAAGAACTTAAGAATATAATAAATATAGACATATTTTTATTACTGTTGTCTTACTATTATCATGAAGCACAAGTGCTAAAATTATTTCATATATTGGCGGATATGGTGGCTGAAATTATAGTGAGGTTCTTCCTGATATAAAGGATGATGAAACTCCAGAAGGGAAAGGAGACTGGGAAAGAGACAAGGACTCTTCAGGTACATTTTAACTATGGAGACAGCTAAATCTAAAGCTTTGGGAACAAAAAAAATCACAGCAATCATTGTCCTAAGGGGTAAATCTCCTGTCTGTACATCATATAGACAAGTTACTCAGGCAAAGTAATAAGGATTTTTAATTACTGAAGCTAATTAGAGCTTACTTGCACCTGTCTTAAAACTAAATCTAAAAAACCTAAATTTATTAATTCCAGTGTCTTGTTCTGATTGATGGAATGAGTTAAAATATACTTAACATAAATGCTGAGCCAGACAGTATTTTTACTAAAGCTAGTATTGAATTTGGATGCTTTGGTTAGCTGATTATTGGTTCTGAAAAACTCTTCAGTTTTCAAAAATACAATTGGGAAATTTTGATATTGGATTACATATCATACTGGATTATCATAAAAAAGGTAAAGTGAAAAAAAAAAACAACCTTGCATGATTTCAGAAACCTAAAGAATGTTTTACTTATTAAAGGCAATGAAAAAAAACCCAACTCTTACCATGGTGGAAAAAAATGGAATAATACAAGACACATTTGTGGGGCAATATTCTAGCTAATTATGCTGCCACTTATAATTAGAAGAATTAACATGGCAATTAAAAGTTTGTGGCTGGTGCTCTGTATTTTTTACACAACACCAGACAGGAAATTGCCTTGTCAATTACAATTAACACAATGTTTTAAGGTCACAGACGCTATAGCACAGTAGAGTAAGGTATACACATGTGGTTATAATGTTAAAATGTTACTTATTGTTTAGCTATAGGTTATTTACATTTTAAACTGCTTGTAAATAGAATGGAGTTTGTGACCAACAGGAGGTTTTGATTAAGTGACATGACACGTTATGATCTGCATGTTAGTGAGAAGAGGTACACAAAGAATGACAGCAAGTTTGCGTCTTCTCATTTCAACTGAAACTGACTCCCAAGAGAGGACCCAAGCTGGCACAGGTACATTAGGTTATGCCCCATATTGGATGAATAAAAATGGGAACTGAAACACTCCTATAACCTCTCTGCTTATGTAAAATCACAACTGAGATTCCACACTGCTGTCTTCTCACTTTCATGACATTCACTTTCACATGTAAATACAGGGAGTCAATGGTAACTTCTTGACCCCTGATGATGGAAAATGAACTCAGTCGCAGTTTTGATGTTTGTGTGTAAAATGCTCACCAACTTCTACTAATCAAAACAAGGCCTATATTTGAAGTCATGATACAAATGTAGCAAATGTATACCAGAAATGGATACACCAAACATTGCCTGAATATCATTCAACAAGAGATATGTAATCTGCCTTCTGATGACTCGTTTTCTGTACTCATTTTGGGGTTTGGATTTTTTGGGTTTTTTTCACTGTGTTCAAATAATTTATAGAAAAGCCACATCCAACTCCTTGTTTATTTAGACTGTTACTAAACTCTGTAAAGCTATTATTTAAACTATTTTCTGGGAGTTGTAAAAAGATTCATGGACGCTGGGGATGTCCTCCCTCCAGGAGGTAAGGTATGGAGTTCAGATGGATGAAGATCAGCTCCTTCACTGACAAGAGATGCTGTGAAGGGAGCTGGAAGCCAGGGCCAACTTCTCCTTTCCTTGGGAGTTGCATTTAAACTAGGATAGTACTGGTCCCAGTCTGTGCTACAGTGGAACTACAACTCTTCCTGATTTGCCTCCCTGACCATGACTGTGACTCTCTGGTTTGACTTCCTGGCTTGCCTTCAGATTTGCCTCTTCACTGCAGTCTTATTGGGTGAACACTGGACTGTGTCTGATCTGTTCCCTGTTTCTGAACCTGGTCCTAACCCGGACTTGCTGCTCAGCATCCCTGCTTGTTGGTGCAGCCATTGCTCCTTCCTAGTCTGCTACCATGCTCATCTCGCAGTTTACCTTCTTATCTTACCAGACAACCCTCACTTCTCTTGGCCGTTTTGTCCTGTGCTTTCAATCTCCTAGATAGGTTCATCCATTTGTCAAACAGCTTTACATCATGAAAGCACCCTGAGAAAATCTGTAATTTGCACATATCTGTGGGACGTTCATAATGCATGGGAGTAATTTTATTTCTCACTGGGGTAAGTGATCTCCCCTCCATTTCTAGGTGCTTATATCATTATTGTGCTGTTCTTGCTTATGCTCACATCCTCTGGTCTGTGATCTGTCCTTTTTGTCTCCTCAAGTTCCAGGTCCTCATACTTGCTTGCTCATACATTTCTGATTTATGGCTTCTTTTCCTTATACATAGAGTTATGTAGGCAATGAAGATTTGAATTCCAGCTTCTGAGTGCCACAAAGGAAAAAAATTGTTTCTTAAATTTATCACAAATAACCTTCATGTTAACACAAAATCTCTTGTAATATCTCAGTTTAAAAAAGAAAAAAAAAAGTGAACTCCATCTCTCTGTAAATTAATTTTCTCTAGCAACTGTGTATAGTCCTAGGGCAATATAATTGACCGTAAGATAGAGAACAGTAAATTGGGAGTGCTTTCCTTGTTTTTAAAACCTTTACTTTAATTTCTGTACTTTAATCAAGGAGAACTGCAATTACTAAAGAAAGAACTTGTGAAGAAATATGAAATACTGAATACTTAATACTGGATAGAAACAAACCCACATTAATTTAGTAAAAAAAAAAGAGGAAATTCTCAGCCCAGTCACCTGTTTAACATTTTTATTAACTCATCCAAAAGGCCATCAGAACTAGAGCTTGAGCTCTGGTATATATAATAATGTAACATAGGTGTAATTCTTAATGTCTTTTTCTTTCCCACCAGCAATAGGAGCCTTATATGATGTAACTAGTTAATATCCACTTTTACCAGTCATAACTGAAAGCAGAGAACATTTGTCCTCAGATCACAGAATATCTTCATATAAAGGAACAAAGAAAAAGACCGAGTGCCAGCAATACAGCAAACTCAAGAATATCTCTGTGTTTCCCAGAATCTTTGAGTACTGGGGTTCTTACATTCACTCAAGGACATAAAGCGTATTATTGCTCTCTCAGGTTCAATCAAAATATTTCAAAGATGATAATTCAGTGGGAGTGAGGCAAAAGGACCTGTCTGAATACCTATTTATTATGCAGAACTGTGGTGTCATGACTGCTTTATTTGATCAGCTGTATCTTCCAGTGAAAACTTGAAGATAAATCCCAAAAAATGGCTTAGGAAAGGTGGATTGAGAATCTTCACTTTTACATCTAGTTCTTAAGGAATTGTGCTAGGTTTCCATACCCACTTGATGAAGAGATATAGCTGCTCTAGAATTAGGTTCAAAAGAGTCAACATCTGACCCAACTTCAAACAATGCACAGGATATAACATTACCCAATGGTAGCCAATAGCAACAAGAAAATGAAGCAAAATCAATTGAAATGTAAAAGCTTTAATCACCTCAAAAACTGTTCTGCTGAAGGTTTTTTTGTTGGTTTTTGGGGTTTTTACAAGAGCTAGAACTGATTCTGAAACTGAAATCTCTGATCACCCTCAGATGGAATTGAGCCAAAAATAAATATAGCTCAAAGTTTCTAAAATTGTATATTTAATAATGTTAGCCCAAAAAACTTTCTTTGACTATAAATGAACATTTTAGCATTCTTCTCTGTTGTATTCCTCTGGTTTTTCCCCCAGAACCTCCTAAAGCCTGTGACATGCAGTTTAACCCTTCCTTACTATCTTGACCCTATTGGCTCAGGGCCAGTTATCTCTCCTGAGCAGGAGACTAGATAAAGTCCTGTTTCTTTCTTGTTCTCTCTCTTCCCTTGGAACCCTTCGAGAATACAGCCTTGAACTGATGCTGGGGTGAGAGCCTCTTTTGGAATCTTTTACCCTGTCCCCTGAGATATTCCTCCAAAGCCCCTCAAGGAAACTGAGCTGGCCAGAGAGAGAGCCCAGGGGGGCAGGCGGGGGAGTATTTCACTTCTCTGTCCTGATACATTAGTTTTCCATCCCTCATAAGAGGAATAGTTAATCTCTACTTTTTTGCCTTTCATTCCTTACTCTTTCAGTGTGTTAGGATTAAGAAGGCAAGAAATTTAAGGAAGAATAAAGGAACCATGTAAAAATGCAAGAAGTCATATGATGAGATATGAAGGAAATTCATACTGGGACCACAGATGCGTTTTTTTCTTCAAGTTTTTAAAAGTTCTAAAGTTTTGTTTTACTAATTGCAATGGGAGGGCTCAATTTCTCTTCTGTCCTGTCAAATTCCTAATCAGTTTAAGAGCTCTAATTCTTTAAAGTAATACTAATCAATTGTTTATGTAGAATTTAAATTTACACCATTATCTCTACTTTATTTTCTGAAATTTGAAGAGGAATCTGTAGTTTGCATTTAAAATAAATTGAAAACACACTATCTATAATATGGCAGCTATAGAAAAATTTCTCTAATTTTTACCACGTAATATTTAAGATACATTTTTTTATGTCAGCAGATTGATTTGCAAAAAATTGTCAGGGAGAAAAATAAGAGATGATATTATATATTACTGGAAGTCTCTAGAGCAAGAGAGAAATAAAATCTTCATTAAAATATCTATATTTTTCCCTAGTATTTACTTTATACGATTTAGTTGATCTTCTAATTCTCATAATTAAGATTAAAATTACACTAAAATAAGAAGCATGTAAGTCTCTCCCAGCTCAAGATATTCTATGATTTTATGATGCTCTGAGAATGATCAGTTTACTTTGAAGACTGGTGGTTAATTTTCTGGGTTTATATTATTGACAGAGTTTATTTTGTCCACTTATCAAAAATAAAGTGTTTCTCAGAATCATTTCTGTCTCTATTAAAAGGAAGCCAATCTTCCTTATCTAATCATTGATGTTAATTGTGCCTTTAGATAAAATATATTTAGTAGTTTCACTTTTTCCCTTTTTCTCCCCTAAATAGTTTATCAGAAGAGTGAAAGATTAGCACTTTCATATAATTCACCATCTACATCTCTGTAGGGGTGGGCGGAACCCCGGTGGCTTTGCCTTGGAGGGAAGCATGCTGAGGAGTTAAGAAGTATTTCGCAACCACACCCAGACCCTGAGATAACAAAGCAACCCCTCTGGCCACGGCGACCTTTCTGAAGACCCACAAGCCCCTTCAGGACCTTATGTAGATCTGTTGTAACCTATTGGCTTTTGTACCCTTCCCCCCTCCCACCTAGCTCCCTATAAAACCCCCTGAAATCTCCCTAAATCTTTAGGGCTTCTCATCCTCGGCCACCTTCGCTGATGCCTTTGTAATAAAGCTGTTTATGCGGAACTGCCGAACCAGACCCTCTCTCTTTCTCACCGTCCCCGGCCGGCTACCGGGGAAGCGAATCTCGCACGGCAAGAGCTGAAACCACTGAGCTGAATCACAAGAGCTAAATCACTGCCCCCCTGCTGAGTTGCTCCCGCCAGCTGAGGGAGCGCCCTGGCCCCCTGAGGGGAGTGTTGCATTCCCCTAGGGGATGGTCTCCCTCACAAACGCCTCCCCCAGAGACTGTAACCTTACCTGGTTTTACCTGCCTTTTGACTCCGACCTATGGCCTTTGGCCAGGTAATCTGACCCCGACCCCGAAAGAGATAAAACCCCCTGTTTTCCCATGATCGCTCTCTTGGCCCTGGGATTCCCTTCATGGAATAAAAGCCTTGGAACACCTCCTGAGGGTAAGAGCCTCTTTTGAAATTTCCTTTCCCTATCCTGAAGATCTCCTTTCCCCAAAGCTTCTCAAATCTCAGCTAGCTGCTTGTCGGGGAGGCAGAGGGGAGGAGAAACCTTCATCGGATTCGGGGTGGCTTGGCCTCCTGGGGTCCAGAGCTACGGACCCCCCTTTACCAGCTGGACTACATCTGTACCTATTGCTACATTAGTATTCCTTCTTCTATTTTTTTTGAGAATGCTGTCCCTTGTTAAAAGAGAGATGAATTTTTTAAATATAATGTGATATGAAATAAGACTCCTATGTATTATACAACAATAAAACTATGATGAAAAATGAAAAGAATAAGATTTTCAAGCTTGTAGAATTATAACTAATTAAAGAAACTGATTAAACTGCCATGCAAGATGAATAAAAACAGTGTATTTATAGTGACTACCTAAGAGTTTAAAATATAATTCTTGGCAATTAGGTTTTATTAGTATTTTGTATACACGAAACTATCACTCTCTTGAATTCATTGGTATCTTTGCATGACATAGAAAAATTACATAAATAATTTAACATTCTGAATATTTATTAAATAGCATATTAGAGAATGTTTCCAAAGCTATTTTCTAATGTTCTACTATTAAAAGCTTAGGAGTCTATAAGCAATTTTACACCTTTGAATTCTAGTTCTGCAACTGCTTGCATGAGTATAGCTTTACATATTTTGCACTTCAACCATAGGCCTCTGAGGTTAATCAAAGGAAGAGATTTGAAGCAATAAACCCACACTGTGCACAGGTGGGATTATAATTTATTCCATGGTAAGCATGTAAAAGATAGACAGGAAAAATAAACTTTCAAGTGAGTTGGACATTAAATTTTAAATTTTGATTCATCATCATTGTTGATGAGGAAATGATGGGCTCACTAGAACTTGTATCTTAATATTACTTTATCAAATAAAATCAAACTTATTTGTATTAATAATGCAAACATTACACACTCATCAACTTTGTGATGAATGATCTATGAAGTTATATTTGCAATAGTATAGTTACTGATGCTGGTAACTATGGTAAGAATAGGCACAACGTAACTCTATAAATCATTTTAAACCCCCAAACTTCCAATAAATTAAATCTATTAAATTATTAACAAAATAAAGGTATAAAAGGGAGGTATAAAATTTAAAAGAGGTATGAAAATTTACCACTAAACCTTTAAGAAGCACCACAAATCACATTCTATGGCAGACACATTCAGACACTAGATATGTAACATATTAAATGAAGATTGCTGAAATAAAAATGTTTTTAATTCTTGTCATTAATGTTCTTTATTCTTGCAATGTAAGTGAAACTCTGCAAGAGTTTCATACTATTGTGCCTTTGACTGGATTTCTAAATCAACTTTTCTCAAATGTCTCAGCAACCTGAAAAAATCACTATTGCTGAAATATTTTCTCTAGAAGAAGTTAACCTAAAAGTAACTTTCTACCATTTCTTTTGATTTTGGTTACTCTTCTATCAGGAGACAAGCTACAGGAAGGAGTTTTCTGGCATAAGTCACATAATAATTCTACAATAGATTGAGATGAAAATAAAGATATGTTGTAAGGAGAAAATAGGAGATCATACAGTACAAGAGCAAAAACCTGTGCATAATTCATCTTTTTGTACATGTACCTCTCTAATGTGTAGAACCCGTATGATGGTGAGAATATAGGATAACTTTAAAGTCTTTCTTAACTTCATTATATTCTTTCATTAGCAATAAAATAAAGCTGGAGATTTTTGGAAGACCCATACTCCATAGCAGATCCATAGTGTGGATAATGGTGCCACATTGCCTGAGTCATGTGTGCAATTTATTGCTTTCTTACCTGGCTAGTTTCTCCTGCTTTATGAACATCAAATTTAGAATAAGATCTTGAGCAGCAGATACGCAAATATACTGAACTTTTTTCTCTGTTTCTGTCCTTGTTTCTCTGTTTAAAGATCCTGCTTTCCATCACCAAAGATAATGCTACAATATGTCTCTAATTGCAGTATAATGTCCTACAATCAGATAACTCTGTTCTAGAGTAATTCAAGGTGCTTATTCCCCATAATCTGTTTCGGGAAGAATTCCTATTAGTTATTAGAAAAAGATTAAAAAGTCTACAGATTCATTTGTGTTATGCAGCTGATTTCAAATGAGGTATCATTTAGGTAAATGCTCAATGAGGAGATAGTACTAGGAAGCTTAAAACTGCTGTGTCAGGTGATAAAGGCCTTAATGTAAGAAAGACTTAAGACTGTAGTGTAAATGACTTGTTATGTTGTAAGTGCTATGTTATACTTACAGTAATGTCGCTTTATACTTCTGGGAAAAAAAAAAAAAAAAGAGCGAGAGATGTGAACTACAAACATCTTGATTTTGTACATATTGTCTTAGATATGCAATATTTTGCCTAAATGTGAAATGAATTCTCATGCAACTCTGAAAAACCTTCTTTTTTGTTTCTATTGTGATAGACAAAACAAATAAAAGTAAAACTGCAAAGGAAAAATATAAGCACAAAAGAAAAGTTGTTTAGGATAATTAAAATTAAATTACAATTTTCTGTCAGTTTTTAACTTATCCAGTACAGGTATTAAAAGATTCAGCACAGATAGACCATAAACACATGTGTGCAAAGAAGTTGTTGCTGCCACAGCTTCATATTTAAAGCATTAAGACAGCAACAATAACACCAATATATCTTACAACTATATACAAACAGAAACTCTGATGAAAATTGAAGTTGCCAAAACTCCTAATTTTCAGTGAAATTTCATACTAATTTTCTGTGTAGATCTGAGAGAGATAGGAAAGTAGATTTCCTATGAAATTTTACTGTGACTCTATGACACTACTTTCAAAATTTAAGCAAACTTTTTTTAAAAAACATAAATATAGGTCTATTTGAAATTTATATTTAATGTTTGGATTCAAACAAGCTTAGACCTCACTTAGAGATATGAAATGATGCAGATAAAACTAGGGATTTTTTTTTTCCCAAAATACACTGGTTATTTGATTTCATTGAACTTTGGATGAGTTTCACACTACAGCCCTGATCAGTATTTGTAGCTGAGTGCTTAACACCTAAGAGGTGGTTATGTATCATCCAAGGAGCACTGTAGTAATAATCCTAGTACTGGAACTACTAGGATCAACAATCCTAGTTGAATCAACAGAAGCTTCATGCAGAAGATACTCCTTTTGAGACATTTTATGAGTATGAATACTCTAGAAGCATATTGGCCTCAGTAGAATCAGGAGGGTAAAGATAGAGATGAATGTCATCAAAATAATAATGATGAATGAGTCTATTTCATTGGAAGATTGAAGTCAATGATGGATGATAGGAATCAATTTTGTGAGCAGCTAATCTCTCATGGAAAGCAGATCTGTAAGACAGACAGACAATAATTTATAGGTAATTTTAGGCCCTAAAGTCTCCTGTATATTCACTGAGACCTGAAATAAGACTTACATGAATAAAACCAAAGAAGAAAATATTCTGAGTAAAGAAAAAAATACAGTTTTTAGAAGATTTTGAATATATCATTGCCTAGTAAATTTACTGAAAAAATAACACATATTTACAACCCACAATGAAGTATGTGCTATTCCTTATTGGTGAATGAGACTTAACCCTGGTTAAAGAAGGTGCATATATGTCAATCATATTTCGCACATATTTTGACCTATGAATAGATATTTATATGAGAGGAGGCTTTCATCTCCTTCTTTTGACAACATAGCACACTGGCAACTATATTTAAAATGCTGTACTGCATTTTATATCCCAAAGGATTGTTGTTAAAAATGTCTGCAAGACATGTTAAAAATTAAATAAAAAGAATTCCTCACCCATTGCATGAAAACACATCTGATTCTAACCATACATGGAATCTTTTTGCTATCAGCATTTTGCATACAGTATTATTGAGACAATTTCACTATTTAAAAAAATACATGTGCTTACAATATATCTTTATCATAAACTAACTAAACCCACTTAATAACCTTCCATATAAAATTACAGATTATTTAAATCTAATCCCCAAAAGATTTCTGGGATTTATAGAAATATTTATTTAAGTATATTTAAAGTTACAAAAAAATAATATCAGCTTATGTGTGCAGTACTTTTAGACAGTGACAATAAGAATTCAGGTGTCTATCAATACATAGCAGTGATTTTTTTAACTGCCTTCCCTATTATAATTACTGTCAACTATTAATGCATGACTATTAATGCATGACTGTGACAACTCTACATGAATGCATAATTCAGGGACACTGAAAATTTTTTTCCAGTCCTTCATTGCATGAACTAGGAACTCAGCTGGGAATGTCTGCACAATGCCATACAGTCAGCTACACAATCTCTCAACGAGCTAATTTGTGTTTCAGAAAAACTTTAGCCATGATGGTGCATGGTATGGTACGTTATAGGCTCAATGTGGTGAAAAAGATTATGAGTATCTTCATTCAGAATGTGGTACGCAGATGATCCATGCAAGGAAGAGGTTTTCTAAGCGGAACACAAGGATCTGAGAAGACTAAGGAAATGACCTTTCTCTGGCTGTGGATAGGCTACAAAGCTTGCTATATTTTGTTGCTATATATTACACAGTCCTGGTAATATGGTCAGAGTGCATATTAGTAACGTGATCAGAGTACTGCCTTTCTGTCAGATTCTCACACTTAATTCTCATGAAACTGAGGTAATAGAAGACATAGCTTCTATTATGTGAAAGGAACTATTTCACATTTCCTTAATTTAGTACTTCTGCTTTAAAATAAAGATGTCTTATTTACTTATTTTGCCAACTTAGATAAATGTGAGGAAAGCGTCTCTAGTTCTTGGACAAATTTGAGTATTTAAAGAAAACATTGAAATCCTTTGAAGTCAAGTCGAACTTATTGCTGTCTACCATAGAGTATATGGGCATGAAGTGTGTGCTAGCTTTGCATTCCCCTGCCAAAAGGCACAAATCATCCCATGAATAGGCATTGCTACACATTGATAAATATATATTGGTGAATATCGTAAATCAAAAGTACATATTTACAGAACCAGAAACTCAGTCTATCAGTTTTTGTTCATTTGTTGGTTTTTTGCTGTTGTTTTTGTTTGTTGGTTGTTTTTGGGTGGTGGTTTTTTTGGGGTTATTTCTTTTTTGGTTAATGAAACATGTTCCTTTTATTTAATTCTGACAAATGTAGTTTAGTTAAATTAATTTTTTGCCACTAAAGTTCTTTAAATAAACAAAGCAAAAGTTAACAGTCTTCACATAAGCAGTTGAGCTGTTTAAATATACCTTCAATGACCGCAAATTTCTCTTTTCATAAGAGATTGACTATGAGAGCACTGGCACTATACAAATTCTTACTTTGCCTATCAGTTTTTGAAAGAATGATCCTAAAGGATTTTATCATATTTGCTTAGGGAGCGACAAGAGGAAAATTCATGGTTTTGTTCACCCTGTAATGAACAGACTTAAGTGTAATGGATAGACTTAAGTGATGTACCCATCTGAAAAAGAGAGATGATTAAATGATTGGAAAAATCTTTATAACTAGAAGCTGAAAACTTCCAGCCATCATTTTAAATTTAGTATATACATCATACTCCTATATCCTGTGATTTTACAGTTCTTTGTGAGTTTCTGCTAGGATATACTGATAGAATGTAGATTAATTATACTGAATGACCAAAATAATCAAGAAGGAAATCAAGAAAAATATTTCCTTTTAAAACAGCTTCGTAATCTGTTTTCCGCTGTGTAGAATCTAAAAAACAAGGACAGGTAATATGTTCATTGCCTGGAGGATGAATAAGTCTCTTGTGCCATTCACCTGTGACCTTTCTGGCTGAGTGATAATAGATCTCCAGACTCAAAGAGCAACTTTCAGCTGAAAAAAATAAAGGTTGGATAATCTTCAGGGTTTAAAATGGGTTACCATATTTTTTTTGTTTGTTTCATCTATTGCCTTTACAAATGATTTGTATAACAAGTGGGACAGTTAACAATAAGAAATGCTGATAGTTAAGCTATTTTCTTAGTGTAAGAAATAGGGAGAAATAAATCCCTAAGAGGACTGATATATAATAAAGACAATGCACATTCTTCCACCTTCACTTTTCCCCTATAGCGAAACACCATTTACTGTTGATGTTCACTTGTGCAGTGGATAAAGATAATATCACTCATTAGGAATTACTGTTTTAAAAATCTGTCTCAAAGGTAGATTTTTTACTTTCCCATATCCAACATAAAACATACATAAGAATGGTGTATTGTACAAACTCTTATCAACGATTCATTTTAATAGTGTGCTGTCATGTGAAAAGGAAGAATTTTACAGGAGCCATGTTTATTTAACAGCTCAGCTAAAGCTGGCTTCTTTTAAATCCTGTTGTTTGATTCAAGATGTATTTTTTAGTTCTGTGTTCTAGTTCACTGGATGGATTTGACATGCCACTAGTCTGTAAATTTGAACCTCCTTTTTTTCTGGTTTACTTTTTACTTGTTTATTTGCGCTATTTGCCGTATAGGAGGAGAAAATTTGTGGTGGTGCTTTTTTCTTTACATATATTTTTCTAAACCCTTTTGAACGGTTTGTTCCTATTCCCTCCCTTGGGGGGATGGTTTTACCCCAAGTTCTCTCCTCCCTTGCCCAGCTGTCCATCACTCCCTAGACCTACCTGTTACCTCATTTACATAATGTCAATCTTCCCTAATCCCTGCCCTTGGTTCCAGAGAGCTCCCTGTCAGTCCTGGTTATCCCAACCCCTGCCTAAACTCGTCCAGGGAATTACCCTATTCTTTGAAGCCCCGCTGGTCAATGTAACCCTTTCCACTCCTACTGCCTTTCCTATAGGTTGTCATATTGTGAGCACCTCCTTACCCCCCTCCCAGTTTTACCCCTGACTGGCTGAAGGATTGTATCCTCCCCCTGTTCCTCCCCGTTTAAAAGACTGTGCAAGCGCAGGTTTTTAGGTTTTTTTTCGTCGCTGCACCCCTTGGGGAATGAATCCTTTGGGAAGCACACGAGAGACCGTCTCCCTGTTCTTTGCCCCAGTCCTTGGCACTGTATCACCGACAGCCATTGAGAGCAGCCTCACTGCTGCACTATTCAGGAGCTCTGCTCTCCCACCACCTGAACCCCATTAGGCCTGGGGGCAGCCACTCTTGGCACGAGCCGGGGTGTATGAGCTAGCTGGGCTTCTCCAGCATAGCGTCAAAAATTGTAATGTAGAAATATACAATAACTTCAAGGTCACAGGGAATTATGTCAGAAGATATTCATAGTAGGTTTTAATAAATGAAATTAAAAATTTAAACATTCGTAAATATAAATCACCTTATTTTCAAAGTGTAGTTCTCCACTAAGTGCCACATCCAATTGTTTCTTAAACACTTCCAGAGAAGGTGATTCGAACACCTCCCCAGCAGACTATTCCAATTCTTAACCATCCTTTCAGTGAAAAAAAAGTTTTCTGATGTCCAGTCTGAACCTTCCCTGGGACAGCTTGAGGCCATTTCATCTTGTCCTGTCACTAGTGACTTGGGAGAAGAGTCTGGTCCCCACCTGGCTACAACCTCCTTTCAGGTAGTTTTAGAGTGCAATAAAAAGCCTGAGCCTCCTTTTCCCCAGGATAAACAGCCTCAGCTTCATGGTCCTTCTTTGGACTTGCTCCAGCACCTCAATGTCTGTTTTGAAGAGAGGGGCCCAGAACTGGACACAGGACTTGAGGTGCGGCCTCACCTGTGCTGGGTAGGGGGATGATGACTGCCCTGGTCCTGCTGGCCACACTATGCAAGCCAGGATCCCACTGGCCTTGGCCAACAGTGGTGGCTCATGTTCAGCCACCTGTCAACCAATAAGCCCAGGTTCTTTTCTGTTCGGCTCCTTGCCAGACACTCTTTTCTCTTCAAGAAAATGGCAGAATGATGAACCTGTGTCCTATTCACAGTATATTTGTGACACTTGTGTGAATTATCAGAAGCTCATGGAAATTTTTCCTCACTTTGTTTGCCTCATCTTCTGTAAGGCTCTAATGCAGGAACAGGTTATTTTTAGTACAGCTTTCTCTGTACAAGCTAGATATAAAACCAAATGAGATATTGTTTCTATAGGCTGATTTTTAGCTATAATCCAGGGCATCCTTTCATAATTCAAATATTAACACTTCTGAAATGCTTTAACACTTGAATAGCAAATATTCCCACATGACTCCCATGGTCACGAAGTTAAAGCCTGGGTCGAATTCCCTTGTCAATGGATTGTGTGTGTCTGTGATGCACAGAAATTTCATCTGCATCTTCAGTGTAATTTAGTTTTATTCTGGCCTAGACCAGGAAAACATATAAAATATTAACCAGCTGCTGGTAAGATCAGAAGACTGATTCCCCAATAGCTGAAATCAAGAACATATTTCAAACTCAAGCAAAAACTAACTAAAAAAAAGAAAGTTTGAGTTTATTTGTTTTTTGTGAGTTGTTTTCTAGTAAGAATATATTTCCAGGTCTACTTTATTGATAAAAGTTTTTGTACAGTCTTAGCATCTTTCCATATACCACACTTTACTGGAACCAATGCTGTATGAGATAATTCATTAGAGACAGATGATGCACATTTACTAGCTCAGCATATCCTCGGTGAAGATGTTAGACTATTAGATGTATACAATTCTTTTGTTCTTTCTCAGCAGTTATCCTTACTGATACAGTCAGTGTTTCATCTCAGCATGAAATAACATTAGATAACATTGCATTTTGAGGAAAAAGAAAAAACAAGGGCTCCACAAATGGGAATGAATTAGAAATGCTCTTGCAGAAGAGGCCCTGGAGTTATAAATGAGAAACTGATGCAGGTACTTAGGAAGGGACTTTACATAAGATCTTTCTCCTGCTGTACATTTCTTATTCTTTAGCATATTTTCCTTCTGAAAAGCATTTCTGACAAGTGCTAAAGTAGAATTTCCATACATTATCTAGGCTTTTCTAATTGGGTTATGGTGAATTTTTGTTTTGTTGTTGTTTGTTTGTTTGTGGGGGTTTTGTGTTTTGTTTGTTTGTTTTGTTTGCTTGTGGGGTTTTTTTGGTTTGGTTTGGTTTGGTTTTTTGTAGAAAGTGCCTGGCCAGAGGACATTTCAGTACTATTGATATTCTGAAAAATGGACAGAATCTTTGCAGTTTTTACTGTAGAAACACATACAGGAAAAGCTAATGTGATTAAGCATTAAGCAAAGCAGACTAAAGGGACAGGATTAATCTCACTTAAATTTAAATATCTGGAAAAGTAACATCACAGCTAACTAGTCAGGAGCTTTTAATAATTAATCAAGGTTTTTAGGTTTTGATTCATTTAACCTATTTTTGATACATATAGTACAGTATGTTAAACTGCATCACCAGCCATAACTGTAGTATTCTATTATTTTTAAAAGCAAATTGCATGATAAAATTGTGTCAAATGTTATGCTAGATCAGATGAATTCAACCCATATATTCTGTTAATGACTGCTACAAAACTGAAAACTATTTCCTAAAAAAAAAAAAAATCCAGATAGTTACCATTTCTTACTTAGTTTCATTCACTCTATGGCCACAGATATCCAGTGGAATTATTTTTTCCTGCTAACTAAAAATCTTAGGCTTACTAATAGTGCATAGGGGAGACTATAGATATGGCCCTGAAGATACAATATATATACACAAACTTTGCATCTGTGACTAAGCCCTGATAAACAGATCTCTTAATCACTACAAAGTAAAAAAAATATTCACTCTTTTCATTAGATAACACTCATCTGTATAAATATATAGAATCCTATACAGAATGATAGAATCATTAAGGTTGGAAAAGACTCTAAGAAATCCAACCATTTAGCTAGCACCACCATCCTCACCATAAAACTATGAGGAGCACGGGCCTTTCACATATGCACATGCCTTTTATACACTTCCAGGAATGGTAATTTTACATTTTCCAAATTACATTTGCTATATTTCATTTTCAAGTATAATATGGAAAATCAAACCAAAACACTTCATTCAAGAAGAAATAGTTCCTTAGCAATTAAGAGTCAGTATGATGCCCTAAATGGCCTGGAATCATAGAATCATAGAATATCTCAGGTTGGACAGGATCCATAAGGATCATCAAAACCAACTCCCTGCTCTGCAAAAAAACATATAACTAAGAGCACTCTCCAGGTACTCCTTGAACTCTGTCAGGCTTGGTGCTATGGCCACTTCCCTGGATAGTCTCTTCCAGTGACCAACAAATCTCCCAGTGAAAAACCTTCTCCTAATGTCCAACTTAGGCTTCCTCTAACACAAATTCATTCCATTTCCTCATGTCCTGTCACTGATCATCAAGAGAGGACATCAGCACCTGCCACCTGCTAATAAGCTGATCACTCAAGGAAGTTTTAGACTCTGATGAGATCACTGCAGCAGCTTTATAGCATACGAGCACAGCATTTATTCCTTCTTAGATGCCCTAGATATTAAATTTTAAAATAATTACATTTTTCTGGCACTATCATACTTATAGAACTAGTCATTGATTTCAAATGTATCTAGTAGCAGGTTTAATAGATACTGTATTGTAAAAAAATTAATTACATTTAAAAATATAACAGGGAAAAAAAAAAAGCAGCCATGCATTAAATCCTTCTCCTGTCTCACTTTATACACTGCTTATAACTTCTTTTATTAGTCCTAAGGATCAGATTAATTCTTCATTTGCATCCATATAATACGTATGCTCACACATAGTCAAGCAGGACATAAATTTCTGTACCCAGGTTTTATTACATATATTAAAGACAACTTGAGTTTTTTTACAGTTAGTCAGACTTACTTTAAGAATGACATTGTCTACTATCTTTTGAATACTTATGAACACATCCTCCCACAAAATTCCCTCATTTTTCCTGTATAAGCCATTCCCATCCCCTCTAACAATCATGCAGAGAGATTATATTTTTACCCTCAATAGACTAATAAATTAATTTAGTTTGCCATTTTCAGACAGTATAACATTAACATAAGTGTGAAACAATATAAGTTATTAAATGATTTCTTTATTTTTTGGGAAACATAACAGCTGAAATCCCTGCTCTTGTGAAATTCTTATCCTGGTGAATTCTGACACTGATTTCAGCAGAGTGAAGGTTCTGTTGCTCAGTAATTTGTTAATGCAGTTTATGGAATATACATGCCTACAGAATACAGCGCTCTATTAAAAACAGCTCATCCTTATCTTTGCTTCCTGATGCTAAGTGCGTTGCAGAAAAAGCTGGGAACAAGGTATTTTTTGTTTTGCAATAGATCTATGTAATGGCGTGCAGAGCTGCAATCATATTCACAACCACTTTTCAACTGGCATAGGACTTCGATGGATGATTTCAGAGACTGCTGAAGCCTTCAATTGCCACAGAATGACCTGATTATTCTTATTTTTTTTTCTCCCAGAACAAACAAGACTGTGATTCTTTTGTGAAAAAATGTTCTGGTCCTACAATTTCAGTGACATTTTGAAAAGAGGTGTATCTGAGGATGCTTTGTAGTTTCATAATATCTTTTACTAAGCGTCACATATTTTTACAGCCATAGTGACAATAGTTTCAGATTACATTTAAGCCTTTTATAATTGGAATCTTTGTACATCGAATAAACATTTTATAATGCAAAGTATAATGTTATATTATGAAAATTAAATTATTAAAATTGCAGATTCAAACAGCAAAATTATTAAAATAATAGAGAAGAAACTGCAAACTCATTCCTTTGTCTCAGTATGTTCTATTAACTCACAAATTTGTTTGAAGAATGGGATTATTTTCTCATGTAGATGACTTTTTGTTGCCTAAATACTTCTGTATTTTGCTCCTGGAGGATAATTCAGTGTCTCAAAGTATGCTTTTAGAGTGACAAAACCTTGAAGTGTGTAAAACAGAATAATTACTTTTATGAGATGTTTCATAGTAATGCTTTAGAGAATTGAGATGACTCATTGACCTTAAGCCACATCCTTCAATTATGATAATGCTTTTTTTTCAGCAAAATCTTTCAGGAATGCCAGTATCTGTAATTCAGTGGCTCTAAACTTGGATGAGACACATTTTGAAAGCAAATAAAGATCCTAGAGCTAGTGGGTTTTGTGAAGCCTTTTCTGCTGGCCTCTTCATACAAAAACTGTCTCCTGAGGACTGTTTCCATGAGACATTTGTCTTCCAACTCTCTTTTATGGTTCGTAAGATAAGACTGGAAAGCTATGTAGACAAGAGATACTTAAACAACAGAGTTTCTCCTACATCCTGACAAAAATAAGCCATAATTACTACTGTACATCATGCTTGCCTTGGACTAGTGTGCAATCTGAAACAATGTCTCTTTTGTAGATTTGTTGTGACTTTAAATACACAGGGCACTGCTGGTGCCACATAAATACCTAGAAATTTACTTGAGTTGATATTTTTCTGGAGTTGATATTTTCCCCCACAAAGTTTAACATGCAATCATTTATCTGCTCCCTATTTCTCTAAACATCCATTCACCAGCATAAAACAAAACAAAACTCACTGAATTCCTATTATTTCTGGTTTCTAGAAAGATCCTAAACATCTTTAGTATTAAAATATGAGTATAGCTTTCTAGATATATAAATTCTGTCATTGCAACTGTATAGACAAGAAGTTCTTTTGTAGCTCTGCATTCTTCAGCACACACAAATTCTAGAATTCCAGGCAGAAATTCCGACTTCACAATTTCCTCAGAAGTTTGGGCTTTTAATCATTATGAGGTTAGTGAAGACATCTCAAGATTTTTCAGATCTTGAATTAAAATTTAGTAACTGTCCTGGAGGCCATTTTGGTTAGTGTAATTTCCTAGGCTAATCTGCATTTGTGTTCTAAATGTACTTCTGCAATATAAAAATGTATGTATTATGAAGACTTTTGTTGCAAGATTTTCTCTAAAATAATGTATCTATGCATTGAATAATTTTATGCATTAAATTTTGGAATCTTACTTGTTTAAATACTATGTCTCTATATTAAGAAAACCCTTGACAAAAAGTTTTTAAATTAAATTGAATGCTGAGCAGAAAGGGGAATTTTCATTCTTGCCCATGGAAGAAAAAGTCAAGAAAACAGTCTTGCCAAAGAATTACATTCCAACTACAGAATCTGTATAAGCTTCCTGGAAGCATTTTTGAATAAGAGAGAAAACCTCTTGGGAGTTAATTTAACTTTCAATAGTAATAAGCAGGGCTTAATTTCGTTCTGCTGAGTTTCTAAACTTCATAATAATATTTGGATTGTAGCATATAAATTAATCTTTAATAGTTACCCAATTCTCAGATTTGTTACAGAAAAAAAAATGATTGCAGTAACATTAGATTTCTCTCATACCATGGAACAGAACAATTCAAGATTAAAGGATAGCAGATGCTGAAATGTTCATCAACAAACTGCATTAGTCATCCAGTATAGTGATTTGGGAGAAACAGAGTCTACTAATATAATCAGACAAAAGTATACCTGAACTTTGCACATCTGCAATTTGCAAACTGCTGTGTACTTCTCATATGATCTGAGTCTTTCCTAAATTAGTTTTTTTTAAAACTGCTCAATAAAAGGTAAGTTTCTCCAATAAATCAATATATTATATATACATGCAAAAAATTTATACATGGCTACAATTCTCAGTCTGGTCCACTCTGAGAACATTAGTGATTGCCAGAGAGATTCCAAAGGAGTTCTAACGGAGTGGTATTCTGAGCAAATGTTGCATTTCTATTCACAAGGCAAAAAGGAATGAGCCCACCTTCAAGTAGAAAAAACTTATTTGTAGAGCCCCAAAAAATTACGATATGCCCTCATTCAAAGAAGCAGATTTCTTATTCCTTGATAACTCTAAATTCTTTTTTCTTTTTAGTGGGGCCTCATAAATTCATACATTACCAGTAATATAGCAAGGCTAGACAATCGGAGATTTTTCTGATCTTGGAGGATTTCAATGAGTGTTCCTGCCTAGAAAGCTGGAATACGTAATAATTTTATTATTTATTATTACATTATCAATGTACTCTCAATTTAATTGCATATATTACTCCATGACACCATAAAGGAAACCATAGATTTGTAACTTAGAGGACCAGTTAAAATACAAAGATCCTGAATAAAAAAAAATTATGAAATTCCACCAATTTTTATACTGATTATTTTAAGTTTCTGTTCTACTTTCTGTGTGAATCAATTAACTATATAGTTTCAAAGTATGATCTACAGACCTACTGGTGTGAGAAAATACAAATCTTAGCTAAGAGATATTCTGGAATGAAATACTGCATAAGATCAATATTGTAGTAGGGTTAGAAGACTATAGATTATTGAAAGTAGACTATTTAATGTAGTGTACCAAATGCAAGTGACAAAAAAAAGTAAATTAGTAAAACATCGATTTGACTTTTGAGTATTAAAGAAATTGGATTTTGAAAGAACCATAAATGAAAAAGAAAATAACAAGCTGTTTGATATAATGCTGAGTAAATTTTAGAAGAATCATTTATTGGGAGTTATTTGCAATTTGTTAGGAGTAATTTGCATCAGTTTATTGATCAAACAATCTGTAGAGAATAGGGGAATTAAACTTCTGTCTAGTGAATAATATTTAAAATGTCTGTTGAAATAGCTTTAAAAATTCTAAAGTAGGTCAAAGACTTGATGCAGAAAGTCCTATATTAGCAACAAACTGTCTTCTTTCATGCCCATCAAGTCAATTTGCTGGTTGATGGACTGATAAAAAGATCTTATATTACATTTTACCTCTTAAAAAGACATCTGAAAATTGCTCATATTTAATTGCTGCATTTTATACTGTAATGTAACAAAGCAAGAACTTGTGGAACAACACAGTAAATGCGACTGCTTTCCTCCCTTGTAAACAAGTGTTCAAATGACACATGAATTCAAGCAAATTTTGTGGCTTTATCCTAATTTTTGGTACTCATTTGTTCTTATTACATAATTATGACAATCTGGCTTGATTAGCAGGCTTTGGTCTTGAAAAACTCAGGGACAGAAGAACAAAGTTGTTGAAAGCCAAGCCTGCAAACTCAGAGTGGGAAGCATGGGTAAGTGGGCTGTACAGCACATGTAAGTCAGCTTTATTAAAGCAAGGTGCCTCATTTAGAATCATGTCATAGATATCATATAACCAAAACAAGTCTGAAAATATGTGCCATATGCTGAGGGCTGGCTTTAGGCAACGGCCCTCACAAATATTATTACAAGCACTCATGTCATTCTATCAGCAGAAATGAAATCTGAGAGCTTTATTGACCAAAACAATAAAAAATTATTTTCATGTGTTTTGCTAAATGCTTTTTCAATATAAAACCAAAATACCTAGAAACTGCTATGGGCATGGAGAATTCTGACACTTTTTTTTTTTTTTTAGGCATCAATTAAAAATGAAGAAACTGTTCCAGAGTGATAAAATACATGTGTTATGCCAAAGAGATGCATCAAACATCACTCCATTTAGAGACATTAGCTCCACATCATTCCTGATAAATAGCCTTGACAAAGGTGGAGGTGTTAATTAGAATTGAAGTTTGAATTTCTGTATTGGAAAGTCAGAAAAGAAAGGTTTCTTGAGAATTGTTCATCTCCTACGACAATACTTAAAAAGTTTAAATGAACTATTTTAAGGGGGAGGTGGGGTTTGATTAAAAAATTGGTTTTCTCATAATGGAATCATGACTTACCTTGAAATATGAACATATTTGTAATAAAAAATCAGTCATAAAAACTTCTTAAAAAATCTTTTACCTAAATAATAAAGCTGATGTGAAAACAACAAACATAATGTTTTATGGTGGGAGATTGTTCAGTGAATCTTATAGAAAAAACATAAATTGAATAAATGGATTTTTTGATGAAATTTCACTTTAGCTTGGAAAATCTGGAAAAGACATATAGAGTGATAGTAACAAAGTCTAACAATTTGAAAACTCATGAAAACAACATTTATTCATCACTAATTCAATTACTATTAAAAGTGACTACTAAGGTACTACCCAGCCTCTTACTAACTAGATTTTTGGCTGTGGACCTTAGTGATGAGAACTACAATTCAAATTTTAAAATCAGAATTCAACAAATGGTTGGTAGTTCATAGTGCCACATATTTTCCCTTTTCAAAAAAGTGTGAGACATATAGGAAGCCATGATGAACTTATTTACTAAACAAATAACCCTGAACTTAAAAAAAAATAAAAATGGAAATTCACAGCCTCTTTTGACAATTATACCTTTTAAAATATTTTTAAATGTCATAATGCTTTGCCTAAAAGCAAAGAAGATTAAGGAAAATGTTCATGTTTTAGAAATGTCTTTAACCAAAATGCCAGTAATGGTTAGACCCATATTTTAGTGGAAGCAGTGGTCTACATCAAAGAACTTTGCCAGAGTAGATAGCTCCTGCAGACCTGCCTTCCATGTACAGAAGAGGAGAGTCTGCACTTCCAGCAGGAACACTGGCTGTCAAAACCTGCTTCATCATTTGTCCATGACATTTCAAGCTTTCACTGAGACATTTCCAAAATTAATTCCATTAATAGTTTCAATAAACAGAGCTTAGATATTCAAACCTTTCTGAACACTGTGTTTGCCAGAAAACAACAACAACAAAAAATTAGAAGCTGTTTAAGATGTCTTTTATATTTATAACATCGTAATTCTTTTCAGTCCCACGGGTTGTTTGCATCAGCAAAGGGTAGGTGACAAAGAAATGCCAAATATGTGCAATAAGGCTTCCTTTTAAAAATTCACTTTTAAACATGATACAAACACAATTGTCAGTGAAAATCCAGTGTAAGAGAACTTTATTTTCTCAGTTTCTCAGACTTGTTATCATTATTTGAACTTTAAGGATCTGATTTACACATGTGATCATAATGTCACTGTATATGCTCAGGGTAAAATCTCTAACTAGTTTGTCTGCCACTTGATTTAACTTTCATATTAGGCAGGTACCCAATGATAAAACATGAAAAGTACAAGATACAAAATGGTAAAAGATCTTTGGCCTCTTCTTTATATATTCCTTTTTGTTGTACACTAAGTCACAAGCTCCGTGTGTTACAGTTTGTCTTATTTTCTTTGTGATCACAGAAAAACTGTTGTCTCTTCCTCTTAAAGTAATTAAAATTTCACTTTATTGTGCTACTATCAAAATCCGAGCTCTTATGCAGCTGCAAATATTTCTGCTCTCTCATGGAAAGAACACCTTGTATATTGTATGTTCCTATTCTGTCACTTAAAAGGATTAAAAGATTCAGATTATACGTAAATAAGATTATAATACAATTTCATTTCTTGTAGTATTTGTTTTGGTATTAGAATCAGAGAACATTACAAAGGCCACTAAAACGAATACTTAGAGTGATATAAATTCAACCTGTAACAGTAGGAGGGGCTGCTAACTAGAGATTATGGCTTTGGAGGCTTTCTAGATATCCAGATTTTAAACCAGTGATACAAAGGAGTGCTTATTCAATTTCCCAATAACATTTAGAAAGATTTTTCCACTCTGTCTTTGTTGATAACTGCATATGAAAGTCTACTTCCACTTTTAGAAACCATTTTTAGTTCATTTTTACTTTACAGTTGGTAAACCATACATATGCTTAAAATATTTGTATTAGCGTATTTCAAAGTACCATAATGTTCCTGCAAATGTGTATAGTCTCTGGACCACAAACTAGTTAGGAAACTGGGGACATATCAAAAGTCATTATAACTGCTGTGACTGGCGGGATTGCCTTGTGATCTTCTGATAAACACAGGGAATACTGCAAAGGTACAGAGATGTTTTCTGTAGGATTCTTAGCAGGCACTCCCTCCACCAAAAACATAGATGTAAAGAGCAGGGTAGTGGCTGGAATTGATAAAGCAAATGTTCACCCTCCCATAGATTCCTAGACACTTTCCTTAAGGCCAATATGGGATTTTATATATCTGCTTGAAACATTGCATCAGTCTTTCACTTTTAAAATAAAATTAATAATTTCACATTTTCAAATAATGACATTGATAATTGGAAAAAAAAGAAGTTGATCTGTTATTTGTGCATTTACAATTATGAGCAGATGCATAAGGATGGCTGTCAAACTGAACAAAGAGAAACAGCAGGGGCTTTAAACATTCTGATTAATGCTTAAGACTTTTAAATCAGAACAACAATAAAAGTATTTTTACAATGAATATTCAATTGCTTTTTTCTCCCCTTTTGTAATTAAAAAACTGTGATCTTTTCACACAAGAATGCATTTTCTTCACTAGCAGTTTTGTGGAAACCATACCTTGGTTTCTGTAACCACATACAGTAGCTACATGTTGAATACAGGATAGCATAAGGAGTGATAATTTTCATAGTCCTACTGAGGGCCATATTTTCCAATCTCACTGTCTACACATTGTGTTACAAATTGGTTATAAATTCATGGTGTTAAAATTACTCCAACAGAATCTAACTCATCTCTGTGTAAGGCAATGTATTTTGTTTGAGGATCTTCTAGTTAACATCTCCCCAGCACAGAAATTTCAGTCTTTTACCTTAAACTGAAGTGAGTGTTGACAATACTTCAGTAATTTTGATACTGTGTCCTAGGGTGTTTTTATCTCTGTTCCAGTGAATGGACATGTTCCTGTTCACTTTCAAACATGCCATCTCTTATCACTGATCATGAATACCTTATAAATCAGCAACCATTGTAAAAGAATAGCATTCAGGCATTTCTTTCACGCATTCAGTAAGGAAAAGCTTAAACTATAAAAAAATATTGATTCGATAGAAAACGTTGAATAGTAGCCAAAAAACATGTTTATAAAAATGATAGAAAAGAGTTTGAAAACTGCATTTAATGAAACCTGCACAAAACATACAATTTCATCTATATCTCTAGTTTTTGGAAAAAGGTAAAGAAATAATTTTTAAAAAGGTAAAGAAATAATTTTAAAATGTTCTATGCTTGATTGGCACTGTTTCTGCTATTTCTTCTTTGCCGTTTTGGTCTTTCATCTGACAGCTTTTACAGACTAATTTTCAGATTGGAAGAAAATAAAAAAAAAAAAAGAAAGAAAAATATTATTTTGGTTTTAAAATACTCAGTGAATTGAGATGCCACAAGTGTAGTCAGGAAAATCTAGGTTTCTAGGAAGACCTAGAAGCAAGACTACATAGTATTTCACATAAGATGGCTAAATCGAAATTATGCTACAGCTTCTACTTACTTCTCAATATCCTCCTCAGTCAGGCTACTTTCAGGTACTCAGTCTACAGATGACACTTGGGTTTTCATGGACAGATGTAAATGTAGCTTTTGCTGTCTTCATGAAACACAGAAAGATAAGGGTTTTAAAAATTATTTTTAAGAAGGAAAAAATTGTTATTTTCTGTTATTATTCACAATATTGTTGATGATGCAGATGTTATATCTATACATGTGTTTTTCCTTTAGGACAAACAATAATAATCTGCTATTATTTATCGACACATTGGTATGGTATATTTACATGTCATGTGGTAAACATGTGGTTAGTAGTAGAATACATTATGCTCTGTCTTTACTAGACGCCTACTAAAAATAGAGATTTTCAGAAAAAAAATAGTATCTGCTTAAAGAGTCAGAAAGTAGAACTGACTAAAAGTCTCCAATCTCTTTTCTGAAGCAAAAGAACCCAACAAATCAACCAAGCAAAAAGATACTTGTTTATTTTAATTACAAAATAACTCCAGAAAATTGAGGATTAAGATCTGCAGGAGCTCTCCTTCAAGGAGAGGGGCACAAAGGAAGAAAACTGCCACAGTAAAAAATGCAGAGAAATGAAACATTAGAAAAATTCCATTTTAGTCCTGAGAAGAATAAATGAGACAAAACTACATTTGCAGATGTTATTTTTGTTTATTAAAAACAAAAAAACAAACACCCATGAAAACACAAAAAAACAAACAAAACACCAACCAATTAACACGCGCGCACACACACAGAAATCCAACCAACCAACCAACCCCAGCCTTTGAAAAAAATCTAATGTTTTCAATAAGGAAGAATATGATATGGCCTTTTTTGAAGTGATTTGCAGGTACAGTGGATCACTATGATTAATCCCTTCTAGAAGCCTTTAAATAAAATCTGTGTGTATAACTTGTATACTATTGCATATCAAAATGTCAATAGGTGTCTGAAAAATCTTTATGTGAAAGTAAAAGTTAAATCATGTCACCCAATTTTGAAAATCTACCTTAAAATCCTGTTATTATGAAACTTAGGAACTGCAGACACACCTGCCCTTCAGTTATTGCTTTGTTTTCCTATTCACCTCTAAAAGGCTCCTAAGAACATACTTTTCTTTCAGAAGACGTTCTTATACCCTTTGTGCCTACATTTGAGGAGTGAACACACCTTTTAACACATACCTCTGACAGTTCTTTAACTCTGCTGGCACTTTTCCATCCAAAAGTAGGCATATCTTTCTCATGCTTTTCTCCTGCCTCCCTATCTGCTTCTCTTACAGTGAAATGCATAAGTTATGGAGTGAGAAACAGGAGCAAAAGGAGAATTGTCAGTGTGAAAAAAAAAACCTCTTCTTGCCATCCTCTAAATAATAACATAATCTGCAATAAATATATATCACTCTCTGGAGGTCTGCTATAAAGGGCAATTGTTCTGCAATACCATCAGGTGAAATTCACTGCTCATCTGCATTTCTTTCTGTTTATGTCAAAATTGCAACATTCTATTTTCACTTACTCTTTTACATATAGTGAAAAAACGGTTTACAGACCATCATTTACCTCATAATGGCAAACACAGAGAAGCATACAAATACTGGAATCAAGATTGTCTGTATCCCTTTTTGTCAATGCCATATTATATTTTTTAGGTCTATGACATGAGGACATACTTTTTCTATCCCCCAAATCCCTGTCTCATTCATTCTAGAAGCAGACAGTTCTTGTTAGTAAGCAGTTTTCCCTCTTCATCTTGTTTAATAGTCTGTACCCAGACTTATTCACTGAAGATTATTCAAATCCTGTCCTGAAGACAGAATTATTTATTTCTTCATTTTTTTTTTTTTAATAGCGATCAACCCTGCAGTACTGAGTGCTTTACAAACATTTACAAAATATGATGATCAAAGTTATGGAATGTCTTCCATATTGGGAATGACAGATAAGTTAGCATCCATGAGCTTTAAAGAGAAAAACCAAGGACAATAAGCTAAAAATTTACAAATCATGAGCCCCTTGGCAAAAATCTGTAGGAAAAGATAGATTACTGTCTCTTCATGTATACGAACTAAAGGATAACAAATTAAACTGATAAAAGGTTAAAAAAAATCCACTTTTTTTTTAATAAAAGACAAGAATTTGTACCTGAAGGATGTTGCAGACATATTTATTTGCTATATATACATCGAAATTCCTGAACTTAAGCTACTAGAGCTCTGGGAAAAAGTTAAAGTGGATCATTTATATTTTCCACATTCTTAATTTTTTGTAGGATCACAGGATGGTTTGGGTTGGAAAGGACCTTAAAGATCATCCAGTTCCAACCCCACTGCCATGGGCAGGGACAGATTTTACTTGACCAGGTTGCTTAGATCCCCATCCAGCCTGGCCTTGAACATCTCTTTTTAATTAAACATAAGCTTATTGATTCCGATTGAATTATTATTCGGAGCTTGGTGTGCCTTCAGTGTAACCCATTCAGGCCATTCTTATATTCTTATTAATTAAGCATCAGATGAGTGGGTATTTCTCTTCTTATTCCCTTGTTGTTATTGTTGCTGTTGTTGTTGTAAGGAAATGAGATTAAAAAAATATAAATTTTTAGTCAAGGAATTCATATAAAAAATTTGATCTTGATTAGTTCTGTGAGCTGAACTAATGAACACTTGGGGATCTTTCAAACTTAAGTTTTATGCCTAAGGTATTAAATACAGAGAGGTTCATTTATTTTTAAAAATATCATATGATACTCTGACTCTGGAGGAAACTGTTCCAACCATACCAACAAGGTGTTACTCAGAATGTTAATCTGGGTATTTTGGTGCTTTCTCTAGACCAATGTAACACCTATTTCTCTTCTCCAATTTGGAAAAAGGGTGAGCTATCATTTTTTATATAATCTGCCATCCAAACTGGTGTTTGTTCAAAATTTCAACCACGAGAACATTACTCCATATTGAAACTAGATTTTTAGTAATTTTAAATCCACCCATCTCAACCCACCCCTTGTATGGAAGACACCTGCTGAAAGCACAAGGAAGACATTGAAATACCTTTTCTACAAAAAAAGAGTTCTATTTAGAAATGAGATATGTGTATAAATATTTTCAAGTTTCAGTTGTATTTTCAAGTTCTTTTATTTATAAATCTGGCATATGCTAAAACCTAAGTAAGACTTCCTTCATTTCAGTGAATCTGTCCTTCAGTTCTTACTACAAAGTGTTACATTTTTTACAGAATTTATAAGAATTTATAATTTAATATATGTTAATTATGAATATCAGTTCCTCTTTACCTCCTGGAAGTTGATTCAGCTCCTAATTTCTCTTGAAATGTTACAAGTTTCCTTACTCTGTGAGGCACTCATGAATATACTGTTGGATTGTGTGGCAAATACTACACCAGTAGTTTTATTAATTAAATCTTTAGATGTCAGATTGCCTTTTAAAACACCTTCAAGATGTGTAAGAAATATTGTTGTCTCCTGATGCTTCAGCAATCACAGAATAACTTGGATTTCCCATGCTAAAAATCAAAGCTCCTGCACGTTCCTAATTGAACAATGGAGATCAGAGGCCAATAGAAGCAAATCCAATATTATTATGAGATTATTTTACAGAGAGAAGAAATGAGTTAATGTGATAAAATCTCTGTGTGACCATTGGAGTTTTCAATGTTAATTCCATAAACATCTACAAAACAGAGATACATAATTCTACCAGTAGCTAGTACAGTAGTTGATTTAGTATTTTTATCATTGTTTCATTGTTAAAATTCTGATCATTTTCATTTTATGGACAAGTATTACTAAATCAAGCAGCTCAGCAATGTTATCATGTAAAAAGAAAAGTAATTTGAAAGAAAATATACTTGTGTTATCTAGGGCACAGATAAATATGATTTACTACAGACAGTGCCACTCACTGATTTGAGGTGTTCAGGCATTTTGGAAGGGCTAATAACATACTTACAGAAGAACTATGCATTTTCTGTAAATTTCTAAGATATGTTTTTTAATTCATCATTGTTTTTACTCATTTAATATGACAGACTTTTACAGGGCCATTTCATTGACAGTAATTTTGCTGCTCTCTTCAAGTGTTTCACAAATTCTTTAGATTTAACTATAATACTTTCATTTTGTTATGCAACATTTAATTATTACATACTTTTCATTTGACAAATTTCACAGATTGCTGCCAGGCAGATTTCAAGTATTCCCTGACCCCCTCCAGGACTCACAGTGATCTCAATTTCTCATCTCACTTATATCCTCTCCCACTGTCTTTAGGAACAAGTTGTTCAGTATCATGAGTTGGCTAAAAGCTTTGTTCCTAAAAATCCATGCTTGTCAGTAATGTTAAAAACAAAATTTGGGCAAAAACTACAAGATGCAATAGTGAAGATGATATCTCATTATGAGTTTTATCAGAACTAGAAAATAAATTCAACTGGTTACATCAAAGAAGATTCTTATAACAGTGTGATGAGCTTGTTTTATTCCTCTACTCACCTCTTAACAAAATATGCCTAATAATAGCCCACAAATTCAAGCTACACTTTCTGTTCCTCAGTCTAAAATCTGTCATCACTTCTTTCAGGTTTTCTCATGAAGACAAAAAACTCCACCAACAAATGTGAAATCTCTTCCTCATCCAAACTAAAATAGTATTTTGGTTTCTCTTATTAAGTTCCCATAATTAGACATCAATTAACAGGGAAGACATAGGCTCTTATTTCTACACATGTGCTATCTTCTTCTATTTTATACTTTGTTTCTTCTCTTTTGGGGTGAACTTCTTTTTAATGTAATGAAGTCAACTACCATTCTGTAGTCATACTAAAATGTCCTTAAAAATGAATTTTTATTGAGAAACAGTATTGTTCCAGACTGCAAATTAAGTATTAAGTATTAATATTATCTTTCCTAATAAAATGGCACATAATTGGAAAATAAAATTGCTATATTGACTATGATAAGGAGCCTAGGAAATACTAAAACTAGGTGAGGGGAGGAGAAGGGAAAGAAATCCAGAGAAAAGGATTTAAAGTTTTTTGGTGTACATGTTTTCTTTTGAACCCAGGTAAGAGCTGGGAGTCAAGTAGGTATCAGCTTCCATAACAGACATCCTAAACTCTTCTGCTAGTCTCATGATTCACTGTAACTTCAGGGCTCCTTGAATATTCATATATAAATCATCAGCACACCATTTTACACTCACAGGTGACACTGTTAATGGCATAGCTTTAGAAGAAAAAAAGGGCTGGGGGGAAAAATTACCATATTTTACAATAGTTAGCATGACACTCAGGAACTTAATTTTACTGGCAGTAACTGATCCAGCTATAGACAGCTAAATCAGCACTGATCCTGGAGAGAGAAGAGATAGCACTGCTGAGGTAGTGCAAAAGTCTACTTTCTGCTTTGTTAGCCATGTTTAAGAGAATAGCCACGTAAATCAAAAATATTTTGGAAATAAATGCCCAGTTCAATACCAGAGTTCTGTCAGGAAAAGGCCAATGGGAAATTATCTAAAGGAAAAGATAATGTACCAAGGCTGGTATACTTATGCAGAATATATGTTTTGCACATGTGTCTTTGTTCAGAGATATGACATTAGTATCTATTCACTACAAATTTCTGTTCATACGAGATGTTGATTTTGATATGTACTTTGGCACATTTTGCCAGCTAACAATTTTATGGCCCTAAAGGAATTATTAAATTGGAAAAATAACATACAGATATGTCATGCTACTATCTGGTTTGTAGATTTTTTTTTTTTTTTTTTTTTTTTTTTTTTTTTTACTGATGTGTATGCTTTGGGTATTTTCTCAGCTTTTTAAAAATATTTTTTATTATTTTATTTTTTAAGTCTTCAAAATGGGATTTTTTGAAAAGAAAATTCATATAAAACTTGCTATCTTACTTGCTATCTTACAAATATTCTATAATACTTAACTTCTCATTCTTTTATCCCCTACTCATCCAGTTTTGGCCTCCCTTGCTTTCTGCACAATCTGGTGCAAAAATCTTCTCTTCTGCGTTTTTTGGCATCTGAAACAACATACCCCTACTTCTCCTTTTAATTTAATTTGAAATCTCAGATGAAATCTTATCTTTCTTCCCATGTTTACGCCTCCAAGTTTCACTCCCCTGCTGGTGTAGTTTGATTTGTAGTTTTACAACATGCAAAGCATAATTGCTTATTTTTAACTGAAGATGCTAGAAAGAACAATTTAATATTTTTTCTTTTTAAAAGAGCTCTCCTTTATTTGATAGCACTTTCTTTTTCCAGCGAAACCCACTTGTCTCATATTGTTAGTTCCTTGCATGTGTATGCCGCTAAAAACTCGAGTGTGTTTCTTTCAGGCATATAGTAATTACGCTTGAATGAGGATAATAAAAAATTAACTTATTCTCCTGAAAAAAAAATTAAATTTTACTTTCATAAGGGTTTTTTCAGTCATACTTTTCGTAATCTGTGTTGATTTAAATCTCATCTATGAATATGAAAATGCACAGTGGCTAACATGAGGAGAAATTCCTCATCTGAATTCTTTGCTTTTAACTTGCAGGATAAAGTGTTCTCATCCTCATTTTTCTCATGTCCTTTACATCTGTGACAGCACTGCAGAGAATGGGAGATAACTCCTGTATGGTATTTAGACCACCAATCTGCTGTAATAAAGTGATTTTGCTGCTACAGTTCTTGAATTTCTCAGTGGTTGCCTTCTTTCAGAAAAAGAGTTTCTTTTGCTGACTTTTTTTTAATCTCAGGAAACTCTATGTCAGACTCACTTTACTAGAGACAACAACTATATACCGTTGGTTCATATAATTAACTGAGTTTACTGGTTTTCTAAACTTTTTAGAAATAATCTTTGGCTAAAGAATAAAACATCCATTGTGTTCATGAAACTCACAGACATTTATGCATGAGTTCCAAAGCTCCATCTAAGTGATTCAGGGCTAAATATAATAATTTTTTTGTGCCAGCTTTTAATTGAGTAATGGTGTGTGAAACTCATGTGGCACAGTAAGGAAGCATACAAAAAAGAATCTGAAAGAACATAATGACTGCAGAACATCCATGCATTTGGAATCAGGAAGATGTAAGGAAAATCTAAGTCTTGTCAGTCACATAACATGAAGTAATGGGATTATGCAAAAAATGTGGTTAATAATGCTTCACTATAAATGCACCACACCACAGTGTGAAACATGTGCCCTAAACTATCATATATTATTTAGAAAAATGATCTCATTATTTAAAAAATGATTAAACAGTCATATAGTAATCCACTTACAGCACAAAATCTAAATATACAGAGTATGTGGTTTATATTTCCAGGGTGTCATCTACATTATTTTTCAAAGTTTACTTTATTTGTTTTAATGAAAATAGTTATTTTATATTTCCCACAATTAGTAACTAAAATTGTTGCTAAAACTCTGAAAAGCTATAACAATAATGCCTGAGTAGTTTGTATATACACAGGTTTGGACATGTGACAGTAGTTAAAGGATATTTTTAGAGCCTTCCCAGGTATCCTGGTGTTAAGATGTAAGCAGATTTACATCTTCTTTATCTCTCTCTTTAGAGAAAATAGGCATGAGTTGGGGGATTTTTCTGAGGCTTCATCACTATATGGTCTATCAAGCAAAGTATGTTCTATTTCCTTCATCTTGGACTTCTTTTGTGACCATCAGGTTATATTTTTCTACACTGTCAATTAAATTCAACTCCGTTTCCCTTCAGAAAGTTCCAGTCTAAAAATTGTCCACAACTCTTAATTTGCTCCCAGGCTTGGGCCCAGCTAAGCTGGAAGTGGAGATGTGTACAGTTTTTTTTGCCAGCACACTTAGCCTGAAGACTTTCTGGATATAGGCTTAACCTCTTTCTTTACTTACTTGAATTCTCAACTTGAAATCTATGAATAATACTTCACAGGTATAACTTTTAGTTTCCCAAATCCTACGGTTCTGGATACTGTATGTATAGTAACAAATGACTTCCTATGCAGTCTATCATATCAAGCCACACTTTTATTGCAGGAGGTCACTGCTGCAAGAGCAGGTCCTTCCTTAAAGAGATATCACTTCAGCATCCTGCCTTGCAGATCTATTTCTAAATAAAGATTATTCATGAATGAATTGCCAGCTGGCCAAGGAAGGCAATTGTTCCACACTGCTCTACACTGGTGCAGCCTCACCTTGAATATTGTGTGCAGTTTGGGGCAATGCATTATAAAAAAGACATAAAACTGTTAGAGAGCATCTAAAAGAGGTCTATGAAGACAGAGAAGAGTCTAGAGGGGAAGCCCTATGAGGAGTGATTGAGTTCACTTGGTCTGTTCAGCCTGGAGGAGACTGAGGCAAGACCTCGCTGCAGGCTTCAGTTTCCTCATGAGGGCAAGCGGAGGGGCAGGCACTGATCTCTTCGGTGACCAGTGACAGGACCCAATGGAATGGTATGAAGCAGTGTCAGGGGAGATTTAAGTTGGATAATAGAGAAAGGTTCTTCACCCAGAGGGAGGTTGGGCACTGGAACAGGCTCTCCAGGGAAGAGGTCACAGCACCAGCCTGACAGAGCTCAAGAAGCATTTGGACAACAGTCCCAGGCACATGGTGTGGCTTGGGGCTGCCCTGTTCAGGACCAGGAGCTGAAATTTGCTGACCCTAGTGGGTCCCTTCCAACCCAGAATATTCTATGATTCTATGAAAACTGGAAGAAAAATGAGAAAGGATGTCACTGAAGTAACTCTCAGTAAGTGCTTGTAATAAGAAAAACTTATGTGAAAAAATTATAAGGCTGAGGTTACATAGTTCACAAGATAACATAATGCAGAGAATGGTTTCTCAGAGGCCTATAAAATTGAGATAAACTATATATTCAAGTGAGAATTATTTTGTAAACCAGTTAAACAAAATAAACCAATTATCCATTTGAATACTGATTTGTGATGTCATATGGAATTGGTCCTACAAAACTGACACAAGCCTCCTCGACATTTTAGAAAGGGTAACCCAGAAAATGTAATCTTTAATCCAAAGAGGTGACGGCTCTCAAAGTCAAGAAGTCACCTTGGGAGTCACCCCAATTGAAGGTGGATAAACCCTCCCTGACTGCAGATCCTCTGCAGTGCTGCATCCAGGTCTGTGGTACCCAGAACAGGAAGGACACGGACCTGTTGGAGCAAGTCCAGAGGAAGCCACCAAGCTGATTAGAGTGACAGAGTACCTCTCCTATGGGGAAAGGCTGAGAGAATTGGATATGTTCAGGCTGGAAAAGAGAAGGTTTCTTGGTGCCTTAATTGTGGCCTCCAGTACCTGAAAGGAGCCTACAAGAAAGATGGAGAGAAACTACTTGCAAGAGCATGTAGGACAAGGGGGAATGGCTTTAAACTCAAAGAGGTTTAGGTTTAGGAACTGGAACAGGTTGTCTAGAGAAGTTGTGAATGCACTATCCCTAGCATTTAAGGCCAAGTTGAATTGGGCTCTGGTCTACTGGAAGATGTTCCTGTCCAGTGCAGGGATTTTGGAGCTAGATTGTGTTTAAGGTGTCTTCTGTGGTCAAATATGTTCACATTAAGCCTCTTTGGCTGGGGGATCTGAACTTCTGCCACACAACAGCCACCATGCAGATGCGATGGTGGTTGGCCTACACAGGGTCTGGTCAGCATTGTATGGCTGAAGCTGGCCATGACATGGCTGAGGACAGTTGCAGGTCAACCACTGAAGGGGCTCATTCCCTCCTTGAGCAAATACGCCTGCCTTTCCTGAGAGAAGGATCAAAGCTGATATAACAAGATTCTAGAAAAGTAAAAAGGGATGCTAAAACATAGACTATGTTGCAGAAGTCCCTGATTTAGCAGAGACTTGATATGGAGAAAATAGTGATATAACAAACTGGTACACATCGCAGAAAATTAACTTTAACAGAAACATATTTTGTACAATCTGGGTAAGTAGTTTTAGTTCTCTTCATGCCCAAATCTCTATTACGTGATACTGGCATGGCAGCAAAAGTGATTAGTTTGGAGATATCCTCAATAGATATTGCATGATTTGTATGCCCTTCAGTTACACTAGAAAATAGAAAGGAAAAGGATTTGTCTCAAATGTTGATTATTTCAGTGAACAAATATTGGAATATTCCATAATTATAGCAATGGAAGAAAGTGAAGCAGTCAGAGATGATAAGGAGTAATTTATCCCAGCATAAACTGTCTCTGGTAGTGCTAGACATGGAGGAGTAAATGAGAAAAATTACCTATATGGCTTACTGTCTTACTTGCCTATAAAGATATGTTTTGTGTGGGGATATACTGAAGTATAACAGGAGAAAAAAATATCAAGTGTTTGATAAAAGTTTTTAATTGGTTTTGCAAATCTTTTATATGAGCTTGGCCCAGCTTCAAATAAGGTAATTCAGCAATGTGGTCCCCTGTTTATAATGAGCTAGAGTAGACTGTAAATTTTGGGCAGTAAGTCTAAGTCTCTAGAAAATAACACTGAAAAGTGCAAAAGCATATAATGTATACAGGAAAAAGTCGAGTTTTAAACAACAGATGTAGAATTTAAGATAATGTATCTAGCTACAAAACCCAATATGAAATCTTTGAAGTTTTTATACTTGTAATTTAATGAAGAAGCAAAATTAGGTTCTTTTTCTTCACAAGCCTCTTCTAACATTTCTTGTCCTTGTAATATTTAATTCATATGTTTGTGCTAAAAATTTCAGTGACTTTACCTTCAATTGTCTGTCCCCCTTCTACCCTTCAGATGAATGCAATACTTGTAGTTATGAGCTTTCTCCTGAGGTTTGTCATAAAAGGTCTCCCAAGATGAAAAAGGCATTTCTTGCTTGGTAATTTTATCGGAAAAGTTGTGTAATTACAAAAATGAAACTTTTCAGCAGGATCATGCAAATAAACATAAAGTTTTGCATTGAAATGAGACCTACAGAAGTTTAGATCTCTTCTTACTTGAAAAAATAGCTGCATACCAGCTGAATTTTCTGAACAAAAGTCAGGTCATAAACCCCCTATTTTCTTACTGTTTTTATTATAAAAATTAAAATTAAAACTAATGTTTCAATTTGCCATTAAGTATAAAATACAATGATGTAAAAAATTTTGTTCTTAATAGACAAAAGAGAGGGAAATAAAAAAACCACATGCAATATTTTGCTCATTCTATCAGTAGGAAATTGAGATGCAATTAGTCTAAGTGCATAATGTGGTTATACAGAAAGGCTGTTTTAGAAGAAATAGTTATATTAAGCCAGACCACCAACACCAGGATTTTACCTTCCACAGAAAAATAAAAAAAAGAGTACAATAAAATAATATCTATCTTTTGAAAACATGAAAGATACAGGCAACAACAGAAATACAGACTCAAAATGTTTCAGCTTCTCTACAAAAAACCCCAAGAGTCTGAAGCACCTTAGAAATAATAATGGTCTTTCAGTTCTTTAGGATTTATGAGACACTAGAGTTGCCTCTAGGTAGTTTACTTGACTGACTACTTCTAAAATTCTCAGTGATTGCTGTAAAAACAGACAACTTATGCTGTACGCCCACACAGATGACCAAAGGCTTTCTGCAATTCATTTTCCTTTTTTGCTTTGTGCTGCACTTAGGTTACATCTCCCCCAAAAACATTTTTTCTTTTATGGATATCATCATCTCTGTTTCCCAAGCATGGATATTTCATTTCAAGGTGCCATGAAAGACATAGCATTTCAATTTATCCTGATTTTATAAATACAATAACAAAGTACTCTGTTTTTTGATTAACTTGAATAAAATACCAGCTTCAGACTCGGAGGGTTTCTAAATCTTTGCTCCATTAAGGTACCCTGGCAGCGCTGCTTTTTTTTTTCTTTTTTTTTTTTTTTCCTTTTTTTTTTTTTTTTTGGCAATTTTTCAGTATGCTAGGGAAGTAAAAGAGAGACTCCCTATCTCAGATACATCCTGTTTCCCACTAGTTCCTTCTCCTCTGGTTCTCTTAAATGAAGAAGCCTTACTGAGTTCACAGTAATCTCCCTCCATCTCCTTTGTACACACTCCCATCCTGAGCAGACTGGGGAGGATGGCTATTTTTGAAGCTTCTGTGAGCACTGACATGCATGAAAAAGATGACAAAGAGAGAGGAAGAAAAAGAGACTTGCACGTCTAACTGGAATGGAGACACAAAGATACCAAAGGGCACACTGAGAGGAATAAGAGGGCTAGTTACAGGTAGAACTGTTGAGTGGCAACAAAAAATTGTAAAAGAAGACTTATGTCAGGCATAACCTCTGAGAAACACACTATTTATTTCATCCTTCTCTCAAGTTTTCTCTTTCATCCTCATAATTCTTTTATGTAGACTATGGTCTGTAATGTAGATGTCTGAGTGGATTAGAGTTTTTTAAGAGAAAACCGAACTCTGAAAAAATTTGCTGTTGCAGGGTGTTCTGTCGCACAATTTGTGATAGCTGTGATTGACAGTTAGCAAGAGGTAGTTTTTGAGATTTCTTCCTCATGTGTTTACCTTCCCTTTTCATCCTGTCATATTATTATTCTTCTAGACTTTTTAAAAATTATATTTTATGTATAGTTCATGAATTTTAGGTACTTCCATTTAAACACCATTGATCAATAGCCTATGTCTACACTGGAGTGTTAAGTATTTGAGATCCACCTTTATACTTTTCTCCTTTTAAAAACATCTTCCTTAATGAGTACCTTCAATTTCAGTATATAAAACACAGGAATTGCAGACTCAGCCTTCTGAAATACATAAATAAATCAGTGGACACAGGGCATAGGATAGGTCTTAACAGACCTTAGGTTCATTACGAGGCTTAAGGATCTTTTCCTTATGTCCAAAGTGCCTTCCTTTCTTAGTTCAAATAGATGCTATTTCCAAATGGAATGTACAAACACAAACTATTTCTCTGTGCTCAATATGTGAGGTGTTTCCTTCATAAAATGTAGCGACTATATTCAGCACTGTTAATGCCAGTTAATCTGGTGTTAAAACTGTTAATCAAACATGTTAATGCCATAGAATTTATCCAGGATATGAAATGCCAAAATGCAACTCTGTTTACCAAAACAAATCCAAATATTAGACCTTGACCTCTCCAGCAAGACATTGCTTGTGTCATGACAGAAATATCACACAGACCTGTCCTCATCATTACCTACTGTTCACATTAAGTCTGTAGTCTTATGATATATATAGAAAGAACATGTATTTTGACTTCTATTACCTTCTATTACCAATTCTACCAAGTACTTTAGATCCATATGGGCTAAATAAAAGATACAAAGCTATTTGATAATTCCATGAGAAGCAGGCCCTCGTCTAATTACAGCAATTCTAATCCACTCTTAAAAATAGAAAAAAGATTAAAATAAAATCAAATAAATTAAAATAAAATGTCAAAGTATGAATTTTCACAGTTCCCATTCTTATGTCATTGTAAATACTGAGTCTGAAAGACAGCTGAGCATGCGACTAATCATATGTCAGCTCAAATTTAGTTCCTCCAATAACTTTTAAAATATATGTTCTTGTGTTTAATGCTGTAGAGTATGTTCTAAATAAGCAGAATGCGTACAAACCCATTTGCAAAAGGAGAAAACAGAAATACATGTACACGAAATCTTAAAAAAATAAATTCCTAAAATCTTTCTCCATGTCAATGAAACACTGCATTGTGCGTCTTTTTCTAGCTGTGCTGGATGAGCCTGGCTCATTCAACAGACTTTAGAAGGACTAAGGGTCTTTCCCTGTAGTTCCGTGGTTTCATGATATTGGAAGGAACTTTAAAATACTTTATTTAAAGATTATATTACTTAAAATTGTATTCACTTGTCTTTTCTAAAAGATTTTGATTTTTCCATTTTGTTTTTTTGCTACCCACACTCAAGATTTCCAATAGAGAACACAAGGTAGGCATTGCTTAGCTATTGAGAAGAAACAGCAATATTTGAAACCTGTAAATATGACTCCAACACAATATTTTTGTACTTTTTTTGACAGAAAAAGTGAAGTAACTGAGGATTTCTCACATGAAAGCCTAATTTCCTTTAAACTGATAATTTTATTAATGCGGTAGGATAGGTTGAGCAGTCTATCAACTTTTACATGTCAGAAGATGCCTTAAGAAAGAAACATACAGAACTTCATTTTTTGTGAAGACTGAGTCTTTGAAACTTAGAAATGTTCCTTATGAGATTAGGTGGAGAACCTTCTGAAAAAAATTAGGAAAAATCCTATTTACATCCACTTGACATTAAACATTTTGTTTTTAAGGTGACACTGGGCTTCAGTTTTCAAGGAATGAGAAAACACTGCTCTGGACCATTTCATAACTAAAACCAAACAAAAACAAAAACAAAAAAATCACAGTTTCTAAGGGAATTGCTGCTAGGAATCTTTGGGTTTCGGGGAAGTTTTATTCCTGATACCAATGGCAGATTTAGGAGAGCTTACACCAGGAAGTGTTTATCTAGCCTCAATCACAGAGACATAGCTGCTGTAGTCACCAGTCTCTAGGTCTGATTGGCAATGAGGCCAAGCACAAATGAACACATCACAGATACACATCACTGACTGACAGCAGCCACACAGACCAACATGGACCGAGAACAAGGCCTTTATCAACATCCATAAACGCAGAACTAGCATTCACATGAGCTGCAGGACAGAATCATCTTGTTTCTTCTGTTAGTCTAGTCTGTAGTCTGTTGTACACATGTGATACACACACCCCTTTTAGGAACAGACCTCAATAGACGTAGGAAAGCTGGCAGTGATCAGCTATAGAGCTCAGTCATGCAAGTGTACTGACTACCATCTCCCTTACATTCAAACAGTCCCTTTTAATCCCACTTATCTCCATTTTCCCATGCTCCTTCCCATTTACCAGTCTCTCTGTTTCTTTGTCCTTATCTTCTCCCAGATAATAAAACACAAAACAGCCTTAATACTTTCTTCCTATTGGTTACAGTCTTGTTCCTTTTGTATCCAAATTTGCTATTTCTGATAAAGTCACTTACACATTTCATATATAGATGGTATTCCTGATATGTTTACCTGGGTCCTGTGTGAATTGAAAATGAACTCCTCTAATTATATGTAATATTTGATCAACTGTGATCTCGGCAATCCAGCCATGCCTCACCCTTGTGATGTTATTCTTATACTGAAAACTGTTTTTTTGAGCTTCTCACTCTTGTTTGTTTTGTCCAGAAATACCTCATCCCATCTTCAGTAATTTCTTAGGTTCCATTTGGTCCCCCATCTTCAGAACATGGGCATAACCTGTCTGCATACCTTAACAACTCAAAAATCTCCTTGCACCATCTTCTCTCATATATATGTAATTCCAGACACATTGTGCCTTGTAATTTACCCCAAACACTATGAGAATAATTTCACTCTTTTGCACATTCAACTTTTTCAAGTGCTCTATTTCTAACATTTTCTAAGAAAAACTGCAGCTCTATTTCTACAATTACTGCCATAAAAAGACACTTTTTCTACTTTCAAAAAAAGTTTAAATAAAAAGTTGTCAATCAGATATATCTACCAGTAAATCACTATCATTATAAATAATTTAAAAAAATCTTTCTCAGATTTTTAAGACTGATGGCTGTCACAGCCAGGCTTCAAATAGCAGGTAAAATTAGACTTACTCTTCTAACACGTTTCTTATTCCATGCCACATCATATTACCTCTAACAACAATGTCCTTTTCCCTTGCTGTTCTTTGAAACAGAACTCATGACAGTGCAGCCAGCTACCCCAGTTGTTTCCTGCATATATATTGCATGCATTAGCATTTCAGTCTTGTGAGTTATACTGTAACTGTCTTAGAGTGCTGAAAGAAATCTTGTTGGATTTCGAAAGTGTAAGATTTATAGGTCTAGATTTGGAGAGCATAATACAGCTTGTCCAGTTGTCACATTACAGACTGGAGAAGGAAGCACCTTTTGAACTACTACTGTAATGAGGTTAAACTAAAAAACAGCTGATGTCAATGAAGACTGATGTTCTGACCATATTTTTGCTCTTTTTAAGGAAGGCATGCAAAAGGAGGCTGTAGGCAAAAATAGGCTGAGGGCAAATGGGACCTGTATTGAACATCTGTGCTTGGTTTTTCTTTTTCTTTTTCTTTTTTTTTTTTTTTCCCTGTTACTAAAAAGAATGTTAAGCTGGTGATTTTAAATGATTTAAGCTTGACAGTGTTAGGTCTAATAATAGCAAGCTAAACAACATCTGGTGTGGGGCAGATGAAATGATTTGATAGAACAGTTAAAAATCTGCACGTGTAAGTAGGGAACTTTTTTGATCCTTCTAAAGGACATGTTGAGCCATCATTTTTAATGAATAATATGACAAGATGGGGTGTATATTTCTCATGAAATTTCTATTACATAACTAATTAAGATTTTTTTCTCATTAGAAAGCTTATCATAAGGGCAGGTATTATGCCTTCTCAAATATTGTCACTCTTTTATGGAGATAATTTTTTTCTTAATGTTATGCTTATTTTTGTTTTACCCCCTTTTCTGTTACCTTTTTGCATGATCAATGTGAATGTCTTATTGAAAAATGATGACAATACACCTGGGAGCATCAGAAAAATTAAGATTTGGCTACAAACTGCAAATTGCCCAGCAGGAGCTGCAGAAAACAAACCAAATATGAAGGTAAAGTGCTGAAAGTGTAAAGGCACACCATTGATTTTTTTCATGTTACCTATCTCAGCTACTTGCACAAAGAACTATTTATAACCTTAATTTTTCTACTGTAAGTTTAATCTATAAATAATATATTCTCAATTTTTTTCTATATAGAATTTATGATGATAATCAGTCCAAATTCTAGATATAGTCATGGAGTTCCAATAAATCTAGAGAAAATCAAACATAGAGTAAATATGCATGTATGGATAACATTTCAAGCCTTTTTGTATGAAAGTCTTAACATGAACAAACCCTTCTAGATACCCTATTTTTCTCCACAGGCAGAAGCCCAACTTAAAAATATACCATTTAAAAGTTACTCACTGGTACTTAAACCACAACAAAAAAATTTTCAGGACATTCATCCATACATGAGTACTTTATTCACTGCTCTGACAGGATCTTGAAGCAAAATTCTTTATCAAAGATAGTTTAAATTATTTTCCTAACTGTCTCCTCCATTTCATCATATTGAAATGAGTTTTTTTAATTGGTTGATTCTGTATATATGTATATGCATGTGTGTATATATATATTTACTTTAATTGGAATGTAAAGACACTAGAGGTGAACACAATCTGAGAACACAGAGCTTGAAAAACAGAAATATATAATTGTTTTTATTAAATAAAACATTATTGTGGTTTTGAATGTCTGACAGATCTTAAAGATTGCTTGAAATAATTTTTGCATTTTGCACATATTATTACACTTAGCAAGCATGGCTAATTGGCATAACTAAAGTACATGAATAACAACGTGGCTTAAAACTACAAAAGAAAAGGAAATTATGTTTATTTCTTATAAATAATTTATTAGACACTATGTATTATTTATATTACACAAATTTAAGCAATGTATAATACATGAGGATAAATTTACTATATTTGGAGCAAAATTAACTGAGCTGTCTCTTAGGACCTTTATTAATATTGCAAAATTTGTATTATACTCCTGTATAATTGATTTGTAAAGACTATTTTGAATATGTTTTCCTAAATCACATCACTTAAGCTAGAAAATATTACATATCATGTGCTAGATTGATAGTATCAAGACAAAGGTGCATAGTGAAGCATGTGACAAAGTTCCTTAACATTCTTGGAAATTGGGTTAGTTTTACACAAAATATGAAACACCAATTTTTCTGTGAAAAAACACATAAGTTATTTAAATCTTCTTAAGAAAAAATATTTTCTTAGCTGTCTAACCTCAAATTGTAATATGTTTCTACAATCTATATATTCTATTCAAATTACATTAATGAAGTGTTAAGGAAATTACACTACAGACATTTGAAATCCTCATACTGGAAAAAACCCCATACTACTATTCATGTACTTCCTGAAGGTTTTGTGACAGAAGCTGTGATGAGATTTAGGTTCTTGGAGTCAGAATATTTTCTTAGAAAAGTAATGGTAGATGTACTATCATTGAAAGAGAATTTGAGATCCAAGTGGTCTCACAGTTGTTATTATAAGACTAAGACAGGATGTGAAAAATTTCTGTGGTAGAAGACAATGACCAATCTTTCTTCTATCTATCCTTTAATATTTTAAAATGAATCAATTATTGGAAGCACCTCTATTGAAAGTGAGATAATAATGAAACTTCCCTCTCATCATAAAAGGCAAAATATTTTTCATTAGCAGTGAAAACTGTTGATCCTTTAGGCTTCTTTAGTCTAAATACTCATCCAAATCTATATAAATAAATGTTAAAGATGCATTTTGATAAATTTTTGTACATTTCAGTTTGAGTACTCTTTTACTACAGTTCCATATGGTGTAGGAATAAATATTTACATTTCAGGAATTTTATAGTTTCAGATTAGTTTTCATGTGAAAACTCCTTTTGCTCTGGAAAAAAAAAAAAGCCTCCTCCGGATTCATGTCAATTTAGTTTCACAGTAACTTTTGGAGCAAAGTCTCCTGTACCACATCAGTCCATCCCACAGAAATGCTCAACATTATAATTCTCGAATACTGGGAAAAGATACTATTGTTTTCCTCAGATGTGTTAGTTCTATTTAAGGCAAACTAATTAGAAATTTTCATGGTCATTTAGAGGTGTAGATATAAAGGACAAAGAAGAAAAAATAAGGCTAGACCATAATCCTAGCTCTTGCATTTCACCTCCCTATCAAGAAAGTCTATCAAAAAAGATATTTTTGTCACACCAGCAGCTGCAATGTTTGGCACCAGAAAGTGTGTCAGTTATGGAATGGAAGTAGAGTCTCATGGGTTCTTGGCTGCCACAGTGTTAAAGCCTAGTGCCTTTTCTTTAAATTGAAACTATTAGGGTGTTTTGTGTTCAGTATTGTCTCCAGCTGAGGATCTTTTTAAGTGAGTGGGCATTTTAAAACATCTCTTGTCTACTGGGAAATGATTAAAGCCCTATGATTTCTGCACTTGCTCTTGTTATCTCAAGTGTCACAGTGATTGATGGCAAGACATCTTTTCTTCTGTAATAGTTTGGACTTTGTTGCTTGCCTTAGAGCAGATAATGTAGCCACAGCAAAATGCAAAATGACAGATAAATAATTTGTCTTGTTTTCTCTCCCAGGTTGCAGCTAGAATAGCCAGGACACACTTGTTCACCTACCTCACGATTGCTTTTGTTAACATTCTGGTGACTGGCACCAGACATGTGCAACACATAATCAAAAAACTGGAGGAGAAATCTGCATTCATCCTGGAAATGCAAGGTATTTTGCTGCCTGAATAGTATGGCAGTTAGTTTCTTACTAAGTTTTATGTAAATTTCATGAAAAAAAAGTTACAAAACTCAAACCAGAGGGGGAAAAAAAAAAAGCACACTGAAAAAAAAGATTTAACTATTTCTTTGAAATCTTATTTAAGAATCTTGATTTATCTAAAACATTCTGGTCTACCAGTAATAGGATTCTTTTATGGTTTATGGTTTATTTTCTTTCTGAGAAAAAATATCTGAGGTAGCAATGTGACACTACCTTGCTTGTTTACAACAGGCATAAGTGCTCAGGTGCCAAGTGTTAACCCTCTAAGTTTGGTGTAGACAGGCAGTTAATTACTTCCAGATATGGTCTACTTCCTTATTTTCCCAATATCTCTATCAGACTAATTCTGATCCTCAGACAGGAAATAGTAAGAACTAGAGAAGGTCATGAGAGGGGTAACAGAAAAAATGAAGGCTTTGATTGACTTCAGTAGAGGGAATAATTAAATAGACAAGAATGTTTTAGACCAAGAAACACATGACTGTAAAGTGATATGTATAAGTGTATAAAAACATTTGTTGTATGAATAAAGATGAATACGGAAAACTTTTTGTTTCTTCAAAATAAGGAATAAAGTAACAAAAGTATACTAGTAGGTGTCACATTTTAAACATACAAAGACGGATGCATAGTTTAACTGTTCACCTTTGTTGCATCATACAAAGACTATGAGCTGCAAAAAAAATAGGGGGAAAAGTGCATAATGTGCACCAAGACCTACAAAATGTATCAGTACATATTTAGACATCTACACTTGAATTAGCTGGAATATCTTTACAATCAAAAAGTTGTTTTTGGGATATAAATGATATAATTCTGAAACACCCCAACCCCATTGCCTCTTTACTCAGAAATTCTGTCCATACTTGGGCTCTTCTGTAGCTCAGCCCTGTACTTAGCTCTGCCTTCTGCAGATCCTGAATAGATTGGATTTTTCTAAATGAACCTCAAACTGTCCTGCCATTTTTTTGTGGTGAAATGAACAGTCAATAAGACTACCATCCCTGCCATGCTTATCCCACCCAAAGGATGTAGGACCATACTCAGCTGGGAAGGGCACTGCCCTGCCCTGCCCTGCTCTTGCTGCTCCCCAACAGAAGGTTAAAATAGATCTTAAGAATATCTTTTTTCTTTTTTCCCCCCCCTAGATTTCTATGGTGGTGTCATACATTGGGAAAATGCAATGTTTTCTTTAACCTCATCAAACATATTTGTCTGGAAATCCCGTGATGGTCCTTGCCAGACACAGGCAAGATATCAGTCAAAACAGACTCTCTAGTCTGAACTGGTGCCCTTCAGTAAGCACAAACTTCCCAGTATAATAGTCTGGTGCTGCCTTCAACAATGTCTGCCCCAAATGTAAATAATTTTGTTTCTGTAATATGAAAACTGACATAAGAGCAAAAATACTATTAGAGGGAATAATTAATTTTCTGTGCTCGCTAAACAAAATATGCTTTGGTCACTTAAAAATAACCTTTTTGAATCCTTTAACTTCACTGCAAAAAGTACACGTTGGTCTCAATTGCATTTGGTCTCTTGTCCACTATGAGGAAATGGTAGGGTCTCTATTAAAAAAATAAATAACACTGTAAGAAAAATAGTCTGTTCACCAAAATTTCTCCTCCTTTTAATGACCTATTCAGTAATTGCCATTTCTGTATCAATAAATGACATGAAGTTAACTAGCAGGAAGGGTTGTCCTTGTGAAATAGACCCATGAAACAGAATACTAAGTGATAAGATGCAGGCAACTTGCAGCTGAGTGGGAGAAGAAGAAGTGTAGTAAGGTGTCAGTCTTTGTAAAGGAAAGAATAAAATCTCATGTCTTAGATTGATGGGATAAAAGACCTTTTATAACAGAGAAACAAAGTTCTCTATGTAAAACTGAAAGTTACTTATAGACTGTGTGTCAATCAGACCATTCTTCATAGCTGACAGTTCCTAAAGGAATTAGGAAAAAAAATTCTAATGTCACAGACAGAGGTTCTAAGAGCAAAATGTTTCTCTTCAGATTTTTCAATCTCAATAGAATTCTGATAGGCTTGACTGATCCTTCTGAACATAGAAGTTTGACTTGGTCACCTACCAACACAGAAAAATCCTTTGATTCATATTATATGACTTCACTTGCAAAACCCATGCTATTGAACAAACACTTCTATGGTTCCATTAAAAGAAATGATATGAAAAAAAGGATTAATGGTCTGGACAAAAAGAACAAGAAAAATTCCATATTGGATTGAAAAAAAAAAAAAAAACTAAAAACAAACCCTTGTATGGTTAAGGTACATAAATGCATTTTGGATAAATTTCTGCTGGTAAATGAAAGGATGAAATTAGAGCTGTTGCCTGTATTTCTATGGATAGACAGTTTTTATTCCCAGACTTAATGAACAATTATCTAGAATTTTATTTACAACTTGTTGAGTATCAAAATGAAATATTGTGTTAAGCATGAGACCATGAACTCAGCAGTTTAGGAAATACCATTATCTTACTGGATTATCCAGGAGTGTAGAAATATTTTATAATATTGACTAGTTTATAGTTATAAAGTTATACATATAGTTACGTATATAAACATTATTGTTTGTCTCTGTAGGTACAAAAGAAAAGGCATTTGGGTATTCTTTTTTGCTTATAATCATAAGAATTGTTAATATAGTGCAACTTTCCACCGAATGGAAATAATCTTGTAAAAATAAATTTATTCTCATAGTATAAGAAAATATATCACAGGCATATTTTTCAAATATGTGAGTGTTCACTAGTATAAAAGAATTAGTTAATTAAGAATTAATAAGTATCATAATGGAGATGCAATTAATAATGTGGTCATTTTTCCCTTTAAACTGCATGCCTTCTTGACTCCTACAGGATTTTTTGAATATATCGTTTTGACTCAGCTTTCCACATAGCAACTCTTCAGGGAGAAAAATCCTTTGATTTGTGCCTTTTGAATGGCAACTTCAAGCGGGGGAATGCTCAAAATACCCTGTATCTCTCTCTGCATTCCTTAGAGGTCAAAGGGTTTTGCTTCCATTTGAGAAGGTTTGCAACTTCCGAGCAGCTGAAATAATTTCTGTTGACCCCAGGCTTGTATTACATCAAAAGAAAAAAATTTAACAGGACATAAAATTATAATAAAAAAATGCAACTAAATAAAAACCAAACACTTGACATACAGAATAAGTCTCAGTCTTATTCCTTGTATTTTATCCTTCTTTAGCTTATTGATTCTGTTTTGTAATGTTATTTTGCCACCTTTTCTCTGAGTGGTTTTCTAATATTACAAACTTCCCTCTTTTAACATTGTAAGACATTTATATGTGCAATTTAAATAACATCAGAACATTTAAGCTTTCACTTGGTTCCTCATAAAGAAACTTTTCTTGTTCATCCTTTCCAGAAAGAAAATGTGAAGGCAACTAGTCCCTGAAAAATATTTGCACTGAAAAATTCTCACTTCTGGTATTTCAGACTCCATATTATTGAAACCAGAGTAAAAACCTAGCCAAAGTCAAACCCTAATCCCTCTTCTTCTATTCTAAGATCATTCTGCCACTGCACAAAAGTTTCTAGGGTGGTTTTTTTTTTTGGTGGGTTTTTTTTGTTTGCTTGGTTGGTTTGGTTTTTTTTCTGTATGTAAAATTATCTTACAGATAATTACTGAGGTTTTTATTTCCCATCCATCCTTAGGCACAGCTAGACTCTGAGGGTCTACATCATGATTTTAAAATAGATTCCAATAAACTGAGATATGCAAGCCTATTGTGGTGCATTTCATAATATAAACAATAGATTTTTTACTTAATTTTAATTTATCAATTTAATTGATATTAATAGTTGACAGATACCAGGATCATTGTCACAAAATTAGAAACTTTTCAATTTAAAATATTTTCTCTTGTACATCTCCCATAGTATTCTCATAGAAATTTGTTCAGAGAACTTCCAGCATATCTTCAGTGCCCTATAGTAGATAAGAATTTTGTCATTTATTTTAACAAAGCCAAATTTTGATCCCTGTTGTTTTGTTACATATTCAAATAGACTTACTAAGAGTTGCCAAATGCACACAATGACTTCCAATTTCTTTTGTCAGCTGATGTACCTATTACAAGACTAAATTAGTTACTCTGTGAACTGTGATTTCTAATTCTTCCTGCAGAATTTTTTAAAATCTCCAATACTTAAATAAAGACTGCTGAAGAAATTTTCAAGCACAGGTAGAGTACTTAGACAGTCAGGTAAGAACAATATCTTCAGTACTATAATTAATATCTAACATGGTTTTTCATCAGCCAGAAACGGATAGAGAGTAAGCTGATTCCTTTTGTATTGCACTAGACAAGCAATTGTCATCAACTTTAACTTCACTAGAAGTATTGAATGCTTAATACTTGTGTTTCGAAATAACTGAATTCTTATTACTCATAATTTGGCTTTGTGTCACAATAAGAAAAAAAGTAATTTTTATGAAAACAAAATGTCATTTTGTCTCTTAAACAATCACTGGGAAGAGGAGCACAGAGTCACAAATAAAAATAAAGAAGGTCCCAAAACTAATAAATGTAAAACAACAAAAGAAGAAGCAAGAAGGCAAATTAAAAGATAGGTAAAATAGAGAAAATTATGAATTGTCGCAAAAAAGGATAACAGCTAGTTAAAAATGCTTAACTGAAATCAGCTCAAGAGACAGCAGTATATATACAATATAAATTTATAAAATTTATTCCAAATTGTGATGCATATAGATGAATAACTCAGATCACCATTCTTGGAAAAATGTGAGATAATGTGCTCCTTGTCCCTTAAGAATATAGACCTAGTTATTAAGAGAATTTATAAACTCATTTGTTTGAACTAGCACTGTATGAATCCTTATCCTTTTCTTGTGCATTTAAGTGAAGACAGCATCCTGAAATTCAGCTAATGGGGAATGAAAATAATCCTGTGGAAGTATGAGTTCCATATTATCCTAATCAGGAAATGTACATTAAAATGTCATACAATGCAAAATACGGGATTTTGATAAACCCTATAAAACTTTCAGTAAGAACAAAACTATCTAATACAGTTTTTAATATTTTACATCAGATTCTACATCTTACTATTTTTATTTGGGATGCTTTATAGAAAACATATCAAATTTATGACAAGTATCATATTGATGGGGTCTGTCAAGTGTATTTGTGAAGTTGAACCAGAGTAAACCAGAAGAAAATGTATTATAATAGGTAAGAAGTTTACTTACCTATAATGAAACTATTTATTTCTTTCTGGGATTTAATTTGATTGTATCTAACAAAAGTATATGACATAATTTTAGGTTTAATGAAATTTTCAATAGAAGAACTGAAAATTTCTACCTGTCAAGCTGTTCTCTAGAAGTAGTCCATATATTTGACATTAGGATGATCCAGAATATTTAGATATAAATCCGGTAAAAAATAGCTAAATCACACACATTGAACTTCCTTCAAAATCACAGAAATCTGCACTGAGCTTCATTCAAAATTCACAAAATTCATTAATAATGTCAAATACAAGAACTAATGATCTAATACAGGAACTGTTGGACCTGAAAAAGATATTGTTATGCAGAACAAGGAAATATTTGCTTTCCAAATGAAAAACAATTAAATATATTATGAAGACAAAACACTTAAAAATAGATCTATTGTAATATTGCAACTTAATTTTCCTATAAATACCGTTAAAACAGTATTTAATATTTGTTTTATCTATATAATATAATTAAGACAGGACTAATGACTAACGACAGATGTGTGAGTTGGCAATGACATTTGTCTAACGAGAAACCAACTAAGACACATTTGAAGAGAGGAACTCTGAGCTCAAATAGTGGTTAAAGTGAATACATAACAAATTATTCCCTCACCATTCAAGGGTACAGAGTCTACATGTGTTTGCACAGAAGTCTAATGAGCAGTGAAAATTATAACATATTGTGAATCCACAGCACTAAAGCATTGATTTATAAAGGCAATAAAACAGACAGAAATAAAAAGTGCTATTGTTTGCTAATTCTTTTTTATGATTTCCAACAAATTCAGAACTGAGCGCAAGTGAACATGCTGTTTCTTCCATTAGAAAAGTAAAGTTCAGCTGATGCCTCACAGGACTCCCTGACCTGAGGGAAGTAGTTGTTATGTCAGTTAATTGAATTATTTGGTGGGAATCCAAATAATTAGTCTTCTATTTCATCACCAAAGGAAAAACAGCTCTTCTATCAGTGGTTGAGAAACAGGGGGTAATGGATGTGAGAGGATGGGACACATAGAAGTGGTAGAATAATCTGGAAGTCTTTATCTTTCCCTCAAAAAGCCAAAGCAACCAAACAAAAAAAAAAAACCCACACTAAAACAAAACAAAACAAAACAAAACACAAACCAAAACAAACAAACCAAAACAAACACAAACACAAACTAACACAAAACAAAACCAAAAACCAAAAACAAAACACCCCACCCAAAAAACCCCCACAAATCCCTGAGTAATGTGAGTGCTCCAAGTTAATTGAAATTTGCAGCTTGTTTTAACAATTAAATACAGTCCTGAAAATGATAGTATATACAAAACCATAACTTTGGTTCAAAAGTCTAGTAGCATTGATAACCTTGGAAGGATGTTGCACAGAACTGTCAAGTTAGACTCCTTCATGGATAATTGAGGAGGCTCTTTGTGCTATCATTTCCTTATACATGAAATGTCATCAATAAAATAGAGATTGATCATCTTGGAATAGAGTACGCTGAATGAAAGAGGATCTTGTGCAGAACGATCTGACTATCAGTCCACTTAACAGAAGCGTAGCGTGCTGAAGAACATCTTGCATTGTTTGGATTCAATCCATCATTAAACACAAATGAGAGGAAGACTGAGATACACAAATGTGCAAATGCCACATGGATGGATATATTAAGGAATCTGTAACCATCTGGACTCAATATGGAATCTAAAATATGCCCATTTATCAAATTATAATTCCCATGCAACATATCACATCAGTATTTCAGAGCTTATTAAAAGTAAATGGTTTAGAATTTATCAAACTGAGTTCAGAAGCAATTTGTATACATTTGTCATGTACCATGTATTCTTCAGAGTTTATTTTATTCTCCACGAGAAATATGCAACAATGAATGTCCTGGTTCTGCAGAGTCTTGTACATGTGTTTTAATGGATTCAGGCATTAGTCTTAATAACTTTAATAGGATTATTCTAACAATGAAATAAAACTTGTGCATGAATATTTACAACACATAAGTTTGAGAAATAAGCATTTTAACACTGAACTCTTTCTGAAAGGATAACTCAAGGAACATGGAAATATCAGACACCAGCCCAGAAGTTGTCAGTGACCATTTGAATTTTAAGATATGTAACATAAGATAACATTGCCTAACGTCTGAAACTAGGGGATTGGAATGAGCCGTCTATGCACCTAATCCCCATGTCTCCACCTCCTCATTGTAGTTGATTTTACAGGTTTAATTTAGTCTTTTTTAAACTAACTGAATTAGTTAATTAATTGATTGATTAGATTATGTTCAAGACATAATTTCATTATAATTTGTGCTTTACCAATTAGGTACTAAACAACGGGTTTAACCCAGTCTACACAAAAGTCTATTCTATAATGGAAGTATGATATCACACTTGCAACAAAAATTTTGTTGTACAACAGGAGCCTATGGGACAAATGTCTAAAACTACATTTTGAAAGGTGAGCTACATAAGCAAAAACAAAGTTTGAGAAGAAGAGAGTGAAAACCTTTAATTGTTTATAAAGTATTAAAATTGAAACAGATTTCTAGCAATCAGCATATAGAGTTCCATATAGAGCAATTTCTGTATCATTAGGTGTAGAAATATAAATGTCAAAGTACGAACTGAATAAAGTTGAAAAAAATTAAAATAATTTCTTTTTAAAAAGTTTTTAGGCAATAAGACTTTCAGACATCTTCACATACTTTAAAAAGGTGAAGTGAAGGGTATAAGAGAAGTTGAAACAACTTGGACAGTTGTTTAAAGCAAATTATTAACAACAATAAAAAAAGAGGACAATGTGTAAAAACTTCCTAGGAGTAAAAGGATATCTAATGACAGCAACAATGTGTAAGTCATAGTCTCATCTACATAGTAATGATGTAAGGATGAAATTCATTCCAGGAGAAGTGTTAACAGCAGGGAGGAGCAGTCAGCTGTTATTCTGAAGAAAGCTTTGATTCATATGAAAACATATATTCCTCTCATTACAGGACTGTAAAGAAGACACGATAGCTAGATTTGCTTCTGTGGAGCTTTATATTGAAAGAGATTTTCATTACAATTTTGAACAAGGCTACAATTTTTCTCTAGTAATACAAAACCGTTGGTGCCAGTCAAGTACTGTACTTAGAGAGTATCTATTGACTGACAGCTTTCAAACCAATAGCAAATTTCCCAAGGAACTACTAAGACATCAAACCTCATTGGAATGCATCAAGTCTCATCATTAAGAATGCCAGCCAGGAACTCCAAAGGGTTACCTTGTTCTTACTGTTTAACAAGAACAAGAAAGCACTGCCATAGAACTGTTACACAAACTAATTTTTCTGAGTTCATTTAATTATTTTTCCTTTTCAGCTTCTCAGCTCCATTGGTCATTTCTTTAGAATGTTTTTCATGCCTTTAATCACTATAAGCAGTAGTAATAATTCTCTAATAGAAGTAGCGGGGCAAGTGATTTAGATGAATATTTTCTCTGCATAATCAAATAGCTGGCAATAAAAGAGAGCATATTTTACTCCCGAATACAACAATATAAACCAAAGTTAAGTTCTTGCACTTAAATTATCATTGGTCACCTGTCACTAGTGGGGTTCTGCAGGACTCCATCCTCGGCCTTGTGCTCTTCAACACCTTTGTAAATGATCTGGATGCAGGACTGGAAGGGATACAAAGGAAGTCTTCTGATAATACTAAATTGGGAGTAGCTGTTGACTCCCTTGAAAGCAGAGAGGTCCCGTAGAGAGACCTTGACAAATTAGAGGTCTATCGGGGCAATCTAGAGGGCAATTGGCAACTGTATGATGTTTAACAAAGTGCCATCCTGTACCTACAATGGGGCATTCCTGGATGCCCGTATAGATTGGGTGGTGATATGCTGGAAAGCAGTGCTGTGGAAAGGGGCCTGAGGGGCACCATTGATGGCAAATTGAATGTGTCCTGGCAGCCAGGAGGGCCAGCTGTGTCCTGCGCATCAGGTATAGCATCATCTGCTGGGCAAGAAGGTGGATTGTCCCGCTCTGCTCTGCACTGGGGCCACCTCAGCCTCGGGTGCTGGCAGAAGTTTTTGGGCCCTAAAGTGTAAGAAGGATATAAAGTTATTAGAGTGCATTCAAAAGAGGACCATGAAGATAATGAATGGTCTTGAGGGGAAACCATACAAGGAGCACCTGATCTGTTTAGCCTGGAGAAGACTGAAGCAAGATCCTATCACAGTCTACAGCTTCCTCACAGAGGGAGGTGGAGGGGCAGACCTTTTCTCTTGTGACCAGTGACAGGACCTGAGGGAACTGCATGAAGTTCTGTCAGGGGAAGTTTAGACAGGATATTAGGAAAAAGTTCTTCACCCGGAGGGTGGCTGAGCACTGGAACAGGTTTCCCAGGGAAGTGACCATAGCATCAGTCTTGACAGAGCTCAAGAACCATTTGTGAAATGCACTCAGGCACATGCTGTGATTTTTGGAGTTGTCCTGTGCTGAGCCAGGAACAGGACTTGATGATCCTTTGGTTCCCTCTCACTTCAGGAAATTCTATGATCCTATGAGTCTATGGCTTTTTTTCTATCAGGCCATGAACAACAAAGAACATATTTTAAGCATTTATTTTATTAAGTCTATCTCTAGTAATTCATGTTTTTCATGAAAGTCAAATTATTATTTTAGGTTCTATAGAGAGGTACAGAGAAACATATTCAGGTAGGAGTGGGATCCAATATACTGAGAAAGGAATTGACAGATCTACTCTTGAGGAAACAAGAGTAGAAGTGAAAACATCAGTCTTAGGTAGAGGTAGAAGTAGTGTACCACTGAGCTTTCTAGTCCTACAAGACACGACACTTTCCCAGATTTCAGTTAACTAACTTCTTTCAAAATTGATGGACATATCCTATGAATTCAGTCCACAAAAGAAGGGGTATAATTTTCTTCCTGATCCTCTCATATCCTCTTTCATCAGTTCCTTTGCATTTCAATGATTACACTGCTTGTCTAAAGAGACAGGTTCAATTACCTTCTTTATCTCAGAGGATCAGGATGTGTTTCTTCCATTATAATGACCTATCCATAAAGTTATATGTATTTTGGAAAAACCTCAAAATCCTTTTTTTTTTTTTTTTTTAGAAATCATTTTGAATGGAATAGCTAATTATTAATTGACCCCTAAAGGAAAAGAAGAAATGAGATTTTATACCTCTGGAAGGAGCACCCACTCATGTTTCTCCTCATTTTCTTTATTCACCAATACAGAACATTTTGTATTCAGTATATACTTACCTTTATTGTCTTCCACAAATTCAATTTGTGAGCTCAACCACATTTCCAAATGTGCAAATAATGTGCCGTTGACAAGATGTGATTGAAATGCATTTCTTCCATATTTTTCCTTTTTTTCTTTCCTACAGTAAATATTCTGTGATAAAACTCTAATGACCAAAATTATCATATCAAAGAAAACCACTGTGGCAAAAGGCACTGATAGGTATCTTTTTCAACTGCATGGGAGAAATAGACTTTAAAGAACACCCTCATCTCAAATTGCTTTTTTTTTTCCCTCAGGGATTTGAAAATTCACATTATAGAACAATGTAGAAAACTCTACACGATTTTTAAAGATACAACAGATTTTTAGTTTGATGACCAGACTGCTCAGAAATAATATGTTTTTTGTTCTCTCTAAAACAAACACTTTTCAAATATTGACTTGATCTGGAAAAAAAGTATCTCCAAAATTGATTTGGCAAGGCTGTCTCTTGACACAGATAAGACAATGACAGTGGTATTCCCAACTCCTTGATAGAGAAAGGAGGATAATCATGAAATACCTATAGATGAATCCAACCTGTTCAATAGTTCTTTTGCCAAAAATTACTCTGACTTTTTCCTTTTATTATTGTAAAGGATGCCACATATTCATTTAATGTCAGAGGCCACTGGGAAATTTTGAGGGATATAGTGAATGCTTTGTAGGAGTTTCATGGCACCTTCCTCTGCTTGCTCAGTGATTTTCCATTCTCTTCATTAGCTTTTTGTTCTCTTAAAATTCTAGGTACTTTTACATCCTCTTTGTTACACTCTTGCATGGTATTGTCATGGCTAGCAACATGGGAAGACATTGAACTGAATTTGTGCACCCTCAGGACTCGGGCATGTCAAGTTTGTTTTCTCTTAGTTTTTCTTGATCTACCTTGGTGACTTAGTTTACATGTAAAGAGCAATTTCTGTAGCTAACTGGGAGGCTATGGCTAATTTGTTTATCTTTGTTTGCAATTAGCATGATTTTTAAAATCTACAGAGAAAAATAGACCTGGTGTGGCAGCACAGGCCTTGAGAAGTAGAGACAGAGAATGGTGCTAGAAGGGCACAGCTTCGTGAGGACAGGAGATGGAACACAGGCTCTGGAACAAGAGACTCACAGCTGGTGTCAGCTAAAGAAAATCAAACACAGAGCTAAAATGATTCTTGGCTAAACACCAGTAAAAGCCACAATATAAAGTAAAACTGGGTGCAATGTGAAGCTGTAGACCAATACAAGGAGTAAAAGTATGTCAGGAGACCTGTAAAAATGAGCATGAGTAGATAAAGGAAGAAATCATCAACTATATGTACTAACACTGTATTTTCTCAACTGAAGAACACCAAAGGCTGAAACCTAACCATAACTTCCCTACCACCATGTGAATGAAAGCACCAGCCTTAAGACCAGGAAACAGAAGATGAAGAGCAAGCCCACCACCAGGCAATAGAGTAGAAGCTAGGAAGTGCACATATAACAGTTCTACCTCTGTTAGTACTGAAAGATTTTCTGAATAAAATATTGTTTCTTTTCCTGCTGTCGTAGTTTAGGAATGGTATTCTCCCATTTAGTGCTCCCACTAAGACCCTAAACAATGTGCCACTTGCTCACTTTCCCCCTCCCCTTCCTCATCCCCACTGTGTTGTATTCCCCTGGGAAGTGGTCTTTCCTGGGAAACCCCCCAGGGATTGGGACCCTTGGTCCGACCCTACCTTTCCCTTTTCTCTAGCCTATGGCTCTCTGCCAGGTATCCCATCCTGGGACAGAGACTAGATAAAAACCCCTGCTCTTCCTTGTTCGCCCTCTTGGACCTCCGGTATCCCTTCAGAATAAAGCCTTGGAATATTATCAGAGGTAAGAGCTTCTTTTGAATCTTTTACTCCATCCCATGAGGTACTCCCCCCAAAAGCTCCCCAGAAACTGAGCTAGCACAGGAACCCAGGTGGGCAGGAGTGGGGGAGTGCTTCACCACTGCATTGGGATGGAGATGAGAAGTGGAAGCAAGGAAGGTAAAGATCACATGCCGAGATAAAAACAATTTACTGGAAACAGCAATGAGACAAGAAAACAAACAGTAACAGCAACAATACTAACGACAGTGTACAAGAAAGAGGCAAATAATTCCCACAGAAATGTCCCAAGAATAGACAATACCTGACCTTTCCTTCAGCCACGCTACACCAAACTAGAAGCCAGCTCTTCCTGCATCCTTAAAAAATTATGTGAGTACATATAGAATAACCTCTGGGTCCTAGCCATGGCCCTCCTGACTACTGCAAAAATTAACTCTGTCTTGGCCAGAACCAGAACCCCTGCAATAATTAGATCCAGACTAAGTTGGTGACACTGCTAAGATTTCAATTATACCATCAATAAATTCCTGGCTTTAAATACATATCCTTTTATTGTTCCTTAAAACAATGAGTTTGGAAGTTTTGGATCTAGACATACGTAATGAAACATAATTTATTACAGTCATTGCCACATACATAGTGTTTGACTCCACTGAACTGGAAGAAGATATGCACGAAGAGGCTGCATTGACTTAAACCTGCAGTGAATTTGTCCTACAGGATATGCTTAAATTAATTCTGCTGGAATTTTTTTAATGAACTATTCATAAAGTGTTATGAACAACTTTCATAATTGCCTAGAATTTCTTTTGAAGAAATGTACATCAGTAGATTCAAAGCACTGCATGGACTTTCCCAGTCTGTTAATATCTGTAAGAATTATTGCATCTGTAAGAATTATTGCCTAGAGTGATACTGAAAAGAAAGAGAAGCTAGATAGAGGATGTAAAAACCTGTCCATAGGGTGATGAAGAAATTATATTATTATTTTGTATTTTTCTTTGTCTTTTTCTTTCTGTATATGTTTGTCTGCCTATTTTTTTTGTTTGTTTGTTTGTTGGTTTTGGGGTTTTTTTGCAGTAAGTGCTGTAGCAATAAAAACAAGATGATGCACATGAGGTTTCAGTCCAATAAAATTGGGAAGAAATCGTATTTTTTTCTATTAATTTCTGTTTCCTACTAAAAGAAAGAAGGTGTTAATGTCAAAATAAATCCTATTCCATTTAATAAACTAAAAGTCAAGACACATCTCTACATTTCAGCATACTGGCTGTTTGCTCAAAATATTAAGATAAGAGTAATCACAATAATTATCAAAATCTTTATGTTGTTCCCTGAGGCACTGGTATCCAATAGGATTTAGGTTGCTAGAGTTCCACCCACTGTACTTACCTACCTACTCTATGGCAATAACAGATAAATGAAAGCCTGATCAAGACTGCATTGAAATCATTATTTTAGGTAAATGTTTAAATCTTTTCAGGGTAAAGTATAGTTTGTTGAAGACTGTACATATTTACATGTGCAATTAGACATAAATTAATCATAAGTACTGATCTTCCTCTGAAACTGCATGGACTGATAAGCAGAGTTCCATTATAGATATTTGGAGAAGTAAAGGGATCATTCCATTCTAATCTCTCTCTCTCTCCTTCTTTCTCCCTATCCCCCCGTCCCTCCCCCCCGTTTGTATTCTTTGGTACCTCAGACTTTAAGGCAAAACAAAAGGCAGTATCATACTGCTTACCATCTAACTGATGGTGAACAAGCTAGATCTTCCTTCCATCAGAAAATAAAATTTCCTACAGATTTTCTACAGCTTTTTAAGGACCAAACTCTTGTACCTGAACATTAACATTCACACTTACATGTGAAGATAAATGTATTTTTACCACTATGCTTAGGGATCCTTAAAAGTTACCTATTTTAATGTACTTAAGAGCATCAAATTAAACATTGCAGTTGGTTAGGTTTAGTTCCAGCTGTCATCAGATTATGAAAACAAATCCAAAATGACTCAAACCAAAGAAGTAGAGACTGTATTCTCTTTCTTGATTTTGATGTTTAGAAAAAGGGTCTGATTGCAGTTATTATCATACCTGACATCATATATAAATATCTGGTTCATATAGCCAGGAAAGGCATAGTGGAACTCCATTTGAAGGCAATGTTAGAAACAAGCTTAAAAACATGTTTACAGGGGTCTTTCAGTGCTACCCAAAACTTTAAAAGATTTTTTTTACATCCGATTCCTGAGAAAATCAAATTACTAATACCATCATAATTATACTTATCTGAATATACTTTGAAGAAAAAATCCCAAATTTATTGTTGGATTAAAATAAAAATAAAATTTTATTTTAGTCCATGTTTCCAAAATGTGTTTTCGAATGTATGTTTCCTCATGGGACATGAACAGTAACATAGAAGATTCCAAGAAGAACTTCGATGTTCTTCACAGTTCAATCTTTTACTATAAAAAAAAGGCAAACCCAAAGGATGATGTGCTTGCAAAAGAAGCTTTTGAAATTCAAATGATAAAGTGCTACCTAGAGAGACATTTGCCTGAGAACGTAAAGGACCAGATGCCACAGTTCTGATCTGTGAAATGTCCGTATTATTTCATATGATGCAGAAACTGAGAGAGATATGCTACAGTTCAGCATTATTAACTATTTCACTCCTTTTCAAAGCATATAATAAAGAACAAGGCTTCTACAATGTCTTAGAAAGATCATTTCTCATAGTGTTTGTTTTGGTGGGGAGAAGGCATGTAAAAGTAGAGGTGGAGCATGTGAACATGTACAAATTAAGATACTTGAAACAAATTAAAATGCTTGAAACACGGCAAGATGGAGATGCACTGAGGGCTTTGTTGGTTCCCCTAATTGTAACCAGACAACAATACTTATTTTTTTGGAAAACTTTAAGATATGTAGATGGATTTCAACATGAGTGACATATAAAATAAGAGGAAACAAAAATTGACTAAATATCTTTCTACCCTAGTAATGATGGAAATATTTGGAACAAATCAAAAAAGTTTTTAAATTGTATAAATTCAAATAAAAGCAATAAAAACCCCACAGGCTTTTCAATTAAAAATATGAACACATTAATGAGCCATCTAAACAGCTGAGCAGTGACTCTTGTGCTAGCTCTGGCTTTTCTGTAGAGAGAACCTGTTTGTGCTATTAAACACAGACACAAACAAATAGCTGTGCTATTCTCTTTCAATGCAAATACTACAAAAGTGATAGAGATAACTGAGCTGCCAAACAAACAGCCTAGATGCTTTCATCTACTTAGAAGTTAAAGATTCAAATACAGGTATATTTGCATAATTACTTCATTATAAACATTATATCTTCATCCATTTCTGTCAAATATCCTGGACTCCAAAACTGATCATTTTGCCAGTTGTACGGTATTTCTTTTCATCTACTTAACTGGATTTACCGGTTTCCTTCAGTCTCACTATTCCTTATTTTATGCACTGAAAACAAATATTAGATCTGCAACACAAAGAATATCAATTCATAATTTCAAAGAATACGAAGAACAATTTCAGGATAACAACACAGACAGAATTGGAGGTAGTCTGTTACAGGCAACTAAAACCAGGATGAAGAGGCAGATGAAAAATTCTGTAGGTGGCTGGCTGACATTTCATGATTGCTAGCTCTTGCTCTTGTGAGAGGCTTTAACCTGCAAGATGCCTGATGGCCTGTTAACACAGCAGAGAGTACACATTCTAAGACGTTCCTGATGTGTGTGGAAGACAACTTCTGGGAAGATAACATCTGCTGAGAAAGCTTACCAGGGGCAGCGCTGTCTTGGTTTGACAAGACAGGTGTCTGCCAGGGAAACTGGGGTTTCCCTTAGAATAGAGAATGCAAACCCCCCACCCCTGCCAAATTATAAATTTTCAATTAAGGGCTCTCAGGCAAAGATTTGGGAATAGGAATAACAGTTCTTTACTAGGAATATCAATAATACAAATGTGGTAGGAAACAAAACTACCCCACCAAACCAGCAAACAAACAACAACAATTTGGGAAAGCCCTGATAGAATCAGAGCTGCCACCTGGCACCCTGTTAGTCAGGGTGTTGGAAGCAGTCCAGAAGTGAGTCCTCCTGGGGTGGTAGACGTGGCTCTGTTGGAGCAGGGACGATCCTGTAGCCAAAAAGGGTCTAGGAGTGAGGAGGAGGAGTCCAGGGGTGATGAGGAGGGGTCCAGGGGTGAGGTGATGGTGAGATGGGGTCCGGCGATGATGAGATGGGGTCTGGCTAAGATGAGATGGGGTGCCGTCTTCCTCCCAGGAATCCGGGGTGAAGCCAGTGAAGTTTGTCCCCGGCCGGCTCAGTTTTCCCGGCAGCAATTGTAGACTCCCCCCACTGGGTGGGGCATCCCACAATAGGACCATGCATGCAAATGGGGCTTCTGGGGCTCTGGGGGGAGCGGGTATAGTCCGGGGGTATAGTCTGTTGATGGCCCATTACCCAAAAGGCACCCACCCCTCCCCCCGTCCCCCTCCTTCCAAAGTTACAAGAAATAAAGAACAATTCCCCAACTGCTTTCAGCAGATGAAAATAGAATACACATTTTTGATTCCATAACCCAGGACATTATCCACCCCTTATTCTATTATCATCTGCATCATACCTAAAGCAATGAACTATTATGCAGAATGAACCCCTACACTCAGTTCTTACTTAGGATTAGGTTTTCCTGGGGTACACAACTGGTTTTTCCATCTTTCTGCATTACCCACCAAGTGTAACCAGGTCCTTGAGCAAAAACAATCCCACGGATGGGTTCGCCTTTGCCTGAGGTGGGGTTAATCCAGACAGTCTTTCCTAAAATACCTCTCATGTGCACCACAGGGACTTTATCTCCATCTACTGTGTGCAAAGGGGTAGACTGGGCAGGACCAGCTCGATTGATGGAGCCTCGGGTGTTGACCATCCAGGTGGCTTTTGCTAAGTTCACTTCCCAGTTCTTAAAGGTCCCTCTGCCAAGTGCCTTTAGAGTGGTCTTAAGTAGTCCATTGCACCGTTCCACTTTCTCGGCAGCTGGTGCATGATAAGGGATGTGATAGATCCATTCAATGCCGTGTTCTTTAGCCCAGGTGTTTATAAGGCTGTTCTTGAAATGGGTCCCGTTGTCTGACTCGATTCTCTCAGGGGTGCCGTGTCTCCACAGGACTTGTCTTTCAAGGCCCAGGATGGTGTTCCGGGCAGTGGCATGAGGCACAGGATAGGTCTCCAGCCACCCAGTGGTGGCTTCCACCATGGTCAGCACGTAGCGCTTGCCTTGGCGGGTTTGGGGCAGGGTGATGTAATCAATCTGCCAGGCCTCCCCATACTTATATTTGGACCACCGTCCACCGTACCAGAGGGGCTTCACCCGCTTGGCCTGCTTGATGGCAGCACACGTCTCACAGTCATGGATAACCTGAGAGATACTGTCCATGGTTAAATCCACCCCTCGGTCTCGTGCCCACTTATAAGTGGCATCTCTGCCCTGATGACCTGAGGCATCATGGGCCCACCGAGCTAGGAACAACTCTCCCTTATGTTGCCAATCCAAGTCTATCTTAGACACTTCTATCTTCGCGGCCTGATCTACCTGTTCGTTGTTCCGGTGCTCCTCATTAGCCCGACTCTTGGGAACATGGGCATCCACATGACGGACTTTCACAGGTAGTTTCCCTACTCTGGTGGCGATGTCCTTCCACTCATCAGCAGCCCAGATTGGTTTTCCCCTACGCTGCCAGCTGACCTTTTTCCACCTTTCCAGCCAGCCCCACAGAGCATTAGCTACCATCCATGAATCGGTGTAGAGGTAGAGCTTTGGCCACTTCTCTCTTTCAGCGATGTCCAGGGCCAATTGAACAGCTTTGAGTTCGGCAAGCTGGCTTGACCCACCTTCTCCTTCAGTGGCTTGTGCAACCTGTCTTGTGGGGCTCCACACAGCTGCTTTCCACTTCCGGTTCATCCCTACGATGCGACAGGAACCGTCAGTGAAAAGAGCGTAGCGTGCTTCTTCTGCTGGCAGTTGGTTATATGGTGGAGCTTCTTCAGCCCGGGTTACCTGCTCTTGTTCTTCTTCCTCGGTGAGACTGAAGTTCTCAGCTTCCGGCCAGTTGGTGATCACTTCCAGAATCCCAGGGCGATTCGGGTTTCCAATACGGGCGCGCTGAGTGATGAGGGCAATCCATTTGCTCCAGGTGGCGTCAGTGGCGTGATGGGTGGAGGGAACCTTTCCTTTAAACATCCACCCCAGCACTGGTAGTCGGGGTGCCAGGAGGAGCTGTGCTTCCGTGCCAATCACCTCTGAGGCAGCTTGAACTCCTTCATAGGCAGCCAAGATCTCCTTCTCCGTGGGAGTGTAATTGGCTTCAGACCCTCTGTAGCTTCGGCTCCAGAATCCCAGTGGTCGGCCTCGAGTCTCACCAGGCACCTTCTGCCAAAGGCTCCAGGACAGACCATGGCTCCCAGCTGCAGAGTAAAGCACATTCTTTACCTCTGGTCCCGTCCTGACTGGGCCAAGGGCCACCGCATGAGCGATTTCCTGCTTGATCTGGGCAAAGGCGTGTTGCTGCTCTGGGCCCCAGTGGAAATCGTTCTTTTTGCGGGTAACCAGGTACAGAGGGCTCACAATCTGGCTATACTCGGGAATGTGCATCCTCCAGAAACCTATGGCACCTAGGAAAGCTTGTGTTTCCTTCTTGCTGGTCGGTGGAGACATCACGGTGATCTTATTAATGACCTCTGTGGGGATCTGACGCCGTCCATCTTGCCACTTCACTCCCAGGAACTGGATCTCTCGGGCAGGTCCCTTGACTTTACTCTTCTTGATGGCAAAGCCAGCTTCCAGGAGAATCTGGATGATCTTTTCTCCTTTCTCGAAAACTTCCACTGCCGTGTTTCCCCACACAATGATGTCATCGATGTACTGTAGATGTTCTGGAGCCTCACCCTTCTCCAGTGCAGCCTGGATCAGTCCATGGCAGATGGTGGGACTGTGCTTCCACCCCTGGGGCAGTCGGTTCCAGGTGTACTGAACGCCCCTCCAGGTGAAAGCAAACTGGGGCCTGCACTCTGCTGCCAAAGGAATGGAGAAGAAGGCATTGGCAATATCGATGGTCACATACCACTTTGCTGCCTTGGACTCCAGCTCATACTGGAGCTCCAGCATGTCCGGCACGGCAGCGCTAAGTGGTGGAGTCACTTCATTCAATGCACGATAGTCCACAGTCAATCTCCATTCCCCTTCAGACTTACGCACAGGCCAAATGGGACTGTTGAAGGGTGAGTGGGTTTTGCTGACCACCCCTTGGCTCTCCAGTTTACGAATCATCTCATGGATCGGAGTCACAGAGTCTCTGTCAGTACGGTATTGCCGACGGTGCACTGTTGCTGTGGCGATTGGCACCTGTTGTTCTTCAACTCTCAGCAGTCCCACAGCAGAGGGGTCGTCGGAGAGACCAGGCAGGGTATTTAGTTGTCTGATTGCTTCCGTCTCTACAGCAGCTACTCCAAAAGCCCAACGATATCCTTTTGGGTCTTTGAAATGTCCATTTTTGAGATAGTCTATGCCAAGGATGCACGGGGCCTCTGGACCAGTCACAATGGGGTGTTTCTGCCACCCATTCCCAGTCAAACTCACTTCGGCCTCCAATACAGTCAGCTGCTGGGACCCCCCTGTCACTCCAGAAATAGAAATGGACTCTGCTCCCACATACCCCGACGGCATCAGGGTACATTGGGAGCCAGTGTCAACCAAAGCCGTGTATTTCTGTGGGTCAGATGTGCCAGGCCATCGGATCCACACAGTCCAATAGATCCGATTGTCCCTCTCCTCTACCTGGCTAGAGGCAGGGCCCCTCTAGCACTGGTTATTCCCTCCCTGAGCATACATACTAGAGGTTCCAGCATCCTGACTACTGACAGCCTGGGCATAGGAGGTTGAGGATACTTTCATTTTAGTGGCACCCTTTTGGTGAGTGTTCCTCTCCTTGAGCTCACGCACCCGTGCTGCCAGGACATAGGTGGGTTTCCCATCCCACACTCCCATGTCTTCCCCATGGTCACGCAGGTAAAACCACAGGTCAGCTCTCGGGGTGTACCCTCTCTCTCTGGCTGGGGGTCGTTGGGCTCTGACTCTGGGGCCTGTGACTCGTACCGGTGCCACATTGGAACTGCTCTTCCTCATCTCCTCCCTCACCTCCCTCATTTCCTCTTTGAGCTCTTTCACCACAGCAGAGATATGAGCCTGCAGCGGGCCATTGATCATGCTCTCATAATTCCTAAGCTTATTGGCAACAGCCCCCACTGTCACTCGGTTGTCCTCAGCATTAATGGTTGCAATAAATGTAGTATACTGAGATGGCCCCAGATTTGCCAGGTTCCATAACATCTGCGCTGTGCATCTAACCTTGTCAGGATCATTATCATGCTGTCCACTCCTCCCAAAAAGTACCTCTAGTACTGCCACTTCCCTCAGCTGTTGGATTCCCTCCTCCAGAGTTTTCCAGCGCATTCTATGGTGGTGCTCCTGCATTCTTTCTCTGTGGACAAATCTTTCTCTCACACTCGTTAAAAGCCGCTGCCAGAGGGAAAGAGGTCCAGGCTCCCTTACAAATACCTGATTTATACCTGAGTCCTGGGTCAAGGGTCCCAAATTCCTGGCCTCCCCACCATCTAGTTGGACACCTGTGCCCATAAGATCCCAAACCCGAAGTAGCCAGGCTGTGTAAGCCTCACGTCCCCGTCGTACAATATCTTTTTGCAGATTACGGAGACTTTCATACGACAGGGTCTCAGTGATGATCTGAACATGTGATTCCCTTGTGTCTTGTGAGGGCCCTCCCTTCTTATCTTTACTCTCTGGGTTTGCTGTTTTCACTTTAGATTTCCTTGTTTCCACAGGGGCAACTGCTGCTGGCTGTGACTGCCCCTGTGTGTCAGCTGGAACCTGGACAGTTGTAATGTCTGCGGGTTCTGTATCAGATTCTCTTTTGTCAGGGCAGGGCGAAGGTTTCTCACCAGCTGGGGAAATGTACTCTTTCAGCATCTGGTTCATCTCATGCATTTCTTTTATCAGAGCCTTCACCCAAACAGGGTGGTTTATGCCTGAGGCTGGCTGTGGGACAGGGGTGGGCTCTTGGGCAGCATCATTATTCTTTGGGGTAGTTATCAGAGTGCTTACCCAGGCCAGTCTCCCTTTATCTCTGAATACCAAATAGAATAGGCCTATAAGCAGCACCAACCACTGTATGACGTCATTAGCATTCAGAGGGAAATTTAACCCTTGAAAAGCTGGTGGAGTAGACCCAAAAAACTGAGTGAAGGATTGGGAGAAAATTTCCCCAGGTGCCATTTCCTCACAATATGTACCATTATTAAAGTAACCCCAGAAACACAGAGTTAGTCTATGATAGCCCTGAATCCATGTGCCTGCTTTCCAAAGGAAGTTAAAAATCCACGAATTCCTCACCTTATTAACCCACAAAATAAACTGGATGCCAGCCACAGTAGCCTTGGTTATAGGGCCCATGTTTAGATAAGGGCCAGCAAATGGCAGAAATACAGCCACAACCACGTGCCAGCCAAACCAGGGAAAGCTGGACCACATGATTTTGAGCAGTAGACTTCTATCTAGTACACAAGAACTATTATTCCTCTGTCTCAATGCCCTTGTGCCGCACGTTGGGCGCCAAAATCTGTCTTGGTTTGACAAGACAGGTGTCTGCCAGGGAAACTGGGGTTTCCCTTAGAATAGAGAATGCAAACCCCCCACCCCTGCCAAATTATAAATTTTCAATTAAGGGCTCTCAGGCAAAGATTTGGGAATAGGAATAACAGTTCTTTACTAGGAATATCAATAATACAAATGTGGTAGGAAACAAAACTACCCCACCAAACCAGCAAACAAACAACAACAATTTGGGAAAGCCCTGATAGAATCAGAGCTGCCACCTGGCACCCTGTTAGTCAGGGTGTTGGAAGCAGTCCAGAAGTGAGTCCTCCTGGGGTGGTAGACGTGGCTCTGTTGGAGCAGGGACGATCCTGTAGCCAAAAAGGGTCTAGGAGTGAGGAGGAGGAGTCCAGGGGTGATGAGGAGGGATCCAGGGGTGAGGTGATGGTGAGATGGGGTCCGGCGATGATGAGATGGGGTCTGGCTAAGATGAGATGGGGTGCCGTCTTCCTCCCAGGAATCCGGGGTGAAGCCAGTGAAGTCTGTCCCCGGCCGGCTCAGTTTTCCCGGCAGCAATTGTAGACTCCCCCCACTGGGTGGGGCATCCCACAATAGGACCATGCATGCAAATGGGGCTTCTGGGGCTCTGGGGGGAGCGGGTATAGTCCGGGGGTATAGTCTGTTGATGGCCCATTACCCAAAAGGCACCCACCCCTCCCCCCGTCCCCCTCCTTCCAAAGTTACAAGAAATAAAGAACAATTCCCCAACTGCTTTCAGCAGATGAAAATAGAATACACATTTTTGATTCCATAACCCAGGACAAGCGCCCAGCTAGACTTGTTGTTTATGAATAGAAAAGAGTTGGTGGAAGATGTTGTGAGATGCCAACTTGAGCATAGTTACCAAGAAATTATAGTTTATGATTCTTGAGTAAGGAAAGGAGTCAATGAAACTTTTACCTTGGACTTCTGGAGGGCATACTTTGGCCTGTTCAGGAGAATACCTTGGGAAACTGTACTTAATGAAAAAAGGAGTCCAGGAACTCCGGAAAGATTTAAGAAGAAAATCTTAAGGGTGCAGGAATAGACCTTCCTTATGTGTCAAAAGAAAATTTGTCAGGGAAGAAGACCAAGCTGGTTGAACAGGGAGGTTTTGCTGGAAGTCGGGGCGGGGAGGGAGGGGGTGGGTGGTAAGAGGGTTTATGACCTTTTAAAAGAGGGGCAGTCAACTCAGGAACAGTGCAAGTATGTTGGTAGGTCCCGTAGAGAGAAAATTAGAAAGGCAAAAGCACAGCTAGAATTTTATCTTGGCACTACAATAAAAGATGATAAAATGTGTTTTTATAAATACATTAACATCAAAAAGAAGGCCAAGGAAAATCTTCATCCTGTATTAGACTCAGGGGGGGAAGCATTGTAATCAAGGATGTTGAAAAGACTTAGGCACTTCATGCCTTCTCTGCCTCAGTCATTAAAAGAAAGACCAGCTATCCTCAGGGTAACCAGCTGTCTGAGCTAGTAGACAGGGAGAGAGAGAACAGACCTACTGCAATCCAGCTGAAAGTAATTAATGACCTGCTGTGTCATTTAGACACTCACAAGTCTATGGGACCAAATGGGAATTAATTGAAGCTACTGAGGGACCTGGTGGAAGAGTTGCCAAACCACACTTCATTATTTATCACACAGCACCTACAGGACAACGAGGGGATCGGGCACAGCCATCATGGATTTAGGAAAATCGGACCAACCTGATATCCTTCTGTGACCAGTTGACCCACCTATTTCCAGATGACACCAAGTTGGATAGGATTGTTGATCTGCTGGAGGGTATGAGGGCTCTACAGAAGGACCTGGGCGGGCTGCATTGATGGGCCAAGGCCAGTTGTGTCAAGTTCAGTAACGCAAAATGCTGTGTCCTGCACTTCAGCCACAACAACCCCTGCAGAGACAGGCTGGTCAGAGTGGCTGGAAAGGGGCCTAGCAAGGATCGCTGATCAACAGGCACCTCAACATGAGCCACCACATGCCCAGGAGGCCAAGGACAGTGGCATCTTAGCTTTTGTCAACAGTAGTGTTGTCAGAAGCACTAGGGAAATCATTTTCTCTCTGTACTTGACTCTAGTGAGGCCACACCACAAGTCCTGTGTACAGTTCTGGGCCCCTCACTACAAGAAAGACAATGAATGGCTTAAGTGTGTCCCCAGTAGGGCAACAAGGGTGGTGAAGGCTCTAGAGAGTAAGTCATATGAGGAGTGGCTGAGGCAGCTGGGGTTGTTTAGTCTGGAGAAATGGAGACTCAAGGGAAACCTTATCACTCTCAACAAGTGCTCGAAAGGAGGTTGTAGCCAGGTGGGGGTCAGCCTCTTCTCTCAGGCAAGCAGCGACAAGACAAGAGGAAGTAATCTCAAGCTACACCAGGAGAGGTTCAGGTTGAGTATCAGGAAGAATTTCTTCACTAAAAGGGTTGTCAAGCATTGGAAGAAGCTGTCCAAACAAGTGGTGGAGTCACCATCATTGAAAGTGTTCAAGAAAATTTGATGTGGCACTTAAACCATTGTGCTACAGTTTAGTTGACAAGGTGGTGTTTGATCAAAGGTTGGACTCAATGATCTTAGAGTTTCATCCCAACATTAATGATTCCATGATTCTTTGACTCAGAGAAACTTTATCAAACCATGCAGACAGAAAAGAGACATTTCTAAATAGACACTGTACAGAAAACAGTTACATCCAATACTGAAAAGTCTGTAACATATGGCTATAAAGTAGAAAAACAAAACCTACAATTTATTCTACAAATTCTAAATTTATCTGTTGTGTAGTGTGCTACATGAAAACACTGTCACTATGCTCCAATTATAATCTCTGGAGAGCTAATCAATAGAGTTGGTGCATTTGTTGATGCAATTTATTTGATTAAATGCAGGGATCTATAATAAAATTATATGAATTACTTGTATTTGCCTTTGATTTTATTACTAGATTTCCAGAAACTGTAAAAGAGCAGGCAATGAGGCTCATTGCATTTCTCTGTAGTTAGATAAAATGAAACTCTCCTGAGGATGGATAGATAGATAGATAGATAGATAGATAGATAGATAGATAGATAGATAGATGGCTTACTCTGAGAAATAGGTAAAACAGAAAAAGTCATCATGGTACACATTTCAACACAGTGTAGTATGCAGAATCCTAGGATTACCTGTTAGCTTGCATAAAATTTATTTATTACTTTCATTAATCAATGTGTGAAAGTTAAGATGAATATATCTATCCAAAATGCATGTCTTCATGTCAACTCTCATTTTAGCACATTTAGCATGCTGGTGATTTTTCTTAATGCCTTTTTAAGGTATGGAAACACCCACTGAAGTATTAGCTTCACGAATTCAGGGGTCTATTTTTTCTACCATTTTGACATTGTGTTTAGGTGCTAAAATAATGGCACAAAACCATGTTGAATATTCTTAGCTAAATCTCAAATTTGTTCTTGCACTGTACAAAGTCAGTGCTGTTAAAGGGCTTTTTTAATAAAAGTGAAATAATTAATGGAGGAACTAATAACAGGTTGACCTTTTTCACATGTTCAGAAAGTAATTGGGCAGATAGAAAAGCTCATTACTTTTTTAAAAGTTTATTTCATTACTTTTATTATATTTAGAATGTTGTGGTCTTCTCATTTACCTTCTGGGTAATCAGGCTTTAGTATTACTGGCCTCAAGCTTTTGCTTTTAATCATATGATCAGGCTTGTAAAAGTGTAAATTGATCTTTCTGAAATTGTCTCAGAACCTAAATCTTGAGGAGATGCACTAGCTTCAAGATTAAGAAAAATGTGAGTTTGGCAATACAGCTCTAGAGTTCGGATCTATGGGATATCAGTGGCTTAACCTGATTGCTTTAACCTGCTGATATGAGAACTGACACTGGCTCTGAAGTCTCAGAGTTTTTCAGAAACATAAATTGTGCTGTGCTGAACATTTCAGTGAGTAGAATTTGGCAATCTCTTCTTAGAACTGGTGGTCACAATTCTTGGACTCCATAGGCATCTTATGAAGAAATTTCAGAATAACATGAAAAAGATGATTGTTCAGAATATGGCCAGTTTGGGAGGGGGTGGGGGGAGAAGGCTATTTGAAAACAACAGGGTGACAGGCTCACTGTTTAATGTAGGTGGTTTCATTCTAATACTGAACTTACTTCTTTCAAATTATTTGACATTATACAGTATTTTCATTTATAGGAGTGATTCTGCAATGTACAGAAATCTCACTGAAAGTAAAAATTACACTTGGCAGAGCATACCAGTTCATATATAAATGTGATTCTCAGTACAGATCTCTATAATATGCTCACTGTCATAATGCTGGATGTCCCCTGTCTCAAGGAAGAAATACATTGCTGGAAGCAAGCTCAAGACTATTGCTCTCTTCCAATTCTTTTTGTTGATTGTTTTTTATTGAAACAATTTAGAATAAAAAATTTACACAACCAGGGCTCCCATCAACTAACATAGCTATCCATATATAGTAAAGAGCACCCTATAGCTCCCTTTGTGTTAGTCTGTCTTTCTTTGCAGCAGCTCACTTATTCTTCCCTAAGCTTCATAAGCTTGCTGCCGTTGCCCATCATCTCTGATTGTAGTCGATTGGTCACAAATAGCCATGGAATCCAATAGTAGACAGATGAAATTAATGAATCGCCAGTCCTTCTTTTATATGGATGGTGGCACCAGTCTGCAATCTCTATTATATAATATTTTTGTAAAGTAGTAAGTCATTATATTAGTGCTTTGAATGCTATAGATTATATTTTGATGAAAGCCATGAGACTTGCAAAAGAGGAGGTGCTTAAAACAGCTAAGTGATTTTTCTTCAGACATTCTGTTTGAGTAAAATACCTACAGACTGCCTGAAGCATGCTTATGCACTTTAATCACTTACTGAATGTCAGTCTTACTTGGCTTTTCTGAGAGTGTCACAAATTAGCAGGTTTCTAAGTCAGCCAGACACATGAAATGAAACATCTGAATCTACAAGTCTTCTACCAATTCTGGAAAGGTTAGTGAGCTCTGATGTTAGCCTTTCTTGGAACATGAACTTCAAGAAGGTAATGTTTGAAATAAAGTAAACTCAGATCTTCTAAGTAGGGAATATAACTAAAAAAGGGTCTTAAAACACTCCTCTTTTTCTCCTCTGTTTTCTTGGGGTAGTCCCATTTTACTCTAGTAAACTTCAGTGATTATTAGTGCCTAGGAACACCAGTTTGCTTCCCTGCCTTCAGAGGTTTCCTATCTCTCTGTGAAGTGAAATGGGGGGTTATACTCATTGGATGGAGAATTTTACTAATATAGATAATTTAAACAGTAAAAATATAAATTAGGAGCTAATTTAATTCCTGTGTATGCAATTATGAGTACTTACCATACTTTTTAAACTTCTTTAGTATATATCATACAAAATTTAGTTTTTAAAACAGAACATATGTAACTGTCATCTAAAATTTATTTCTGTGAAAGGTGGAGTTATTACTAATCCAGCAGAGATCAAAACAGGCTTCTTGATTGACTTTTCAACATATGTGCCTACTGGTATCCATCCCCAGCTCCTCCTAAGAAACATCATAGTTTGGTATATGTATTTAGGAATCATATAATAATACTACTCTGACTAAAAGCTTTATTTCAAAATCATCATCTTAAGTAAGTTAGTAAATAATAGCCATTATTTGTAGCCCTGGTTCGTGCCTGAGATGTTTTGGTTTTCTGAAACTCTTTTCCCAGAGAGTTTTCTCTGGGAAACAAGAGACATATTTTTCTAACTGTAACCTTTGTTTACATTCTTTCCTTAGGAGGGACTTCTTCTTGATGTCCCTCTGGTTTGATCAATGTGATTGAAGAAGTTTGTCTTTGTTTCACCAATTGAGTTGTTCTCTGTAGAATAGTATAAAAGGAAAGAAATTCCCGGAAATAAACAGTCATTGTCAGCCTTCTGAAGTTGGAGTCTGTGTCGTTGTGGTGTTCAACAGCTTCAATTATTCATTTAGCAGATGAGGAAATACTACTAGAACAATGTTTTGTGTAAAAACCAATACTTATTGAAATAAATTATAAAGAAATATACAGGACAGGAAAATAGTAAGTTGCAGATTTAGTCTTTTTTCCCCTCTCTTTTTTTAAAGCATTATCATTTGTCAGAAACCTTCACCAAAAAGAATTAAGGATTTTGTTCGCTCATTCCTCCTCCCAAAAAAGGAAAGCCTTTTTTTCCTAACCAGTCCTAGAACATTCATTGTCAACAGCTTGTTCCTATGCATTGCACAGAAAATTTGCAAGATTAAAATGGGATTCCCTACTCAAACAGGAACTCCACCAAGTTGGATGGTACTGGAATGTCAAGTGGCACAAATGGCTGGCTCACAGAGATAAGCACTAGTACGTGGCCAGCTGCACCTGTTTATTCATTTTGGATTCCCAGTGGGCTAATTGTCTAATATTTTGCTAAGGAATCAAGAAACTTATTTCAAAATTTTTACTTTGTCTGATGCTGTGCAGGATTTTACTGCAGACTGAGTGCTGTATTTTCCATGTAGAGTACCCCTCCCAGGGTATTTTCCAGTGTTTCTTTTATTAGCATAAATAATTAAAAACTTACAGTACAAGAAAAAAAATATTCATCATCTCATTGCTTAGGGAACCTATAGGAAATGTGAGTCTTTCCTTCAATAACTTTTCTAACATCATGTATGCATGCATTTTTCTTCTCCCAAAGCCCCACAGTATCTTTGTGACTAAAGCTAAGCAGTCTTCAGGCACTTTATTTTCAGAATTCATTTTAGTCATATTTTAGCTTTAGGAAGAATTTTACCCTCCTTATTAGACTAGCCTTGTGGAGGAAAGGTATTTCAATTTTTGTTCATCAGTGAAGGGAGACTGTGATGTTGGGTTTAAAAACTTTATTTTACCAACTTAGCAATTACCCAGTGAACTTTATCTTTCAAAAGTGTTACAGTTGTAGTGGGATTCCTGAAATGGGGTGTGCAGAAATGATGCCTACTGTTCAGGACATGTAAGCTCCTCTTCCAGTTCTGGCCATTTGGCCACTACTCATGGGGCCAGGATGGGAACTGCAGAGTAAACGTGCCAGCCGCAGACCTGGTGGTACAGCATTTCCACATATTCTTCACAGGAAATGACAGGAAACCTGAGGAAACAACAGCAGTCAGAGCGGAAAAGGGCTCGTGCTTTTCATGTATTTGATGGACAAAAATTAAGAACAAGGAGATAGTATACTTGTGTATCAAATAGCATGATTAAAAAGCACATATTCTGTTCTGAATAAATGACTGCCAGATATATCATGTCCACCTAATATAATGAGAGTTTAATTAACTTACCAGCTATCCCTACTCTCATCTTTCATTCTGTGGTATTCACAACTATGTTGTCAATGCACAAGGAAAAAATAAAATCCAGCCATAAGGTTTGGAATTAAAATCCATACTAGATTTGAACCCTCTAACTCTGCAGTTCTGAAAGAAATAAAAGAGTTGAGGCTATTTTATAGTCATTAAAATGAGGAGATTTTCGTCGTGATACACTTAATAGAGAGTTCTGTTGAGTAAGGTGCCATTAACAAACATTTATTCTGAAAGAAATGACCCATTTAATTTGTCATTTCCCTTAACAAGAAATTTGTGTGGGGACCCTTGAACAACCATCCTGCACTATTTCTTACAATCTGTAAAAAAATGACAATGTCAGAAGATGAAAAACAATATACTACATAAACATTTTGCTGCCAACACATATATAGTTAAAAGCCTTATACCAAACTATTTCCTAATATGGCAATCAGCTTACACACCTGTGATCTTCATTCCTGAAAACTTTTCATCCAACCACCAGTATAATCAAGAAACATACAATCACAGAATCATTTAGCTTGGAAAAGACCTTTAAAATTATTTACTCCAACTGTAAATCTAACATGGACAAGTCCACCGCCGAACCATGTCACTAAGTGCTATATCTCTAAGACTTTTGAAAATCTCCAACAACGATGACTTCACCTCTTTCCTTGGCAGCCTGTTCCAATGTTTGATAACACTTTCAGTAAATATTTTTTTTTCCTAATATCCAGTTTAAACCTCTTGTTGCCTTAAAGGCTAAGACAGAGGCCAGACAGAGTTATATAAAAAACAAGGTGCACATTTATTAAGGCCTTCAAAGGCCACACCCTGGCAGTGCCAGAACCACAGCAGTAGTTCTGCCTGGATGGCTCCAAGGTGGAAGCAAAAAGAGGAAGAGATTCTCCTGCTTTTACAAGCTTCCGTCCACCTGCATGCCCCCCCGTTCATTGTCCAATCAACGATTCCAAATCTCAGTGTTCCATCCCTTCTGCTTGCCTCCTCCCTTCTACGTTGCTTATCTTCAGGGCCTGGAGCTCGGAGAGTGTCCTTGAAGGTGTGAGTTCCCTGCTAGAACCAGAAGTGCCCTGCCAAATCCCCGCACCACTTAACACAAAAACAAAACCACCCACCAGTACAAGACAGAGAAAAAAACCCGAAACCTAAGGCATCACTCTTGTAGATAAACTTGAGGACACTTCTTCTCATCCCAGATGCTACATGCCTATCCAATATTGACGTTCATGAACCACAGAGCATTTTAAGGTACATATCCCCTTAAATTTTTATCTAAATTACAATGATCTTGATGTCTTCAGGTGTCCAAAAAAAAAAAAAAAATAAAAATCAGAGAATATTTAAAAAAAGGAAGACGAAAAATGAAATCTGGGTAGTACAGTGAAGTTTCACTCCAAAGTAATCATCAATGTGGCACCCAAGAGAATAAGCTGACTGAGTGGGGAGAGACTACTTACAAGAACATTTTCTCAGCTTAGGGATAATTTTAGGAGAAAACACTCTGGAATGTGTTGTCTCCTTTATAACAGTTCCAAGAATCCTTTTCCACAAACAGGAAGTGAATATTAGCAGATGAAAGTGAAAAAAAACCCAACAGTTTATTGACAAACAGAATGCTCACCAGGCACAGGAAACAGGTAAATGTTAGATGTTAAAACTGTCAGACCTTACTCCCCTCACACACACACACACACACCCCGGAACAAAAACCCAAAATACCAGGGAAAAAAAAAAATTCTCTGTCCCACACCACGTAGTAAAAGATGGTGCGGGCTTTTCTCTCAGGGGAAAAAAACCCAGGAGATTCATGCAGCAGCTCAGGCAAAGAGATGAAAACCTGAGGAGTCTCCAGCATCAGCTCACTCTCCACAGCAGATGAAGCTGATGGGCCAGTCTCTGGCATGCCCTCTCTCCCCAGCTCAGCCTTCCAGCAGCCTGGGGCTGAGACGAAGCAGCCCCTCTCCTGCCCATCCTGACTGACCCCTCTCCCACTGGTCCTGTTTTCCCTGATCTCAGACTAAACAAGCTGTCCAGTTAACCTTGAAAAGTTGCTGACGGATTGCTGCTGCAGCTTCTCTAAGGCCAGGGAAGGGAAAAACTTCTTGCCTGGGCTAACAAAAACCAAGCTAGCCAAGCAAAAAACCCAAGACCATACTGCACCCCCAGATGCCTGGGGAGTGAGGCCTTGAAAAAGCCCACCAACAAGCCCAAGGCTCCTCTCTACCCTGGACACATCTTAAAGATACAGCAACCATTTGGGGCATAAAGCAGAGGATCAGGGAATAGACTATCACCATAAATTACTCAAGCACCTTGCCCAGAGATCCTGTGAATGCCCTGTCCCTGGTAGTGTTCAAGGCCAGGGTGGATCAGCCCTGAGCACCCTGGTGTAGTGCAAGGTGTCCTTGCCCATGGCAGGGGAGTTGACACTTGATGATCTGTAAGGCCCTCTCCAATGCACACCCTTCAATGATTCTATGTTTACAAGAAGACCTTTTATCTTCTCATTGTGGGACTACAGTTCTTAGCAGACACCTCTTCAAAGGTACTTTGGCCAAGGGCAACCATTATATGGTAAAAAACTTTTGGTCACTTTGATGTGGTCATTAATACAGAGATTCAAGTCATTTAACACTAAGTAAAAGAGAGTAGGTCGTAAAATCTGCAGAAACAAAATCATAACAATTGAGTAAGAACAATTTTTAACACATTACAGTGAAATAAAAACTAAGGAAGAAAAACTTAGAGGCAGAACCAGAACAAAAAGAGATATAAAGCAATCTGATATTTGCAATAGCTCTATTTCAAGCACAATGTTTTCACTAGGACAGAGATGTTGTTCAACAGTGTTGGAAATGAGTAAGCACATAAATGTTGGATGCACTAAAATCGAAAGTACATTAGAAGTTGCATTTCATCTTCACTGCATGGGCAGTGATGTAGAAGACATGATTCACTGACTAAAAATAAGTGGCAGAGATGAAGATGTCCTTGAAAATGCGCTTAGTATTCTAACTGACCTTTTCTCTCTAGGAAATAATATGGCTTATGAAACATTTGTCTTCAGCCAGGGAAGACAAAAGGAAATGAAAAGCTGACCAGCTTTCCTGCCAGATCATACCAATTGGCATGCATATGGAGCGTATTGAGCTGGATCTTTCAATCAAAATGTAAATCATGTGTCATTACTTATTATCCAGGCTCTGAGCAAGCTTTCTGCAAGCCAAAACTCATGGCTGACAGATTTTTGAACACTAAATGAGTAGTGATACCGGCAGAGATACAGACTCAACACAGGAAAACTGATGTGCAATTTATTAGCATACCAAAAGGAAATAAGACCATATTCCAAGAAAGCCAAGCCTCATAAAACTGTATGGATATTGAGATATTTACAGAAGCTGAAGCAGACAACTTACATTGAAAGAGAAATTCCTCTCATAAAGCTTTGATAGTAGTAAACACAGGAAAAAAAATCCCAAACAAACAATCTAACAAACCTTTATGGCGTTCATCCTCTCTGGAATCAAAATTGAAATCATGTAGGAGTATAGAAGAAATGCCATTGTGAATTTGAAAGAATTCAAGTAATTTACTCAAGGAGTATGGTAACAAATTATACAGATTCAAAAGAAGCAAAATACATTATGAAATTATTTGGGAAATACAAAAGACATAAAAGTAGAAAGTAAGAGATAAAACCAAGGAGAAATACTCAAGAAATATGTTATTTGAGATATGATATTTCAATAGAAGATTCCACAGAAATTAACTGAAAAAAAGAAAATGTAAAAGCCAGAATATGGTACATGAAAGCAGATTTAAAATTTCAGGAAACTGGAGGTTGAAACCACACAGGATACATAGGAGAAAAGGATTTTCATAAAAACAGGGAACATAAAGGTCTGGCAGACTTGAGTTTAAGAAAGGATGCACTGTCAAAAATAGCTCAGAAAATGAAACACATAGCATACTGCTGGTAAAAATCTGAATACACTTTGATAGTAAAGACAAGGAAATACATACAGCCTAACCTGCTATTCTGAATATTTCAAGGATTTTTTTTAAAAAAAGACAAGGTGATTTGTAAGGAAGAGAGAAATTGGCAAAGAACTTGACAGAATTCAGGAAAGTTCAAAGAGACAAATTAGTTTGCTAGAATTATTAACATTATTTCAGTGAACAGAGGAAGTTGGGCAGCTGGGAAATGACACGGTTTCTTTCCGTGAAAAGTACCTCAGTGCAGGCTAGCAAAGATGTCCACATAATGTTTTTTTAGAACTGAAATTCACAGGTTTATGACCCAGATATAATAACATAATTATATGGTCTGATAAGTCAAGCGTTACATCAGAAATAAAACGTGTTGCATGTCATTTATGTCATCTCATTTTCCATGCCAGAGCCCATCAGACCTGGGGACCTCTCTCGGCCTCCTCATGTCTCTCCCTGCCTGCCCAGGCCGCAGGGCCACCTCTCCGCCCCCGGCACGGTGAGTCCCTCTCCCCGCACTGCTGCAGCCGGGCTCCACCGCCCGCGGCCACTGCTGCACCGGGGCTATCCACTGGTCCACACCCCAGCCCAAACCTGGCCTGGCTGGAGCCCAGGGAGGTGTCCGAGGATAGGGCTGAGGAGCCCGGCCTGCCTCGGTTGCGGTGGCTGGACAGTCTGGGCGGTGAGGCCCAGCCCGGCTGCCTTGGAGGGCCCCTCCTGGTGCTGCTGCCTGGCCCCAGGGCGCCGCCAGCTGCCATGGCCGCTCAGTTGTTCAGTCAAATTCCGTCTGGTACAGTCTCTCATTACATAAGCCTTTGCCAAGTATTCCTGTGCTTATGACCCTACACCTGAATCACTGAGCCAACAAAGCCAACAATATCAGCTTAAAAAAAGACTGTTTTCTGCTCATGGTGGTGCATGCTCCTTGGTTTGCTTACATAAACTATTTCTACTCTGCCGTGAATACAAATTTTTTTTCATGCAAACCTATCACTTGAACAATGACTTAATTTTTACTAAGCCTTCCCAAAATAAGATAATGTAATTATTCCCACTTCACAGCTTAGATATGACATGAAGTAAAATTACAGTGAAAAGCACACTCTCATTTTGTGAGTCTGTGCGTTCCTCTCCTAGCCTAATACCACTAACTACACATTTTAAATCTCCTACTGATTCAAACTAGGGCCAGAAAGCTAGAAAGTTTTGTTTGTTATGTTTTGGTATCTCAAATTCAATAGTTAAAAATTTTACCACTGTTCTGTTATAAAACTTAGTAAAGAGGAAAACTGAATGCAAGAAATGATAAGAAAGCAGCAGATCAAATCGAAGCACTCAGACAGATTTCAGCTGCTTTAACTACAACTCAGTCTCTATCTATTTGGCAGTCTTTTTTCACATATGACTTGGCACATATCCAATAAATGAGATACTCTTCCAAAGTACACTACTCATCCATAGACAATAATGTCTTATGTTTCTGTAATTTATAATTTTTGACACAGCTAATTCCTATATTAAAGAGATGCCTGGGTGTCTTCTTGAAAAAAAAGGAAGTCAAAGGGAACATGCTTAATAAACCTGAACATATATATATATATATATATTTTAGGTCATGTAATTTTGTTGGTGAAATAAATTTATGTGAAAATGCTGAGGCACTATCCCCAAATGTGAAAGAGATAGTTTCAAAAAATATGTAGGCCTGACTTTTTAAATATCAGATAGGTTTTACAAAGAAATAAAATACCTTAGACAAGATAAATTACATATTTGTAATATATATACTATATATATATTTGTAATCATCCCTTAGACAAGAAAATTACATATTTGCATATATTTACACAGCCAAAAATTTTCTCTTTGTCTAGTAAAAACTTGGCAATCGCATCAAAATGCACCAAGTATTATAGCTACAACAATTCTCATGGCCCAGATCAATACATAAAAGTTTCATCAGGAATATGCTTAAAATTTTTATACAAATAATTTCAGTTTTTCTGCTCTTCTTCTTTGGCTTTAGCCTCATAATTTTGTTGTCCAGACCTGTGGCCTGCGGCATTAGTTTCCTTTGAAGGGGAGAAATGATGGGATGTCCAGCTACTCAACTGCATAACATATTCTGTGCAAAGAGGGATTTTAAAGCTCTTGGTGATACCTCTTTCCTCCTGAGCCTTGGGATCTTTTTAGTTTTATGTTTCTTCATCACAGTTTACTTCATCCTTACTGATTCCCATCTGAAGTTTGAAAGTTGTATATTGGCTTTTCCTAATTTCAGCAGGGTATAAAGGGCTGATGTTTGTTTTAAAATGATTTCCTGGGTTTGTCAGGTCTTCAGAGTGTAATCTACTCACAGAGCTTCAGCTAGTCAGTTGGATCAGTTTATAGTAACTTGACTGCTAGCCAGTTGTTAAAAACACACAAAACAAATAAATCCTGTCAAGGTTCCACAAAAGTCCTTAAAAAATTCAATAAGAAGCTTACAGGTTTGTTGTTTTGTTTGGGTTTTTTTCCAGTAATGGCTAAAATCATATTTAGCATTCTATATAGCAGCCACAAAAGTACAAAAAGTATGAATGAAACTTCCAAAAATTGAAGTTCTATAAGACTATAATTCATAAATTTTAAGTGATTTTCATGTTAAATTGTTTTGTACAGCTGGTCTCTTGAATTTTGCTTTTTACTCTGACGTCCAGCTGCTCTGTATCTCTTAGAACAATGTATAGGGAAACGTCGTTTTTTCTACCACTTCCCTTAAATCAGTAAGGAGAATGTCAGTAGACAGGACATTTAGAAGAAATATATTAATGAAACTGAAAAATGTGACATGGAACAAGTAGTCATGTGAGTTCTAGCATCTTTCTTGTGTTAAAATATTGCATCTTTAACAAGGTAAACTGTGCTTTTTTATGATAACTAGTGATACAGGCTGATTTTTAAATGCTTTGTGGCAGGGTCTCCTATTTCCTGGGAAAATTCAGTTTCTCAGCTTTAACTGAAATCTCAAATATATCTCTAACCAAAAGAATAATGGTTTTCCTCATTTTTTGCAGTGTCCCTGTAGAGGGACTCCAAACATCTAATTCAGGTCAATCAAGATGACACTGTCACCCAGCCTGGCAGCTCTACAGAAGTGTCAGGTATGTTTCAGTCGCTCATATTCTACAGAGGTACTTCTGTGCAAATAGAAACAGCCAGTTTGGGGAACTTAAGAGAAGAAGTGATTGCAGTTGGGTTTTCTGTAAGACCAGCTTGCTTTGAAGTGGCGAGCAAGGAGCACTTAGTCATAGCTGCTTTGAGAAAAGTATTTTCGTTCATATTAAAAAAGATGACCAAAAGCATTTTTCTGTCATACAGCAAACCAGAAGTAGCTGTGTTGAAATACCTGAACAGAATCTTCATTGAAAATAGACAGCAAGTTCCTCTCAAAACACAGACAAACCAAGAGCAAAGCCTTAAAAAAAGTAGAATTAATGGAATATGAGTATAGGGAAATGCCAAGATTGGGACCATGCTGGTTTTTTTCTCTAATCTTCCTAAAATGCTCTATGATTCAACACTGGCAATTTTGGCAGTTGATGTGGGGCTGATTTTATTTAACAATTAAGTTAGTAGTACATTTTCAAAATACTTGTTCTATTTGCATAAATAATCGTAATTTATTTTGCTTTAAAAGGGCATTTGGCTAAACTTAAATCGTAGGAATTGGGCACTTTATTCAGTGAAGAAGTTTTGAAAGCCTCGTTTGTGGTTTGTCTGTAGTTTCAGAGAATATCTGCAGAAAACATATCTTCTGTGGTGTTATGCTGTTCATCAGAATTGTCTCAGTATAGCATCCTTAGAAACTACATTTGGTAAGTTTTATAAACTCAATTTTTATTTTCATTTTTTGGTCTGAAATAAATGTTCAGCCATGTAACAAGGGTGAATGCCTCTGTGACGTGATGTGACGGATTGGAATAAAACTAGCTACCATTGCTTAGGGCAGGGAATTGCAATACTGAGTCTCCTCAGGTTTCTTCCAACTTGAATTATCCTATGATCCTATGACATGCAATAAGAAGTTGGGGCAGAGATTTATGGTGACAGTGGCTAAAGGCAAGATGTGGCTCAGTCATGAAAACGTCTCATTTGAGCTCTGAATCTCTTATTAGCAGGGTGAGAGGTATGGTGAACATGTACAAACTCTTACATTCTAGTTTGTGCTTGTCTGTAATTTCAGGATGCAGCATACCTTAAAAATAGCCCTTAAAACTGACAAGTGTCTATGGTTGCTTAGTATCTTCTTTAGAGTGAGCTGCAATTTTTTGTTCTTTCCTGTTAAAAGAGGCAGATTCTGAACACTGAAATTTAGTCTCCAGGCAACCATCCAGCTCTTGGATGACTGGCTAGACACCACTTGAATCATCTCTCTGTGTGTAGCAGTTAACAAACAACTGTCTGATGTAAGTCATGGATTGAAATTACAGCAATGAAAGAGGCATAGATGTTCTGGTTGAAACGAAATGGTTCCATCTTGACCTGTGTTAACTTTATCCAGGACAACATGTGCTGATAAAAAAAACATGGTGGAAGGAGTCTTACATGGCATTGTGTTTATAAATTCATATGCAAAACTTATTAAGTTCTAAAAATAGAAATTGCACATGCATATGTGTATGTATATCATCTGCATAGGACATAAATATACATGTATGTTTATACATTTACGCATAGGTAGAGATAGAGTTCTGTGGGTAAATATATCAAAATAGTAGGATATAACTTATGGAAACAAGATTCCAATGTATAACTCTGGCATTTATTTTGCACATGCTACATCATAAAGATTGTGAAAGTAGTCCAGCAGATAATCAATTTGTAATACCTTTTAAAAACTACCTATTATAAACCTTTCAAGGCATGACGTATTTAATACCCCTAATCCCTACTTATTCATCTTGAGTTTTCTGTTTTCATGTACAAATTAATACCAAACCTTGAGTAGAGAAATTCTAATGCAGTAGTCTTAGGTTCAAGAAAAAATCTGTTAATATAAATGTATCTAAGTTTAATTTTGCATATGTCACAGCTTTATTTTTTTCAGAGAGAGTCTGTTTGCTAAGTTTTTCTGGTTTTATGTATTTACTCCCATTAATTTCATTTTTGTGTCCACAATGTAATTGCAGTCTTTTAAAAATCTGAAATTAGGACAAGAATAGTTAAAAAGTGTCATATTCCCAATATGGTACTTACATACTATTGAAATAATGATGTCACACAAAAAAATTGTGTTTGCTTTCTTAAGAATTGTTTGATTTACTCATTCACTTTGCCAATTTGTTTCAAAGGAAGTAATCTAAAGAAAAAATGTAGTTTCTTAGTATTTATATTTAGTACCTAAAGACTAACACACCTAAGAATCCTTTTAGACTGTTTTCTATAACAAATGATAAATTTTATTATAGAAATAAATCTCTGCAAACCTAGTTGTAAAAACAATAAAAATAGAAAAATGAGGAAAACACATCTGGGAGAATTAACTTACTTAGTCATCTGTTTTTCCTAAAATAGAGTATAGGGACTCTGCTTTCACATCATAGTTCAGAAAAAATCTATATTAAAGTTACTGAACTACAATTCAGTCTGTTTCCCATGCAGATGCCATTAAACTGTGCAGGAAAGGTTAGTAAGACCTTAAAAATGGCCGAGGATTCAAGACAAACTCCAACAGAAAGTAACAAGATCACAGTGGTTCTACTGTTCAGCATAGCAAGAAACAGAAATGATCTTACTCAAGTATTAAGGGTTCACAGAGGAACTGCCTAAGTCGTGGAGAAAAGGTGTAAAGCTGAGTCTTTGGAGTGCTGGTTCTCTTTCTCCTGGGACCTGTTAAGAAGGAAAAGTTCTCCATATTGATGTGTGCTGATCCCGTGAAGACTTCCACTTGCTAAAAGATGCTCCAAGCCCTATACCTACTTTATCTTCTGATCTCTTGGATTCGATGTCATGTGAAAGTAATCTCCCTCCAAAATTATGACTACCCATGTTCCCCTACATTGGAGTAGCTTAGTGTTAGACTGTAGTTTGTGCTGTCAAAACTTGTGTGTGTGAGCAGATGCCAGATTTCCACAGAGTTGATGCACAAAGGGAAAGTGCTAGAGCTCCAACTGTCAACACCTCTATTTGTGAGCAGATGCCAGGTCTCGGCAGAGTTACAACACAATGGAAAAATGCTTCAACTGTCAACACCCTATACGGGAGCAGATGCTGGGTTTTGGCAGAGTTAAATGTAAGAGAGAAATACAGCATTAGCATCAAGCTTGCAAGGGAAGTTTAGGCTTTGCCAGAATTTCTATCAAAGAATGAAATTGTCTAGGTTCTCTCCACTGACCACTGCCTCAGCTCATACTTTGAGAATAGATGCCAGAAGTGTTTATAAATTGCTTACCCACCTCCAAAATTTTAAATTAATGTAAATTGGGAGAACAACTAAATCAAATCAAAACAAACAGATCCAAATAGTTGTCTGTTTTCCTACTGTTGAATTTAATTTGTGTTAGCAAGGTGTTGTTAAACAATCAATATCTATCATTGTATCTTGTAATGGTGAGAGAGAATATGCTTCATTAGAAAGGCTAAAAGTCAGCTCTACCGTGATGTAGAGGGTTTCACAAATGAGTGATTTAGATGACTCAAAGAAACATCAACAAAAAATATCAGCAAAACTATATTGAAATATGATATTATAAAAGTGTGACTTAACAGAGTTTGATTACAAATGTTCACTGTATTACTTAATTCACAGATAATGTAAAAATGATTCAAAACTACCAAGTGAGAATCAAAGTCATCAGGACAAAATCAAAGCTATCAATACAGAATCTTAGCACACTGTATAAATATAAGGGTCTATGTGATGTCAGTCACTGACCAAAGATCCACAGTTTATAAGAGGTGTTTCCATCAATGAGCAACCTTGAGAGGTGTCCCAGCTCAGGAGACAGCAGCCAGCTCAGAGACATCTCCCAGCTCAGATGCAGCCAGCTCCTGAGCAGGAAGCATTCAAAGAACGCTTGCTTATGCTGTCATATTTATGGAATAAAGTGGTTAGCTTGTAGTTAAATTACAAGTAATGAGAAAGGTGTGCATGAGGCTCCTTAATATTGTTCCTTGATAAATGAGCCTTGGAAAACCCTTCACATGTCAGCCACATGGTTGGTGTTCCAAACTCTCTGTGTGACTCTTTCATGGATTTTCAGAGAACAGACTGGAACTAGATATGCACTTCACCCAATACTGGCTTAGGCCTCTATCTCTTTTGGAGATGGTACAGAATTACCACTAGATTGATTAATGACTTGAGTACATCCGTCACAAAGGGACAGTGTTTTCAATACTTGCTTCTATAAGTACCTTTATATCCTTGTGTGTAGCTGCAACCATATATTTTGGGAACACTAGTGCTGCTAAGCAATAGAAGTATCTTTGTAAACTTTGATTTAGAATAGAATATAAGGAAATACAAGAATAATATTCTTAGCTTCATTCCAAGTGATGATAAACTGAGGAGAATTTTAATGCACTGTTACAGACCTCTGTAACTTAGGTCCACTGAAAACCTGTAGAATTGAAGAATCAATAGAATAATTTGGGTTAGAAGGGATCTTGAAATGTTATCTAGTCCTACTCCCTGCCATGGGCAGGGACATCTTCAAATAGATCAGGTTGCTTAGAACTCCATCCAGTCTGACCTTGAAAATTTGCAGGGATGAAGCATCCACCACCTCTCTGGGCAACTTGTTCTAGTGTTTCATCTCCCTCATTAGGAAAAACTTCTTCCTTATGCATAATCTTAATCAAGCCTACTACAGTTTAAAATCATTACCTTTTATCTTGTCACAACAGGTACTGCTAGAAAACCTGTCCCCATCTTTCCTGTAGGCCCCTTTAGGTACTGAAAGGCAGCAATAATACCTTCCCAAAGCCTTCTTTTCTTCAGGCTGAACAACCCCTGATTATCTCAGCCTTTTTACACAGGAGAGGTGTTCATTCTTCTTATCATTTTTGTGGCCCTCCTCTAGACTCACGCCAGCATGTCCACATCCTTCCTGTCCTGAGCTGAACACAGTACTCCATATGAGGTCTCACAAGAGTGGAGTAGAGGGGCAGAAACACCTCCTTTGACATATACAAAAGAGTCTCAAGCAATAAAAAAAATAATAATATTAATTTTAGAGATATTATTACTTACTACTTACATATTTAAATGAGTTTTCTAAAAGAAGATTTTAATTTTTATTTTTCTATCTTGGGATGTGGAAAGTGCTTAGAGACATGATGGCATTTAACACCTGATGTGGATTGTTTCTCTGTATGTCTGAACTCAGTGCTATATTAGGGTTTGAGCTATTGGTTACATCTTCCATCATTATAATTTATCATATAATTATTATATAATTATAATAATTCTTTTTTCTCTCTCATCAGTGTAGATAAGGAGTTGAATCGGATTTTACTGAGAATGAAGAATAACACTTTAGAGGTGTATTCGAAGATCTTGTTCAGGAGAACCAGATTCTTTCATTTTTACCTTACGGTAAAGTGTGATAGAAATAAGGGGTAACTCTGGATAGTGTCTCTGGTACAGTTTGTTGAATACCTACTAGTCACTGGCATAATTAGTCAGTGACTTAGGAAATTGAAGAATGAGTAAACTGTTGTTTGGTATGTATAGGAAGCAGGTGTCCAAATACAAAGGGAATAAACCTGCATTTATTCTGAAGTACACCACTTATGTCAATATGTCTTGTGCTAGAGTCAGGTCAGAGCAAATGAGGAAACTTTATCTGGATGCATACTGTATAAACACTGCTTGTTAATTGCCGACCTTAAGCAACTGGAGCCAACATAGACTAATTCTTCAGTCACTCATAACTTTCTGAAAATGTCATCTCTGTCAGTCTGAAGTTGTCTAAATTTGTCTCCATTCATAAATAAACAAGAAGTTATATTTTTCATTTTATTGAAGAATGAAGAAAAACAAAATGTTACAGAATTTTCTGTGTCTTTCTTTTCAGGTAGCAGCTAATTAATATAATCAAGCCATTTAGGATGGGAATGCCAAAGGTAATAGATAGGAAAAAAGTATTGTTAAAAAGATAGAAAATTCTATTAGAGATATAATAGTAGATTAAATTTATTGAAAATTATCTACTAGTTTATTTCCAGTATTCAACCTAGAAGTCTCAACGATCACCTAGAGAAACCTTCTTCTGATGTATAATACAAGCTTTAACGAAGTTATAGACTTATTAAAAATAGATTAGGCATGTCCAAAACTTGGTTTTATGCAAGAAAGAGAGTGGTTTTTTTTCAAAAAAATTCTTATTAATAGAACCCCTTGGACCTTAATTTGCAGAAAGTTTTAGAACATTTAGAATCACTTGCTATTTAGTGAGACATGAGATATAACTGAGTAATATTTGAGTAACTCACAAATGCAAATATGAAGAAATTCTTAAATACTTTAATTAAATAATGAGTATATTACTGCCAAAGGCTGACTGTTTTAACTTCTGAAAAAAAAAAAAGCCAACATACCCTAGCCTTATTAGAGATATTCAACAAATGAATAATCACTTCTTGAAAATTCGGTTACTTCATCTAGCCATTCTATTACTCAAGCTGGAGAACTTGATAACTCTATGTGCACAGGGCACCAGATGTACTTCAGTTTAATTATCTGCTTTTAGCTGTGCTGTTGAGAAGCTGTCTCCTGCTTCAATTATCTTTGCTAGGTGCAGATCTAGTATATTAAAAAAAAAAAAATACTAAACCAGCCAGATAGGATACTTAGCAATACTTAGACACTTAGCAATACTTCACATGCTGATTTTCCTTTGCATACAGCAATATGCTTGTCCAAACACCCAGCATAACTTCATAATTAACCATACTATAAACACTTGATCTTTTATTACCACACTTACGGAATTCTGTGAATCAATGTCTGTTGAATCACCTACATGAAATTTATAAATGTTTAACAGATTACATGTAAAGATTATTATGGTACAACATAGCTGCCAGGTCAATATCTAATCTAATTAAACATTAATCTAAAGTTATGTATAAATGCAAGGTTAGCATTACAAATGGTCTTGCTTTACAGTATTTCTGTAAAGACGGGGAAGAGAAAAGAAAAAAAAATTGTAAAAAACTCACATAACCTTTTCTACAAAATTTCAGGTCAAATGTTTTTCAAGCAGTTTTGCAGATAATTAACAGTCTGTGTTAAGGAAAAATCTGTATTGTATACAGATGATATTTCATATTTCATAAGTGCTTGTTTTCTGAGGTATCTAATTAATCATCACTGTATTCCTGTTAAATAAGTCAACATTATTATCAGCATATGACAAATAAAGAAAGGGATAGATGGCAAGCCATGTGTCACCAGATGACAGGTGATTTAGCCAACATCATAGAGGAATTTTGCAACAAGCCAGCAACTAAAACCATCTAACTGCTGAGCTTTATGCTTTTGAATTCCAAACCGCTCTCTATGGCAAAATAACTTGCTTTCAAGATTGTGGTGAAGACTATTTCTGCTGCATTTCTCAAAATCCTAGTCATCTTTTTTCAAGTCTGTTAAATTTAATTCTCTCTTCTCTATGTTTATGATACAGGTAAATTTCATTAATAAACGTATTTTCTCCACCATGAAAAAAAATAGTGATGTGAATGGGAAACAGATTGACACAACAGATACAGTTTCAGGTCAGCTATTTTCATGACCCTGACTATATACAGAGAAGTCTGCTGTTCCCCTTCAGGTTTCTTTGCTACAATTAATTTTTCTAGGATATGTTGTTACATGATATTGATACATAATACTTCTAAAACTATATAAGTCTGAATGAGATTGATAATAAATGAACTTGTAAAGCTAAATTGGTGTGGAGACTGTTGCAAAAAGTCCTACTGAAAGCATATCTGTATAACCGGATCAGACAGGATATGAATTCTTTTAAAGCCGTAAAAGTTCCCTTGTTAAAGAAAAAGAACAAAATACAATGGACCCTCTCATTTCCATTTCATCAGTTCTGTGGTTTATAAAAAAATCCCACTGTAGTGAGGAACTTCAGTTGCATCTTATATCACTTCAGAACTTGAGTAGGCTGTTTAAAAATCTACAGTAAGACATGTCAGTTTTCTCTTTCTTGGCCATACAGACATGCTTAAACCAGTCCTAACAATCAATAGGATATGCATGTAAACCACTGCATTTCTGTAATGGTTTTTCCTAGGGTTGTGTTGTTTTGTTTTGTTTTGTGTTGTTTTTCCCATCATCCTTTAAACAATACCTGGCAAAAAAAGAGTACATGAATTTACTTGCTTATTTCTGATTTACTATCATGATTTTTTAATCAGCTAAATAATGACCCATGCAGGTCAATGTTCTGGAAACATTTTAAGTAGAGTGAGTACGTAGTAAGCGAGTGTAAGACAAAAATTTTTCACTGGATTCAACTTTTCTAAGTTGTGATAATCCTTGTGAAGGTTGTTCTCCATTTTCTTGCAGTAAATTGGAAAAAAAAATCTTCTGGCCCTCTATCATTGAAAAACCCACAAAACCCAAAAAACTGAGACCATCATAAAATGCCAACTTTTTTATCATCTCATGATACTTTCAGCTGAAAAATACTTTCAGCTGTTTACCAGAAGCGATATTTTTACCTTATGTCTCTCTTTTATCAACCCAAGCCTTCTACTATTGCTTGCCCACCAGGACTGTAGATAATCAGGTTTTAGGCTCAGCTGTGAACATTCTCCCTACTAAAGCTAGACTAGATTTAAAGGAATTTTTTTTTCTCCACCTCCTATTCGCTCTTCACTGATAGCTCAGTAGAAATTATTATTAGCAGCTATATTCCTACAACAGAATGAAGGATGTTTCAAGAAACTAGGATCTCTTCAGTGAAATGGACTGTCTCTTGTTCATACGTGTCTAATTAATGCTTTTCTCTCAAGAAGACAAGCATGTTCCTGTATAAAATCCCATATAATACACTAAATGTAAACATAAGGACGATGGGGATTTTCCCAAAATATTGAATAAATTGTGGAAAACTTAAGCATAATGGTATTTCAAAGATTTTCAAGAAAGTCAGGGAGAATAGATATATCTCTGACTGAAATATCAAAGCCTGAATGCAATTTATAGATCAAGAAGATCTAAATTTACCATTTATCAGCAGTAATAGAGATGGCTCAAAAGAAGGCTTCAGATGGCTGGAAGCCTTCTTCTTTTTCCTCAATTCTCACTAATGTCTTTCAGAAGAGGAATATTTGATTCGCACTTTGGAGTGACTCATAAGTTTGAATCTTGCTTCCATTTCACATTCCTAAAGACACTCAAATACTGATTTGATGATCCCTACATAGGCCTGTAATGTGATAGTGAATGTAAGAGAAGTTGTTAAAGAGTTATAGCTGCATAAAAATGGAGACAAGATACGAATAACATAGTAATGAAATGACAAAATGGATTTGTGCTCAATTATTGAATAAACTGTAGACAAATTTTACATTCATCCATGTCTCTATGGGATTGTGGAAACAGAGCAAATGTAACATGAAAGAAACCTGGCTCTGTATTAGCCATAAAAGGCAAGGCTTAGTATCAGGGGCTGAGGGTGCCTGTGTGGAAGGAGGCCATGAGCCTTCCTGTGCCAGTCAGAGCAGGTTCTGCATGACTCTAGAAAGGATGTAGGGAGCCCGTCATGCCTCAATCCTTCAATCAGCCAGAGGAGTACACTGTGCCTCTGATCAGATGTGCAGCTGCTAGGGGTAGGAGACAACAGAAAAGAAAGGTGAGAGGAGGCTGATGAGGAATCTCAAAAAAAGGACCTGTGAGGAGGTAAGTAAAGGGACAAGTTTGGAAGAATATGCAAGGCGATATTGTTGGGGACACAACAGAAAATGGCCTGAAGGAAGAACTCTTTAATGAAAGAGGGATCCTTTGAGAAACTGCAGCACATAGAGGACCCATGTGAGATCAATGACACTCCAAAAAGGATTGTGGTTTGTGAAGAACACGTGCTGAGACAGGAAAACAGTAAGAAGTGAGGAACAGAAATAAACTACTGTACACTGACCACTGCATCACCAAAGGGCCCAGAAGGGACTGGGTGTTATGTGTGATGAAAAGAAAGGAACTTAAATTGAGCAAGTGGGAGAGAAGTGCTGGGCTGAAGCAGAGCCTGGGGAACAAGTAGAAAAGTAGTTTTTCTAGGTGTTGGTTTAATTAATTTCCCTTGTTAATACCTGAATCAGTAATTAAAATTACGTGTTAATTCACAGTGAATTAAACTGCGTGAAGTTCCTCAAGTGAAGGTTGCTTTTCTCATGAAAATTTCGTATGTGTAAATTTTCATTTTCAGTGTACCTAATATACAAATAAACTAATGCACACTTAACAATTTATTTGCACATAACATAGCTATCATGTCTTTCCTGTTAATGCATATCAGTTACTGCTGTGATTTAACTCCAGCCAGCAACTGAGCCCCTCATAGCCACTTGCTCACTCCCTCAACAGTGGGAGTGTAGAGAGAAGCAGAGAAGTCAGAAAACTGATGGGTTGAGATAAAGAGAGTTTAAAAGGTAAAGCAAAAGCCACATGCAGGCAAAGCAATACAAGGAATTAATTCATGATTTTCTATGGGCAGGCTGGTGTTCAGCCATTCCCAGGAAAGCAGGAGTCCGTCACACACAGCATTAACTTGGGAAGGCAAATGCCATCTCTCTGAATGTCTCCTTTCTTCTACCCCCAGATTTATGTGCTGAACATGAGGTCATATGGTATGGAATATCCCTTAGGTCAATGGGAATCAGGTGTGTCCCAACAAACTTGTGTACTCCAAACCTGCCTGCTGGTGGGGTAAGCAAAGGCCTTGACTCTGTGTCAGAGCTTCTCAGCAACAGTTAAAACATCCCTGTTTTCAGCACTGTTTTTCAGCAAAAATCCAAAGCACATCCCCATACCAGCTATGTGAAGAAAGTTATTCCAGCATAACCAGCATACTTACCTTAGTATTTTCTTCTTCTTTCAGGTTTCATAATCAAATCTTTTAATCCTTTTCTTGCAGGTTTTTCCTGATGAGCAGGAGGAATGCTCAGTCCCTTGACATTTACAGATTCACATGTAAGCACTTTCTGGCTGGATACCTTAGATATTCAATTTTTTTTTAATAAACTCATAACACTTTGTCATTGAAATTAAGTAGAAATATGACCCCAAAAGGTTTAAATTTTTCAGACTTCAGAGTAGCTGAAAAAATACCAGGAAGAGAAAAAATCTGAAGGGCAGAATATTTTACTATATAATGTCATCTCATTCCAGTTGTATGAGAAAGGAAAGGTAAAATAATTATCCCACTCATAGGACTTACTGTCTCCTCTGCTTATGCATGTAATTCTAAAACATTATTATATTGTCACGATGATATTTATTGGTTTTTGATTAAGTGTTGACTGCATGCTAAATATAGGAGCTGTATTTTGATACTTGGAAGTGTTTTTATTGCGTGCAAGGAATGTGCATTCCAGAGTGTGATTAGCTAATTAAAGTAAGTGAGGTGGAAGTTGAAATCAAAGTCTCACATGAACTATTGGGTTTGTTTGTATACAAATATAGTTTTTGAAGATGAGAGAGCCTGAGGAACTATGCTTGAGAACAATGAAACTGCATAATTTCTGTTAATACCACATTTGACACAACTTGTTAATATTTGTATATGTAAAATATTTCCAACATTCTAATAAAAATAATTCTAATTCAGTGTTCATCTTGTAGCTCTTATAAACTGTTTTTTCTTTTTTCCTTTAAAGGACTGAAGATGCTTTAAATATAGTGGGATTCCTCCTTTATAGCTTTTATAGAGCTAAAATTTAGAAGCAAAAGAATGAACAAGTGTTTTAGGCTTTGTTTTTAGTTGGCGGTGATAAATAAATATGTATCAGGTTTTATTTAACTCTGCAACAGACATCTAAAACAAGTCAGGTGATCAATTTTATAGGATTCCATTGATCCTTGTGACTGCAGAAGAATTCTAGAGTATTAGTGTGAAGAAGGCACAGAAATTACATCTTGTTTTGCAATATTGATTTAATAACCATTTCTTTAGAAGACTAGAAAAAGATGTTTGCTTTCCAGATTTGCTGCTAGTTCAGACACCTCCAAATATAGAACATTCTGTAAAAGAATTAGTATAAAAAGAAGGTGAGGTTGTATTTTTTGATTTTGGGTTTTTTTTTCTGTTAGCATAATCATCCAACAGCATAAAGTAAATGTTTTACTTTCTTTTAGATGTTTAACAGTTCAAAAGCTGAGGAATATAAAGAACCCTCTGAATAATTTTTAGTAATTTTTCTGCTTCAAATAAAACTTAATGAAGGTGTTTTATTATATTTTAGTAAAACTACACTTTACATTTGTCTTTTTTTTTTTTTTTTTATTAATCAGTTAGAATTGAGACTATTTTGCAGAATAGTAATGCAGGAACAGGAAAGTGAAATGTCTTCTGAGCTGTTAGTGATTACAGATTACCAGTCTTCTTTAATCCATAAACAGAAATAATTTCACATCTGCTTTGAATTTATTGCTAGCTAAAAACAAGTCATTGTTTTTGAATTACAGTATCAATATTTAATATAGCAATTCCCATCAAGAAACAGCCCCAAATGGGGCAGGGAATAGTGCAGAACTGTATAACCGAGTCAGCAAGTACAGCTGCATTTCCTCTGTGTGAAAGTTATCACCATAAGCCTTTTGCCAGCTTTCTTCTTCCTCTATTATATCTACTCTCTGGTGGATGTCATTTTAGAGACTGCAGCCAAAACTCCCTCCATTCTTCACCTATTGGTGCATAAAGGAATCTGTGACAGATGCTGCAGCATTATGCAGTATTCAGAGACCAATGTATTAATTTAATAAATGTTTTTGCAGCCTTATGGCCTCGCAAAGATTGCATTCTCAGCTAAATGGAAAGATAAAGATTGCCTCCTACAGGAACTGAAATGGGTGTTCAATACAGTGATGTCAGATTGTTTTAATGGCATGTATACAAAGAAACAACAACTAAAAAGAAAAACATAGATAAGAAAATTCCATCTTTAGCGGGATTACAGTATTAAAAAAAGTACAGCAATTCTACCTAACATGCTAGTTAGTAACTGGGGGAAAAAATATTTCAGGCTTATAGAATGAGCCTTCTTGTCTTACAGGGTGAAGTGTCATCTGGAAACTGAAACTTTTGAACCAATGATCAACTTTAAAACATAATTTTTGATAACTTTTTTAGAATACTTTCATGTGAAAAATGAGTTTTAGTTTCATAAGACAGAAACATACATCTGTTGATAGTAAATTAAAAAGGAGCTTTTCTTGTTTCTCTTTGTTTCAAATAAATAACCGTGGGTTTTTGCAAACACTTGATTTACTGGAATTTGTTTTCATGATTTTATGATAAAGATTCAGGTGCTCACACTTGTTGGGATGATCACTAAGAATGACTGGATAATCATAGAAAATGAGCAAGATCTGGAAGAAAAGTCTTAGTAACGTCACTTCTCTATAGAGAGGTAATAAAAACACTTGAGGTTCTGAGGCAAGCTTAGAAACAGTACCTTTGAAAATTGTAGGAGTGTACACAAAAATTACTGAAGAATATTTTCTTAACCATTTAAGTGGCTAGAATTTAATGATAGCTGTTTTGTTGCAAAAACACAGGCAGGAAAATATAATTTCACCAGCTATTCTAAGCAACAGTGAAGCTGTATACTTGGGATTCTTTTTTGATGCTCTTTTTAACACATAGATTTACTTAAATGCAAATGCATGCTATATATAATGTTGGGTCAGCTGGGGTCATTTATGGAAAAGGAAAAGAAGTTGCAAGCATGAATACTCCACCTTATTCCATAGAACTCAGAAAATAACTTATATTTTCAGTCAGTATTTTTGTCTTGTACTGAATGCAGTTTGAATTGGAACAAATAAAAGGATCTTTGAAAATGAATTAATATAAAGACACGACTAAGTCTGTGGATAAGCAAACTGCAATTTGGAATTTACAGTGTTGTGTGTGGGTTTTTTTAATTATAGAAAGTCATGGGTAGTTTTGAATGAATTTGTTTATTCAAGTAAAACAGATATCAAAGACCTTATTTATTTTATTTATTTGGCCTTAACAGATTGAAATGGAGTTAATTTGAGGTTTTCCAAGTAATAAAATCACATCAGTAACAAACATTTATAAGCTACTGTATAGATACTATAATGTAAGTCATAAATATATGAGAAAAAAATCTTTAATTAAGGAAAAGGTACATAAATTGATTTAAATCTAAATTATATAGATTTAAACAAAAGCTATGATATTTATGTAATCAAAATACAAAAGCAGGTATAATTCTTATTTATCACAGCACAATTTTTATCCTAATAAATGTAAATTTCCTGGAGAAGGCAATTTTTCTTTTTATATTAAATACATTTTCTGCAAAGCACGAGGCAAATGTTTTAAAATCTATCAGAACTTGTATAAAGTTTTGTACTTGAAAATTATAAACTTCTTTCACATATAATGGTGGGGGGAAAAATTGAAAAAAATGAAAAAAAACAACAGCATGAAAACCAAACAAAAGTGATTTTTTTTTAGAATAATTATAGTACTCAATCTTCTACTTCCACTAGTTCATTATCAAAATACAGGACTAGTACAGCAGAATTAAAGTTCATTATGTCCCCTGGACCTATTTCACTTTATTTAGAACCAGACAGATTCCATTAACATTTTGTCCAGGTTTCCTAACCCTATGCAATCTTCTCTACTTACTCTAGAATTTACAGATGTAGACAGAGATGCACTAAGTGGAAACAAATCATTCCTAAGACCCCGACAAAATGAGTGATAAAGCCAAGAACAGAATAGAGACTCCTGAAACCTTTACCATTGGTCTAATTGATAACAGATTTTTTTCTCCTACTTAACAGTTTCTGTCAGGTTATATTTTATGGTCTTTCTTTTATATGCAAACAATATCAAAAACCATAATGACAAACAAACAAACAAACAAGAAACCCAAACCCCAAACCCAAACAAACAAAAAAGGGAGATGTTCCAAAGTCTCTGTCCTTGGAATTTTGTGTTGATGCTAGTTCAGTGTGCACATACGCGGAGCGTAAAATCTGTAAGATATTCTTTACAGATCACTGGAAGTAAATAGCATAGCCTTCCTTTTCTTAGATATACCCACTTTCCACTTGAACATTTAACTCTCCTACAAGTCATAGTTCTTCTAGAAAGGAAGTCTCCAGACAGTTTTATATCAAAATAAATTGTCTGCATTGATATACTTGGTGTCAGTTCAATGACTAATTGAGAATTTAAAAGGCTCAGAATCATGTTAAAATTCAAGCATCCTGTCTCTACATCTGATTAGTCCATGCCAAGGGGCAATGAGCAGTCAGTGGGAAAAATACTACTCCATTAAACAGTATCTCTGGGCTTCCAAAGACCATTTTTTTGACAGGCAATCTTTTTCTCAGCATCTGAATAATTTCATTCTTGAGAAAATATGTTTTGATTATTGTAAATGATCAAGTTTGGGGGTTTTTTTGTTTTTTTTTTTACTCTTCTCACATCAAGGTTCAACAGAGTCCAAAGACACACTCTGATCTGGACAATAAAAAGCTGTCTAAAATAAGGACTATTCAGTACTGAATTTTTGAATAAATTATGCTTCAAATTTGTAAGCCTGACAGTCATATGCTTATGTCCTTTGCTCTCTGTCTAACCTCCTAGGCGAAAAGATTTTAGAGAACTGAATAATAACATCAGAAGCAGAGTCTTTGCAAACTAGTGAAATACAGAGATAATGACGTTATTTTTCTCTTTTTGTCATATATGCTAACCTCAAATGTTGGGTTTGGTTTCTGGGTTTGGGTTTTTTTTATTTTGCATCTTTTTAATTTTAACTTATGGCTAACTCCAAAACTGTATTTTTAGTTCAACAATTCTTAACTGTGAAAAGATAAACTGACTCTGATTGATGCAGAACATGACTATGTGTCATGTCATGGTGTGTCAATCGCAGAGTCAAAAACCTGTGTCTTCTGTGTTTGGAGATGAATAGCCACTGTGATAGCTCACTCTGAGATTTCTTAACAGACTTCTTACATTCAGGTATATTTGCCAAACCATCTGAAGGCTGTTTCCTTTGACAATGCTTCAAGAGGGATATGCAAAAATTTGAGAACACTGAACATTTAGATCGGTGCCCGCTCTTTTCACACGCTGTACGTTTGGACATATTTTTCTGATTCTTGTGTATTTCAACACATTTCAGTTTTTCCTCAAATTTCCACCAACCACAACTTTTCACCAGACTTTCATGGTCATTTTTTACTCTAATCTTATATCTATTATATTTAGTATATGTATTATATATAAGAATTTTCAAACAGGAAAAAAGGAAGAAAACAGGATAAGCATGTGTCTTACAAAACTGTGGTGGGTTTACCCTGGCTGTATTACTGGGTGCCCACCAAAGATTCTCTCTCTCTCCTTCTCCTCAACTGGAAAGGTGAGAGAAAATACAGCGAAAACCTCATAGGTTGAGATAATGACAGGGTGAGGTCAGTCACCAAATACCATCACAGGAGGAATCAGCTTGACCTAAATTTAATTTATTACCAATTAAAATTAGAGTAGGGTAATGAGAAATAGAAACTCAATTTTAATGATCCTAGGAATATTTTGCAAATGACAGAGCACATTATCTTTTATAGGTCCTTCTTCAACATTTTTTTTCATGCATCTTCAATATTAAGTTGTATTATTCTTTCTGAAATTCTGCAAAAAATTTGTTTTATTCATTTGAGTATGATTTGGTTTATATAAGTGGTCAGATATTGAAGACAGTGGGCTGATGATGTGATACTACATAAGCAGTTTAAAAGTTTTAACAGGCTTTTTTATCATGTCAATATTTTCTATTCTTGTTATTGTCTTAAATGTAGTTCTATGAGTAGAAGTGTTCATACTCATTTAGGTTGGGAAAGTTCATCTTGGATTTTTTTTTTTTTTGAGATAGATCAATTTATCTGTTTACAATTTTCTGGGTGGTAAAAGTTTATAATTTTTAAACTTTTTCTGACAGAGACAGTTGCCATATATCTATGAACAAAATATTTTGCAACAGAACTTAAATTTTTGTTCGGTTTTCAGAGCAATACATTTTGTACTGTACTTTTAATAAATGTCATGTCTAAGCTGTATTACCTGTGTGATTTTTTCCTACTTAATCTAAGACAATGTAATTTTTAAGTGATTAAGCAGGAATGTCAGAAAATCTATGAGTTTTTCATAAAGGAAATATGAAGAGTCTGTTTGTATAAGAACATACTGTACTCTACCCGGTTTTATTATGGCTAATAATAATGCAGATACCACGTCCTTCTGTTGCTGGATCAGAAAGAGGCAGGTGCAAGAGCTGTTTCAAAAACCATGCTGAGAGTTGATATGAATGCACCCAAGCTTGCAGAGACCGAAATAAATAAATTAAAAAGACACTTTCCAGAAGCAGAAATTAGTAAGATTAATATAAAGGGTTAAAAAGTGTAAAGAAATAATAAGATAGAGGTTTGAAGAACCTAAATATCATGCTATTTGAATACTCTTCTTATTCCAAGATATGTTAAAATGAAATAATAATGCTTATTATAAAGACCACCAACAACGAAATGCTCTAGGAGAAAAGGAAACACAAAGGTGCCCTTATTCATCTACTTCTGAATGGCTAAAAAGATAACCAAAATTTGTGTTGCCATCATAGCCAGTATAATAGTACCAGTATCAATACAGATACCGAGATTTACCAATAAAATATATTTTTTCATTCTTTAAAGTTCTTAAAAGATTAGATAATGCATTAAACCGTTGACGTTACTCAGGACTTACAAAATGTTTGTCAGAGAAATATGCTGGAATTATTTTCCTAATTTTATAGTGTAAAGAGATAAAATTAGAACTTGTTTAGCATTTTCAGAATACTTTCTGTAGATAATTTCTGAATGCTTTGAAGTAGGTTAATATATTTGTCTTTTGAAACTTATTTTAAGAAAGCAAAAAAATGTTAGAACTAGCAACTGAACTTAAAAATCATATATATTCTTTAAATAGTTAATCTAATTGTAGTCTATTTTATGATAGGCAGCTTCAGCAAAAAAGGAAAAGAGTAGTTACTGATGTTGAAATGTGCACTTCTCTAGAGGCCTGTTAAGTAGGAACATATAGTAGAGAAAAAAATAAATGTATGACAAAATAATTTTTCAGACAGAAATTCTATAAAATTTCAGAGAAATCAATGTTGGTATAATTGTAATGAAGGATTACAAGTTCTTGTCTTGTATAAAGGGGAGGATTTAAGAAGCAAATTTCCATATAGAAATAGAATTTAACAATTTAACAATATGTTTAATGTAATAGTCTTCATTTTAAATATATTTTTTACTTTTCCTTTTTGCTTTATAACATCTGTATTTCATAACTGTACCTAAAAGGTTAACCTCTACCTATCTTAATTGTAAAATAATTATTTCTTTTGCCAGAACTCATGTTTACCTGTAATAATTGCTTCCTTGATTGAAAAGATGATGCTAATTGAAAATGTTAATATGTGTGCATTTAATACACATATAAAATATATTAAAATAAGTTATTCTTTCATAGTGTTTAAACACATAGCTTTGAATACCCTTAATAGTTTTTAGCTGGACAGGTTACTTTAATTATTTTTTTGTTTCTCTTCAGTATTGCTAAACAAGTCCTTTGTTCCATTTCTCCCCTATTATTTCAGGGAAGAAACACGTAGGGTTATTGACTGTGTCTTGGAGCAGGGCAAATACATAAAACCCAATTAATTCCTAATAAATAAAACATAAAATGTCTCTTCACAGTTCACACTTTTAAGACCTGACCAAAAAAAGAAAAAATCCAATACATAACAAAACAGAAGAAAAGCAATGCGTTGTCACTCCAGCTACTGATAAAATCTGGAGCCCTTTTCCAATCCACTAGCCAAGATATGTGTCAGTCTTAGTATGAATGCAGGAGGTACAATTTTCCTCTATTTATTAAATTTTAACTTTACAAACTCTAGGCTGTACTTCAACTTTTCATTCCTTTCTTAATTACAAACCTATAACTTCCCAACCATATTTTCTGGTTTTGATTTCTGGATTTTTTTGTGCAATAATTTGTGTTTAAAAATATAAGAGGAGTAAAGAGACAAAAGAATTCCATCACAATAAGTAGGTAAAGTTCAGCAGAGTATATGCAACTCTAAATACTGATCTACTGCAAAAGCACAACATCAGAAACCTATTGGTGAGACAGAAAGAGCTCTCCTTGGAAAAAGAAAAAGAAATGGTAGGGAAAGTATATTTTCTTCTTCCGAATTTTAAGTGATATTTTTTTCCTTTCTCTTGTTTTAGTCCACTGTGAAGAAGCATGATTTTTATACCTAGTAAATTAAGGGATTACCAAAAGGTGTGCAATATCAAACTACATTTCTGTCTTTTACCTATGGATGTGTTTACCTTCCCTGTTAGAGTCAAACATTGTCAAACTGCAAACATTTCCACAGACTGAAACAAAAGAAACTCTTCACTGGATTTACCTATTTGCACTTTCTTGGGTATGTAGAAAAGATGGGAAGTCTGGAAATAGATGGATTGCATAATTGACACAAAACCACTTTTTGAAGGTTATAGTCGCATTAGGACTGAATTTATACTGTAGTCCAAAATAGCAAATTCCCAGCCCAAGATGTGATAGAGAGCAAAAAACCTTGGGCACCAAGATTAATTATGTCTGAAGTGTGGCAACAACTTCTTTAAAATAAAGAACTACATATATCTAGTCCTAAAATCCATCCCATAAATTCTGACACACCCCATAGATGATTCATGGCCTCTCTTATTTTCAAGTCGCAACTCTCATGCATTTGCAATGCATTTACACCAAAAAAAATGTACAAAATATTCATGACTCTCATTCTATTATTCTCCTTTTTAATTTTTTTTCCACTTTTTGAGACAGCATGTTTGGGGATGTGGGTGTTTCTAGTATACTAGAAAACCGAATATACTATATTCAGTATCTTATCACAGCTGTTTCAGTGGCATGTCATTTTCACTGAAAATACACCAAAATATATCTTGTTTGTAGCACAGTCATCACAATCATTGGATAGTTCCTCTAAGTTCCAGTAAGACTTATGAAAATAGATTGTGGTTGTGGTTTAATCCCAGCCAGAAACTGAGTACTACTCAACCACTCTGGCACTTTCTCCTGGTGAGAAGAGGGGAGAGAATCAAAACAATAAAAGTGAGGAAACTTCTGGGTTGAGATAAAAACAGTTTAAAAAGTAAAGCAAAAGCTGCACATGGAAGCAAAGCAAAACAAGGAATTCATTCACCACTTCACACAGTCTGACAGGTGTTCAGCAATTACCAGGAAAGCAGGGCTCCATCACACGTAATGGTGACCTGGGAAGACAAACACCATTATTTTGAGCATGTCAGCCTTAATTCTTGTGCACCCAGCATTATGTACAGAGCACATCGTATGGTACGGAATATCCCTAGGAGCATTTAGGATTAGTTGTTCTGTCTGTGTCCCCTCCTAATTTCTCTGCATCCCATCTCCTCACTGGTGTCGTGGCATGAGAAGCAGAAAATGGCTTGACTCTGTGCCAGTGCTGTTCAGAAATAATGGAAACATCCCTGTGTCATCAGCACTGTTTTCAACACAAATCCAAAGCCCCACACCAGCTACTGTGAAGAACATTAACTCTATCCCAGCCAAAGCCAACACTTGCACAAAGCCATCAATGCTCGCACAACCTGTCAGGAATTGCACACACATACCTGTTTTTGATTGCCAAAGCAAAATTATAGGAATGTGAATTTGCCAAGAGTTTTTTTTATTTTAAACACATGGAAGAATAACCAATTTTAAAGCAATATTGAACATGCTAACCAGAAAAACAAAACAAACACACAAACAAAACAAAAAACCCCCACTCACAACTCAGAACCTGTAAGCCATGGTTTGCCTTTGAACTTACATAAAATTTAAGGTATTTTCTGAGGTAAAGGAAAAGAAATAAGTTTGAAAGCTTTGTGAGACTTTTATTTTATTTTTTTTTTTAGAAAACTAATGTATTTTTCTGGCTCAACCATTAGAATTTTTAAGGATTCTTTTTATATATTTTAAAAAATAAGTCATTAAAAACTCTTATTCTTGAGACACAGTAGTTTCTTCAAGAAAACATGAAAATAAATAAATATAGATTAATATAGTGCTAGAAAAGAGTAAAAATTAAACCTGGTGTTCTCTCCAAGCTGATAGATGAGACTGTTCAATTCTTCTGTTCAAGTTGATGTACATCTGACCTGTTAAAATCTGCTCTCTGATCTTGTTAACATAAAGAGGAGATATTTTGAAATGGGCTCACTGTGTGTGGAAAGGGCAAAGTTATGTGTGCCAATGGGAAAGGAGCGAGGTAAGTTTGAATTTTCTAAGGCATAACACAATTTCAATATCATGATTTTAATTGGTTTCATCTTTATTATTTGTGTTGTCCCTTTTAACACTTCATAACTCCAGAAATTTTATGAAAGATGATTCAAAAATATATTTCTTCATTAAATTCTCACATTGTAGTAATTTTTTTTGTAATAGTTTTAAACAACTGAATTTAGGGGTTTTAACCTGGAAATAAAATGCCTCTGCAGATCTGAAATCTCAGCTTCCTGACTACCATCACAAAGCTGAATGAGTCTATGCCCAAAGAAATCTTACTCAAGCAGATGCTGCCAGAACATCAGAAATGCAAAGCTTCCCGCCAACTCAGCTTCAGGATTCAGATTCCCTGCATTTCCTGAAAAGAAACCCTCTCTCTATGGAGTATCCTGGCTAAAGATAGATCTAGTAGGTGATGAGGTATCCAGTTTCATGGCAGATAGTTGACATTTTCAGACTGCCAGAGAGATAGGCTTGTTGGCAAGAAACTTTATCTTGGGAAATCTGCCTGGTTTCTGACAAAGATTTGAAAAAACCAACACCTTCCTGCAAAATTTCACAATTTTATTCATAAGTATTCAAATTAAAAGATATCTGAAAAAAGCCCCACAAAGATATGTTCTCTTAGAAAGCTTCCTAAATATGACTTTGTCACGGCTGTCACTCTGAACTGTATCCTTAACATTGACTCAATTAAGTAACCTTAATGAGGTTATCTTACTTCATAGATATATCTCAAATTTTTCATTACCAATTTAAATATTCTTTAACCAGCATTATCCTTTAACCAGGTCTGTGGTAATAACTTGGAATTTTTTGGTTTTTAGGGGAGGTTAAGAGTTCAGGGTTTTTGTTTTTCATTATTATTTGTTTGGAAAATTACATGGAACTGTTCAATTGTTATAAGTATGAAATCAAGCCATTAACATAATAAAACGCCTTTTCAATTAATTAAATGTTCCCAGTACTTTACACATTAGGCTATCTAGATACCATTGACGCCTCTCCTAACATACACCTCAGTTTTTGGTGGAGAAATGTATCCAGTTTGAATGGCTCAATCTGAACAACAGGTTTTGGGGGAGCAAAGCAAAACAGAATCAAGAACAGCCAGCGTAGTCAGTCTGGAGTTGTTAAAAAAATTGATTAAAACTGTGGGGATATCACACTTCTTTCAAAGTAACAAGCAAAATAATTCTACAACACTGTCTAGATTTTTCAGACAACATAAAAGTCAAAACTGAAGTTCTTCCCATGTTGGAAGATGCTTCCCCGTTTTCTGGCAGATGTATTTACATTAGGTAGAAAGTGGGTGAGCTTTGGAATTGGAGAAGTCTGAAACCAAGAAAATCTATAGGTAGACTTGTAAACACTTATTGAAAGAAATTAGCTGTGCTGATCTTGGTAATTTCCTCTTCATCTCTGTTTTTGTGAGCCTTTAAGACTTGATCCCTTCCTAGTGCTAGATGAATTTAACATTATTTTAAGAAAATGTATTGGCATTGGCATGTTTCAAATGCTCCTAGACCATCAGATATAATGATATCCTCATAGTTTTATTAAACCCTCAAACTTTTAAAATCAAAGACTAAAACCATACATAAACCACATAACTAGCTCAAAGGAGAAAATAAAATGTGTGTCATGTCATGTTAGAGGTAACATGCTTCTAGATTATTTATGTGTCCTTTATATTGAAGAAATTAATTTGAAGTTATGACTTTAGCCTTTGTGCAGCATATATGATATAGGAAACTTAGCAGAGTGTGGAGTTTCTACAGTGTGGAAAATCTATGATTTTTATCAGGACCTATAAGCTCACTAATTATATTATTTAATCTAAAGCTTTATTTTTGTTTAGCCACTTGTTGAGCAGAGACTGTTAAAATTATAGAGTAAGTTATTCATCTGATGATCTCTCCTCTTTGAAACACTGTATTCAATGCTGTTTCCAAAATTGGTTGCTGAAATTTGCTCCATGAAAACTTATAATGCTACTGCTTGTTTTCCTGACTCTGGACTTCACCTGACAATCTCAATTCCATCTTGAGTTACAAAAGACATTTCTGATACTTTTTCTGTCAATGGTAATTGACAGAAAAAAACCAAATAAACAAAATAAACAAAAACAAACAAACAAAACAATAATTACAAATTGGTCCTTTCTTTTGTATATATATATTTTTTGGCAAGTTTTATTTTCTACTTTCCCAGTAAAGAATGATTGTATAAAATATTGATGTACTGTGTTGACTCTTCTTGGATGCCAGTAAGTCACCAAAGCCTTCTCATATAGACGGGGGGCAGAAAATATAATAGAAGTCCTACCAGGACAGTCCTGCCTGCTTCTGTTGAACTTCTCTCCCCATGGGTCTGGACCCTGCTCCAGCACAGGCCTCCCACAGAGTCACAGCCTCCCCTCAGGCATCCACCTGCTCCAGCATGGGTGTCCTCCTTGGGATGCCAGTGGATCTTTACATCCCTGTGTTCCTCCTTGCCTGCAGGGGCACAGCTGCCTCACCATGGCCTTCACCACAGGCTGCAGGAGACTCTCAACTCCAGTTTTTTCTTTGGCATCCTTTCGTGAACTCTGTTACTATATGTTTCTTTTGGGTGCAATTTAATCTTCATTTAAAGTGACCATTCAGATAAAAGGGCAAAAAACTTTCCAAAAAAGAATATAATAATTCTGTGTATTCATACAGTCAAGTATTTCAGTGAAAGTAAACATTGCATACTTCTGCATGTAAAAAAGGACCTCTGAATTTTATTTGTGCTCTGGGAGGTGATCCTTACCATTTAAAGACAACAAACAAACAAAAAATGACTTATGCCTACTACAAACAAGAAACTGAGTATCTTTGATTATATTGAATTTTATTATAAACTATATTTGTAATTCTGCATGTTTGCCATTTAATACTTGGCTGAAGTATTATCACTATATGATGTATATTCTTATATTAAAATCTGAATTCTGAATTTATTATTTGGAATCCAAATTGTCTCATGCTGGAGCAGAGTGAAAGAAACAAATATCAGAGTTAACAACTTATACTGTCTTTCCTTCCTCAAGTGCCCTGATACAGAATCAAAGAACCAGAGAATGGTTTGGATTTTAAGGGACATTAAAGATCATCTAGTTCCAAACCCCCATGATGAACAGGGACAGCTTCCACTAGACCACATTGCTCAAGACCCCATCCAGCCTAGCCCTGAGCACTTCCAGGGATGGGGCATTGACAGCTGCTCAGTACAACCTGTTCCTCATCCCCCTCACAGTAAAGAATTTATTCCATATTTGTAACCTGGTATTCTTAGAAGAAAGGTTCTGGTTACAGAAACAAGACTAATAAATGCTATTTTAATAAATTGTGTAAAACATTAACTTTTTGGTGTTATAGCAGTAGCATGTGGACAAGCCAGCATTGTCCACATGAGAATTTGACATAAACAAAAAATCAAATGTCAGCATTTTATTGCATTTTAAAATATTAATTCATTTTAGTAACTAATTGTTTTTATAATATACTACTGATAAGACAATTAGAAAAGTTTATTTTATATCTTTAAAAATACGGTGGCTCAACATAGTATCTAACATAGGATTAGGCTCTATGTGTCTAACATAGATCTAACACTCTATGTTAGACACATAGAGTGTCTAACATAGGATTACTGAAAAGAAAAACAATTTGTTTCAGAACACATTTGGAGGTGGTAAATTTAGCTAGCTTATCAAAAGATTGATTTAATTAATGTTAGTACCTCAACTGGTTTCATTCTGGTATTGATCTAAGATCTAGTGAAGGAAATACAAAGTCTTGACTGAAGAACAGTTGCAGGCTTGGTTAATATAAAGAATCACCAGTAAGAGGTCTGTGTTACAGTGTTATGTTTCTGCCATTTGTGTACATTTTGTATTGTGTGATTAATGTGTGTGACTGGAAATGTGATTTGAAGTTGTGTGTTAAAAATAATGGAACTGCTTAAAATTTATATGTATATGCAAACACTTGAACTGTGAAACTTCCTTTTAGTGCATAATTTCTTAAAAAACAGAAAAAGTTGAATGTAGTGTTTCTATGTATCTCCTCAAAAAAAATTAAAACCTTCTAATTATTTATGCCTCTTACATGTAAGGGTTATTCTTTCAACCCACTTTTTCTAGTGATATAAGGCAAGCCAGTCAATCTCCTCTTCATTCTTGTAAGTCTAAGTTTGAATTTAAAGGAATTTTTCAGCACTGTAACTATGTGATACATTTTCTTTTGGAGGATGTATGCACATATGCCTTAATATTGATGCTCTAGAATACCCTTCCTGATGTTTTCCAGGTTTTGTGTTTGTACATTTTACAGTTTGTGTCTTGACAACATTGCAATAATTCATCATAAAATAAATATTTTTGATTAATTCTGTTTACTTTTGGATTTCCAGCCTGCATGACCAAAAATTTTTAGATATTGGGAAAGTCATTATGAAATGAGACTGCCGTGCATGTAAAACTCAGCCGGTCTTTCAATATGCTGGTAAAATTATGAAACTGGTTTTAGGCTGCATTTTTCTCTTAGTAAATAATATTGAAATAAGAATCTTCTAAATACTTACAGAAAACCTATTTTTTTTAACAGTAGTTAATTGCAAAGCAAATGAGATGTTAATTTATCATATTGTAGGAAAAAGAGATCTTTTGGGGCATCTAGCTTCTCAAAAGCTGAGAATAAGGTAATTTAGGAGGTCAAAATATTAAACTGAAAAAACAAAGAAAGAAAAAAAGAAACCAAGGAAGGGTGATAGGTCATCTTCTTTTATGCTACACCTATTTATGCAGCACAATTATTTAAAACTACATCCACTTAATAATCTTAACAAGGCTAGTTTTTTAAACAATAATATTAGAATGGGAGTAACATTTGAAATGCGTGTTATTGCTTTTTACTGCATCATAATAGCCGTCAATTATTTGTAATAATGTAGGAGCTAATGCAGAGCTTTTGAAATGGTGTATGGAGTGTGTGCATATATGTCTGTCTGAGTGTGGGGCAAGAGGAGAAACTAAATGTTTCCCTAAGCAGAGCTGGTCATTTGGTGATTCATAAGCCATGGAAGTTTAGAGGTAATTAGATGCAGAAGGGATGGTGGACCTTCTTATTCTTGCTACTGCTTTGAAGTTGCAACTGTTCCAAAAATGTTTTAAAGAAACTTCACAAGGAAATACAAAAAATTAGGAAAACTTTCAAATGTCTCCATATCGAAAACAAATGCAAAAATTCATTTGTCTAAAATTTCACTGGATGGTTTCAAGTAGTGAGAAGAACATTGGAAAATAATTATTTCTCAGTTCTTGGAAAATTCACTCTCTTTTAGAGCATTCAATGAGTTTTGAATGCAAAATTATAGCAGGTTGTTCTTCAAACTGATCAATCTAAAAAATATGTCTTATTTTTCTACTGCATTAGATGTTATTCTCCCATTTTAAAAACCAAAAGATTTTTATTCTTTAGCATATTGTCATATTGTTTTTTCTGTGGTTTTTTTTGGTTTGGTTTTTTTTTTTTTTTTTTGTTTTGTTTTGTTTTGTTTTGTTTTGTTTTGTTTTTTTTTAACTAGGAAGCATTTTTTTTTTTCCTGCATCTTTGGGCACTTTCCAGTACTTTCATTAGCTTTAATATATTGTGGCACTGTATGCTTTAATCAGCTTTTCTTTGGAGGTATTAAACAGTTGCAGCTCTTAGTGATTTTTGCTAAAGAAAGAATATTGTAAAAGTATATCTAATGTATTCTTTCTGTCACAGTTTTGGGAGGGAGAATTGCTGTGAAGACAGTTAAATTACTCTTCATATATAAAAGCCTGATTTTGAAAGAAGTACCAAATGCTTTTAAGGCATTCTAATATACCAGTGAGTATGATAACTGAGTTTTATGGACCTTTATGAGAGTTTTAAATTTCCATGTCACATCCATTTTGGAGACATGCTTTTGCATACCAAAAGTTTCAAGATTTTAGGCTTCTTGGTCCCTTTTTTTGATATTTTTTCATTATGCCAAAACATGCAAGCTTTTCAATGTAATCTGAGCAAGTCACACAGTGATGTCTCTGCAAAATTTAATCTTGTAAAGATTAAACATCTACTCTGAAATACCTTCTTCATGAAGTTCTCTCCTCCCTAACACATTTCACAGACTGTACTTTTTTTAATCTATGTAGATTCAGGGACCTCCAGGGTAAACTGCAGCTTGTTCTTTGTAACCGTGATATTGTTCTACCATTCCATGATTCTATGACCTTTAAATTCATATTGAGGGGAAAAGGAATGGAGAGGAGAAGCAGAATTACCTAGGGTTTCATTCATGTCTTAAAACATGCAATGAAATAGTGTCACTGAAACTGCAGGAGAAACAGAAACTCTCCAACATCTTTTAAGTGTTAGAGAATTAGGCATGACTGTATTCTGGCCAGCATGTGCAAAGGAAATCATTCCACCTACACATGCCTGTGTTGTGCCGTGGAAGTCATTCCGTTACATATGGTTCTTTACCAAACTTTTCTCATATTTATATGAGAAAACCCAAAGAAATTCTCAATCATTGGTTCTGTATTACACAATTCTTAGTATTCAATCTCCTGTTGGTTATTGTTCCCTTCACCTTCAATGCTCATTCTTTGGTTCTCTTACTGATCTTTTTAGAGATCAACTAAAGAGTCCGAGTGTCTCTGCACCAAGGGGTTTGTTAGTGTCTGTTCATCTCCTCTCTATCTTCTGGCTACGTCTTGGTTTGGACAGACAGATGTCTGCCAGGGGAAGTTGAAGCTCCCCTTGGAACAGAGAATGTAAACCCCCTCCCTCCAAATTACCATAATTTTGCAATTAGGGGCTTTCAGGCAAAGATATGAGAATAGGAATAACAGTTCTTTACTAGGAATATTACAAAATACAAATGCAGTAGTACAAAAAAACCAGCAGGCAAAAAATCCTAGAAACCTTGACAGAGTCAGAGCTACAACCTGACACCCTGTTGGTCAGGGTGTTGGAAGCAGTCCAAAAGTAAGTCCTCCTGGAGTGGCAGATGTTGTACTGTTGGAGTAGAGATAATCCTGAGAGAAAAAGGGTCCCAGTGATGGTAAGAAGGGTCCAGTCTTCCTCCGGGAATCTGGTGGAACCAGATACCTCATGTTCCTACGTCTCAGTTTCTATCCAGGTAGGAATGGTTGGCTCCCCCTCCCCTGGGTGGAGCATCTCACAATGGAATCATGGAATGTGTCATGTCATTGGTGAGCCTTAATGGCCCATTAGCAGAAAATATCCCCCTGGAGGGAGGACGGGTCCTGAAAGAGATAAGAAACACTACCCCACCTGGTTTTAACAGTTGGCCCATTATCAGAAGGCATCTGCCCCCCTCCCCACAGAGTTACAAGAGATAAAGTAAAACATCTCCCCAACTGCTTTCAACAGATGAAATAGAACACACATTTTTCGTTCCATAACCCAATACAGGCTACTCCCAATCTGTAGATGTTAAACTGTAAGAGTATTGGAATCTTTTTTTTTTTTTTTTTTTTTGTGTCAATGAAGACTCACCCAGGGAAACCTAAATCCTCAGTAAACAGTCTTTTGAAGAGAAGCTTCAATTCCCTGCCCCCTGGGCAAAGGCAAACTAAGCCAGGACCAAAGTTAAAAAAAATAATTTAAAAATTTTATCATTTCCAGCAATAATATATTAAATATCTTTTAAAGATATCTTAGTGAGAAAAGATTACAGAATTTTAAGAAACCTGGTATAAACAGCAATTCTTCCCAAAGGGATTGCCATCTAGCACTTAGTATCTTATAAAGAGCTGAGACAATCAATCAAGTTAGAGTGAGGTGCGGGACAGGGTGTTCAGGTATTTATAGCCAGCAATAAAGGTCACAACATATTTCTTTTTGCCATTGGCAGGTTGTAGATCATCAATAATTTGTTTCAATTTTTGCTTTCTCAAATAATAAATTTCATAGCAATATACAGTTTACAACTTCATAAAACTGGTAGGTGAAGTAGAAAATTATTAAGGTGTCTTTAAATATATGTAAATATCTGTTCGAAAGGTGCTTATAGTTCAGGAAGGGCAGTTAAACTATAGAAAATGAATGCCTGAAGCAAATTAAATTCAGAGTACTTTTTGAAACGAAAGTTGGAAACCCTGCTTAATGCTAAAAGAGATAGAATTTTAAAATAGGCTTCAAATTGGTTAATTAATTACGGAGACTCTATTTTTTTTCCTGGAAGAGTCCTGCACAAATTAAAATTGCTCCCCCATTATCTGCATCTCATCTCCTTTCAAGGCAGAGTAAAGGTAAAAATTCTTACTGAGTCCTTAGGGTTCAATTCACCTGAAAACTAGTTGTGACCTTCTGTACTGAGCAAGTCTATAAAAAAGCAGCAGGTGGTGTCTCTGTGCCAGTTTGACCTATGCAGATGCAAGGTTATTTGACATGCAAAGTGCACTTTTGTTATGTCAGTGAGGGCAATCTCATCCTTCAGAGGGGAAAGGGAAATGACAACTGTGTTGTAGGTGACCAAAGAAACAGAAGTTTTACAGATGTTCTTTAAGGAAACTTCATTGAATTATTTAATGGAATAAATGGAACCTAGAGCATGTCCACAACAACAACAACAAAAAGTACTGCCTTAGTTTATAATGATTCTAGCTCCAATAGAAAAAACAGTATCTTTTTAGTTTAGTCACCACTTCTTAAGTTTACTGGGCAGGAAGCTGGAGTTCTCAAGCATTGGAAGTTCCTGACACGTAAATCTAGACAAAGAGACATAGACATTTTCAGGAGCTTTATATAAACTTTTCTCTCTTCTCAGCTGGTAGTCTGGTAGATATTTTTGAATAATATCCAGTAGCTTTGTTCTGACAAAACTGTACACTTCTCTCCAGAGTGTTGCTTTTTTTGAGCCATTATCTTCAGAAAAGAAGGGCAAGACCAACAAGCTGCCTCCAGTGTAAAAATAGGATACAGGTCTGATTCATAGGAAAGAATATAGTGGAAAATTTCTAATAGAAGAGTAGGAGTTGGTATTCATAAGAAAGGAGGAATTATTTCACTACTAGGAAGGGAATTCTTGAAGAAGCTTGGTAATAAGCTGATGTTGGCATTTTACAGATCTGTGTTTATTGCCCTTGTGCTGGCAAAGCACCAATTAGCCTGTGGGAATTTGATTGTGTATTTTCATGTTGCAGCTGAGGAGATAATAAAGAAGTTTATAAAACCAAATAGGAATATCTGCTAAATTGTGTTTAGGGTTTGATTATGTATATTGTCTTTATTATTTTTTTACCTTTATTGATAAAACAATAATAGGCAAAGATCTTTAAAGAAGCTATATTTTATTTTCTGTTTCCATCAGTGATAGTTGCTTTGATAACCATGGTAAACCATTTCAATCCTATGATCAGCTGTAGTGTAAAATATAAGGAATTATTGATCAGAGCCCAGGTCAGAATAATTCTAAGAACCCATTACCGAACAATATGTTTCTAAATAATCTCTTAGTTGCTTCAGACACAAATCATGTTCTGCATGAATGAATTTATTTTTAGCAATAATTGTGTATTCTATAATCTATTTTCTATAGAACAAAATATTTCAGAAGTTATCGAGCCCATTATTTTTCTTCTTTTTTTTTTGTTCTATTTCTATAGAGAATAAAGTAAAAACATACAAAGATTCATTTTCAGGATGCAAAAATAAAACATACTGGCATTTCCAAATGGAGTCAGTCTATTGAAAAAGTAAAATATTTTGATATTTTCAGAATATTACCCTAATTGTTAAAGGAGGTCAGCTGAAATTATTTACTGAGTTTAGCTTATTTTTTAGACAAGTCCAATTAACTTCTGACTCAGTAGTTTTGCTTCTTAAAGCAAAACTATTTATTATTCTTAATAAAACAATTAATACAATTTTTAAGCTAAAAAATCCCAGTTGTACGTATATATATTTATTCAATTAATAAAGCATAACAACATTTTCATATTCTTATGTTTATCACTTCAAAAGTACAGAATCTCAGAATCATGGGTAAGATTGGGAAGGATTGCAGTGGGTCATCTGGTCCAACCTCCCTGTTCAAGAAGGGCCATCCTAGAGTACCTGGCACAGGACTGTGTCCAAGTGGTTGTCAAATATCTCCAGTGAGGGAGACTCTACAATGTCTCTGGGCAACCTGTTCCATGTGTGGTCACTGTACAGTAAAGAAGTTCTTCCGCATGCTCAGGTGGAACTTCCTGGCCATCAGTTTCTGAGTGTTGCCTCTTGTCCTGCTGCTTGGCAGCACTGAGCAGAGCCTGGCTCCATCCTCCTGCCACTCTCCCTTCAGATACTGACAGACATTGATGAGCTCCCCTCTCAGTTGTGTCTTCTTGAGGCTGAACAGGTCCAGCTCCCTCAGCCTGTCCTTGTAACAGAGATGTTCCAGTTCCTTCATCATCTTTGTCACCCTTCTCTGGACCTGTTCCAGGAGCTCCATGTCTCTCTTGTTCTGAGGAGCCCAGAACTGGACACAGCACTCCAGATGAGCTTCTCTAGGGCTGAGTAGAGAGGCAGGATCACCTCCCTCAACCTGCTGGCAATGGTTTCCCCAATGCTAATAGACAAGTACGACAATTATGATTGTGACTACAATGTCTCCCTGGTTAATATTTAAATGCTGATTTTATCTTGTTTTAAAATGTCAGAATTAGCAAAATATTTTATTCCTAGATATTGCTAATGTTTATCAGAGAAAAATATATGGGAATGCTAATAGGACAGAAAATTTAATATTTGTCAGCATATAAAAATATTTTAATATAATGCTTATTTTTTCAAAAAGCCTTAAGGAAGCCATATTTAATGTAGTGTGAATCTTTACTGTACTTGTAAAATCTAGAGCACATGCATCATTGCGGACCAAAATGTGAAGTACTAGGCTCATCATAAAACAATGGATTACTGCACAGCACAGCACAGGTTGAGCTTGCCATGTGAAATGTAGGCTCCTTTTGTAACTTGATTGTTTCTATTTTTAGTAAATAGTATTTAAGCACCTGCTTTGCTCCCTCATGATTTCAACATCTGTGGAAGGTTTCTTGTGCTTTGTCATTCAGTTAGATGCACAAGTGACAGTCTCTGACTGCTTCATTTATCACTGTACATTCCCTTCTGCATTTGGAACGGATTGTTTCAGAGGTGCAGCCTACTTTGAGTTTGGTAGGCAATTTTATGCATTGTCTGCAATGTCTTGCTTCATACTAATAAAAAAAACTTTTTGTAAAATATTTGTCAAGGTCTAAGTAATAAAACAGTTTGGAGTAGGCTTCAGCCTCTAAATTAAGATACATGCCCTTTTTCAACAGACTGAAAGCCCTATATAGTGTTCCTCTAAGGAGCATCTCAGCTGTTTGAACTGTAGTGGTTAATTTGCAGCAGAAGTCAGAATTTCTAAATTGCAAACGAGAAACATGCACTACAGCACTGACTGTTAATAAAATTCCTAATATGCTCCCTCTTCATAAAAATAAAGGATTTCTTATAACTTAATTGACTTTGTCATCTTTTTAAACTTCTCCAGAGACTGCTTTTAAACCTTGAAATTTTGCCTGCAGGCTGCTACAGAGACTCTTCTTTGTATATTACATACCACAGAAAAAAAAATATATATTTTTTAATGTATAATGCAGCATTTTGTGCTGAGGTGAACATTTAGAAATATCACACCAATAATGGTTCAAAGTGGGAGAATTTTACAGCCTGGGAGGTTTTGGATATGGGAATTTAAATTCATTAACCTTGAAGAAATCTATTTTAAATTCTGTCATTAATTTCACAAGCCAGTCATAATTTTCAATGCTATGAAGAGCCTTTTCAGTTGGGTATTAGAAGGTTGTTTTGCCTGAGAAAAAAAAAAAAAAAGATGGATCCTCCTTACTCACTGCCTTTCCCTGAGCCCCAGTGTTGTAAAAAATTGTTTGTTTATGATGCATTTGGTTCTTGCATGGTCTGAAAGTTAGTTTGCCAGTTTGAACAGCAAATACCAATATACATTAAAGAGGGAGGATGTAAGATTCTTTTTAATGTTAAATGTCTCTGTCTCATTTTTAATTATATACAGTACTTAAAAACGTGAGTAATATTTTTATCTTTGATGGCAGTTAACCATTGATTTCTTTGGCTTTAGGTTAGCACTAGGAATATTTACTATGGAATCTTCAAAGTTGTGTTGATTTCATTTTGAATAAATTTTCTTTCATTAATAGCTCATTATCAAGCTATTGTAGAGACAGTCTCTCTGTGTGATGCATTTCCTAAAAGTTAACGACATGATAAAAATTCCAATAACAAGAATTTGAACTAAGTTTGTTCAAGTCAGGAACAGGAAGAGTAGCTTGAATATATTTCCATATCCTGTCTTTTTCCTGATGTCAGGGTAGTTAGATTACGGATGAAGAACTAAGTTAATGATGGGGTTCACTAGTACACAAACTTCAGAACCAGCTGTAAGTGTTAATGAATGGCAATGAGTTCAAATGAAAATGGAACTGCTAGGTTTAACATGTAGGAAAATATTTATTTTTAGAATAAAGGTCAAATTGTAGAAGTGATGTAGTTTTCTTTTATTAATCTTTGATCCAAAGGATCAAACTTTGTGTTCTGGAAGCAAAAAGAAATAATAAAGTGGCTTTTATAGTGGTAGAATAAGGTGTTAAAGATAAAATACTTCAGTACTTTTTGAGAAGTCTGTAGTGCCCTACAGACTTTGGAAAAGACCAAATAAATGTTAAACTACAAATTTCCTTTTTTTTCCTCCCCAGTCTTTTTGTCCCATAATTCAGTATGGGACATGATATGGTGTAGTCCACCCCTTCCTGCAACAGAGCAGTAGCGATAAAGGAATTCTAGCCAAAAAAAACCCAAATAAAATTCTTCCTGAGACTGTTATTGCAAGAATGAGATTAGTTCCAAAGGAAAAAATGTTTTGTAACCTTGATCACTCTAATTTACCTGGGCTACCTCCCAGGAATCCAACTGTTTGATTTTCTGTCTATGAATGAGTTCAAAACCTTCCATATTGGAGAGGCAAGGATTAAGAAAAAATCCAGGTAAAAAAGATCCACATCAGATTTTTTTTTTAAAAAGTCTACAAAACTGCACCAACTTTAACATGTTCCCCAATAACCTGTTCTCTATTTTTCCTGCCAACAGGCACGTAAAAAATCACAAGTGTAAGCTATGAAGTAACAGGATAGTAAGCAATTTAAACTTCCATATTCAAAAAATACTTAATATTAAAGAAAGATCACCTGAAAAAAAATTGAAACTTGAAAAATGGTAGAGAATCTGAGTAATTCTGAAACGGGGTTGCTTCAGTCATATTAGAGTATTAGCAGAAAACTTCTGCATCCGTGTAATTCTTGTTAAACAATACACATTGATTTTTGTCTTGTCCTGATGCTATATTTGTATTATATCTACTCTCATAACTTCTATTAAGATTTATACTTAAAAGAATATTTTCATTTTCTTTCAGATGTTTCCTCAGCTGTTTTTTTCATTCTTTTCTGTGTTCACAGTTTAATTTAGATACACTCATAATGTCTTTATTTTTCTCTCTTCTTGTATCTCAGTAGTCTAACTGAAATCTCTCCTGTATGCAGATTGTTGTAACTGCACTCTATGATTAATTTAGTTTATTACAGTGCAAACGTACTAGAGCTTTGACTTTTTTCTGTAAATTGAGGTACAGCATGTATGAATCATATACTTGGGAGGTTTTTGTTGTCTCTTGTTTGGAAGCTATGATCAAACAAATTTTCACTGATTGGTTTATTTGTTCTAGAAGTTTCCTTTTTATTTAATGTGAATTTAACAAAAAAGCTAGGGCAAACGTACATTAGAAAGCTTAGATGTAAACCACCTTTGAAATTCCCTGATCTTCCTCAAATAAAAATCTATGCGCATTCAGGAAGGAAAAAATAAAAATTGATTGACTCTGTATGGAATCCAAGCAGTATCTGTGACATTCTGGCATGTGGAAACTGAAACAATCTCTCTTATTTGGGTGTGTTACTGGAGAGATACAAGTGGTCAATAACCTTGTTTTACCCTATCCTAAATGTCTAAAAGAGAGAAAAGAGAGAAAAATGGGGGGTGTGTGAGACAGCAGTTAGCCATAAAATTATGTTTAAAACATTTCATAAATCCATATATTTCAAAAATAGCTATAGTATTCATATATAGATTTCTTCAAAGACTTTTATTTTTTTCTAATTGGTAACATAATGTCATTTTGATCTATGAAAATTTCTGATGGAAAAATTTAGCTTTTTTTCTTATTTTCAACTAAATATTAGGTGCTCACCTATTTTGTATCATTGATTTCTTTCATTCCAAGGAGGAAAAGCAAGTCACGTGCTAAGTCTGTAAAATCAGCAGTCCTTCAGAAGGATTCTATATTTTAGCTTGCTCAGTTTAAAAGTAACATACCAAAAAAGCCTACAAGATCTACAAAACCAATGGTTATATCAAACCATTATTTGTTTATCTTCATCTACATGCAGGGATGTAAAGCTTGAATATGCACAGGTATGCAGATAGATAAACTGGAGGAAGAGCCACACCCAGACCTGTGAGTTGACTGATTTTACTCTAGAGAAAGAGTGGGAGGAGAAAGACCCAAACCTGCAGCTTCAGAACAGCTTCATTTCCCTGGTAGACTGTGAGGGAAGACTTTGTAGCTTTAAAGACTTTAAAGACATTTCAGCCAAGCCTGAAATGCAAGGCAACATCACAGGAAAGCAGCAGGCAGTAAGAGTTGGAGACTATTTCCCAAGGGGAACGGAGGCCCCCATCTGCCAGTCCTGTTTGCTCTCTAAGGAGACTTGTTGCTTGCCTGAGGCCCAGACACCAGATGATATGGAGAGACTTACGGGATGTGTCCAGCCCTTGGATTATTTCCTGCTGATGTTCATGCACATGGACGCCAGTGGTACTGTGAGCGGAGATGTCCACCACATCAAAAGTGGTTTCACAGCTCTGGGTGTGAGAGTGAAGGGCATAATAACCCACACTTCTTCTCCTCAGTCCCAATGGTTAAAGAGAAAGGCTTGATTAAGAGCAAATGGGTACTGCAGATCAATCACTGGTTGCACAGCTGGTGTCATACTTGAGATTTGACTTTTACATCATGCTATATCTTTTGAGGATTGAGGACTGCTGGACAGACCTAGTTCTTAGGGCCAAAATGTGGAAGGAAGTAGCAGTAGAAGAGGAAAGAAATAGGGGCCCTATTCTTATATTTTGTTATTTTAAAATGAAAAATTATTAATAATTTCCAAAACAGCAAGGATTTTCCTGTTTCATTAAAAAAACCCCCAACAATTATACTTTTAGTATGCAATTCAGTTTATGTCTCTTCCCTTTTTTGTTCCCTTTTTCACATATCTGATGTGGAGAACTAGTCTTCCAATAAATACCTCAACATTAGTGCATTAATGTTTTAGAAAGATTCAAGGATAGTATCACAGTTTGTCCTTGATGAACAGTGAGAAAGTCATATGTATTGGTAATTAATGAAGATTCTTCTTCTTGAGTATATGGTAATCATAACTGCCTAAGGCGGGATGGTGTGCTTATAATGACAGGAATGTCCTTTATACAAGAAGAGAAGAAAAGCACTACAGAGATAAGAAAGAATGCAGATTTAGAGAATTGTAATGACATGAAGAAAGGTGCATGTTTTCATCATTTGACAAGAGGATATGTTATTTTTTATTCTCATCTAACTTACTTTCTCTGCTAATTTGCCAAGGGGGAGGGTGCTTGAGGGGAGAGTCGTTGCATTCCACTCAAGGCTGCATGGTTCAATTTGTAGTTTTTATTCAGGATACCATGATATTACCCTTTTCATACATATTTAACATCCACGGTTCACTACCCATTTAAAAGTAATATATCTGTCCTCCTACTTGTACCCTCTAAAGAAAAAATCTCTCCACCAGGCCTGTCAACAATGAAATCCCTTGTGAGCTTTCAGTTGCAGAGGCTCTGGCAGTGGTGTTTCAACAGAATATTGGTGCTTAGAAGAACAAGAAAGCATTGGGTGTGAGGAGTTATCAGAGAACTGATCTAGTGTAATCCTAGGATCTACAGAAACTACAATATATATTCATAAAATTAGAAAAATTCATTTAACAACTAAAGATAAATGATCATGTAGAAATTGACTGAGCGACCAGAATCAAAGTGATCACTGGTTTGACATCAGTAGTGACCTGTAACAAATGGAATACCTTAAGGGTCAAAACTAGGAAATGCTGGGGTTTTTTAAGTGTTCAGCATCTTAATGTTCTGGATGATAACAGAATTCACTCTCAGCAAATGCATAAATATTACTGTATAAGGGGAGTGACTTATATACCAAATGTCAGAGATAATGTCCTGAAGGACCTTTAAAAACCTGACACCTGAGCCACCTATTAAATTTCAGCAAGGTGACTGTACATCAGTACAGGTTTGTTTACCAAACAGCTAAATAACAATGTATCATGCATGTAGGTATGATTCTGTCTTATCATCTCCCTGTCTCCACTTACTTGAAATTTAGAGACTATGTCAACTAACTGTGTAATCATTGTGTAAAACTCCTGGAAAAAGTTGTAACAGACTTCCAGAAGAACTGGCTCTGGACAAAATAAGTCAACAACATCCTGAAGTTCTGGTTTGGTTTTTTTGTTTGTTTGCGTTGGGGGTTTTGTTTGGTTGGTTGTTTTGTTTTGTTTTGTTGTTGTGTTGTTTTGTTTTGTTTTGTTTTGTTTTGGGGGGTGGGGGTCATTTCTATAGTATTTCTTGTTCTATAGAATTGGAAATATATATGATATCCCAGCTGATGACTCATATCCATTACCATCACTGGTTAGACGAGGCACTGGTCTAAGCTGAGCTTGGGGGGGGATTTCACAGAATTCTTATTAAATTGCAAATTCCTTCAGTAAATCTCTAATGCAAGCAGTCTGATTCAAAGACCATGAAAGCAGCATACAAGGAATTGAAGTGAATTATATTCCATATTAGCATCAGTTCATTGTTTATATACATGGTCAGTAACTCTGTAGCAGTAAAAAAAAAAGGTATATATATGTACATTCATATACACAAGGAGGAACATGATCAGACCTTTACTGAGGAATTGTGACATGAAATCAGAACAGTCAAATTACATCTATACAGCATCTCAAATGTAGTATAGTAAACACAGGACTTTTAGTGGAAATATTTCTTCTGAGTTCCTTATCTGAATGAGTTTTGGCCTTTTAGTTGCATGATAGAAGTTATTATTCTAAAGAGATGAAGAAGGCTTTGATTCATGTACACTGATCTATACCAATGAATTAACGGGGAAAGAAAATTATCCAGTATATATCTAGTAATGTGTAAGCTATAGTTCATGACAGGGAACTCCACACATTGTTTCTCAAAAGAACTTGGATGTGACAGGAAAAAGTTAACAGAATGTTCCCAGTGTGACACTAACCAAAGGTGCTAATACATGGTATGAACAGGGTGATACTGGATATCAGTATAGTGGTTATATAATCTGCATATTTCCTAGCATTGAATATGGTGGATTATCTGTACTTAATATGCAGGAATGATATGGAAAAATTAAGAGAGGGTTGTAGAAAGAAGCACAAAACTGAAGATTTACTCTTGAAGTACTAACAAAATTAGTGTAATCATTATGCAAAATGAATTAGTGGAAGAAAACCATGATTGGTATAGGCTATATTTGTTTTTAAAAATGTTTTGGCACAAAACAAATATGTATTGGTATGTAAATGTTGATGTTGAGTCTCATTTTATGTCCATCATATCCTGTTAGAAGATTTCACATTAGTTTTAATTTGGTCTCTTATGTGGTAAATCCCTACTATACATGTAATTCAAAGCTTTCAGAAGAGCTGTCATATCATAAACCTTTTCTTCAAGTGTGGGCTCTTTGGAGAATCTCTCTGGATGCCTCACATTCTATTTTCTCCTGTCTCATGAAGATGGTGACAGCAGATCAAGAGACATGTCTGTTGTCCCCATCATCATTGCCTATACAAATACTAATGTGCCAAATCTTTAGATCAGATCCTGTGAAATTTTCAAGTGATCCAATGTGCCTGCTGTCTCTTCCACCTTCCCACTGTTTGGCTCTACTCAGCAAGAGGCACCCTAGACAGGCTGTGGGAGATTTAATCTGAACACCCAGGCCACAGGACACCTTCCTGGAACAGAGCAGATGATGGTATAAGGAAGGTAACTTAAACGAGAAACTGATGCTACAACAACATTACCTGTGACATTTTGGTGATGCTGTTCTGCCTTGTGGTAGATGCTGTTTGTCCCTGTGCCACTGAGTCCTGAGACTGTCATCTGACAGGAATAAATATATGAATGGTAGAGGAAAAGGTTTAAGATGGCATTAAATTAGCAAAAAAATTGGAACAGAAGCAGATGTCTGGGAGAAAAATGTGATGGCCAAAATCATCATCATCATCATCATCCTCATCACGTTAGCCAACATGATTCCCTAGAAACTAATTCTGGAAAGTCTTGCCTATTATGGTATAACTAAAGGGACAAACAATACACTTGTAGTGGTGGTAAGAATGAAATAATCTTAGCAATTGCCATATTTTCCAGATCCAGCAGTCCCCTCTCCTCCAGGAGATCTTAATACCTAAAGGACTTGGAAAGCTTTGTAGACTAGGACTGCAATTAGCTGATCAGACTGATCTCCACTTCTTCCTATTGTGGTCTTATTATTGTTTCCTGGAAGCATGGTTTGGCAGCTCTGTCACCACCATTGTCACCTATCCAGTACATCCTGCTTCTGAATTTCCATCTGATTTCCATGTGGACCCCAAACTATTAATCCTGATGAACATCCTGCATAACACCTGTGATGACAAGCTCAGTTGTCTCCCTCGTCTGTCTTCTCTGCCCAGGTCACCCCGTGGGTACGGGGGCACTACAAGGGATTCAGGATGGCTTTTCTGGTCCAAGCTGCCTCCTTTTTCTGGTAACACGGGGACAAATCAGCAGGGAGCACACAGATGCTGCAAAATCTCTTCATCAGAGGTGGGCAGAAGAATAAGCCTGTCAGTCCTTAAGTATCTTTGAAGACACAATACATTAACTTTCTGTCTAATGTCATCTTTTCCACAGATCACAGTTACTGAAGAACACGGTTTCTGCAGATCATAAACCTGATCAGTTTCTGTGAGGGATGGTTGGAAATGAGCTCTGAATAAAATAGGTAGATGAGGAAGGATTAGTGGCACCTCCAAGACTTGAGGGCTGGAAGCATTATGAAGACACTTGCTCTCTATATATCAAAGAAAAACAGTTTTTGAAGTCCAAAGGTTTTGAAGACTCAAGTGCACTTGCATGATAGATAAGAAGTACTTTGATGTTCATTGAGTGCAGGCATTTATTGGTTTAATTTCCTCTGGAAGGGGTTGGGGGTGTGGGTGGAGTGTGTGTATGTTAATATGTGGTCTGAAGCAGCTTTGAGAATTAACTCAGCACATAATAAGTGAAGCAATTTTCTTCAAAAGCTCATTACTGCTCCCATCTAGACTGCAAATGTAGACATAGTCTTAGACAACTTATTTGATTCTAGAAACTTAATACTTGTCTTCTAATGTCTCTAGACTGCCTTTTCCCCCCAGCTTTTCTATCTGCTGCTGTGAAAGCAATAAATTATGTTTGAGTTTGTGGTTTTAATTGATTGCTTGTTTATGGTGAAGGTGGTTAGATTTCATGCAGTCAGATTCTAATATCAGGGCTTTGGGAAATATATAAAAAACATAATATCAGGCTACCTTTGCGGAGAATAAACAAGTACATAGTTCTCCTGGAGACACATTGTATCATTTGAACTAGCTCATACTTCTAGTGTTCTGCTGGTTGATGCCTTTACTGATTTATGGCAAATACAATTAAGATGCCTTTCAATATTTAGTTAAAAATACAAATGGTTTATGAAGAGAAAACAGAAAAAAACCCACAAAAACACAGAAAAAGAAAGAAAACCCCTTAAAGATTCCACTTTCCTAGCTTTAACTGCTTCAGGGAGTTTTTATTTTGTTTGTTTTAATATTGAGGGTAAATAAGCTTTTCCTGCAGAGCAGTTCTGCCAGCATATGTACCTGTACTAAATGAAGGTGAGGTGAAAAGGAGTAATCAGTAATACACAGGATGAAATGAAGTCTGCCTCTAGGCATGTTTATATATGCAAATTAAGCAATAGAATATTTCAAGGGCTTTTGCTAAGTGTTTTGGAAAACAAAAACTTGTGGACTCTTTTGTAAGGGTCAATTCTGAATGAGGCATTTGAACACACAAGTTTAGTACATTTCCAAAACTCAAGAACCCTTCTGTTTTTATATTTCCTTCCAAAGAATACATATCAGTTTTTAACCATTGGAATATGACACGCAAATATGTAAAAGTGAATGGAAATATTTATTGTACATGTACTGAAAGAGCCAACACAACCTAGGATTTGGCTGGACAGGGTGCTGGACCATCTTATCTAGACTGTACTTTTGCCAAGAAAGTTTGGACCAGATGATTCTTGAGGACCCTTCCAACCTGGTATGTTACAGATCTGTGATTTGAAAGGGTCCAGCTTTAACAGTATTTGGTATTTTAATAATATTCATTTATTTTTACATTTTTAAATTAATTTTCTGATAACATATTTAAGAAGGGATGGAGAGAGCTGCAGTGCAACTGCATTCAGAGAAAAGAGGAGTGAGCTTATGTGAGAGAAAGAGCTCTACAGACAGCAAGGCCAGTGAAAAATGAGGAGGAGGAATGAGGATGTTCTAGACATCAGAGAAGAGTGGTGAAAACCATGGTGAAGCAGCTATACCCCTGCAGCCCATGAACATCCGTGGGGGAGCTTCATCAACTGCAGCCCCTGGAGGACCACTTTGGAGCAGGGGGATGCCCAAAGGAGATTGTGACCCTGTGGGAAGCCTGAACTGGGACCAGGTTTCCGGAAAGACCTGTGGACCTTTGGAGATAGGCGCCCATGATGGAGCAGATTTGCTATCAGGGCTTGTGACCTCATGGAACAGACCCACAGTGGAGAAGTTTGTAAAGTATTGTAGCCTCTGGGAAGGATTTATATTGCAGAAGTTCGTGGAGGACTGTCTGGAGCAGAGGAAGCGTGAGAAGTCCTCTTCCTGAAGGGAAAGGGGTGGCAGAGACAACGTGATGGACTGATTGCAACTCCCATTCCCCTGTCCCTCTGCATTGCAGAAAGGGAGGAGGCAGACAAAATAGAGAGTGAAGGAGACAGGCAGAGGGAAAGCATTATAAGATTTGGACTCATTACCCTACTCTGATTTGGGTGGTAATAAATTAAACTAATTTTTCTAAGCTAAGACTGTTTTGCCTGTGGTGGTATTTGGTGAGTGATCTCTCCCTGTCCTTATGTATGCCCTTATGTCCAGCCAGGGTCAAACATCACACAGTACTTACTGAACCCAATCAAATGCTTCATACTTCGAGGGGAAGGGACAAATATGAAAGTAAAGCAAGACAGTGCTATATATTAAAAAAAACTGAAGAATCACCTCAATTGAAAATGTTTTAAAAGCTTTAGAGCTTTACAGCGACAGACCTCATAGGCCACACAGCCTGTGTGAAATTGGATTCCATGTGATTATTTCTGGGCAATAATTCAGAGCAAATAACATCAAGAAAGCCTTGCATAAATCCTGACAGAAAAAGTGGATTTAAATCAAACTAATAGGTTGCAAAACATATGAAATATGCTTTGTACTGTGCCTTGGAGACACATGGCCAAATCCATATTCAAAAAGTAAAAACAAACCAGAGTGATTTGAAGAATAAATCACTTGTCATCGTGATCTTTAAAAATGCCAGAATTTAATGCAAAAATATAATCCTAACATTTATTGCAGCAAAAATAAATGTCAACATATTAGACTTAACTGGTTAAGCCTTGTGGTAGCATTTCTACAAAGTGAAAGGAACATGACAAGTTGTATTTCACATTTTTTAGAATAAGATTTGGTCTTCTTTATCATAAGCAGTAGATTTAAACACTTTATTTTAATTTACTTCACAGTATTGAGAAAAACATTGACTCAGATAAGAAGTGGAATACCATATACACTTTTCTCTGAAGCAATCAATCAACTTTAGAAGCTAAATATGTAATATGACAACACTAGAGTTTTGCAGTGGAATACAAAATGTAACATAAAATGTTTGTGACATTTCGCAGACACTGCTTAGAAACATATCTGCTGTAGCTAGAACATCATAAAAGTTATAGTTTACTATTGGTTATAAAAGGTATAGCTCCATAAACATGTAATTACACATTACTGTACAGAAGGACTATAACTGGGAGCATCTTTTGAGTGCTGCTAGGTACATAGCCAGACACAATCACTGTTCTAGTTCCTTCTCAAACCTTGATTTTTGTGTAACACTTGTGTGCTCTTCCTCTCCTTCCATTACTTATAATACTATGCTTTGCAAGCTGTGTTACTACACATTACTAACATAAATACGTTTAAAAAAAATAGGCATCATAGAGAGTTTTTAAAACCTTGTATTTGTAATAGATAATCCAAATTCGTTGGAAATGAACATATTTCTTCTAGTTATAGCAGTGTTAGCTTAGCCTTCAAGGGATTTTAAATTATTATTTGTTGCCTCACAGATTAATGTATTTAGATAATTATCTTTCAGACAAAGAAATATTTGCATATGTCTATAATAATAAAACAACAGAAATATCAAAATATCAATATGATAACTGCATTAAATATCTATATGAAGTAACACTGTAAAAAGTTTATAATTGAAACTCTAGAAAATACTTCAAATTTATATTTAAATTTTCAAAGTTTAAGCATTTAGAAGATGACAGATTTGTACTTCTTCATGCCATATTACTTCAACCACTCAGTGTTTTCCATCTGATAATGTCAGAGGTAGTTATCTCTTTAAGAGAAAAAGAGAATGGCAAATATGGTCAATGCAATTAAAGAAAAAAGTAATAGAGTATTGTCAGAGTACTCTATTGTTATCTCTATGATAATTACTTTTTAGTACAAACTGTCCATTTTAAAGCATTAAATTTATTTTTGTCGTGATACATAACAATATAACATCTCCTAGTTTTGCTTTATGTTTTCTTTTAAATGTTCAGAGTTCAGGTTTTTTTGAAAAGACAATGACAGAAAGAAATATATCTAATAGTCTCCTGATGGTTGAGGGAAGATTGTGTATGTTACATAAAAGAATCTACTCTGCAGTTTGCCATCTCTCTTGCTCCAGGAGTGGCTGCAAAACAATCCTGCATGTGGCAGAGCTGCCAGGAGTCACTGATGTGTCTGACTGGTGTTGCTGCTGGTGCTGGTCTTGTTGGAACCCTCTGAAAAACCTAAAAGATTTACCAGAGTAGATGAGAGGAAAACCTAGAGAGAGAAAAGAGAGTGCTGGAGTATGAAGTGGTCTCTAGTAACACAGATAAGCCCATTAAAAGAGTCCAGAGTAACAATTGGTCCTTTTTACTAAAGCTAAGAGGTACAGGTAATAGAAATCTACCAAAAGGCCAGTTTTTTAGTAAATGGGTTAAAAAGACTCTGCCTTAGAGCAGAGTATGATCACGTGACAAATTCAGAAGATCCAAGATTATTTTAAAAGACTTTTTTTCCTAATATCAAACATAAACATTTGTCCCAATCTTTTCACTGAAACAAACTAAATTATTTTAGTTTTCACATGGTTTTCAAGCTTGCATAGGTTTGGTTAGTAAGAGGTAGGAGCCAACTGAATTTTTATGGATTTGTCCACGTAACTGGATACGTCAATTATCCTATATAGGGACTGAAGGAAGCACTCTCCTTTTTGGTACACATAGGCAGAAAAGCTGGTATGAACTAAGTGCTAGATCTAATGGAAAGCTTTACAGGCTCTGCAAGTGCTTATTTTTGAGAAGACTCTCATATAGATCATCTCCCACACTGCTTTGGCAATTGGCATAGATCAGCTTTGGCTCTCAGGCATTTTAATGAATTTAACTCCCTTGAAAAGCAACTTCTAGAATGGGCCCTATAACAGATACGTTACATCCTTTGTTGTTTGTAGGGGGCTTTAACACCTTGATATGCAAATTCCTCCTTTTTATTCATATAAAATACTATATGATATAAAATGCATGCCATATACTTCACATACCAGTAAAATAAGAATAAGACAAAAATGTATGATTGCATACTTAACTCTGAAAAGGATGTGCTAAGAAAAGGAGTAGTAGCATACATTGATTATTGCATTTAAATTTGAAACTAGTTACCATTTTTGATAATAAATAAGGCTCACAATTGTTTAAGTATTATGTGACTTTGTATAAATAATAAAAATGACAAAAAATCTAATTACATGCATTAAAATTATGCTGCAATCAAAGAGTTATAAGATAACATAATATTCTTTTTTAGAGGAAATCAAGTTTCTCTTTCAGTGGAATCTTAATTCTGCCTAGATTTTATATCCTTCAACTTCCAGATACATAAAGGTGTTTATAGACCTGAAACTGGTAGCCACTTAAAAATGTTTAAAAATTTCTACAGAAAAAAAAATTATTGGGCTTTTGACATATCACAAACTACATATACTTCTGCTCATATACTTTTGTAGGTTACATGAAAAATTCTCCTTATTTTCCTCTCCAAAGAATCCCCATTGTATTTTTATCTCCTCATAAAACATTCAGTAAAGCAAACAGAATATTCAGGTAGCAATATTCTATTTTATGTTTCCTGTACTTTGTAAAAGAGCTTTTTTTATTTTGATTTATGTTTCATTGCCCCCTGCTGTTTGATAAAGATTTTTTATTTTTTTTTTAGAATCAACATCTCCATCTCAGTCTACTTTCTTTTCTAATGAAAAAGGAATTGGATTTGAAATCATCTCCTCTAGTTATGATCTCAGATTCAATATGCACATTTTTTTAACCTGAAAGACAGAAGCATTCAAATAGTGCAGTCATTCAATTAAACTATTATGGAAGTGCTACAAAATGAAAAAAGTGCATTTCAGGGCCGTTTCCTGTCTCATACAAAATAATGAGAAGCTTAAATAGCGTTTTCACATGCAGTGTTTCATCCCTTTTTATTCACTGTCTTGAGATACAGAATGCCTCATGTGAAAAAGTTTTCCTTACATATGCAGATCTATCAGCCCCTACTCCATGAGGAGGATTCTCTGTTGCTTGATGAGACTTTTCACTTAGATATTCTCATCACCTGTCTCAACATAGTTCTTTTGATTTTAAAAATTATTTACCTGAAAAAGCTGAAGCCCTTACTGATGTTCATTTTTTTCTTCTGGAAGTTACACAGAAATTTTGCCCAAGCAATACTTTTTCACACTGATAGGAATATCTGCAAGACTTCTCTAATGGGATCTTAATATTACAAACCTAGATATGGCAGACATTCACTGCATCCACCAGCAAAAAATCTGTGTCTGTTTACCCTATGAATGGTTCCCTTCTTCAATTAATCTCTCTCATGCCAGGAGAGCAATGGCTCTACCAAAATGACTTTTAATTTTTTTTAAATAAATGAGATATATAGACAGTAACAGTGAAAGCTTTATGCAAAAGGCTTCCATAAGTCACAAAATCTCACCAGTATCATTAGAATTGTGGGACTATATTTAAAGTTGTGGTTTTACTTTAAAAAATGATTTTGGCAAAGTTACTTGGGCTTTTAACCCAAACCCACAATATCCTGTAAGGCAACTGAAGCCCAATGCAGAAGTGACATTTGTACTACTGCCACTACACCTGAGGGGTAGATCTACCAACATGAAGGGGAGCCTGAAGACAGGCTTAAATCTGGTCTATCTTGGTTGATGAGGTAGCCTGAATTAAAACCTCTGGTATCTGGCTGCACCAAACAGAGAGAGTGTGACTTACCCACAACACCTTCTTCTAGTAATATGTCATTTTATTTCAGTTTGTCAGAGGCAAACTAAGAACACAGGCAATTAATTAGCTCAGATGACTTGGATGACTGGATAATTTGTCTGAGCCCTGAGGCTTCTTATTAAATATCCACAGTTTATAATGTAGTACAGAGCTGGAATACCAAAGCCAGATCAGATGCTGTGTAGGTGTGTTACATCAGTATAAACACTCAGCTCTATACAAGTTAATTTAGAATATTCCTTGCTTAAGGGAAGAAGTAGTTACAGATAGAACCACAAATGCATATTTTTCTGCTTCTCAGCTAATCAGAATCACAAGTCCTTTTTGTGCAAAAGATTTATAGCCTCTATCTGCCCACATCACAGAGAAGTGAGGAACTAAGCTGATTGCACAAAAAATTACTTCAAAATTACCAAATGCCAGAAAGTTTTACTTCAAAAAGGATTTTTTGTATTTTAGTAAGGGTTTTGATACTGACACTCAAAGTATCCCTCTGAACAAGTTGTCCGACTGTGGGATGGGCAGGTCAATGGTGTGCTGGCCAGGACTGAACAAAAAGGCTCAAAGGTTTGTAATAGGTGGGGCTACAGCTGGCTGGGCATTAGTGGTGTTCTGCAGACTTCAGTTCAGACTTCCTCCTAATAGAGAACTTGAATGCAGCTTGTAGTGAAAGGAGTTGAGGGATAACATCATTGGTCTCTGCATCTTCCTGAAGAGGGGAAGGGAGATGGAGGTGCTGAGCTCTGCTTCCTGTGACCCACAGATAGGACATATGTGTATTAATCAAAGCTGCAGCAGGGGAGGTTCAGACTGAATATTAGGAAGCATTTCTTTATTGAGAGGATGATCAAACCTTGGATCAGGCTTAGTAGAAAGGTCCCAAGCTGGTCAGTGTTAAAGAGGCATTGTATCTTAATAACATCCTTTAACTTTTGGTCAGCCTTGAAATGATCAGGCAGTTGGACTAGATAATCACTGTAGATCCTTCCAATGAAAATATTCTATTCTATTCTATTCTATTCTATTCTATTCTATTCTATTCTATTCTATTCTATTCTATTCTATTCTATTCTATTCTCACTCACCCAGCCAGCTTCTATGTTTTGTCTGCAAGAAATGAAAAGGAGCTCAAGACAAAAAAACAAAACAGAGAAAGTCTCTGAAAGAGAATGAGAGCATAAGTTCAAAAGAGAAAAAAAGAATGTTTAGGCTGGTGGAAGACTATAGTGACATGCTTTCATGGGGGAAGGTAGAAGTAAAAAAAAAAAAACAAACTTTGGAGAAAGAGGAAGGTGACAATAGGAATTTGGGAGAGAAAAGAAGAAGACAAATGGATCCAGAGGCATGTACATACTCAACAGCAGAAAACAAACAAACAAACAGATAAACAAACAAACAAAAAAAAACCCACCAAAAAACTGTAGTCCAAGGTCTAGCACTGGAAACTTTAGTAATAGTATTGTTATGAATTTATGAGTCTGTAACTTGTTTCTCTTACAACACTCCCATCCACTCATACATATCCACATATTTCAGCTTTGTTTTCCAACACACCCCACTAGATCCAAAGTTCATATCCATAAAATAAGAAAATGTGTATTTACTTCTCCAGAAATTTCTCCTACAAACTTTATTCTGGTTAGTGTTGTTTGTTTTTCCTGAAACAGTACACAATGTGTTATAATGTTTTCAAATTTTGTGTAAAATATCTTGGTATTATTACCAACTAAGAATTTGTTTGCAGTCTTGTCCACAGCTGGAAATTGTTGATGGAAAAGCCTGAATGACAAATTATCGTTGTTATTTATATAGAAAGATTTAGCATGTTACTACAAATCAATGATGTTAATGTTTTTCTCTAAATATTCTGGCAGCAGCACTTTTTGTTTTTATGTTAATTGAATCTTATTTTTAAGTTCTGGAATCCATTTATGCAATTATTTAGCAATGTAGCTATTGGCTATGAAACTTATCTCACTTCCAGCTTATTTATAACTTATAGATAAGCCCCATGCTGCACAGGTCTATCTAAGATAGATCTTAAGTGTGCATTTTCACATTTGGGATAATTTTCTAGTGAGTTGTCTTCTTCAGTGACACACTGCTCTTGATTTTTCATCCTGATCACTACCTTCATTTATTTTGTAAACTTTTCACAACTTTTTGAAATATGGGTTCTGTCTGGTTTTCTTCCTAGATATTTGACAGTTTTCCCTGAACTATATTCTTAGCAGATACCTTTTTGTGCCACTTTAACACCCCAATATTTTATCACTTTACCATCCCACTACTTTTCTTTGTGTCTCATAGGGGTCTGTCTCTTAAGGGTCTTAAAAAAGTTGTATGTTCTTTATATATCCATACTTATTGGTTTTACTCATTCTAGATTATAGCACAAGTGCCAGAGATAATTTCCTTTTACCAATATATATTCAAAATAAATTAGGTTAAATATGTACCAAATCTGAGGCTGTCAGCTGTGGATGTTATACAATACCATGAAGATTACTGATTAATTTTGTAGATATGAAGAATTCTATACCACAGCCATTCTTTGATGCTAGTTGCAAATTTTCCTATTCTTTAACAAAGTTGAATGAAGTAGAAAATCTTATTTTTTATAGAAATGGAAAAAGTAATGAGAAGAACTGCTTCTGTAGAGGTTTTGTTCCTCTCAGGCACGTTCTTCTCTCTTGCAGTGCACCTGAGGTCTCGTAGTCTTCCCTAACAATGCCAATTGTTCCAGCTTATTGGGCTGCTCATAGAAACAATAACAAGCTGTTTCCAGAATGTAATTTGGCACAATATTTTATTATCAAAATAATTATGGAAGAATGCTTGTTATGTACTTATGAGATATAAGGACATATCTGAAACATTTCTCACCTCACACAACCTATTCCCAAAGAAGAAATTACACACAATCCTATATAAATATGTAAAAAAAAAAATCCTTGATGATATACAATAACAATACACTAATATAGATATTATATATCTGCTATTGAAGGTTGCACTTCAGAGATTTTTTTTCCTTTTCTATTATTTGCAGTAGAAAAACCATTTTTTTCATAAAGACAAACAAAAAAAGTCACAATAAAGCAGCTCAAACATAGCAATATGTTTGACATGCAAGGTAAAGAATATGTTTGAGGCAAATCAGAACCAGTCCATGTTAATGACTGCTAATTAGATTCTTTGATAAAATACATACATACCTGGATACCTTCATAAAATGGGGCAAAAGGCAAATACACCTCTTATTATTGTTTTCTAAAATTCTGATCCAGATCACAACCCTACTATTCTACATAAACTCCAAATAAGCATTAGGAAATAATCTTGGTTTCAACGTGCCATAATGTAATCAACACAGGAAAGAAAACCAGAGAAAAATCATTCTCACTTGTGAGGTTAGACAATAGTGGTTCACAGAAGTTTCACAGACAGGTAATAGAAAGAGCATCTTATTTCCAAAAGGGATTCAAACTTGTAGTTACCTGTAACTTATACTCACGTAGAAGGAGAAAAACTATTAGCCTTCCATACATACTAAGAGAAAATATATCACATTATTTTTTTTTTCACACTTATCTGCAGATATTTTAGTTCTGTAAACAAGATTAGGCTCCTTTTACAGAAGCCAAACAGCATTGTTTCAAAGCTAAGGGGGAATGGTTTCAAAATTAAAGAAAGCAGGTTTAGATTAGCTATTAGGAAAAAATTCTTTACTGTGAGAGTAGGGAAGCATTGGAAGAGGTTGCCCAGAGAAGTGAGTGTCCCATCCTAGAGGTGTTCAAGGCCAGGTTGGATGGAGCTCTGAGCAACAAGGTCTAGTAAATGTTGTCACTGCCCATGGCAGTGTGGTTGGAATTAGATGACCTTTAATGTCCCTTCCAACCCAGGCCATTCTATGATTCTATGAATATTGACTTCCACATATGCATCTCATTATTGTATTTTTCTTCTGCCTGACAGCTGTAGGATCAGGAGAAGTAATAAGCTGAAATAAGTAGGAACACTGGCACAGTCTTGCCTCACAATACATTGATTGAGAAATGACTCCCAACTCAGAGAGTGCTTCCACCAGATGATTAAAGGCAGATAGCCCAGATGTTCAGATTTAACTCACAGTTTTATTTAAACCGTTCAGTTTGAAAGATGAATGCCCATTTTACCTGGACTGTTGTTCACAGTCATGCTTTCATCTCTTTGCAATATTTTCAGGATGATAACAGATGTGTGAAAATAAAATTTGAACCACACTATTCTGGCAAGTTCAAGCACTGAGCCAAAACCAAGTAAGTCTGTTCAGAAATCTCTGCTTCTTAAGTTTTACATGAATTTTCAAGAGTTTCATCACAAAATCAGAGAATTCTCAGGTTTGAAAAAGACTTCTGGAAATCATCTAGTCCAACTCCCCAATAAGGCAGGTTCATGTTTGTTTGTTTGTTTGTTTGTTCAATTTATGTGTTGATAGTAGAATTCATTAGAAATGTGGGGGTTTTTATTTTGGATTTGGGTGAAAAGCTGATTGACTTTTATCTGTGGAAGATGCACTAAATGCACAGCCATGTTATGTGTGCCAAGGAAAAAAGGAGCACTTGTGGATGCTTATATATTTATTTTTACATACACATCTGTATCTATGTATATATGTAAAATTTGTAGACACATATATGCATTCTGCTATTTGCCTGTGTGTATAGAAACCTGGAAAGAGTGAGAAAAACCATGAGAAAAACATGGTTTCTGTACAAATGCAATAAAGAATGTAATAAATATTAAGAAAGTGAGGCAGCTGTATACCGTTTCTCATTATCTTCACCATTCAATGCATAATTCTAATATGTTTTTCTTCTCAGTGTCAAAGGTTAACCCTGAATATAAAATTATTATTTTATTCATGATGTTCTCCTTCAGCATTGTACTATATGAGTTTTCACCATATCCTCTTTGTGAGTTGAAATACTTACTGCAGTTACAAAACTGCACAAGCCTTTCACAAACTCAGTCACAGTGAGAATTAGTCCTCATGACGGTCTCGTTCCCATGCCTTTGTTGATTCTTCCAACTGCACAGATCAGTGTCTCTACCCCATGGTTTTGTTTGTTGTCTCTTATTCAGAAAGACCCTCTTTTAGGTAGAACTAGCTATTCATCCAGAAAAAGGTATTACAACTACAAATTGCAAAGGTTCCATTTTAGGTGACTTGATTGGTCTTGAGGCGGTGACAGATCCTTATCTTTCTATATGATTTTAACAACTGGATCTTTCTGTTGATTGATCAGTTGTTAATATACTTACTACACTCTCTGTGTAACATTCTGACTTGCAAAGGAAAACCTGTAGTACTTAGTCATGATGACCTGTATACTGAAGTCTCATTTCACCTTAAATTTTCTCACTGTTACAATTCCAGAGAACAAAGCCTATGATACTTACATCCTTTCTTCTGTAAATGTGGTAGACTGATCTTGACCAGTAACCTGAGGTGGGTTGACCTTGGTAGACTGCCAGGTACTCAGTAGGGTTCTCTATCCATCCTCTCCACAAACAAGACGGGAGAGAAAATATAACAAAAAGCTCATGCCAAGGAGCTCACTAAGCAATTACAGTCACGTGCCGCACAACCGAGAGACAAGATTTCAAAAGAGGGTGTGCAAAAGTAATCCAAGCACAGATCCTTAAGCCAAAGCTTGAGCAAAAATAACTCGAGTTTGAATTGAAATCAGTTTATTGAAGTCTAAGCTGAAGACTAAGCTGAAGTCAGAGTAAAAAGGAAATGAAGTCAGGTATTATTCTCACAGTACAGTGTTATGTACTTGTTACAGCTCAAATAGGCCACAGCCCTAAGCAGTCACATCCTTAAGCAAGAATTTCCCACAAATTATGGATAGCCTATTGTTTGCATTATTTGGCAGCCTTTACAAAACTACATAGTTTCAAAGACCTTGATAGTTACATATGCAGTTCTTTTCCCAGTTCTTTTTCATATCTGTGGTCGCTTACACCATGGTTTGTATTTTACCAAGGCCAGGATATCTGTGCTTTCTGTTCTGTCTCTCATCTGTTTTCCCATAGTCAGGGGTAGATTAGACTGTGCTTGGGTGAAGTTAGTTTAGTTTAGCAGTTAGCAGTTAATAAAAGAGTAGGATAATAAGAAGTAAGAACAAATCAAAAAATATCTTCAAACATCTTCCCCACATCCCTTCCAGACACAGCTTCACTCTCATCTTCTCTACCTTCTTCTCTCTGGTGGTGCAGAGGAATTGGGAATGGGAGTTGTGATCATTTTGTCATAAATCCTGCCAGGAGCCTGCTCCAGCCAGGCTTTACTTGAGTCACAGCTTACTGGGAAGATTTTATAACTTCATCCTACCCAGACCCAGTACAGTTAACAATGAGATACATGACTAGAAGTGCTGTGCTTTTTTTTTTTTTTCACAACCAGAGATTATGCTCCATAAAAAAAAAAAAAAATCATTAGAGTGTTATTTAAAAATTATATGTCATTATTAAATTAAATAAATGAGCAAGTCAAGAACATTTAGAATGATAGAATCTGCCACCATGAAATATTCTAAATCATGTTAAATGCAAAGTTATTTTTCAAATGTTTCTGATAGGAAGAGATATGTAATTCTTTGAATTCCTGAAAATAAAAAAATAAATAACTTAAAAGAAAAAAAATCAACAACGGCAAAATAAACCCAACCAAACACAAACTTCAGGAAAACTTCAGCAAACTTTTGTAATTTTTTTTCTTTCCCCAAAGTACTGATTATTTTGTGACAGTCAAACAAAATAGATTTTGTAAAATTCTGGAAGAAAATGACAGTATTACTGGTTTGTAATGATGATATAGAGTGATCTTTTTTTTTTTTTTTTTTTTTTTTTTTGCAAATACTAGAATATGTGGTTTCTCATTTTTCCTAAGTTGAAATTCACTAGGGATTTAAGAATGTATTTAAAACTATAATTGCAGATGAAGTCCTCACGTTCTGAAAGCCAGGACACAGATGCCAATAACAAAGAAGATGGCACCAAGCTATGCCAGGGAGCATGAGAGAGTAGAAACACAAAGATGCTGACAATGACCCAAAGAGCAAGGCTGAAGCACACTTGGTGATACATAAGAGCTGTATCTCTTAGAGTATGTTCATGACTGAAAAGAAGCTACTGAAAATAGAATTACAAGAAATGTAACACTTTAGGTTTCCAACATTAAAGTTCATATGTTCTCACACTTTTTAATGCTATGGAAATTGAGATTTACATGGAGCAAATCTTATGCAAAATTTATAGACTATAAATTTTTGCCACAAGCAATAGGTAAAAAACGATTGAACAAACCTCCCTCCCCAAGATTAACAGGGATGTAGAAAAAACATTTAAGATCTGAATTTCTGTTTAAACACAGAACCTAAGTCCAGGGTTTCTGAAGTTTAAAGTGTTTTCCATTTATGAGCTTTCTTTCCAAGCAGAGAACATAGAGTGCATGTTAATCTTTGTCTACACTAAATGTGTGTGTTTATATGAGAAAAGGGACTTCTCATAGCAAGAATGTACATGGAAACTTCAAAATTGAAGGAAGCTTGTCTTTCCTTGCCTTTTTTAAGATTTTCAGCTGAAATGAGAGCTGTTCAGTGTTTTTCTCATCCTCTTTTCTCTGGCTCTGTTTCTAAAGTTTGAACTTATCATAAGTGGTTCTCTTTTTGATTAATTTGAAATACATGGGAGTATTAACATTAAATGTACATATAACTGTTAAGGAGGAATAAAAATATTGGCTTCTTCACAAGCCTACATCTAAGTACCACGGCAATCACTGACTCAAACTCTGCTCTTATAGGTATGCATAAACAAAGGAGACTGAGGGAAAACTTCATTGTAATCTAAAACTTCCTTGTAGGGGTAAGATGAGGGGCAGGCACTGATCTCTTCGCTGTGGTGATCAGTGACAGGACCCAAGGAACTGGCATGAAGTTGTGTCAGGGGAGGTTTAGGTTGGATATCAGGAAAAAGTTCTTCACCCAGAGGATGGTTGGGCACTGGAACAGGCTCCCCAGGGAAGTGGTCACAGCACCAAGCCTGACAGAGTTCCAGAAGTGTTCGAGCAATGCTCTCAGGCACATCCTGTGACTCTTGGGAATGGTACTGTACAGGGCCAGGAGTTAGACTCAGTGATCTTTGTGGGTCCCTTTCAGTTCAGTTAATTTTATGATTCTGTGATTTGCAATCTGGTAGTCCTGAAACAGTAATTTGCTGGTGTTAGGTGTAAAATATAATAAAAAGTAAGGAATCTCTCAAAATTTGTTTATTAGTGACAGGTCAAACTCAAATCTTTAGTCCATTTTCTTGACCTGACCTTCATTGACACTAATAGTAACAGAAGAAAATTTCTCAAAAATACTTTATAAGGTTAATAATGAAAATCAAAGAAACAGTGAGGATATCAACAAAAAACCGAGCTTTTCATTTGTTGTTGTTGTTGTTTGTTTTTAATTACTTTTTCAATCCTATACTTGTTCTTTTATAACGTTTCTTCTAGAGCACTTTCAGTAGCAATTTTTTTTTCTGCTGGATTATATAGTCCTGAAGACTTCCTACTCACTTGCAGTGGCACCTATACATTCAATAAGATTTTATGTAAAAATTAAAACCAAATGGAATTCTGTCTATATTCCTAATTTATGGAAAGAATTTCCAGATTTTGAACAACTGTTTGTATAATATAAAAATTAAATGCTGTCTTTCAATTTTTTTTAATGGGTTTAAGGTCCAGAATGTGCTAATTTATTTTTTACCACAGTGTTTTTGAGTGAAAAAAATCAAAGATATTTCTGTATTCATGAGAAGAAATCACAGTCTTTGCAACTGTCCCATAGAGAAACTTGTATTTACAGTGATACTCCCTCTGCACTCTGTACTTCACTTGAGGGATAATCTGTGGTACATTGAAGAAGTGATTTTCCAGAACCTCAAACTAGCTGATTTTAAACATAAATCTTCTCATAAGAGCTAATTTGCAATTTAGATTAACATGAAAAGAAAAAGAATCAGTATTGCTATTTAGGAAAAACTAAAACTGAGACTTCTCCTTTTCTTTGAGTAGCTAATTTCTAGGGCAACTTAGTGATAACTCTCATAAAAATGAGTGCTTCCATCAAAGTGTTACAAAATTGCAGTGAAAACAATTAAGAATTTCACATTGTCTTTTGTTAAGTATTTTATTGAGATATGAAGGTTTTGATCAGAAAAGGAGCACAGATTACTTGTATTGCTACACTGAATTGCACATTATCACAAAAATACAGTATCATGACATTGTTTAGAATTAAACTGAAAATGGCAGGTAAACTAGTTTCTAAGTATAGTTTTTCCTTAAAGGTATTTTTAAATTGACTTACCAAAGCTAAAGTACAATAAAGGACTTAAGGTCATGGTTGATAAGCAGCTGACCATTTGATCTCTTTCTAGTGCTGTAACACTGGAGGCCAACACAATTTATATGTATTAATTATATTTAAGTCTCTTTATATGAAAATAGCAAAGTAGGAATTTTAAGGTTGTATTACTTCTGTCGTTAATGAGACTGTTATGGGATATAGGAGCTTGAGAAATCAGAGTTGTAGCATATTTTGAAATTAAGGAAACCATGTTTTGTAGCAAGAAACTAAGACTTTTCCTTTAGGTGGATGACTTGATCAATATCCACAGGAATCCACAAGAACCAGATTGCTGACAGCATAATCTAGAAGAACTGAACACGACAAACCCACTTGTAGAAGATAGATAAATTTCAGCTGCATCAGCTCAAAAAGACCAAATGGTCTACTTACTGAAATAGCCTAAGTGGGAAGCAGTGAAGGCTTAATATGTTATTTGAAGATCAGGACATATGTAGCTGAGGCACCTATTATTAAAAGGGAAAATGAAAAAATCCCTAGATGTGTCAGAAATCTGCATTATTCAGAAGGTCACTATTCAGCAACCATAGCAGATCTCCTCAGCCTTTAAAAATTTAATAATCTATATACTTTAATGGTCTTTGCATCACTAAACAAGGATTTTATTTTTTTAGAAGTTTTCAAGTTCTGCAGATCACAACATTTCAGTTTTTCTAGTGCTTTTGAAAAGAAAAATAAAAGTAGATGCTGGAAAAACCCCATGTCATAGCTTAATCCTACATCTTGGATTTCCTGACACTTGCTATGTCATTCTGCTTCGTATCATAGCTGATATAAATAGGGTAGTCTTCTCCTAGGATTTATACACAGCTTCTCTTAATATAATACCATCTACTAGCCTCATTTTGCGTTTTCCTATTAACTGCAATGTATGTATGGTTTAATGCTTCTTGAGTTCTTTATTTACTGACCCAGCCAGAAAATATGTTACACAGTCATAATTTACTAGTCTTTAATGACAGCTTGCATACTTGCCAAAATCATCTTCACCATACTGATATGTTTCTAGATCTGATTTTACAAAGCATTTAATTGATTTCCTTTCATTAATGAAAGAAGTCGCAGTAAGTCTCTACACATGGAAAGCAGTCAAGAAGTTTTCATCTCTTCCAACACCACTCCATCCTGAATGCTCCAAGTCATGTGTCACTCATCAGTCAAGCAGTTTAGCTGTTATCCAGGAAGAATGGGATTAAAACAAAAATAATGGTAAAAAGCAAGATTGTCCCAATATAAAGGTTCACAGAAAGTGTGGAACAGCTTTGTCGAGAAAAGCAGGGTATGTAAGATTAAAAAAAAAAAACAAACTTAAAAATGTAATCTGACTACTCTATTAAAAAAACATGAAAAATTGTTTCTTTTAACACATTAACAACAAAAGGAAGGTTAAGGAAAATCTCCATCCTTTGTTGGATATTGGATACAGGGACAAACACAGAGAAAAAGGATGAAAAAAGTGAGGTAATTAATAGTAAGGTAATGAGGTAATTAATGGTGTCTTTGCCTGAGTCTTTAATAGTAAGACCAGTTGTTATCTGGATGCCCTGAGCTGGAAGACAGGGAAGAGGAGCACAGTTAAGCCCACATAATCCAAGGGGAAATGATCAGTGACCTGCTACACCACTTGTACAATCACAAGTTTATGGGGCTGTATGAGATCCACCTGAAGGTACTGAGGGATAAGATGTAACTGCTCACCAGTCATTTACCAACAGTCCTGGCTAAGCAGGGAAGTCCCAGTTGGCTGATGGCTAGTAAATATGAGCCCCAGCTACAATGGGGGCACAAGGAGGGTGCAGGGAGGGCCTCTCAGCTGGGGAAGGTTATGGAGCAGATCATCCTGAGGTGTAACCATGCAGCATGTGTGGGACAGTCCTGGGATCAGGCCCAGCCAGCACAGGTTTATGAAAGGCAGCTCCTGCTTCAACATGAGCTCCTTCTATGGCAAGGTGACCTGTTTAGTGGATGAGGGAAATGCTGTGGATGTTGTCTACTTGGATTAAGCAAGGCCTTTTCCATGGTCACCCACAGCTCCAGTTCTGGAGAACCTGGCTGCTTATAGCTCAGACAGGTAACACTCCTCTGAGTAAGCCTTCGAATGGTGATCTACATGAGTTCAAGATGAGTGATTTTTGCCTCAATTGCTGGCTCAACAGCAAGACATCTTCCTTTATCTCCCTTGATTTTAGCTGCTACCTGACATGTCAACTAAAAAGTACCACCAAGGATTTCAACAGACCCTGACTGCAATGCCTCCTGATTTCAATGCACTCCACCTCCATTCAGTCCTCCTTGGATTGTGTGATGCTGACCGTGTTCCAGCCAGAAAGTACCAATCATATTTTCCCCCTCAGCATACATCTTGGGCATACTGATCTCAATCTCCATCCATTAAAATGTAATTTTGCCCCCAGTCTTTTTTCCACAGGGTCTTTTTCCAAGCTTAATGATTCTGATTCTATGGTAACTGTTCCTCTCCCTGGTATGTTCTAAGCTGGTTATGTGATCCAACTGCTGTGGAACATACTAAAAATGTTTTAAGGAAATATATTAGGTGAGCTGATGCATCCTACATCTGGTGTTCAGTTTGGTATTGTTTCATTGAGGTCAATATGGACTAGTGATGGCTCAGAGCACAGCTGATTTTAGATGTACAGTCAATATACTTTTTGCTCTATTTCTTAGCTAGAAAGCTCTTGAGATAAAACCGGTACTGATTTTGCTGAGGTTGATTTCACTGTGACAAATAGGAAAATTTTGACGTGTTGTACTAAGCAATTTCAGAACTTCATATTCTAAAGAAATTTCTTGTTGGATCAGTCTGAAATCCTCAATGAGGCAGTGCACTAGAAATGTCAACTGTTATTTTTATTTTCTTATAAAAATACTGAGACTAATTAACAATAGTTAAACCACTTAATATAAATGTCTGTTGTGGTTAAAGAAAGCTAATGTAATTGGTCAATGGTCTTTAAACCTGCTGGAAGCTGTTAATTCCACTTAATTAAAACAAACAAACAAAAAAAGAAATTGTCTGACATTTAACAATGTGAAAAGCCATTACAATTTATTCTTGACTTAAGCACACATGTTTTCCTATATGCCAAGTATCAAAAAAACCTCACAGAAACATAACCGATACTACATAGACTTGTTGTGCTTAAAGTAAATAAAAAATATAAAAGCTGCTTTATTGCAGTCTTTATTTAGAGGGACTTTTTTTCCAAAAGGCTTAATTCCACCCCAGTATCTTTGGGATGAAGTCTCAAGTGAGCAAGAACAAATCAACATGTACTTCTTCATTGCACACTGCCATGGTTCTTACAAAGTCAGTATTAGCCTTCTTAACAAACTCGTTATGCTGTTGTTCCTCTCTGGTTCAATGTCAATGACAATATGTTTTAGACTTTCACTATAATTTTCTTGGTGCTCTAGAGATCAAATGGCTTCAGAAAGCATTTCACAACCTCATGTCAAAATTCTTAGTTGATATAAATGTATTTATGTTCCTTCAAAAAAAAGAAAAACAAACCCCAGACCAAACGAATCCATTTCAACCAAGCAAGATTAGAGACGTTTGTTTTCAGAATTAAATGTTTCTATACATCTTACAAGTAATATTCTTTAAGCTTTAAAGCATATTAATTTTTGAAATACTTGTAGACTATGGATTACAAGGTATTCACTCAGAACAAGGAAACAATGACTTGTAAAATTGAGGGTTTTTTTCTTAATATGAATTCTAGATTTGTATTAAATGCAGTGTGGTATTTTACAGGTGGAATGGGTGTGGTGGACCACATTGTCACTCCACCTCTGAAAAACTATTTTAATACAGAAGTTTTCTGAAAATGATAGACCAGAACATACATGGTGCTTTCTCTGAGCTCAGAATACATCTGTGACTTTTTGGTTGCATAGTTTTAACAATATTTTCATTTCTTGCTCAGTAGATTCTGAAGATTCATGTTATCTCAAAGTTCTTCTAGCTCATCCTAGTCATGTGTCCATTACCTTGCAAATGGATTAAGGTCTGGTTTGCACTTCAGTCTTGATCTTTTAGTAATTCATGCTGTAGAAACACAGCATAATTTTCACGCATATACGTGAGGTTTGTCTCAGAGTGCCATAAAGCATCTCAAAGATTTTGTGGCCAAAACATTCAGAAGTATCTAAAAGTCTAAAAAGGTCTAAGATTTAGGGAAAGATTGATTATACTGTGCCAATCCACGTCTCGCCAGCAATCACATCCTATATTTTAGGAAATTCTGTTGGCTGGTGTTAGATAAATCGATCACTTGGGCTTCTTTTTGGAAGATTCTAAACTGTGTGGTGTGAAAAAAGTAGAATTTATATGTTGATATGGATACATAAAACAAACCTGAAAAGTGTGAAGGACAGTAGGCTACTTTCTTGTTAAGGAGATGACATGTGGCATAATTATTTTCTTGGACATGCAATTTTTTTGCAGTATTACTTCTTTTGTTATTCATTACTCAGCATCCAGTGAACTACCATCTATATGCAGAAGACACCTATGAAGCTAATTTTTGGGGTATATACAGAAAACTTAGTGAGTTCCCTTGCAAATGCAAGTGAGATTGCAGGACTGGAGGTAAGAAAACAGAAGTTTAAAGGACACTGAAATATTTAACTTTCAAACAAAACTTGAAAGCATAGTTTGTAGGTATTGCAGCCTTTCAGATGCACAGTTGTAAAACGGCTGAATTATTACAGGATGCCCCTGGATGACTGATTTAAAACCCCTCTTGAGACTGAACTAAAATTGACTGTGATATATAGTTGTTTGGGCTTGAGATAGGTAGGTGATTTGGAATATGGTACTGTTCATAAAATTGCCATCTAGGTCTGAGCTGTGTGCCACTTTGATAGCTTAATTATAAATCTATCACTTAAATCTTCCTAAAAGATGGGTTGTTGTTCAAGCAAATTCTGATTTAATCGAGCAATACAAAATGAGGCTCTATGGTTTATAAAGCAGAACAGACTGGACTGTTATAATATGCCAAAGATGCTTTATTTTTCCCAAATTTGAAATGTAGAATACTATCCAGCTTAAGAAAAATAAATGTGCTATAGATCAGACTGCTTTTTAAAGTCCAGATTACACAGCTTTTGTATGATTTTTTAAATCTACATTTTCTTGGACTCATTTTAATTTTGTTATGTCTCGTAGGTCTACAAAATAGGATAGTTCTACATGTAGTGATCTGGCATAATTTCAACAAAAATTCTTGTGATTTCATTTTGATGAATATCACTTGAATATCACTTTTTTAGAGTCAGGTTTTTTACATTTTTGCAAAACTAGGACTCAGAATTTCTATAAAACTTTCAAAAGGATCTGAACTTCTGAAGGATTTATTTAATCATTTGTAGCTCATGCAATCCTTTAAGGAAATCATTATTTCCTAAGTTAATGAAGTTAAATTAGAACTTTGAACTGGTACTGATTAATATAGAAAAGACAATGCATGATGACCTGGATTTAGTTCAAGTCTAGTGGGCTTGTGAGTACTGTGTTGTAAGAACTAGGTTACTGCAGATGCTTGGATGATGCATGCTGGTAAGACCAGAGCCTCGAAAGTTGTGAATCTGGTCAAGGTAACTCAAGCAAAACATGTACTAGAGAAGCATTTACTACAATAAGAATATGTTTGTAGTGTTATATATATTTCTTTATATATAATGATACCTATTTATCTGTATATGTATATAATTACATACATTTATATACACTTTAAATTTTCATGTCAATTACTTTTCTGAAGCCACACTTCCACACATCTGTTAATGGCCTACTAATAGACAGCTCTGCTGTTGTCTGTTAGGCTGCTGACAGCTCTGCTGTGTAATCTTCTGTGTGCCACACACACAGTCATGTGCATGGTAAGTGGTGTAATTGCCAGAATTCTGTTGGTTGAGAACTTTGATCCCAGCTTTTCATCATAGACACTCAATTTTCCCAGGTGCTTTCAAGGCCACAACTCCAAGTCTTCTAGCATTCTTTGCATTTCCTGGGTTTAACAGGCAAATAGTTATCTGGAAATTTCACTGGGTCTTATACCCAGACCAAAACTTCTTACACTATTGAGTTTTTTGGGGAACTGAGGTAAGTCCTAAGAATCTCTGAAGTGCCAGTGGCCTAATATCATATTTTCAGTAAAAATTAATAGAAACTTTCTAGGACAGATCTTCACAGAATAAATTAGGCAAAGTTTTTTCCATGATCCTTTCCTAATTGCTAACAATTTCTGGGTCAGACATTTGGACCAGGACTGGCATTGAGTGTTTTGGGGGGGTTATTAACTCCAGCCAGCCTTTTTTTTGCAGGGGTGGACTAACTCCATCCAGCAACTAAACCCCACACAGCTGGTCACTCACACACAGACAGACACAAACTCACAAACACACAGAGACTCCTGGGGAAATGGGGGCAAGAATCATAAAATAATAGAATCATTAAAGTTGAAAAAGACCTGTAAGATTATTGAGTTCAGCCACCAACTTTGTTGACCTCGTGACTCCACCTCCAGAATCAGAAAAGTCAGAAAACTCATGGGTTGAGACAAAGGGTTTAAAAGGTAAAGCAGAAATTGTGCAAGGAAGCAAAACAAAGCAAAACAAGGGATTCATACACAGCTTCATATGGACAAGCAGGTGTTCAGCCACCCCCAGAAAGCACAGCTCCATCACATGTAGCAGTGACTTGGGAAGACAAACACCATCACTCTAAACATCTCCCCTTCTTTTCTCTTCTCCCACCTCTTGATGCTGCTCCTGCTGTCATGTGGTGTGGAATATCCCTTGGGTCAGTGGGGTTCAGCTGTCCTGTCTGTGTCCCCTCACAGTTTGCTGTGTACCTCACTCCTCACTGGTGTGGTGGGCTGAGAGGCAGAAAGGGCCTTGACTGCGCAAGCAAGGCTCAACAATAATAAAATATCAACATCTCCAGCACAAAACCAAAACTCAGCTCCAGACCAGCTACCATGAAGAAAATTCACCACTCTATCCCAGACAAAACTAGTACAGAAAGAATATAGACCATGTAATATTAGGGGTTAATATTTATCATTTTGAGTTCAACAACAAAATCAAACATAAATTTCAGCTTAGGAGAGCAAAATCTCTCAGGACAAATATTTTTTCTGTTAAAGCCCCTTCATGTGACCCTTTATTGTGTGTAGTTCTTGTAATGCCTTAAAGCTAGCAGAAAGGATAAAAATGTCCACTGTGTCTGTTTCATCTATGATGAAAAGCAGCAGCAAAAGCTAAGTAACAATGAATTAATTTGCCATGCTTTCTGTGGATCTATGCAATATTCTCTATACACACAACCTTTCAGCATGGTGATACCTTGGAAGAGAATGACATTTTTCATAAAAATAAGGACCTAACTTCATGATCTTAAGAAATGCTGTTAGTATGTTGTATGTATTGAAAACCCTTTACAAATGTCTATTTTTAGTACTTTAAATTGGAATAATCACAGCTTTTACCAGCAGGAAGTACAGAAAATTTACTAAATGAAAAGGAAAAAAGAAAATAAAGAAAAATACTAAAATAATTTCATTCTCTTTTCTACTGTTCCCCTTTCATTAACAAATGAAAAACTGTATTGATCATTGAAATTCTCTCAAGAGATGCTTGAAATGACTGTGTCCTTGAGAGCACTTGTCTTAATTTACTGTCTAATTAAGAGCCACATACCTATTCCTTACTTGTTCTCTCCTACAGTAATTCTGGTGGTCAGGGGCTCAGGATTACAATTATTCATGACATAGAAATATAATAAAAAAAGAAAAATTACTTTTAAAAAAAGTCCCGACAAAACAAAACCCCCCAACTCTTGACTTCAGAGAAAACATGCTGATAAAATAGGAGTGGAAATTTCAGGAAGAAACAGAACTTCAATCTAATAAAGATATTTATATTTCTATGTACCAAGATGCTGTGATCATGATGCTGCATTAATACAAACTAAAAAAAAAAACAAAAAACAAATAAACAAAAAACCTACTTCCATTGGAAAGTTAGCTTTTCAGAGTTTGTTTCAGGTCAAATGTTGGCACAGTCTGTGCTATGCATCCCTTGTATTTGTTTTAAGTAACAAAATTTTGGTAGCTGGTAAGGGGGTCTGTGGGGATGGTTTCTTTGAGAACATGCCAGAAACTTTCCCTCATGTCAAACAGAGTCAGTCCCAGCTGGCTCCAGGACAGACCCATCACTAGATAAAACTGAGTCAATTCGTTGGTAGCACCTCAGCAAAAACCTGTTTAAGGAAGGGGAAAAAATATTGTGGAACAGTAGCTGGGAGAGAGTGAGATGTGAGAGAAACAGCTCTGCAGACACCAAGGTCAGAGGATAGGAGGGGGAGGTGGTGCTCCCAGCGCTGGAGCAGAAACTCGCCTACAGTGCAGATGACAGTGACATAAGTTGTTCTCCTAGAGGTGGATTTGTCCCAAAGGAAGCTCTGACCCCATGGAGAGTCCCTGCTAGAACAGGCTCCTGGAAAGAACTGTCACCCTCTGGGGACTTTAACATGAAGTCAAATCATGACCAGGTGGTTTAGAGCCGCATCCAACCAGATCCTGAATGTTTCCAGGAATGGGACATCTACCACCTCTCTGGTCAACATGTTCACTACAAGAACATGTTCAGTGTTTCACTACAAGATTTGACTTCATTCTAGTTGCACTGAAGCAACTGTCATTCCACACAGTAAAATCTCACTTTTTTTGACCCTGATCTTCCTTTATTTTAAACAAATTCTTGTGTTCTATAAGCCTCATTGAATACTTGTTGCTTTAATACTAAGCAAAATTAATACAATATTTTTGCAAAACATCTGGTAGTCTGAAGCCCATGACTATTAATGAATAATAATAATGTATATTATTAATATATCTAATAATAAATAAATTATAACATGTTATATTGCATGTTCATCATTAATAGAAGACACTGTTTAATAAGGATGAAAATATTAAAACATATCTCAATATATAGGAAGACATTCTTAATAATGTCTCCATAATTACTTCAGTGTTCTTACCTTATAGTTTGGCACAGAAAGTTTTACCCTACTTCTCCTGTCTCATAAGTACCTTCTTCTTATTTCAATTGCCTTTGAATAGAGGGATTTACATGTTGTTAATTTGTCCCCTGACTTTTTTTTTTTTAAGCTTCTTGATTCTCCCAGTAAAGAATGGCAGGGGTACAAATTGGCAGAGGTTTGAGAATCTTCTTCCAAAAATTGGAGATTTGGCAATAAGAGAATATAATCAAATAACACCCTCAGGGCACAATGTTCAAAACTTCTTTTACTGGAATTATACATGAATTTACTCTTTAATTAAAAACTTGTAGTGTGAGAAGGAAATTATATGATTGGTAACATATGATGGAAATGAAGTATGAAAAATTTTCTCTGGACCAATACAGCTTATATATGAAAATCTGGTTTTATAACCATTCCTTATTCTGGATTCTGCAGCTGCAGGCTGATTAAAACTCAGCAGGAAGAGCTATAATAAACAAATACCACCTGCTGCAAGAACAGGTGTTTGTGTCTTCATTTAGAAACCAAAGTAAAACAGAAGATGCCAAGGGGCTGAAGTAGATCAGTATTTGGATTGACATAATTTGTTACTACCTGTCCTTGAACTTAAAAGCATATTATTCTGCTTTCAAGACTCCTTGATAGGGATTAAACATTCGTTTCTAGCAATTAAGAGCTCTGTGCCTTCCCTGTTCAGCTATCCATTCCCGATATTATGTGCCGAAAGTATTTGTTTCTCCATTCAGTGGTGCATAGCATAATGTTTCTGACTAAGAACATTCTATGCACAAAAATAAGTAATACCAGCATTTGATATTTTATTTATTTTCACTAGTCTCATCAGTGTTTTATTTGACATTTTTAGTCCAAACAAATCAATATAGTCATTGGAATTTATCATGATTGGTCTGTTCCTCAATGGATTTAATACATGTTTATAAAAGATTTGCATTTATAAAAAAATACAAACGATTCTGTTTCTGATATTTATCTCAGTGACACTTGTAATGCAGAGAAAGAAGATGAGTATCTTTCCCAATAAATCTGAGTGTCTGTTCATTGTCTTTCAGTGTGCAACTTCTCAGTAGTGACTTTCATATGTAGAATTTTTTCTTCACTGTAACAGTACTTAAGCAATAATAATCAAAGTAGCTGCCTAGATAAAAGCATAAATTGACATGCTATGCAATTGTTCATGTAAACAAAACATAGAGCACTCAGAAATGATTGTGATACACCTTTGGCTTAACCCAGAATCAATTGGAATAAATGATTGATCCTGTACCAGGAAAGCTACTTTAATGTTATAACAAGTCTCAAGGTACTTGGCAAAGAGATTTTACTTTTGTCTGTAGTTTACAGTGGGTGACTTCAAGATAGTTCATGGTAGCAGATAAAACTTACAGCCAGCAGGCAGAGACCTCCAAGGTAACAAAGTTTCTGAGAGCTCAATTTTTTTTTCCTCTTTGGCAAGAGATTTTACACATAAATAAGTGCTGAAATCCCATAATACTTAAAGCGGATGTGAAGAGTTATTACTGGGAATACAAGCAATATCACAAAGTCATTTAAAATCTGCACACTGCCAGAAGTGTGGATTATAAAAAGGAGAAGCTGAGAACTGGAAAGCTTTTGGGAAGATTTAGCATATTTAAGATGTAAAAATTACTTTCCTGACTTATTTAGGGAGCCTGCATGTGTTGAAGAGGAGCTGGAGCAGCATGCTGCCAAAGGTAGGATTACCTGGGGGTTTTTTGTTTGTTTTTGAATTTCTGACAGTCCAAACACTTAATAATCTTGGAAGTAAGTGATGTTCAAATCATTCTTAAATAACTTACAAGAGAGAGGAAAATACCTGTTATTTGCTACAATGGCCATAAGCATGTTGACAACAAGGTGACTGCATCTCTTTTATGTTATTGAGTATTGCAGGATAAAATTTCTGTCTTCCAAGAGGAAGACACAAGCAAATCTCATTATGTCTGTAAAATTGACTTGCACTTATATTAAAGATGTCTGGAACTTTTTAAATTTTTTTTTTGCTATATTAACTATAATGAAGTACTAAAATGAGATTTAATATAGGTGAGGATACATTTTCTAGAAGTAAATATGACTTCTAATTCTGCTCTCAAAAGCCTACATTTTAGTGTTACAGACTTCTTTAGAATTTAATGACTATTGTAGTTAAGCCAGTAATATAAATATATTTTTTGAACATAATTGGATACAAGTATGAAACAAAGAGCTGGGAAAGAACTTAAACGCATTTTGAAAATTACTATAGAGGAAATGATAATTTTTGAAATGGCTCTGATATTGATTATAAGATGTAACTATATTGAGTGAATATTCAAATACACATGGAAACATAACCTATAATAATGAGCCTTTGAGAAGTCAAATTACTCGTTGAGTTTAACAAAGGGAAAATTAAGAGAAATCTCAATTAGCCTGTAGAATCATGAAAACAAAACAGATCTGATAACTGTTCTGTGGGTAAAGCCATAAAATAAATGGGTTGCAAATATGAATGAAATTTTTAGTTTCAGGTGAAGACACCTGTTTACTTTCATAGTTAACTGGGTTTTTTATATATAAAACTTTCAGAATTACATGTAAATTTATTGCAGAATTTGAGTTAGATCAGTACTTTCTTAACTTACAATCTACAGAACTTTGAAACAATTTATTAGAAAATGAAGCTCCTATGAAATTGAAAAACTATATAAAAAAGTGAACCAACTACTCAAAACCATCAAGACCAAAAGCTTGCCCATATTTGGATACTTCTGTTATAACATGTTGTTTAATACTGAGAAATAGTGCTGCATTTCCTTACTTCCCCTTCATTCAGGCTGAGGCTTACAGAACTGATCTTAATTCTTCCTTCAGTATACATGGAGCACCTATCACACCTCATACCTACTATTTCCCTTTTCTTTTACAATATATAAGTTAACTAATGCATAACTGATATGCTAGTTTGTTTGTTTGTTTGCTTGTTTGTTTTCCCTAATGGTCTTAAACATGAAAGCATTTGCTGTTGGGAAGGGTTCAAAACTTAGGCAGCCTAGAAATGTAGCATTGCATACTTGTCACATTCAGGTAGTGGGATACTGTGAAAGTACATCACAAAGGGTAAATAGACATGAAGTGATGTGGTGAGGGAAAATAGACATGAAGTGATGTGGTGAAGGCTCCAGCCCTAAACTGAAGAGCCGATCACAAGCAATCAAAGGTTATCTTTGCCTACCTTGATTTTTGTTTACACGTGTAATTTCTTATTTTTTCCTCAGAGCTGACAGTTTTGGGACAAAAAAGGGTGAACCCTTCTGCCTGATTTTATCTCCAGTTATGTAATAGGACTAGGCTATAAAGGTTTCTTATGAAACTAGCTGCATAAAAATATGCAACTACCCATGTGTGTAATGTCTTGGCTAGTTAGCCAGATTATTTTCGTTAGAAAAGCTGTAGCAAATTTCATTTTAAACATTGACATGGTATGAAGTCTACCTTAAATCACTGCTCAAATAACGGATTTCAGGTCTGAATAGATTAATTCAAGATGGACTGGAATAAAAAAAAAAAAGAAATAATGGATACACTTTTTATGTTATGTAATTTTTGCTGACTTCACATATTTGTAATACATTTCAGTCTGAAAACTAGTGGGTGAGAGAAAGCCTGATGAAAACTGTGACAACTGCTAATTGTTGCTGGGTATAGAGCAAGTAAGAGATTGGCCTCAGGCTACTTGATTAGCAAGGGCAATATCATCTTGTACTGATGTTTTAGTTTATATTGTAATAGAGACAGTGGCCCAATATGGTTTGAGATCAACACACCAAGTGTGGCCCTCAGACATCATGTTAAAGGCTGAGCCCAACATGGAACAGTTTCACACAGAGACCAGGCCACCAGATAGGAATCCAGCAGTCAGCATGAGTGCCCTGAGCCCCTGGATCTGTACTGCCAGTCTAACCTGGACTAGAAAGGCAGGGATGTGGCTGTGGGATGTAGTATGTGCATGTATATGTAGTATGTAGGATTAACCCCCCTGCCTAGATATTGCCATCCATCACTATACTAAAAAATGTTTAATAAATAACCTCTAAATTATGTCAGAATGATGATTCTGTTCTCAGAGGCACTGCAATCAATTACCTGGTTACAAGAGTTAATTCCTCTTTAAATAGAAAATGTCTCAGTAAAAGGGTTTTCTTGTCCAATTTATTTCTTATTAGAAATTTATTTCTTGTAAGAAATTCACTATTTCTTATTTTCACAGAACTGTGAAAGAGATATACATGAATGCTCAAGACATTGCAAGTTCAGGATTATTTTATTTTATTTTATTTATTTATTTATTTATTTATTTTATTTTATTTTATTTTATTGCTAAATCATACAAAGAATGGAGAGTGGTTCAGGGAATGCTTCTCCATTTCTTAACTTTGGTGTTTTTTTCTATATTTTGTAGTTCTGGACGTTTTCACATACAGGATTTATTTCAAAGAAAAAGCAATAAACCTATTTCAGTGTTTTCAAAAGCCCACAATGATAACTGAATATCTGGCAAAGGTTTTCTGAAAGAGATTTTGGATTCTTCAGATGTTCTGAAAAGTATACTCTACATTCTTCTTTAACTGAGTTTGTTACATAGCTCTTAGTTACAAATTATTCCCTATGACTTTGATGTCAAATGCACTGTTTATTTTGGAAATGCTTGCAGTGTTTCTGGTATATGATGTACATTCCATTAGTGACTCTTTCCAACAGCTTCTGTGAATTGGTTGGGACAGAGTAAAAAATAAATTATTATTGAAGTATATGTTATTATTCAAGGCAATGAATCCTGTTTTCCTGTCTTCCTATGGAAAGCAGACTTTTCCTGCTTCACTGGATTTAAAAGAAAAAAGTCAGGAAAGCTGCTAAAGCTCTGCAATGACCATATAGTATGTACATGAATCAAAATTAGAATCTACTTCTCAATTATTATTATTTCATTTTTTCAGAACTTGTGTTCATATTGATTTTATTTTGTGGGCTCTTAAGCCCTACTCTATTCATCATTGCACACAGTGCCCAGGATCTTTATACTCCTACACATTTCCTCTAAAGCTAATGAAGTAGTCCTGGATGTAGAAATCTGTATTCATAATTTTGTTTTAAAACTTTATCCAAACACACGCTTTTGCAGACTACATGCTACAGATCTTTGAAACCTTCAATTTATGAGTCTAAGAATTCATTTATTGAGAGATATTTTCACCAAGTTTTCTTTATGATGGAACACAGTGAATGGATAAACAAACGGAAGGGTTCAAATCTTTGCTAGGAGATTCTGTTCTTTTGAAGCTCAGCACAGTAATGTCTGCCACGTCCTTATGTACACTGTGGCTGAGATTAAGTTAATTTTCTTCATACCAGCCCCTATGATGATGAGCTTTGGATTTTTGGCTTAAACAATGTTGGTAAAATTTCAATAATTTGGCTATTGCTAAGTAGTACTTGCAAAAAGTGCTCTTCTCCCTACTCTGCCCTACTCCCCAGCCAAAAGGAGTAAGGTAGGGATGGGCAAGGGACTGGAAGGAGACACAGCTGGGACAGCTGACCCAGGATTGGCATTCCATACCAGATGATGTCATGCTCAAAAATAAATGCTGGAGGAAAGGGCAAGAAAAAGGAGTGAGTACCCATATATGCATTTAAAATTGATTATTTTAATTTTAAATCTCTAAAATATTTTTTTAATTAAATTTAGGCAAATTCTCTTAGAAGATGTCCTTTTTCTTTTTCATTTTGAATTGTCTTTTTTAAGAAATAAAAAAATCAAACAGGAGCCTAGAAACAATATTTGCAATTCTATGGGTTTTTTTCACAATCATGTTAGTCCTGATTTCTTACTTGAAATAGTGATCTTACAAGTATTCTAGTTCATATTTCATATTCACTCATTTTCCATAGTTTACAAAAAGGTTTTGAAAGTAATTCAAGAAGCAACTATTCAAATAATTGGTTTATGATATATAACTGTGATGAAACAGAACTGAAAACCTTTTTCTTTTCTCTATCCTCCAAAGTCCTCAAGACAAAGATGGGGCTAAAAGAAAAGCATAATGACCTAAAAGTTTTACGTGATGGTGCCAGGCTTTTTACCTGCATGTCTGTCTTTTACAGCATCTTATAAAGGGTCAGTTATGGTGCCAAGTGGATGGTAATAGCTATTAAAGACCTCACACAGAGCTATGGACCATGATTTTTGAGAAACGAAATTTCATACATTTTTATTCTAGTTCATTTATTTTCTGAATCAGAAAGTCATGATCAATCACCCAGAGATATTGTAAATTAATTATCATATTTAGAGATATGCGTTTTCTCTCAGGCCAAAACCAAAACAAAGCATCTTGGCTATTGGTGGAGTTATTATTCAAGGTAATTAACCTGTATTGCATTCTCTATTTGTGCACATTATTTTTGAAAAAAAATGACTGAATGTTTTTCAAAGGAAATTTTTAAGATAGGGAAAGCAGAAGCGAAATATCTTAAAAGTTATCCTTTGTAACAAAATGGAAAATCACAACTAATGTATTAGAAGAATCAAAAAAAAAAGAGTAAAATTGTTTAACAATATTTCCTTTAGATTTTCTGAGAACTGAGGTGCAGGACAGCCTCTGTGCAATAAGAAATGATTTGACTGAAGCATAACATTGGAGGGGAGGAAAACTTGATTAATTAAGCTTCCTTGTAGGACAAACCTACAGGGAAAACAGTAGACTAGACAATTCTAACATACATGTAGACAGTTGAAAAATGTCTTGAGGCTGCTGCTGCCAAAAAATGTCTTTGGAAACATTGTATTTCCAAAGCCTTTGGCCTAAATACTCCTGTAGAGTAGACTAGAAATTCCTGGAGTTTCCTATAAACCTGTCTGCACATATGTGTGCCACTTCATTCAGCTAGCAGGTGGTTTGATCCCCACCTGAGTCACAGAGACTCAGAGATCTGAGCCTTTCATTGTCCCTTTTCTTTGTCAGTGATCAGCCAGGTAAAATGTGAACAGAAAGATAGATGTGGAGAAGTATGGCTCAGGTAGAGTTATTACTCCCCATTAACCTTTACCTAGAGAATTTCAGATCACAGCAAGAGAACCATCTTCAGTTTAATGTTGACCTAGAATCCCTGTGTTAATAACACTAAGATGAGATAGGGGATTGAAAACTGTTTCCCAGAGCTCATAGCCCTATTTTTAACTGTTGAATACCTACCAGTATATTGTTATTCTAGATACAAAGAGATGGATCAAGTTCCCATTACATTCCTTGGAAAGTCTCCTAAATATTTCTGTGGATGTTAATGCATACCAATAGTACATAAATGAAATTACACCAAAAGCAGTTATCAATAGAGTACCAAATCTCCAAAAAAGGGAAAACATTGGCACTTAAAAGTAAATTGTTCTCCACAAGCAGGATTCATTCACTAAAATTGTCAAATGCTATCAACATTATGAAGAGGCAAGAATCAATTTACAGGACATAATTTCTCTATGATATCTAGAACCATATTAAGTTTAACAGCACTCACCATAGAATCACAGAATGGTTTGGGTTGGAAGGGATCTTAAAGATCATCTAATTTCCAGTCCCCTGCCACAAGAAGGGATGCCACCCATTAGAGATCAGGTTGCCCAGGGCCCCAGCAAACCTGGCTTTGAACACTTCCAGGGAAGCAGCATTCACACCACCATCTCTGGGAAGTCTTTTCCAGTGTCTCACCACCCTTACACTAAAAATTTCCTTCTCATACCATATCTAAATATAGCTATATTTATGTATAGCTATATTAAATATGGCTATATATAAATATATAGTATCTATCTATATATATATAGATACATCTTTTAGTTTAAAACCATTCCCCTTTGTCCACGAACTTAAAAATTAGTTTCAAAAAAAGTTTGCTTTTACACTGGCGATCATCATCAGGAAATAGAAGAGAAAAAAAATGGAGAAATTGCATCAAGTTTATAGGCCAACAACATGATGGAGTTATAAAAAAAAAAAAATCTATTTATCCTAGGTTATATCAGAATATTTCCTGTAGTCAAAATTCCTCTTTCTACGTGATAAATCCATAAGAGCTTTTAAAGGTTATTTTCAGTAAATATTTATCAAGAGTAACTTCTGCTGCAACTATGTCTAGATTTCATTTAGTTTCACCAAATAGAATGTTATGCCAGCAATGTGTCCTTGCTGCAAAGAAGGCTAACAGTATCCTGTTCTGCATTAGGAGTGTTCAGCAAATCCAGGGTGCTGAGAGAGCAGCCCTGGTGAGATGCATCCAGAGTGCTGAGTCCAGGTCTGGACCACTAAAATACTGAAGGGCCTGGACCATCTCTCCCTAAGGCTGAGAGAAGTGGAACTGTTTAGCCTGGAGAGAAGAAAGCTGGAGTGGAAGTCCCATCAATATATATCAATATGTGAAGGGAGAGTACGAGTGAGACAGAGACAGGCTCTTTTGAGTGGGGGCTGCAACAAGAGGCCATGGACACAAGCTGAAACACAGGAGGTTCTGTCTGAATGTCAGAAAACACTTTTTTGTTGTGGGGGTGACTGAGCACTGGCAGTTTGCCCGGGGAGGTTTGACGTCTCCACCCTTGGAGATTTTCAAAAGGCATCTGGACATGCTCCTGGCTCTAGGAAACACTGCTTGACCTGAAGACATGGGCCAGATGATCTCCAGAGGTTCCTTCCAACTTAATAATTACGTAATTGTTTGAGTTCTATAATCTTAAATGTAGACCTTTGTTCAATGATCTTTGGGCAGGAACATTTCCTGCTTTATTTTAAACAAATTTCTCTGCCGTTTTTTCTTTAGAGTGGGTCTCCTCATGGCCTGAATTTAACTCTTGATGGCCTAGCTTGAAATTAAAACTGGCCCTAAAAGCATTTCTCATGTTTGAAACTTTTAACTTCATTGTATATTCTTGTTCTTTTAATGAACAAACCTTTTTGTAAATCTAGCTACATGTAATTCAGCTGCAGGCTATTTTCTTAATTTTATATTCTGTGACAAAAATCACCTGATTAAGCAAAATCCGTATTTTCATTGACTGAAAGTCTCAAAATGTTTAGAACAAACAACAAGCTTTCAAAAAAACATCTTTTCAGATGGAAATACCTTTTTTTTTCTACCATCAAGCCCTTGCCTTTCTGCTCTGCTATTTTTTGCTTTGCTCTTTAACTGATACTTTATTCCTGAGAACTACAAATATGCTTTAAAGTAATTTAACATTAGGTTTTGAACTCCAGTTCCTTAAACTACTATTTCTACAACTTTTTAGCAGGCTTTAATATGTTTTCTGAACAAAACTAGAATTATGAAAAATAACTCATCTGTCTGAAATGGACAGTGACAGAATGATACCCTGCAATAGTGCATTCTGTTATTTCTAAGCTTGTACCTATGAATGATACTTGACACCTAAAAATTATTCTATTTGTTATGTTTTTTACTTTTTTTTTAATTATTTTGGGGGGGTGGTGTTGCTGTGCTTTTTTCATGGTTTCAAAGGCAGAGGAGTTTGATTGTATAAGGAAAACTTTTCAAGTTCTAATGTAATACCATTGTCAGAGCCTTGCTTTTTCTTAGGCCTTTGATATAGAAAAAACTTCTTGTTCCATGTAATTTGGAGACCAAACATTGTGGTAGTATGGGAGGGAATCAAAGTACTGTGTTGAGCAAGTAGAAATATTTTTGAGCAGTTTATCTGCTTAGTTTTCCTTTCATATGAGGAAGTCAAAGTTTCTTGTATGTTGATTAATTAATGTTGGAGTTCTAGGGAAAAATAAGTTGTTCCATTAGCCTAACTTTTTTTATTTAATTTTGCACTTAAGATATCTTTTCCAAAGGGATTCCTGTAAAGGTACTTACCTACTGTGTCTGGCCTCTTTACACAAGTACAGTGCACATTTTTTCACAATAAAAAAAAAATCCTGTTGTGATGGTTTTTAGCCCAGATTTTCCTTTAGGAGAATGTCGTGTTGAAATATAAATAACTTTCAATCATTTTCTTGCTTCTAGTACCAGCTTTGTTATAAAACGCAATGTTCATTAAAAGGGTGGGGGTTTATCCATAGGAAAATAGAGAAATTGTTCTTCTGTGAAATTTTATGCAAGTCTACTAGTTTTTTTATGCTTGTTTGTTTGTTTTATAAATTATAAGCTACAAAAATATGTCAAATAATTTGTCATTTAATAAGAACAGATACTGGAAAATCATGGAAACTAGAATTCTCTTTCAGTAAATAATTTTAGAAAAACCATTCTGGTGTGAGATTTGGGGTAGAAAACTCTAAGGCTCTGTAGATAAATCTCTGTAAATTAAATTTTTAAAATTTTGGTTTTTTGAAGTATTTATATGCATAACAAAGTGGTCTTACTGTGATGAAACAAAAACAAGAACAAAAGGCCGTCTATAAAGTTGAAAATGAACAGCTGAAGTGGAACACTTACAGAAATACTGGAAAACCTCCTCCTGGTTGCTATTTATGCCTATTGCTACATATAAGCCTAGCAAACATCTGTCTTTTTACCCTGCAATTTCAAAGGTCCTAAAGAAGTTTGGCATATGTATATAGTCGCTTAACTGTGTGAGTAGCTAGGCACATGTTGCTGTAGGCCATTTGGTTCCTTTCACTCTTGAATGAAACTGATTAGTATAGTAATCATTTTAAAAACACAGTTGGAATGTTTCTTACCGCCTAGAGAATAAACTTTTCTGAACTGCTTAGAGAATCGTCATCATAAAGAAATTCAGCTTAAATATAGATGATATTACTGTATCTGGAATAGGAAAAATGGATTTGGAAGAAAAGGAAGTCTCTCCTTCAAGGCAATGAAACAGAACCATATGACCTAGTGTTTAGAAATTCCTTTGTGCTGGTGAAAATTTGCATTCTATTTATGGAACTGATAGCATCCTATTCATTCCCATTTTATCCTAATATTGTCCATGCATTATGCAAGACATTATTTTAAATGAGTGTCAGAGTCAGAAGGGTACAGTTAGACACATTTATTCTTTATTTTTCTTTATGAACCTAGATTCTTTTCCTTATATAACACTGCAAATTTTTGCAGGAAGAAAATGGAGAATGACTTTCTCTTACCCTATTCAAAAAGTGTATTTTTTTTTCTGGCAATTATCCAGAAAAGTACACGTTTTTTGTTGGAATACTCTTCAGCAGATAAAAAAGCTTTAATCTCTGTTTTTGTATAATGCAATTATAGAAAAGGTTGTAAATACCGAAGTGTTCTAGGAGTACTCCTGTGTAATCATCTGCTTCCATGAGGAACCCTTGTGTGTAGAAATAAATCTCTTTCAGACCCAGTTTTCAGTTTTCAGTTGTCTTAACATTCCTATAAATATTTTGACTTTACAGAGTCATAGTGCCTACCCTGGCTTGGGCTCTACTTTAAGGCCAGATTCACAGCTGTAGATAGATTTAGATTTTCTTCTTTCTCTTTTCTTTTGAAGATATATTTTCTACTTCTGGCAGTAATATCTTTACTATTACAAGCAGCATAAAAGAAAAATGATCAGCATCATAATACCAGTCCATAAACACTATGTCAATAGCATTTCCTTAGTAAGAAGTATTAAGTAGTGTTACTCCCCCTTAGTCGACATTGTGTTCACACAACAGCAATTGTGGTTTTTTCCAATTCTGAGATAGTTTCAATTAAAGATTGAATACAAACAAGGGTCTTTGAATGTTTTTGGAAAAGGTGTTTCAAACTGATCCTGTTTTTACATATTTGGGCGTGAATACAGATCCTTATCTTGTTAGGTGTGCTTGACTGGAGGTAGGATGTTTAATTTACCTTTTTAGTTTTCAGGGGAGATATTAATTTACTTCTCTACAGCACTGCTCATGAATAGGTGACTGCTAAATAAGACAGTAAAGCTAACATAAAACAGAAGTTGAAATTGTGATACATGAAAAGAGCCTGCAGCTTGGCCACTGAACTTATGGGATTGTACCAGAAATGCAGAGGATTTGAGGGAATTCTTATGTTTTATTTCCTTTAGATTTTATAGAACCAGCATGACCCAGGGAACTTTCCTCCAGTAATTGCTCTTAAAATCACTTCATGAAATCACTACTCTTCTGTTCAACAATTGTGGGTCAGGACCTAGTTATTTCTGGAAGTCTGACAAGCTTTGAAATACAGTTTGCAGTATGTGAATCCAGCATGAAGTGGGAGTGAATTACAAACTTCTGCAGTATCCCAAAGTACTAGAATTTCTTTTGTGAACACAGCATGATAATTACTCACCTGTAACTGTTGAAGTTCTTATTACTGCAGAGCTTGAATGTGTGAGGCTGTATTTAGTCTGGCTGAGATGGAGTTAATTTTCTCCACAGCACCCTCATAGCTCTGTGCTGTGTATCTAGAAAGGTGTTGGTAACACACCAGTGTTTTGGGTACTGCTGAGCAGTGTTCCCACAGCATCAGTGCTGTCTCTCCAACATTCCACCTCTCACCAGTAGAGTTTGGGGTGACATCCTTGACCCAAACCGATAAAAAGGGATATTCTATACTGTTCAACATCTGCTCAGACATAAAAGTTAAGAAAAAAGAAGAGGAAGGAAATAATTCATTATTATGAAATTTGTCTTCTATGCATGCTAAGCCCTGCTTGCCTGGAAGGGCTGGACATTGTTTGATGATGAGAAATAGAGAATAAAATATTTTGACTTTTTTCTTTGCTTTGTGCACTCAACCTTGCTTTTGCTTTATGAAACTGTCTTTATCTTGATCCACAAGTGTTTGTTGTCATCTTACTTTTTTCTTCCTTGTCCTGCTGAGGAGCAGTGTGCTAGAGCAGTGTGGTAGGAAACTAGTGTTCAACCAGGGCCAACCCATCACAGAACCATAGATAGCAGTTCCAAGATATAAGGTCAGAACTTTTAGCTGGAGAATTACTTAGTAGGTAAGCTATCCACAAGCTGATGTGATGGGTTACACCTTAGAAAACATGTTTTACAAACTTGCAAAATAGCAACAATTCTGCAGTCTATTTTTGAATATTAAGAATAAAATACGAGGCAGGAACCAGTGTTAGCAGGAAATAACAAGATTTGTTCAACCTTTCAAGGCTTGAAGACTTTTCTAATTTTGTCTGTCTTAATCTTAGCCTGCTGAGTAAAATGAGCTTGTTTAACCACATCATCAGTTTTAACCACATCATCAGTTTACTAATTATTATTCCGTTTATGAATTATCATTTTTAATAATAATAATTATTTTATTAAGGATCTAATATTTTTATTGTTTTATTCAATTTCTTAGTTTTAATTTAGATATCTATAATCATGTGGTGTATTTTTTCTATAGATGGTAGTAGAAAGTAATTATGCTATATAGAAGGAAATATTTATCACACTAACAGGAGTAGCAATATAAATACAGATACCATAGAAAAACAGCAGTCTTGAAAGGGGCACAGTGGAGTGTAAAAAGCTGCAGACATAAGATGCGATATGAAAAAGAAGGCACAGGGTTATAAAGGAGATCCCATAGCTATAAATAACTCACCAGTGGTCATATAAGAAAATGCATATTTGATTGCTGGGCAAAAACAATTTTGAGATCAATAAAGAAAAATTAAAATAATTACCCAAGATATGTAAGGTACTGCATATATTTGCCTATAAAAAAGAATTTCAATCATGAAAAGCAAAGTACGAAGCCTTTAATGCTATATATTTTTTTAATTTTCTTATTGTTCTATAAAAACTAAATGTAGGCCAATAATCATTGATTAGTCTTGAGGTTTCAATAAAAATTTGGCTTTACATATGGAAGCGTGTTTCCTGTTTTTCTCAGTTCCTGCCAAACATTGCACTTAACTGATTTCAGCAGAGCTGTGCTGCTTTGTAGCAATTAGAAAAATGGGTTATGCTGTTGGAACTCTTCCAGTGTTTTCAATGTCAGGAGCTGATTTCAGTTGTCAACAATTTAATGCGTTCTTATAATTCAGCATCTCGGGATCTTCTCTCTGCAAACAGAAAAAAAACCAGTTTTCCCTCCCTTCAGCCTTTTCTTAAAGGAGAAATAGAGCTCTTTATCACTGTATATTCAATTGGACAAATGTAAAATTGCTGTTTTCCAGTACACAGTATGTTACCATACTACTAACAGGCACCAGCCTTTCAATAAGCATAAGGCGGCCCAGAATTTTAACTGATCCTGCTTGCTTTGTCTGAACTTGGCCTACCTGGAACAGTTTTGGCAATCTCTATAGTTGCTAAAAAGCTAACTGTATATGATCTAATTTATTTCAGGTTTAGTTTAGCATAATTTTTTATTGTAACACCTGCTGTTATAATAACTTTTTTTTGTTTCTTGTACTCAATGCCTACAAATTCTGTTCTATTAATATTATTACTGAGAGATAGTAAAAAGAAGCACTTATTCTGGGGAAAATTAATTATCTATGACTCTAGAGTAATGATGTAAGGATTTACACTCTGAATGTCTGCAAAAAAGATGAGACTCCCTAGGGCTATAAAGTAATCATCAGTGGTCAACTAATAGGTATTAAAGAAATAATTCCTTGGAAGTTGGGGACCAGTTTTAAAGATAAAAAAGAAACCATATCCAACACACATATACCATAGAGCATTACATAGAAATCATAGATTATGGACTAATAAAGAAAAGGGGAGCTTTAGAGAATATATGAACTTCAACAGAAAATGGAGTGAGAATGACATAATTTCCCTTCTAGTAAAGCACTTGAGAATAAAAATGACTTTTCAGCTGCAGGTGTGTATTAGGTTCTTTGTTTATTTGCTTTTTTGGGGTTGTTTTGGTTTGGGTTTTACTAGGCTTTTTTTCTTCTGTTCAACAAAAATGGAAAGGTAAGAATAACACCAAAGAAACAGGCAGATACTATTCAGTTAGATTAGTTTTGACTCTATCATGAAAGGGAATGACCAGTAATTGGATACACTAGTCTATAATTTTTACTATCACTGTAACTGTAGTAATAAAAGGTTCTTCGATTTTAATTCTTTAATTGGAATATCAATAAATGCTTATGCTTGTATACATTTCTCTAGCCCACATAAATTTTATGATGTAGTTGGTCTGGTACCAAACCTTCAGGTTTGGTTCTAGTTTGGATACAACTATGCGTTGCACTACCTGCTATTACATGAAGTTGTGAAAAGCTGAGTTGATAATGATATGAAGGGGAAAATAGAGGTGACAGAGCTATATAGGGGATTTGGGTTATTTCTGATTTCTTTCTCACAAACAGTTCCAGATTTGAATCTGCTAACACTTGTAGCCTTTTCCTTATTATCATATATTCATAATAATGTCTGTACAGCAGATTGCTATGGTAGAATGGTAACTCCCATAGTGATATCCAGTGAAACTCTGCTCTCATTTAACATGAAGTAATGGGTAATTAGAGATCTGTCCATGTGACCTCAGTGCCTAAGACTATGCAACAGATTATCTTGACTGCAGTTCCAAGACATGTACAGGACAACCAGGGATCAGGCCCAGCCAGCATGGGTTAAAGAAAGGCACGTCCTGCTGACCAACCTCATCTTTTTTTGTGACAAACAGACCAACCTAGTGCATGACGAAAAGGCTGTGGATGTTCTCTACCTGGACTTCAGTAAAACCTTTCTCTCCCATGGCATTCTCCTGGAAAAGCTGGCAGCCCATGGCTTGCACAGGTGCTCTTTTTTACTGGGTAAAAGACTGGCTGGATGGCTATCCCAGAGAGTGGTGGTGAATATGCTACATCCAGTTGGTGGCCGGTCACTGCTGGGGTTTCCCAAGGCTCATTCAACACTGGAACCAGTGTTAATACCTTCATTGATGATCTGGATGAGGAGATCAAGTGCACCTCAATAAGTTCATAGGCAGCACTAATTTGGGTGGGAGTGTTGGGTAGCAGAGTTCTGCAGAGGGATCTCAGCAGGCTGGATCAATGAGCCAAGGCTCATGAGGTTCAATAAGGTGAAGTGCCCTGTCCTGCTCTTGGGTCGCAACAACCCCATCCAGTACTACAGGCTTGGGAAAAGAACAATTTGAGAGCTCTTCAGCAGAAAAGGACCTGGGGGTGCTGGTCAACATTGATCAGTGTATGCCCAGGTGAACAAGAAGGCCAGTGGCAGCCTTGCTTGTGTCAGAAATAGAGCAGCCACCAGGAATAGGGAATTGGGTTCTTCTTTAGTCAGCACTGATGAGGCCACATCTTCTATCTGTGTCCAGTTCTGGGTCCCTGTCTTGGTTTGGAAAGACAGGTATCTGCCAGGGAAACTGGGGTTTCCCTTAGAATAGAGAATGAAAACCCCTCACCCCCCGCCAAATTATAATTTTGCAATCAAGGCTCTCAGGCAAAGATTTGGGAATAGGAATAACAGTTCTTTACTAGTAATATCAATAATACAAATGTGGTAGAAAAACAAAACCACCCCACCAAACCAGCAAACAAACAAACAACAATTTTGGAAAGCCCCGACAGAGTCAGGTACAACCTGATGCCCTGTTGGTCAGGACGTTGGTAGCAGTCCAAAAGTCCTCCTGGGGTGGCAGATGTGGTTCTCTTGGAGTGGAGATGATCCTGAAGCCAAAAGGGTCCAGAGGTGGTGAGAGGGAGTCCGGTGATGGTGAGAAGGGTCCTGTCTTCCTCCGGTAATCGGGTGAAGCAAGCGAGATATCCTGTTCCGTAGTCCCAGTTTTATCCAGGTAGGAATGGTTGGCTCCCCCCACTGGGTGGAGCATCTCACAATAGAATGATGGAATGTGAATGTACTATCTTGGAGAGGGTAAGTTTTTTTGGGATGTGTGCTTTTAGGGGTGTTTAAATGGTCCATTAGCAGAAAAAAGATAAGAAACAATGCCCTACCTGGTTTTAACAGTTGGGCCATTATCAAAAGGCACCCGCCCCACTCCTTCCAGAGTAAACAAGAGATAAAACAAAACAGCTCCCCAACTGCTTTCAGCAGATGAAAATAGAATGCACATCTTAGGTTCCACAACCCAAGACAGTCCCTCACTACAAGAAGGACATTGAGGTACTGGAGTGTGTCTAGACAACAGCAAGAGATCTGGGGAAGGGTATAGAGAGTGTGTCATATGGGGAGCAGCTGAGGGAGCTGGGGGTGTTTAGACTGAAGAAAAGGAGGCTCAAGGAAGACCTTCTCACTTTCTACAGCTACCAGAAAAGACATTGTAGCCAGGTGGGGTTCAGCCTCTTCTGTCAAGAAGCTAGTGATGGGACAAGAGGACATGACCACAAACAGTGCCAAGGGAGGTTCAGGTTGGACATCCAAAGAATTTCTTCACTGATGAGTTGTCAAGAATTAGAACTGGCTGCCCAGGGAAGGAGCAGAGTCACCATTCCTGGAAGAGTTTAGGAAATGACTGAACCTGACAATTAGTGCTACGGTTTAGTTGACATGATGGTGTTTAGTCAAAAATCTTGGAGGTTTTTTCCAACTTGAGTCTATTAAAGACTAGATATTTATTTGCAACTGTAACAGCTGTTCAGAAGACATTTAAACTTTTAGAAGATGTTACTGTATACTACTAATTCTAAGTTACTCCAACATGCAGATTGTGCAGGATAAAGCTTTTAACATTTAGCATGTTCAGAAAATTACTTTCTTTTTCTTTTCCACAGAGACATGATTTTTTTTAAATAAGAGGAAACTTATTCAGAATAAAAAGAAACTATTTCAGAAAGTACAATTATCACACAAATATATGGTGATAAATTACCTTCTATCTGTGAACCTTTATTTTTGAGAGAAAGTGAAAGCTGTGAAAGAAAGTGTATCAACTTAACCAAATAAGTGGTTTCTGAATAATATTCATTCAACAGTAGATTTACATTTAATGCTGCACTACTTCATTGTATGTCAAAGTCTTGTCTTTGTTCAGATTTTTAGATATTTTGAAAAGTTTAGGGTCTTTGTCTAAGCTTTGCCATAACTGACAACTGAGATGAAATAGAAGAGATGAACAGTTTTCATATGCAACGGGCAGAACTGCTGAATATTGTTTTTTTTCTGAGGAGAATGGATTGGCAGCAGACTGAGAAAGGGACTAGAGGGATCTATACAATGCAGGCAGAGAAAGGATGCATGACTATAAAATATAATGAAAATACAATACCTCTTTATTAGACCATAAGGGCAATGCACAATTAAAATTATTCTAAAGTTACAATATCAATTTTCTAATCTTATTCAGAATATTGCTTAATAAATGAATTTACTTGAATGATATTATATGTATTCCTTGGTAAATTTTGAAGATACAACACCAGCTACAAGAAGCAGTACAGCCTTATTAGTGAATCGTGTGGTTCAAGCTAATTACTGGGAAACACTGTCAGTGAATCTAGTGAAATGCCTGCTCTCTACCTCTGCTGTTATGGCATAACATCTTTTCTTGGAATGGTGTTCCATTGCACAGATGCAGCAGTTCATGACTGTTTGGAAGCACCAGAATTTGTTGCTGAATGAGTGTTGAAGTTACAAGTTTGTTTTGTTTGAATCTAGCATAGTGATCATAAACACTGAACACAGCATAAATATTGGCTTATCCTACAGAAGCAAGGAGGTGGGTGGAAGAAGAAGCAATTCGTTATTATCCTGATTAAATGTTGAAGTTTGTACAGCTTTATCCAGTCCCTTCTGTGCATGATGTTTGATTAGCATTGTAACTTCACAGTGTAAATTTTGAAATACACTCTCTCTAAATATCATCTTAAGCTTTAGATGACATTATTTTTCCACTTTGTCAGATATGAATTTTATGATCTAAAGACAGACACTGCTAGGAAAGCTCCATCAGCTTCCATTTCCCTGGGCTCAGAGATCATCTAATGTCACTTTAAACCCGGAAGGAAACTAACTCAGGTGGGAAGGGAATCCTTAGCAATCCAGCCTTATAACTAGCAATAAGAATTGAATAAAGGATATTGTACATAAAAATGTTGGTTTATTGACCTGTGAACAATATAATTTTTTTTTTAGTTCTTATTTTCAGATGCAACCTAAGCCTTTAGTAGGCTCATCAAGTTTAGTAATTTTTATTCTGGAAAGAGAAGCTGCATAACAAGAGTGTTCATAAAATACTTCTGAGATTGACAGAATGTGTTGCAATGCAGTCTCTCACCTGAATGTCTAATAAGCACATCCTAAAAACGTCAAAATCTTACACTGAAGATTGGAATAGCTTCAGGCAACACGCAGCATTTTGGGAAAAGCCATAGAGAGAGAAATGGAAATAGCTGTATATAATTAAAAATCACAAAATTAAATAATTAAGTAGTAAACTTAATTAAATAATAAATGTGTTATTTTGAATCAATGAAGTATCACAATTAAAATTTCTGTATTTATGTATTTATTTATTTTTTTATTTATTACACTTACATAATATATTAAAATTTCTGGAAAGGTTTTCTTTCAGAGATTAAAAAAACAAACAACCACTACCAAAACCCAAACAAACAAAAAACCAACCAACCCTACAACACAGTAAAAATTACAACTTTGGTGATATTTGGTGATAATAAATGCTTACCGAAAACAAAGATTGCAAACTGATGGTCCTGTTTTTTTATTATTTCTCATACAAATGTGGAAATATAGGCTAATATGTTTTGCTTTCTTGTATCTTGTCTTTTTTGTGTTCTAAAAATACTGAAATAAAGGATCTGTTTTTGAGGCATTGAATTAAAAAGATAATTGGGACCTTACAAACTTGTGATAATAAGCAAAGGGGAACAAAAATGATCAAAAGATGTGAAAATCACCATCAAACAACAAAAAGAACTTGCACATTTAGTATTTAATTTCAACAAGCATGCTAATGAGATGATAAATAATTAAATTATCTGTTTGTTGGAAAAACCTAAAAAACTTAGATAAAAAGTAGTCTTACCTGCAAATAATAAAAAAAATAATATGAAGTTGCAACAGTCACAACGATGATGTTAGCGTTCCCACAGCAGTTCTTTATGTTTTGGGGTTTTTTAGTATATGTAGGATGAATAGATTTTAGTTGGAGAAGAAAGGGGAAAGCAGACTGGAGTAGAAACACTTATTCACATTAAAAATTCCTTCATTATAATTACTATAAGTTTTATCCAAAACAGAATATTTGACAAAATTGTAAAACATAATATTTACTGTCACTTTTACTATTTACTATAATACTTGTATTTCTTGATTGACAAAGGTGTTAGTATTTGATAGCCAGAAAGACAGAGGTTACAGATGAATAGTTTAAAGAACTTCTTGTTGGTGGTGATATACTATAGATATATTCATTTAATTTTAAGAAAGGCAGGATTTTCTTAAGTTGAAGATTCATTGACTACTTAACAATTTAGGATTTAGTTCATTATGGACAAAACAGAATACACAGCACTCTTGTAGGTTTTGTGAGAGGATAAAATAATTGTGGCAATCTCCATACCTGATTTGAAGGTGACTATGATCATTTCAATTGAGTTTGTGCATGTTGGCTGAAGGAAATGATGTAATGACTTACAGCCATTACAGCCTTAGTAAAAACCATGTCAAGACATGAACTTAGACGCCAAAATTTGAATGTTCTATTTAAAATATTCCAACATTCTTTATATAGTTTTGGCTCAGAACTCTCTCTCAAATTACTTGCTGGCAGGTTTAAAGGTCTAGAATGCCTAAAAATCTTTTCTATTTATATGAAGCCACTCTGTTTTCACAGTTCCGTTTCAAAAGCCTGGGGAATGGATCATTAGTCTCCTAGTACACCTGCCATTAACAAGGGAATAGTTGCATTCCTATTGATTCGTAGAGCTCCCTACTGCTTTAATTTAAAGTACATGTCCACAATATATCCCATTCTGTTAATTACCATGGCAGGAATTAATCTCATCTGCTTTTAGATACCAAAGAGTTCTTCAGTCCATATACAGTCTAAAATCAACAAATTAGCCACCCTAGAGTATAACAGCCTAAAGTCAACAAATCAACCCTTAGAGTATAATATGATGATTGTCTTGATTTGCTCATGCAGGTATAATGCTCTATATTGTCAGCATTAGTAGTGTAGAAATATCTATACATTGCTACCTAAAATTGTAGTTCACTCTCAGTTGAGGATATAATGTGGATCCTTTTCCACCCGAAATCAGTCCAAACAAAAAAAAAAATATTGAGCAAATTATGATTTTAGAATGCTAATTCAAGAGTACTGAAAATTAGTCTGAAATGTTTGCTGGATAAGGGAGAGATTCATGCATATGAATGACTGTACTTAGACAAAAGGCTCTCTTGTACATAAGAGTTTTTAAATGACAGTTAAAGGCACAAATCGGGTTATACTGATTTTTGGGAATAAAATATGCTTTTCTACTCACTGTGCTTCCAATGTTTTTTTTCAATTGAAATACTTCATAATGAACCTTTGTCAATCCGTTAGGGATTTATGCAAATGTAGGTCTTATTCAAAAATCAGATTTTCACAACTTCTGTGTGTTTGATAATATGTTTGCAAACAACCTGATTAAAAGGGAAATTATAAGTATGATCCTTAATAAACAAACACCTGAATCTTTCAGCTGTGATACACTGTCTTTTAGGCTTACATTTTTACACTGAGCAAGTAAGAAAAATTAAAACCCTTATAGAACTCTCCTTCAAAATTTCAAGATTTTTCAGCTTGTCTTCTCTCATTCTTTTTCCTTTGGCTTATGTGCATTTTCTCTTCTTTGTCTCACTTGCTATGAATAACATGTTTTGAGGTAAAAACTGTTAAGTAGACTCTGATCCAGGTGTCAGTGTGAGTTGGTTGTGAATTCAGATCAAATGCAATGTCAATAAGATACTTCAAAATGAGAAGCCTAGAAACTTAGAAAGGAATGTCTTTTTTTTTAATTCCCAGGTCTTCTACAGCTTGCTTATTAATGTGCATAATAATTAGGAGGGGGATGGAAGAAAAAATGTCATTGTTGTCTGCCTATTGACTAATTATGTACTCCATAGCTGCACTTTTAGATTAGCCTTAAGACTTTGAATTCAGTCTTGGAATGGCTGGAATACATAGAACTCTGGCATGCAGCCAGCCCCCTTTGTAGCGAGGCTCTTTTATGCAAAAACAGCTGCAACTTTCATTAAGTGTTTGGATTCAGCCAAGCAAGACAGAACAGTTAAGATGTAATGAAAAAGTGATAGAAAGTATGATCTCCATTATAAAATAATCACCCTGGAGAAGAAGTTGTCTTCTGCTCCTGTGGTGACATTCACTGTAATATCTGTATCTGAAAGTAGCAGAATTTCAGAATTAAATTGAGGTTACTCATTGTTTTCACAAGTGCTTGATGTTTTCTGAGGACACAATACAAAGAGACAGTAGCCATAACTTCAAGGTACTGGTACTTTTGGACATCATCAAGTCTTTGTTTGGTCAAACACGAAGAAACTCTTTTGAGCTGAACAAACATTTAACAGAAATACAGTAATAAATCCTCATAAAACTGAAGTTACAGGTTAAAAAGTAGTTAATTACTTGCAGCAACCTATGTCCAATAAATTTGCCTGTTCCCAACATTTTGTGATGATGTTATTCAAAATTGGATTTTTTCTATGACCTTATTATGGTATCATAAATTCTGCCAAACAGTACTTCTTTTTTCAACTTCATTATGTTGCATGTATATTTTCATCAATAAAAAATGTTAGAATAGCTGAACAGCATATACTCCAGATGGTTCCTCCTACGTAGATACTACGTTCCTCCTACACAGATACTGTGGAGATTCCATGTACTGTAGAATAGTCAAAATAAAGGCCTTTTACTGCAATGAGAAGCCCTTATCCATTACACTGAGCTGTAATAAGCAGGGTTCCTTTTCAAATTTTCTTTTTTTCCTGCATGATTATGGTCAATTAAATTCACTTCAGGAAATTGTAGCTCTATTTCAGCAGAAATCAACAAGAGACGTTTACATACTTTGTTCTCAGAATCCAATTTCAGTCTTATGAAGTGTCTTGTGTTGCACTCAATGACCTACAAAACAAATTGCTTTCAAATATTAAAAGTATCATCTACCTTTAACAGGCTGTGTAGACATCATATTATATGTGTTATGCCATCTTTACCCTGAGTATTTCCACTGTAGTGCCATGGACTGAAAGCTCTTTAGCAGTTGCTGTACATTAAATTCAGTTCTAGAGCACTTCTGTGAGTTTGATTTCATTTGAAAGGGAATTAAGTCTGCAGGGTTTAAGGTTAATCCACAGCGAACACCAAAATTAAGTAAAAGGGATGATATGGAAATCCTACTCACAAGCACTCACCAGTTCTGAATTAAAACACTAATGTGACCATTTTACTTTGTGACTTTTATCTAAACAAAATAGTGTAGGTTTTTATTTAAAGAGAATAAAGAAGAAAAATGCAATTTATAGAAAGATGTGTCATCTAGGCTTTAGACTATTCTGCTACTGAGTAAATGGTAAGATACCTGCAGTAAGAGAATAGTAAAACTGACAATACCCTAACTAATAGATAATGATTTAGTTAAAACTGTAGATCATGTGTAGATGAGTAAGAATATTCATATTCATAATCATGAACTTAAGACAAATTTTAGGACTTTTTTCAGCTCACATCTGGTATGGTTTCTTATGAACATAAATATGGAATTACAGCAATAATGTTTCCATAATTTTTCATTGGATGTACCTCATAGAATAAACTAGAATGATTTTACTTTCTACATGTATCAAGTCAGTATATTTAGTAAGAAAGGAGTTCATTCTGCTTTCATTAGGGAAAATTCTGTATAATCACGCTGAAAGTGTCTCATGTGTGCACCAGTGTAGAGGGAAAACTCCATTTAATCTCTCCATAAAGTTTTTATATGTATTTCCATGTGAGTTTAACTCACGTATTAACTGTAGAAAACTTCTATGAAAAAAAAAAAAATTAGATCTACCAGTGTGACCTTGACATACTAACAAGACCACAAAAAATTCTTTCATTCCATTCAGCACTTCTATGATATACAGGCAGGTGCCCATTTTTCACATTGTTTATAATGAATTGATTGGTCATTGTAATTCTCTGGTCTGTATCTTGTATCTTTTTATTTGAAATTAAGATAAAGTAACATGAAGTAATGGTATGTTATAGACAATAACATTCCCCTTTGGTATGCTGTATTGAATATTCTATATATAGTAATGAAGTGCCTACTAAAAGTTACCTTTATATATTATGACAGAATCTCAGAATGTTTCAGGTTGGAAGGGACCTCCAGAGGTCATCTTGCTCAAGTCCTTTGCTCAAGCTGGGTCTCCCAGAGCAGGTTTCTGAGGAACATGTAAGAGACCGGAGGGATTGCTGGCTCAGGGCATTTAGGGTGTGTGTGAGGGCAAGGGGCAGGTCAGGCCTTGCCCTGGTAAGGCCATGCCCCGTTCTGCACACCCCACTCCCCAGGCCTGTATCCCAGCCTGGCAGTGGCCATCAGTGATCCACACCTGCCTCTGGAGCCCCCATCTAGCCTCAGAGTGGCTAGTTGAATGGAAGTCCCACTAGGAGAAGGGCCTAGGAAAGCCAAAGGATGTTTAACCCATGGCATGAGGTAGGTACATGTTTTGACCTTACCTCTTCTTGGAATTTCTATCAGCTGAACACCACCAGGACTAGGAGTGGTAGCTATACTTGTTCTTTTCTATGTATTTTCTCTCTTTCTTCTTCTAATTCCCTCCTCTCAGGGTTTTTAGTAACTTAAAATCAGATGGGCTTGGAATGGGCTAAGTTGAAATGGGCTAAGTTAGTGCTTTGTGGAATGTTTTATGTTGACTGAATGCTGCCCTGAGCTTTTTGCCAAAGTCCTCTGATCTTCTGAAGTTGCCAGTAAAGTTTTTTCATTGTTTTGACCTCTTAAGAATATTGTTGGTGTTTCTATAGTGCATCTAATTCAAAGTACATGAACAAAGAGTAAGCTCTTTTAAGAGACCCTTAGAGCAAGTTTTTGGGTTCTTACACATGTCTAGACAGCTTTTGCATTTTTCCAAGCACAGCTTGTAGTTTTGCTTAGCTGCCCGAACACTAAAAAATAATTTCTTTGTGTCCAGGTAGAACTTCCTGTATTTCATGTTTTGACCATTGCCTCCTGTCCTGTCACTGAATATCACAGTCTCTGTATTCTTGTGGTGGGTCTGGCTGGGATGGAGTTAGCTGTTGCCATGGCAGCCTCTATGATGCTGGGTTTTGTATTTGTGTCTAATCCAGTGTTTATAACATACCAGTGTTTTGTCTGTTGCTGAACTTAAATGGACAGCATCAAGACTTTCACTTCAACCTCTCTCCAACCTCTCCCTCCCACAAAAGCTAGTAGGCTGGGGATTGGTAAGAGGCTGGCAGGGGACATAGCTGGGGCAGCTGACCCAAACTGACCAAAGTGGTATTCCACACACTATGTAATAGCCTACAACATAATCATAAAAGTTGAGGGGAAAGAGGATACAGAGACTTCTGTGGTTATGTTATTTGTCTTCCCGAGAAACCACTACTCATGTAGAGCCCTTCTTTCCTCACAAGTGGAAGGGTGTCTTGGTGTTGATGGAAAATAGTGAATAAAATTCTTTTTTATATTTGCCTCTATGTGCAGTTTTTGCTTTTCCTTTTAAATTGTCTTCATCTCAATCCATGAGCTGTTCCATCTTATTTTCTTCCTCTGCCCCAATAAAAAGGGGTAACGAGAGCAGCTGGTTCTCATAGCTGGTTGAGGTTCTCATAGCCAAATGCTGACCACACTCATCATCCTACTTTCTGACATTTGTATACACTGATATGACCCCCTGAGTTTTCTCTTCTTCAGGCTGAATTAAAGAAATTAAACCAGTAACTTCTTGTGGTTTAAAATTAAAGAGATACAACTTTCAGAAAAAATAAGCAAAGGCTCTGAACTCAAAGAGTCTCTCCTTGATCAAAATGAAATTGACTTTTCCTTATGCAAGAGAATTTGATTATACATTATTTTCTATACACACAGTTTTTCTGTGTCTTCCCAAATACAGCACCTGTGCGACAATATCTAGAATTACTGTGTATTCCAGCAGTTTTTTTCCAGCCCATATTCAGAAGAGTTATATTTTAAAAAATAAACCTTGAGAAATATTTGCTTTCTCAGTGTATTGAAACGGAAATCTTGTCAGAAAAACATCTTTAAAGCAATCTTCAGGAAACATTGGCAGAGAGCATGAGGCTCCTGTATTTTTGTTAGGTGTGGAAGAAACAGGTTTAAATTAAATAAACTGAACTGGACAAAGGGCACATTTCAGGAAAAGGTCTTGATTTCTGAGTTACTGATTTTACTTGTTTGCTTTCAGCTTCTGTTTTAAGATGACTTAGGTTACATGCTGGGATTGTAAGCTGGAGTGATCAAAAGGAAGTAGGCTACTACTTAAAATAAATTCTTAATACTTGACACTTTAAGTCAAATCAGAAAATTATATCTGTCTAAATGTTAGATGAATTTAGTAACTGCATATACCTGAACCTCATATTCAAAATTTAAAAATTGCTTGGGAGTTATAGTAGGCAAAAAATAAATTGTGAATAATGACAGGGACCAGATGGTAATTTCCGCTGGTAATTGTGTGTGTAAATGTTCAAAATTGGACTTCTGATTTCTCAAGCAGAAACCTGCTTGCTAGCTACAACTGGTTTAGGCTGGCTATACATTTTGGGTAAAATGTGAGGTAAGGAAACAAGTCCTGAGTCCTTCAAATAACAAAAAATGAGAGAGAATTATCAATTAGAAGGTTGTTCATAGGTTCTGCACATACTATTTAGACAGAGACAACGCTGATGTTAAAGTCCTAGAAAGGAGGCGGAGATCTCTGTTGAAGGAAGGGGTCTTGGAAGTGGCAGAAGATCTGTGCAATCAGGGAGACTTGTCAGGGTGTGCCCTGGAGCTTAACTTGTAACACCTGGGACTGGTAAATGCAAACAGGTGCCATAACAGAAGCAAACATGACTTTTTTGCCTGACTGAAAACAGTCTCTTCACTTGGGGAAGAGAAAGCTAGATCTAAGGAATATAAGTCTAGATCCCATCTAGGAAGGTGATCAGCTTAGTAGAGTAGCTTAGTTTCAGAATGTACTGTCTTATAAATCCTGAAACTGATCTGGTACCCATATCCACTACAGTTTCTTCTGCTTTGTCCCACCTGTGACAAGTATCTAGTTTTGTTTTAAAAAGAAAGAAGGTTTAAAGAGAAAAAAAATAAAAGGCTAACCATATATCATGGAACTTCTTTAACAATAATGTCAAAGGTAGACTTTACTATTTGATGTATGAGTAGCTCCTCCTTACAGATTCTTTTCTAAGACAGACATCTCCGTTGAATTGCCAGACAAAATCTCATATTTTTGTACTGAGTTTTAGGGACTAAACCTAACAAAGTGACTGTAAGGCTGACTCTTGCCTGACATGGATACATGTAGGACTTTATGAAACCGTTTTAATTGTATCATTTTCATATCTGAAGTAATATTAATAAATAATTTTATAGATTTAAAATAGTGGCACTCCTGTCATCTGAGGAACCTGTTATATCCAGTAGTTTAGGTGGATGATTAAAGTTTTTTGTTAGGGAAACACCTTTTTTAGTAATCGTATTCATCAACCTGTTACAGTTAAGTTTTCAAATTAGGATGTTCAAAAGTTGTTGTTGATGACCCAGTGCACTAGGAATTCTAGACTTCATTACAAGCAATAGTATGACTATACTATAACAAAGGGAAGACTTACTAGATGTTTATCTTTTTGAATACAGAATATTCCTATTTATTTATTTCTCTTCTTTCATTACTTCTTCTCCAAAGTAGTATTTCCAGTTGATGATTTTACAAAATTTGTTTCATCTTGTATTTTTTTGAGAAATCATGACTTTATTTAGCCAGTTTCTGACATAGATAGTCACATATAGCACAAATAGGGAGTACTTTACCTCAGTCTTAGTACAGTTTTTGCAATCATAAAATATCTATTAATATCAAGCATAGTAGTCTTGCCAAAAAGGACTTGCACAAATTCTTAGGAGGGAAAGTATAAAGGAAATATAAGAAGACAAGTAGGGCTGGGAGGAAGGAGGCACTCTCTAAAACTGCTGACTAAAAACACTTTGTGAGGGAAAGGGCCAGAATTATGTTCTAAAACAAACAAAGAGAAAATATAGCAGAACAGTTCAAAGAAAAATGCTCTGAAAGAATTTACTGCCTTGTGGCTAGAGGTGACATTGAAAGTAACATGGACACAAGTTGATTAAGCTGCTGTCAACATATTTGGCCCCAGGAATCAGTTACTATTGATTTACAGCTTACAGTAAAGGAAAAATGCAGAAACTTACAAAAAGAGCTGTATTCAGTAAATTCTATTAGCATATGCACTGCAAAGGCTGAAAAAAACAAGTTGGAATTAATCTAAAGAAAAATTCACATCAAAAGGCTCTGTTAACACCAAAAGTTCCCTTTGTGTTGCAAGCCCATGAGAAAAATGAAAGCACAACAGATATTTTTTTATTTTTTTTTTATTTTCTGCATCCTTAAAATAGTAGGCTTTTTAAAAACACTATTTAGTACATTAAATCAGTGCTTTTTCTAAAAATAAATTATGAGTGTTTCATTCATAAAACATTCACAGCATGTTTATTTAGACATTCTGAAATGCAAAACATGACCTCTCTTCCCTGAATAAGTGATTGGCTTCTCAATTTTTTAGACCCAAATATGAATAGAAGACAGTCAGACCTGCAGAACATGTTGTGCCTGTCACATGGGGAGCTATAGCTGCCAGGAGAATTGTCAAAGGCTATCACAAAGCACCTTGCAAAAAGAAATACAGATAGTGCTGCTGTAGGAATACACATGGAAATACAGGAGTTGTTAGCAACCATAGGTAATGTAAATGGCTATCAACTAAAATGAAACTGAAGTAGTGACAGCATATTTTGTAATACCAAGACTTGATAAACTAATGTTTAGTAAAATTCAATTAGGTAAATCCTATAGACATAATCACATAATAATAATAATAATAATAATAATAATAATAATAATAATAAAAGCCAGGTGCTTCTTTCCCACATGATACTATATGGAAAAACAGTTTTACACTCTTAGTGTGTATCTAAAGGTGTCACCTACCCACTTAAGCATACCACAGAGATGCAACCCTCCCTGTAGTTCATATTTGTATATCTAAATTTTTAACAGCTACAGATAACAGTACATTTTCTTCTTTCTTATAGTTTTTGTTGGTTGGATGCTTGTCCTGAAAATTAAGTGGTGAATCATCCCATAAGACCTTTTCTTTTATTATTTTTTTCATTATGAAAATAGAGGTAATAAAAACTGTTCTGATGTTGAATGTATATTGTGTCTCTTGATTGCTTAATACTTTCTAATTCATAATTTTGTTACATTTTATTTCCAGCCCAGCACATGTAGAAAAAAGAAGGAAAACATGTAATTGTCTGTTCTTTTCTTGAAAATTGAAAAAATACCTGAAGCAGGTGGATCTGCTCAAATGAGAAGTTGTAACAGACGGGCTTGGAACATTGGCCAGATACTTTTACATGTTTGAGACAGACAAACTCGAACTAGACACTGTGAGCTATGAAAATTAATAAGGTGCCCAGGAGAATGGATAGTCTATCATGCAAAAGAGTGAAAATACTCATTTTGTGAAGCTAATAAATAATGTGTGAAAGAGGATGTGGTAGCCACTCTGGGATAAATGAGGAACAATAAGGTTTTATTAAGCTTCAGGATAGTACTGTGGCAGCACTGTCTTATAAGATGAATAGTCCTTCCTGAAGTTTATCAGTCTACCCTTCACCTAGCATGACATGTCAGATAAGAATAAATGAGTATCTCTGAGGAGTATGAGGTAGTGGGCATATGAGATAGTGAGGTGGTTCCAAGTATCAGAATTATAGTGACACTATCTTAGACCACACTGCTTTCTCAGTTACCTAAGTTGAAATATTTTGATAAATATAGCCTCCCAGAGAAGTGAAAGTGCTACATAACTCAATCATTTTACTATGCTCTGGAGACTTTAGGTAGTGTGAACTGAGGAGATTTTAGGTAGTGTGAATCATGTGATGTCATCCACATATGCAATCCTACTCCACATAACCAGCTGTCTGAAGTAGCAAGTTGCTTTAACAGATTTATTAAATAACATGGTTACAAGTGTAGCAATCTGCTTGTTTGTTCCTGCAGGCTTGGTTCTCACTTTTTGCTGGGAAGTTTCTACTTCAGAAACTTGCAACTGTAGGAATGATTTTCCTCTTTCTGCAAACTCAGTGAATAGTTTCTGCTGAGCTTTGTAGCTCTACAGAAATTTAAAAGAACTTTCATCCACCGTGCAAGTTTTCTTTTATGTGCAGACATTTTATTTTGGGGAATGTTAAAATAACTTGATCTCATTCATGTTAGCAGAAAACAACTGAATGAAACACAAGCATTTAAGAAGAAATTCAGCTTAATACTAGAGATCAGAAGGTAGTTTTTATTTAAGCATTCTCACCTTTCTGGATAAGAACTGTCAAAAATCAGGAAAATTATCTCAGGGAGGTATTTCTGGATCATAAGATTTCACAGTGCACTACTCTATTCAAAAACGTGTTCACAGTTTGTGTGTGTTTACTTCTGAAGGCACAATGGCACATACAGTTATAAATATATAACAGCCATGAGCATTTAGATACCTGGAGGGTAAAGAAAAATAATTACCTCCTCTACTGATAAAAATAATATATTTTGTTCTCAGTGAGGGGTTTGGGGGGTTTTTTGGGTTTTGTTTTTTTTTTTTTTTTGGTTGTGTGGGTTGGATTTTTTTGTTTGGTTGGTTTGGTTTGTTGGGTTTTTTTGGTTTTGGGTTGGTTTTTTTTTCAAAAGCAAGTGTATATTTGACACAAAAGGAGAAACCAGAAAATTACTGAAAATAAGAAATTGCTTTCAGGTTAGGGTAAAGGAATCTTTTAAATTTCCCTTTTAGTGTAGACTAGAAATAGAGGCCATCTCCACTTAAATCTGAATGCATATGCCTCAATTGGTTGTTTTCTATGATTGCAAGGGAAAAGAGAAGTAGATGGAGTTCTGCTTTTTGTTTCTCTGTAAAAACTAATATTCTTATGCAAACTCATATCATTTCCTCTTTTTAAGAAAGAGATATTTTATTCAAATAAAACCCATTTTATTAAATCACAAATAGTCATCAAAGACTGACTCTTTTTTTAGTAAGTGATGCAGAATGACTTCTTTGCTTTTGGACATATAGCTACATTTGCTTTACCAGACCTCACTTATAAAAAATCAGTTTGTTTTGTAGAGTTGGTATTACCATTTTCTTATCAGTTAAGAATATGGTTTTCTATAGGTAAGTTTTTGGTTATGGAGGCTGTTGATAAAAAGTTTGAAGCATGTTTGGCTTAGCAACTATCCCGGTAAAATGCTATTAGCAAATTTTTTATTTCATTGGCATCTTTTATATACAGGCATTTCCAGAATTATTTTGGTTTGTCTACTTCTAACTTATATTTGGGTTGTTATCAGGGTCTGATGACTGTATCTTCAGGGACAATATTACAAGTTGAGCTTATGCCTTGAGACTGGGTTTGTTCTAAGACAAATCACTAAAAACCAGTTGGTGGGATTTTCTGGCAATTATTTGTTTGAACAAGAAGTGTGAAACTAAGGATATCCTACTGTTTTCATCACATTTGTCCTGGATTTTTTCATAGTTCATCATACTCATTTTGAACTATTTTATACTTGACACTAAAAATAAAAGAGCGGTTTACTATTCCAAGCAGTGCAGCATGTAAAATCAGCTTTAAATTTACTAGAAAGTACATCAAGCATATATAGGTATTAATAAACAATATAATCAGGATATATGATATGTTAAAGAAATGTAATTTCTTGTGAGAAAGCATAGTTGCTGTGTATTAGACTCATTAGACATGATACATCTTGGCAGATGGTATTTCACTAGTGATAACAGCAGCACTGACTTTAACCATAAATTTCTCATATAATATTTTGAATATAAATTCAAGCTACACAGTAGCTTGTACTGGTAGTAGCAGAGCATGTTGTATTTTTAATTAGCTTTTTATTGGTATAACAAAACTAAACTAAAGTTCAATCGAAGCCTTTACTATTGCTTTCAGAGACTTTGGACAAGCACTAAGTGAGAGGTTAAAAGTAGTCAAATAAAGAAAAATATATTTAATGCAATGTCATGGTTGCTTTAAGGAATACTAGTAACATAAGACAAGAAATCATGGTGAAATTGAATGGGCAGGTAAGACTAAAATGTAGAAAACTTTTGGAACAGGAATTAAATCTGCAGAGGCAGCTCAAGTAATAAATGTAGACACAGAGAGGGAATGTATAAATATGAAGAGGAATTTGGAAAGACATGCATTGAAAGTGTCAGGTTTTTTCATTTCCGATGATCTATGGTGCAGAAAGACTGCAGAAAATAAAATGTTATACTCCTGAGTGATCAGGAAGGTAGTGAGATTTTCAAGTAAAATTACTGTTTGTTCTAATAATGCTTCAAGCCTGCAAGTCTGTACTTTTCATTGTACCTATATCACAGCTAGGGCAAATATAAGCAGGAAAGGTAACACATTTCTATAGTTTGAACCTGATCACTAAATAAAACATTTCCTTCATGCCAAAATAGTTCTTATTTCAAAATTAGTACACTGCAGTTTAGACTTGCCCACAGTGTGTCATTATATGAAAGTCTGCCTTACTACTTACTGGTGTCAGAAAATAGCTCAGTATTTATGAAGGAGTCAAGTACTTAACATAAGAATGAAGAAATTCTTCCCAGCATCAAAGATAATCACTGAATGATTAGCAGATTTTTTTAACTATATTGTAATAACATTATGAAATATATATTTTTAACAAGTTGAATATATAATTTCAGGAAGAACTATGTTAAAGGAAAAAAACCAAATGTCTATGTGATAAGCTTTCTTGCTGGATTTGTGTGTTAAAACCTTAAATAGCTTTGCCCTTGAAGAGACCTGACTCATCAACAGTCTACTGTACATCATTGTTTATATCTACACATCTAATCAGAAGATACATATGTAATAAAATATCATACTGACGTGTTACTTGCAAACCAGTAGTATCAGTAGTTGGCTAGGTATCTCCTATTCCACAAAGACATTGATGTTGATTTTTTTTTTCTCTCAGTTTTAGGAGATATTGATAATTTTCCCTTTAAAAAAAATCTAGTTCAAACGAGGCTGACCACAAGACTCATAAATCAATGTATGTGCATAGTTCTGATAGCTCAAGACATTTCAGGATAAAAAACATGGAGTCCATCTTGACATCTTAGAAATCCAGTAACATAAAACTTGGTGGTGCATTAATGATCTTGATGGGTCACGATACTGTTTCTCCTTTATGTGGCAATTTTATTTTTACATGTAAGATTTTTGTAAACTGAAACTGATCTATATCAGAAAAGGTGTTTCAATTGAAGCATTATTCTATTCAATCAGTTGATCCTAATGCTCTAAGGACTTTCCTGTGCAATTAACATACATCCCCCATTGATACAACTGCAGACAGAAGAAATCCCTAAATTCACATTCATCTTATAGAACTGGAATGATGTGGAACTTACTTCAGATAATCCTTAGACTTGTGATAGCATTTTCTCCACAGCTTTGATATTTTCTAAATATCTAACAGAAAGCAGTTGAAAACAAAGCACTATACTTGGTATTCCTTAGCCCATATAGATATACTTGTACTTGGTATTTCTTAGCCCGTATAGATTTTTTGTTGCTTTTCTTCCAAAAATTATTAATTTCTCTTTATTTAAGGATCCTAGCTGTGTTGATAATCTATTTTAAGTTAAAAGGTTCTGAGTTCTTATTTAACCACAGTGGGAAAAAAAAAAAAGGTATTTTAGAAATAATTAAGGAAAATAACAATCCCTCTAGGGCACATCTGTGGCTCATATTAATTAATTTTAAAAGCCTAATACTATATCTCCATCCTGATCTCTCAACAGCACAGAAAACAGAGCCACAGTTATAACACACTCAAAGAGCAATTGCTTAGGTGAAAGACTTATTTGTGTTCAATACATCATGAGGAACATCCTCAGACTTAGCAAAGCAAGTAAGATAAAATGCTTCTTGGTTGAAGTTGCATATTATGATTTATATTTTTATATTTATTTATCTGTCAAATGTAAGCAAAACCTTTTGTAAATCTCAGGCAAAATTCTAGTTTATGGTACATAACTATTCTGTGAAAGACTATAAGAAGAATCAAAAATGAGAATGAAACCATATTCCTTCTGCTCAAACTAAAGAAACAGATTATTATCAAAACTCTCAAAGTTTTGAAGAAACTCTAGTTCATATATAACCTTTTTTGCTATAGGTCTTATTACTAGCAAGAGCAATTTATAAATGAAGGTTCAAAAGTAACCTTATTAGTCTTGGTTTTGAAATACGTGTTTCTGCATAAGAAGAATGCTGTTAGATGTTGTCCACTGTTTCATCTTGGAAAACTGCTTGTCCCATAAATGTACATTTGTTTCTGAGGTGGAATCATAGAACAAGTGGTAGCGTCATTCCCAGAATTTACTACTGAAGGTTGGCTTGCCAGTGTTGAAACAGATATATGAGTGAAATGGCAGAGTAGTCTTAATGAGGAAAACAACATATAGCATACACAGCACAATGGACTAGGAAATATCTGTGTATGTATACGTAACATGATCCCAATTCCATTTTCCTTGGGCTTTTCCTGGTGGAGAACATTCTTCTCCTCCCCTATCCCCTTGCACAGGAAACTGTTCTCCTGCAGTGCCTGAGATGAGAACCAAAGTTTATAATCTGATGGAGAAGTAGAGCAATTTTTAACTTGCAGATCATCTGTAAGTTTTACTTTTTGTAAGTTACTCTTTTCACTGATGGCAAATGCAATTTAGTCTGTCTAGAGCTTTTATTTTTCTCGAAACCTGTATTAAATATTAAACTAATACAGCCATATAGCAACTGTAGATGATTAAACCTACCATAGTAATTCAAACATCTTATTTTTTCCAGCTGAATAAAATCCTAACTCTAAAGACTGCCATAATGAATCATGATGTATTAGCATTTCAAAACAACAATAATGACAGCAGTGAAAAATATTTCACAATTCACTTTTTTTGTAGAACCAGATATGGCTTTAATCTTTATTATAATGTCACCTGCTGCTGCCAATATGCTTAAACATCTTTCATAGTTTTCCCATATCCTCAAAAATTTTCATTCTTATGCATATCACCTGTGAACATCATTCCCAGCTTCATGGGGGTGTGACATCCAGTGCAAAGCAGAAGACATTTTCATGGCCTGTTTACTAAAGAATTTAACTTAACCTCTCTATTTTTAATAACTTTCTGAACTAATTGGTTAATTTCAATTAATACCAAATAAAATTACAACAAAAGCTGCTAGAAAATGACCACTTACCTATACAAACCCAAGATCAACATCCCTGAAAGGGAGAGGGCAGAAATCTGTTTGCATACTTCTTTTAGATCAGCTGTCTGTCCAAAGGCAGACACATTCTCATCATGTGATTATCTTGAATTTGACTGCAGACTAACATTGATGCAGCTGTTTCTTGCCTAGGATGAATATTAATGAAATATGGAAAGACGTGTGGAAGGGGAGGGAAAAGGTTTTGACAGCTGGCTAGGTGAGAAAATACATGAAGTCCTAGCTACTGCTTTCACCATTTGGTGAAAAGTTTGGTTTTCTTTTCTGCTTTATTTTCACCAGTTGAAGTTGGGGTAGAATAAAGGAAAGACTCACATCAAGGAATTCCTTTGTTTGAATGGTTTTTAAGCTGAAAACAAAACAAAAACCTTCTTGAAGGTAATGTGTAGTTTGTAACTACAGGGAAAAAAAAAACACATTAAAAGTTCAATCATTAAATATGAATTTGACACTTTTGAAAGAGTTGAGGGATCAAGCTCCTCACATTCCTAAGTTCAGTAAAATTATTGCCAGGTTTTCTAGAAATATATGTTTTTTCTTTTAGCCAGAACATTTTGAAACAGCTGCATAGTGTCATATAGCTCAGATTCCTCTTCTCTGTCTTAACTAGGGTAAATCATGCTTGTACACACTTATCACAGTCCCAGACAACATTCCTTATGACTCACCAGGATATGCAGATACAGGCTCAAGGGTTCTGTCAACCCACCCACAGGATTTCTGCCAGAGTTGGCTCACATCTGACCCACTGAGATGGCACATAGGTACAACTGACTCCAGGTGAACACCTCCACCCTGTGTGAAGGCAGCTACAGTGGCAATTGCTGTGGCTTACAAAAACTGCTAGTTGTGAAAAACAACTTTATTTAATAAGTCAGTGCCAGTTATATTGGCAAGTTATATTCTTTTAGTAATACAGGTACTCTTAATATCCATAGTTTTGCCAGGATAAGCTCTGATTGAATGGTAATTAAAATTTATCCATGAAGTTGGCATAAAATATTTGATAGTTAATTTGTTAGCCCAAATAAAGTGCATGGGTTTATTGCTGAAATGTACAGTTTACCCTGCAAAAAAAATATTTTGAGCAACGTTTTATTTTAATAAATCTTAGAATTCAATCTGTGAGAAATCCGATTAGTGAGGTAAAGACTCATTTCTTCCTCTCAACTCTGAATCAAAAAAAAATCTACCTCAATTTTACTTTAGGCATTGCAGTGTGTTTTATAAAGTCCATTTGTTTTCCATATCCGTCATCGTACTTTGCATGTGTACAGATGAACAGATATCCTTAGAACTGTTATGAGTTCACATATTATCACAATGCATAAATGAAATAACTTTCCATCTAAAACTAACAAATATTCTCTAGCTATCTTGCAATTTTAACCCATTAGAAAATTCTGTTGAGATAGAGGAACACACTGCTTTCAATCCTTACTTAAAACAATTAACCTATATAGAAATATCCTGAACTTTGCCTCCTTTCAGCAGTGAGTGGATTCATCTTAGGACAATTAACTGTTCTTATCATATCTCAAAGGCTGAAAAGTTTTCACCACTCTTTTATGAATTAGTTTTCAAATAACTACAGTATCTACTTTTATTTTCCCCTGCAGAATAATGTAAGGTAAATGGTTGTTTACAAAATAAAGAATTTCCAGTAATTAAAAAAAGGCAAAGGGATATCAACAACTTAGGAAAATCCTTTCTTGCTGTTCAGTTAGATCAACTGTAAAAATAGCTACCACTTTCATAAGATGGGAAAATATCTAGAGGAAGATGGATGTAGGATGATAAAGGAATAGAATGAAGATTCAGTCAGCATAGATATAAATCACTAGATTAATTTCAGAATCTTTTCATGGTCTCTTGCATCTAATAAGAAATATGGTATGTAGTTTAAGTCTTATTATAAACTTAAACAAATTTTTGATAAAGTTACAAACTATGAATACATGCCTCATTTTATATTTCTATTTTAACCATTAAGTTAATGAAGGTGTAGCATTATGCTTCTCATGATTTATATGATGAAAACCTGTATCTGGACCACAACTAGTATTTACACAAACAGCCCTATTTTCCAGTGGAGTCAATTGCCTAGTGGGTTGTGGAACAAACCTTATTTGTACTGTGGGTCACTTATTCATCTTTAACATGCAACTGGAAGTTGCATTTGCTTTCCAACTCTGACAAACAATGAAAATTCATTGTACCAAACAGTTTTTATGGATTTATTTAGCAAGAAAGATTTCTTTTTGTCTTAAAATACATTTCAATTTCAAGTATATGAACTCAACTAGGACTCAAGGAAACCTGGAACAACAGCCAAGGGTGGTTGTTTGTACATCAAACCCAGGGATGACTTGGATGTGCAAACATAGAATAAAGACACTCTGGATTCAGAGATGCAGCTCCACCAAAAAGATTTCCTCTTCTCATCCATTCTTACTGACATCCCAGTACTAAAATGCAAAGCAGATGGTACTATTTGATAGTTTTATATTTGTGAAATACAACCTTGTATTACTTAAAGTGTTCTAATACTTGCTGAGGAGAGTTTTCAGAATTTTTTTACAAGAAAACTGTCCATCATAATAATATAAGAGTCAGTGAGCCAAGGATCAGATACATTGCTTAAAGGAACTAATTAATTAAGCGAGGTTGAATGGAACAGCATGAAATAGAAAAAATATAAAGTATCTTTTTTTCCTCCCTGTTTCTGCACCATGGTGACTAATGTTTATTAAGTCCCCATAGTGAGATGCTGAGAGATTTTTCCCAAGATCTCATGCTGTTTTAAAAGGAAACAATGGTTTGTGGTAAAATCAACTCATGCTGAGTTACATTAACTGTACCGTGTTATCAGCTGGTAATGGTGTTATTAACACATTACCCACTGTGTATATTTGTGAATTAGGATATTTCCTTCTTAATGGAATTGAGCCATTTTCTTTGAAATGGCAAGTATTAGGCATTTTGACACCAGTTTGGACAGGTTGAGAATACAGCCTCATTTATTGGGTGGATTTTTTTTTTGATGGATCTTTACCCTTTAAACTTCAGGAGGTATGTTTACTTTTACTTTGCTGTCTTGCTTTGAGATTTCACTAAAACTATTAAAACAGCATATTTTTTTACAATGAAAGAAAAATATAAAAATATGTTATGTTGGAGAAAACACTATAAATTCTGAACATTCTAAAAGGTCACCCACTTATACAACAGTAACAGACTCTTACATTGCATTATGGAAAACTGTTGCTGAAGTATAGCAATTGTTTTTTTCCTAGTTAGGTGGTACTGGCCAAACTCTATAGTGTAGGAGAAAATTGAGTTTCTTGCTCATTAGAGGAGAGTGAGCACATTTACTGTAAACTCAACACAATCAGTAAGTCTATCCAACTACATATTTGTTACACATGACCAAATAAAACAAAATGTCTTCCTAAAAACAACAAATCAAAACATGTTTCTGTGATTTTCATGCTTATTTGCTTCCTTCTGAACCTAAGCCATAACATGAATAATGACGTAATCATTATATAAATACAGGGAAGCAAATGGCAGCACAATTGGGTGATTAAAAATTAACTTTATTTGTACTTTCCCATGTAAGGAAACGTACATGCTGCTCAATTTGTAAACATTGGCAAAAACAAAACAATACTATGATCATTGCCTGAACTTGCAATAGGAGGCAAATGAAAGCATTTTTTTAATATTTGACAGGTTAAAAAAATCCAAGGACTAATATTATTTCAGACTAGGAAACCCTGAAAGGAAAACATTTCCTCTATATTTCATGAGATAATGAAATTTTAGCTGTCTATTCACAGCTTCATATTTTTTTCTTGAAAATATTTCCAGCCAAAAGTAATTAAATCATTAAATAGTCTTAATGAAATAGGTAAAGATACATTTTGCTAGAAGCTTTAAATTTTCAGGGTAATCAAAAGGTTGTGGTCTTTTAATTTCGTTGTACAAAGAGGGTAAAGACTCAAAATCAAACAAGAATATGTCTTGATAGAAAGCAGTGTTATGTAATCTGTGTCATATCATAGAAGTTCTTCACATTTCATTAACATAAACATACCACCATAAACCAAAAATGTCTCAAATATGTAACTTGATCATTATCTTCTAAAGGTTTTGTGAATTAGTAGTAGCTGATATTAGAGAAAAATATTGAGTTATCTTTCTGGTTCCATTACGCATTCTCTTCAAGCTCTTGGGTTCCTTCTTTATTCTCTCTGACTAATCTCCTAATTTGTATCATGGATGTAATAATTTTTTTTATTTGTCATATCCATCTGTATGTCTATTTTTTTTTTTAATTCAGGCTTCCACTTTCTATATGCTTGGACAGTAACAATCAGTGCAACTCACCTCTACATACGCCTCTAAATGCTTCTACAAGAAAAATAAATCATGAGAGAACATCATTTTCACTGCAGACAATTACGTCTAAAGGTCTTAAGATTACCTGGGAGCACTAAATCTCCTTGGATCCCCTGGACCACAGAAACGGAGATATGAAAACTCTCTTTATACATTTGAGAAAACATTAGCTGAAGTCTTTTTGTTTCCTTTTTCCAAGCCAGAGGGGGCTATATTTTAGCTGATTGGGGAGTTTTTAGGGGGGTTTGTTTGGTTGGTTGGTTGTTGTTTTTTGTGGGTTGTGGTTTTTGTTGGTTTGTTTTTGGTTTTTTTTCCCAGATTATACAATATGAATGCAAGACAAGCCCATCTTTGTTTTATGTGCCTTTTTGTTTTTACGTGAAGATCACTGCTGCAGGCTATATAGTTCAGCCAAAGCTTTGTGCTAAATACAAACATTTCATCACATGATACTCAGCATTGTGACTAAAGTTCTGTGTAATTTTACAGCCATTTTCTAGCACAGACCCCTTGAACTATCAAGTCTTTCCCATTTCTTTTATTCTGTAGTAAAGTAGTCCCACCCAAATTCCACTTCTAAGTGTGAGAACATGTTTAGAGAAAATTCCTAATGACTTTAATAGATAAATAGCTAAATATAGATATACATTGTAAGTTTGTGTTATATGTATAGCATATATATAACACATACACATATAGTACAGTTTATACTAAAAGTAGACCCAGAGCTACAAGAGATTTCCAGTTTCTATAGCTTGTAATTATTTGTTGCATAACATGTTTTTTAGTGCTTTCATTGATATTGCCATTGTACACACATCACCAAGAAAACACGTGGCAACAATGTTCTTTCAGAGGAAGAATGCCCTCATGGAATGCTGGTGCTAAGTCTGACCAAGGGAGTAAAGATATTGTTTTAAACAGAGTCTTTTCTGTTTTTTTCTTGTTTTTCCTCTTCATAATCAAAATAAACTAATGGATATTTTATTCAGATAACACAAGCACTGAAGACTTTGCAACAGATAACTTAGGTCAACATTGGTTAGATTGTACAGAGTTGTTATACCCATGAGAGGCTGTGCATCTGTAAGAGTTTCAAGCAGCAAAGTAATAATCCAGAAATTGTTTCAGAGTGAGCTGACATCCCTCTCAGGTGTCCACCCATTTAACCTCTTGGAAAAGGTGCTGCCTTTTCTCTACACCACCTTTCCAAATGGATTTTAAATATCATCTGTAGACACTGCTCTTATGACCATTCTTAGAGCTCGTAGACACTGAATACCATAGAAAATGGTCTTTCAGTTAATGTTAAAAGTTAGGTAGATAGTTCAGAGCTGGAATTAGAGTTAGGAGAACAGCCCAAAATGAGAGATTATCAAGGCTGATATTAATAAAAATATCTGATGATATCAATCAAAAAATCATTGAACTCAAATGGCAATGATTTCACTAAAGAGATATGACTTCACAGCCTACCTTTGCATATTCATACATCTTGGTAATGTGAAAAAAAGGGACATTTTTCACGCTAACAAATAAATTGAGGCCAAAGTAGCACAAGTGCAATGCTGGGGATTTGCTGTATGTCTTTTACCATATATAGTTTCTGCTTGGAAAGCTTTGTATGAAAATCCACTGCCCACCCATGAAAGGTTGGAACAGGAGTTGCAAGAAGTTTTTTTGTTGCCATCCCTCTTTGCTTTGTGTTTTCCTCTCCCTGTTTTCTCTACTAGTGTCTGCCAGGGAACTGGAAAGATAAGACAGTGTTTTGTGCAAAACTATGCAATAACATTTTTAATAAGTAGACTGGAAATTCTTTTGTTATAAAATATTTATTTCTAAATATATTTATTCACAATAAAGCAAAGAACAGGAAAAATATATTTAGTTTGCAATTGAAACAATATATTTCTAAATGTATGATGCTAGTTAATTTCGCTACTACATTTCCTTATTAATTTATGCAGTTCATTAAGTTTAAGTGGCATCTACAGAAAAAATGATCTTACAGTTTGATTTGCAGCAGGGGGAGATGTATTCATAATGAATATCTTGGTTGTGCTTTTCCCACATACTTTTAGCAAGGAAAACTGTATTTCTAGAGGGATGTCCTCTGAATAGCAACAACAAAAGAATTCTCATTTCATTTCTATTAAAATAAAAGAAAAAAAAGTGAAATTATTAAAAAAAATTACATGCTTTAAATTTTAAGTATTCAATAACTTACTTCTAGATACAAGTTCTGCAACTTAAAGCCTTTCTGAAATGAAAAATAAATGTAATTGTTTTTATTACTGTGATGCATATGTATCTTGGGGATTGGGGATTGATTGGAAGAAATGGGATGCACTTGAGTAAGAAGGCCAAGTGACCAAGTAAGGGGACTAAGAATTCTTCATATCAGATAAGGAAAAACAACAACCAAGCTGCAACTGGTAAAGTCAAAGTATGTATTTGAAGAGATTGCTATAGAAGAAAATTGTCAGTTCAGCTGACTTTCTTTCTTACCTTGCATTTTTCTTAAAATCACCTGAAAATGTATAGCTAAGGATTAGCTCTGTCTGTGTGTATATTTCAGTATGACTGCTAACAACAAGACCATGAGAGGGAAGTATGTCATTCAGTAACAAATAACGTGATTATTTTAATTGTATTATTCATAATTGTATTATGAATGGTTAATATACCTTTGTTTTACTAAAGCTTTTAAGAGTACATAATCAAGGTGACAGTAGTTCAGCCAAGAAATGAGTGTTAGTAAGAAATAGCAGAAATCTGGCAAAATGAGCATTGTTTTGAGATTTAGAAACCATGGCAAATAATTCTTGTATGAAAGTTTCTCCAGAAGTATTGTGAAAAGACATCACTTACGAAGTTGAAAAGAGTAAGCATTGGCGAAGCTAATATGTAGCTTCTAAATCATGATCTTTGTAGCTAAAAGGAAAAACGAATAGTAATTCAGGATATGAATTTATTTTTAAATGAATACACAAGGGTTTTTTTGCTTTAAGTATGAAAAATCAGGAATAAGACAGTAGAAGAAAGAGTGTGGCTTAGGTAAATCAAGTGGAACTAGGTTTACTTAAAACCTAAGATACATTAGTATTGTGTTACAATGTAAATATGTTTTGTCGGTATCAGAGACTCTCGATGAGAAGCAATCCCATGTCCACAAGAGTTATCCCTGAAAACCTCTGAACACCTGGTACTTGAATGAAATAGGAATCTGGGAATTCTGGCACAGTTCTAGGCAGAAAGAGAAAACGCTCTATAAGTGAAAAAAATAAACTCATCAATTTAATAGTGTGGACAAGACACAAAGGGCTATTACTGTTAATTCATTTGCATTGGTACACATACTCACAGTCCAAATTTTCTACTTAGTACAAAAGAAACCTTATTAGTAAAGCTACAGTTAGCAGCTGTTATATCTTAAGAAAACAAACAAACAAACAAACAAACAAACAAACAAACAAACCATCAAACCCTATGAAAGCTAAATTTGTTCCTCATTTGCCAGGTTCAGAGACAATGACCAGCATCAGATACAGCCCAGTGACTGTGCCAGGTTGTTGGTGCCAAGGCGCGGATGAGGTCAGGCCAGGATTTCAGCCTATAGCTCAGGGTCCCTGTCTGGATAAACGAGATAAGTGGCCAAGTCATGCTGTTAAGAGCCCAGGTCTAGTCTCAAATGAAAGCTGTTGCCATAGACAGAAGACCAGCCAGAGTCTCCCTGCTGGTTGTCTGGGAGCCTCCACTGACTCCTCTGCTAGTTTGTTCTTTCAAAGACACCACTGCACCATTTCTAAGTTGGCCATGAGTCTCAGCAGCCAAATCGACCAGAGGAAGGATGTTTTCATGGCCGTTCCCAATATTCTTAAAGACCCCAAGCCAATTCTTTTAGCATGGGTTCTGAGGTGTCATGGTAAGATGTTGACATTCTCTCAGGATCCTAGGAATAGGATGTTAATTAAGGGGTTCTCTCCCTCCTCTTTGTCAGGAAAAACACATTCTTGAAAGTGACAGTTCTTGTCCTTGCTCTAGGGTCCACTTAGGACCATTTTTGTCTGTTTTCTTTCAGACTTTATCCTTTGCTCTTTCTTTACTCTTCTGTAACTCTGTGTTACACACGACTTTGGCAGATGATGTCCAGGGCATATATTGGATACACTTGCTTCTTTCTGTTACCACTAAAATCTGTTTTGCTCGGCTTCTAAGTTTGTATTATTAACAGAGGAGCTGTTGATATACTTAATAAGTCTAATATGATATTGTGCACATACTCTAAAGGCCTCTGCTGTCACCCCAGTCCTGTACTCTTAGAAGCTTCATGATTATTATAGGGCCATGGATATTCTCCACAGAATAACTAGGTGATGTTCCTATCTATGTAGAATTTATTAACAAAGTCATAACACAAACTCATGTAAAACCAAAGTAAACAAAAATTAATTAATAGCCACTTGGTCATGAGATAATTGCTCTTTCAGCTTAACTGATTAAAACAAAGCTCCAAGCAAGTCAAGATTGGATCCAGAAATGGTAAGCCTCACAGCCCAGCCTGAGGCTCTGCAAAGTTAGTAAAAATTTTTATTACCAATGGCAATACTCAGTTTGCATGCTACTTTTTAACTAAAAAGATACATTTAAGTTAGCAGTTTTGCTCATACTTTCCAATTCTAGATATAATCATTTAACCTTTCATTTGCCTTCTGGGAAGCTGGTGTTAAGGTAATAGTTTTAATACTTCAGGTTTTCTAGGACATGTCTTATTACCATGACACCACCTAAACTCAAAACCTATAAATGTGAATATAACAACTTACACAGTAAGTAACACATGTTGACTATGTTCCTTTTTTTGAAGTGTTTGTTCTCATTGAAAACAGGACCAGAATGGAAGAAAATAAATGAATTATTAACTTTGTTCAATAAAGATTAATTATGCAGTAATATGTTTTTGATAGATTGGAAATAGGGAAATCCAGTTGTCTTGAAGTATTTCTGTGCTATATCTAGGACTTGTATGAATCATTAATATTGTTTATCATTGATACCGTGGTATTGTCTGATCTTCTAAATTTTTCAATATTTACTTTTAATAAATATGTCGCTGACCCATAAAAGCTCCATAAAGCCTTTCTCTGTATTTGTGATTCTGTTTAGGACCTGTTGTTTCATTGTATTGAAACAATGATAGCAAATCTTTAAAGCTAGATATTGGATCCACACCTACTTAAAAACAAGAGGGTACTCATTTCTATAAGGAACACTAGAAAAAACACTGCTTTTGTATCAGTGTAGTCCTCTTTATAGTTCACATGCATACAAAACCAAGTAAAAAGCAGTCATTCACTGTAGTCATTCAACAGCCATTCAACATGTTGAATAGAACTTGTATTAGGAATCATGTGTGGATTCAAAAGTTTTTAGCTTCAGATGATGGTGGATAAGAGAATGTGTTTAAATATGCATACAGCACTTCCAGCTCAGAAATCTAAGATCCAGTGAGACTAAGAAAGCATCCAGGGGAAATATTGCTACATATTTTTATAGTATTTTGCTTTCTTCTCTGTGTCTGCTTTTGGCTATTATCAGGGAAAAGGTTGGATTAGATGTAGCTTTGAGCTAAACTAGTATAGCCATCCTATTTTTCTATATTACTTGCCACAAAGGTATGCCTCATTTATAATCATATCTAGTTACTTGCCTGAAACTAGACAATGTAGGAATAAAGGGACTTTAAAAAACATCATAAACACTTTCTGGTTCCTTATCAAGTGACATTTAACACTTGCCTTTTGAAAACCAGATCAACACATTTTAAATTTAGATAAAACATCTTCTACAGTCCTATAATCTCCTAAATTAGAATCACTGTTGATATACTACTCTGCGGGCCATCTGAAATTTTCTTCAAAAGAAAGACTCCAGATAGAAGATACAATCTACAGAAGATGAAATGTGTCCTCCAGAAATAAGATCTATTCCAAGAATTTCACAAGCAGCTGTTGCTCTCATGCATCCAGAATTTTTTTTTTTACTGTAAAGGATATAATATGAAAAATCTGAGATAAGACAAAGATGGTAGCATAAATGATAAGTGAAGCAGGGAGAATCCACAAAAGGAATAAAAAAATTATGCAAACCCACAAAGAAACTACACCAATCAAAGAAAAAGAACCAAAAAACTTAGGACAACCAAGAAGTTGTCATACTAAGGTCAAAGCTGTCACAATGATAAGGTCATTGATAGATTAGGATGAAAGAGGATAAAATTAACTTAGGACACTAGAAATAGTGAATAGAGTGAAGAATTAGTGCTAGAGTGACATGGGTGCACAAAAGGAGAAAGAATGATTGCAAGACAGGAAGACGATGCAATTTAGTCAAAATATTTTAGAAATTAAAAAAAAAAAAAAAAGTTAAGATTTTGGGAACAAGACTGGAGGCTAGAATTAACTAACTAGAAGAAGTGGAATCATTGGCATGGACAGAATTAGGCATTGTGGTGGTAGTCCTGTAGAGCTGCACTGCTGAAAAAATCATATAGCTCAAATTGATTACTAATATTTAGTAAGAAAAATCATGTATGATCCAGATGTAAAATCTTGTTGCAGGGCAAATCAAGGTTAAGGACTTCAGAAGTGCTACTACAGTATAATTGTTGAATGTTATGGGAACTGGACTGGATTATTTTATACATATGTGAGAAAATAGCAATGTGAAGAAATTAAGGAAAATATGAATATCATAATATTCATAGAGATTTCATTAAATGTGGTGGCTCTCAAGATGCATAACTTCTCTTTCGTGCCTCATTGTGTATCACATTAAGGAAGTGATGGCTGGAATTCATTTTGTAAATAGATAGGTGGCAATGGTCAATAAATTCCTTTCACTGCTTGACTGTGTATATGCATCTGTGACATCATTAATATATAATTTTACAAGCAAATTATGGCAAACTCCAGAGATTGTTCTTTTGTCTTTTTCCCTGTCTTCTTTTTCCCTGCTTTTCAAATGTGAAGTTTCAAAAGTGTTTTTGTTCCAACATATTAGGATAGAAGAGAAACCATCATGTAACATCCAAAATAATTGACTAATTTTCAAGACTGTACCCCTGGCAGTATCCACTCATCACAGTGTAATATTGCCTTAAACATGTACCTTGCAAAGAAGTTCCTTAATGGGACTAGACTACTGCAAGTAGAGAATTCCTCTAGGTAAATTCTTTTAAATTACTCTAGGTAAACTCTTTTATGGAGCACCTTGAAAATTTTATATCACCTGATAATTTGAGTTATATTCATTCTGTCTACTCAATAAAAATGTGTTTAACCAAATAACAGTATGGACCTCATGTAGCATAAATGCCCAAGAATTCCATGTCCATGAAGGATAAAGTATTTTCTGGAAATTCATGTCACATGTTTGACAATTTGCTTAGCCAAAGAATTGAATGCATGTGCTATTTCAATTGGAATCCAGCTGTGTTAGGTTCACATTTAAATTCTAGATTTGTCAAGTCCTTTTTGCAATGATGTTACCCTGTCAACTGTAATTCTGTTTATTTCTGCAATATGGTTTAAACATTATATGTTTATGTTAAAACTTCTCTGTTTTCAGGTAAAAACACAATCTAATTCTGGAATATATTTTTTTTACTTAATATTTTCTCAATGTAGGTTTTCCTCTTTATCATGCTTCTTCATTTAATTTCATGAAAGAATTTGAAACACAATTATATATAAAAGAATATTGACTGATATTTCAGTCCTAATAATCAAAATTATAAAGCTCTTTTTCTTCTCCTCTTGAGGAAAGGAAACCAGTGCCCAAATCCCATTCTCAAACTGAGATCCTTCAGGTTTTATCTGCCACCTAGTCACCTTTGACTTGAAAAAATTTGTCTCTGGTAGCAGTACAAACTATATTTTTTGAATCTTTTATTTTTCCCTCCATTTTGTGACTTTCTCATTCCACTCTTCATACAACTCTACTAAGGACTATATATTTGTTATTGTTTAAGACAGAAAGCAGTGTTCAGAGTTGCCTGGCAGCAAGTTTGTAATATTCTCAGTAATTAGGTCATGGGAATTGGGAGACAGAAGAAATGGATTGTTGCAGCCCAGAGGGAAATCTGCTAGAGCCTGACTGATTCCAAAGTTTTGGCATGGAAAACTTGTCATTTGATGATAGTTTCCAAACCTCTCTTATGTCAAATAGTGTTGTTTGTTCAAAAAATATTCTACAATGGTCTCTCCCCAAGGCTCACTAGAACAAACTATGTGACAATAGAAAGTTGCTGGGAGTATCAGTAATTGCAGTCAATATGATTTAATGGGTAACACAGTTTAGAAATTCTTTGCCTAACTGCACTTGTCCTGTTCATAGAAGCGAAGCAGGAGGCCTGTAATCAATATGCATATGTGTATACACACAATATATATATGTATATTTAAAAATTATTTATAGTGTATTATATGCACTATAAATGTTGAGATATTTGCTTGAAATATAGATCTGGAAGTTGTACATATGTATTTTAAAAATTTATATATTAATGTAATCTTAGTGATCTTCTAGGCTAAGGAAATTTCAATATTACAGACTTCAGAAAGACAAAAATAACTTGAAAAGTATTTCAAAGGATTACTTGAGCACAAATTGATATCTTGAATAAGACATAATTGAACTTTTCTTTCAGATTGCTGCACATTGTTATATAAAAATAGGATGTTATATAGTAAATAAAAGCAATGAAAAGCATTTTCACTGCTGGTGTATTCTAAACCAGAGCATTTTCAATTAATTTAAAATATCATAAGACTTACAAACTTATCCACATAAATTTAAGGACAAAGTTTAAAAAATTAACTATGTTACAATTTCATTTGTATAATTTGCTCCTTTCAGATTACACAGTAGAAAGTTTTCAAAAATTCCTACACATTGTTAGGTGTCATATTAATTAGCAGTAGTGTGAGGCAAGAATTCCTGGGTATGAGAACAGAATGAGAGAACAAGCCTGAAAATACAGTGATAGTAGGATAACCAAAGCTGATTAAACTTGGGTGCCACAAGTGTGAATATGAAATAATTTCTAAAAGGCAATAGAGTACAGACTGGATACCAGATAATTCTGATATTGCAAGGTTATCTCAGGCCGCTCTGTTACTCACTCAGCCAGAGATTAGGGTCTGCAACAGTATCTTCCTGCCTTAAGAATATGAATGATGATGCTAAAAGATGACAAAGATTGTTAACTCCTGTGCCAAAAAAAAAAAGTCATTAGAAGCTGGAGAACCTGGTTTATGGTGTTAGGAAACAAAGTAGAAAACAAAGTAGGAACAAACTGTGGCATTAGTGCACATTCTGTCACAGACCACTAAAAACAGGGGCAAAGGGGGCACAAGTAGATTTTGTCTGTTAATGTTCCCAGAAAAGGAAGTGATACCTGCTAAGAACTTAATTCTTTGGTGTTGCATGGTTCACAAATAGTAATGAAATAAAATAGTAATCATAATAAGGTGATAGCTGAAAAGATTTCATAAGTAATAGCAAAGAATGAGCATGGTGTCTGAAAGTGTATTTCAGTGGTGAAGCTTCAGTGTATTTAAGGACTAATTTCAGGGATAAGACTACCATAAGAACCCTCACTGACCTGCTAAAATAAGAAGAAAATATCTCAACTGTTTTAAATTATCATAACTCTGTTGAAGTAATTGAGGAAATATTAGTTTATATCTGCACAGGTTATATCACTTTATTCTATGTCAGATCAAGACTATTATTAGGTAACTGACACCACAGAGTTAACAGCAATAATAAAAAATATTAACAGTTTTAATCTTATATCCTGATATTGTCAGATTGAATAGAAGGAGAAGAAGAGATAAAGGAAAAAAAATCCTTTGTGAAATCAAGGAGTTATAGAATCTTTAAGGTTGGATAGGACCTCCAAGGTCATTGAGTTCAAGGTCCATCAAGTGCCAGGTCCAGTCATTTCATGAATACTTCCTTGAATACTTCCAGGAATGGTGACTACACCACTTCTTTGGTCAACCAGATGCTTAACTACCCATTCAATCAAGAAATTCTTCCTGATGTCCAACCTCAATTTGTCCTGGTGAAGCTTCAAGCCATTTCCTCTTGTCCTGCCACTGGTTGCCTGGGAAAAGAATCTGATTCCCACTTGTCAACAGCCTCCTTTCTGGTAGTTGTAGAGACTGATAAGATCTTCCCTGAGCCTCCTTTGCTCCAGGCTAAAGAACTCCAGCTCACTTATCTTCTTATCTATGCTTTCATATGCTTTGATTCTGTCATTCTAATGAATGATCCCCTACTAATCTGTTAGGTTTTTACAGAGCTAAATGAATCTGGGGAACAATAAAGCTCCTCACACACTTCCAAACACCATCAAAAGATTAAATGATGGGTCTTGATGTTTAGGATATCTGAAAATGAATGTAAAATAAATGAAAACATGACCGAGCAAATATCCCTTTTTGTCAAGGAAGGTATAACAAGAAAGTTACCTGATACATTATGCAGAGTAAATTGTCAGGCTGTCAGTATCTCTGTTCTACTACAGATGAGTATTAAAAACATAATAGTGTAATGCTGCTAAAGAGGTTAGTTATAGATATACAACTATTCGAAAATCTTCAATATTTCTAATACAGTAACCATTCACATTCATATTCATAGTTTCAAACTTTTCCTCTTTAATAACAGTTAACATTTAATATGCAACAAAATTGCTCTTAGATATGTATATGACTTTGGAAGGATGCAAAATAGATGACTAGGTTTTACAAAATACGGGGCAATTGAATCAAATTTGTCTGTAATTGTTTAGGAGGCACTTGTATTATGTAGCTAAACTTACAGAAAATATGGTTCAGACAGGCAGGCAAATACGAGAGATTTCCCATGATACTGTGTTTGTGTGACAAGAATTTGGTAGTGGGGAGGCTACAGGAGTAGCTTCTATGAGAAGCTGCCAGAAGCTTCCTCCATATCCAACAGAGCCACTGTCACCCAGCTCCAAGATGGACCCACCACTGGTCAAGGCCAAGCCCATCAGCAATGGTGATATTGTCTGGGCAATAACATGTTTAAGAAGAGTAAAAAAACTCCTGCAAAACAGCATCTGGAGAGAGGAGTTAGAATATGTAAGAGAAACATCTCTAAAGACACCGAGGCCAGTGAAGAAGGAGGGGCAGGAGGTGTTCCAAGTGCTGGAGCTGAGATTCATTCCCCTGCAGCCCATGGTGCAGACCATGGTGAGAGAGGTGTGCCCCTGCAGCCCCTGCAGCCCCTGCAGTTCCACTGTGGAGCAGAAATCCACTTGCAGCCCCTGGAGAACTCAATGCCAAGGCAGGGAAATGCCTGAAGGTAACTGACCCAGTGGGAAGCCTGCACTGGAGGAGGACTTCTGGCCTGGTGGAGCAGGTTTGCTGGCAGCACTTGTGACCTCATGGGGGACCCACACTGGTCTGTCCTGAAGGACTGCACCTGGTGGGAGGCATCCATGCTAGAACAATTCATCAAGAGCTGCAGCCTGTGAGGACAACTCACACTGGAGTATTTCTTTGAGGATTTTCTGCTGAGGGAGGGAACTCTTACTGGTGCAGGAGCAGAGTTTGAGGAGTCCAGAGTCCTCCTCATGAGGAGAAATGAATGGCAGCACGTGATGAACTAACCGAAACCACCACTCCCCATCCCCCTGTGCTGCTGAGGACAGGAAGAGAAGTTAAGCTCAGAAGGGAGGAGGAGATGGAAGGTGTTCTAAGATTTGATTTTTTCTCATTACTCTACTCTGATTTGATTGGTAATAAATTCAAATTATTTCCCCAAGTTGAGTGTGTTTTGCCCATGTTGATAATCAGTGAGTTATTTCTCCCTGTCCTTAACCCATGGCCCTGTCATATTTCCTTGTCCAGCTGAGGAGGGTAGTGATAGAATAGATTAAGTAGGCAATGGCATTCAGCCCATGTCAAACAACCACATCTGTTCAGAATAATTTGCTTGAATAACAAATTATTTTTTCTATTCATGTAACATTAAAAAGGTGACATCTGATAAGACTAGCAAGCAATTTTTTTTTTAATTTATGTGATGACAGTAACCTTGTGCACTAAGAAAAATTGTTTATTGCATAAACAAGATCATCAAAATAGTTGTGTAATAAACGTCTTATTTTAAGCACTTCTATATTTTAGCATTCTCTGGACACGTTGAATATTAAATAATGAGTTCATGTTTTACGCATCATTTTAATTAGATAACATCTGGGTGGATGTTTTTCATATTAAGATGGATTTTCTTGCTGGTTCCCTTATGAGTGAAGATTGATGATATAAATTTTGGGACATGTAGAAGGAAAATTTATTCTTTAGCCAGGCTAAGATAAGCTGTTGTATAGCTGTTGTATTAGACTACTAGTTACCAATTTCCTGAGTATCGGCAACCTAAAGTGTAAAGTGAAAGTTTCAGAAAAAGAAACCCACAAAGTTATATTCTTTTATAGCAGAGATAAAAATCAGAAAGTATCTAACTGAAAACTTTGATGATTCTGTGTCATTGTCTGTGAAGTCTCCAGTTTTTTCTGGTTCGGAGCTATTCTACTGATACATACCTGTTGAACAAGTCAAAAAGTTCTAGTTTCATATCTTGTAGTAAAATTTCATATAAATATCTGGTTAAATAGTTTACATTAACTTGTATTCTTCATAACTTTTCAAAGTCCCTTCTTTACTACACACCCCTTAAAATATTAACCATTAAAATGAAAATAAACAAACAAGGTAACATCAGTGTAGTAATCAGGGCAAGGTATCCTTAGCAGCAGAATTTCTACCATAGTATATTTTATCTCACAGCTAATTTATCAATATTCATTTTATTACCTAACACAGACTGGAATGATTTTGCATTAGTTTCTTAGATATTTCCAAGAGCTCTGGAAGAAGGTTATAAGGGAAAAATATATATGAAAGCAAAAACCAGAAAAGCAGAATAATTTGTGGATAAAACTTCTGCTGAATAACATTGAAATGGTGATGTTTGCAGTGTTAATACGTTTTGCAGAATTATCCCAGCATGGGAATACATGGCACATTTTCTCCTGGGTTATCATTTCCAGGGTGATACTTACCTCTAAGCTAACCACAACATGCTTTAGTTGTTCAAGCAAAATTATTGTGAAAGACTTATAAGAACTAGTTCTGTCCTCCCTGACATTTTTACCAGAAGTATGTAGGGCCTGACTCCAGTTTACTCCAGTTACGTTAAATATACAAGTTTTCACTGATTCAGTATTTTGAAATTACATTGCTGTTCCACAATTACATATGATAGTTTAGGCAGGTGTGTTACAAACTAGATTTCACTGAGTCCTTTACTCATGATCCAAAATCTCCTGAATATATGTACTTTGTAAATTTTGCAGCTTTCATACACAAATCAGTGTTTCATAATGTAATGCTGAAACATGGTTAATGACAATACCTGGTACTTTTATTTAAGATGTCCATTTTTAAACTAAGAAAAGTTAAGTCCCAAGTAAGCTCATGCATAACAAGAAAATTAAACAAAGGAGACATTTAAATATTAGTATGGCTTCTGTGAAAATCAGTGAGATTTGCCCACACCAATAGCAGCAATTGTCATGAATATCATTTATCATCTGTCAGCATAATATACTAATATACTATATACAAACTGTAGGGTGACACCCTGGTAAAGTTCTTTTCCAGATATAAACTAATGCATTACAAACTGTCAATCTAGGTCACAAAATGAAATATTTGAAGACAAATGAGTACATAAAATATTTCTCTGCTGAGATAGTTTTATTTTGAACAGTAGCTCTCCTGTACCTGATTCTATTTATTAACTTGCTTTGTTTTAAACTCATTTTTGTTTTCAACTGTATAATGGAAAATAAAGGTGTAATTTTAGGTCCTTTCAAGTCATTGTCAAAACCCCATTTATTTAGGAGGAGACAGAATATAACTGAAGAAATACATATATTTCTTATATGCTTATAAGTACCAATAGAAAAAAATAAAGGTTTTTAGAAATTAAATTCTTAAGTCTTCATTCTTTTAGAAATTAAATACATTCCTTTTATTTTAATTATCAAATGATATTGGCAAAATGAGTTAATCAAATAAACTATAGCCATGTTTTATAGTGTGTGTAATAAGCACAATGTTTTTGTCACATTATTGACAATATTTAGCCTGTGCTACAAGCATAGCTGCCACTATGCTCACACCTTTAAAGTAATAAATACTTGGAAGCAGAATTTTTTCAAACCTCAAAACCAGTATACAGTATCCCACAAAATTTAATATTTTTCTTTGTTATTCTTGAAGCATTCATTGAGGAAACTGTATTTTATAGGGTTGTTTTTTTGTTTTTGTTTTTTTTTTACATAATTCTTTTTCTTTCTAAGAAACATTGAATTGTTTTAGCACAATTTCTTTTAACTGAACTCGCATTTCAGTGCTGGTTCTATCTGCTATATATCATTTATACCTGAAGAAATAACTTTATAGGCTCCAAAGAATTTAAGAGACAATATTAACACTACAAGTAAAAATTAAAGCTTAATAATAAGATAGTCTATGTTCTCTGAACATCAGTCACTATTTTGAGAGTGAAATTTGGTTTTGAGTAGAATAAAAGAATACCCCAGAACTGGACCCTCCTCATTTAGTGCAGTGTCTATTTACTTCCTTTTCTCTATTTATCCTTTTCCACCAAGGAAAAGCTTTAATTTCACTAACTTCTAGGAAAAGACAGCTTTTAACAAATTTGACATAGTGTTTCTCATGAGTGTAGATGTACAAAGCTAACTATTAAAACATGGTATCTACCTTTTATGACTTTTTGTTTGGACTTATGCCAAAATAATGAACTTGTTTTCATAAGTTTTTGTAAGTTTTCATCAGGAATTATAGCACTGTCAGGTTTTCACAGAAAGTGAAAGGGATTTTTCTCAACTGGCTACCCTACTAGATGAGCTTTATATTACTTCCTCCCCATATTCCAAGCTGCATTGGCTCTGACAGTTAGCAGACTCCTGTCAGTGATCTTGTGTGTTTCATTCATGTTGGTGACTAAATCAAGGTTATTGTCGTTTCTATAGCAATTTATATTGTTCCCACTTTTTTCGCCTCATATTTCCAGTATTTTTTCACTTGAAGAAAAGAAAAAGATACTCTTAAGATTCTTTTATGTGTTGCTTCCATTGCTTTATTCCTTTCAGCAGATACCAGCAGATTTTTTTTCTGTATAAGAATAGAGGTATAGATAGCAAGAGAGTGTTCACAATACCCAGCTATCTCATCTACTGACTAACCTGGTGATAGGTGAAGAAAAATATTTGTGCTGGCAGTTTCCTGGTGGTGAGTGAAACCCAAATCTCCAGGTTATTGGCAGGATTGGTCTGTTAATTCCCACATGCAGGTAGCATGGTCAGTGTGCCATGTGATGGACCACAAAGTGATTTGTAGATCACTCTGTGCAGTGTGTCCACCCTTCCTTAGTTCTAAAAAAAATATGTTTTTCTAGGTTTAGGAAAAACTAAACCTTTTCTGAGGAATACTAAGCCTAACTTTGCTTATGAATGTCAGAAGTAGAAGTAAAGCACAGAATAATTTGTTCTGTGAAAAAAAAAATTCATTGACTCTAAAATCTTTTGTACTTCCTAAGAACATCCTTACCCAGGTTTGCCTAGGTTTCATCTGGAATTCTGCTGTGGGGTTGTTTAAAATTAATCAAGTGTAAAATGTTTTGAGAAAGATTTATGATTCAAATAATAATAAGTAAAAACTAAAAAATCCACAGAAAATTTCACTATTTTATTCTCGGATGCCCAGTGGAGTTGTTTATTTCTCCAAGAATTTTTAGCAATGCAAAATCTACTGTTAATGGGAAAGACACAAGTGATAATGCCCTAATACAATTGTTTTACAGGTTCATTATTAGTTTCTACTTGCTTGTTTTTTTGGGGTTAAAATTCAGGAATGGTGCCAATATTTTATATCTACATTAATTTTGCTTAGTGAATGGTCCCTGAAGAGACTTTGGGCATGTACACTAATGGAAAATTATGCTTTGGCACTGCCTCACCCTTCTTTCATTGATACTGGTCTGGAAAGAAATTCTTACTTTTTTCTAACCAGAGCATTTCATCCAATTTTTTTCTTTACCTGCCCACGTGGTGTAAATGCATCTTGTTAATCAGTCTTCCTAAATTAATCTTTTAAATTTTTTAATAATTTTTATCTCTTTTTTTACTACATCTATAACTATGTTATCATGATTTCACATACCTTGGATCCCAAGAGACATGACAGTTTAGAACAGTTAATGGTCTGTTTCATAATTATCGGGAACTGAATACTGTGTGTGTTGGCACACTGCAATAAATTTAAATACCCAGAAGCTAGGAAGACCATATGTTTGAGTTTTCTATTTAGAGGTGTATCCTGGTGGAATTTCTTACATTTCCTAATTTATCTCAAAGTTCTGATTTTACAGGTAGATTAGAAACAATGCATTTAACCTTGTCTCAGAGTATGTTCACTTCAGTCCTTTGTCTGGTCTCCACAACTTCATCTCGTTCCCTCTCTTGAGTTTGCAAAGAGGATGGCCCGCTGAGTGTGGAAGATGAAACACACATTTGTTTTATCACATATTTGTGAGTCTGAGTGGAGCTGGGCACTGAGCACATGCACTCAGCTGTGAGCTCACAGAGATGAATTGCACATAAATCAAGTCAGATATGGAGATTCGAGTTGCATTGTAAAATGGATGCTAGAAAACTCAAAACATTGGAGACTATATTTGTTGGTTTGCAAGAGTTTGGGTCTGCTGACACAGGAGCGGCTAGGAAAGATGGATAGGAGTGTAAAGTATCTGAGACGGAGTTTGGTTTTCATCATGAAGTTTCCTCTGCCTGAGTAGTTGTAAAATGTTCTTTTGGGGAACGCAACAACAAAGCATAGTGTCTGCTCCCAGCTCTCCTCTCTATCTTAATAAAAACTCTACCACTATTATCCTTCCCCAGTATTTGCAAATTTTATTTCTTTTTTAAATCTCAGAAGTCTACTACTGCTGGTAAATGTGGTAGCTGCAATCGCTGCATACGAAGGACAAAATTGATTAAGTGTGCTAATTAGAAATCTAAGACATTCTGAGTGCTTCTCATATTAGGTAAGAATTTCTCCCCATAGGATTAACACTATTATGCAGTTAAGTAGAAGGGAGATTTATTTGGATCTACATAGACAAAACAATTTTAAACTTTTAATGTCTTCATCACACATGTTCTGAAAGCAGGTTTAATGTAGGGTGTGAACTATATAATGAGATACAGTGAGGTTTTATCAAATAAATAAATAAAAGAACAAAGAAACTATTTCAAAGTTCAGCGAATATCACCTTATGTCTATACCTCTACCATGATTTATATTGTGTTAGGGAAAACAAATATGCAGGTCATGAAATATAAGTCTTTGTTCATACCATGCAAAGTATTAAAAAATGCAAAGTATTAAATTTCATTAATATTAGCATTCACCACATGAGAAAAAACCTACAGCTGTTAGGAAATTCTTTGTTCTGGGAGATACTTTTGTCTGTTACTTCCTCATTCTATTGTTTTAATGGATAAAATATTCTAATATTATTTTTATTCTAGATTGACAAGTAATGTTGGTTAAGCTTAAAATTAGTCTTCCTTTTACTATCAAAATCATAGCACAATAAACTGACTAAAAATCACTTTTTTTTTTCTGTACTGAAGAGAAAACCTATGCTGAATCTGATTAAATTAAATCAAAACCAAAATAAGTAAGTGGGAAAAATATTTTATGATGCTAGACAACAGCCTCCTTATAGCTTGAGTTTACCGCTTTCTTAGTTCATTATTACAGAGCTTTACATTCACTTTATGTTTTATTTCATATGTGCTAACATTTTTTTTGTTAGCTGGTTTACATCGATAAGATTAAAGTCATTTTTTCAGCTCTGCAAAGATGTAGGAAACTCAAAGGGTATGTGAATCCCTGGGTTGTAAGGATATCTGGTTTGAGTGAGAGTATTGAGTGAGTAATTTACTCACTAATAAACAGAAACGAGATAGGAAAACTAATAAGTAAATACACATAACGAGTCAGCAGATAACAGCGAGAATAACAACGATAAGAGCTCCCATGCCACCAATGGCTGAGCCACTGACACAGTCACTCAAGTGTCACCGTGAAGAAGCTCAAACATAACTTTGCAACTGATAGGAAGAGGGAGGCTAGATTACCATGGGACTCATGGGAATGAATAAACTTTTTATGGGATGTATCAGGGGCACGGTGGCCAAATTTATCCAAAATTTGGTAGGGGATGTTTTAAATGGAATGTGGAAATGTGCAAAACTGTGGGGTGCTTAGCGAAAGACTCAAAAGTGGGGAAATGGAGGGAGAAATTTGGATCAGGGAGGACCAGTAGAGAACTGGGGAGAGGGGAATAAATATCACATTTAAGCAGGATACTGACAGTACATTTTTTTGGCCAAGCACTATGCCAGTAATATTAAACTGACAAGTTTTGTAAAAGTTATTAAACTCCCTTCCTATTTTCCGTGTGATTTAGCCCCTATTTTCTCTGTGTTTTAGTTCACTATTCTGTGTGTGGGTATCTGAACTTCAAGGTGGACTAACTGGTACGTAGGAGAGCACACCTGAACTCAGGCTGCAGGGGAATACCTGCTCTGGTACATGGAGCACAGCCTTCTCCTCTGACTGTGGTGTTCCCTCTGCTGCTTCTCACTCTTTCTGTTCTGTCTGCTTCTGCCTGTCTGGCATTTTCTGCCCTGACTCAGGCATGTTTCCACTGGGGTGCCTCTGAGGGGCTCAGCCGTGTCCTGCGGTGTGTCCGCTGCAATGGGCTGGAGCTGGCTGTCTGGCATGGGGCAGCCCCAGCCTCTCCTCTCTGAGGTGTCCCTCAGCTCCAGCTGCCAGCAACCTTGTTATGTATTGCCAGTGAACCTTCAGAGTTTACAGCAGGTAAATACAAATCTCATTCCTAAATCAGATGCCTCATGTATTGCGAATAACTGAATGTGTAACGCTTTTTAAGGAAAGCTGCAATCTTTTAACTAAGACACGTCGTAAAATGTGCCTAACATAACTTACATGGTGCTGCATGAAGTATAGAGGCATTTCAAAACAATATTTAAAAGGCTCATTCTGTGTTTAAATTTAAAAGATAATTTGTGAGTAAAATAGTCACATTGCAAGAGATACGCTATTTGTAAAGTACTTTGTGATTTTATCCATAGGGATGAAAATGCTTTTACATGCTCATGCTTGGAAATTTCCAGTCAAGAGGAGATGTAGCTATGCTCTCATTTCTCAAAAGTGAGAGCCTGACTGCTGTTATCTTTCCCCTTGTAGCTTGGGACAAAATCAAAACAAGGAGTTGCTCAACATAGCCTGCTCCAAGTTCCCCTTTCTCCCAAAAGGAATTCACATTACTGTGTACCTCATGTCCAAGATAAAATACTAGATGTCATATGATAAAGTATTTTGATGCCACAGACAAAGTATTTTCAAAGTCCTTTATGAATGCTTAAGTAGGAAGCATCTCTTTTTGAGCTAACTAAAAAGTGAAAGTAGAAACCAAGCACTTGTTTCCCAAAGGTAAACACCTACCTGTAGCTCCAAATAAGACCCATGAGATTATAGCTCCAGGTACAAACCACTCTAGGATTTAGTTGCTGAGTTGTTCCATAGAAACTGAAAGGTTGGTTCAGTTCATTTCCTTAAAAAAAAAAAAAAAAAAAAAAAAAAAGAAAGACTGCATTATGCACTTGTGTCAGAACAGAATAGGGAAATCTGCCTCCTCTGTCTCAGCAGCCTACATTACAGCTCGCCCCATCTGGGGCAGTGCCATGGTTGCCCACACATGTGGACAGGTCCTCTGGGCTTCTCTTCAAGCTTTTTTTGTCCCTGCATTGCCAAGAGTGGAAAGGGTGGGGAGCCTGTGATGATACAAGCAGGATGAATTTACCTCTAGAATTAGAAGTAATTGAGCTTTTTTTACTCATTTCTATTGAAGTAGAATAAGCTCCTCACTACAGTCCATGGGTGTGAAAAATCAATATTTTCAGTACCACTTTTTTGTTCATTTTTAAGGAATTTTGGAATATTTTTCATTTCCTATGGAAGAATTTATTTTCTTTTCTCATTTATTTCTAATGAAGCCATCAACAGAGAGCCTGTTACTTTTTCTTTTGAAGACAACTTTGGATTTTTTTGAGTAATGTTAATAGGACGTTATCTGTGAAGTAGTGTAAAAGTAAACATTATACATAGTTGCCAAATTATATTGAAAAAATTCTTAAATCACTATTTTATGGGCCTACTTTTAAAAATTCTTTTTTCTTGGGTGACAGAGAGAGATAGTTCTGATAGTTCTCTCTCTGATAGAGAGAAATGTTCATTCAGTACAAATTATCTTTAACATTCATCAATATTCCTTAAAAATAATAGAGTTAACCATAATTTTGAAGGAAATCAACATGATTAAAAAAGGAAGATTCACACACCTGCTTAAGGAATGTGTTGACCGAAACAAATGCTTACGAAATACAGAAGAGCCTGGAATTTTCTTTTTATGTCAATTGATAATTGATTAATATTTTAAACTGTGAATAGGAAAAGTGTATCTTCAGTATTTTATTTATATTTGCAACCTTTGAAATTATACAATTATGAAAATAAGCATTCATGTGACTGATATTGAAGCAGTAAGCAACCAAAAGCTAAGACCTCCTCTTTCTGTCTATCTTATAAATGTGGCTCTCACTAATGACACCTCATAAATAAATGATGATTTTTATGTTAAAAATTGTTATTTTCAATTACTTTTTCAAAAGTGAATATTACATGTTTCAGGAGATTTTCACAGTCCTTAAGTCCAGGGATCCCTTAACTGCTGGGATGCATTACCCTTGACATTCACCTGTCTAATTATTTGCTGGAAATGTACACAGTCAAAATGTTTGGGTTTGGGCTTTAAATCAGTAGATTTCAATATTTCAGCCTAAAATTTGTAAGTTTTAATTTCTTAGCTGATATGCTTGATGCAGTAAGTCACCCTAGATTGCAACTGTGTGATAGAGGAAAGTAATAAGGTAAGAGACAGGTGATGCAACATTTCTTTCCATTCCAAACAAGGAATCTTGGCTGATATCTAATGTTGTGCTTCCAGAATTTATTAAATGGTTTGGAAGATCCTTATGACAGTGAATTTGAACACAAAATGTCAAATACATATAATTTTAAAATGTGAGGAAAGTCTATAAAGTCTGATGACTAAATGTAACCTTTCAAAGGTGAATTAAAAAAGAAGCATATAAGTATGATACTCTTGTCAGTCTGAGTACCTCCCAGCTACCTACATTTAACACTGATAAAACTTATGTATAAGAGCAAAGCAGTTAATAACAGAATATGCAACAATGGATCAATGGAATGCCTACTAGTAAAATGAAAGTTATTTTGAGAACTTTACCTCAAACTTAGTATCTTTAAAACAAATTTTAATCCTTCATTGAAATGAAATTTATTTCTTTTTTCTGATCTTTCTAGGCAAATAAATTATATTTATACTAATTTTGTTAAATACAACATTCATAATAAAAAAAACACAGAAAAAATTTAATTTCTATTAAACAAAAGGAAAAATCAATAGCAATGCCTAAAAAAATCCATTTAAATGTTTCATGGCTGCCATTAGACTGATTGGACATCTGCCTTATTTTAAGACTACTGCAAATGTGCAGTTACTGAGTACTTTTGTTTGTTGCATTGTAATTTGTCAGTCTTACATATTTTTCTGTTTGCTTCTATTTTATATTTGAGATAATTTAAGAATTATGTGTTCTGTCTCAGGAAATTTACTGGCTTGGGCCAAGACTCTGCCCTGGTACGAAGCCACATCCAATGCAGAAGTTTCCAGATGCACTGAAATAACAATTCACGTGTTTTATCCTGTGTGCTGTGACATCAATGTACAAGACTTGCTTTATAAAATTCTCCAAGAAAAGAAGCTGTGTGCTCCAGTCCTATTCAAGTCAGTTACTTCAGTGATTGACTTCAATGGATGATTACTCAAGAGCCTGTGACTGTGAGACAAATGCAATGTATAAGTATCTCTTTCTAAAAATCTGTTTTTACACAGTGTCAACAATATTTTATCTACATTCATTTCACTTTTTGTAAAATACACCCTTAAAAGTGAATGATAATAGAGATTAGCTGCATATTGATTTTAACTGAAGTTGAAAAATTTGATGGAGTATCCACTTGGCAGTACTATAATAGATATACATGTCAGAGTCAGGCAAATATTTATCTGCAAATAGAAGTTCTCAGGAGAAAAGTTAGTAAGTGAGTTTTCAGTGTTTAACTCCTTTTTTAACACAGATTTTCCTCCCCTTTCTTTCTCCATAAATAGATTTTAATGCAAAACATTAATTTCTAAATTTTGACAAATGTCTGTCTTTTCATCTTCCAGTTTTCTTTAGTTATAACATAATTGCAATGTTCAGACAGCATAAAGAAATAAAATCTAACTAAAAAATTGAGTAGTTAAATTACAGATAACAAGTTCCTCTCTAAAATAGGACAAAATTCTGAATAGATAAATGGATAAATAGTGGATAAATTTGCCGTTATTCAAGGATGGTTCCACCATAGGTTAAGTACTGTAGCATTTTATCTTTAATTAACTTATTTCAATAACAATTAACATTTATATTATATAATTATATAATATAATAAATATAATTATATAATAATAATATATATTATTAATATAATTTATATTATTAACAATTAACTTGTGTATTGCCAGCTCTTTATGATAATAAAATGATCAGTTCCTTAATTTCAGAATATAGTGATATTTTATTGTTATACTTACTTTTCCATGAGTAATGAGTCTAATTATCCAGATAGTATATGTATATATACACTGCATATATACTATATATATGTAGACTACTTGTGTATTTTACAGGTTCAAAATATTTCTTATTAGTATGTAGTATGGATTTTTAATTTTATTGCATATAATTATTATGTAGCCAATATACAGGTATAACAGTGACTGTGTGCAGTAGGTTGGGAAGGTTATCCTCTCCATCTACTCTGCCCTAACGAGGCCACATCTGAGGTCCTGTGTCCAGCTCTGAACTCCCCACTCCAAGAAAGACAAGGAACGATTGGAAAAGGTAATTAGTGGGACTGTAGCATCTTCCTCAGGAAAAACAGGCTGAAAGAGCTGGGCTTGTTTAGCTTGAAGAAGAGACAACTAAGGAATATCTTAAGGACGAGTATCAAGAAGGGGGGCCCAGACTCTTTTCATGAAACTCCTGCCCAGTGGCAGGACAAGGGGCAAGAAGCACAAACAGAAACACAGGAAGTTCCACATGAATATGATTAAAAATGTCTCTATATTCAGGGTGACAGAGTACTGGAGCAGACTGCCCATAGAGGTTGTATAGTCTTCTCTGGAGATATTCAAAACGCACCTGGATGTGGTTCCATACAATCTGCTCTAGGTGTACCTGCTTCACTGGGGGGTGGGATTAGATGATCTCCTGAGGCCACTTCCAGCTGCAACTGTTCTGTCATTCTGTGATTCTGTGATAAATGTGGATCAAATTGTTGTCATTTGTAATTTATCAGACCTAGTCAGTCAACAACCTTGAATAGTGTAAAGCAAAAAATCTTGTAGAAGAGTAGGATAATAACAGTTTTACTTAGATTAAAAAGCTACTTTAAAGGATTAGATGCTTCATAACATTTTGCACAAGGTATATGTTTCTTAATTCCAGTCTTTTGTGTAAAACAGTAACAAATTCTCTACTTCAGTTTCTTATACCAATTTTTAAATATCACTGAGCTCTTCAGCATTTACTTACCTGCTTTTCTAAAATATCTGTAGTCAGTCTTGCTGTCAAGACTGTTCATGCATTTTATATTAATAGCCACTGAATAAAACCAGAAATGACCCTGGGACTCCCAAAACTAGTGAATAATTAATTTATTTTAAATAACTAATTTAAGTAAAAGTGAGAATCAGCAGAATGGATTGGTTTTTACTTACAGAAAGGAAAATGTATAAGGATAAAATACAGAAAATGCTAATACTAATGTCAGCTGGAGTAAGATAGGGACATGTAAAAAACTATGCCCAGGAGACAGACTACTAGGAGAAGAACAGCCCCATAAAAGCATTTATTAAATTGAAAGTATTGAGTACAAAAAAAAAAAAAAAAAAAAAAAAAGAAAAAAAGAACAAATGTAAGTAATTAATCATTGCAGGGCCAACAGAACCCTGAAAATTGCATTTAGCAAAACATCATGACTGAAAAACTGTATTAAAGTATGTTTTGTGTCTATAAATAAAAGACTAGTAAAAAATCAATATGTTATGGTCTGCAATGGAGTAAGATAGCTAAAATAAAGTACATTTGAGATTAATAAAGTACATAAAGTACATACTACATCTGAGCCAGTGTAGTAAATTGACCTTGGGTGGTCACCAGATGCACATCAAAATCCACTTTTGCTCCCCTTCTCAGTAGGATGTAGAGTAAGAAAATTTAGAAAAAAAATAAACTCCCCAATTTCTAGTCCTAAATTAAATAAAATAAAATGTTAGGTTAACTGGCATTACTGATTCTGGTTCCTAAATTAGGTATTTAATTGAATCTCTAATATTTCTCAGTGTGAACATTTCTGATTAACAAGATTTTTTGGGCTGATGTAAGATTTTATTTTAAAGTTTCTTCTGTACTACCAGCTGACACACATTTGTTTGAGTTTCCCTTTTAAAAAGAACTTACAGGGAAATTATTATATTTTAAAACATTATGGCTGCCTGACAATCAGCATTAGCAAGTTTTCAAGACAAAAATATGCCTAACAAATTCCAGGCTAGAATTAAGAAAATTAGATGCTATAAGTTTGGATAAAATAAATCTAGAAAGATGTTAAGCAACGTAATCTTTAGGTCTTCACAGCCTTTTCCCCTGATAACTTTTTTAATTAGAATATCATCTTTATCAGATTTAAAACACACACTGCGGAGGCTGGTCTTACAGTACTCAGTGCAGTAGACATTGAGGTTTTAATGTCATCTGGGTACTTCCCCACGCAGAGAGTTGAGAATGTTGAAGAGTCTGTGAGCCAACGTTTGCAAAACTAGCAAACTTAATTTGTTGCAAGCTGGCTTTGAGCGTCACGGGAGTCAGTATGTTTTATACTTACAGGTTTGACAACACCATTCCCCTCCACTGTCCTAGAATGGACTGGAAATGACAATATGTTGTGACAATCATGAAAATACCAATTCTATTGGATAGCTTTTAGACCTAAATAATCTGAAAAGTGTTTTCAGAGTACCTCTTCGAAGCAGCCACAATTGTTAAAGTATGAATTATATATTATACTGTTTCATTAGTTGCATTTTAAAGTAAAAAAATAACTTTCTGAGAAAAAATATGTGAAACATGTTTAAACTATACTAAATATCACAAAAATATGACACTGTAAAGGTTAACAAAACAAATTAAGATTGATTAAATCCTGGTTTTCAGTGAACCATGGTTTCTTGAAATTCTCAATCATGAAGGTTCATCAGAATGACAAATTGTTCACTGTTATGTCAGAAATGGACCATTATTCAAGGCAACAAAATGTTCTTTTTTAATGGTGTGTAACAACAGGTTATCCCAAGAAAGATGCATCAAGTCAAATAATTTTAAAAATTCATGGTTCACTGAGAGTAGTGGTTAAAAATATACTCATTTCCTTTCATAAAGTATAAAGAACTTATAGAGTTTAATTTTAAAGCATTAATTTTTTTCTTCTCTCTCCCAGTAGAAATTTTCTGCACTGGATTAGGAAATTCAGTATTTGATCTATGTTTTGTATTCATATTTCACAGATTTTTTTCATTAGTTTGGTCTGCTTTCTCTTTCAGGATTTCATGCTGATTAAAGAAAGCTCTCAGTGAGTATTTTTACAACCTATTAAGTCTGATTTTGAATGGTTTTGGAGTCATTCACTCAAGAATATATTGATGCCTGTAATATGGATGGCTTAATGTATCAATAACCATAAGGATATTCCACTGACCATACAAAATAAATTCCAAGCAGTTAATAAAGGCGTGTACATATAGAGACACATTTTCATGCAAGAATGAATTTCTTGTTCTACAATTTAATTTCAATAAATTTCTGAATTACTTCCTATGATGTAACCTGTTTGTTTTAAAGTCTAGCTAAAGAAGCAGCGGAATATAAGTCTTAGTTAATGCAGCATACCCTTCAAGGATTGTCTAATACACTATAGCAGTATAGCACTCTAGTCATATTTTCTTTAACAATTGTCACATATGTCTTTACATGTTTTTACATGTGAGCTCCATGTGTGTTTACCCCCCAAGAACAAAGAGCAGAGTTAGCAAAGCAATAAACAGAAGCAAATATATCCAACCTTAGCATTATTTGCTAACAGAGGTTAGTGATAAATGCTGTGTTAACAATTTTTCACACATATGTGGAGCATGGACTGAACATGACCCTGTCTGCCTATGAAATTTAACAGTTACCACCACTACATGTTATTAATTTTTGGAAGTTTTCCATCAGCCACAGACATCTGTTCTTTAAAAGAATGTAGCAGTAGGGCATGTTCATCAGTTACAAGAAGAAAAAGAAGAATGAACTTGATGATATTTGCTCATAAATTTTGCAGATTCTTGTTCACAGCAGAGGAGTAATAAGATTTCAGAATGCTGCTTGCTATTGTACATAACAGAGATTTTCTTGAATGTGGATTCTTCTACAAATATTTTTTTTTTCATTCTATTCTCTTTGAATCTATTATTTGTTCTCACAGACACATCTTCCATCATCTTACTCAAATGGAAAGTTTGGTTAAGTAGTTTGGTTTTAATTACATTTACACTATGCGGCTCTTCATAACTCATTGTTCCTTAGTGTACAGGCTTCATTATGTAATGTACCTCTACAAAAAAGGGATGAAATTAGAAAAACTAAGAGACAAAATGAGTTCTTTGTAATGAAAAGAAAAGATAAAAAGAATCTTTTATGAATGTATTATAGAACAAAGTAAAATATATAGGTTAATTACTTATGGGAAAGAGAACAAATTATGATTTAAACAAAGGAGGTTTAAGCAGAATGTGCTTCAGTCTTTATGAGTTTAATTGTGTCCAAACACATTACAACACTAATCTTAGCACAGAAATAGGACTGTAGGCCAGAATATGAAAAGAAGACACTGAGGAATATTTTAGTTCAACTATTCAGTGTTTGATGAACTGAGGAACTAAAAGAACCCACACTACTTTAAAAATGTTGAAGTAGTCTGAACTTCTAGAATGGTTCATATTTTATTGGTACAAAGTTGGTGTACAGTTGGATGAAAACCTATATTTAGTATTTAGCATTATTGATTCACTGTCTGTTGGAAGAATTTCAAGTAAGACACTTTTTTCTAATACTGATGTATTTAGTATTTTAGTTCATTATATAGATGTTGATATACAATAATGTGTACAGATAGTGTTAGAAAGGAGGGGTTATGAGTGCTTTGGAAGATCAGAATTCAGTGTGATTTGGAGAAAATGGAAAACTGACCTGAAATTATCAATAAAAACAAAGTATAAATGTCAAAATTAAGAAGCATAAATAAAATATGTACAAATGTGAAATGAAACTGTCTAAGCAATAATGCTGCTAAAAATAAGGCACAACTGCAGTACATGCACAAATTAGACAAGATTTTATGTATTGCTGAGGCAAAAAAAAAGCAGTTACATTCCAAGATTCATTTAGACTTGAAAAGTATTTTGCATCACATGTGGAGGATAGCATTTCTGTTTGCATTTGGTCACTGACACTGTCCAAAAGGGGTTTATTATTTATGTTGGACATACACATGTGTTCTAAATAAGCAAATAAGATATTCACTCTCATGTCTCAGACTGTCTAGAAGCAAGGAAGAACAAGAAATACAAATTGAGACAAAAACGGGAGCACAAGGATAACCTTCCTAAGCCATAGTATCATAGAACAGTTTGTCCTGGAAGGGATCTTAAAGATCATCTAATTCCAACCCCCTTGCCGAGATCCAGGACATCTTCCATTAGATCTAGTTTCTCAAAGCCCCATCCAGCCTTGCCTTGGACACTTCTAGGGATGAGACATCCAGTTTCTCTGGGCTGTTTCAGTGTCTTAACAACCACACAGTAAAGGATTTCTTTCTAATATATAATCTCAACCTACTCAGTTTAAAACCATTCCCACTTGTCCCATTCCTACATGCCCTTGTAATCAGTCCCACTCCAGATTTCTTGCAGGCTTCCTTCAGGTACTGGAAGACTTAAAATAGGTCACCCTAGATCCTGCACCTCTGCAGGCTCTACAACCTCAACTTTCCCAGCCTGATCTCATAGGAAACATGGTCTCTCCCTGTCTCTGGTCAATTTGACCCTCTTCTGGACTTGCCTCAAAGATTGATGTCCTTCCTGGGCTTGGGACCCCAGAGCTGGGTGCAGAAATGTGGATGGAGTCTCATCTGAGAGGAGTGGAGAGGCAGGATCACTTCCCTTGTCCTGCAGGTCACATTTGTTTTGATGCAGCCCAGGACACAATTATCTTTCCTGGCTTGTGATGGTTTTATCACTTACTATATTTCATGTGACTGGGAGAATACAAAGAGCAAAACAGGCTTATTTTTAAATTATAAAGATAGTTTATTAACACACACTAAAAAGATAAAATAGGAAAAAAAAAACCAACAACAACAAATGAAACTTCTAAAACATCCTTCCTTCCCTTTCTAAGTTTTTACCTTTTTTCACTCAACATAAAAAGACATGACCTGCAACCTTAGCCAGTTTTACCATTTTTAAGATAATCTTTCATTAATTTCTCAGGACGGGAGTCTTTCCTGGTTTTAATAGAAACCTTGTCTACAAGGACTTTAAGAGAACTTATCTCAATACTGAAAACATGGGCCCGGTACACAATAAAATGCAAATTATTTTTAAAGGTGTCTCACTTCAAGGCAAAGGGTTTTTCTTCACTAAACCAATTTTACTCAGTCTATTACACAATACCTTTGCTTAAAAGAAATCTACACATGAAACAATCACCTCCCCAAAATGCATGTTTTTCACAGTCTAAAGGAATAGTTCAATTCAGTCTCTATATTACCAGGAAAAGTCCAGCTTGAATTGCCACTCCTCCTCCTCTGCTTTAAAGTCTTTTTCACTCTTTTTCCACTGACTTTAGCTCCATGCTGTGTCTTTCCATGGTTCAGTTACCATATTCGTTCTTCTTTCGGAGAAAAGGTGGTGTTCAGAAAGATCTATCTGCTGGCAGGAAAAGTTAAACTTCTCAGGCTGCCGGGCTGCTCACGTGGTCTTGCGGCGGCGGGAACCGAGATAATGTAAATGCCACATGCTGGTCTCCTCGGCCCGAAAGGGAGAAGGGCGGGGAAGCACTCTATCTGAGCTCCTCTCTCCTCTCCATGCTGCTGCTGTCCCCGAGCCTGGACATAGCTAAGCCGCCTCTCTCCCAAGCAGCAGTTCTCGAGAACTCAGGCTGGGCCGCCCCTCCGCAGGTTAGCAGCCCCCGGAGCCCCGGCCCGGCCCGGCCCGGCCCGGCCCGGCCCGGCCCGGCCACAGCGAGGCCCGTCCCCAGTCGTCATCCAGAGAACAAAGAGGGAGCCCCTCCCCGCACCCGGCCTTTTGAGTCATTACGCAAAAGTGGTAACTTACTTTCTAATGGTTAAACCAATTGTCAATCAAAAAACTGGTTTCTGATTGGACTGTTCTTCTCAACAAAATTTAAACTTTGTTAACCCATGACAGGGCTGCAACAGCACATTACCAGCTAGTGTGCACCAGCTCATCCACCAGCATCCTTAAGTCCTTCAAGGCAGGGCTGTTCTCAGTCTGTTCATTCCCAGCTTGTACTGATACCACGGGTTACCCCAACCCATGTCCTAGGTCTTGCACTAGGCCTTGTTGTAGTGTAAGTTGTCCTTGCAAATGAGATGTCTTTGCAGAAAGAGATAGCAGCTTGCCAAATGAAAGAAATGTGTTTCAGTTTGATAGTAAGAGGAAATAGTCTAATTGTAATGTTGGTCCAGAGTACAATAGGCTACATGACATTGCAGACAAATATTCTTAAATAGGACTTTGAGGGAAGATTAATTGGATACTCTAAAGTTTGATTCTGAATATAAGCAATCTCACTTCAGTGAAGAGGGATTAACCACATGACTTTTTGGGGTCGTCCCTAGAGGTCTCTTTTTCTTATTTTGTAGTAAAATTATATTTACTGTTTTAGGACTTCGTAACACCTGGGAGGCAAAATAATTACACAGGAACCCTGTGTTAAGTGTTGTGAGACACTTAACTTGTATTAATGTGATTTATATCTACCTATGAAAAATATTCTTTGACGTAAAAAAAAAAAATAGAAATTGTTTATTTTAATTGTTAATAGTATTTTGTTCCCCTAAATGCTTTGGGATTGGTACCTCTAAGATTCTTTAGTAATTCCATGTGTTTTGCAATATTGTGTTATTGTTAAAAGCTATTAGTTGATTTAGAGATAAAAGGAGAGAAAATAAACAAAATTTTAACCTACAAGTTAATTCAACCACTCATCATTTTGAAAATCAAAAGTTTCAGCTTACATCAATTATTTCCTATCTTAGTTTTGAATTATGTTTTTTTTTTAATCTCAATAAAATTAATTCATATATTATTATACAGAATCAAATTCCCATTATAGGTATTTTAGAAAATTCTCTTTGTTTTCATAGTTTTGTTTATTATATCATACGATAAATGGCACAAAAATATTTGTAATCTGTTTATTTTTGATGCATTAACTACTGACTGAGGAACAGGTAAATTATTTTAAAAATGATATCTTCAAGAGTATACATTATTTCAATTTACCAATGATCAATACTGGAAATTACTAACAGACTATAAAATATTGTATTCTTTAAAATAGAAGTATTCTCTTCTATTTACTATTTTATTAGATTATGGAGGCCAGACTATTGACAGAGGCAGGAGGTATGACATTATAGGTGAGAGAACAAACCCCGTGACAGCACAGCTTTGACGTTGTTACTCATCACACAATCCACAGCTTATGTTAAATGAGTGACTAAAATGTTCCCGAGGGAACTTTGAACATTGCAAGCTTCCTTGGCAACCAAAAGTGCCCATAGAGAGCCCTGCCCATCACATTTTATAGTCTTTCTCTTTTCACATCATCTTGTTGCTCTGAAGGCCCAGTGCAGTGTTCTTCCTGCAGGGGCATTTTGCAGTTCACAGATATTACAGGGTATTTTGCATTTCACTGCTGTCTTCTCCCTCTCATTCCTGTCTTCTGGACTGTTTTAATTTACAGACTTCATATGAAATCTTCATCTTAATATGACAAATACTGCTAAAAATGGAATAGAGGGATTTTGCCCATGTTGTTTGATTTTGTTATTGATGGGAAAGTCTAAGGCTAATTCCATACAAATGTCTAACTGCCATTTTGTCCTTTTGATACCTTCAAAACTGTTCAGAAATTTTGATGTCTGACTTGACAGATATCATTGTGATTCAGAACTTCCAAGATATTAATTTTATTGAGAATTAATTGAAAAGAGAGTTAGCTTTTGCTGCAAATACTTTGCTCAACAAAACCTACCTGGTGGTTTAAAACATCTGAGTAGAGCACCCAAGAACTCTTATTCTGGGTGCTAAGCCTTAGCTCAGACACCATCTAAGTGATAGTCCCTCATAGTGTATCATTTTTTTTCTTTTTTTTCCAATCTAGGGTGCATTTCAATAAATCAACCTGTGTGGAAAAGAATTTGGAATGATATTTTAGTAGTGGTAGTACTAATTATATACAATTAGCAGCAACAGCACTGATCCCTGGGAATTAAAGAGAACTGGATATATTCCCCATAAGCAGTGACAGCAGCACTTATTACTGCGTGGACATTCTGCAGTGAATATTTTTTAATCTCTTCTGTAAAGTTTTTCCAATTTTTATTAAAAAAATCATGATGATAGATTATTTTTCTTTGAAGGAATTAAAGAGCCTTAGAGAGCTCATGCTGGGCTTTTTCATGGGAACGGGAAACCTGGATTGTTCTTTCAGCTTCAAGAGTTGACATACTTCGTGAGAATCCACGAGGGTGGTGATTCACGTTCCTCTGAACATTATGAAAGCTCTGTAAATCCTCAGTCTACTCCAATGTACATATTTCATTCTTTAGATTTCTGGTTTGCTATACTCAATTTCTAATTCAGAACTGTTGTTTCCAATAGTTTTTAAATTACATAAATTTTACTTGTTCTTCTAGGCTTGTAGTTTCCTTTAAAATGCAGTTTTAATCCTCTGCACTTATTTTTAATAATACATTTTTTGTTTTGGTGGACCACTCCATGGTTACAATTTGTAATTACTTTCTTTATTAAGGTTAATGGTACTTGCATCATGATCTGAAAGATTCAACTAAAGCTTACATGCCAATAAATGGGTTTAAAAAAAGCAGTGAAAAGATGTAGGGAATTGTATATTCAATTTGTTTTATGTATCAGATGCATGAGGAGGGTTATGTTCATGCAAAATTGACTGAGTAATCTCTTTTAACAAAAAAGATATTTTATTATATCTAAATTGCTTCATTGAGGCTTTTTCTTGAAACTTTGGGGTTTTTTTAAATTTCAGCCTGTGGTAAATCTTTTGACTTGTTTTATAAATATCTGAAAATGGAATTATTATGACACAAATTGTCATATTACAGATTATCAGCTACAAGAACACCAGGGAACATCGCACAAATTAGATGTTGATATATTTTCCTACAAGAATGTATTTCTTCTGCTCTCTGCAGAATATTCTTGTTTCTCTACATTGCTGAAATTGCAACATTAAAATAATTGAACATGTGAAAGGCCTCTTGAACACAATCCCTTGTGAACATGTAGCATGTGGTAAAACACCTAGATTGTATCTACATAATGTAGACTCCTGCCTCCAACTGAAGTCAGTGCTGAAACATAATTATTACTCTTATGGGACAGTTCTTTTAGTGGAAAATCTAATAGTAAGAAAAGTTAATTAAAGAAATTTTTTCTTTATGAACAGGATTATGAATAGGATTTGGAGAAGAACATGGACACCATTTTTTCCCACAGAAACAACTGCATAATGAATTCTTTGCTGCTTTGAAAAAGCTTTCCATCAGGCTGTTCGAAACAGCAGGATAAGTTAAAAGCATCTGTAGTTGCACCTGTATTGATATACCATTATTTGTGTATTTAATATGTACATGTGAATTTATTTATGTGTACATTACAGATATTATAGAGAAACATCATAAAAATGATTGTATGTTTTACAGATGTAATTTAATGTGATGTCAAGTGGGTTATCACAGAAGTTTCTAAAACAATATTTCATGTGTTCACTGATTACGATTTTTTCAAAATGTTTTTAAAAAATAAAAGATTTCCTTATTGTTTTTTGAGTTTTTGTTTGCTTGCTTGCTTTTTGGTGTGTTCGTTTGTTTGTTTGTTTGTTTTTATTCAGAGTTGAAGACAGTAAAAATGGTGTTCAAAGAGCCTAATGAAATTTACGGGCACAGGACTACCGAACTGGAATATATTCCAGGTTATTTGGTTTGGCCCTTTCATCCTTTTATGCCACTATCACATAATAATATTTTCATAAAGTGCTTAAATTAAAGATGAACTATTTATTTAGTTAGCTAGTCAGTCAGTAGTCAGTCATTTACTAAAGCATCCTCATACTGGAAAGTTTTTCAGAATGTCTGACAATTTTTCATAATTTTTTTATAATTGTTCTGTTCCTAATATCTTCATTTTCCCAGGAAATTAAATAACAGTCATGCAGATAATTGCAAAGAAGCATAACAGAAAATATCTCCGAAACTTTGAAAAAATTACGCAAATCTTTTCCTGTCTATCCTGAACCCTACTCTGAAACTTAGCTCCTACATCATAGAATTGCACTTTCCTGCCAAACTGGTGCATCCTGCAAGATCTGCAAGGTGAAACTGTGGTCAGACAATAATCTTATATTTTCCCTTCATTTTCTCTTTCCAGCAGGTGAGTTGCACATCATGGTAAAAATTATTGTTATTAATCTTGAGGATGCTTTCCCTTTTTTGAATTTGTATTTATTTTATTTATAATTGAATTTGAACTCATTTATATTATTTTTGTTCTCCATGTCATACTGTTATTTCTTGATATTCTCTATTAATAATAGCACTTAATTTTGTCATTATCAGCTTTCATTGTTACACTTTATCTCATTGTAACTAATGAATTTATTAACCAAGGTTCATCCCAAGACTAATCTTTAGCAACTTAATCAGTAGTTTCATCTAAGATTGAAAGTTCCCTTTTCCACACTACCTCTTTTTGCTTTTTTTTTTTAATCTTGTTTATATGTTAAAGATGTTTGACCAGTATCTATTTCTTTACTTATATTCTCATGTTTCCATTAATCTGAGAAGAATTCTGTTCTGTCACTGTCACTTCAATAGCAAGTATTTGTTTTGCACTATTACTGGATTACCAGCCTGTATGCTGTAATGCAGTCTGATAAAAAGCAAGAAAAAACAATTTTTAAAAAGTTATCTTGATTTTTCCTACTAAGCCTCCATTTTTGCAAAAATTAAACCAACACAAAAAGAAAGAAAACCCCAAATACCTCTCTTATATTGGTCTTTGAACAATCTCTGTTACATTTTGTTTCTCTGTATACACATTCTACATGATGCAAAAACTCAGTCAGGCATATTTGTTGGTTAAAATTTATTGTCTAATATTTTGAGGTTTGCAGCAAATTGAAGCAAACAGATAACAGAAATTAGTTTTCTACAAATGTAGTAAAATATGTGTAGGTAAATAAATATCCTTATCCCTTGCTCAGATATACTTTCTCTAGTACTGACTGCTGGATATTTTTGCTGATACCTGATTAGTGGTAGCTCTAGAACACAAAAACCTGAAACATCCTGCCTCTTTTTTTTCTCTACAAGCTTTACCTCTTTACTGATAACTTGCCATTCTCTACAAAATATAATAGGAAAGAATAAATTTAAATTTAGCATGTACAAATGATAAAGTTTGGTGGGGTATTTTAGTTTTTGTGTAGAATCTATTGCAAAATTGTTGTTGAGTATGTGAGGAACTGAAAAATGAATAAAGTTTGGCTATATATGTGAGGAAACTAACAAATAGATGATGTTTTACAAATAGTTAGAAGTGGTTGGAAAGAGAAATACGTATATCAGGATGTGGTAAGGATTAATTTGGTAATGAAGGAATGAATAAAAAAAGACAAAACACAACAGAAGTGTTAAAATGTTTAAAAGGGCAATAAATCACCATAATCATATTTATTTATTCCTCAAAATTTTAGCTTTATAAAAATCAGATTTTTTAATCAGATTTTTCTTATCAGTATGTTTGTTGACGTGTTGAATGCAAATGTTTAATCCCCTAAAGTACTTCACATTTTAATTTTAAAAAAACACTATAGAAAGAGTTACAAGATATTCATAATGCCTATTGAAAACATCATTTCATAAGGATATTTTCATTGATTTCTCCAAGTTTTTGTGTTGAAAATATTTTTTCTTTTAAGATAGATAATTAATTTTTTACTCACCAGCATGTCTTTGAACGTTCTAGTTGTGTGTCCCTTTCTTTGGTTAAGCATTTGGTTAAGCAAAGTCCTTTACTGTAGATCACACTGGAATAGGGTAGGTATTTAATCACATGGTTATCCAACTTCTGTAAAATAAATAACAGTAACCTAATGACTAGAATTTAAATACCAGACAACAGAAGAATATTAAAATAAAATATTACTATATAAATATATAAAATATACAAACAATAGCTATGAAATACATATATATATATAAATACATAAATATATAATATACTTTTTAAAAATATATCTTCAAGAAAAAGTGCTTCTTAATTGAGATATTATATGGCTTGAACCAGAGTTTTTCACTTTGGGGAAGATCACAAAAATAATATATTAAAAGCAGAATAGCCATCAAGAAATTCTGCAGCGAAAAGCATTGTAGAGGTGAAGCTGTACAGAATATTTTCTGGAAGTAAGTTATTTTCTAGTAATTTTGCGGAGGCATCAGACTTGACAAGAAGGGGTGAAAAAAGATGAGACATTGGTAATTTGCATGTTTTATTCTGATGTTTTCCTCTCTTAATAATAACAACATTTTAAAAGAAAAATATTTAAAAGTCAGAACCCTGGACATTAGAAGAATTAAAGTAAAAGCACAAATCAGAAATGATCACAACATAAGTATCTTAGCCACATATCTCTGTCTTCCTCAAATTAATTTTAAGGAGGAGAGACATAAGAAGCAGCTAATACTACTCATGCCTATAAGTAGAAAAGACACTCTTGTAAGATGCCTTTCTGGCCATTTCTGCTCATTTTCATGTGGGAGTTGCAAAGAATAGTAAGCACAGAAAACTTCCAATAGAGTATGACAATTCAGTCATATTTTGAAAAAGGTATATTTTGATTTCACTTTACCTACACAAAAGCAGGATGAGGATTTCACCGGAGTTCATTTTGTGGTGGGAGATGAGTCATGCAGTGAAGAATTCTGACTCTTAAGTCTTCATAAATTAGAAATTCTACTATACTAGGTACCTAGTATATTAAGACCAACAATCTTTTCAAAAATCCTTCACTGTGGAGATAATGAAGTGAAAACCTTAGGAAACTCTAGTGGATGAGTCACTACTAGGAAGTAAAGTGACTTCTATTCAAAGAGACTTCCTCAGGCATTTTCTTTTCATGACATGTCAGTATTTCTCAGCTCACATATGGTGTTAAATTAAGCTTAGCTGTTTATGTCTGCCTGGTTTGACTTTTTGACTCTCTCCCTTTTCCATCAGATGCAGAAGTTTTGCCCCAAAATGCTTAGATATTTCATAATATGTGTGTGATCGAGATAAAGTTTTTTAACATCTTAGTTTAAAAATCACTTTCCCCTTTGATTTGATGGGTTGTGCTGAACTTTTGAACCTCACTAAGAAAAATAAAGTGTAAAATAGGAAAGTTTTAATACATTGCTGTTAGGTTAGGACAATACTAACTTAATACATTCATATATTGAAGGCTCTGCCCATGATTTACATCAATAGGATCATTCACACATTTATTTATAGTTCTGGCAATCTAGAATTTCAATTATAAAACACTTTAACATACAGAACATTTGAAAAAATAATAGCATATTTTATTATCTTCAAAATATTGTTTCATTTTCTTGTAACAATATGTTTAAAATACTCTTTGAAAATACTTACAGATGTAATAACAATCACTAATTTAAAAAAATTGTTATGAATTTCACACAGCAAATGTTAGTTGCAAAAGCTGTATGTTTCAGAAATTAGCTGGTTCTTCTATCAGTTCCCTCAAAACCCACAAATGTAGCTCATCAGGTTCCATGAGCTAGTACCTTTTCAGGCTCGTGTCCCCAAAACTAATTTTCTCTTACAATGGGTGATTCTTCCTTCTCCCAATCCCTGCCTTTACCTTCTGTGACTTGGGTGGTGTCATTGCCAGTGAAGAGTGAAGCAAAAAAGTAATTAGGTAGCTGAGCCTTCCCCATACCCTGGATAACCAGGATTTCCTTCCAGAGAGGACCTGCATTTCCTACAGTTTTTCTTTTATCACTGACACCTGTAGAAGCTTTTCTTGTTCCCTTTGCTGTCCGTGACCAGGTTTAATTCCACCAAGGTTTTAGCTTTCCTGTCTACTTGAAAAATCTCTCTGTATTCCTCCAGGCTGCTTGTGCTTGTTTCCAATCTCTGTAGGCTTACTTTTTGTGCTACGTTTCTCCAGGAGCAGTGAGTTTACCCATGCAGTCATCTCGGCATTTTTGCCCAACTTCTCTTTGATGGGATACATGAGTTCTTAGGAGGTGATCTTTGAATATCAGTTTTCTTGGGCCCCTGTTCCCTCCAGGACTCTATCCTATAGTACACTACCAAACAGAAGAGCCCAAATTCTGCTCTCCTGAAATCCACAGTGAGCTTGCTGTGTGCTCTCCTCACTGCCACAGGGATCTTGAACACCATTGTTTCATAGTGACCACAGCCAAAGCCATTCTTCAGCTTCACATTCCCCACCAGTCTCTCCATGCTGTTGAGAGCCAGGTCTGGCATACCACCTCTCCTCGTTGGCTTCTCTGTCACTCAGAGAAAGAAGTTTTCATCACAGCATTCCAGGAACCTCCTGAAGTGCTTATGCCCTGCTTTATTGTCCCTTCAACAGATACCAGTGTGCTTGAAGTCCCTTATGAGGACCAGGGCTTGTGAACATGAGGGTACTCTGATCTAGCTATAGATGGCCTCATCCACATGGTCTTCCTGGTCAGATGGCCAGTAGCAAACCTCCATGATACTTATTGTCTGCCCCTGCCTTCATTTTAATTCTGATTCATAAGCTCTAAGTCAGCTATTTTTTAATTTCAGAATGTTGAGGGTAGCCCTATTTGAGGGTTGAAGGTTGAGAGTTGTGAAATAATTCAGCATGTTTGTTAACTTTATTGAAAATATTATTTAAAACTAGGAAAACCACTTATTTACAGTTCATAACATACCTTTCCATAAGCTATAGTACTAAGCAAGAATGGATAGGGCCATCACACTCTTAAGACCAACTACCCATGGCAATATTATATTGAGAAAATAGTAGCTACAAATGCATAGGCAAGATATAGAATCTGATCCAAAATTCAAAGGAAATGTTTGCTGGTTACTTTTTTTGTTGCTAGGAGAACTAAGCTGCAGCGCCAAAAACTAATAGATGAAGAGATTGTGGTCACTTGGATGTTACAAGCTCAGTATGACAGATGTTCCCTCACTGGGCATTATCTCTGACAACGTTGCATGGACCACTTCTGCTTAGATAAAGAAAGTACAGCTGTTTTATTAGCAGGATCATCTTTTAGGATTTAGGAAGTCTTCTCAAAACAAAGAGTTGATAGGTATACACCTGTCCAGGACTGCAACAGTGATTACAGAGTGTACACTTAAAGTGTTGGAAATGTACAAAAAGCTAATGTAGCAATAATAGATGCAGATTCTATTTTGCAAAACCTAGGAAAAAAAGAGATTTTTACCATATGTAATCAATTCTGTTTTGAGCATTTGGTGCATGGGTCAGAATGCCCACTTAGCCCAGACAGTAGAGGTGAATTGTTAGTATGTGGAACGTCAAGGCTGTTGTGTAGAGGAACCTCAGTAAGCTGGAGGAATGAATCTACAGGTTCCTTGTGGATTTAGCAGATGTGAAAATCTTGCATCTGAGACAGAACAACTCTCTGCATTAATGCAGGCTTGCAGACTGGCTACAAAACAGCTCCTCAGAAAAGGACCTATAAGTCCTGGTAGACTAGAAACTGAAAAAGTCAGCAATGCGTGCTTAAGATAATTGCCTACTGGGCTGTGTTAACAAGAGCATAAACAACAGCTGAAGTGAAGTGCTTATTTCCTTCTACTCAGCATTCATGAGGTCAAATCTGAAGCACTGTCCAGTTTTGTGGCTCCCAATAGAAAACATATAAACAAACTGCAGTCTGGTAGAGCGCTAAGTTTGTCAGGAGTCTGGATCACATGTAAAGTGGGAAGAAGCTGAAGCAGCTGCTTCAGCTGCAAGACTAATTAAAGGAGGACAAACAAATTACAGTGGTCCAAAAAGCTGGAACCAGACACTTAAGTGCATGGCAAAAGGGTAAGGGATAATGGTAAAAGGCTGCAACAACAGAAATCCCGACTGAAGCAAAAAGCACTTCAGAGTGATGGTAATGCAGGTTGTCCAAAGAGGCTGGAGAAATTTCATCCTAGATATTTTCAAAACTCAAGTGGATATGACCATAATCAACCTGATCTTACTTTCAAATCAGCACTGTTTTGAGCATGAGGTCAAACTAGATGATCTCCAGAGAGACCTTCCAACATAAATGCAATTCTGTGATCAACATAAAAAGTGGCAGGTTCATTATATCTTCCTTGCAAGCGGTTCTGCAGCTTTCAGTTAGATATAATGGAAGTGTATGTGAAAAAATGTGCGTGCATGTACTCTCTTTTAGACATTGCCCTTGATTAATTTGGCATTGAACATCACAACTGGATCTTGAACAAAATTTACTCCTATTTTTTCTCTTTTTTTTTCTTTTTTTTTTGCCTAAGAAAGAAATAATTTTAATTCCCTTAGAAATAAATACAAAAATTGGATAGCAACAGATAAAAATAAAACTGTTAAGATCCTCTACTAACAAGCATAATATTTGTATGCATTTAGATGTACCTTAGAAAGATGGTTGGTACTTCAACTGTGCTGTATAACTTGTAATACCAAAATGGACATAGAGATGAACTGCATTGAGTAATTAGTTCTGATACTAGTCAAACATAATATAAATACTATTCTATTTTCTACCTCCTTAAGTTGACCTTACCAGTTATTACACAAATGTATTTCTCATTTAACAAGCAGCAGGAAGATCTTGAACACTCTACACTGTAAAAAAAAAAATCATTAAGAACACATACAGTAATGGAAAGCAGAGATATGTTGTAGAAAAGAATTAGGTTGATGGACTTTCACTGCTAAAGGGGAGAGGCTGTGATGGAAAGAGAGGTAGGAAAGAAACCTTCACAAAATTGTATCCAACTAAACCGAGACAGCTTTGACTAAGTGAGTAAAGAAATATCTTTTACAGGCAGTAAATCTCATTTGTCTTGAGGAATGTAAAGCATTTCAGAGATACAGATTCTGATCGAATAGACACCATTAGAAAATAAACCATGTGTAATGAATAAATTCAGTGGAATCAGGCAGATTGCTAAGTACCACATACTGAAAATGAGTTTTCAGACAAATGAAACCAGACAAATTCCAGCTATGAATTTAATTCTTGGTGTGTCTGTGTGACATATACCATTAGGCCCATATAGGATGTTTGTACTCCTATACTGTACTTAAAAATATTTAAGTGCTTTTAGTTTCAGAATATTAATTTGTATCTATGACCTGAAGAGTACAAACACAATAAAGTTCTTTATGCAATTCAACACTGGCATCATAGGAATATTTCTACAGAATTTTATCTATGTGGTTTTTTCACTCTCACATCAACACAGATCTTAAAATATCTGTGTCACATATAATTCTCAAATTATTTAAATGAACTCAAATGGAAAAGATCCTAACCTGAAAATGATGGCAGTCTAACAATCTTTTGCAATAGACTGGTTAACCAGATTATGAAGATAAAAAGCCCCAAAACAGTAGGAATACATGTAAAAGTGAAGGAAATAATACATCACCTTTCTCAAAATCTCCATAAATACTAGAACACTTTTTCTGACATTTACCTATGCTACATTTCTAAGCATTAATGTGTAGCATTGATGTGTCCAAGTACTGTCACAGCTGAGCATCCTGATGTAACACCAATCAAAGCAGGCTTGTTCCTGAAATACTGAATGTATATCATAATATATCTAGGCATTAAAAGGAAAATCCAGATACAGAACAATGTAAAATGATAATGGGCTTAAAGTGTATGTAATGACTAATGCTCAGGAGAAGAGGAATAATTTTGTGTATTTTACTGGTTAATTAAAATAAATAAAATATTTAAAATGTCTTGAAATTGTAGCCATTTTAGATTCCTTTTTTGTAGTTCAAAATTTTGTGTACCTTAAAAGAGAAAAGAATCCATAAAATTTAACCTAGATATCAAATTATTAACGGAAGAGGAATGAGAAATTGTAGAAAGAAATGGTCCTTCCTGCTGAAGTGCAGCCTATGAATTTTTTAATGGTATTCTGATTTTTGTGACTGTACAGATTACATTTATTGTTAAATTGCTAAATCACTATGATTATTTGTCTATGATGTGTCCAAAGGTATTTAGCCAGACTACAATTATTTATATGACACTAACTGAAAGTTTAACAGTTACACAAGAATCATCCACAATTAAATTAGAGTTTGCTTGCTTTCACCTTCAAACCCTTCCTGTCTGACTGGAAGGTCTACCTATAGTGTACTCTTCTTTGCCAATGAATTTTTTTTTCAATCTGTTAATGTAATATTTCTTATTACCTAAGAAATATTGCCGGGTTGACATCCTTGCTTGATGTGAACAACTTAGAAAGACTGGTAAATAAACTTGTTACTTCAGGGGAGATTATCGCACATTTCATATCTTGGCATTTCTGGTCTATAGCTCATCTAAAAGGCAGCAGCTTCAATCTTTGTCATGGCCATCTGTTAGCTGTAACATTTCAGTTGCAACATATAAAAGTTTGTTTCCAATAAATTACTTTTTTATTACATAGATTATTTACAATTTTCTACTCCACTACTACTGGATCTTTTTGTATTTCAATGACATCCAAATTTGGATGACGTTAAATATTTTCTGCCCCTGCTCTCATGGAAATCACAGAATTGCTTTTTAGAAGATGTGGTAACTTTCTGCCTGATCATGATTTTAAATTCCATCAAAGATGTCTAGGCTTTACCACAGCCTGTAAGTGATGCAAGAGTTGCAAAGCTTATCAGTACCATTTGTTATAAGAATTTCTATATCTTTGGAGGAAAATATAAATATATTTATGTATATTTCTGTTTGGGAATTGTGATATCCATCCTTTAGAGCTGTCAATTGTGAAAGAAGTAGTACGCATTCAGTAGTACCTTTGAGATGCTGCATACAAATACGATATGAATTCTTCAGACTGATTATTGTCTTATGTAGGTTTCAAAATTCAGGAAGGGAGTTTTAATTCCTACCAAGGTCAATTGAATTTATGGAGCTAATACATCATACTTTCTAACTGACAGTTTAACAAACACGGAAAAAATATTTAAAAATTCATGAACTGTTAATAGTCTTCACTGAACTGTAACAATACCATATATGCTCTATGGTATATTAAATTTGCATTATTTAGTACTTTCATTCTCTTTCTTTTACAAGCAATGCAATAAAATACTAATTAAAACCCACATATGCCACTGAGGAAACTCAAGATTTGTCTACAGTTTCAATGATTAATTAACTTTTGTATATCCTTAGTAAGTTGTGCCTCCAGACATACTAACCATGGTAGTAGATATACACTTTCAGTCATGGGTTGCATTGGTGGGAATGTGTAGAAGCCACTTCTAAAAAGAAACAACTAACTTTTCTGTCATTGAAGCAAGAGTTCTAGAAATAATACCTTGGTGATATTTTTAAAAACCAAATAGAGAAACATTTGAGGATTTGAGGTTGAATGACCCTTTACATCTGGTTATAAAGCAGACACAGGGCTGGAATCAGTCTGTGTATGCATTCTGCGTTTGGACTTGTTACTCTGGGGACAGGGTTATGGTGTTTCACTGAGGTTTTTATTGATATGTTACTTTTATTTCTCCTGAGACTGTCTTTGGCACATGTCCAGGATGATCATTTTCTACTGTTCATTAGTTTCTGTATTAAGAAAATAAAATTATCATGCACTAACTAAACAGAAATATAATGCCGCTGTAGTGAAGAGGCCAGCTAAGCAGCATATAAAGAATGGCTCTCAGCAGGGATATTAAGGACAGAGTAGAGATTGGTTTATATTTCTTCAGAAACTGTTTGGCTCTGTACTGCTCCATTTTGAGATTTATGTTTTTTCTCAGGAAGTCATAACACTTGCAGTTAAGTACATATGTGCTCTATAAAACAATCTTCAAGCTGGATATCAATCAATCAGTCAATTCATGTTAAAAAAAAAAGAAAATAAATAACACTATACAAAATCCTTTTATTTTACAATATTTATGACTTGGAAAATTTAGTTCAAAAGGTTTTGAAGTTCTTTCATATTACACAAGTAAAACAACTGCAAAAACACTTTGGTAGGGTTTTTTTACAATTCAGAAGCTAAGTGTGTGTATTTTACTATAAATTTCATTTGGCATTTTGTTTTTAATTATCTATAGAGACTGAGAAATTCTTGTGATTGTTCATTCACTTCCTTTTTCTGGGGGGATAGGAAGGAAAGTTAACAGCAAGAAAACAAAATATTGAAGAAAAGCAGTAAAGCAAACCAGAACTGTGGTATGAACATGTACGCTTGCAGTATAAATTACACACCCTACCAACTAATACCTTTTGTTCAGGTATTAATTGAAGTTAAAACTGATTAAAAAAAAATAGTTAAGGTCTTATATGTTGATTTGAAGAGAAGTTATTCCTTTCTAGATCCCATATGAAGAAATAAACCTGTGGATTACTTAGACCACACTGCAAATATTCTTTCTTCTGATATGTCCAGCATGGTGTTTGCATTGCGGATTTTTACTGTACATGAATCTTCATCCAGTGTCTCTCATCTCAGAATATTTTGAGTTCCATCATTTTATATAAGTAATGTAATGCTGAAATTTAATAGACATTTAAAACAATAAAGTTTTATCTTTTTTATGTCTTCCTGAGAAAGAGAGGATAAAATTTTAAATTCTATGATTTATTTTTCTTTTTTACCAAAAATAATCACAAATAATTTACTAATAAATTCAGATTTCACACGTAAGTAACACAAAATTTAAAGTTCTCTTTAATGGTTAGAAACCAAAAGCTATACTTTAACATATATTTTAAAATATTTTTATAAGTTTTAGTAATACATTTTTCAGTTCCTTCAATAGAAGGGAAAGCCTGTTTTCAGAGTCTCATTGACCACTGATTGTCCTTCAAGAAAAATCTGCACAAGAGGCACTACAGAAATGTAGGTTTAGGTTTAAATTGCTACCTAAATCTGTAAACATTCAGTTCTTCACTAGGAGACCAAAGATAATATTTTTTCTAAATTTTGGAAATGGGGCAGTAAAATCTTAACCACAAGTGTGGAGTGGTTCATAAAGAGCAAATCTGATTAAAAAATGACACTGAGATCAGGAACATAAAATCCTATTGCCAATAATAGCATCATAAATGAGATGGGAGAGTCAGCAGGTGATGGATGCAAACAGAATAAATTTGTCACACAGAAAAATGTGCCATCATCACACTTATTATGTTATGCTCTTGTTAAACTAAAATTAGCATGAACATTAAAAAAGGAAAAAAAAATACTTGGCTATTCCTTATCAAGTAACTCTTTAAGGTGTGGCGACTCTTTGTATAGAAAGTACTTCTGAAATGCAGTTGCTTATACATGATTTAGAAATATATCTTTATATATATATAATATATGTTTTTCTAATATATTCCTCTTTCTAATATACCTTGAGAAAGAACCACTGAAGTCTGCATTTAGGAAAGAAGGTATGATGCAATAGCTAATCCACAAGGTTTAAATAAACAGGGTTTTTATTGGTATGATAAGTAACTATAAAAGAGGAAATATTTTTATATTATTAGCTTGGGAATTTGTAGGAAAGCATCCCCCACCCCCGAGTGGGCATTTCTGTATAAGGAAAGAGTTTCAGTTTACCTCCAGACATTTTAGGAAGTTTAACTAGAAAGGTCTGTGCCCTTCTCATTGCAACTGGCTCAGTGCCAGCACAGAGGCATTGATTGGGATTGAAAGGTGTAGCTCAAGGCCTGTTGCTGATTTCATTGGGCCAGGGGCCAAACAGCCCACCTGAACTACTGAGTACTAAAGAGACAGCACAGAGGTGCTCTGGGCTTTTTGGAGTGTTTCTAGCAAGGTGTCAGAGGTTTCTCTGACACCTGTGCTCGGCTTTTCCTTTGTTCTATAATGGTTGTTATTTTGCTTTTAATTAAAACCTTTTACTTTACAAGACACATCTAAAGAGCCATCTCACTATTATTTTCAGCCGTTTCTCTGCAAGGGCTGGACCCTCAGAGGTACTGGGAACCCCCACAGGAATTGTTTCAGACTGGAAACGAACCCCCAACAGGAATTGTTTCAGACCTGGAACCAACCTTAAGTATAAAATATAGTCTGATTCGATAACCATTGTGCACAGAATATTTTCTCAGGACTGACTCCTGAAGAGCCAAAGCTATTTCTTTAGAAATAAAAAAATGTATGTTTTATTTATTTTGTCCCATGGACAAAAAACTTTGTTGTTTATATGTAAGTACTTAGGTATTGATTTACTGGTAAGGCCATTGATGTAGCAACCACTTCTCATAAGCAAGTTTTGTGCATGGGGACTAGCCTATGGTTAAGCATGATGTGATCATCGTAAGGCTGTGATCAGAAAGTAGGTTTGTCCATACAGACAAAACACGCCCTTAGCTATTATTACTTAGCCATAGTAATAGGAAAAGAAATTGGATTGTTTGTTTGCTTGTTTATTTTAGATTTCATAGTGCTTTAGAATGGAATTTATTTTGCAGTGAAAAAAATAATTTGTCTCATGTCAAGATCAAAGTCTTTTATGGAGAGTTAGGCTCCATTTGAATCAAAGCATAATGTATTTTGACATGAATAAAGTCAGTACTTGTAATCCTGCACTCAATTAATTAGAGTAAAGTCACCACAGACAAAAGATTTTACTCAGCTTTCAACTAATAACAACACAACTATTGTGGAAGTGATTTACCAGCATCTCTAACCCATTTCTAGACAGCAGGTACTGTCTAGATATGAAAAGAGATGCCATACAATCCTCTACATTCAGAGTTACCTTTGTCTTTCAAAACCTGGCTTGATTCTACCCTAATTCTAATTAATAAAACCAAACACTCATGCAAACAAAAACCTGGGAAACACTGGAAAAAACATCAGGCAGAGAAAATCTGATTTAAAATATTTTAGGAAATATTATTTATTAAAAAATACTAGCAAGATATGGGATTGCATGGACTGTTAAACACTAGGCATTATATCTTTAAATAAAATTGTTATTTTTAATGTGAATACAATAGTAAAGTTAGTTGAAGGGGCAATGTCAGCTGAAAAATCAGATTTTTGTTGGGGTTTTTCATGGTTCATTATCAGTGGTAATAATTACCTAGCTGAACTGAAAGTTATTCTAAGTAAACTGTGGCAGATGGTTCGACATCAATGGAGAGAGAGAGGTATTGGTGGAAGATAAAAGTATATCTATCTCAGATACATGCAGTGAATGTACAATTCATGCACTTTGACAGTAGGATTCATCTTACTTTAAGATAACCAAAAAGAATTTGGATAACTAGAAGTAGTTATCCAAACTCTCTTCAACAGAGGAGAGAGAGAAATACTTAGCACTTAGTTCTATGTGAGGACAGATCTAAGGTAGGTTGAGTGACTCAGCTTCCAGAGCTGCCTCTGTGTCTTTAAAGTCTTGAGAGAGATTCCAGATATGTAGCTAAGACTATACACCTGACATTATGTGTTATGTGAGAGAAAGGTCTCACCAGCCACTGCTTTAGACACTCTTGTCAGAATTTGACCTCAACTGATGGTTCTGCATATGTATAAGCAATATGAATCTTTTTATATAGTAAAATCTGTATATTTGTGAGAAATACATTGAATTCAGATCATTGATAAAATGTTAACAAGTGTTTATCTTTTTATTATTTTCACCTCTTTCTCAGCTATCTCCCCAGCCTATGCCAACAAAGTTGATGAATTAAGTCAATGACAAACACAATGATGAATCTCATTGCCCATCTTCTTTCTGGCAGGAGTGGTGTTTAATCCATTGACTTGCTGACAGCTTTTAGAGAAAAATGTAGAACTTTATTTCTAACAATAAGATTTTTATTCCCCTTCAAAAGTTCTGTCTAAGTTCCTATTTCAAACTTTCTTTCAAAGTTCAAAGGTGGGATTTAAACACCTTTTGAAACAATCCCTAAAAAGGATAAACCGAATCTTTTTTCCTACACTTTTGTGTCAAGAAAAAAAAGAAACCTAAAGGAGTTTTCCTGAAGAATGTTGATTTTGTTTTCCTTCTTCATTATTTTTAATGCTGAAGAATTGCTGAGTGACTGAATAGGAATGAGGATCAGATCTGGGCAAAAGACCATCCTCAGGAGATGTTTCTTCAGAGAAGTTCCAAATTCAGTTGCAGTAAAAGAAGGATGAGGAGTTTATTAGCATGCAGTTTTATTAGAACGTATTCAGACATGAATCAGAGCTGTGTTCAGCAAAATATAAATAATGTAAAAAATCATCCACATATTTTACTTAAAAATTACCTATTTTCTATCCTGTAGATCTCATGTAAGGCTCAGAACAAAGAGAAGAAACTGAGATATAGAGGTGATGGATAGAGAACTTGTCTTGGTTTGACAAGACAGGTGTCTGCCAGGGAAACTGGGGTTTCCCTTAGAATAGAGAATGCAAACCCCCCACCCCTGCCAAATTATAAATTTTCAATTAAGGGCTCTCAGGCAAAGATTTGGGAATAGGAATAACAGTTCTTTACTAGGAATATCAATAATACAAATGTGGTAGGAAACAAAACTACCCCACCAAACCAGCAAACAAACAACAACAATTTGGGAAAGCCCTGATAGAATCAGAGCTGCCACCTGGCACCCTGTTAGTCAGGGTGTTGGAAGCAGTCCAGAAGTGAGTCCTCCTGGGGTGGTAGACGTGGCTCTGTTGGAGCAGGGACGATCCTGTAGCCAAAAAGGGTCTAGGAGTGAGGAGGAGGAGTCCAGGGGTGATGAGGAGGGGTCCAGGGGTGAGGTGATGGTGAGATGGGGTCCGGCGATGATGAGATGGGGTCTGGCTAAGATGAGATGGGGTGCCGTCTTCCTCCCAGGAATCGGGGTGAAGCAAGTGAAGTCTGTCCCCGGCCGGCTCAGTTTTCCTGGCAGCAATTGTAGACTCCCCCCACTGGGTGGGGCATCCCACAATAGGACCATGCATGCAAATGGGGCTTCTGGGGCTCTGGGGGGAGCGGGTATAGTCCGGGGGTATAGTCTGTTGATGGCCCATTACCCAAAAGGCGCCCACCCCTCCCCCCGTCCCCCTCCTTCCAAAGTTACAAGAAATAAAGAACAATTCCCCAACTGCTTTCAGCAGATGAAAATAGAATACACATTTTTGATTCCATAACCCAGGACATTATCCACCCCTTATTCTATTATCATCTGCATCATACCTAAAGCAATGAACTATTATGCAGAATGAACCCCTACACTCAGTTCTTACTTAGGATTAGGTTTTCCTGGGGTACACAACTGGTTTTTCCATCTTTCTGCATTACCCACCAAGTGTAACCAGGTCCTTGAGCAAAAACAATCCCACGGATGGGTTCGCCTTTGCCTGAGGTGGGGTTAATCCAGACAGTCTTTCCTAAAATACCTCTCATGTGCACCACAGGGACTTTATCTCCATCTACTGTGTGCAAAGGGGTAGACTGGGCAGGACCAGCTCGATTGATGGAGCCTCGGGTGTTGACCATCCAGGTGGCTTTTGCTAAGTTCACTTCCCAGTTCTTAAAGGTCCCTCTGCCAAGTGCCTTCAGAGTGGTCTTAAGTAGTCCATTGCACCGTTCCACTTTCCCGGCAGCTGGTGCATGATAAGGGATGTGATAGATCCATTCAATGCCGTGTTCTTTAGCCCAGGTGTTTATAAGGCTGTTCTTGAAATGGGTCCCGTTGTCTGACTCGATTCTCTCAGGGGTGCCGTGTCTCCACAGGACTTGTCTTTCAAGGCCCAGGATGGTGTTCCGGGCGGTGGCATGAGGCACAGGATAGGTCTCCAGCCACCCAGTGGTGGCTTCCACCATGGTCAGCACGTAGCGCTTGCCTTGGCGGGTTTGGGGCAGGGTGATGTAGTCAATCTGCCAGGCCTCCCCATACTTATATTTGGACCACCGTCCACCATACCAGAGGGGCTTCACCCGCTTGGCCTGCTTGATGGCAGCACACGTCTCACAGTCATGGATAACCTGAGAGATACTGTCCATGGTTAGATCCACCCCTCGGTCTCGTGCCCACTTATAAGTGGCATCTCTGCCCTGATGACCTGAGGCATCATGGGCCCACCGAGCTAGAAACAACTCTCCCTTATGTTGCCAATCCAAGTCTATCTTAGACACTTCTATCTTCGCGGCCTGATCTACCTGTTCGTTGTTCCGGTGCTCCTCATTAGCCCGACTCTTGGGAACATGGGCATCCACATGACGGACTTTCACAGGTAGTTTCCCTACTCTGGTGGCGATGTCCTTCCACTCATCAGCAGCCCAGATTGGTTTTCCCCTACGCTGCCAGCTGACCTTTTTCCACCTTTCCAGCCAGCCCCACAGAGCATTAGCTACCATCCACGAATCGGTGTAGAGGTAGAGCTTTGGCCACTTCTCTCTTTCAGCGATGTCCAGGGCCAATTGAACAGCTTTGAGTTCGGCAAGCTGGCTTGACCCACCTTCTCCTTCAGTGGCTTGTGCAACCTGTCTTGTGGGGCTCCACACGGCTGCTTTCCACTTTCGGTTCATCCCTACGATGCGACAGGAACCGTCAGTGAAAAGAGCGTAGCGTGCTTCTTCTGCTGGCAGTTGGTTATATGGTGGAGCTTCTTCAGCCCGGGTTACCTGCTCTTGTTCCTCTTCCTCGGTGAGACTGAAGTTCTCAGCTTCCGGCCAGTTGGTGATCACTTCCAGAATCCCAGGGCGATTCGGGTTTCCAATACGGGCGCGCTGAGTGATGAGGGCAATCCATTTGCTCCAGGTGGCATCGGTGGCGTGATGGGTGGAGGGAACCTTTCCTTTAAACATCCACCCCAGCACCGGTAGTCGGGGTGCCAGGAGGAGCTGTGCTTCAGTGCCAATCACCTCTGAGGCGGCTTGAACTCCTTCATAGGCAGCCAAGATCTCCTTCTCCGTGGGAGTGTAATTGGCTTCAGACCCTCTGTAGCTTCGGCTCCAGAATCCCAGTGGCCGGCCTCGAGTCTCACCAGTCACCTTCTGCCAAAGGCTCCAGGACAGACCATGGCTCCCAGCTGCGGAGTAAAGCACATTCTTTACCTCTGGTCCTGTCCTGACTGGGCCAAGGGCCACCGCATGAGCGATTTCCTGCTTGATCTGGGCAAAGGCGTGTTGCTGTTCTGGGCCCCAGTGGAAATCATTCTTTTTGCGGGTAACCAGGTACAGAGGGCTCACAATCTGACTGTACTCAGGGATGTGCATCCTCCAGAAACCTATGGCACCTAGGAAAGCTTGTGTTTCCTTCTTGCTGGTCGGTGGAGACATCGCGGTGATCTTATTAATGACCTCTGTGGGAATCTGACGCCGTCCATCTTGCCACTTCACTCCCAGGAACTGGATCTCTCGGGCAGGTCCCTTGACTTTACTCTTCTTAATGGCAAAGCCAGCTTCCAGGAGAATCTGGATGATCTTTTCTCCTTTCTCGAAAACTTCCACTGCCGTGTTTCCCCACACAATGATGTCATCGATGTACTGTAGATGTTCCGGAGCCTCACCCTTCTCCAGTGCAGCCTGGATCAGTCCATGGCAGATGGTGGGACTGTGCTTCCACCCCTGGGGCAGTCGGTTCCAGGTGTACTGAACGCCCCTCCAGGTGAAAGCAAACTGGGGCCTGCACTCTGCTGCCAAAGGAATGGAGAAGAAGGCATTGGCAATATCAATAGTGGCATACCACTTTGCTGTCTTGGACTCCAGCTCGTACTGGAGCTCCAGCATGTCCGGCACGGCAGCGCTCAGTGGTGGAGTCACTTCATTCAATGCACGATAGTCCACAGTCAATCTCCATTCCCCTTCAGACTTACGCACAGGCCAAATGGGACTGTTGAAGGGTGAGTGGGTTTTGCTGACCACCCCTTGGCTCTCCAGTTTCCGAATCATCTCATGGATCGGAGTCACAGAGTCTCTGTCAGTACGGTATTGCCGACGGTGCACTGTTGCTGTGGCAATTGGCACCTGTTGTTCAACTCTCAGCAGTCCCACAGCAGAGGGGTCGTCGGAGAGACCAGGCAGGGTATTTAGTTGTCTGATGTCTTCCATCTCTACAGCAGCTACTCCAAAAGCCCAACGATATCCTTTTGGGTCTTTGAAATGTCCATTTTTGAGATAGTCTATGCCAAGGATGCACGGGGCCTCTGGACCAGTCACAATGGGGTGTTTCTGCCACCCATTCCCAGTCAAACTCACTTCGGCCTCCAATACAGTCAGTTGCTGGGACCCCCCTGTCACTCCAGAAATAGAAATGGGCTCTGCTCCCACATACCCCGACGGCATCAGGGTACATTGGGAGCCAGTGTCAACCAAAGCCGTGTATTTCTGTGGGTCAGATGTGCCAGGCCATCGGATCCACACAGTCCAATAGATCCGATTGTCCCTCTCCTCTACCTGGCTAGAGGCAGGGCCCCCCTAGCACTGGTTATTCCCTCCCTGAGCATACATACTAGAGGTTCCAGCATCCTGACTACTGACAGCCCGGGCATAGGAGGTTGAGGATACTTTCATTTTAGTGGCACCCCTTTGGTGAGTGTTCCTCTCCTTGAGCTCACGCACCCGGGCTGCCAGGACATAGGTGGGTTTCCCATCCCACACTCCCATGTCTTCCCCATGGTCACGCAGGTAAAACCACAGGTCAGCTCTCGGGGTGTACCCTCTCTCTCTGGCTGGGGGTCGTTGGGCTCTGACTCTGGGGCCTGTGACTCGCACCGGTGCCACATTGGAACTGCTCTTCCTCATCTCCTCCCTCACCTCCCTCATTTCCTCTTTGAGCTCTTTCACCACGGCAGAGATATGAGCCTGCAGCGGGCCATTGATCATGCTCTCATAATTCCTAAGTTTAGTGGCAACAGCCCCCACTGTCACTTGGTTGTCCTCAGCATTAATGGTTGCAATGAATGTAGTATACTGAGATGGCCCCAGATTTGCCAGGTTCCATAACATCTGCGCTGTGCATCTAACCTTGTCAGGATCATTATCATGCTGTCCACTCCTCCCAAAAAGTACCTCTAGTACTGCCACTTCCCTCAGCTGTTGGATTCCCTCCTCCAGAGTTTTCCAGCGCATTCTATGGTGGTGCTCCTGCATTCTTTCTCTGTGGACAAATCTTTCTCTCACACTCGTTAAAAGCCGCTGCCAGAGGGAAAGAGGTCCAGGCTCCCTTACAAATACCTGATTTATACCTGAGTCCTGGGTCAAGGGTCCCAAATTCCTGGCCTCCCCACCATCTAGTTGGACACCTGTGCCCATAAGATCCCAAACCCGAAGTAGCCAGGCAGTGTAAGCCTCACGTCCCCGCCGTACAATATCTTTTTGCAGATTACGGAGACTTTCATATGACAGGGACTCAGTGATGATCTGAACATGTGATTCCCTTGTGTCTTGTGAGGGCCCTCCCTTCTTATCTTTACTCTCTGGGTTTGCTGTTTTCACTTTAGATTTCCTTGTTTCCACAGGGGCAACTGCTGCTGGCTGTGACTGCCCCTGTGTGTCAGCTGGAACCTGGACAGTTGTAATGTCTGCGGGTTCTGTATCAGATTCTCTTTTGTCAGGGCAGGGCGAAGGTTTCTCACCAGCTGGGGAAATGTACTCTTTCAGCATCTGGTTCATCTCATGCATTTCTTTTATCAGAGCCTTCACCCAAACCGGGTGGTTTATGCCTGAGGCTGGCTGTGGGACAGGGGTGGGCTCTTGGGCAGCATCATTATTCTTTGGGGTAGTTATCAGAGTGCTTACCCAGGCCAGTCTCCCTTTATCTCTGAATACCAAATAGAATAGGCCTATAAGCAGCACCAACCACTGTATGACGTCATTAGCATTCAGAGGGAAATTTAACCCTTGAAAAGCTGGTGGAGTAGACCCAAAAAACTGAGTGAAGGATTGGGAGAAAATTTCCCCAGGTGCCATTTCCTCACAATATGTACCATTATTAAAGTAACCCCAGAAACACAGAGTTAGTCTATGATAGCCCTGAATCCATGTGCCTGCTTTCCAAAGGAAGTTAAAAATCCACGAATTCCTCACCTTATTAACCCACAAAATAAACTGGATGCCAGCCACAGTAGCCTTGGTTATAGGGCCCATGTTTAGATAAGGGCCAGCAAATGGCAGAAATACAGCCACAACCACGTGCCAGCCAAACCAGGGAAAGCTGGACCACATGATCTTGAGCAGTAGACTTCTATCTAGTACACAAGAACTGTTATTCCTCTGTCTCAATGCCCTTGTGCCCCACACTTGGGCGCCAAAATCTGTCTTGGTTTGACAAGACAGGTGTCTGCCAGGGAAACTGGGGTTTCCCTTAGAATAGAGAATGCAAACCCCCCACCCCTGCCAAATTATAAATTTTCAATTAAGGGCTCTCAGGCAAAGATTTGGGAATAGGAATAACAGTTCTTTACTAGGAATATCAATAATACAAATGTGGTAGGAAACAAAACTACCCCACCAAACCAGCAAACAAACAACAACAATTTGGGAAAGCCCTGATAGAATCAGAGCTGCCACCTGGCACCCTGTTAGTCAGGGTGTTGGAAGCAGTCCAGAAGTGAGTCCTCCTGGGGTGGTAGACGTGGCTCTGTTGGAGCAGGGACGATCCTGTAACCAAAAAGGGTCTAGGAGTGAGGAGGAGGAGTCCAGGGGTGATGAGGAGGGGTCCAGGGGTGAGGTGATGGTGAGATGGGGTCCGGCGATGATGAGATGGGGTCTGGCTAAGATGAGATGGGGTGCCGTCTTCCTCCCAGGAATCGGGGTGAAGCAAGTGAAGTCTGTCCCCGGCCGGCTCAGTTTTCCTGGCAGCAATTGTAGACTCCCCCCACTGGGTGGGGCATCCCACAATAGGACCATGCATGCAAATGGGGCTTCTGGGGCTCTGGGGGGAGCGGGTATAGTCCGGGGGTATAGTCTGTTGATGGCCCATTACCCAAAAGGCGCCCACCCCTCCCCCCGTCCCCCTCCTTCCAAAGTTACAAGAAATAAAGAACAATTCCCCAACTGCTTTCAGCAGATGAAAATAGAATACACATTTTTGATTCCATAACCCAGGACAGAACTCTAATAAGAATAAAATTTTCAGTAAACAAGAACACAACTACTTTGCAATTTTTTTAGTTATAATCAACTCACAGTTGGTATCTAAGTGGTTCACTAGAAAGAATTTATTAAAGGACAAAACTAGTGGACTTAGTGATGTAAATAAAAGTAAAAATGTCAACGAGACAGAAAAAGTTCAGCCCCTCTCATGGGCACCATGTCATGATTTCTTCAGTCTCCCTTGAAGGGATATTTCTTTAACTGACTTTGTATTAGCTAAAATGATATGAAAAACTATTTTTGGTGCCTCTGCTTGTAATTTCTTTTGCTTATATTTTCAAAACTTTCTAGATGGTACTGCTGAGAACTGTCAGAATACAAGAGAAAAGCAATGAAAAGGCTTGCAAAGTTACTGCATAAGATGCTTACTGTGCTAATATTGTATGGTCCCCAGTGATCCTGTCCTCTATCAGAAATTGCATCAAGAGTCACTTTGTGAGAAAATATCATGAAAGACATTTTTTTCATTGAGATTCTCACTGTATTAGCTGATTGGAGAAGTAGCAGCAGTAGGTAGGAGTTTATAGCAGGAGTTAAAGAGCAAAAGCTGCTTTAAAAGCTGCTGCTTTGATCCATGAAAAATGGATCCATTATTGCCCTGAGAAGTACCCTTAATTCTTCTTGTATGCTTGTGTCCAGAAGAGTAACATGCTCGTACACCTATAATGATTGCCTACACTATCTCAAATTGTGGGTCTTAAAACTGAAGAACAATTCTGTTGTAGATGGACTAAACCTCAAAATGTTATAAATTCTCTATAAGTGGAGATTAGTCAGATTTTAATAGACAGTGGAAACAACATATAAAAGTTTAAAGACCTATCTAATAAGAAAATGGGCAATGTTTAACCTCAGTAATTCTCTTCTCAAAGTAAAAGTTAACATTAGCATTCAGGAATTTCTCTGTGAAGCCCTACTGTCTCTTTAGAATGGTTACATTGCATGAAGGTCCTTCTGAAATAATTTGAACAGTTAGAAATTCTAACTGAGATGAGTAATATGTCCAAGACAAGATTTTGGGTTTTAGTGAGGCAAGAAGGTGCTGCTTGTGAAGATTTGATCATGGATGTGGAGTGCTATTTGTGCTGACTGTGTAAGCCACAGTATAACAAAGGAACAGAACTGTAGGGCGATGTGGGAAACAGAATACGTAGTCTTGAGCTAAAAAATCAAGATTTCTTTTAGTTTTGGCAAACTAATCATAGCTCATACCTCCTGACATATGGTTTTATTTTTCACATATTGAATATTTTAATAAAACAGTTAAAAAAGAATATTTTAGTATTGCACATCCTTTCAAACCCATGTCTCCAGTCTTTTCCTGGACTCATATACAGAACACAAACACACAAAGCATCAGTTTTTAATAAGAATAAACAGAATAATAGATAAGCAGTCACACAAAACTCTGGTGTTAGTCTGTCACAGGATCTGTTGACATAAATCATCAGCACTTTGTTTTTTAAGTTTGGCTTATTTGTTTATTTCTTTAATATTTTAGATTCCTAAAATCTACACATAACATTCAAGTAACTACAAAAATAAAGATTGGTCTTCCTTTATTTTTTATCCTTGGTGATTTTCAGCCTTCTTACTTTCTCATAACACTCTGTCCCATCTTTCTCTTGAGAACAATACCCTTTTGTTAACAATTGGTTGTGTCCTAAGGGGACAAGCGCTTCTGCAGATAGCAGTGGACACTGACATTTTTCATCTGCTCACTCCAAGGGAACTGATTTCTCCTTTGTTTCCTCACTTATGCATTCCATCATCAGCTTAATAAAAATTTTGGAAAGTAGTGTTGCAATTGCCCATTTTAAGATTCCCCTTTCTCCGTCTTTTAGTGGCTGGGGATCCAAGACTCCAAGGATCAGCTCGGATAAGACATAGATGCCCACCCTTGATTCACACAGGAAGTCTGTAGAGATATGAGAAAGGTAAGATTACAGAGTTAGGATTGTTAAAAGGGCATTATTTGGTGTGGAAGGATTCAGGAGAGAAAATTCCTACATAGAAAGTTGTAAAATGTTAAAGAAAGGAAGAGCAGTTGAGCTAGTGCAAAATGATGACTGGGGTCATGGTATCAGTGTTAACAGAGATAGTAGATGATGCCAGCTGAGCAGTATTGAAGTATTGGCCTGGTGTTTGCAAAGGCTGATGTGTCTTCTCCCAAATGATGCCAGAAAAGACTGCTTAGCAGTCTCACCTTAGCAGGGTGAAAAATCCGTTAATCCTAAATCCAACAGTACCCTAAAGATTGGAGCAATTCTTGGAAGAGGAATGCACATTTGTGCTTTTCTGATCTTTACATGTTTTTTCTCTCAAGATTTCAAAAGTGTTGAATGCAAAAAATTGCAACAGCTGCCAGTGAATACAACAGATTATGCATAGTTATCCAACTATAAATATTGTGCTACTGAAATAGAGCTAAAATGTTAAAAAAAAGTATAGAAAATTTATTAGAAATTAAGAAAACAGAAGAATCTCCAATTATTATGCTTAGGAGGTTGCTGGTGCTCCTGAGTCTATCCTAGGGTGTTCTTTTTGTGTTCATTTGCTTTGCTGATCCACCACAATCTTTCATTTAACTAGATAGCCTTCCTCCTGTAATCACTAGGTTTTTCTGTCACATCTCTTTCTACATTAATTACTAGGCACATAGGCAGCTTTACAGGGTTTCAGAGGGGGTCTAAAGATCCTAAATATTCCTTTACAGGATCTGGCTAGACCTGGAGGCATATATAGAAACTATTAGAGTTCAACTTCCAAAACCTGAAAGTCTTCAGCTGTTCCTATGGTAACCAATTAGATTGCTGGATTGAGAGGTACAGCTTGTTCTGAAAAGGGAAAGTTTTAAAACCAGGAACTTCATACCAGTTTAAATACTGAAATAGACTGCTATCATGAGCAGTAGGAAAGTACTCTCCTCTTTGTTGCTTTCCTCTGCTTCTGCTATTGAGTTAGTTTGTTCTCTCTTTAGGGTTGTTGTGGCTTTGTGTGATTTGATCAAGTAGTCATGCTTTTGAACTGAATTGGTCAGCTTTTGATCTGCATATATAAAACTCCACAGATCAATTATATGAATTTCCTTAGGTGAATCTTTCAACAATTTTAAACCTGAAGGAAATATTTTACTAAGAAACACCTTTGCATATAGACTAAATATGTACTAAATTTAGTCTTATCATTCAGCTGTACTATTGCAGCTTTTCTCTCCACCATTGATTAATGAACTACTGCAAAATATTTCTCCACTGCAAACCTATGCAAATCCATAAACAAATGTAAGAGGGTTATTTTTGCAAAAAATATCTATTTAAAACTGTAAATGTATCTTTTAGTGCATAATTTATGATTAACAAAACTATTAATAATTAAAATATAAGATGATATTTTAGAAAGATCAGAAGATTCTGTATTTTAAATAAAGAAGTCTCTTTCTGTGTGCCTGCAATCAAATAGTCAGGCTTGTTCACGCATGTGTATGTGAGAGAGACAACATTCTCATCCGTATGGTACAGTCCCAAATAGTCCATATTTATCAAGTAAACAGAATTGTTCAATCACACAGTACAACAGCAAAGCACAAGAATAACTCAGTTATACTGAGCAGCATTTTTTACCTCTTGCATATGACCTTACATGTCTCTGTTCTGGTAATATACTTGAAGATGAATATTCTGTCTAAGACCACATAATTGCTCCCTCAACTTTCTTTCATGCTGAGTGGCCCCACAAGATGTATCTATGGCTAGTAATTTTAGGTGAAATCCAAAAATGAATTTGAAAAAACACACAAAGTTGCCCTGGATGCTTCTCCTGAGATATCTGATGAACTCAGGTGGCTAGCAGGCAGATACAGTGAGCCCTTTGAGGGAAAATCAGTTGTCAGAGATTCAATGCATCTATGCTAGGGAGATTTTCAGTTTAGTTAAGAAATAAGAGGAAATTAAGAATGAACAAAATAAGTTTTTAAGAATATAGTCCATGTGATCACTTCTATCACTTAATTGGTCTTATTGCTCTCTCTGCACCATGGTTTTGATAATGTGAAATGAGCAGAGCTACGTAGCTGTGAAACTGGCTTGAGATAATAGAATCACTTGCCCAGAGCCCTTGTGTTTTTCTGATTTCTTAAAAGGCAGGACAGAAAAAAAATGGAAAATTGTAATATATGGGAAAATGTCCTGCTGTTTCTAAGTAGTGACCTTGTAGACAACTTCAGCACTTCTGTAAGAAATTCTGTTTAATGATCTTAATTTTTTTTTAATTTCATAATTATGGTTTTTAAAATCCCTAAGCATTGTATATATTCTAACTCAATCCAGAAAAAGAAAACAAAAATCAGAAATTAGAAAGCAGATTTTTTCATGTATAACAAATTTGACAACTGATAAAAGTGTATGCATATGAATATATAAAAAAGAAACACTAATGAATATGCAGATTTCCTATTGGTATATTTTCGTATTCCTTACATGGCAGAAAAGGAAAGGGGAAGGCAATCTCTTTCTATTGTAGAATCTCTTTAGTGCAAAAGATAATCTACTGGGTACTGAAGTTCTCATAATATAAGCAACCCTTTTTGTGAGTTTCTTTTGCTGTAGTTTTGTAATGGTCCAAGGCATTTCAATAATTAGTCTACAGGGAGCCTTAATAGACTAGGGCAACTCTTAATTAATTTAATCCCCAGTACATGAGTTGACCAGGAGACATCAAACCACATTTAGCTTGGAGGGTATGTGAACTCAGAGGAAATCTCATTTTTTAGCTAATGTGGTGCTGAATTTTTTCTTTCTAGCATAGTGGGGTTATAGCTAAATACTTTTTTGCCACTCTGTCCTGTAGTAACCAGAAGCTTTTATTTTCAGCAGAATTAATAACAAATGAAGATGGCAATTTCAGCATAATTATTTTAAGGTGCAAAAATTATCATAGGATGATGTTCATTTGTGATGAAAATAGGCAATTAAGAAGTGATTTTACTTATTTTTGTTATATCTCTATTGTGTATTTCTGATGCTTGTAAAACCCTGGACCTACTTAAAATACATGAAAATATACTGATAATATTTTTAGCTACAGTAGGTTTTAATTAGAAATATTCTGTACTCCTATGATTTGGTACTGAGGGCAGTATTCTAGTACATGATTATGCTTTAAGCATGCTTTATATTTATAAAGAATCGGTTTGTACTTTATATTCTATTCTTGCTTCTTATCAAGATTTGTGGTAAGTCTTAATAGAGAAGAAAAAAATTTAACTTCCTGAGGCAGCCTTTCTCTTTTCATTTTCATGTTATGATTCACATATGCAGTAATACTTTTAATGAAGTGAGTGTTGCTTTAGGAATATAATCCTGAGCTACCTAAAGCTGTGTAAAACTAATGATTATCACTGAATTGCATGTAGTGACACTGTGGGCTGCCTAACAGTGATGAAAGAGAAAATGTCAGTATAATCACAAAGCACCCATGTGAAAGACAAAGTTATTCTATAAGGTACATATGCTTCTGAATAAACATTGTTAGCAACAGAATCCATCAGACACCTATTTTTATTCTTTAGAGTTGTTTTGGTGTTGGTATTATTAGCATTTGCAGCTGATTTCCAACTAAATATATGAAAGATATACTTAAGTTATTTAAGAGAAAAATCACTGGTTGAAGAATTTTAATCTAAGCTGTGACACTAAGATACTGTTTAGCTCTTCGGGGATTCAATTTGTCTGTCCTGGTTGCTGAATGCTTTGGGGAACACACTTTCCTTAATATGCATTCCATTAGAATCTTAATCAACACCTCTAATGTTACGAAAAAGTTCAAAAATAATCGTAATCAGATTAACCAAACCATCAGCTGGACACTTAAACATCTCACTGTCAAGGAAAGGATACTAATTTAACAATTGCACAGGATCTGAATCAGTGAGAGAACTGAGAACATAAATGCATTTGTGATATATAAAAATATAAAGTATTAGGATATTTCCTGAAAAGGGATATTTTTATTATTATTATGGAAAGAATTAGCTATATTTATGTGTATGGCACAGTGAAGCATTATAAGAACTCGATTGTATCATTAGGAAAAATGCATACACATTTGTTCCTGCTATTAAAGTCAAATTTAATTCACCTCATTAAAACACTTCTATTTCAATAATGTTGCATGTATTCAAAACACTGCATTTTATAGTGAATTCAATTTCTTTTATTATTAATCCCCTTATACAAAGGCAAATTCAATCTCTTAAAAAATCTTGATGTAGTCAGTTTAATTTCCATAACTATAAATCTTTTATAACAAATGAGTTTTAATTAGTTGCTGTCCTTGGCCATGTACAAGAGGAAGGAATCATCTTTCAATTAATCTATTGTTAGGTTATACTGAATTAAAAAGTCCCATATGCTTAGGATGTTCAGACTACTATCTTTCCAACTTAATAGACATTGACTCATAAATTTCTAATGTTTTTCAAGTGTTTCCCTTTGTTGCTGTTTTAGAAGAGAGTGCATTTTTTTAAACTTGATGGGCTGATGGGATAACACTAGAAAATAATTCCAAAATAGTCCCTAGATATACACAGCTATAAACTGAATTGAAATCTCCAAACAAATATCCACAAACTTAGATTGCTTGAAACTGTTCAATTTTCCAATTTACTTTTATTTGGAGTATAAAATTAATGGGTGTTGGCTTGATATATGGTCCAACTGAATCCAAGAGTTAAGGAACAGGCTTGATTAATCCCCATCCTTACTTCATTTTATATTTTACTGTTCAAAGTTTGTCTGTAGTTTCATAGAGTAATGTGGGTTGGAAGACACCTCAGGAAGTCTTCCAGTCCAGCCTTAGACTCAAAAGAGGGTCAGACCAAGTCACTCAGGTCATTGTGCAGTCACTCTTGTAAACCTCCATGGATGGAGACTGCACAACCTCCCTGGCAGTGTTCAAGGCCAGATTGGATGGGCTTTGAGCACCCTGGTCTAGTGCAAGGTGTCCCCACCAAGGGGGGTTGGAAGTAGATGATCTTTAAGGTCCCTTCTGACCCAGGCTATTCTATGATTCTAATAAGGAAGTTTTTCCTTTCTCCCCAGTATTTATCTGAGATTTTATGTTTGGTTTTGTTGAGAGCACCAAGAAGGAAAGGGGCAGGAAAGATATTACATGTAATTTACAGTGACATTTCAAGAAAGATGTGTTTCAAATGACCTGGAAAAGAATGATTAAAAATTATAAAAAATTCTCTTCATCTAATGTTTCCTTTAACAGTTAGGGTCACTTTTTTAGTGGAGGAACCAAAAACTATGTTTGATTTCTAATATAATTATATTGACCTAATTAAGTAATGATACAACAGGAGTCATAATATTTGAGTATTTGTTGGGCTTTTTTCTTCATGGAATTTCCAACAAGCTAGCCCAATTAGATAAGGTATCTGTGAGCTAGAAAATGCAACATAACTTGCTACAACTACAATTTTTGTCAGGGTGGCAAGAGAGATACTGCATAATTAGGAAAGCAGCACAATTGTCACTCTTTCCTTAAAGGCAACAAGCTTTGTCTGCATGGTACCAATGAACCCCATGCAAATACTTGGTTCACATCATTACCACAAAAATGTGTCTACATTACCGCAAAAAGTGTCTGAGATGTGAAATCAGACAAGTAATGTTAGAGGTTTTCTTCATATGTGAAGAAGTGAAAACGAATTAGTTATGTAACTTCTATTAAAAATTATTCAAAAGCTGAGACTAACTTACCCTGGACTGGCATCTCTGCATTATTCATCTTACCTCCTCACACGTGATCCTGCACACATTAAGTATCAAGGAACCTACTAGGGCTGTGAATTTTATATAAAAAGATCCCTAGATGTCTAAAGTACCTCTTCTCTGTTTGGACAGCATAAGTTACTTAAGAAACCAAGGCTCTCACCTATTCCCTATTAGTATTGGAATGTAGAGCTTATTTTCAAGAGGTTTCAAGCTGGCAGTGCAACCTTGTGACAGTGGAGGATGAGGCCATATGGGGCTCTATTAAAAAGAGTGCAGACAGATCTTCAAGAGAAGTAAGTGGTTATTCTCTGTTTTGCAGCTTGGGAGGCCATGCCTGGAGCACTGTGTTTGTTTTTTCGTTCTTCAGCTTAAAAAAAAATCACATCCTGGAGACAGTTCTTCAGAAGGTAAGCAAGATGATAAAAGGAGCTGGGCTACATAAAGACTAAGAAGATGCTAGGGGAGCTGGCTTAAGTAAAAAAGGTTAAGAGGGGATCTTCTTGGTCTCTTTGGTTACCTAGTGGGAGGTTACAGGGAAGATAGAATCATCTCCTTATCGGAAGTACAGAGAAATTGATTTTTTTGAGCAATAGACAACAGTTGAAAAAAGAAAACTCTGAGTAGGTATTAGGTGGAAAAAAAATCACAGTGAAGGGATAAAATACTGAACCAGGTTGTCCAGAGACATCAAGAAATATTTATCCTTGGAGATGTTCAGAAGTCAACTGGCCAATGTCCTGAACAAGCTGCTCTGACTTTTCAATTGGTTCTGCTTTGCGGCGAGATCACCTTACAGGATTCTCCTCTAACTTTTTTTTTTCTATGAATGGTTAAAGTATTCTATTTTTAGCTGTGGTTTTGGCCATTACTTGCTCTTCCTGATCCAGCTTAATAGGTTAGCAGTGAGGCTGCTGCAAAAGTTAAAAGGTTCACACAAGATTTATATATCTACTGGTTTCACTCAAGCTTATTTGATCTGTTGAGTCAGCAAATAGTTAGCAAAAACTCTTTGAGAATGCAAAAGACTTTTTCCATGGGAGTTCTAGATCAAAATAACATGGACTAGCTGTCAGAAAGCAATAGACCAAGGAGGGAACTCTAGTAGTAAGGTAGGAACAAAGTAGTAAGGTAGGAATGGTTTTTTTACTAGGTAACTCTAGTAGTAAGGTAGGAATGGTTTGAATCAGTATACAGGAAACAGGAAAGCAGCTAAGCCTATTTAAGTAAGGGATAATCTAAAAAGTGTAGAGAGAGCACTGGGAGGAAAGACATACTACCACCATTTAGGTGAAGGTACTGCAGGATGGGCTGACAGAGCTGAAGGAAGTCAGAGACAGAACTTGAGGAAAGTTTCATAAAGTGTAGCAGCAACAAACCAGGTTGTGTACTAAATGACACTGAACTGTGAATAAAACATCAAGGCATCATACCCATTATCACTCTGCCACAGGCAGTTTTAGCTACAAGGGACTGAAAAATAGCACAACTGTGTTTTGAGAACTATGCTAACATGAACAAATAGCAACTACATGGAGATATTCTGGGTTAAATCATCTGAGCAGTTAAGTCTAAGGTTAAAAATTTCTTCAGGTTACAGGATTACATGACCTAGAGAGATAATAACACAGTAAATCAAAGTCCTATTTATGTAGAATTGTGTTCATGTAGCATCTTTTTTTTTGGTTAAATGCTTTTAAAAGGGAAATGTGATGCAGAAGAATCTTATAATACAGCTTAAGAAGGTGGTAGATGGCTTTCAAGGTATATAAATTAATGAAAAAAGTATCGAGTAATGTACCAAATTAAAAACAGAACTATATAATGATTTGGGTTGGAAGGACCATCCTGTCCAAACCCTCTGCCATAGGCAGGGATTCTTTCTACTAGACCAGATTGCTCAAAGTGCCATCCTACCTGGCCTTGAACACTCCAAATGATATCCACTACTTCCCTGGGCTATCTGTTTCAGTATCTCACCACCCTCACAGCAAAGAATTTCTTCCTAATATCTAATCCATATCTATCTCTTTGAGTTTAAAGCTATTCCCTCTCATCCTATTTCTATATGATCTTGAAGAAGTCCCTCTCCAGCTTCCTTGGAGACCACCTAGGTACTGCAAAGCTGCTATTAGCTCTCCCTGACACCTTTTCTTCTGCTGGCTGAACAGCCCCAACTCTCTCAGCCTGCCTGCACAGCAGAGGTGCTCAAGCCCTCTGATCATCTTCTCTTAGTAGTAGAGATAGCATAGATAGGAAAATAAGGAAAGAAAGAATTTATTAAACTATAACTGGCATTGATGCTATTGTTAATATATTTCAACCCAAACAAGACAAAGCCACAAGTCTCAGCAGTCCATAAATCCACATGCAAAATTCTTTTTTTTCACCATGCTTAGCAAATCACCTGCTAGGAAGTAGCAGTTCTCATTATTACTTGAAGAGTTTTTTGAGCATTAAACTATATGCAGTTTGGCAGTGCTGATTCATTAAATAAGAAATCTGTTTACTGGATTAAAACAGAGGCACAGAAACAAAGGATTGCATTATATGGAGAGAAGAGCAAATGAAAAAATAGAAGAAAATTCAATTTCTCTGACATAACACGCATGAAGAAATTGTATGCTATCTACTGATATTAGTTAGGATTTGAGGTGAAAAAGTATTTAATAGATTGACTTAAAATATATACAGACCAGATTTAAAAAAAAAGTCAATATTTTTCGATTAAACAGGATTTTGCTTTAACTAAAATTGTTAAATCATTCTGATTTTAAACATATACTTCAGGTAGAATCAATAATGATTAAGTACATTTGTATTGGCAAGAACATAGTAATAATTAAGTTATTATCTGATTTTCACTGTATGAAATAAAAAAGAGAATGTCTTTATTCATTTTTACCCATTTCTGTGCTTTGCAGTACACATATTAAACACCATCAATAGTCACCTGTCATACTCTATTCATGTCTTTAATATAATCTTTGTTCTGTAATCAAAGGTTAATGTACTTGCATAGTTAGTAGTGGAATTTTGTAATGGAAGTATTTTTTTCTTGCAAGTATGACATTTGTCTTTATTCTGGAGGAACAATTCTAGACAAATATTTATATAACTGAAAACATTACTTGGTGAATTTTGAAACATTTCAGCAACATTCTCCAGCTATTATTTTAGTTAGTTAGCAATTCACCAATATTCACCTTGGTCTAATTGCAAAGTATATCTATGCATTTTATTACTAGATACTACTAATCATAAGATTTAGATTGCTCTTATTTTTATTAGAACTGTAGAAGCAATACAGTTATAAGAAAATGAAGGTAAGATTTTTTCTTATCTTAGTCAATGAAGTGATTTAATTAAATTATCTTAAGTCAAAATCCTCTTCTCAGCCTTGAGAGCTAAACAGCTTCACTCCTCTTACACAGTTAGGTCAGTTAAACTGGTGATAGTGATCAGCTGGATGGAATAGAGTTTATTTCTCAGATTCAAAGAAATAAGAAATGTTTTGATTTATAAAAAATATTGACTGAGACAACAAATTAATCTAGTTTGTTCACTTTTGCTAATGAATGAGGTCTGTATAACTTGGATCGAGACCAAGGTATTATGGGTGAGCTAGATTGTGGAATAGTGGCCATATTAAAAAAAATATTGAGGCAATAAAATGGAATTACCATAACACTGTTAAAGCTACACTTTAGAGCATATAGTGAAAGTAAAACAACTAGGAATTCAAATGTCTTGTCTGTTATAGAGGATTCTGTACTTCTACAGTCCTAGCGGTAATCTCCCCCAGTTCATAGATCTCAGCTCTCTGATCCACTCTGAGCCATTAACATAAAGGTATCAGATTAATTTTACTTTTCTTCAGGAGGATTATTTCAGTGGGAAATGATATTTCTGTAGCTCCTCCCTATCTTTTCTACACTTCATAGCTTTTCTTCAGATTATAGTATTAATCATTTCCATAAAATCATAATGTCTGTTATAACCTGAGTTATCTGAATAGCTGAAGAAAAGCAGTCTGAATTTAATATATATTCCCAGAGAAAAGCAAAAACTTCTATTTCTGGAGGAAGATTTATGTTCTTTATACAACTTAATGTACAGTAAAAAAATACGTTCAAATAATTTCTAGTGTAAAAAGAAATACTGTAAAGAGGCTTATTTTAAATTATTTTATTTATGAAATGCATTTTAATTTTTTTCAGCGTTTTCTAGGTCGTGATTGTTAGTATTTCAATATTTGGGGATTTGTCCTCTAATTTAGCCATAAACCCTGCATATCTGTTAACGAAGCTATGTGGAATGTATTTGAATAGAGGGGCACTGATACACTTAGTAATGTGCTAAGCATATGAGTCCAAGTGAATACTGCCCTGAGCCCATCTCCCTTTGACAAAGCACCACCCTGGCAACAGACACGGCTCAGCAGAATATGTGTTCACTCCTGGGTCATCACACTGTGCAGACAGAATATTAAAGTAGCATTGGTCCTTCTTAGTCCACCAGCAGATTTAAGTCAGCTTCTTAATTTTTTGTAAGTAGCTTATACTAATATTCTAGATTGTAAACATGTCAGGAGTGAACAAGTATCCCACTCAGGATAGATTCAAATATCTATTCAGGATAGATTCAGGATGTCTTTCTGTTTGGAAAAATAAAATATGTCATATGGTCAAAGTAAAGAGCTAGGACTGCTTACCACTTTAGTCGTTCCAGATACACCTTGAGGAGAATTAGCACCTCTGCAAAGTCTCTTTTCATAGGACATGACACCAGCAAATTCTATAGTTTTCATGTTCAAACTAACCAGAACCCTCTTAATGTCAAAACCACAGTATATTAAACCTGCAAGTTAACTCTTAAGAGCCTAAGTATATGTCATACAGTCTAGTTCTCCACTTAGACCAACCCAAAAGAAAAGCGTCACCAGAGTGAAAGACATGGGTTTCACAATCAGGCTTAAACCACAAGCATCAAGATGCCAATGAGGAGAGAAACATTCGCAGATGAGACTGATCACACTTTCAAACTATCCCTTCATCTCTGTGATTTGATGTGGTTTGTTTGTGATACACTTCATTTTATTTTTCTTGCTTTATTTTTCTTTATTCTTTCTTGCTTGGTCCTTTTCCGAAAATTAAAAGTAAAAACTCTTTACCTCAAGAAGAAGATTCATTTGCTCTTCTATTTGTGGGGCAAGCTAGAGAACAGGAACTGGTAGAAGGAAGAAAGTTTGATGGGAATGAATGCAAGTGCCATCTTGTGTCTTTCCATGAACACAGAACAGGCAAACTTGTAATATTTTCATTACTGTGTAAGACAGTCAAGAAAAAGTACTAAAAGAAAGAAAAAAATCAGAGTAGGTCAAAGTTTCTTACTTAATGTTTTGATTTTCAGAAGTTCTGATCCCCAATTTATCTTCTGAGATCAGCATGAACTGCAGTTGACTTACTTATTGTGAGTGATCCAAAGGTACGTATACAAGGTTTAGTACATAGAGACATTGATTGCATCTGAAGTTTAGATGAAGAAACAGCTCTATTTGTGAGCCTGCTGTAGGTAGTCAGAGAATAAACATGACCTAAACACTATTAACTTCACTCTCATCTTTTTAGGAAAAGATTGCCCTCATAGCTGAAAATAGTAGGCTGTTACTATGTTATAAATATTATTTTAGTAATATTTATTTCTGTAGACTACTTCTGAAATTCCTGAAAATTTACGTATTCAGTCTTTCTGAACTCCATCAGCTTGAATTCCTATAAATACAGAAGAATTTCATTTTTACCTGCAGCTGCTTTATAATTTGACAGAGATCCTTCTAATATAATTTGTACCTAGATTTTTATTGACTTCCCTTTTATTTCTAGATAACATTTTGAACAGCCTTTGAAAATTTTTATTGATACGAAAGATTCATAGCCCTACCAGGCTGTTAAAAAATAACACCTAAAATGTTCCTCATTTTGTAAAGTGGTTTCTTTCTGAAAGGGGTGCTAGGTTAGGCATTTAAAAATGGATATGCCAATAGTCATTAATCCTTTAAGAAACCATGAAGGATCATGCCAATGAATTTGTAATAAAAATTTTCCATGGGTAAAATATAACTGGTCTTACAGCGAAATGGTGTCCATGCCATGCAAGGCTACTTTATTTTGTACTTTAATGCAAGATGTCAAAACATGTAAAGTGGTAGTGGGATGCCAGGAGCAGATACAAGACCAAAGGCCTTCTTTTTACTCCATAACCTCTCATCTTCAGGTGACATCGTAAATCCTTGTCACTGTCAGAAGGCTGCAGCAAGCAGTAACATTATTTCCCCAGCTACTTTAAAATACCACCTGGTATCTTGCATAAACTCCACGGTAAATCATGGGAAAACCGCAATGTTATTTTACAATAACGCTGTAAATAACCTGTACCTTGATCATAAATCTGTATCCCCAGCAACAGCCCCAGTCGACAGTGGCAACTTTGAGGCTGAAAAGATCTTTCTCTCTGCCTGTAAAACTGTTCTTGTTATTCTGGCTTTGCCTAGTGTCTAGTAACTATATCCTCACCTGCTCTGTGAAAATGAGCTTTCAATAAATATTTGAGATGGGTAATTTAAATACATGACAGCATTTGTACTCAAGACCCACTATATTTTCTGATTCAAAAATGAATGCATGGAGGGGCATCTTCCCATACTGCTTTTTTATTATTGCTTAAGTGTCTTCCAACAGTACAAAGGCAACTATCCACTGAACTTTGATACAAAAGCAAAACATATAAATTTCTCAGGTCTGGGCCACAATTTATTCCTGAAGTTACTCAGAGGGTCAGAGGAATAAAAAGAGACAAAAACCAAATGGATGGTCATAGATAGAGCACGTGGGTTTTTTCTATGCACTGCATTGTGGCCCACCAGGGCACTAGCAGTCATATTGCCTATTTTTATCATCCTGTCCAGATTGCCAGTACTGGAAAAATAATTACCTCTACACAAGATATTTTAACAGGGGATATGACTTGCTCATATTTAGTATTCTGCTTTGTTTATTAAAACCCATATATAAAAAACACTCACACATTTTAAAGCAGGAGGAGTTTTAACCATCTTGTTCAAAATTTAATATGTTTTTCAATGTGCTCCTCAGAAAGCTGTTAAGGGAGTTATTAGAGCAATACCTGCCACTTTCTTACTGTCATTCTATTCAGTATGCCTTAAATACTATAAAAAGTATCTACTAAAAATTCAGAACTGTGATAAAATTGGTGTATCACCTTCTTTGCCCCTTTCCACCACTGTATATTTTATTCACAGTTGCTTCATCACTAGTCATTCCAGAAAGAGTTAAATTTTTACAAAGTACAGAGTTTTCAATTATTTCATGTTTCAATTTGCACATAAGGAGATAATGACTTTAAAAATTCATGCATGCTTTTACTGAGTGGTTATATATTTTTTCAATTTTTTTTTACTTTCAGATTTAGCAAAGCCCTGCCAGAAGACATTTAGTGCTGTCATCGATATTCACTCTACTGTCAGGGATATTAAACTGAGAAGAAAGACCTGGCACACTGACTTCCTCTTGAAGCTTTGATAGTATGTTGGCTACAGCTTAGCAGTGTGAAAAATAGTGTTGCACTGCAAGCAAAACCAGGGAATTTTCTTCTTGTCAATCTAGAAAAGTTGTGAGGAAAGTCAGCTTTAGCTACACAGGCTTTGCAGATTAGGAGGATTGCAGTTTTTGTTCCATTTACTAAGCAAAAATTTGCTTCGTTTCTTTTGTCAACATTGACTATACTCTTACAGGGCACTGGACTTTAAGAGGCTATTTTAGTTCTCAGAATCCCAAGGGCTCTTGTTCAATTTCATCCCTTTACCTATTCAGTAGTATTAATGAGAAAATGTGCAAAACATCTAATTTTAACATACTCAGTAGACAACAATGAACCTGGAAGAAAGGAACTGATTTATGAGCGTATATATGTGTAAGAATATTAGCAACTGGAAAGACAGCAGATTGAAACAGGTGATTTCATCCCTCTGTTCTTGCCTGGCAACCCCCCATCTGGAGTGCTGTGTCCAGTTCTGCAGGGAAGACTTGGACTCAAAGCAGTGAATCCAGTGTAGAACCAGAAGGATGATTAAGGGATAGGAGAATGTGTCACATAAGGAGAGGCTGAGAAAGGGGGACTCCAGACTAGAGAAGACTCTAGAAGAGGTCTTAGAAGTGTGTATAAACACCTGATGAGAGAGGGTAAAGAAGATCAAAGGAACGAGAGGCAATAGGTATCAATTGAAACACAGGAGCTCTGTTTAAACAGTAAAAAATAAAAAATAATCCCGAGAGTGATTAAGTACTTGGACAGATTGCCAAGAGATGTTTTGGAGCCTCCATCCATGGAGATATTAAAAACCTAAGAGAATATGTCCCTAATCAATCTAATCTAGCACACCTTTGTGCAGAGGTGTTAAGGTGGGTGATGTAGGTAAGCCTTAAGCCTCTGCCCTTCCACGATTCTGCAGTTCTTTGAAAAAACGAGATGCTTGGGACTTGCTGAGTGACAGTTTTAAATTATTAGTATTAATGTGGATTGTCTGTAAGTAGGAATGAATGAGTTTAAGTACTGCAAATCAGCAGAAAGAAGTGTACCTTGATTTAAGGCTAGAGGGGAGAAATATTCCTTTAACTATTTGACACATTTCCTTGACAATTTGAAAGAAAAGATTCTAAAATTCTAACTAAATTGTGATGAAAAGTATGCTGGCTGTATCACCTATCTAACCACTCAAAAAATAGTTGAGAGTCACATTTAACCAGAAGCTGAAAGTCATACAGATTATAACAATTAACCAGACAAGTAACCCTCAGAAATAATTTTTCCTTAACATACTATCAAGTTTCAAATACATCTGGGGTTTTCACACATACTACTCAATGTTCCCACTGCCTCTCCTAACTTCTTATTTCTATTAGACACTGCTTATTTTCTCCCTGATTATAAAATTTGTGACATCGATCAGAAAGTTTCTCAATATATTTTGTTTCCTTGCTTGGAATTTGTGAGGGAAGTTTCCAGAACACACAAGTTGTGCTGACTGGTGACTAGGAAAATGCTTCTTTCCATGCTGCATTGGGTAGAGGAGGTGTTCTTGATTCCCACCTGCTTTATTGCTATCTGTTCACTCATTTATACTGTTTAAGACACTGACATCAAACTCTTTTTGTGGACTTTAAGTAACATTTAGTACCATTGCAATCACTTGTTTGACTCTTCATTCTCAGAAGCAAAATGGCTGGCTAATGTAAATTGCCATGTCTCCACAGTCTTTGTTAGCAATCATAAAAGTTTGGCCCTGATTTTTTTTTTACTGCTTTAAAGCAGAATAGATTTTGGAAGCTTTATATTTTATTTAAATAAGAACTGTGAATGCTGCTGGAAAACCTTAAGTTTGGCTTTATAATTCTGAGTTTAAACTGAAAACTCAGAAATATGCTGCAGCTTCCAGGGTTCTATGATAATATATGTCTTAGCAATTTTATCAGAATGTTAATAATGTCATATATAGAAGGCTTCAGAAACTAACAGTAAATATGAGTATTAGTCATCCTTAGCAATTAATTATATAGTTTAAAAGCTACAGAATTTAAATTAATTTGTTACATTAATTACTTAATTGAGTTAATTTTTAAATGAAAGCTGCTAAAGTGCTTAGAAAGAACAACAGGTTTTTAATATCACAATCATACCAGACTACAGAGGATTTCCTTCTTTGGTTTTTTTTCAGATTTACCAGAAATAGATGTGACATGGTCTGACTGGTCAAGGCCCTAATCAATCTGAGTTACATTTTGGGATTTGAGCAGATGATATCCAGCATCATTATTTACTCTAATTAGTTTAGGTTAGTACTGAACAGAAATGATGACTGAAATTGAATTGGCAAGCTGTGTAACACAATTTTTGCTGACCCTTTATAGAGTTGGTTGTGGCAACTGATGAGTTAATAGCATTCAAAAATAGAGCTGTTTAGTTTGGGGTTTTTTCAATGTATTTCTCATATCTATTTCATAAAAAAGACAAAATTTTTTACAAGGTGGGGCTCATGGGATCCAGATTCAGAATTATTTTGGGAGACATTTGCATTCTAAAGGGACTGTTTTAAGGAGAACAGTGGTTGGAGTTCATGCGTATGCAAGAGAAGCTGAAAGCTCAGAAAAAAGATAGATGGAAAAATTATTTCCTTCTAGGGAGATAGACATTTTAAGTTGTAGCTGAAGGACCTATTGGGAGAGTGGTAGAATTTACTCAGCTCTTATTTCTACTACAGTGAGCTGAAATAGTTTGAAAGTATTTTTGATTTCTGCTAGTCTGAATGTTACAGTTAATATTTGAAGAAGAAAATGTGTACCATTTCTTAAATCTCTTGAAAAATTAATTTTGGTTTTATCAGACAAGAGAGGAATAGTACAGAGCTCTATCATTATAAAGACCTTTTTCCTCCTATGTCTTTATAGAGTCATTTCACTTCCATATATACACCACCACAACTGAGAAATCACAAACTGATATCTACAGACTGGAACACAGATCAAGAATTAGGCTAAAAAAATCTGCCTCTCTGCCAGGGGTTGGAAGCAATAGGGAAACTCAAAATATAGAAGCCTAGGGTCTGGCTTAATTCAAATTAATACTGCAAAGGTTTAAATGTTCCCTCAGTTGATATGCACTCAGTTGTAGTTACCCACCCATCTTCCCACAGGCACGTATATAAGCTGGTGTAGGTTGCAAAGCGAAAAGAGTTCCCTTCTAACTGCTTTGTTCAGGCAAGGGCTTTCTCTCTTCTGTAGTAGGTCAGATGGACAGCGATAATTAAGGAATGAAGAAGCTGGCATTCCCTATAAAGGAAGCTAACCTCTGGGAAAGAGATAGTAACAAATGAAAACTTTTGGACACCACTTATTTAGAAAGCTTCTGAATGGTAAGAATCAGTGAGATATAGTTCCTTATGTTCAGACAGAACTCCTGTTGATTTAGAGATGTCAAACTACAGAGGAAGGGAGAAAGCAAGGACAATAGAAATTACAATCCAAATTGTTTATGTCAGGCTCAGCCATCTTCAGTTATTGAATTTGTATAAGATCCCCACCAGGACATGAATAAACTGTAGATGGTACAAATTTCCTGAGCGCACAAGATTCATGCCCATGACCAAAGAGCTTGAAGTTTGTGCATGGGAAAATATTCCTCATGGTTTACAACCTGATAGTCTTTTCAATTAGATGCAGGAGTGCACTGAATGGGAGTGTGAACCATATTTATTTTCCAATAAGTCATGGAAATGGCTTCCGTTCAACTGCAACGGTTCTATAAAAATATGCAAAGTTTTCAGCTATGGACAGATCATAACTTTTGGATTTCCATATGCTTAGGGTGGCATATTTTCCATATGCCAATGAACTCATTGGGCACTGAAACAGAAGCTCTTCACCCAGAAATTACAAACTGAGATCTAGAAAAGGGGCCAGTTTTTACATATGTTCTTGATTTTTTCTTGCATACAGTGAAGCTGAAACCACTTTGCTTGTTACCCATCATCTCAAATCCCACAATATTTCATCCATGCATACAATCAGCTCTCATCCAGAACTAGATCTAGAGAGTGGGTCTGTTCTTATGGCATGCTATGCTCAACACTTAATGATCCATAGCTGACAGTGACAGAAAGCCACCAAAATCAAAATGACTATAGTGTGTGTGCACAGAATAATACAGAGATGATTACTTGTAGGACATTGCTAGGATTTCAATACCAGGACATAAATAAATATACAATTGCAATACAATAATATTAAAAGGCATATGGAACGGGTGTCTAATTTGGCTTAGTTTCTGAACCACACTGGCCTTTAGTAATTGCCACTGGCAAGCTTTAATTCCTCCAAATGTATCTGAACAGATATTTTACTAGACGATGGTAACACCAATTATTTTTAAGGTAGTCTGATTTTTTTCATTATAAGGTTCTACTTTCATTTGTTCCAAACATCAATAAACTTCATCTATTTGGGTATATGTTTTTCCATTGTAAGTGATTGCTTCAGATTGATTTTCTTTGTGGTTTTCCATTTTTGTTTCAGCTTTAATGTCATATAAAACAGCCCATTTATTTCTGAGAATTAAAGCAGAAAATAATATATTGTTTGCCAATTTTAAATAATTGCCAGACTTTTTTTAAAAAAATCACACTTTGGAACAGTTACTTAGAAATTGGTTGGGAGAGATTTTGTTTAAAAGATAGTTCCTTAGTCTTCTGTATAAAAATCTGCTCTGCTAAAAATTTTCAAATTTTCAGTGTTAGTATACAACATAAAGATGATTAACAACACATATATCTTTGCTTACATAGAACATTCTCTGTTCTAGTATGAAGGTGGACTTCCTTTTAATTTGAAGCTCCAGGGACATTGCTAAATAGCAGTTATAGCCTGTTGACGGTATTGCTCTGGAGATGTGACAGAAAGAAACTGACCAGTTCAAGCGATATACAGTCCAGTACAGACCAGAAAGTGCTAATAGGAGAATGGAATGGAAATAAAAATGTGAAGTTAACAGCGAAACAGGCAACATGAGAAGGAAACTTTCAATCTTAAGCTTCAACTTAAATCTGATCTTGAGTTTCCACAATTAATTTGTCATAAAGACTAAAGATAAAGGTGGGAAATTGTGGAAAGCCAGAGTTATTTTTTCCCAGGTAACTTTCTATTTCGTATAAAACATATTGAACAGAAGACCCCAATGTTCTGCAAATAAAGTTATGTCTGATTGCCAATCCCCATTTTATCCTTAGGCCATGAAGTAAAAGTGTCATGGTGAAGTCTCTTTTAAAAGTATAAACCAAAGCAGACTAAAATAAGATTAAATCTGCAACTGTCTATAAGCACCTGGATATGGTGAGATGGAGCATGATAGAAAACACAAAGTTTCACTTGCAGTACCTAGGATGCAAAATATCTAGGCACTAAGAAAGGAGGAACATACTTTCTGTTCTCTAAGATTGTACACTGGTGCCAAGTTCCACAGCTCCTGCCACTGATAGACTTTACCAGTCTTGTTTTTATATGTATGGCTGAACAAAACTGTGGGGAGAGTTTAGGATTAAGTAAGAGTCAATAAGTGAAAAGTTTAATACACCTAACATTCAATAATTACTTGAATTAGCAGCATAGATTAATAGGACAATTAATTCTGGGAGGAACTTGATGTGTTTTCTAATCCTGCCTCCTGCTCAAACCGGGGTCAGCTGATAGATCAGACCAGGCTATCCATATGGGTCTGGAAAACACTCAAAAATGGGAATTTCAGAACCTGTCTGGTTGGTCCAAGTGCTTGACTTTCCTAATACTGAAAAAACTGCTTTATATTCACAACTTGACTTCAAATTATGATTTTTTTTGTCATACTTTTAGACAATAAGTGATTAAAGGATAGAAACATTTTATAGAGAAAAGGGACATCTGGAAAACAGGAAATATTTCAAATATCTCAGAAGAAACATATGTTTAAAAGCAGAAATCTAAGACAATGGTCTCATACTACATGTAGATATTATCTGTCTAGAAGACAGCTATACTGCCTATATTTAATCTCTACTACATTATTTGCTATAGTGAACAGTGATTTGAAACAGAATCAAAGTATTTAGTGATAAGGTATGAGGTGAGAAATACACTATAGTAATGTATTATATGTAAATAGTATAGTATAGTATAGTATGTAACATTTTAAAATCAGGAAAATGTTTATTATGTATTAATAAAGATGATAGAATACTTGGGCAGACTGTAATTCCTTTTTGTGTGCAAGGGTATCCTGCCCCAAGAAAAAACATCTTGTACAAGTGAAGGAAATTCTTTTGACCTCAGGGAGATGTAGGACTGAGATCGCTAGACTGAGAATATTTGGATCATCAGCTTCAGCAGTAGAAGACTCAGTTCTTCATGGACAAGGACATCTGCATTTAGCCCTTAGAATGACCTCAACACTTTTTCAGTGAAGAATAGTGCATTTAGCAGAACTTGGTGTTGCCAACACCTACCTACAGATTTTATGGTTTTCTTGTTCTTCCTATTAGGAATATCTCAAAGTATGACTTTGCCCTCTCCAACATGTACTGGTCAACTGCAATGGATATGCATGCTTTATCATAATTAACAGAAAGTAGAAAAGTGCCTCAGGTTTCTAGAAATTGTTATAATTACGATAGGTTTATACTTCTGATTCAGAAAAGTAAAACAGAAATTCATAAAATGGAAATTATTAATGGATTCAATATTGCCATCTTACTGCTAATGGTTTAAATAAATTATTGGTATAGAGATTCCCTTAGCTGTTTAAAAATAGCAGAAGTATCTCCAATTATTCATGTTTAATGTTGTTCAGTGAATGAGGGTGAATCTTTGACCCTATTAATGCCTTGTTAGAAATGAGATGGATGTCTAGAATTTTAGGGATCATGCAGTTCTATTACAGCAGCTATATAAGAGTACTTAGGCAGCAAGATTTATAGACTAATTAGAACCACTTAAAGTTAGGAATTTTACTGGTACTAAACAAAAATTTTGAAGTAGTCTTTTATGTGTCTATACGTGGATGCACATGTATGTCCATGCATATAACACAAGAGAGGCTTAAAGAACACCACATAAAACAAGATCAAAGAATCTATTCAGTATCAAGACTATACTAAAAGAGACTATTATTTGTTATGTATTAGAAAATAAATAACAGCCTCCTCCTTGAAGGACCTTATAATTTGCTCCCAGGTGTCACTTTTTACACTGTACCTGAATTATCAAAAGCCTCATTCTGTTAGCTTGGGTATAGCCAGCAAAATCCCAGTGCCGGCCTACAGTACAGTCAAGTTTTTCCACATTTCATATGCATTGATGTAATTTGCAATAAGATGTTCTGTCCTAGATCCTAGGCAATTTTTGTGTTTGATTATCCTAATATTCTAATTCTATCAGGCTATCATTCTCCAAACTGTATCTTTTGGTAGAAGTGTAGTTCATGAGGTGGCTTGATATACAGATTTGTATCAATCTGTGGGAAAAGCCAGATCTGCTTTGCAGCTGTTACTTTAGACTATGAACTGTAGCTGTAACCTTGGTACTGCTTTACATTTTGGAATTAGGGTTATAAAATGTTTCATGTCCTCATTCTTTTATGTCCGTCCTGTCCTGCTAGGGGATCCTTTAATTATTTAACACCTAGAGATATATATATATAATATATATATATTATATAACTATGTAAATATTCATGTGAAATTGTGTGATGATACAGATATATGTTTAGGTGACTGAAGAGAATTACTAAATTCATTAACAGGAGAAAAGAGCAACTAATTTCTCTCATTTATTTGTTTTATTAATCCTTTACCATTCCAGGTTATGATGATCAAACTCAGAGATGAAAATATTCTTTCCATGTTTAATATAACTGACATTTTAAATATAGGAAAAAGAATTAAAAAAAACAACAAAACAAAACAAAACAAAAAAAACATAACACACAACCCACAACCAAAACAACAACAAAAAACTTGCAGAGTATTACTGGACCAGGGAAATGAGGATATGTGACTTGCAGAGTTGCAAAAGATTTCTAACATTTTCTGTCTTCTCTCTGCTCTTGATCCAGCTCCCAGGGTGTTTAGGACTCCCAGGATGCACCTACATCACATGCTGGCATAAAAATCTCTCAGCAAGAATGAACTTTGCTGTAATACCAAGTGGAAGGAATAGAACTATCCTGACTCCCAAAGTAGAGGGTGCTTCTTGTTTTCCTAGTTATGCATTATGCTACAAGTGTTGATCCCAAACTTTACTAGCATGGGAAAATGCACGTCCTCAGATTTTAATAAATATGGGCAAATTCTGGTTTCAGATTTTGTCCTGCTCCATAGTGATTTTAATGATGATCACAAAAAAATAGAGAGCGTGAAGAAATTACTTTCCTGTTAGGTATGGTACAATTTTTGTGGAATTAACTATGTTTCAAAGCAAGAATAACCTCCCAAAAAATTTTAACTAGCTTTGTAACTACAAACATTTTAATACAGAAAAGTGCTTAGAAGGCATTTACTGGCTCTTTTAAAGAGGTCTTATTTTTTTTTTTTTTAAACTTACCTGAAATAAGACAGCATTCATTTTTCTTCTGGACAGGTGTAAAAAATATACCAAAAAGTTATCTGCAAAGGCTTACAAAATTCCTGTGCATCTGCATATTTCTACAGCACTGCAATTCAACAAGTAATTAATACTCTTGGCAAAGTAACTGGTTGAAGGGTTAATAGCTTCTGCTGCTGAAAGAATATCTAATGCATTTTTAAACTATAAATGAAGAAACCTAGCTATCACAAATTTCAGTACCCAATGCTTTTCCTGTTTTTATTACATTTTATGTACTTTTAACCATTATAGAGAGGTAGGAGGTTTTATTTTCTCAAGATATGAATATTTATGCACTTTCATTATTGCCAGAAAGCCAGCATCTTCTCAACGGTCAGATGAGGTTGTCTCCAAATTGTAGAACTACAACATTAGTTCATTTATTATTAATAGAGCTCATAAATACCCATGCCATCCAAAATAGCCTTAAACAATTTCACTTGAGCATGATCTGAATTATTTTTTTTTCCCCAAGGAGTTCTATTTTCTGGTGTATAATTATGTGTCATCAGCTGTGACTGGAAGAACTCTGCTCCACCCCATTTCTTACAATAAATGACAGATATTATAGCCTACAGCTAGTAAAATATTTGACTAACCAGAAAACAAAAACAAGCAACATGGAGTGGTTATTATTTTTGACAAAAATATAACTAGATCACTAATAAACTTTTTAAGTCTGCTTTATATGCAGTTTGAAAAACTCTCTTGAAAGAGATGGAGTCCAGCAAAACCCCACAGCAAATTAAAAGTCATTGCAGAGAATAATGTTGCAACAGACCTTTAAAAATAGTTGAACCGTGAATTATACTAGCCCTTGTATATATGAATGAACAGAATCATAAATAGCTAGAGAAAACATTATTCACACCTGTATACTCTGCTCCTAATTTGGAGGCTTCAGTCCTTTGCAATAAGAGCAAACTACAAACTCCTAGAAAGAAGGAAATTTTCACTGGGACTGTTTTTCCTTAGCATACCAAACTCTGAAGTGAAGATATTTCATCATTTTTTGTTGATTGACCTGTTTATGCATAAAGGAGACAGACAAGGCAGGCCTCACAATGGGTAAAAGACTTTCTGCAGCAACTCAATTTGTTGAGTTGAATCACCATATTTGTGATTCACTCTCCTAAGCGATCCCAGTGACCCACTGGAGAAACCTCAGTTTAACTCCAAACCCAGACACATTATTCTTGCTCTCAATACGCCTCCTTGTTTCTTTAAAGTAACTTTCTTTCAAATTTTGAGCTATGAATTAATAGTACAGGGCATCATCCACATGGAATGTTATCTAAGTATTTCTTAACTTGGTATTTAAAAATACATATGTTGCAGCTAAGACAGGAACAAATGCTTGTCATACACAGAAAAAATTAAGTTAGACAGGATGAAAATAAAAATGGCTACGATTACAGCTGAGGGGGTAAATAGCACTGTGATGGGTTGATCTTGGCTGGATGCAAGCTGCCTAGTGTAGTAATGCACTCCCACACCCAAGCAGGTGATTCAGCTTAAGGAAAAATGTTTTAGTTTACCTTTGAACATGTAAGGAAGTTAAACTAGAATTTTCCATAGCCGCCTCATTGTAATTGGCCCAGAGCCAGCACAGGGGCACTGATTGGGCTTTAGAAATGTTTCTCAACATCTGTACCTGCTTCTATTGGCAGCGGGCCAAGTTGCCCCTCCTGAAACATTAAGTATTTATGAAGGTGCACAAAGGACCTCAAGTGCCTTTTTTGGGCTGCCTTATCCAATGTAAGAGTGTTCTCTGCACTGTGTTCAGTGTTCTATAATGTTTATTATTTTTGTCATTATTAAAGCCTTTTTTTTTTTTTCTTTTTACAAAGTGTGTCCAGAGAAGTTGTCTCGCTATTATTAAGCCATTTCTCTGCAAGTGCTGGCCCCTCAGAGGTGATGGACCTTTGTGGGGTTTGTCACACCTGATCCCACGCAAGATTCCATCAGCCTACCAAGGTGCTTTGTTAGTCCCCACTTCTTACCTGGACAGAGAGAGAAAATAAAATGGAAAACCATTCATAGGTTGAAATAAGGCAGTTCTCTAAAGCAAAGGTGAAAGGTTGTGCATGCACAAGCAAAGAGAAATAAAAAGTTTATTCTCTCCTTTCTGTCTGCAAGGAATATTCTGCCACTTCCTGGGAAGCAGGGCTTCAGCATAAGGAGCAGTTGCTGTAGAAGGCAAACACTGTAAATAAGAAATGTCCCCCTTTCCTCCTCCTTTTCTTAGATTTATATCTGAACTGGTGTCACATGGTATGGAATATCCCTTTGGTCAGTTCGGGTCAGCTGGCCTGGTTGTGTCCCCTCCCAGGACCTTGCCTGCTCCCAGCCCTGTGACAGAGGGGAAATGTTGAGAGACAGTGCTGCTGCTGTGCCAGCCCTGCCCAGCAGTACCCAAAACACTGCTGTGTTAGCAACACCTTTCCAGCTACCAATGCACTGCCCAGCACTGTGAGGGCTGCCATGGGAAAAATTAACTTAATCTCAGCTGGACCAAACACAACCACATACAATACTGACAATTAAAAAAAAATATTTAAAATCAAATAGTTTCCTGGAAGAAAAAGAGGTAACAAGCTTAGCAGTGGAATAATGACTTTCAATCTGACATTGGAATAAATATATGAGCAGTTCTATTCCAGAGTCATCATGAAGCCTGTTTTTTAAGTACTTGAGATGAGTGTACACAGTCTCTTGAAGTGGTAATTAAAACAATACAGAGGAAAATAAATGTCCTTTAACAAGGGAATTTGCCTTAATTCTGCTCATTTAACAATGAAAATGTATATTTACTTAAATTAAAAATGGTTGTCAGAAAATTTTGCCAAGTTGAAAAGAAAAGAAAGTAGGTAAATAGCAAATGCCTGTAAAAACTAATGTTATTTTAGAATTTTTCCTGTGGCCCTGGTCCTATTGGTGTTGATTTTTCTTTTAATGGGACTCTATTTTATATTTCTTAAGCTGTATGTGTGCTGAGGCTCAAAATTAAATGTGTTCACTTTCTGATATTTTGATATAAAATGAATTTTACATTAAAAAGGAAACAAGCAAACAAAACCTCAACTTGTGAAAGAATGACAAATCAATAGGGCACTACTATATAGAGAAGTAGGTACAGGTTTTGTCTAATCATATTTTCAAAAAACCAAAATGCCATGCAGATGAAGGATAAGGAGCCTACTGGAGGAAAAAAAAAAGACTGAAAAAGAGACGTATCTGACATTGACTGTAAATGCTGAAGAACCTCTTAAACAAAAATAAATACATAGCTTCTGCTATTGAGATTAAAAAAATCTATTTGAGATAGTATCCTCACTATCTCCTGCTCAAAACATACTCCTTTGTGCACAACTATATTTGTTATTGTATTTCCCTTGTAAAGCATTCAGTGACTAAATTTTAATTAAGAGAATCAATAACACTTTTATCTGTTTTTCTTTGGAAAGGATAAGATCTTAAAATTAAGATTTTAGAGGAACTTGGATTAGACTTCAAAAAAATAACGGCATCTATCCTTTTTTCATAGGATCATAGAATCATGGAACACCAAGTTGGAAGGAGCCTCTAGATTCATCTGCTCCAACGTCTCTTGGAAAAAGCATGGTCTAGACAAGAGGGTCCAGCCTCATGTCCTGCAAAATCCTAGTCCAATGTTGGGAAATCTACTTCTCTGGGATGATTATTCCAATGACTGGTTGTTCCTATTGTGTAATTTTTTTCTCTCGTGTCCTGTTAGAATTTCCCTAGGCACAACTCCTACCCATTACTTGTCATCTTTTCCATGTGACTCTTTGTAAAAAGGAGTTTCCATTTTCTCCTTAGCCACCCTTTAAGTACTGAAACATGGGGATAAGGTCTCCTGATAGCCTCTATTTCTTAAGGCTGAACAAACCCAACTCTCTCAGCCTTTCTGCACATGTCAGGCTTCCCAGTTCTTTGAACATCTCTGCAGCCCTTCTCTGCACCCTCTCCGGTCTGACCATGTCCTTTATTGTGCAGTGGGGACCAAAACTGAACACAACACTCCAGATGTGACCTGACAAGTGCTGAGTGGGACAATTAATTCTTTATCTCTTTTGGTGATGCAACCCTGCATCCTGTTGCCTTTCTTTGTGGCAGCAGCACACTGTCCACTCATATGAAGATAGTTGCCCACCAGGTCCTTCAGGTGCCTTTCTATAAAACTTCTCTCCAGACAGGTAGATCACTACCTGTGCTTCACTCCTGGATTATATTGTCCTATGTGAAAGACCTTAAATTTGTCCCTGTACTTCATAAGGCCCACTCTTCAAACCTATCCAGGTCTTACTACAGGGTGACTCTCCCTTCTGAAGTGTCCCCTACCCCATTCAATTTGTCAGCAAATTTCATCAAGGTACACTCAATCCCATCCAAAATGAACATATTAAACACTTTGGGGATCAGTATTGATCCCTGGGGGACAGCATTTGTGACAGGTTGACAGTTTGAAAAAGAGATGTTTTTCTAGCACCCTGTAGGTGTGTCTGGTCAGTTCCCTGCCCACAGCACAGACCATCAAACCACAGTGTATCAGTTCCTTTAGGAAAAGGCAGTAGGAAACCACATTGAAGGTCTTAAAGAGATCCATGTAGGCAGTGTCCAGTACTTGTTCCACATCAGCCAAGAAAGTTACTTTGTCATAGAAAGTAATCAGGTTTGTCAAGTGTAATTCACCCTTGGTGCATCTGTGTTGGCTTTTCCCAACATGCTTCATCTGACACATGGCAGCCTGCAGGAGGTTTCATTGTGTAACTTCTTCAGGGCCTGAAGTAAGACCATATATTATAAAGATTTTATATTTTGCCAATATACTATGCTGCACTAAGCTAGCATATCATGACAGAAATGAAATAATGCAATGTAACCCAAAATGTAGTCAAGAATTAACTTCTGGAATCTGTTGGGTTTAGCCATTAGTAAAAGAATTTTTCAGGTCACATTTTTCTTGTGAGAACAGAGGCTCCTGGTGAATCTATTATCCAGTTTCTGTGTATGTTCTGTAACTGATAATTTACCAATGAAGTCCCTTTATACGTAAGAAAATCTATTAAAGATTTATTGAGGTTATTAAGGATCATGTTAAACCACTCCATAGGAATTCAAAAATAAAAAAATAATAAGCACTCAGAAGACACATATACACAAAAAAATTGAAAATTGAATTAAGCTAGTCCTTATCTATTTATTTAAACATAAAAAAGACAGTTTAAGAAAGCATGGTTTTCCGGGATAGAACAAGTAGCTGGGGTTAAAATAGGAGTTCGTTTCTTGACTGCTGGGGTTTTGCACCTAACAAAGCCAAATAAAACTTATGATTTAAAAAAAAAAATAAAAACACGTACTACATGTATCAGGACTGAAAAAAAGTTAGTAATGCACAATAGAAAATCATTGAATAGTGGTTCCAAACAGGTTTTTCTTTTCACTTCTTCACATGTACAGAGAACAGAAAAAGTAATTTTTTTTAATGTATGTCTTTACCTGTATTTTGAAGAACATTTTTTTCAGCATTAGTTTGTCTTAAGGAGTTCTCAGCTATCAGTGTAGTCCTTATGCCATTTTCTCAGTTAAACTAGCACAACTGTTTCCAGCTCTGGACTGTGAGATTGAGAAATTGATCCAGAGTAAAAGTAAGTTACTTTTAACAAAGGGAAGTGAGGATAAGGAACATCAGAAATGTAGGAACTGCCAGAGACAGCACAGGTGCTGAAAGGAGCATTTCTCAACTACAGCCTTCCATGTCTTATTCTGCCACATACATGCAAAAGCTTGAATTTAGAGGTAATTCAATCGTGAATGCTCACTGACTGTAGTAAGGCAATATTGTATCCTTTTACTTTTTCCATGTTCTGGCTATTACCAGGACATGAAGGAGGGCCTTAAAAAATTTGGGGGTGTCTAATTATAAAATATATTTAGTACAAATTTTATTTGGGCTGCAAAGCATTGTGATTCATAGAATATCATGAAACCTTCTCTAAACAGAAGCAGAGACAATAAAAATCCTACAAAACTATAGATAAAAAGTGTTGTCTCAGGGTAGTGTACAGAACCTGACTATAATTTCAATCTCTCTGTCTGTTCTTCCAGAGCTAAAAATAGATCTTGAAACGAGATTTTATACATTCTGAAGATTTTGACAAAGCATCTTCCTACTCTCAAGAATTGTAATTATAACTCATACAGTATGAAATGGAGCCTCGAAAATCCCTGAAGAAGATCCTTGTGTCAGCCTCCCTTAGTGCTAAGTACATTCCAAGCTGTGGTGATGTGACAAAGCTAGCTCTAATACAAGTGCAGACTTCAGCATTTGGTACTCTTTCAACATATAAATTCAAAAAATAAGCTTCAAAAATTCACTATAACGTTTTAAAGGTAACATTTTTATGTGTTTTCTACTGCATGGACACAATACTTGCAGCTGCACTCCAATGTCTCAAATAATCAGGAAAGGAATTAAGATTATTTTTTGCTACTTCATAACGTGTAAACTTGGTGATTAAAAATACCTATTGCCTGAAATCTAATTTAACACAAAATGACACATGCTGTTCTCGTTGCATATTTTCAGCATGGAATGCTAAGCAAACAGATTGCAGTAGTTTGCTTGAAACTAAATGAGAGATCTCAAAGACAGCATTAGCAGTATATAGATATCAATAAATAATGATTAGTAATCACAATAAAGGAATTAAAAATCCAGTAGAAGCGTATATACAAGAGAAAATTTCAAGCCTTATTGTTTTGAATGTCTCAGAAACTTGGTTTCAAAACACTTTGTGGAGGATTAAATAATTATCAGGCTTTGCCATAAGCAAGTCAATAACAATTTTGACCTTGCTGACTGGTCAGTGTGATTGTTTTTGAAAATCCCATATGGTTATATTATAATTACAGTTTATCAAAGTAACATCTGAAACACTTTTTTCTGAGTAAAATGTATATTGATGTTAAAAAATTAAAATAATTCTGAGACTACAGAGGATATAGGGGGAAATGGTATATCTTATTCAACTAATATGCATAAAATACATTCTTTTTATTCCATCAATTTTTAAAATCTATTTCATAATTTTATTTTTTTTAAGAAAGCAAGTCATATATGCCCTGATAACTGTTTTGTTATTTCCAGTATTCTTTATCCCCATAAACTGAGTTTTAATGTTGAAGAAAGAGATTAAAACAGTTGACATTTTCATAGATTCAAAAGCAGTTCCCTCTGAACAAACAGTCTGTGCTCAGGGTCCCACATGGTGCAAGCAAACACCAAAGCCTGGCAGTGATAGCAGCACCAGTCCCAAAGGCAGTGCAAGTGCCTCCTTGAGGCTCCCTCTATGTCAGTCTGCAGTGGTATTTAATCTGCATTGACTTGAGTATCTGAATTTGTGTCCTGATGAAAATTTACTGTGCCAGGCAGCTATCCTGACTGACTGGACTTTAGGTTGAACCAGGGTATAGAAATATCTGCTGGCCCCAGAATGGTTGCCAGAAACATCTGTGAGATCCTTATGGAACTGCCCTCCCTTAGAGCTACTTCTCCTGAGCCTCCCTGAACAGCCAGAGACTGCATGGACAATCTGCATAAACGAGTCAGTCCCTCCCTCCCAGAGACTGACACAAGTGCTGGTTTGTCAGTGCTTTCATGCTTTCACTGACTTTTCTGTTATGTATGCATTCCTATCTTATCATGTAGGAGAAAGTTATCATTCATTATTTAATAATTAAATCATGCCTTAGAGACATTTTTTAAGTTGAAAAACATTTATTTTAATACTCATTATTATTTTTGTCTTATTTTATATTCTGCACTGCCAAGTATATTTCTGTATTGCTTTGTGACACGTTTCTTTTCAAATCCCTATATAATTGTAGTACTCAATGTACCATAGAACACCACTGAAAAATGTCTCTGTGTACATGAAACAGAAATCCATACTGGAAAGTCTAATGTATCATTTCCATTCTAAGAGATTTTTCAAAATAAACATGATACTAAACAAAATACATTATCCATTGTGTCCAAGACCAGCTGCAAATAATTCAAAGTTTTATGGATCTATTGAGTCTTTAAACTATTTTTTTTTCTAAAATCAATTTGGGATCATGAATTAACAGCTCCATATAATCTTTCCAAAGTTTGTATCTTTAATTTTACTAGTTTTCAGTATCTATTATTGTGCAAAGTGCTATCCAAGTAAAAACTTTTAAAGGCTGTAAAATGACTTTTTAAGGTATGAGGAAGTTGGTTATGCATTATCTTTTTCTTTGTTTTTTTTTTTTTTTTTTTTTTTCATTGAATGACCAAAGAGTGGAAAGAGGAGGTTGTAGCAAAGTGGAGGTTGGTCTCTTCTCCCAGGCAACCAGAGACAGGACAAGAGGACACAGCCTCAAGTTCCACCGGGGGAAGTTTAGGCTGGACATCAGGAGGAATTTCATCACAGAAAGGGTTGTTAAATATTGGAACGGGCTGACCAGGGAGCTGGAGAAGTCACAATCCCTGAAGGTGTTCAAGATATGACTGTGGCACTCAGTGTCATAGTCTAGCTGACAAGGCAGGGATTAGTCAAAGGTTGGATCCGATGATCCCAGGGGTCTTTTCTAATCTAAATGATTCTGTGATTCTGTGACCACAAATAGATTTCACAGAATGCACTCCTTACCCAACCTATTTAACTTCTAACAATTTTTAAAATTATAATTTCAATTGATTGAATTTGCAATATAGAATTGAATAACTTGTTTTTGACAATATTCACTAAAAATTCAAGGTATTTTGATTAGTAATGATTGTTACAAAAGTGTATTTTGTTATGGTCTCTTTTACCTATGACTTTAAAAAAAAAAGAATTTTACACCTGTTTGTACACTGTTTTCATAAAAAGGAGAAGGCAATTTTAATAAACTTTAAATCTGTTCAGTCATTTAATATTATAAGCCAGAGGCTTGGAGAAGGCTACAGCAATATACACTGGCCAGGATCAGCACTTACATTTAATTGCTTTTGGAATGTTTCTTCAGAAAAATTAATTTAATTTGGAAATATTGTATTCACAGACAACTGTACAGTCAAATCTCTTTCTGACATATTTAATTGCCTAAGTAAGAGGACAGTTAGAAGGTTTGAAATTCCTCTTCCCCACTTGTATTATAAAGGAAAACTTTATTTTAATAAATATATTATTTCTTTCGTGAATAATCACTCAGATTAATAGTACTGCATTATATATTATATTTCCTCCATATTTCCCATTACATATGTGAATAGGGCCTGAATAATGTCATTATTTGTACCCTGGTCTATAAGGAAAGTCACATTCAGTGAATGGTAAATCCACCTGTATAATTTCCATCATCAAAATGGGTAAAATACAGTATTTATTCTCCTCAGAATACATTCTTAGAGGCTACATGTTAAGAAGCAAATTCTGAAGCTAATATTGGGAAAAACCTATTTTAAATTCATTTTGAATGTATCCATATTTTTGTTTCTTTTATGTTTATTAAAACAGGGAAAAGAGGGGAATCCTATTATGATATGTTTCCTTTATTTCAATAATATTTTTATGACATGTTTCCTTTATTTCAATAATATTTTCAATAATATATTTCAATATATTTTTGAAATATATTGTTGAAAATTATTGTAGATGAATGTATTTTATACTGATTGGGTATGTGCTGTCCAGATTGAGTTCAAGCAATAATCATAAAACAGAAATCCAAACTTTGGCTGTATTGGTACTACTTGGCCACTCTTGACCACTCTCTTGGTCTGATTAATGCTAGAACCTGTTAAGATGACAGGCATTTCTAAGGGACTCCCCAAAGAGTGAGGTAGTTTAATGAATTATTTTTCATTTTGATTTAACTCAGAAACAAGTTGTGAGTTCACTAAAGAGTTTAGGGTGGCCTCTGTTCACTATAAGGAACTTGACATTCACAATTAAGGCAGAATAGATCTCATCCTGGTGGAGGTATCGCATTACAGGTCAATGTCAGGTGCGTCGTTTGGCAATGACTAATTGAGAGAAGCCAGAATAATAATGAAATTATGTCTGACTTTAAATATCCCACAAATACCAGGGATGGAATGAAAAGCACAGCCAACTACAACTGAATGTAAAGAGGATCACACATTCCAGTGTCATTGTTAGGAATTATTTGATATATATATATGTGTCATTATGTTCTATACAAAGTAAGAAATGCATTTTTATCTGCTCAAAATTGAACTTTTTTTTCATCTTGGGCCATCCCATCTTGGGCTTCAAGAGTTCATCATCTCCTCATGATTAAGTCACTAAAACAAAACCCAATTCATTTTACCTTCCCACAACTAGATAAATTTTTATTTTATTAGTGCAACAGAAACACCTTTAAAGGCATTGATGAATCCTTTCAACCAAATCAGGGTTACACTGACCTTCAGATAATTTTTTCCAAGATTTTATCCATTCTGATAATCCTTAATTATTTAGTGATTAAAGGCTTTGATCAAAGATTTTTTTTCACATTTGCACACAAGTTAGTAAAAGTCAATTCCTGTCTCAGTGACCTTTAATATTTTTGGAGACTGAAAAGAAGTTATAAGTATAGATAATGTGAAATTTTTTAAAGAAACATCAAGATCCAGGTCACCCAGAAAAAAAACTTTATATTGAAATATAAATAAATATATTAGAGAAGATATGCTGAAGTAATGATTACTTCTACATTTGCCACGCGGTAAGATTGTGCCTTTCATTCAGCACAGTGATAAAAAAAGGTTTACTAAACTCTTTTACTGAAACTTTTTTTTTTTTTTTGTTATAGTATATGGAAAATATTATTCTAAAATATAAACATTGTTACACTAAATAACCAAGTAGAATAACTCCTAAATTTTCTAAAATCAAGTATGTCATTTTTTTAAAGACATCTTGAAAGTAACTACTTTCATAGTTATAAAATAATTTGAGCTGGAAAAGACTTCTAGGATAATTGAGTCCAATCTTTAACCTACCACTTCAAAGTTCACTACTAAGCCACATCTGCAAGCACCACATCTACAGTTCTTTTAAACACCTCCAGGAATGGTGACTCAATCTCTTCCCTGTGTAGCCTGTTCCAATGCTTGGCAAACTTTTCTTTGATGAAATTTTTCCTAATATCCAATCTAAACCATTGCTGGTATGACTTTGAGGCCATTTCCTCTTGCCCAGAAACTCATTAACTGGGAGAAGAGACTGACCTGTGCCTGTCCACATCCTTCTTTCAGGTAGTTGCAGAGAGTAAAAAGTTCTCCCCTGAGCTTCCTAGCCCCCAGGTTAAGCAATGCAAGCTTCCTCAGCCAATCCTCCTAAGAGTTGCTTATAAGGCTGTTCACAGTCCCACTGCCCTTCTCTGGACACCCTCCAGCACCTCAGTTCCTGAAGGGAGTGACCCAGAACTGGACATGACTCAAGGTGTGGCTTCACCAGTGCCAAGTACAGATGGATGATCACTGCCCTGCTCCTGCTGGTCACACAACTTCTGACACAGTCCAGGATGCCTTCCTACCCTCATGTAGATCAATACTTCCATTTGGGGTGCACTGATCCCCTGAGGGTTCACTTGATCCCCTCATTCAGATCATTGATAGTGATGCATCAATAGAGATGTTAAGCAGGACTGGCCCCAGTACTGAGTCCTGAGGAGCACCATCTGGGTGTAACTCACTCACTTCCACTCTTTAGGCCCAGCCATTCAGCCAGTTTTTTTCTACTCAGTGAACAGTGCACCCATTCAAGCCACGAGCAGCCAATTTCTTCAGGAAAATGCTGTGGGAAACAGTGTCAAAGGCTTTATTAAAGTCCAGGTAGACTGGACAGGTAGACAGACAGTCCACAACTGATTTAGGAAAGCTGTTCTTAACTGTAATATAAAGGTGTTCCAGATATAAAACACAAATCCTTCCTACTACAACCAATTATTTTTGAGTTTGGTAGCAGCATTGACAGCAAATGATTGTTCTCCTTGCAAAAATTTGTATATTGGATGACTGTTGACCTATGACGCCAAGATTCTCTTTCCAAGACTAAATAAGAAATGTTTTTAATATTTTTCATTCGTTCTTTGAGAGTGGTCATATTTTGCACATCTATTAACCTTTTTTCGCTTCTATCTCATCCCTTCCTTTCCTTAGGACTTAAAACCACATTCAGTAATCCTCTTAAGGCTTCACAAATGCTGACTAGAGTGAAATAGTTACTGTGTGTGTCTCAGGACTTACATATTTTAAATCATCCTTTTTCTGCTGGTTTTGCAATACTGGCTGATATTCCAGTTGCAACCCATTGTAATCCTGAGCCCCTTTTCTGCTGTATATCTGCCTAGCAAGCCATTCTGCATTTTACATTTTCCTTCCTAGGCAGTTTGCATGTCTTTGTTATACCCTATTTTATTGCTTTGTACTATTTCTCCAGTTTATCAAAATTGTGTTGAATATAATTCTACCTTCCAGAATTTCTATAACACTCCTGGTTAATGTTATCCACAAATACTGGTCCTTGGATTGTAATAAAAGTATTGCATAATGCTGCACTCCAGTTATTTCTTTCAGACTGTCAGTTGAACAGATGCTAAGATGTTTCTGCTAAGTAATTCAACTGATTTTACTGTAATTTCCAATGACAGCATATTACCATACTTCCAACAGTGTCATATGGAATTGTCACATGTCAGCAAAGAAAAAGTATGTAAATACTTCCCTGTTGTCACTTAATTGTGCTGCCATGGAATGGTATCAGATTGGCCTCTTGTGATTTGCAGCTCTGTTGTTATTTCAGTAACTCTCTCGTGGTTACTTTTAATCAACTAAAGATTTTCTAGGTGCTCAGAGAGAAAAATCACTGATTAATAATTTATTGCCTTAACAGTCTAAGTGTAAGCTAGGGATGATATATAATACTTTTTTTTTAGTTTACTAGTTGCATTTTTCCATTAGATGTCCCCTCAGCCTTTATCTGTTCTTAAAAGTTCTCAAAGGTGACTGCTAATGGTTCAAAGACAATTTCAGATCATAAATACTTTAGAGAAAAATGTTTTTAAGTCGTGGTGATCTAAGAACTTTTCTGTCTGTTAGCCAATTCTGGCTTATAGTTCTAGCACTTAGTTGCTAATGTTAATTATTTTAAGCTTCTGGTCACAATTAACCTCTTTTGTGAAGAATGAAGAAAAAAATATAATGAAGTGAAGATTTTGCACTTCATTATGTCATCTGTTATTTGGTCCTCATTTCTTTTAAATAATGGAAATTTTATTTCTTTCATCTTTTCTTTATACTAAAGAATTTGAGGAACTTTCTCATGTTTTTCTTTTTTTACCCAAGTTTCATGTGGTGTGTATTTGTTCCTCAGCTTTTCTTACTTTGTTCATGCACAATTTCTTCTTTATTGTTAGAGCACCATTATACTTACCCACATATAGGAACAGACCCTAAAACAGGTCAGACTGAGTCTTATTAAACAAAATAGGAATTGTTACCAGTGACTTATATGGAGAAGGAATTTTATCCTAAAAATGCAAAGATTTTTCTAGGGCTTGGATTTGGCTGAGATAAAATTAATTTTCTTCATAGTAGTTTGTATGGGGCTATGTTTTGGCTTTTGTGCAAAAAACACTGCTGATAATACAGGGATATTTTCACTACTGCTGCTTGCACAGAGCCTTTTCTGCTTCTAACTCCACACCAGTAGCAAGGCTGGGAATGCACAAGAAGTTAAAGGGGACACAATAGGGACAGCAGATCCAAACTGACTCAAGGGATATTCTACACCACATATGCTCAACATATAAAGCTGAGGAAAGAAAGTGGGGTGGCAACATTCAGAGCGATTTTTTTTTGTCTTCCCAACTCATCCTTCTGTGTGACAAGACCAGGTTCTCCTGGAGATGCCTGAACACCTGCCTGTCATGGGAAGCAGTGAATTCCTTTTATTGTTTTCCTTGCCTGCACAGCTTTTGCTTTACCTGTTGCCTCAGCCCAGGAATTTTCTCACTTTTACAACTCTCTTCCCCATTCCACTATAGGGGAGTGACAAAGCCCCTGAGACCAGTTTAGTTGCCAGCAGGGGTTAAATCACAACAGCCCTTGGAGCAGAAAAGTGCCATGCATAGGGTCCCAATCACACCCCAAAATTGGAGGGAGCTGTGGAGAGTTGACCATGGTTGGATGTCAGATGCCTACTAAAGCCACTCTATTACTGTTCTCCTCAACTGGACAGGAAATAGAAAATATAAAAAAGGCTCGTAGGTCAAGATAAGGACAAGGAGAGATCACTCATCAATTACTGTCACAGGAAAAAGAGACTCAACTCAGGTAAATTAATTTATTGCCAGTCAAAACCAGTGTAGAGTAATGAGAAATAAAATCAAATGTTTAAAGCATCTTCCCTCCACCCCTCCCTTCTTCCTAGTCTCAACTTCACTCCTGACTTCTCTACCTCCTCCCAACCAGCAGTGCTCAGGGAATGAGGGTTGTGGTCAGTTCAACACATGCTGTCTCTGCCACTCCTTCCTCAGCAGAGGGAGGGTTCCTCATATTGTTCCTCTGCTTCAGTGTGGGGTCCTTCACACAAAAGTGTCCTTCACCAACTTCTTCCATTTGAATTCTTCCCACAGGCTGCAGTTGTTCATGAACTGCTCCAGTGTGGGTCCCTTCTACAGAGTACAGTACTTCAGGAACCAGCTACTCTGGCATGGATCCCCCAAGGGGTCACAAGTCCTGTCAGCAAACCTCCTCCAATGTGGGCTCCTTTCTCCAAGAGTCCACAGGTGCTGCCAAGAGCCTGGTCCAGTGTGGGCTTCCCACAGGGTCACAGCCTCCTTTGAGTATCCATGGGCTGTAGGTGGATCTCTGCTCCACTACAGACCCCAACGTGCTGCAGGGGCACAACTGCCTCACCATGGTCTCCACCAGGCGTTGCAGGGGAATCTCTGCTCCAGAGTCTGAAGCACCTCCTTCCCTTTCTTCTTCACTACCTGGCTGTCTGCAGAGTTCTTGCTGTCACATCTCCCCCATGTCTCTCTTCTCACTGCTGTACCACTGCAGTTTTTTCCTCTATTTTGGTATGTTATCCCAGAGGCCTTGGTCAGCAGCGAGTCCATCTTGGAGCTGGCTGGCATTAGCTCTGTTGAGCATGGGGGGAGCTTATTGCAGCACCTCACAGCAGCTAGCCCTGTAGAGCCTCCACTACCAAACCTTGCCATGCAAAACCAATACAGCAGCATAGCCATGTTAGTGCAACTCTCCACCTGTCTAATTAGGTTTCCTCTCAGTGGGAAACTGATTCATAGTTTGTCCGTGTCTCTGCATGAAGCTACTATGTTTCACAAAACTTTTTTTAATTTATTAAAAAAATTAACTTTATTCAGAGCTAATCTCTGAAAGCAGTGCTGCTGCTTTTTGCTACAGTGCTACTGCTACACTGCTCTGAAAGGAGTGTTACTGCTACATCCTGAACATATTCAAAAATAATCACTTAGAGCCCTAAAGAACTTAATGCATATGATAAATACCCTTTATTATTACTTTCAGTCATGTTTTACTGCACGTAACTTTTGGATGATCCATTTTTTTTTATTTTGAGCACTATAAACATCAAGATCAGTGCTCATGTCCCAAAGCTAGTCAGCTCTTGTCCTTACTTTTCTGTTCAGACCAACTCTTTTCCTGCTTGATTATTTTAATACATAACTTCTGGTATTTGTTTGTGAAAAGAGTCAGATAGCCATACATTAAACAAGCTAGGGTTTAAACCATCCAGATGCTGCCTTAAGAAGGCATGTTGTACAGGTCCAGCTTTCAGGAAGATTCACTGAGAAGCATCACACCTCTAGCCCCCCAATAATATGTTGATAAGAAGGGAATTTGCAGTTTTATATACTACAAACCTGTATATGGAATTTACTCCATATGATCAGCTAAGTTCCAATAAACCCTTTTGAGATGGCAATATTTGAATACAATCCTTTATTTACCCTGATGCTACTGAAAATTAAAGTATACATATAAAGTCCAGCTCCATAAATTTGCAAGCCCCCAGTGGCTCCAAGAGAAATAAATGCATTAATGACAGTTGCAATATTGCCCTAATAAGAATAAGAGTCATTTGGACTTTGCATTGATTAAACATGTCCTATAAGGAAACCCAGACAGTTAACATTTACCACTATAGTACAGAGCTGCTGCATAAAACACAGTACCCAAGAGTTAATATAAATATGAAAGAATAAAGTTTTCCCTCCTAAAATCTAATAAACCCAGGGCTCTGGTACAACCATCATCTATCTTTTCATTGTATCTTTATCCTTATCAACCTGCAAACAGCATCAGAATGCTACACATATACATGATGGATTATTGCTATTATGCTCATGAGAATGGCAGGCATGAAGTATAAGAACAGAGTTCAGGCAGCAAGTATGACATAAATTATGTATAAGTAGCTTTTAGTGTCGAACACTTTGAAAAGTTCAGTAAGTGCATGTAACTGAAGTTAATCACCACAGGACTCTTTCTTTTGAGTGTATGTAAGGTATTTTTCAACATGCTTAAAAAGTGTATGAAAGTAACTCACTTTAATTATGTAAACAAAACACTTCTCTGAACATAGAAGGAGACCATTTTACAGAACCATTGCAAGGCCTGAGAACCTAATTATAACCAAAGTCTGATTTAAGATCTAATCTCATATTTTATTACTTGAATAATGGGGTTCAAATGTTTGAGGATCAACCCCATCTGTTTTCTATACTTTACTGTTAGACTGCACAGAGATCCTTAGCATCCTTCCCCTCAGCTTGAATTCTGGGGATGTGTAATTTGGTGCAGGGCACAGAACCAGGATTTTTCTTCCTCCTTCAATCACTGTATCTGTGCATACTCACTTTGCATTTGTACATGCTTCAGAATCTGTAGATTACTGTTAAGGTAGGAAGTGACAGGTTTGGTACTGCAAAGATGATGAGACCTGACTGCTCCCTTCTTTAGTTGCACCAACTCCTTTAGTGTACAGCAGGCATTATACATTAAATAATTATAATCAAACATTTGCCCAAGGTATTTAAAAACACTCAGGAAAATGAAGAGAATATGGGTTCATTAGTTGTTGACAAATGAACAGAATTTTATGAACCTTTTTTATGGTTTATTTGGCTTTTCTTGTTTTATTTTAAAATAATATTTGATAACATTTTGTTATTGTTAATTCTTTAGTATATAAACAGGTGGACTGGCTAAAGTAACAGCATATGAATAATAAGATAATAATAATAATAAATAAGGTATCCTTCCTTGCAATCTCCATAGTGCTTGAAAGTGGAAGGATTACCTTTCCCTGTAACATACCAACAGGCACAGGCACACCAGCACATACACACACACAGAGCCCAGTGGGATTAAAAGCACTGTATCTGGTGGAAAATCAGGAACTACAGAGGAAAGTATTTTCTTGTTTGAAGATTTGAAAGAACCATTCTTAGAGAAAAGGGAGGAGGCTTCTGATGTTAGGGATCTTGCCCCTTTCATGTTTTAAAAAGACTAAAGGAAAGTTCCTCTTTTATCAGCCTGAGGTAGAAAAGAAGTGGCTTTCCCAACTCTAAATATTTAAAGAAGCCCTCATAAAACTTGAAAAAGGTTTGAGCTGTTTCTTTGTGGGACTGAATTCCTAAGGGTATAGGAAGACATGCATTGATATTTACCTCTTATGATATTTTACTTCTTCTATAATTGATGTATTATGGGACATTGGTATTATTTTCTATACTTCACAGTAATTTGCTTTTGTATACTTTCAAGGAATCTATACAGTGTAAATTCTAAATAGAAAGATTTTTAATTTGCTTTTCCCTGGGAACATAGATACAAAACAATCAAAGGTAAAAGAGTACTGAGATATATCCACGATGTATGGTAGATTTCACTGTTGACCTGAGACAGCCAAGTTAAGGTTCATCACATAGCAGAGCTCACACAGCATTTCAGGTCACATGAGGGATTCCACTGCTGGATTTGAATGGTTACAGATACGGGGTGGAAAAGGCTGAATTTGTGGGGCAGCTCATTTTTGAGCTGAAATCCATGAAATTAAACATCCCAGAATTTAGCTTTGGAGAGTCTTTTGTTGAAAATAAATCAGCAAAAAATTAATCAGTTTGTAGTTCTTAAAAAGCATTTAAAAACATTATCACATGACCATTTAAAATTTTCCTTCTTAGAAAAGAAGATAATTGAAGGATATTTTTAAAGATTATAATTTTCTGAATCTTTAAGCAAGTCATTCTGTCTTGAGTTGCATAGAAATTTTCTTCATGTGAATGTCAATTACTCTCAGTCAATATTTGTAAAATAAGGGAGTTTATTGCTTAAATATGAGGAATATTCTCTCTTGCTCCTAAATACTTAGTATAGAATTATTTATTTTCAGTACAAGGGTACCTAAAGGCATCAGAAAGTGTCAGACATCCATTGTACAAAGCTGTGCATAAATACATGGGAGGACACCAGTGTATGTGCTGGTTCACAGGCCAGCTGACAGCCTCCAGTCCTTCAGGCACACATGACTATCAGCTCTGTCTGTGACTCCCTTATATGCCTTGAGCAAGTGGTGAACTTTTAAGGCTGGCTCCTCAGCTGGCACAGCTGAGAAAATGGAAACAAAGCCATACTTTTATTCCCCTGACTTTAGAACCAGCCAGGGGCAATCTAATCCATACTGCAATTTACAGCAGTCCAGCTGCCCAAGAAGTTATTCTGGCAGCTGAGAAGCACCAGAGCCTAAGGTCATTCTCCACTTCTCCCAAAAGTGCCTGTATGCAAGGGCTAGAAAGTAACAATATTAAACATTGCTTTTTCTTTTTCTGCTGAAGTGTCTCAAAGCAGATAGAACAGAATTGATGATTGTCCTGTTAATATTGTGATTTCTCTTAGTTTCATTATTGGAAGAGAGTAGCCCTTGAGAAATAAAAGGATGCTTTATTTTATTCATTGATTTATTTTTCCTATGAGTGTTAATGCCAGTCTGTGGTAATTCCACATATGGATATTTGGGGTTTTTTTGTGAAATGCAAAGAAATTATTTCACAGGTTTTAAAAATCATACATTGCAGCCATTTTGTCTCATATCTACAAAACATTTTTATTGTTTGCTCCTGTGTGACAATTTTGAAAATCTGTCTCATAACAGGGGATGATTTCTGGTTGATGGCTGGGAACTCTTAAAGACTGTTTTCACCAGGATATAGTTTACATTTGAAATAAGGAATTTCTTTCTCCATTCTTTCAAATCACAATTTTATCAAAAAATGCCAGAGAAATTTAAAACAGAAATTCTTTCAGCTCCAAAAATATTCGCTACTGTACTTTAAAAATGTTCAAAGGTAAAGTATGCTACCTTCTCAAAAATCTAACCACCCACAATCCCTTGTAGAGGGAAGAGTACATTTCAATCAAGGTGATGCAGGTATATAGTGAATCACACATTTCATGGGACTGGCAAAAAGCTCTCTCAATGGATACATTAGAATGAAGGAGCCTGAGGCCAAGCCCAGAGCAGAAGGCAGACAGTGGAAATAGTGGAGGAGATAATCTCTCTTATTCATCTGATGAGTATACTCTCCAGAGGAGCTCTACTCCACATGAGACAATCTAAGCTGAAAAGACCATAGAAACTTGTGAGACAGAAGTTTTAAAAATTTGTCTTCCATCTCCAGATTTGACTTACCAGCAGAAGCTAAGAGTTGCTAGCTCATTAACCTTTATGGCATTAGCTGTCTTGGTGGCACAAATAATCTACAGCTTTGGCTGGGATAGAGCTACATTTCTTTATAGTATCTTGTACAGGGCTATGCTGTGTGTGTGTGGCTGACCTGGCTGCAGAGAACGGTCGGAGCTCAGTGCTGATGGAAACGGTGCTGGGTTGGTTTAGTTATTGCTGAGCAGCACTGACACAGAGCCAAGAACAACTCTGCTCCCAGCCCCACCCCACCAGTGAGGAGCCTGGGGGTGCACAGTGAGTTGGGAGGGGACACAGCCAGCACAGCTGACCCCAGCTGACCCAAGGGATATTCCATACCCCATGGCATCGTGCTCAGCATACGCAGCTGGGAGGAGCAGGAGGAAATGGGGATGTTTGGAGTGACGTCCTTTGTCTTCCCAAGTCACTGTTAGGCCCGATGGAACCCTGCTCTCCTGGAGGTGGAAGAGCACCTCCCTTGCCCTGGGTGGTGGTGAATTAATTCACTGTTTTACTTTCCATGCATTCAGTTTTGCTTTACTTATTAAACTGTCTTTATCTCAGTCCATGAGGTTTTTTGTTGGTGTTTTTTTGTTTTGTTTTGTTTTGTTTTTTTTACTTTTACTCTTCTAATTGTTCCCATATCCCACTGGAGAATACTGAGCAAGAGGCTGTGTGGTGCTTAGCTGCCTACCAGGATTAAACCACAACAGCCCCAAACCAAAAAAACTCTGCAAAAGACCAGAAACAAGCTAATTAAGTAGCCGTTTAAGTAAATGCCCCCCCCACCCCCTGTCCCAAGCTAGATGGAAACTGAGCAGAATCCTTGCAGATAAAACTTAAAATTCAGTATCTAAATCTAGAGGTGGGCTTCCAAAGAGAGATTTTAGAACACCTGAGGATCAATTACATTGAAACCATAAAAACATCAGCTGGGCAACTGATACCACACACTGAAATGCATTGGAAAGTCTTAAGATACAACTGCAGGTATTCACTTGCAGTTACTAAGTGGAATACATTGCAAAAGACCTTTGGCCGCAATTTTCTTTCTTTATCCCACACATGCTTTACCTTTCAAGTTAAATTTCATGGCCATTCTAACTTGGAGAAAGAGAATTTATTTTCTACAAAATTTTGATACAGAAACACTCCTGGAATTTCATTAGGGTTTCTTCTTTCTTCTGCAAGCTGGAGTTCATGTAGATTCTGTGCTTAGAGCAATTCTGTAAAAGAGAATCCTTAAAGACAATAATAATGAAGAAAATCTCAGGAGGAGGATGTGTGAGGAGTAAATGTAAGTTGTTGTTGCCTCTTTACTGAGTGAAAGTAAGAAATTAGAGATAATGCTCTGTTATAAGGCAAGGCAGGATGCTGCCCGTGCAAGTCTGGAAACAAGGATGCCCTGATGTCACCACAACATCACCATAACTGCAAGTCTGTGCTCTTCTTTTTTTGCAAAAAGGTTTTGAATTCATTTATATAAATTAAAAATATTTTAATATAATATCTTTCCTTTAGAATAAACAAAAATAAATTCCTGCCACCTGCACTGAAAATTACTAACAGAAAAAACAAGTTTAGTGATTCAAAACCTAAGTGAAAAGAAACTCCAGAGTTCTTGCTGAGGACTAGAGACGCAGCTTTCAAGCATCCCAAAATTGTTTGATTGTCTTTTAGTGAACGCCCACAAGTAATAGTGGGCAATTTACCATATTTCAAATTCAAAAACTTTCTTTTCTGCAAGGAAAAGACTACTGAATATTTCTAAATAGAAAATGAACCCATTCTAAAAGTTTTCCTTTTCTTAAACATTCCCAGACCATGTATGTTATTTTAAGAAAAGATTTACTTCATATCACTGGGAACAAATGTGGTAAATCATTCTAAATCCATGAAATGTGTGTATCTGCCCATGTGGGTATAGAAATAGAAGGGTTACAGTACTGTTCTTCCTATAATGAACTAAAAGGTGTTATTTCAGTTGCTTTCTTCTCTGAGGAAAACGGTGAAAGTGCTAGAAGGCATATCAGAATATCAATGCATTCAGATGCCTGTTGTTTCCCATATAAAGTTATTATCCAAACAGAAAATCCCTATATTCATAGTCTAAAACACACATTTTACTCCTGTTCAGTTCTTGGCAGATCTGAGTAAGTTCTTGCATAATTTTCCAGGATAAATAAATCTCTGTGTTTACAGTTTTGGCTGCTCACTGTTGTGCTCTAAGATAGCAGAACCTCTGCGCTACGCCAAAAGACATTCATTAAAATGAAAAAAAAAAGCAAGCAGCCTCTACCAGCTCATGAAATGGTACCCTATGATAATGGTGGTGGTTTACCTATTGTGAAATTAATCTTCCTTAGAATGTCTAATGATAGCTAATACTAATCTAATACATTTTTTTATCACAGCAAATTGAATACACTGTTAATACTTCTACTTGAGTGGTTTGGTTACAGCATCCATTATGGTACCTTGTAAAACTAAAGATCAGAAGGGTTTTGTAGGGAGGAGAATGCAAACAAAGCCCAGACTCTGAGAAATACTTAAGAGTCTCACAGCAATGACAGAAGGCTCCAGAACTGTTTGGTGTCTGTCTTTCAAAGGCTTACTATAAGTAACTTATACAATGCTTTTACTGCTTCTGGGTCTACAGCAGTGCTGGAGGAAGATGAGATACCCTGCTCTTGGCTGAATGATTGGGAATGAATATTATACCAGTTTGTCCAAGCTTGTCTAGGCCAGATCTCAGATCCTGTCAGGATTTTCAATCTTAGCAGTGTTTCCCGCAGTAGTTTACGTGGACTTTCTCTCATGGGAAAGAGAGGCCAACAACAATACTTTTAACACCTCAAACAGCAGCTTCAAAAGTGCATGACAGGAAGATGAAAAGCTTGCTGAAAGAAAATGTAATAGTACCACAGCTCTCTGGACTGACACTCCTCCAAAAGTCAGGTGTTCATTGCCTGCAATAAATAGCTACAATAACAACATTGTGCATCTTCATTTGCACCAACCCCAATTAACACTAACACAAAACTGACCAGTTACTAGACCTGTACTAGCCTAGATAGGAGCAGTATCCTGTATCACTGCAAGTTCTTTCCAACTCATAAGGATGCCATCAGGCAGTAGGAGCAAAGTTTTTGCATAGCCCAGAGAGTCTGGGGTCTCTGATAATTAGCCCATAAATTCTGGTGTGTGACTACCAAAAAGGCTGCAGTTGCAATAGTCAGCAAGCTTCGCTTCTATTTTGTATACCTTCTCTATGCTTGTTATTTCAAGATTCTTTAATTATTTTCTGTACTACCACAAAAATACTCAAAATAATCTCTTTGATCCCTCACCAATAGCTGGACTTCGTTTAAAACAAGCTAATGTCAATTTGAAAGAAAAGTGAGCTGAGCAAGTTCCTTTTTTATAAGCCATTTCCAGTGATGCACTAAGTGGTGCCCATCTAGAGTGTGGTAGAAGTGTTAGATTTCCTAAGTTCAACACAGACTCTCTTAGGCAAAAGCCTACCTGGTCTTTCTGATCCACCACCAAGTACAAGCATTGGTATGCATAAAATGGACATATTAATCCAGGCTTGATATATTCTGGAAAATAGCATGTGTATAGGAGGAAGGATCATCTGCCCATCTTAAGGTCTTGCACTACACACTGAGGTAGACAATACCTACCAGTCAAATCAAAGCAAATATGTCGGTTCAAATCAAGATGCAAATGTGCTCCTCCTCCCTTACAGAGAGGAAAAAAAAAAAAAAAGAGTTTAACATTTCTTGTGTTATAATTCTGTAAGAGTAAAAATTTGAATCTTGCCCTTTGCTGCACAGTACACAGAGTATATTTTCTATGTACAGAGAGGGAAACATTCTTTCCTTTGAGAGCCTGTTCTTAATTTGTCCTTTGAAGAGGTTAGTTTAAACATATGTAAGTATATGAATGAGGGGAAAGAAAAGCAAATGAGACAGATTTCTATTTTATTTTTTAGCTCTATGCCTTGCTTTCCTATATGCCTCAATTAATATTGCAGGCACAGGTTTCCAGATTGCTTCCAGATTTAATATTTACTTTTCAAAGTTCTACCAGCTTATTAAAGGAGAAAACAAAAAATTACCACAGCATTGCTGCAACTAGGAGATAAGTTTTGCCTGATAATCAGAAGTGACCATCTTAATTTAATTAGGTTTTTCATTAATTCTGTAAAAACTGGTTTTTAGTCTCTGTTTTTTATTTATTATCCTATATCTGTTCTTTGTTTTAAGATACTACTTAGCTTTGTTATTAATCTGACCCTTTTGTCTCTTCATATATCTTATTTTAAGCTTTAATTATTTGTAAAGAGTTTACATCTTGATGAGAATTATATCTGCACAGTTTTATTATGTATATTTGCAAAAATTCTAAGTTTAAAATGAAAATGTCTTTTAACTTTTGTAGAAACTGTCAATATCAGATTTTTCTGACTTTCATGTGGAGAGTCAACAGTTCAAATAGTAAATAAATTTAGTTTTCTCTTTAATGTAATTAAAACATGCACTTTAATAAAAGCTACAAAGATTTTAAAGTCTCTATGAATTCTACATTAGAACACATCTTTATTTCAAGATCCAAAGTAGTATTCAAAGAATTGATTAAGGTGAAGAGCTGTAGTTCCATCTTCATTTTAAAGAAAAGTAAAACTCCAGTTAATATCAAAAGATAAGCACACATTGGACCAGAGACTTTTCTTGTTATCATACTACATAACCTACGAGTAAATTAAATGCTAAATATAATTAAATGGCATGTCAAAAGCCAGTTCTCTCCTAAGATCAAAAAGGGACAAAACGAATTCATATTGAAGTTTGCCTCCTCTCCTTGATATAGAAAAAAATGCACAAATATTGCAGGTCAAGGCAGAAAGTAAGATTTTCAATAAAACCCTACAAATTGTCATATATATGTTTCCTCAATAGGGCAGAACAATAATCACAGAGAGCTAAAATTATTTTTGTGTTTGCACTCGTTGTTCCATTGTAATGAATGGAGTATATTCCAAGTAAAAAAAATTACATTTTAAGCCACAGGACATTAACATCTTTCTTCTTGAAACAAACTGAAATGCTCAAACTCATCTTGGCAGGGTCTAAGGAAAAATGAGAATTACAGATACGGATTGTTATTTATGGTGCATGTGTCTGTACGTGTATGTAGATGCATGTGTATTGTATGTACAATATTTTGGACTTAAAAGGAAACCTTTTCATTACCGGTGTTGTAATCATGTTGTCCCAGCTCATGGGAGTATTCAGAGATAAAACAAGAGGCAGTGAAAAATATTTTAAAGAAATGAAGTGACTGAAGCAACAGAAGGTGCTTCACCCTGTTTTTACAAAATAATACATTTTTTCAGGTCTCTTTCACTGAAGAACATAAACCAAAAAATATCATGAATACTTCTCAAGTCTCATGGAAAAGTATATTTTGTCAAACAAAACTGGCAACTGTGTTGAGGCAGCAATTTTCGGCTTCTCTAAGGCTTTTGCAACTCTGTCACGTGGCATTTTTAATTTTCTATAATGCAAGATTTTTAATCAAGAGGAAACACATTAAATGAATTAAAAAAGATCTTATTGGCAGATATCAATGAGTAGGGCTGTCCAAGGAGGGTCTCTTGAGAGAGATTCCTGGTCCAACACTATTCAGTACATTCTTAGAAACAATCTAGGTGATGAAATAAAATCTTAACTGATTAAATTTGCATATGACACAAAGATTAATGGGATACTAAAAAAAAAGGAGGGCAGTTTACTGTTAGAATTTAATCTAAATCACTTGGTCAGATTGTCAGAATCCAACAATATGCAGGAACAGACTAATACACTTTGCAATAAAATCCACAGGTTATACTATCAGGTAAGAATTCTTGTCCATAAAAAGCAGTAACTTATAAAATATTTGGAGGTCACCTTTTAAGGCTGCTTCACCATGAGCTCTCAGAGCAATGCAGTGGCAGGCATTACTGGAATGAAGTCCCCTGAGCATAATTTAACTTTAATCTTAAACAAAATATAATCATGATAATATTGGAATAGCTTGCAAAGGATGGTAAGGGAACAAATGAACATTTATGGCAAGATGAGGTCACTTTATATGTAGAAGTATATAGTTTCAGAATAACTTTACAGTTTCTAAAATTGTTTGTTTATTCAGTTATCATTATGATCTCTAGCAGCCTTTAGTCAATAAATCTCTGTGGAAAATCCACTGGAATTAACCTTTTTATGCCTTTTTTCTCTTTTATGGTAAAAGATATCTTTTTACTCATAACAAGCAACGCTACATATATCTGACATACAAAATATGTGATAGGTGTTGTGCAAATGTCTACTTATGAGTGTGCATATATATGTATAGAGACATATTTTTATGCATGTTCATATGCATGTTCATCTTATATTTTTTACAAATGAAATCTTTCTATACATTTTAAGTGAGAAAATATTTTATTTATATATTCTAATACACAACCTGCAAATAGAAGATCTCTTTTTTTTTCTTTAAGAAGAATGTAGAGTCAAGAATTACTTTCAGAGAAAACCGCAAGTGATGAATTAAAATCTTGTGAAACTTCAAGTCCTTTTTTTCATGCAATGTGTAGACAATTAAAATTAACAAACTTTTGTATTAAACCTACTCTATTGACTTCAAAGCAGTTCTGTAGTTTCACAGTGAATAATAGAAACAAAATTCTTTCTTCAAAGTGAAATATCAGCAAAAACCATACAATTTTAAGATGAACATGAAAAATCTCTGACCTGTTCTGCTCCTTGCAGGAGCTCTTTGGTGATGGAAAAAAAGCACACTGTGGAATCTATGTCCTTCCCAGCAGCTAATCCTGTGAAATGAATGTAGGATCTTGAAGATGTGACATGGGAAAGAGGGAAGGAGATGTCATTCCACCCAATTTTATTATGGTTATATCAGTATTTATATCAGAAAACCAACCAAGGAACTTTCCATGCCAGAGCCTAACACGTGATGCATAGAGCTGTATTATAACAAGGCAGTAGAAGTAGGCAGCAGAAATCTGTGAACCAGAACTTAGGAATTTTCCAGAAATAATTCTTATCCAGCTCTAGTATGTGACACATGGTATATTTAAACTACATGTGCTATGCATTACAGACAGCTATTAATTTAAATATTTTACATTTAATTTTGTAAGCCTTGTTACCATTTCTATTTTGGTTTAAATAGGGGAGATTGGGTATTTGATTTATTTTCTACGAGCCCAGTCTTTGAATAAGTGATTGAGAACAACTCTGTAATTCATATTAATGAATTAATGAATTAATATATAACTTTACTTTCAAAAGTTTGGCCAAAAATTGATTTTTATGCCATGTGAGTGAAAAAAATTTTCAACAAAAAATTATGTATCACTTAAAGGGGTGAAAGCTCTAGGGTTTTGTTTGAAAATCTTCTTTATTCAGAAAAAAAAAATTAAAACAATTGTTTCTCTGGATATTGTGAAAATGTGTAATGGAGGAGCTGATGCCTCAGTTTAACCTTAACTTTTGGGTTGTCTACCAGAGAAGTCTATAATAAATAACATAATCTGCCAGGTTTACATTTCATCCACTTATAAGATTATTTTTCTCTGAAAGGGTAGATGGGTAAATCAGATTAAAGCCATACCTGACTGTCATCCAGTAAACTCACTCTTCCAGTTATGTAGTTCATTTTTCTCTTACCTCTTTGAATGAGTTTCAATGTCTAATAAAACTTTATTTACTGGGAGTGCCAAGAAATGAGTCAATAAATTTGTTGAGCAAGATATGAAATAGAAATGTCAAAGATGAATAAATTCTAGCACAGTGTTTACTTTATAATTCTATTTTTTTATGGAATTCAATTTCTCTGTAGACTCTGAAGCATAACAACAGCAGAAAATGAAGTCACAGTACCCAAGATGAAAAAAAGTAAAGTAGTAAACTTCTTTTTAGAGCAATAACTGAAAACATTATCAATGTTGTGAGTATTTAATAAAATACAGCATTTTCTGTATTGCAGTCAAAATTCTAGTCTGTTCACCTCCATCTGTACCTTCCTGGGAGAACATTTTTTCTTTCTTTGAAATTTTTATACCTAAATAATTAATCTAGCATTATTACCAGCTTGTCTGAGTTTCTGTAGTACTTTTCATTTGCATTGTATCATAGGCAGTTAGAGCCAAAGCAGGAAGAGAAAGCCTTTAGCCCAAGTTACAAACAAAATCATGTTTTGTATTCTGCAATGAGAACTTCGATAGAATTATTAAACTCTTGGTGATTTTGAGAAAACAATGGCTTCTGGAATGCAAACTGATGTGTTTTCAATCTCTATTTTAAGCACAAAACCTCCTACTTCATTGAATAGAAACAAATTATCAATTCCACTCTTCTCAGCAGACCTGTGGCTTGCTCCTTCATCAGACTTACTGTATTACCATCTGGGATTTTTCTGCATACATACTGTATGCAACACACAGTTGAGCCCATGCTTTTCCAGACAGCTTGGATTCACATAGACAAGTCTCGAAATTTTCTTGGACAGCGGGAAGGACATGTATGAACCTTCATCACCAGTGTCTGCAATACAGCTGCTGTCGTTATAGAGAGATCTAGACAGATTTGAGTTAGCAGCTAAGCAAACCTGCCAAATGTAATGTTTGAGTCCACAGCCTTCACTGGACTTTGATGTTCTGAGGACTCAAGTTATCTAGCTAAAAATTAGTATAGGTTTTGCATTACACAAATCATGGTGACAACTACAGAGTAGATGCACAACTTGTTACTGTTCAGTGCTTTTTACAGTCTTAAGTCTCAGCAACTCCCATTACAGTGCCCACATATTAACTGCATGTCGCTGTGGGACACGAAATGAGGACACGGACTCTGGTTTTCAGAAGGCTGTGAGACTCGAAGTCCAAACTTTATTTTTCAAACCTGCCTTATATACTTTTTTACAATGAGCCCACCTAAGAGGTGGGATCCTTTGGCCCATTGGTCACCCCAAAGGGCCATCAAGCGAAATCCCTCCTTTGGGAAAGAATGGAGAAAAACAAGATAGTTTATAATAACATGCTCCTGTTTACAACAGGTGCCTGTGGGAAAAGAATTTCCCGAAACCAAAACATGGCAGGCACAAGCTGTGGCTACAACTGCAAGTTAGGATTAGTGAATTCTCAGCTGAAAAAAAAGTCTCAGCCTCAAAATGATAACTGTTTGACAACTTGTAAATAGACAATATTGAAACTACATTATCTGACCTTCCAGCTCTTTTTGTTTCTTTAGTCCAAAAATGTAGAATACTAGAAAATGCAGTAGGAGTATTTATAGGTCTTTCCTACAGGCTCAATGAAATTCTGTTCTTGACTGAGCATTTTAAGTGGATTAATTACAACATTATAGCTCAGAAAATATTTAGGAAAACATTTTAAGTCAGTCACACATAAAACAAAAGGAAGAATTCAACTTCTTTAGCTGAGATCCAAATACATCTACAGAGGTTATAGACAGGTACAGTACTGGATTATCACTGACCAGCCTTATCACATGTTGCTCCTCAGAATGAAACCCATTTAGAAACAGCATAAAAATAAACATGACAATAAGACTAACACAATTTAATTTCCAATTTCTGTAACAAAGAAAAGCACACTTCCTTTAAAGAATGAGGGAAAATTACAGAATTTTTACAAAAGGCTTCTTAAAGTGGACCAAAAATACAGGATTTATTTTTTATGTGAATGTATGGTACAACAGAAGTACTAGGAGAAAATTAACTAAATCAATTGAGTAGTGTAAATTTTAAATGGTTGCAAAGGCATATCAGGACCTGCCTTTGCTGCTGCTCACATGGACCTATCAAGTGCTAAGCTATTTCAGCTGAAAGCACTGCACAAAACAGGTGAGACCCTTATCCAAATAGGAGAGTTTGTCTGTCAAATATCTGGATTCCTGTCTCAGTCCCACAGCTGAAGATGTGAATAAACTTTAATAATTTGCCAGAAATTTATGACCTGCTTATTATGACAGTTTTTATAGAGTAGCTAATATTTTTATTTAATGGATAGTCTTTTTTTCAAAAGTGCTTTAATATTATAATTTTATCAACAATATAATAGTATATTATCTGATATTAATTGCTTAGAGACTATTTGCTCTTTGTGATTAACTGTTTCTGAACTGAGACCAGCTTTATTATGGTTAGCTTTAATCTCCTTTTGATCTCAGTTATTTTCCACATGCTCTACAGTACCTATAATCTTAAATCCTGAGTTCACTTGCAGTTTAATATTAGAATAGTAACTTCAGATAATCAATACTGCTTTAGGCTTAGCCCCATATTGAACCTTTTGCAGTCAATATTTACACATTTCAATAATATTTTTGTATTAATAAAATATTTAGTATCAAAAATCAGTTACAGGGATATAATCTTGCATTAAAAAATTTCTTCCTCTTGAATACAGGGAAAACAAACAGTGGTGCTATCTTGCTCAGAAGTTCACATCTATGATTTCATCATTTTGGTCTCAAATATTTTCCTTTCTGATTCCTGTAGTGGTTATGTGCACAAATCCATCTCCAGGATATATGACATATAAAAATCCTATGTTAACAGCCAGGGAAATTTCTAGTCCACAGATTTTGCTTCTGGTCAGCTCTGGGCAATGGTCACCCATGATGACCTTAGCTGGTGGCTTTTTTCCTCTGTTCACTTATGCTGACAGGCTTAAAAATGAGATAAAGGATTGTTACTTATTTTACTTCCACTGACCTGTTGCTACCAAATACAAAAGAAATTCCATGTAGGAAAACTTCACATTCTGCAATAGGATTGAGGATTATTTTAGGTGATGATGACAGATAAAGTGTTGTTATTGCTCCTTTTGTTAGGCATGGCATGCTTTAAAAGCCTCATAATTTAAATTCACACTCCATTTGCAGAAATTGTAACACTTCAACATCCAAAAGTATTGAAGATCAGACAGGTGTTTTAATATAATGACATTACTGTTATTAAATCCATGTTACCAGAACTCATTATGAAATCATGGTTCTGTAATCACATACAGTCATTAGTAGCCTGGTTATTTTTACTGGCATTTGACTTAAGCAAAATACTTCTTGGGTGCAACTTCCTTACTTAGCTCTGTGAATTGTTAGAACAAAAGAATACCAATTACACAGTAGAATTGTAACACAAGTATTTAATTTTTCTATAGAATTCTGTATTAGGTCAGAAACAATATTTGTGACAGTAGATTTTGAATAATTTAAAATAAAAACTTTCAAGAAATGAGGTCATTTGAATGACTCATTTTTTGGACTCTGAAGAGCTTTTTAATAACTTTCTGACTGTTCAACCTATGGTAATAATAAATTATATCCAAATTAGATATTTGCTTGCTGATTAACAAATGCTGAACTTTTTATGGGTATGTGACATACTTAAGCATCCATGAAAGGAAAAATAGCATTTGGAAGCTGAACTAGATAATTAAACAGTTACATTTCCAGGCAAAGTTATGTTCCAGTGTAAAATAATCTTCTTCTACAGCAGATTACCAAAACTGGTCTAGACACTTTAATGAAAGCAGAGTACTAACAGGCAACTATAGAGTCCTCTAAAAATCCAGTTCTCAAAACATGTAGTTACTGGTAAAAAAACCACAAACAAACAAAAACAAAAGCAAAACAAAACAAAAAGTGAGAGGAGAAGAAAAGTATTCCTCTTTCTAATCTATGAAAGCCCCTTTTTTGAGGTCAGAAGCTTAGTGGTGAATTTTCACCAAAGTAATAAAGCCATTTTTCCAATTATATTGACTCTGTTTTTACCTTTTCATGAGCAGGTATGCAACATGGGAAGTTATTTGGAATATGAAAGGCATTAACTCTCTTGGTTTTGTTGCCTTATCCACTGCAGGTATAGGAGCCTGGATTCAACTTGATCCATTCTGATGCTGACAGATTATTATAGCTCTTGTGTATTGAATATACTCTGTGAGGTTCTCTCAAGTTCATCTGTTGAAAATTCACCTCTGAAAGTCCTGAGAACAAGATGGACAACTAGATTCATTATACTTCAATACAAAACATAGTTATTTCAATTCTCTGCCTTTGAAAATGTGCAAGAAATCTAGTTTTGATAACTAAGAAATATCCTGTCTGCTTGTAATTGGACAAAAGCAATATTACAAAGTCCCTTGAAACTCAAGTAAGTTCTCCAACAGCTGAAATACAGAACTGACTTAAGAAGAATGAATTTCCACCTTGCCGTGGTTTGTATGGTCTAGTTAAATACATGTGTTCAGAAAAAAAAGGGTATATTGAAGTTTTAAAGGTTTTTTTCAACCTGCTGGAATTAAACAGCCTTCAGTATTTGTGAGGTGATGACAAGAAATATAATAATTTACTAATGAGGTTTTAGGTATTAAAGAAACTTAGGAACCTCTATGATTAGAGACTTTAGGGGATCTATGTTAATGTTTTATTTCAGATTGGGAGAGTCATTTGCAGAGAATCTTTCAGTTTTACCCTCTGGCTTACGTTCTGACTGCAGAAATTTGATTACATTGGACTACATATCACTGGGAGACTCCTTTCACCTGCTGAAGCATAGCAGTAGACTGAAGTAAACCCCACAAAATTAACAGTTTGTTGTTGTTAGGTCCTCAATACCAACTATTTCACAGTACAGTTCTACTCTTACACTACCACAACTAATTATGATCATCTTTTGGGGATCTTAATTTTGGAAAATTACAACTTCACAGTTGCCTGTCTCAAGCACTTACAAGACCACAAGACTTTGCCATGAGATAAGCACAGAGAGGAGCAGCAGGATGGCAGTGGTTCCAGGCCTGGGGAGGTTAGGTTGGCACATCCTGGGTTTCCCACCATGGAAAACTCTGCAGAGGGACTACTGCCCATACAAGCACTGAGCATGGCTGGTCAAACAAAGCTCACCAAGTTATGGGTCATATGGCATCTGTGGCCACTCATGTCCCTCCTTCCCTCCCCTCTGAATATGCTTCTGTGGATTCCTGGAATCTGGGCTGTAAGCTGTCTGATGGGAATTTAAGATAAGATGAAGATGGTACTATTATCCAGGTGTTATCTCAGACCTAGGGGGAGGTAAAGAAGCGGGGGGGGGGGGGGGGGGGGTTGCGCTAATAAAGACACAAAGAACCCACGAAGATAGCCAATAAGCCAATTCAGCAACTGTTCTGAAATCAGGTCTGATGGAGTAAAAAGTAATTCCAGCAGGGGAGGATTGTGCACCCACTGACTCAAAGAAACCCACTAGCTCAAAAGAAGAGAAAGAGGAGCATGAAATAAACATTAGAATAATAAACATTAGAAGCAAGGGAATAATTTAACCAATAGAATAAGAGAACTGTGCAGCCAAAGAGCATTAATTCCTTTGTTTGATAGCATGTATAAATAGAGAAACATTTTCAACAGCTTTGGGACCCACACCATCGAGAAGCCCAGGGTCAAGAAGGACAAATGGGATGTTGGTGGATGAATGGGTGGTGACTATCTTCTGCTTAATCTGTCTCTGTCTCTCCCACCCTGCCCCCCTTTCATTTCTTTCTATCTCTCTTACTTGAATTTTACTGTTAAATAAAATCAGTATGGTCTTGTTTGCACTTTAATTTGGCTACGTAGAGGGATCTCACAATAATCAGGTCTTGTTGCAGCAGCCCTCTTATTAGAGGGTAAAAATGAGCTGAGACACAGGCTTCTTGTCAAACACAGCATAAAAAGGGTCCTGGTTTATTCCTCTTCACAGCTTAGTCATCTTAACTCCAACTATTCACTGACTGTGGCTGCAGCAGCTCCTGCTGTAGGTTTCCCTTGCAACCTCTGACTGCTGGTTATTTCCTTCTAAACTCTGACTGCAGGTATCAGTTTGCAGACTCTGAATGCAGATTTTACCTAGCCAGACTGTGACTGCAGGTTCCAACAACAGGCTCTGACTGCAGACCCAGACTGACCTCACAGCAGGGATTCTCTCTCCACAGGATCCTGCTTTGTGATTCTCTCCTTCATACTCCTCAAGGTTCCTCCTCCATGATAATCCGCCCCTTACCATCTAACCCCCTCTTTTACCTCACTCATCCTTACTGGATATTGCTGTTACTCATCAGTGGCAAGGCTGTACTGGTTAATTAACACAGCTGTTGCTTATCAGGGGCGAGGTCAGCTGTATTCCCTTCTCCTACAGGGTTTAACATGTTTGAAGAATGTAAAGGGTCCCTGAATTTTAAAAGAGAAATTTTCAGACTATTCAGAGAGGAGGAGTCCCTGAGAGCTGGTTGATACCCAAGGATCACCTCCTGAAAACTCAGAATAGTCCATTCCAAGAAGTAGGAAATAAAGCAAAGACAGCAAGGGGCCAGCATGGATGAGGAGTTCTAAATGAACTTGGACATTGAAAGGGAATGTACAAGAGGAGCAAGCAGTAGCAGGTGATCCAGTAACTATATAAAGCTGTAGTCTGACTGTTCAGGGTTAGGAAATCAAAGGTCTACCTGGGACTGAATATGACTGAAGGGACACAAGAAAGGATTCTACAGCTATATAAACAGTAAAATGGAAGCTAATGTGAATGAGGAACCAATGCTGAATAGGGCCAGGGTCCTTGTGACAAAAGATGTGGAAAAGCTGGGTGCAAGACCAAGAGGAAACTCTGGAGTAAGGTTTATCCTTAGTGGAGGGGAGCAAAGCAGGGAGAACACAATCAATCTACGAGTACATAAATCCAAAGGCCTGATGTGTTGCACCCAAAAGTGCTGAAGTCCAAACAGCATGTGAAGGGATAAGGGGTTTGTTCTGAGATTAAAAATAATAATTGAAATATTAGTTAAACTGAGCTGTTCTTCCGGTATTTAAATATTGTCTTGAAGTTTTTGAACTCCTGAAGTTGAAATGAATGACAAACTAAAGTCAGCACATAAGCTAGAACACAAAAGCAATTCCACAGACTTTCCTTCTTACTTCATGGAAATGTGGGAAATTAATCCATTCTAATGATCAAATCAGCTTGACCAGGAGAGGCAGGTAGAAAGACTTTCTCAATTCTGATATCCATAGAAATGGATAGACCTGAGCCCAGTTATTGTAAATCAACCAAGCTCTCACTTTTCTGTTATACTGGCATCAGTTATATTGATATCACTATTGACTATATTTAGATTGCCATGAAAATAAAATCAAAACAAAAATCAGTTCCATTGATTGAAGCTCAACAAATAATTGCATTTTAGCACAAATAATTTTGAGGTGAATACCAAAGCTCTTAGCCACTTTACCTGTAAGAAAAACAATTTTGGTCGATGTTTAACATACATTTAAATGAAAGAGGACTTTATTCTACATTGATTGAAGATAGCAGAGTGATTTTTCATTGTTAAAGTCAGGAAAGATTATGACTTTTGTTGGTCTGTTTTTTTATTTAATAATTTTTTTTAGGAAAATTAGAATATTTGAGAATTTAGTAGATTCCATACATCTACAATATATAGATTGTATATCTATAATCTTTTAAAAAATAAATTAAATAACTTTTCTTCTGTAATTTTCCTGTTCTCTATTGTTACATATTCAGCTAGAGCTACCTGATGACACTTAAAATCCTTGAGTTATGTGGAATGGAAAGTCAAGTCTAAAACCAATCTAAGTCATGCCTTTTGCATTTCTACATGTTTTCTAGTCAGCATAACAAATGCAGAAAACAGGACTCCTCAGCACTCTTGTCTATTAGAGGTCATCATAAAACGCAACAATTACCTTGCCAAATATAATATTGAATTTAACTGCTTTTTTACATGGAAACTTTAAACATACTTAAGTTTTACCGCTTTTATTAATTTGTCCATATATCTACACTAATATATCTCTGCCTATTTGTGTGATGGTGTGCTCAGCCCCCCAGCCTGACCTTTGTTTCACGTGACTTTACTCAAGTGATATTTAGCAGTGGCAGTCGTAATGGAGGTGTCTCGTCTGCTCATGATGGCTGCAACCAACTCGTAGTGCACTCAGGGGAGACAGACAAAAACACAATAGCAAAGAGCTAATCCAAGCAATGTGCCTCTCCTAAACATGGTGCTGGTCAAGAGCCCAGTCAAGCCAAGCTGGAAAGAAACTCATTCTATACTTCTACGCAAACGTGACGATGAAACAATTATCTTAGTCCATAGATAATGGACAATCTAGGGCCCATTGAGCTCTCCTGCACAGCTCTGGGCTGCAGACCAGGATGTCCCCTTGAGCAGTAGTGCCTCTAAAGATTATTCCTGGAGGTTGGCACATTCCTTTCCACAAGAGATTCTCATTAAGTTCTCACGCTAAATTTTGAAATGTTAGCTAAGTGGTATAAAGAATTTATTGTCCACACAGAATCCTTTAGATATAAACAATTGATCAAGCTCTGGAACCAAGTCTGAATCCAAACACACCTAAACTCCCCTCTGTGAAGGACAAACAAGTGTTTAGAAGGCCCTTTCTGAACCTCATGACTCAACAGATCTCCCTGACAGTTTTGTTTGACCCAGTCCTCTGTGCAGTAAATAATTTAGTGTACCTTGCTGTAGAATCTTGTTAAACCACTCTTTCATTTGCCAGCAATTTTTGTTAAATCACTAATTTATATTAATAAATGTGTTGCCACTCCTATCTTACAAGTGAAGTTTATCCCTCCATCAGTAAAAATTTGTCACATGAATTGTGTTTCCAAAAAATAGGGAGAAATATGTGAATAGATAAACATTAACAAATTATCATGGCTTCCTATGTGATTTTTTTCCATGCCAATATTGAAATGCACCTTGAAGCTTTCTGGAATTCAGAATTCTAGCCACTAGTGACTGCTTCAGCTGTTTTTCTCGTACTTAAGAATAAGTGTTTTGCTTAAAAACAGTCAGTGCTCCCTAATATTTGGGCAAATATAGGATACAGTGAAAATGTCCCCACTTTTATGGGCTTGCACAACATATAGCTTAGGTTAACTGGGCTCTGCTTTCCAGCTGTTTATGTCTGGAAGGTTAAGGGGAAGATAGCTTTGAATACTCTCTTACTCCAGAATTCACAATAGACTGAAACAGCTTTGGAGTTTTCAAAAATTTTCTGTTATAAGTAGCGAAGCCATAAGTGCTGTCACTTTCAGATGAGCAAGCTCACAATAGAAAATTAGTTTCTTTTTCCATATGGAACTTATCCTTCCCACCAGCCACTTTCTCAGGAAATTCAGAGACACACTGAGTCTCATTGTCTCAAATTTATTTTTGAACTCACTCTGCTTAACATAGGAGGGAAGAAATAAAAAACAATGTGTGCGTAGAGTAATAAACAGAATTTTTTAAGTCATCCTTGGAAACCTTAAGCAACCTCTTCCTTCAGAGAAAGCAATTGCATGTTCTGACCTGGCAGTTTCTTTGAATCAAATAAAAGATTAAAAGAGGACATACTGTGAAAGAGATTACACTAACTGTGCTGTGCAGCTCTCTCTGTTTCCTATTAGACAGCAAGAGCACTTACTTGATTACGGTTTTCTAAAAGCAAGATTCGTGTTTACAGGCAAAACATCTAAAAAGGAAAGCAGCTTATGAAATGATTTATCAGTAATAACCAGCATCTGGAGCCAAAGGCTGTGAGAGACTTGGTCTCTTATGTAGCCACTTCCAATGCCTCTCTAACCAGAAAATCAATTAAGTGACTTTAAACTAACACAGGCATATCTGCATAGCAGAACAGAATTTAGCCCAGAGGTATTGCTTTTCAGCCTCTAAGAAGATGATCATCTGAGAGTTTGGCTGAGGGAGAGAGGTCAGCAACACAGTGAGACAATCAGATAATGGGCAGAAAAAAGGAAAAAATAATAATAGTAATAATAAACATTTTGGTTTAACATGAGAACTGAGTGGGTAAGAGCTAAAAAAATTATTCTAATATTGTTTTCATGGAACAGTGACTTTAGAAAAGAGACTATGAGAAAAATAATTTTAACTGTGTCTGAGTTTGTCTGTGTCTCAGACCATTAAACTGGAGTGTCTTCACTGTGAACTGAGGTGTGAACTGAGATAATTATACTAATTCTTCTGACTGGGAAAGCTGACTGTAATGGGAGAAAAAGAGCAATTTTTAGAGGGCATAGAAGAAGCCAGGTGACACAAATCTTTTCCACCTAAAAGGATGCCACGTTTTATTATGGAAATTCAAATGTGTGGAAGAACAGTAAAAAAGAGAAAGAGGAACGTTGCATCTTCCCTGACTTCCACTGCAATTGTACAGCTTGTCCTGTCCTATAAGCAGCAGGAGGCATTTGAAAGCCTTCTCAATATCTCTTACTCCACTCTATTTATCTCCATCCAAAACAACTGGTCACAGTAGCTAATCAGTTGCATTAGTCTGCCCTGACAACTCTACTTTCTGTTTCTGATGCATTGCATTCAGTACAATAATGTACATGAGACACAGGACAACAATGCACACCTGCCCAAAAATATCTTGAATCTACTATTTCAGGACTTAGCAGGGAAAGGGTTCAAAGGAGACCAGAGGGATGGAGGAATATAATGACAATTCTGTGATTACTGTTGTGATCACAGACTGTTATTCCATCATTTTGCTATAACTTTCAGTTAGCAATAGTGCTGAAATAAATGGTGCCACACATATCCATGTCTGCTCATTTGCTATTAGCATCAGTAAGGGCATTAAAAGAAGTTGGGAGGAGGAATTATTTTGGAATACAAATTAAAGGTTTTCAATGCTTTTGTATTACTTCCTTGATGATATTTTTTCATCAGTTTTCATTTCTTCACTGCTTTCAAAAGTAAATACTGTACTATATATAAAGAAACATATATGGTGCTTCCATAAAATGGCTCTTAATGCCTCCAAGAGACCTCAGCTCCTCCTGTTATTGGCAGGAGAGACATGAAGAACCACACCTTTTGTTCCTGCCAGTACTGGGCAAAAGCATAAATGGTGCCTAGACACTCTTCAGGAGCTATCAACTCATATATTTTGGCCTTTCCTCAGCAGCAGCAAGTTAATGTTTCCAGGCAGTGGAGAAGATGAGTACTCACCTCATACCTAAATCTGCCTCAGAAATGTCAGAGCTTTCCAGTCTTATTAACCAGAGAGAACTTTTCATCTTTTGGATTTTTTTTTTTTAATCTAGAGGTTTTTCTCTTTCTTAGGACTTGGAAGAAGCCTCCTATTTGAAGGATGTGACCACAAAAGCTGAAAAGAGTGAAGGCTCAAAGATCCTATTTTAGTCTAAAAAATCTTAGAATCCAAGCCTTACTAGTTTAATACATCTGAAAAATGTAAATGGATATATTTTAATATCAAATATTTACTTAATGCAATGGTGAGTTGCAAAAGCTGGAACCTTTACTTCAACAAATCAAATTAGTTCAACAAAAATACCAGTTGATTTTTGCCACAGTGAAAATTTTGTGCTCTGGACCATGAGTCAAGTAAATGTACTACATTATGCAGAGGTATGTGTAGGGTTGAAATGAGGGAAAGACTGAACAGTTCCTTCTCCACTCTATATTCAGAAAGACTTTTGAAAACCTTCTTACACCGAGCAATTTGAATATGTCTTCCTCATGCTGCAGCTCAGAAAAAAAGAATCTTTTAATGTTCTTATTGCTGATTTCACCCTTTTGTAACACATTTGGGGCCAGGGAAGGTGAATGACAGAAACCATGGAGATAACAGTGATAACTGCTAATCAGCCCTAGATATAGAGAAAGCCAAAGTGATTGGCCTCAGGCTGCCTGATTAACAAGGCCATTAGCAGCTTGTGCTGATGATCCACTTTGCAATGAGATAGAGAAGACAATTACCCCATAGGAAGTGAGATCAGCACACCATGTGTGAACCTCAGAAATAATATCAAAGGCTGAGACCAAGATGAAACCCTTTTGCACAGGGGCCAGGTGTCAGTCAGAACAAGGACAAGGGCACTACAGCTTGAGTGTTCTGTGAGCCTGGATCCTGCAGCCAGTCTAACCCAGACCAGATGGAAAGGGACTATACATGGTGTGTGATGAAAGACAGAACTCTAGACTAGAAGTTGCTCTCTATCTGAGCCATCCTGCTTAACAAATTAGTTCCCAATCCATTGAATGATGTGGTTCTCCACGTGACATGGAGATGTGTGATTCTCTGTTTTTGGTCTCTTACCCAAATCCCGAAAGAAATTATTATTTTCATAAAAATCAAAGGAAACGTGGTTATCAGAACAATTTTCCTGAGGTGAAGCACATGCAGGTAAATTATTAGCTTGTCTTTTTCCATGAGAGAAAATACATATGTATGTAAGTACCACCTATCTGCAAAATGTCAATGAAATTACCTATGAAGGTAATATGTATTTTTTACTCAGTAATATGATTTTTCTTTTACAGAGTCTTTGCAAATGTTGCTTTGCAGAAGACATTCCGGTAGATCTGCTTCTGCCCCCTAGAGCAAAAGAGTAGTGGTCATGGGCTAGAACAGCAGGTCAGTTCAGGCAAGGAGCAGCCAAATCTATATCTTATTCTCTAAGAATTTATCTCTTTTTTCACATGTTAACAACAAATTCACTTGTTCTCAATCCCCCTTTTTAGTTAATATCAAACATGTCAGCAGTCTGTATTATCAAACATAGTTCTGTTGAGTTCAACCTCCCTCCTTGGTTCCTTCCACCTTTCACTTACCCACCATCCCCAAGGTTATGAAAGAGAGTCCTTCAGCCCTGGTAGCATTCCCATCATCTGATCTAACTTCAACTCCACTCTGGCCTTTTCTTTTAAGACTCATTGCCCCTACAAAGCAAGGAGTCTAGGAGCACCATTCTAGTCTTATGATTCCCATCCCTGTGTCACACATTTATATTAACTGGCAGGGTCTTATGTATATCATTAAAATTACCATGCATGTATATAAGAACACTGCACATTTATCAGATACTACCTATTTCAGAAAAAGAAGGTGCCACTTGGAGAGAAATATTTTATTCTTGTCCTATATAGTAATCCTTCTCCACTTATTGCAAGTGTAGCAGAGATGTCTGTGGTGTTGACACAGAAATTCAAAAACTACATCTTTTGGTTAAGAATTACTTTCACATTATGAGGGAAACCATACACATATTTTGATTTTCTTATTTTAGTATGTTAGGAAAAATCTTGCATTGTTTTATTTTAATGAGGTGGTTCTGAGAGTTTTCACCTGAAATAGCTGAAAGTGAGGACTAGAACTAGTCTCAGCATAAAGCTATCTGCCAGGGAATTTGTCTTCAACATCTGGAATGCCTTTGATAATATCCCAGACCTTGTAAAAACTTTTTTCCCTGCTGAAATGAAAGAATAATAAAACCATAAAGTAGTATAGGGGTTGACTAATCAAAATTCTGTTTGCTTCAGGATTCCTTAAGCTCAAAATGAGGCAGGAAATATTGTTGACTAAACATTACAGACAGAAGTAACTGATCTGGCTTTTCCCTTTGCTGGCTTTGAGTCAATAAAGATAACATTTAATTACATGTCACAAATGGAAACAAGAAGAAACTTCACTTTTTGGAATTGTTAAATTCATTACTCTGTGTTAATCATGTTTATTTTACATTGGGTTTTTTGTAGATCCACCTATCCTGTATGTTTACTTTCTCAGTTACATTAATATCCGTGGAATTACATTATGAGAATTACAAATGAGAACACGTTTTCAACAAAGACTCTGGTTGGGAGAACTTGCCACAGTCTCCTGTGTTTTGGAATAGGTATAAAAGATGATTCAGAATTGCATGTAACCAAATCATCTGTCAGCTACAGATATGTGTTGATCGCACTTACTTGGTCAGATGTCAGTTTTACAGTCTACTGCTCTTTCTTTGGCTACCAGTAGTTTGGATTCAGACCTGTTCCCCCCCACCCCATAAAAATCAATAAGCTTACAGTTATTTAAGAGTAAATATAATGCTTGGTTGCAGGCAGCAAAATTGACTGTGAAAATCTGGAGCAGTTAAATGCAAGAAAATCTTTGCAATTACGTTGTTAACGCTGGCAACTACACAAAATTAAAATATTTATTTCTGGCCATTTGAGTATACTTGGTATCATTTGATTATATTTTGGTATCACTGTTATAAAATAAAATAAGGATAGTAAATAATACCTACTGAATCTTTTGTGCACTTTTGTGATTTTTATTTTTTTTATTTTTTATTTTTACTCTGTGTATAGTCCAAAAACAAATTTCAAGTCCAATCTATAGAACAGAAATTCCACCACTACCAGTGCAAGAACTGTCTCTTCTTGAACAAAATGCTTAAATTAAGACACATGGCTACCACCAACTTCGCTGGAGACAAAAAAAAGATGGATTTCAATACTTCCAGATGTTAAATTCACTAATCCCCAAGGTAAAGGATGGACTCTGGGATTTGCAGTGTCTATTATCACTTAAAAATATTGTTTACTTCACGGAATCCCATTGCTCCTCTGCTGGGATATGAAGGAACTGGAACAGGCCCTTGGCCTACAATCATTGTCTCTAATTTTGTAGTTGAAGGACTGGCTTTTTCTCTGATATAATTTTACCAGCAAAATTTTAAGACTAAAGTCTTAAGGAGTTTTGACTGTAACATTGTGATGTTTTTCTATATTGGTCCTTTCTTCTGTCTACAGGAGTTTATAGATATAAATTGATTTTTTATTGCTGAGAAAAAAAACAACCAAACAACAACAACAACAACCACCTCAGTTTCTTTCTCTGTTACATAATTCTGAAAAAATATGATGCAAATCCATAAACATTGACAGGAATTAGGTGAAAAAAGTGGCAAAACTGTCTTGCATCATTTTTTATTCAATAAGTTAAACATAATGTAAAATATTTCAAAGATCACAGTAACAAATTACAATACCTTAGAGAATCGGTGTTTATACAATGATGGATATTCCAGTGTAGTCCCTATGGGAAAGGAACAGCAAGAAAAGGAATAAACAATTCTGAAGATGTGTCATAGAGAAAAAAGGGTAAGATTCACTTAATCTTTCACTGTCCAGAAGTTAAGCATGTAGTCTAAGTTAAGTTCTTGACTTTACTCCTTTATGTGTTGGAAAGGAAGGAGATAGGCTTCTCTAGAGAACAATTTATCTTACATTCCTTAAATGTTAGTCTTAAGAATAAACTCCCTCTCAGGAGTCATCTCTTTTTGTTTCGTCACTTTGAAGAAAAAGTTGGCATGAATGACAAGCTTGGATTAGGCATCTAACTTTGAGGACTAAATTAGGTGAATTGCATCTTACCTTTATTCAAGGCATAACTCCTGTTCCAAGGGATACATGTGTTAACTTGGTCTCCTAAAAGCATAGTTTTCAAAGGTCTTTATTCTGCTGCAGATAGGCCTTCACTGGATTTTAAAAGTGTATAAATAACTAACAACCTCAACCTTGCCATTATTTGGGCCCAGAAGCACAAGGACTTTATTCTTAACTCATGCATATACACTTCTTCCTAGATTCTACTGAGAATTAAATTTTTGACTGGGACTTTTCAGTTTTGCTGCATATTTGGACTATTAAATGGTTGTGAAAATTTGGCCCTATGTGGCTACAGAAAAACTGGATTGCAACATGATGTCAATTCTTTTAGAGATACTCTTAATTATTTTACTTCATGTGTTAAAAGATTATTAGGGTGAAATTAAACTCGCATCAGCTAAACTTAGGTTCACTTTTTATACTATGACAGTGCACTGGAACAGGTTACCCAGAGAAACTGTGGATGCCTCATCCCTGGAAATGTTCAAGACCAGGTTGGATGGGGCTTTAAGCAATCCAGTGTAGAGAAAGCTGTCTCTGCCCATGGCAGAGATGACCTTCAAAATCCTTTCCAACCCAAACCATTCTATGATTCTGTGAATCTATGATTCTATGAAGCTGTCCCATTTCTCAGTACAAATTAGATATTAAAAATAACTAAAGAAAAACCTTCTGGAAGGATTAATCAACCCATATGGACTTTTGTGTTCCTTGCCCTTTGGAATTTGATCTCATTAATTTAGAGCTAGAATATGTGTCTATATATCATACTGCTGAAAAAAGAACAGAAACACTACAAGTATTCTTAAGCCAAAACAAACTACTTTGAATACTTGCTTTTCTGAGTTGAAGATTCACAGTATTTTGTCAAAGTATGCTGCATAATATATAGTTGTGTAACTTGAAGCACAATACCTTTTATGTAATATGTTGTCATCTTCAAAAATCACAAGTCTTTGAAACCAAGTCTTAGAAAAAGCAGGCATACGAAGTTGGTAAATATACTCCAATTCCAATATTTCTTGCTATTTCATAGCAAGGAATATCAAGTTGCTCTCTTATTATCTACACACAGAACATCAATCCACAAGCAACTGCATTGGAAAAAAAATATGCATTTGTTTGAATTTATTACAGATGGACAAATTGCACTCAAAATTAATAATGCACATTGCAAAAGAATAAGAAGCAGTAAACGAAGAAAAAATGCATTAGTGCATCTCTATATATATGCATATATATATGTGTATATATATATATGCACAAAAGAAATAAGGCAATTCAGTATCCTCAATAATTCATTGATAAAGCAGGTATGTGGGGAAATAAATAATGAAGATTTCTAATACGCTACAATACCAAAACTGTATTTTTTAGAAGAGTTTATCATTCAAACAGATGTTTCTTAGACTCTTTCCAGGGGCTACTCCCCAAATGCTAATTGCTTACATGTCACATTCTTTTCTGAAATCTATTAAAAGAAGCTACCCACCCTTTCAACTTTGAAGACTTAGCACATTTGGGTAAAATTTCTTGTTACTTTATTGTTGTTGACATTTTCTTCACAGATTGTCCCACGGACACAACATCAAAGAGACTGTAGAAATGTCCTGCTCAAAGGAAAAGTAAAACTTAATAAAATATTTCTTTATTTGAGGAAAACAGTTATTGAGAGAGAAAAAAACATGCATCCAATTGTTTTGCATTTGGAGATGATAATGACACAACTGAAAATGAAAAATGGTAAAACTACCAGATGCACAAATTGAGACCCACTCCATATTACCTAAACATTAGTAGTTTCTGTCTACTGATTTTCTGCATTCTGGAGCAGTCAGTGTAATTTTTTAACCCCAACCTGCCTTTGCAAACGACAACACATATACAACATGCTAGTGTCCTTCAAGGTAATTTTTCTCATCAAAAAGCACAGTTTCCTAGCTAAATTGTGGCTGGTCAATCTCAGGGCTCTGCAACCTTCCTTGCCCATCTGCATTTTGCTTGAATTGCTTTGGTGTTGCACATTTGCAGTCAACACATGGAAGAAATGCTAGATGCTTCTCTTACCGGGGTGTATGACAGAGTTGAAGACAGGGCTAAATTAGTATGTTGGTAACAGATATTGTGTTCCTGGGTAATAAGCTTTTAAAAGCAGAGATGAGAGGTATTTATGAATAAAACCACCAACAAATAGTTGACTTATTACATACCCAAGCATGAACAGGTAATTTACTCTCGCATTGGTATAAAGCTCAAACTGCTGTGTGACTCCCAAGATTTTGAAAATAAAATAAAAATGATAAATCAAGCTTACCAATAAGCATTCTCTTTAGATACAGCTACTGAAATAGGTAGTATTTTCTAAATATGGTCTGTATTCTGTGACCCTCTGCACTGTTTTCCCTAATGTATTACTATTTACTATGTTTCACTTCAAACATTGCAATCTCTTCCCAAAATACTGCTCTCATGCGAGTTGCACAAAAAGGATATGATAAAGAACCAAATTGCTCTTAATGAATTCACACACTGAAATGCAGTGGATTACTAAATATCTTGGAAATTTTGCTCCCACCTAAATGTTTTCTACCATTTCTTCCTAATCCTTGTTCAGCTTTATCCAAGTTACCTCTGTAGCTTGTAACACTTCAATGACTTGGTTTATTTCTTCCCATCAGTTCTGTCTGACCTTTAAACAGTCCTTGATTTGATTTCAGATATTCTACTTCATATCCAAAATATTCAATATTATGTATTATTTTAGTCCTGATAAGAATGACTTTGTACTCAAAAATTATATTTGAAAAATAGAAAATATATCTTAGTTTCATAAGATAAAATTTTCTTTATTTTTGAGTAGACTACATAACACTTTTATTACTTACTCATGGCCAAACCCACTCTGCTTTAAACAGTATGGATTTCCAGAAAACATAATTTGAGTGTAACATACTAATGTATGGGTCTCTCCTTCTTGGACAAGGACAAAATGATACAAAAACCTTAGATCTCTCAGAGAAATGAACTTTCACCATTAAGAATTTTTATCTACTATAAGCTGTTGTATCCCACCCCAATGCAGTCCCACCAGTTTTTTTACCAGCATTGTGCAGTCTACTCAACTCATCCAAATACTTTAACCCTGAGACTATTAGCCTGATAAAAATCACCCATTTCTGCCATGGCGGCAAAGCATATAAAATTTAAACAAAGGGGAAAATATAGAACAAAAAATAATTTAATGTAGAAAATATGTATTTCACGAGTAAATTCAAAACTTCAATTTCTTTCTCTCCTCCAATTCTTAAATAAGCCTGTATTCCTTTCCTGGAGAAAAGCAAAAATATAAGCACTTGCATCAACCTTGTGCCATGGCATTGATGCTAACAGTCAGCCTTTATCAAACTATATGTTATTAAAATAAAATGAAAATTTCAGTGTTAGTTTAACCCTTCTTTTTAGATACAGCTGGGGAAAAAAAGTTATGTGTCTATACCTATATATCTCTATATATTTTATCTTTTCATAGCTCTTAAGATTCAAACATTGTCAGGCACTGATTTGCGTTCTGGAAATAGCTATGAAGAACAGCATAACAAATCATTATAGTAGTAGATCTCAAACCCTATTTTAAAGGAATTCACGTTGGGGTGTGAATTTAATTTTTACCCTAGCATAACCACGAAATGTTTCAGTTTTTCACTATCTAAAATTAAATATATTTCAAATCTTCCTGCCTTCAAATACTTAGAGTCTTTCTTCATACAAAGAAACATTAACTATGCTACAACATTACCTTGTCGCACTGCTGACAAGATACACATGAAACAAATCAAAACACTGATCCTCAGTTTTGTGGGACTTTTTTTATATTGCTTTTATTGTGCTAGTCTCACTCTTCACTGCACGTTTTCTGTGCACAACTCCCAAGGAAGAGGGAGTTGATTGTGAGAACCCTGATAGTCATGTCTTTGTTTTGGGTTTTGGTATTTTGCTTTATTCATTTATTTATTTAACTTGTTTTAAGCCGGAGATTGTGTAGGGTTTTTTTCACTAATCTATAAACATTCACATTTTTTAGATAATTTTGACATTATATTCTAAAGGCTCGGATTTCTCAAACTATTATTTTATTTCTCAAACTATTTATTAAAGCTTTCTGACGTGGCAGGAAACTTTATGATAAGAATCTCAAATGAGTGACTCTCACAGTTGTGCTCCTTTGATGAGCAACTTAACTCCAGCTGAAATCAGAATGTCCTCTTTTAAATGGAATGCATAAACTCCTCCAAATTCAGACTGTGTGAACACCAGTGACTTTAACAAGCCCCAAAGCAGCTGGAGATTCCCTAGTATCTCTCCACAAGTTGGAATAATCACACAGAGCTCAATTTTAGAAGCTGTTTTGGTCATTAGACCTTGAGTTTAAGGTCTTCATAAGACCATCAGGAGCAGCTACAGGCAAACTGCATGACCCAGAAGTACATGTCAGAGGAATTATCTAAAGTATCAGTGAAGAAACACCATTGCACATCAGCCTCAAAAGCACATTATAGGGGTAGAAGTTTTACTTATATTTTGATCAAAGACTTGACCTGAATAAAATCATTATCTCTGTCCATCCTTCAAGCAGCAATAGCTCACAACAGCCGTTTTCCTCTTCTCATCAAAACGTAACAAAAGACACCCCTTACCCCATAGGCTTGTGTAGAGAACTACATCAATTACATAATAAGTTAATTCTTCGGTCAAATAATAATTATACATGGCTAATCTTTCTCTTGCATACTGTCAGCAACAATGATGAACATACCTAAATATGCAGTGAACAAAACATCACACACTCATGTCCTATTCTCCTTGTTTCTTTAATAAGTCTTCACTACTGTTGGAATTATTCCTACCAGTAATAGAGTAAACAATATATAAGTATTCTTATTTGTAGCATTAAAGCTGTTTTTTAGAAGCAGAAGACGTAGAGACCTTTCTTTGTTTAATGGAAGTTCACATTTTGCAGAACTCTGCAAAATATGGAGAAAGAACCTCAGGGAACTTAAGTTGTGTTAATGTGCAGTGAATCACTGCTGTAACTCATTTAAACTCTAATAAGTTGTGTATCAGTGAGGGAATGGAGTCCTAAATTCTCAGGAGATGTGAATGTTTTGCACTGGCCTTTCTCATATTTTGAGACATGGCATTATGCTTTGGGACAGGTCATAGCTGCCAAATACTCTGAGGCTCTATGCATTCATGTAGTATCTCAGCACCTTCTGCATAAAATCCATTGCACCAATAATTGCATGAAATGGGAAAAATACTGCTTACATTTTTAGAGACACAGTTTAGCAGTATGAAGCTATAGAAGGGGGATATAAATGGATCATTTAATATGAAAAAAATTTAGTTATTCACATGGGTTTGGGCAATTTTATTTTGATACTATAAAGGTAGTATAAGTCTTTTATTGGAACTATACTAAACAAATCCAGTATCTTCTTTCTTTTCTAAAACTAAGAGATTCACTGAATCATAACAAGAGCAAAAGAACTATCGAGTATTTGTATGTCTTCATGCTTGTGTCCATGTCATCAGCTATAAGGAGGTTTAAGTCCTTGAGTTTGCTGTGTTCTTACTGTATAAGGATAATACCTGAATTCAGATCACAGAACAGCCTCCGACATGATGTCTTTTTCATCCAAATGAAACAGTAAAAGAAAGGAGATATAAATTTCCTTTATCATCCTGTGATGGTAGCTTGCATTTCCTACAACACAGATGATTTCTGAATGCCTGCAAGTTTGTAAGTACCTGGGAATGCATTCATGGATATTATTCACATATTTCCACTGAAACTGTGTTAAATAAAGTAATGCCATATAGTCAATTCAATGTAAAGTACAGGATGAAAATGTAAGGTTTTGTGATTAGCAATTTTATTAAGCTTATTTTCAGAAATATGTTTCTTGGATTACAATATATGACCCTTATGCTTTGTTTTCCAAACTTATTCTAAGAAGTATGTTTCTTGAAACACTATGGCCCTGATGATTTTTGGTACTAAGTGGTTATTCCTCAAGATTTTGCCCATGAATAAATACCGAGAGCTTTGATTCATGGGTAGATATAGTCAGTATTTTTCTAGTTAAAAAGCATATTATTTAAAACAACAATGTATTTTTGATGACTTTGCAACTTTCTGTGGAGTACTTGGCCTCAAAAATCTCTCCTAGCACAGTTCTTCATTTGGGAATAGAACAAATAGTAGAACTTCCAGTTCAGTGACAGAGATGGGAATGAAGGAAGGAAAGGGAAGATTCTCACCTTAGTTAATTTAATTTTGGCGTCTAATCATTTGCATATACAGTTATCAACAACTTTAATGAGAACTGAGTATTTAGATTCCTGTTACAAGTTGGAAAATTTTAAACTGAAGTTCCCTTTTAATCATATTAACCCTGTTTGATACTTTGTCAAATGAGCTCAAGGTTCTTTAAATATCGGAATGCCGAGATATCAAGTACAGATATAAAGGAAACACATATGGCATGAAGTAGGAACTGGGCATATGGAAACCCTAATTATGCCCCAAGGGAAAAATCAACAGCTGGAGAAACAGAAATAGGATCAGTTCTGTTCTCTGCGAAATTTGGGTTCAGATCCAATTGGATAAAGTAAAGATTGTATCCGGACTCTTATTTCCTTTAAAAGGCTCCTAAAAAATGTATCAGTAGATAAAAATTGGTTACCTCATCTTTATTTCTATGAAGATGCAAAACTATTTTACTGTTTCAATCAGAATGTCTGGGTAGTCAAATGATAACTAAAACATCCAATTTTGGTGCCAGTGGATGACCGTGAGAAAGGCCCATAATGAACCAAAATAAACCCACAAATGTAGCCACTGCAAAAGAAAATGAAAGGTAGGGTTCTAATGACTATTCAAAATTTCAGAAACTTACATAATTGTTTCATCTACACATTTTCACAAATTTTTTTTAATATTTTTTAATTTTGTAAAGAACTAACTGTTTTAATAGTAAACTAAAAATATTTGAGACTATTTTTCAGACTTCTTGCACTAGAAAACTGTAGTAAATTTGCCATCAACCTGCAGAAGTGCTCAATTGTCAAGATCCTTATCAATATTTTTAATATTCCTCTCTTCTAATCTGTTATTTCTTCCAGTTGCTTCTCACAGCTTACAAAAAATGTATTTAATTTCTCATATCTATGTTATTGAGAGATTGTAAGTATTGTACATACCTGTATGGCTAACTCTATTTCTTATATTTAAAACATATGCTAGCAGCTTTAGGGAGTCAATTATTCTTCACTGTTTTTAAGTTTTTATATAGTTGAATTTTGATATCAAAGAGATGGACAGAGAAGAGCTCTCTGGAGTTCAACAAAGGCAAGTGCAAAGGGTCCTGCACCAGGGGAAAAGTAACCCCATGCCCCAGCACAGACTGGGTGCTGACCTGCTGGGGAATGGCTCTGTAGAGAAAGACCTGGAGGACAACAAGTTGTCCATGAGCCAGCAGTGCCCTTGTGGCCAAGAGGGCCAGTGGTACCTTTTTGAAACCCTGGAAGCTGAGAATTTCAGGCTTTCTGTGCTAACAGGCATTGACCCTCAGGCAAGCACTACATTTGACCTGAGGTTGTGAAACAGGCTTCCAAAATTGAGTGATAGCACTGAGATCATGGGTGAGTAGTTTGAATAGAAGTGTGTCACAGGGTGCAAAACTTAGGATTTAAGGCTTTAGTAAATAGTAATATATATAGAGCAAGATGGAGGATTTTGGGTGTTGGCTAAATTCTTCTTTCACCTTCTTTTTCATGGGTTTGGGTGGTGTTTTGTAATTGGGTCAGTTATTGGGTTAAAAGTAAAAATAATAGAGGTGTCATCTCGTTATTGGACAAATTATGCTTAAAAGATCATGGAAAGAGTAAGAGACAGAACCATTTTCTACCCTGTTGACTAGAGTTCACAACTCGTGAGGCTTATCTTTAGATAAGAATTAATAAACACTGAGTCCGAACATGAAAAATTGCATCTCCCATGCATTAATCCCAGCTCTAACAGGAGGAAAAGAAAATAAAAACATCACAGTACCCTGGGGTGCATTAGGAAGAACATTGCCAACAGGTTGAGGGAGGTGATCCTGTCCCTATAGTCAGCCTTACTGAAGCTCATCTGGCGTGCTGTGTCCAGTTCTGGGCTCCTCAGTACGAGAGAGACATGGAGCTCCTGAACAGGTCCAGAGGAGAGCTATGAACATGGCTAAGGGACTGGAGCATCTCTGTTACAAGGATAGGCTGAGGGAGCTGGGCTTGTTCAGCCTTGGGAAGACACAACTGCGAGGGGAGCTCATCAATGTCTGTCAGTGTCTGAAGGGAGGGTGGCAGGAGGAAGGAGCCAGGCTCTGCTCAGTGCTGCCAAGCAACAGAACAAGAGACAATGGGTGGAAACTGATGCACAGGAAGCTTCACCTGAATATGAAAAAGAAATTCTTTATTGTCCAGGTGTGCCTGCACTGGAACAGATTGCCCAGGAAAGTTTTGGAGTTTCCCTCACCAGAGATACTCCAGAATCATCTGGGCACAATCCTTTGCCATGTGCTCTAGAATGACCCTGCCTGAGGAGGGAGGTTGGACCAGATGACCCACTGTGATCCCTTCCAATTTGGCTCATTCTGTGATTTTGTGATTCTGTGATTCTGTGTCACAAGGTGTTATACTTACATAATTCGATAAAAATTCTCAATATCCATTTTCTGCAGTATTCCTTACGAGGCGCTAGCAAACCCATGTGTACCTAAACATAAACCCCAACTCTCTGATTTTCAGTTGTTTCATTTGATTATTAATTCCAATTACCAACAAAATACGCCAAAGAATGCATGTAGTTCAGGTAGCTCAGTGTGATGGATGCTACAGTGCCCATTGCAGGTTGAGCTCTGGGTGGTGTGAGCCAGAGGTCAGAGGCCGTGAACTGGCACCGATCTTTGCATTGTAAAGTTGCAAAATTGCAAATAGCGCGTGAATTTGTGGGACCAGCCTGCTGGCCAGGCACTCAGACACGCAGGAGCCAATTGCCACAGACTCTCAAGCACTGAGACTGTGAGGGTATAAAAGCACCCTGTTTCCTTTGTTAGGAGTCCCTGCTCAGAAACACCAGCTTGAGGTGTTACTCTGTTGCTGCATCCTGATAAAGTTACTGAAAGGAACCAAAGGCCTGAGACTCTGCTGTGGCAAACCCAGGAAAACCTGGTCTGACCACGTTAATGTGGTGAGGTAGGTAGTCAAGTGGGTCCCCTCAGTCACTGGAACAATCCAGAACTGCAGTCCCAGGAGTTAAAGCCTCGTGTGGTGGGACTGTGATTACCAGAGTGACTCCTGAATGGTCAAAGTTTTCCCTATCAAATATTTAAAAGACATAATAAGAAATATCTTAATTTGGTTTTTCTCAATTCTTCAATTATCCTTCTTAGAAAAAATTGACCTCCTGAAACTATTTTAAAGAAAAGTGAATGTTCCTTTATTTGTTTAATTTACAAAGTGCTCTTTCTTCCTTTGAATGGCTTGGATTCTTGTGCCTTGTTCTTACTTTTGAAAATATCCTGCTTCAGTATATGCATATGTTTGTTGTTTCACTTTACTGCAACACTCCTAGTAACTTTTCTATTTGAGTAAAAGTTTTTTGTAGTGACCATCTGAATTTTCTGCCTTTATGCTTTCAGCTTTTCTTGGTTTAATTTTTTTTTTTTTTTTTTTGCTTTCAAGGAGATGTTTCTTGTAGAGATATGAAAAAATGGTAGAAACAACTGACAGAATTATTACAGTATAATAATGATAACTTAAAAATAACGAGACAAAAGGAATGATATTATATATTCAGAGCAATTAAAAAAATCATTTCCTAGTAGCCAAATAGACAGTTTTTGTTTCTTCCTGTTTTTTGAAAAAATTAAAAATATAAATGTTGAAAAATAAAGTATTTTCTCTCTGATCCTTCTTCTTGCGAGATATACTGCAAGAAAAATTCTTTCCCAAACAAACATGCAGAAAACATGTTTACAGAATGTGTTATATCCGTTACATTTTTTTGGACCCTGACTTTTTTCTTTAAGTGTGAGGACCTTGGTAAGAATCCATCTCACATTGATTCCTAGGCTCTAGAATGTAAATCAAATAAAACTGATGCACTGTGGAAGGCCTGAGGCCTGATCAAATTAATAGCACAGCTGGATCTTTTACAAGTTCTGAGAAAACTGGATGACACATTGCATATGCACCAGATCTTGATTCCCCCCTGGTAGGGCATGAGCTAACTCTGCAGCTCTTCACTGGATGATATCCAAGTTCAGCAGTGTACTGAGGAGAGCCTAGTGGCACAGACAGAGGCAAGCATTTTTGGGTTGGAAAGCAAGGGAGAGTACAGCTAAGTTGAAAACCAAATTTAACTGATTACTAAAGTATGGTATCACAGGGAAGTGATAGCACTCCACTCTCAGCTTTCTCTGCTAAGAGCACACAAACGTATTTTCCAGTTCTCTTTTTTTAATGCTTTGTTAAAACAGTTAATGGTTATTTTGAATATTCAGAATAAGTCACTGCTGAAATATTTGAAGAAAAGGATGGCAGTTTGGGCCTTTAGCTTGACATATGCAGACTCTGTAAATCAGGTGATCATTCAGTCTTCTAGGATACAAAAAAATTGCATTAGGTAGCAATGTTAAAAATTCCATCATACAGGATAGAGGTTCAAGAACTCTCTACAGACTAGATGTTCTACAGGGACTTTTGCTCCTGACAAAGTGATTTTTTAATAAGTACTTCCTCTCTGAATTTCTGAATCCTATCTGATCTTTACTCATTGAAAATATGAAATTATCTCATAAAGTAGTATTAATCCCTTTTTTAGTTCTGGGGCTTTGTTGTTGTTTTTGTGTTGTTTTCCTTTTTTTTTCCCTGTTTTATATTTTATTAGAAATATTGGATCAAGTCTAGAGATTTTCAAACAGACATTTTCATAATTTTTTTCCATAAGAAGGTCAACTGTGTACATACTTTTCTATGTGAAAACATCTACTTGAAGTATGTCAGTGTGATACTGATTCCTAAATGTCGTAGATATATCAGAGATAAATACCACCACAAAATAATACAGTTTAAAAAAATTAACTGATTGAAGACAATATTGCCATCAATATACTAATTATTATTTAATATAAATTCAGCACACATCATGTCTGGAAAAGTAAATACTCAAATAATACTCATAATACTCAAATTAAGTACTCACATGCTTTCAACATCTCTCAATACAAGTCAGACAGGGGAGAAATAAAAGAGGGGGATTTTTTTACTTCTGATTTCTTTCCACTAAATAAAATAAATATTCTACATTGCTGCTTGTTTTGATTCTTGTATTGAATTTTTGAAGATACTTACACCCTTCCAATTTTCCTGGACATCAAGGAAGAAACAACTGGACTGGCAACTGGCTGTATTATAAACACAATGCTCTTAGAATAAAGTTAATTTAACAGAAAACTAGCAATCTCATCTCTGTCAGTGTCAGTACAATATTAATGGGTGCTGTGATGTTTCTGAGGCAAGTATTGACTTTTTTTAAAATCCAGGGAACCTAGAGATAATAATCAGTGTCTAAAACTTGTAACACAGAATATACTTAAAACAGAATAATAAATAATCCTAAAAAGAGAGCAATACAAGCAAAGCCTTCAGCTTTTCAGAATCTTTGAAAGTTTCTAACTACCCCTGGAAACTCAATAGACCCTTTTATGCACTCTCAGGCTCCCACTGTTCTTTTTCTTAAAGTCTCTTGTTTAATATTCCTTTCTACTTTCCTTCCTTATAGCCAGAGAGTTCATCTTTGCCTACATTTCTGAACACCTGAAACAAATCTGACTTGTGAAATAAAACTGAGGACTAATTAGACTATATCCATATGATCAGACTTTACTACAGAGGTTATTACTGAGACAAAAAACTTGATCAGGATGAGCCTCGGGGTGAAATATCTATTATATTATATGGGATAAAGTCTGTAGCATCACTTAATAGTTCCCTTGCCTTTTCTCTGTCTTAGCTACATTTAGATATTTTGATACATTTAGGTATGTAGGAACATCTAGGAATGTCTAGGAATTTCTGTAAAAGAGCTAAGTTTATTATAGCTTAACATCTTCAACTTAAATTAAGGTTCCAGAAGAAAAATCTAAGAGAAAGAAAGGAAGTTTCAATGTGTCAAAATATAACTCAGTCCTGGAAGTTGTTTCAGAGGGTAGTGAATGTTATATTTCATTGGCAATAAAAGGTAATCAAGCCTGTTAAATTGTGGATTGGCACTACGTTTGCATTGTAAAGTGTGTGTTGGTGATTTTGATGTACAAAATCAGATAGATCAGATGAAATTAAATGAATGATATATTTATCTAATATCCATCAAATTGCTAATTTAAATTAGAAGATACATCTATCACCTGTATTTTTTCATTTAATACTCACTTCCAGTAGAACTTTTATTCAAGTTACTAGTTAGTTACTGAGGGACAATCTCAATAGACTTAATCAAGGTATATGATTTACACTCATATTTAAATTCGAATGACGTAACATTCTGAAAGATACTGATTTCATTTTCTCAAAAATAAGGATATATAGTTCAAGCACCATTTGAAACTCTTTACAGTATTATAATATGTAAGACAGTGCCATGAGGCTATCAGATACTAAAGACTTTTAGGGGACCCACTGTTCTCAGCAGCTGGAGGACTGGTAATGTGCCCTTGTTACTGATGCCCCTCTCAAAAGACATGAGCAAGCTATCAGTAATCCATCTTAAAGTGACTGAATTAGGCCTACAGTATGTGCATCTTTTTATTATTAAAGAAATGAGAATAGTACTTTTGAAAATCAAAAGAGTAGATTTCTCTTCTTGATTTAAATACCATATTTAAGTGCCAAAATATTTTTTCCTTTTGTAAATACTAAGAGACACATATCTAACAAAACAGGAGGATGACAGTTGCTGTTTTTATGAAGATTTAAAGAAAGTATTCTAATCGGCCTTGCTGTATCTAATAAAATATTTCTTTTTCATCCTTAATCATGCTTAGTCTACTTACAACTAAGTCAGCTCTGCATCTGATATACAGATGTTCAGTGTACACTGCTCACATTGTAAATTTTGCATGATTATTCTCGTGTAAGTAGTTTTAGTTGGAATAATGAACTCTGAAGATGGTCTTGTTTGAAAGACTTGGATGTCTTTCTGTTCATTTTTCTTAATGTGTTTATATATGATTTATGTATAAAGAAAATTTTGTTATTTAAAGGATCAGGATAAACACATAGAAAATTTAAAAAGCTTTACAAACCTCACAGAGACTGCATGAGAACTGACTATGGTAAAGGTGAAATCACTGATTTTGCATAAGATCAGCAGATTGTTCTAGCAAAACTCACTACTGTGCAAGCAGCCCTATCAAGAAGGGCACATGAAAGGTTGGTAGAAAATCTGTACAGAATTTAGATTAGCTACTTTAGTGTACTAATATAAGTTTTAATATCTTCCTTAATAATAAAATTCATTTATATCCCAGACGTCAGGTTATTGGTCTCTTGGCCCCTTCGAGGAAGTAATTGAGCACCTGTATGGGGACAATGTGAATTGAGGAGTTCTGATTAGTTTTCTCTAGTTATAAATTATTTATCACCTCATTCCATTTTCCTCTTACACCTATTGGGACGTTTGCACAGTCTTGTTGCATAATAAGAAAGTGAACATCAGGAATCTATTTGCTATGGTTCACCCTCATGAGCCATTTAGCATTTTGTAATTCCACAGAAAAGCTATCAGATCAGCAGAAATGAAGTGAGAGCTTTATAGATGTTTTCTGTTATATGATTTCTTTTTTAAAAAGGTAATGACTGGCATATTTAAAAATGACTGAATTGTCTAGCAAATCTTAACCTGTGATATACAGGACATACACTGCTAAAAGAGCAAATATCTGTCCTACTTCCAAAATACATACTTCATAAAATACATACAAAATGTTTATATTTATTCATGCTGAGAACAAACACTGTGTTTTAACGTAGCTTAATACATTTAAAGTGCCCTTCTGTATTTTCCATTTTGGAAAATGGCTTTCTTCGAGTGGACTGTTAGAAAACAGTAATCTTTAAACTCATGTGATTTTTCACTCCCACTTCCTCCGTACACCTTTTATTTTAAAGGAATAGACCACAGTTTCTTTCCTACCATCTGCAAATGAGACAAGATGGTGATGTAAAATACGTGAGTAAACATTTAGTCCTATGAATAGAAGATAGCCTTTTGTACTCATTGACTCCAGTCCATCAGTTTGGACTTGGAACCATAGATTAGTGCCTTCTCAGACTTACTTGTCACATAAAATCCAATAACATAAAATTTGCATATGAGAGGTCATACAAAAACCAAAACATCCATAATCAAGAACTTGTTAGTTGGAAAGGACTCAGTGGCTGTAACACTTGTTCGTAGCATGGCTTTGACCTGCCACTCTGCTATAATTAAAGGCCAATACAACAACATATAGTTTACTAAAAGACTGAGTAAATTTATGAAGAGATCATAGGCTGAATACTGTGTACGCTTCCAAGGGTTCATGTTGCAGAAGGGTGTAATTAAATATGACCAGAGGAAAGAAGTGGTAAAGAAATATCAACAATTTTGAGGCCTACTTCTGAGAAGAGGCTAATCTGGCCATTCAAGCTCCAAGTTCTGCAGCAGCTTTCCAAGGTGGGAAAGACACCAAATTTCCTGTAACTGCAAGTTACAAGGTGTGGGATGAATGCCTATGATAGCAGACAGCTTGATCCAGAAGCCTTCTTAGCCCAACCTTCCTATGTCCCTTTAGGATTATTCCTATGAATTGCCATTGTTCCATGCCGTGATTACTGAATATGCCCAAATTCCTCACATGATTCCTGTCTGCTGGATTCAACCCCTCCTTGTATTACTTGGAGAAGATGACTGGGTTCCCCCAAAGCCCAGACTTGTTTGAGACCTAAGAAAGGCAGTTTACCTTCATCTTGTGTCATGTGAGTTTCAGTCTAGTACTATTTAGAAAAAAAACTCTGTCATTCTGCAAGCTGTGAAGTCAGTTGGAAAATTTACAAGACCTTAATTATTAGGTCAGGCTGTTGGCACAGTCTCACATAGTTATTATTACTCTATTTTAAGGGTGGCAGGAACTCCTCATAGATTGAAGTTTCAGCTAAAACGAGTATATGGATGACAGTATGTTCCTCACCTCCTGAAAAGACAATGCCTCCCCGAGGCCCCACCACACACCTTTTTATGAGTCTTTATAACAGTATTTGTAGGAGGCAGTATAGCACCTGTTGATATCCATTTGGCTTATTATAACTAATTTGAATAATTTGATGCTTTGAACAAAACTTTCTTCCCCTGTATTGTCAATAATACGGTATATATGCAGGGAAAATAATAAATTTCTTGTTAAGAAATTTACCAAATCCAGTTTTATGGACAAAGACTGGGTGGAAAGCACTGGTGATGTGTGATGAATTCAGTAACTGATCACTAGAAAAAAAGGAAACAAATTGAATAATTCTACACCTAATTTAATATGTCAGAACATATTAGTCATATAGGGTCAATGCCACCCTCAGACTAATAAATTTATTTTCAACTGGCATAATAGGGATTGTGATAAAATGTCTGAAGGCAAAATTAAACCTCTAATTTGGATATTTCCTGAACCTGGGTAGCTGTTTGACTGTCCTATTCTTCTCATTATTCTATGGGAAAATAATTATTTTTGGTGGATTGTATAAGGAACCATCTCATTTGTTTTGCAGAAAGAACAGACACACAATTTGCAACATTAAAAGGCAGCTCTTCAGAGGGAAAATGGCAGGTCAAATCTTCACTTAATGCACTACAATACAGCCAGGTAGATAAAACCTGACACAATATTTTTCAGTACTCCTGTGTTTCATTACACCAAATTCAGGTTTATGATCTAATAAAATTCCAGGCAGGAACTGTAAATTCTGAAAGAAAAGGAGATTCAGGTAATTTCTAAAGAACAAGCCAGGAAATGCTTGGTTTTAAGAAATTGCTGAATACTATTACTACATCCAAAAAAAGTCAATGTGTGTCCACTTTATAGATTGGGTTCACAAAATCCATCTGAAAAGAAGAATGTTTAGTAGTAGAGGTATTTAATTAAGAAATATTATATTCACTGTGAGATGAAGATACTTGAAGACTGATGAAATAAAGCTATTATCTATATATTTATATTTATGGTTTACTCAAAGGGCTTAGGTAATGCTAGTCCTTATTCTGACACTAAAAATGAGCTTAGCATTTGCACTGAATTGAAAGATAATTGAGAAATGCTGTTGAAAGATATATTCCACAAGCTTTTTTTCTGGTGAGGATTTTGTGGAGGCTGTTTGTTGTAGGGTTTTTTTTCCCTTTTTTTTTGATGTGACTAAAATTTAGATTATGAAGCTATTTTGAAAATAAAAGGGATTGTTTAAATTGTATGAATTAATTGACTCTTAAGCAATATAATTAGATACAATATTCTGCTCAGGTTTTTTTTTTTTTGTCACAGATGGTAACTGACCCCCATCATTACACCAGAAAAACCACCTCATTTTTTTTTGTGTGTTTTGTTTTTAAACTAACCAGCCAAGAAAGAAAATGCATCTGCTATTCTTTCTGATCCAACTTTTCTTCCAATACTGGACTAGTTTCTTACTGCTACTGGACACCATGCCAAACTGTCTGCAGCACCTTGAGAAAAAAAAAAGCTGTTGTTCTTAGGAAAACCCAAAACCTCTCATAAAAAAAGATGGACACATAATTATTTCTGTTCTAGAATGAAATGCATTGTCATGAATTGTGCTAACAAGCATGAACTGAGCTATAACTATGGCTCACAAGGTATGGCACTGAGGTATATGATTGCCACTGAGATAACCTTCCAGTCCTGTGCAGGCGAGGTGCTTCTAATATCTGCAATCAGATCAGGACCAATTATGAACCTTTGTGTTCTTTCCATTCAAAGGAAACAAAGGTGAACAAAAGTACTTTTCCAGTTATTGTCAACATTTTAATTTCTTGTTTCCCAGTTTTAAAGAAAAACTTGTTGCTATTTTCCACACAATTTGGATTTGTTTCTTTGTTCTGTTTGTTGTTTTTTTCACTCTAACACTTCAGTTCAACCATTAAACTGATAAATGAAAAATTTTAATCCACTCCCTTCAGCCACTGCATCCTGAAATTAGAGTGAACCTGAGTCATCCAATGGTGAGGACAATATTGGCAGAGAACTATACAGTACAGTAATTTCATTTGTTAAATCATTCTATAATATATTGGGTGGACTCAATGATCTAAGAGATCTTTTCCAACATAAATAAATCTCTGATTCTCTGATTCTGTAATATGAATTTGCTGCTACTTTTTAAAGCTGTATGTCCATAAAGTATGTTAGTAGATTAATGGTTCACATACAGTTCCAACTCTAGGTAAAGAAGTCAAGAATCTAGTTCTAAAACTCTAATTTCTTATGTGGGTTTTGTTTCGTTTATTTTTACTTATTTTCCCCCTATTCTTCTAGTCTGACATATTTCAGATAAAAAGTGTAGGCTAAATTAAATTTCTTTCATTGGTTTTCTTTGTGCAGACTATAATTATGCGGACCACCATAAGAAATATTTTTTCCCAAAGGTTTGCCCTGAGAATTACTTCTAGTGTTATGGCTATTACTCTGAGTAACAAACAGTTTTTGTAGAAGGAGAATTCTTGAATTCAAATTACCTATTTGTCAGACTGTGCTATAAAAAAGCTTGAAAAGAATTTTTTATAAAAGCATTTCACTCTTCATAAAAAACATATTAAGCAAAAATTAGAAATCTGATATGTCTCTATGCCCTCAGAGAGCAGATGAATGGGATCACTAGAGAAATATTAGACACTTTACTAGTATCATATTTTAATTAACATTGATTAAAACAACACTTTATATAAACCAAAACATTACTGCCCTCACAGGATATAGTAAAAAATAATTTTAAAATAAATTGTTGCATTACAATAGCTATGAAAAATAAAAAGAGTTTATCATAGAATTGGGCAATGTTAACAAATTCACTTTATCTTCTCACTTGTGATTTCTCCTTGCTCTGTTCTTCCTGATCCATTTGTTTTTTTTCTGTGACTTCTTATCTTAAGTAGGGTAAATTTGGGGATTATATTACAACTTGACCCAAAAGATTTCAGTATAAATCTGGGTTTGTTCTCTCCTTTAGGTCTGTGCAATGAGTTTGTATTGAAGTAGTAGTGAGTGAGGAAAAAGCTGTGGTTAAGAATGGTTGCTTAAATAATAATTTGATGTGTAATTTTCTTTCTCTCTTTAGATAAAATTATTTTGTTTTCAAAGAAAATATTCATAACATTTGTTCTATTTAAACAACTGTTGAAATTAAGAGTTAAAGAATGGTAGTGAAAACATGAACATTGAAATATTTCAACTTTTGATTTTGAAATAATGTATCATTTTAAATTTTTCCAAAATTAAATTATCAATATAATTATTTAAAAATAAACAAAAAAATGGACAAAAAGATTTAAGTGCTAATGAAAAAAGAGTGTTTTCAGGTAAAATTCTGTTTAGAAGAGTGATCCAGAAATTCTAAGGAATTCTAAGGAATCTACATTTGTGTTTTAGTTCACAGCACAAGTGTAGTTTCAAAGCAACTTTCCTTAGCACCCCAATGTTAAGGAGTATGCTCTGCTTAACATTATATTAGAGATCTCACGGTCTTCACACTGATTTCCTTCCAATGACCCTAAACCAGAAGACAAACACTAGGAATGTACCTGATGTACCACAAAACCTAATAAGCCTTTGAACCACAGAAACACTGGAAAGCAAGCACCCACAAATAGTGTAAATATTGTGTACCCAGCACCCTAAAGATGCATCTCCTAATGCTACACTTTTGCAGACACCAGCTTTGAGGTCTTGTCTTAAGAAGATGAAACAGAAAGAGATTACATGCAAGTGATATCTAAACAAAGGTTAGAGAGGAATTCTACCCAGAGGCTGATGCTTTCTCCATCCCCCAAAAAATATTGGGCATTCATGGAAATGGTAAATTCTGGAGAAAAAAAAAAAAAAGGAAGAAAAACAACACAACACTTTCTTTTAGAATAAACATTCCTCAAAAAGAGCAAATAAAAATGATCCTTGAGAAGAGAACCAGTGGAATATGCCCAAATTCAACATACGTGGCATAGGTAGCATGGATCTTGGAATAGCCACTTTTTTTTGACTGAAATTTGCAATCTATTTGAACAAAAATCAGTAGTCACTCAAAATATGCAGAAAATGCTATAATGTGAGCAATTAAAAATCCAAAACACCTTAAGGTGTGTTGCTCTTAGAGAAACAACTGAGAACTGATTTTGTTACACTGTGTAAGCAGCTACACAGGAAGAAAATACATACCATTACAGAGCTGTGTAATCTGGAGGGGGAAGGCATGCTAAATATTATGTATTGAAGCCAAACTTAACTATATTCAGATAAGAAATAAAGCATACAGGTTTAACAGTATGTCTAATTAACTACTGGAACAAATAATTAGAAGTGTGGAAGATTTTCTGTCTCCTTGTATCTATAAAGTACAACTTTTAAATGCTCCACTGTGTTGTCTTTTGGGATGACTGATGAAAGATGCCTCTTTCCTGTACTTTGTCAAAACTGTGAACTATTTTGTCTCATTTCAGTATAAATAGATCACGTATGATGTGTGAAACTTGGTGAACAAATTCAGTACATTCTTAGGCAATACTTTTCAATTTTGATCTTGCCTGTGTATGTCTAGTTTTACCCTCAGCAGGAGTTTTTCTAAAAGTTATTTAAAAATAAATATTTCTGTACAGTTTTTTGAGAGATATATAACTATGGAACTAAGAAAAAAGGAGTAGCAGAAACACAGTTTAAGCCTTAAGATTTATTGGCTTGTGCGGACGAAAACTCTTGAGCTCTACATTGATGAAGTGGGAAGATTAAACATATGTTTTACTTGCTACCATATTTATTTGCATATGCTGCCTTCTAGATGATCATATGGTCCTTTTACCTTTTGGCAAGATGACATATTCCAAAGAAATACTACAATGTGATCAAAGTTCGTAAAATGTAACTATCCCATATTACGCTTTCTTCATCTGTTTATTGTATAGAACTGCAAAAATGGTTCACAGATAGTTAAATGCATTGCAATTAGTTTTCCAGTGACGTCAGTTCAGGCATGCTCATATGGATTCTATAGTATGTCAAGCCCCAGATTTACAAAAGAAATGGGATCCTTTGAAACAATACTTTTGTTCCAGAATATAGACTAACCAGTATCTTTAGGCCTGTGCCTTTAGTAAGATAATCACTTTCCAAGCCTTCTGGCTTTAACAAAGAGATTGGGAATGGTCAACTAGGACCCAAGACAACTGGAAGAAACCAACTAACTCTTGTGCTGTCAGCTTTGGCAAGGAAAGAAGGGAACTAACTCAGTCTGGCATTAGCAGAAGACATGTTCCCTGGTTAGCCATGCATTTAAATATAACAATAGCTCTTTTAATTAATTGCACTATGTTCTCGGCAATGTGTTCAATTCACACAAGACACTGAGTATTACATTTGCCAAGTAAAATGAACAATTCATATTTTCATGTTTCAGTTTGATTTGCTTTTGTATAAAGGAGAAAATTAAAATAGCCTCTCTGAGAAAACCCTGTGTCTCTTTTCTATTATTATATCTTCCTGTAAAAGGGCAACTGCACTGGATCATAAAACACAATCCCACACATAAGCAAAAGAAATATATGGCTCATTTTTTATATAGATTGGTTTGTCAGTAGATCAAAACCGTAACATAATGACTGCAGTAGCCCAGATCAAGGCCTCATTTAGCCCACAACTCTGTCTGTTAGGTAACTATTGATGTTCTCTTGTTCCAGAAGAGACTGTGAAAAGCTAGTGCCATTTACTTGTTCTTGGCACTCAGAAAATAACAGAAATCTGTCCTTCTGCTCCCTGCTATCTCTATTGTAACATTAAGAGCATGGGTCTTTGTTTAGTGTTGTGGGTTTCCTCCTTTTATGACAGTTGTCCCATGTTATTAATTTTATCAATCTTCTGTCAGTCTTTTTGTTACCTTTTTTTTAGGCTTTTAACAATGATCACATTTACACAGATACTTTCTATTTTATTTTCTATTCTGCTCCTAATAAACTGTAAAATTTGGGGCTTCTTTTTTTTTTTTTTTTCCCTTTTGAGACAACCCTCTCACTTTACACAGTATCATAACACCAAGATTTCACTTCTGAAAAGTCTGTTCAGAGTTCATCAAATTAGGTAAAAGAAAGAATATGAGTTGGTATGGTTGGGAGTTTGAGGTGAAATAATCAATCAAGCTAATTACAGATTATTCACTAAGATTCCTGCACACAGTCAATGGAGAAAGTCTATTTCAGGGATGATTCATACCAGAAGCCTGAATAGGCTGCCTTATTTTCCCTAGCAATATGATTGCTTAAGACACAAATCTGGCTTAATAATGGGGCTGCCTAAGGCTGTCTCATTTTTAAGGAACAATAATTTACAAAACATGTTTTGTTGAGAGAATCCTATGGAATGAACAAGCACCAAAGCCTCAGCCATATACTTAACTTCTTTTGAACACTTTGTCTAGATATTGTTACTAATATGCAGATGTAGTTCTACTGGTTATGAAGGGCAGGAAGCTTTCCCATTCACACTGCTGCCTGAGGAATGGAGTGTTCAGGTGACACCATGCAGCTCTGCAGAGGGCTTTTGAGCCCCCATCATGGCTGGATTGAGCCCACTCTGAACCACAGTGTCAATTTGTTACTTTCATCATGTAGAGTGGTGTGTCAATAATGAGTTGTGTCAAGCATCTTCATAGTTGAGAAAAGGGACATTCTGAAACCTAATACTTCTTATTCTCAGGTTCTTCTATGAAAATAAGCTGTCTCAGCTAAGTGGGAAACAAAACATAAAGCAGCTCTGGTAGTGTTCATTTTCTGGAAGGTTTAAAATCTATCTAGCTTCTACTGTCAATAAAAATATGAATCAATATGTTGATGTAGCTGGGCACAAGGCAAAAATCTTGATGCTGTATCACATTTGAAAATTCATAAAGCTACCTTGTTGCTTATGGATGCAGCTAGTGACCTAGTGACCTCTCTGGTTTCTTGTGTGATATTTTTGTTTCATTTTAGTTTTTAGAATTATTCAAATTACTATGCCTAAAAAAAAAAAAAGGAAGAAATCTGAAATAAAAGCAATCTTCACTGGAAGATGTTGGTTTAAAAATAAAAATGGCAATGAACAGCCAGAGCTCTATCACTGGAGTAGTAGAAAATAATGCAAAATTTCATGTGACCTGTTTTAGCAACCAGACTATGCATTTAAATGCATCAGACCAGAACAGACAACGATAAATGAACATAACAGTACCTATACATACTAATTTCCAAAAGAACAGTACAACAAATAATGGCCTTAGTGACAATAATATTATATAGATTTTGCTTAGGGAAAGAAAATCTTAGCTGTACCTTGAACAACATTTGTTTCAGTTCTATTTAGGTGATCACAGTAGCATTATGCCACAAATAGAGTGAGCTCTGACTGTCTCCTAACCACTGCATTCTATGATAAAATAACACAATTTTGATAATAATTAGAAGTGATAATTTTATTCTTCTCTTCATGACTGCCACAAATTTGGTTTATATGTGCCTTTTTCTTCTGGAAACATTTTTATCAATAACAAATTTCTCAGATTCTCATGGAAGATAAAAATATGCAGAGACTACTTAAAAAAATAATTTTCCTAAGGTCAACTACAGTTAGAAATGAATGTGCATTCTGTTTCTGATTCTTCTCTCTGTAATAATTCAGAGTAAATTATAATGTGTTATGCTGTAAGTCCATAACCTTAGAAAATAAGAGCCCAGTTGGTGCTTGACTTACAAGAACAAAACAAGCTTACAGAGCACAGGTCTGTGTTGTTTGGCAAGTAGTCAATAAAACTGTACCTTATGAATTTCTTTCCTAAAGGTTCTAATCAAAACAATTTATTTCAGGCATGTAAACTCTGCTGTTCAGACTTCAGCTACTGTCAGTGTACGATATCAGCATCTGCAGGAGCTTCAACCACGTTAAACTGAGTCCCAGAGCTCCCCCATCTGTCTCAGTAACAGACAGATTTCCTGCTAGATCAATGTAGTGTGTCAGTTATGGTAAAAGAGACGTGGCTTTTTTCCAGCTCTTACTAGCTTTTACAATAAGTACTTGAATAACTGAAATCCTCCCCATTCCAAGGACTATATTTCAGTTATACAAAAGAAAATAATTAAAAGCATGAGGAAGAATGCAAATAAAAAGCCCAACTGCACATAATGGAGTTGGACAGAAAATTGTAGGCAAATATTTAGCAAATTAGAAATCCTTAAAGTGAATATATGCAGTCGTAGGGAATTGTTTTTCACTGTTAATTTGTTCCTGGTATGTCTCTGAACTTTGTTTACTTAGGGCTGAAACAGAGTATATAAACATGTATAGGCTGGCTATTTTTCTTGAACTTTATGGTAATTTTATTTTAGAACATTAACTGAATAGTTTTTTCATGCTAGAGATGGCATATATTATAAATTTACTGATCTCTGAAGTTACATTTTCAAGCACTTTTCTTGATAAAACCAGCAAGCAGATTCCAGTGTCAGCAACCTTTTTTTCTTAAAACAAAAGAAAGTATATATCCTGTTTTTCTGAAGACCCCCTAAGGGAAACATACTCAAAGAAGATGAAGCCTCCTATTTTAGATTCTTGTTGTGCAAAACACAGTGGGTTTCTACCTGCCCTGTCATGCTGTCAAGCTTCAGAGGATGATATCACTTCTCTAAATGAGTTCAGTTCTGATTTCTCCCAGATTAACAGCAATATCTTTCAGGTGAGATAACTTTTATTGGCGATTAAAGGGAAAAACAAACAAAGTAAAACACCAAGTACATATGGAGGAACATCTAATGTACGACTTTTGATGTCACCAACTGTGTCAGCCTAGCTCCTAATTCATGGCTCTGTTCTTCCAACAGAGCTTGCTTCACTCTTAAAGGGGTAGTCAAAAAAATAAAATAGCCTCATTCCTCTTTCATATTGACTGACCTTTTCTACTTAATCTCCTGCCAAGGAATAAACAAGAACCTTATTATTGCTGGACACCAACTGTTGTCAGAGGAACATGGTAGCTTGTAGTAAAGGTTTTTAAATAGTTAAGCAGTTATGTGGTGGACCTAAAAATAACACTACTAACCAAACTATTCAATTATTTGATGTTTTTTGCTTTGTTAGGGACATAGCAATCATGAGTTGTTATAAACGTTCAAGCGTTTGTGGATTTCAAGAATAGGAATATATTTTATAATATCTTTTATAGGAATGTCATACTAATGAGGCAAGTACTCATGTCTGGTCTTCTAAAGTAGTCACTAAGATCAGAGGTTACCTGTGTACTGGCAAATCCTGTTTTCTTCAATTAAATTCATTCCATTCTTTCAGAACAGACAAATTGATGTATGATATTGATCCATTGTTCTTTGGTTCTTGCAGCGCCCGTCTTTGGTCATCACTATCCAGCTGTGCACCCTGTGTCAGAACCAACAAGGGCTGATGCTGTCCATGTCACCAGGAACTGGTCAGAAAGCAAGTATGTATTTACCTTCCCACTTTATCTCTTCTAACTGTATTTTTATCCTCATTTGAATTTTTTTCTGGACTCTGTGTTCTTCACCAAGGAGAGTAGGAAAGTTGTTGTAGAACTCCTACAGTGTTAATTAAGGAAAGGTATATGTAATTATTTAAAACTTTTATCGAAAATATGTTTTATTAATTTTCCTATGTGAATGAAATCAGATTTTTTTTCAAACAAATATGCAGTTGACTATTGAGGGAATAATTGTGTGTTTTTACAATTAGAGGTACTTTGAAACTGTTCAAAAATGTTAGTGCAGTTAACATGGATCAGTTTAACATCCACATTACCTCATGAGTAGCCCTTAGAAAGGCTACCATTTTATTTCTGACTTATGAAACAATTTCAGTACACTTTAAATCTGTGCTAAAGACGCAATTTCCAGTATGACTTCACTGAAAAAGCTACCTATGCTTATATGGTTTTTTTTACTGTTCTTTTTACATTAATAAATGTAAAAATCTCTGCCTAAAATTGTTTCAGCAAGTCACATCATTATACTTCAGCTTCTTTCCAGACTCTTCTTTCAGAAGGTGCTCTTTGGTTCATACAATGGAAGGGATCATGATATGTTAAGCTCAGGTTTGATGATGAGATGTCCGTTATTTCAATTGCATTAAGAAGAAAATAGACAAGTAAAAATATTGGTAGGAATGTTATGCAATAAACGAAGTTGTCCCTCTACATTCAGGTACAATTGAGATGAATATTGCTATGCCACAAAATCATAACATCATAGCATAAGTTAGGAAGAAACTCTGGAGGCCATTTAGTGCAAACCCCTGTTCAAAACAAGTCCAGCTGGATCACGTCTAAGCAGTCCTAGAGATTACCATTTTAAGTGATAAGGGAATAAGAAATACCTCAGTCTGTGCCAGAGATACAAATTCTAGATCAATGTATGCCTGCATAAGCCAAAATCCCCAATATTCTATTCTTTTTTAACAGAAGGAAGAAGATAAAATTTATGCCAAATTTAGAAATATATGTTATTTGGCAAATTTTATGGAAAAATACAAAGTAGTTTTTTATTGTTGTTTAATTTATTGAAAAAAATTGATTTATCTTTCACACGCTTAAAAAAAGCAAGTAATAAAGTGAGAAAAACCCCAAAAACATGTTGGATCACACTACACCAAGACAGTTAATGGTGAAAAGCACTCATTTGTAGTGGTGGGGAAGGGCTGGAGTAAGAAAGAGAGTTTTCCTAGACCTTCATGAGAAATATGCTCACTTTACCATACCAAAATGTAGTTATTATGTTAATGCTGGAATAGTTGCAGAAAACAAAAGAATCTGATCTGGGATTTGGAAAGGTTATTTCCACCCCAGCACCTAGCTGAAACAAGTTTAAAGGACAAAACCAACTGAAATTGAGGACATGGCACCTGTACTAAATGCATCTCAGGAAGTTTATTTTAGACTAGCTCTAGTCAAATCTTATTTATTAGCAATACAGGCTCACTGGGTGCTTCCTTGGAAGTGCAGCTGAATTTTATTTGAAGGGAATTCATCTTGTGTGCTCTCAAATTCTCTGCAGTGCAAACAGAGTGGTAGCAAATGGGAACAACTTTTGCTTTAAAAAATCATTCCTCTTATTTCTAAAACTCTGATAATAGGAGGATCAAAAGAATCAGAATTACACATATGGCTTCTTATATGGAGAATTAGGAACCTATTTTTTTTCCAGGTCCAGGAGGGCAACCTTAGAAAACCATTTAAATCATAAAATATGTATTTCCTCTTCTGTTGGCACCTAAACTTATTTATCTGGTTTGGAGTGCTAGCCAGTGCTGTACAGGTCTCAGCAGAGTCCTTATCCCAGTACTCATCCACCTTCTCAATCCAAAATCTCGGTATGATCTGATTCCACCACTGATGTGACTTCCACATTAGAAACTGACACCGTGACTCATTCAAAATTACTCGAGTGGCATTTAATTAAACAATCAGGACATTAAAACTGAGAAGATCCTTAAACTTGCAATCCTTTCTCACAGATAATTTAGGATGGAAGTTGTTTATCAAAGTTTTTACTGGATTTAATTAATTTATTACATCTCTTTTAAAAGGAGAGAATAGATGCAGCCTTTCTGTTGTGGTTGGGGCTGTTGTTTGACTATGTTGTGTTTTCTATAAAATCAAATTATTTTTAATATAGTCAATGAATCTGTTGTATTTAATATTAGATTATAGCTCTCAAATTTTGCAAAAATATTTCTGACATTAAGAGCACTATTATGATACCTGTGCCAAAGATGTTTGCACTGATTGTGTGATGCAAAATACAGGAATAAGTTTAGGAGTAATACCTTTGTCCCTCTGAGTGAGCATCTAAATCAGAAAATTATATAGAAAAGTTGCTATTATTCTTCTGCAAGGTGGGATACCATTAATAAGAGAGAAACAAATACACACTCATGCTCTCAAAAAGAAACAAAAAAACAAACCAGCCCACAACCTTAATCAAATCCAGTGATTCTTCCTGAAGTTTTAGTGGACATAAAATATTTCTTTTAAAACAGGAGCACATAGCTACTTTTCCTGTCTCATAACTGGCCACTCAATACTTTTCAATTACTTGAGAGAGGTCAATAAAGACCATCTTGTGTCCTGTATTTAAACAGTAAGTGAAACTTTCTCTGCTTAAAAACAAAAAACAAACAAACAAACAAACAAACAAACAAACAAACAAACAAACAACAAAAAAAAAAAACCAAGCAAATATAGTTATCTATCATGGCTAAAAGATGGACACTGGTACAGGGAAAATACCTGCTTTTCCCCACTGTATTTTTCTTCAGTAGTTTATTGATTCTCTTACCTTTCTTGTTGCTTTGCCTCCTGTTCTGAGATATCTGATTTCTTTTATCCCTATTTAGGAGAACTGGACAGAATTATGGACTGTAGATCTAGAGGAAATATAATAGTGGCTGGCATATTGATGCTCATCATTACAATCTATAAATCCTTTTATTAAATCAAATTTACTTTTCATTCTTCAGTATGAAATTTAGCAAGTCTAACAAACAAACAAACAAACAATACATATCTCCCTCAATCTTTTTCTATTCTTCTTATTTCTATTGATAAAAACAACATAAATCACATTATTGCCACATTTTTACCCCAGAAATTTCATTGTAGTGGAACGTTATGCAGCTGAGAGTCAGCATCAAAGTAATGCTCTCTGCCTTGTACTGCAAGAGTTTCACATTGTAAGTTCATTAAACAGTGTCTAGTAAAATCGAGCATTAGAATTATAACAGCTTCATTAAATCAGTCTATGTCATTGCAAAAAGTGGCCTTCTAAACCCTGTAGGATTAAACAGCAGATTTGTCCCAAACATTTTATCCTTCCCGCCACTGTTGTAACATCTTAATACTGTGGGGAAACTTGGGTATTCAGTGTGTTGGCTCATACACACAGGAGCAAGACAGTCTTTACTGCCAACTCTGCAGTCTTTCCAGAAACAGAGAAGCAGATCTCATGATGTGCAAGTATAATAGTCTTTGAACTTATACATTTCCCCTCTGATGCACTCTGTGTACAGATACACTGAACTGTTCACTGCTATTCATGTTCTCAAATGGGAACGTTTGCAAATCAGTCACAGAAAAAATGGATGATATTTTCTTACCCCTACAGTTTTAATGTAGCTGTGCTTTGCTCAGTGATGTGGAACTCTCTCTCCATCTCTCCCCAACTCCCCAACCCATACATATATGAGATAGATATATGCATATATTTTGGACATTTATGCCATTATTTATCTGAAAAAATCTATGAGGCTGGCTTGTAGGAAACAGTGGTAAAATTTTTCCTCTTATATTACCATCTTCTTGTCAATAGAGGCTTTGTTCTTTTTGACAGAAATAGTAGCGTGTACATAAAAAATCTGTAGGAAACCAAGAAGAAAAACCTGTTTTCATTTTTCACAAATAGGTAGCAAAGCTGCTTTCCACCTGATTCTTCATTTTGGTTGTACTGTCTTGTAAGGGTTACAGGTGCTGGACCTATATTGCCACCTTCCCTTGTAGTTCCAGAGACAGGACAGCTTGCAAAAAAGCTTCATTTTGCATTCCTGCAATGTGCTGAATCCTGTGAAAGGTTTCCAAGTAGTTTGTCAAATCCATTATGATTGCATCAGTTTTTATATGTTTCATAGTAGGAAACAGAATTAGACTCAGTGTTACATATATATATGTGTGTGTGTGTGTAGAGACACAAATGAAGGCAGAGGGAGAGAAATAAAAATAGTTGTCAAAAATAACATAATCCCATGATATTGCTACATACATAACCTGCTCAGAAAGCCACCTAAGGTACAAAATATTAATTATCAGTAGAAGTACAGTTAAAAAGCTACAACACTTCTCACCCATCCTTGAGACTACAGGTCATTCCTTTGTCATTGAATGCTTCTTTAATTGCTCATGTTATTAACTGACAGAACCTGCTCACCCTACTAAGGTTGAATGTTTTTATTTAAAGGCAGAAAAGAAAAGGAAGACAGTAAAAGAGGATAGAGATGTAAAATTAGTCCAAAACATGAAAGGATGTTAGCAATAGGGGCATTAGCCATTTAGAAACTCAAACATTTGGAAGTCACTTGACTGGGATTTTAAAACAAAAACAAACCAACAGAGCCTCTTCTTGATCTTTAAAGCAGAGAGAATCTCAGAATTTTCTTCCATCTTGATACTTGGAATGCAAAAAGTGAAAGAGGCAGGCTCATTTCTTATCTGGCAAGAACTAATTGATCAGCAGTGAAATAATGTAAAAATAATTGTGTTTTTACAAGTCAAAATTCCTTTTGGAAACTGATCTGGTATTCTGTTTGTTTAAGGATGAAACAGCCAGTTGGAGCCAGTGAGTTGTTGGACTGAAAAAGCTCATCTCCAGGATTCTTCCTTGACTTCTCTGCTTTACTAAGTGTTCTTGGACAGCTCCAAAAAACAATGTCCTGAACAGAAAAAAAGATGACTTTATTCTCAAGTTGCAATTATCTTCCCCAAACCTCAGATGGCTCTGACATAGCTCATTAACATGTCATGCCTAGCAGTTTCATTCTTTCAGCCAGTCCTACCTCTTCTTTCCCTGAGGAGCTTTTCTGCTCAGCTCAGCCATGCACAATACTTGCGGGCTCACTATGGGTCCTTCACACCACGAGTGCTGAGAACACTTTTGCTGTGTCTGTGTGCATGAAGCCTTGCACATGTCCCTTTTCTTTCTGTGCTAATTGCTCAGATGCAGAAGACTAGAAACTCCATCACAGCAGACTTTGGATTAAGGTTGATTTAGGTCACTGAGTAGCAGTGATGGGATATACACTCTTCAGAAGCCCTCCACAGTTTCCTGATGTGTTGTTGTGTTTAATGAAGAGTAGTAATTAACCATGACCAACCTTGTAAATATTAACATGCTATTGTTAGTGAGACTGTAACTTCAGCTATCCCTTTGTGAACACTGATTATAAAAGAAATTTAAAAGATGGTGAAAAAATGTAGGCACAATGACCATTGCAATATTTATTATGAAATTACCAATCTTCAATAAAAATTAAATTTGAAGCAAATTGACATTGTTGATGCAATGAAATTTTAATTCATGGCAACAGTTGTTTGAATTGTTTTGCAAACGTAGGTAATATTTTTAAAGAAGATTTCTCCTTTGTTAAGCCTTTTTAGCTTTCACATTTGAAGTTTATTTGTTTAGATGTTGACCTTGATTGCTCTGTTCTCTTTTTGGGTTTAGGCCGGTTAGTCATCCTAAAAGAAGTAAAATTCCTAAGTTTTTTATCTGAACTGACTGGATACCTACCAAAAAAATAGCACGGGAGGCTTTGATTTGGGATTCAACTTTGGAGTTTTTTTATTCTTTTTCCCCTAAGCCTTTTTTTTTTTTTTTTTTTTTTAACTTCCTCTTCAAGTTTTGGTAATGGTAAGTATTGCACTTCAAAGGAAGAACTTCCCTATAGAAGAAATCTATAGGGGTTATTTTCAATATCACATCTGTTTACACATTGACCCCAGTAACTATTCCATCTGAGTGTCCAGTATTTAAAAAAGTATTCTTTTTTAAATTTTTGTTTACTCCATTTCAGAAGTAGAATTAGAAGAAAGATAAAGCAATCTTAATGAGATATAGCAGGAAAGAGAATTAACAAAAAAATGTGCCTACAGTGGTATTCTGGGCTTTTTTTCTAATATAGACAGGTCCAATGCCCAGGAATGGTCAATGTAGAGGCCTAACAGAGCAGTTCTGATTTTGAAAGTACATAGTACCAAAGAATATCAGAATTATTTACTGGGACTAGTTCAGCTGTTCTATTTCACCTTACAGCCTGCTTTCAGCTGCCTGGTTTTGCTCTTCCTAAGTTTTTTCACTTTCAGGTATTCAGATTGCAAGTGCTTTCCTTGTTAGTGTGTGGGTCTGCCTATTATTCTCCTTGCTGGGGGTACAATAGGAAATTCAATTTCTGAGTTTAGCTATGCCAAATATATACCTGACACTGATTTACCGGAATTTTTTGTAAACCTAGTTTGACATTGTCTGTGTTCCCAAAGAGAAGAAAAATCACTGACATTTAGAAATTGTTCCCTGTTATAAGATAATGTTCTTTCTCATCAGAAAAAATAAACAAGACACAGGATGTCAAACACATCTTTCAAAATGCCACTCAGAATTTTCATTTCGATTTTACTTATTCTTATCTTGAAACTGAATATTAGCCTCACTGAACTCCCTTTTTATCAGGTCTGTCACAAAACAGTGTGTGGGTGGTTTATGCCTCTTAATGTCTTTTCCAAATATCTTTCTCACTAAGTGCTGTTATGTTGTCACAGAGGCTCTCTGAGACTGACCAGAGTTGACTATGTACTTCTATTCAGAGAAAAGGATTTAAAATCTTCTCTTGTAATGTCTTTCTTAAAATACATGACCTGCAGAATGTGCTCAGGAATAAAAGAAATCTTTTATTTTTTTTAATAAAGGAAAAAGTTATGCATTAACCACAAACTCAAGAAGTCAGATTTACTATCTGTAAACTTTCAATAATAACACTCCAGTAAAAAAGAAAATCCAATATGTTCACTTATATAGCTTTTCAAAGGGATGTTATGAAATTACTTCATTGGAGCCTACAAGGATTGACAAAAAGAATCTTTGCAAGATAAAGCAGGTTATTTTGTTTAGATAGCAAAAGCAATAGCTCAAAACTGAAGCCAATCAAGTTCTGAGAGGAAGACATTTTCTTTAAATTAAGGAAGCAATGACATTGCAACCATTTTGCTCAAAGACTGTTTTCTTTTTTGAAGCCTTGCTAAAGAGGCAGTAACTCCAGGCTACCTGATTTTTTCAAGTTTATCTGCTGGTTAATAAAAATTATTGTCTCTTCCCAGAAACCCTGCTTCCTTTATGTCTTTATTCAGGGGTCTTCCTAACATATACACTACATTTCATCCTAATAAAGACAACTTCCTCTCATAAACTATTGAGCAAAGCACTATAACCTTGGTAAGGATTATCAAGCCATGACCTTAAGTGTCTCCCTGAGCTTAATTTCTGTCAATTACATGTTTAATGTAATTACATGTTGGTTTTTGTTTGGGTTTTTTTTAATTAAAAACAATTGAACGAATCAGCCAAAAACATCTTCATAGTAAGAAAACCAGGAACGGGACAATCTATGTGAGCAACTGATTTTCTAGTCTATCATTAAAAGGAGGTGGTTTTGGTTTTTTTTCCTAAAGTAGATTTCATTAGGAGAATCATTGTAAGCCAGACAGCTCACGGCCTGTGTCTCCATGCTTTTCAAAATGAGATCTATAAAGTCTAAAAGAGTTCAGATTTCAAAAAAATGCACACTGTGCTACTTACATTTTTAATTTTTTTTTAATCCCAGTATTTTGAAATTTCTTTGGAAATAACAAATAAAAAAAAAATTAATGAGGTGTCCTCATGTTCTTCAAATGTTACACATTTGAATAAAAAGAATTAGAGATTAAAATTAACTCAGACTCTCCTTGTGTTCTACTGTAGTTTTCAAACACCTCACTTTCTAAGGTGGGAAATAAAACCCAACATTCAAAATTTACAGTTCAAATTTTTAAATGTTTCTCACAACTGCAGATGAAAAATACCAAGAACCTATATGGAGTACTTTCTATTCTCCCAGAAATGGAAGTACTGAAGTTGATACTACTGTCACACCAGTAAACTGGAATTTGAGGTCTAGGTTCTGCTGTTCCAAAGCTGCTCCTGGAGCAAGGGCTTACAGACACCTGAAACAGCTGCATCAGCATGCCAGATGCAGTTTTGTTGAACTCTTGCATACCCAAATGATAGGGAAGGCATTACATCATCATCTGCCAAGCCATCTAGCACACCTTGAAGACAACGTGGAAGGGATGTGTCATTGCTTCTGCATTCTGCACCATCAACAGTGTCCATTGCTATAAAGGAAAAGGTTAACCTGCAAACATGAAAAATTATTCCTAATTCAGTATGTAGTTAAGGCTGGCAGAGTTGGGAGTAAAAGGGAAGGCCATAATAATGTACTGGATTTTCTGCACATTTTGCAGAGTTTAAATTGTGCCCCAAAAACAACTGAACTATGGCTCTAGTTTACATCCTAATTTGAATACACACTAATGACTCAAGGCCCCTGGAACCGAAGATATCATTGTCTTTGGTTTCCTCCACAGTTTTGGCAGACATGTATGGAGAGCCTTTCAGTGGAAATATTAGTATTAATATTAGATTAGGATGAATCACAGTCGTTGAGGTTAAAGTGAGGTTTGCATTTAAAATTATGGATTGTTCAGAAGATGATGTTAAATATCTGAAGCCAGAATGGGATGTGTGGGCAACCTCTGAATGGGCTTTTGCCAGGGAACGACTACTAAGAATGGAGACAGAACTGGTTTAAGAACAGATACCCGAACACAGAACTGCATGGAAAGCATCGGTTCATCATTATGCAATAGCCAGATGAAAAACTGGTAAGGAGTGCCTCAGAATTTGCTCCACCATGAGCCACTGATGCTATAGTTAGTATTGACAGGAAAATTACATTTAGTCTCAGGAGAAAAAGAATAGGTCTATTGCCAAATTAGAAACAGCTAAATTAAGGACTGTTGTTTGACATTACAACAACTTTATTGTGGGCTATGTTTTGGCTGTGACAGTAGGTTACTATTACAAGTATGCTAAAGGTTAGAAACAGCATACATTTTGGGATAAAGACCTCAATTTGCTGCTGTGTTCTACAAAGCCAACAAAACTAATCTGGACATTGAAGTCACAAAGAGTAGTTTCATATTTAGAGGCTGCGGATAGGGTCACAGCTAGACTAGACAAAAGTTAGGTACAGAGATCTAGTCATCAAGAGAAGGAGGGCTTGCTACGTTTCCAAATTCTGTGAGGCCTATGAGGATATTGAAAGATAACTGTTCCAAATCAAAAAATCAAAAATTTATGAATCACCATATTACAGTTCAGTACAGAAATAAAATCAGGCCTCGAGCCATTTGTGATTGAAGAGTTCAGATTAATGTCCTCACAGAGCTCAAGTTGTATGAGTGAATACATCCCACCATAGTACATCATATTACTTTTTCTTAAAATTTTTTCTGGCATGTATATGATAATATGTTTCTGTAAAAATTGTAAATATAGCACAAAGAACAAGAAAAATCTCACTATGCCTTTTTCTGTATAGATCTATAGAGCTGATGGAAAAAAATTCTCAGAATAGGGAAAAAGAATTCAGAATAAATTAATTCAACATATGTTAAATATGTCTCATAGTTTGATAACTGAGTTCATTTAACACATATTTCTGAGCTCAGCTTGGCTTTCTTCATTGCTCTGCAATTTTGTTTTACAAATTTTGTGCTTGACACTTTATGTAAGATGGGAATCATATTCCAAGACTTACAGTAATACCAGTGTAATTTGGGCATAGAAGCACGGAGCAAAACGGTATATCTGGATATATACTGATGCCCCTGAGATGAAAATATACCCCACTTTCTTGGACAGTAATTATGAAAAAGAATGAGGTAAGAATAACCTAGTGTTCATACAACTGTCTGCTCTTCCTAAATCCTGTATACTTGGACAGATTCATTAAACAACTGTTTTCCAGTGACATCATTGGAAATATTTTCTTTCTTTTTTGGCAGGCCTTTGCCTTTTTATTTTCTTTTAAATGTATATTATGTTTTCGAGACAGAAAATGAGATACTGAGCATTATATTACCTGTTAATGGTTTTGAATATTAAATGGGAGCTATCCACTTGTCTATGACCTTCCAAGTTTAAAATAACCTTAGTATGTGCTTGAGACTTAGTGTTGTTAGCACATATTCAGAACTGTGATTCTGAAATGAAATTTTAATGAATTTCACCACTATTGTTTGTTTAATGAGTAATTAAAATTCACTAAAGGCTCCTTAATATTATTTTCTTGCTTAAAATTACTTTTTCATTTAAATTGATGGAGGAATCCAATAATTAAAATGGCTAGACACACAACATATATGACGTCTAGTCAAGGCAAATAGTTCAAATGTAGCCAGTTGGAGGAAATATAATTGTCAAAGTGGCTTAAGAATTCAAATGGCTTATATATTTGCAGGAACTGTTTTTGTAGGCATAAACATTCATGCAATGAAGGTTTCAATTCACAATACAAACAGAAAACAGCACTCTATAGAATGCATTATCAAGTGTAAACAACCACGTACAAGACTAAGAGCCAAGCATGTGGCTCTGTGCCACAGTGTGTCAGTGCCCGAGTGCCAGCCTAGAAGAGGCCTTGATGCCAAGGATGATGGCACTAGATACAGTTCTGTCTGTAGTAGTCAACCCAAGAGAAGAGTATATCCCAGCATATTATTGTTTTAAGCTTGTTCTTCCTCAAGGTTCATTACAATTTAACCTCCTACAAGCCATGACTTTTTAAATTTGTATTTTCATGCTTATATTAATATAAATAAAATAAATCCTAATAAAAATTTTACATGATATTTGTAACATGCCCAGAAACAATGAAATTATTTCTAAAGCTGAGAATATATGTTTGATTATTTTTCTTTTTTTCCATATTCTGAAACTACACAAACTGGTTGTGAGTAGTTTACTTCATGTACTGAAATCACACTAGTTATTTGCAATTGAGCACAGAACTCAAATTGTGCTGTTTCAGGTTTCTAACTGGATAGATGTATGTCACAAAGAGGGAGAAATATTATAAAAGTGATGCCATTACTGATTTACTGCAGGTTGTAACTCTTAATGTAACTCTTTTACTTTACCATATTTTTCATATGTGATTTTTCTTGGGGGCAAGAAAAATGAAGGATTTACCATGAAATTCAATTATTATTTACCCTTAATATATGAATCCAAACTCATCCCAAGTGCAGCATTTTCCTAATTATTTTGAACAGAGTTAGCACACTTTTTGGACTGAGATTACACAGTTCCTATGCTCTAACAGATTCAAAATACGTTTTTAAGAACCACAGTCCCCTTTTGCCTCATACATTCATGCATGCCACTGAAATATTTTAAATGGATTACTTTTGTTGAGATGCAGCAATTGCAGGTTAAGAAGCAGGTCTGCTTTTGAGGAAAGATGAACCAGATCTTTCTCTGTGATCCCTAGATTTTCAGAAAAATATAGGGAACTATGCACTTAATTTTTCTCTGGAAATATTACAATAATGAATGAATAGAAAAGAAAAGATAAAAACATCTTGTTAGTGATTAAAAAAAAAAACTGATTAAAAAAATAACTCTTTTTCTCCCTATACATGTAGCTAGCACTGGTGATCACTCCTAGCTTTTGATAACGTGAAAGTTCCATGGTGGCTCTTTGAGTCCTTGTTTGTTTGTTGCTGTGTCCCAAATTATTCCCCCTATCCTAAGGGGAAGAATATTAAATGATCTCCTGGTTAAGACAAATGTAAAAAGGCACAATTTATTCATACCAGCTAGAATAGATAATAGAGTAGCAAATTTTATAAAGACACAGATGAATGAACAAAAGGGGAAAAATCACATTTAATTTGATCATGTCAAGATTACCTCGTAAGAATATCTCTCTCAAACAGCTGATTTGCCACCTGCTTCTTGCAAGATGGCAGTAACGATTTCATGCTTCATGCTGCATTTCTATTTGGAGACTCTGATAAAAGCACCCATCCATGAGAAAGAATGTCATTTCTTTCACAGAACACGTTTCAGGACTGGGCCCTCAGGGACTACCCTTGGATATTCATCATGGACAGGTCTGTATAAGTCAGTTAACCTGTTCTCCCTTCAGTTCTTCTGGGGAGTTCAGGCAGTTTTAATATCTTGTCCCAAAGCTGATTTTATCCACTTTTATCCAGGAGTTACTCTGGCTGCACTTCTCAACTAAGATAAGTATTGGTCCTCTTGAGATATACAAATGATACTGTCTAGACTTGATAAGATATCCCATGATTTACTAAACAATCCACTGACTCAGCAGTGGTTAAAACTTCCTGACAGAATCCAGAATCTCCAGTTCCATGAGTTTAGCTAAAATAAATTAAGGACTTCAGCTAGGCCAATGTCAGCTTCCTGACTAAGGGCTTTTGGGAAGTGAGATAGAAACAAGGGGTTTAATCATTTTTTCCATAGGAGCCTTGTTTAGTCAGTGGCTCTGCAGCTTGATCCTGAGCTGCACCACAGCTAGAATGTTTAAACCTGAACCTGGTACTTTATCTTCCTGACCCAGACCTGGACATGACTTCCTGATGTGACCTTGACTCATCACAGTAGACTTGCTGAATTATCACTGGCCTCAGACTGGCCCTGATACCTCTTTGCAGAGGTATCTGCACTTTTCTGACCTGATCTGACCCTGACTTTCCTTGTTCAACATGCTGACACCTTGCAGGTGAGCCAGCAGCTCTAGCTGCCTTGCTGCCATTCCATCTTCCTTTGGGGTATAGCCTTCCCTGGGAGTCCCTGCCATGCCCCTCCCTGCAGTGACTGAATAGCATGCTCTGCTGTGGAGTGTGTTAGGACATTTTAGTCCATATGACTCTGTGAAGTACTACCTTTGATAGAAACTTCAGATGCAAATAGTTCAACACTACTTCTTCACTAAGAGCAGGATTTGGCTTTCCATCTTTGTGGTTTTGGTGTGTTTTAAATGACTGGTTCTCAGTGTTTTGCTACAAGAAGTGCTGTGTTCTCCATCCCATTCTCCAAGCACCACCTGGGGCTTAGTCCCCAAATGTCAGTGCGTCTGGACCCCAGTTTCTTCATCAAGGGAGCCTTACTCCCTGTTGGATGCAAGTGTCAGACAAACACAGAGATAAGCATTCCTGTACCTTTTGGTATGAGAATATGTATTATTCCTTGTAGTACAGCAACTGGCATTAAGTTTATCCCAGTTTTCCATATCTGAACATTTTGAACAGACAGAAGAGAGATGTTACAGGCCATGTTCACAAGAAGATGTTAGTCTAGATTTGCATCTAACCTCAGAGATGTACATAATGCTATTCATGTTAGCCTGAGGACAGCATGGCACAGGGGTAGAGAGAAGTACAATGACACAGTAGGGAATAGCATAGATTAAAATAGCAAATGAGGGAAGAATTTTCAAAAATTATGGAACTAGCAAAATGCATAAAAATAAGAATGCTAGAAAGTCAAAGGAGATATAAGCCATTTTCATGAAGGAAAATTATATTAACCCAGAAAAGCTTGATAACAATTACCACCAATATCTGGAAGAGCTGCAAGGGGGCAGTTTAATAATTTATTATTACAAAGCAGAGTTCAGCTTCTCAGTCTTCTCTGCAGTGAGTGCTACAGTACTTCATCAAGTTCAGGATGAAGGATGTGATTGTAATTTCAGATTTTACATAAAGTCCTCTAGTAACATCTCTTTCTAATTACACTGTTTATAAAATATAAAAAGCAAAATGTTTAACATAACTCTGCTTTTGACTATCTGTGCACACTTAAGAGACAGTAAATTGAAATTTTTAAAATGTAAGTACGTAAGAAGGCTAAATAGAAAGAGATAGTATTATAACCTATCTTATAATAGCTCCATCATAGTTCCTAACAATTGCTATAGAAATAACTGTATTTTCCCACCTTTTATTCCTTCTATATTTTAACAATATTTCCCAAAATTTATCTGTCCTACTTTTTTCCCCAAAGCAGCTTTATGGAGCTGAGGCCAAGATCAGTGCTTCTATTCCTGCTCTGCTGCATACACTTAAATACATGCCTATAAATGAGTGAAGAAATCTACTTATTCAAGGGCCATATCCATACTGCCAATTCAGAGTTCAAATAAAGTCACTGATTAATCAGACACTGGTTTTCTACTTTGGCTTCTAGAGAAAGACGGCGATTTCCTGCTGCAAACCACTTTAGGATTCCTTAGATATATATATGTGAACATTTCTGAGAGGAATTATCTTCATTTTCAGTAGTTCTTCTTCAAATTAACTATCTTCTAAAGAGACTTGCAGGCCTCAGCTCTATGAGCAGCTAAAAGTTTTACTTTTTATTTATATTTAGTCAATTCCTACATTAATGAGTTTCTGATGGAAATTCAGTCTCATGGTTCTTAAGGAAATTTGAATTTTAAGAATCATGATTTTTGGTTCATTAAGGTTGAGCAGGAAGGACTTTTCATTGATGTGATTCCTTCCTTCCTTCCTTCCTTCCTTCCTTCCTTCCTTCCTTCCTTCCTTCCTTCCTTCCTTCCTTCCTTCCCCCCCCCGCTCCCCTCAGGAAATTAAATAAATGACTAGGGATGGTTTGGACTAGAGGTCCATAGAGGATTCTCTTGCCAAAGAGCAACTCCTCATGGACATTACATTAGAACTGCCTACCTGTTTGCAACATATCTGTCACTTTTAATGATAGGGGATCACAAAAGGGTATTATGCCAGTCATATATTTCCTGAAAACACTTGCATACTGTGTGCATCACCAAGTTTTATGGCATGCATTCAAAACATTGCAATTCCTTTCCTGGCTGCTGGCAGCTCTACATCTGCCGCTGGATTGGGGAGAGCCTGAGCATGGGAGAGACTTGGCCTTAGGCCATCTCAGTATCCTCAAACCTTTGCAGGCAATTAAACTGGAAACAACATGGATATTTCTTATCTGCACAGCATAGGAAGGAAGCTGTAGTAAAATGCAACATCTTCTGCTCTAAAGTAGCATGCAGTGCCATTTAAAATCTGATTTAGAATGGCAGATTCCTTTTGTCTTCCAAAAGCGAAAAAAAAAATGATGAACAAAAGATATGTGTCACCTGAGTATAATTACCAGGACATAAGCTATATATGTTTTTTGGGTTTTTTTTCTGGATGGTTCTTCAAAACAAAACTTAAATATGAAAAAAGCTGAAATAGTAGGAATAACTCTTTGAAGATTACTTTTATATATGCCTCAGAAAAATATAGAATGGAAGATAAATAAAAATAACTCACTGCAACACAGTATAAAATCTGACACTTCAAAACAGTAGGTTCTTTTATCCCCAGGGAGATAAACAGAAGAGTTGAAAACTACATTAAGGGTACTTTATGGTATAGTCTTAACATCTAGGAAGGAAGTTTGGCTGTCTGCCACCACCTTCTGAATTAGACAAGCAACTTAGAGTGAGAAAATTCATGCTTATTCAGCAGCACTTTAGGGATGTTCTTCTTTAATATTTTAGCTTGCAATGAAAGTTTTCTTCAAGACGTTAATAGTCAGATGTGATTTTTAAAACTTTTGAGCAGAAAATAAAATTGATGTATAGTTTCTTTTCAGTTTAGACTAGTTTCTTATTTTCTGTGTACCACATCTTGTCTCTCAGGTTCTACCTTTCAGGTTTTGAATATGTATGTGAATTCCAAACACATTTCAGCCTAAATTTCTACAGATTTTATGAAAATTCTCATTTGGTGACTGGATGAGAGACACACTAAATATCTCCTTTGAGGTAAAAGCTTCAGCATGATTGTACTGCACTACTATTATTGTTATTCTTGTCATTAATTTAGTTATTATTCTTGTTGTTGTTCTTGTTGTTGCATAATAATAAATACATGAGCATATGCAAAAGAAAGATGTTATAATCTCCACAGCAATTGAAAATATTAAAGCTTCTTCAGTGTAGGTGAATGCAAATAGAAAGCACAGAATCAATTAAACAAAAGTTGACAGTTTACACTGCTCATGAAAAGACTTGTATATATGTAAATTTCCTTGGAGCTACATCTTCAGGTTTTTTCAGTTTTTTCAGTTTTTATATGAATTCATATATTTCATGATGAGATTTATAAATCAAATACAGAAGCAAGAAGGTAAAGTGGAGATTATGTCTTCATAAGTTACACAACTGGTAGCTCTGTAGAATAGAAGAATTTTAAAAACCTTTAAACGAGCTGGCCCAGGTACCACAACTTGTGTAGACACAGGGTCCCAGAACATACTGCAGGTTTACTTGCTCTCATTCCCTCTATATGCTACTGTAAATTAAGAGTCATGTTAGAAACTGAATGAGTATAAAATTTGTGTGTAAACAGGTTGATCAAACACATCTATCATGATCCATGAATCATTTTAGAGCCTTTGAAATGGCTACCATCCAAATAAAATTTACAAGCAAGGTAAGCCAGGCCTTTTATCCTCACTCCTTAACATAAGGTTTTATCCAGTTATGATAAAGGACACAAGCACTCTCACTAATTTGCTCTTCCATGTTACAAATAAAGCATATGAGATAATATGTTAGCATTCTTGTATGAAAGAGGGATTGGTTACTGTTGGTGCCTATAATTACCCAAAGAGGGAAGAGACTTCAGTCTGTAATATGCCTTTCTTGTTCAAATACTATAGTCCACACACACCCTACAGTGTAATGGGTGTCTGTAAGAATGCCTAGTTATTTAAATCATCTTTTTTTCTTTTGTTGTTTTTGTCTTTTTCTCTTTTTTGTGTGTGTGTGCTGGATAGCTGTCCCTTTTCTCCATCTGCAGGGTTTTTTTAATAGGTTTATTGCTATTGCGAGGACAGAGCTGAGTGGGCTGCAGCGTAATTGCAGATGGGATGCACACTGTGAAAAAGCTGATGTTTTAAATGTCAAGTCAATTTTTAAGGGGAAAATGGCCCAGAAAAAATATAGATCTATGATTTAGGGACACTATTTTTAAGCAGCTGATTTCTGGTAACTGAAATAATGTTCTAACTTCAAGCATTTATTAAATAATCCTATGACTTTGAAAATCAAATTGGTACCTTGTGAGGAGAGTCAACTCTTCTTTTTAATATTGCCAGATGACTGACTTTAGAAACCATGAAAAATATTTTAGTAAATAATAATTTTAATGGAATTATATTTTAATTTAATTCCATTAAGCCTTTTAAAAACCTTTTTTACTTTCTTCCTTCTTACAGACTGATTTAAATTACTTAGTTCTACTTTGTAAGAATGTTAAAGTTGGATTTGAGCTGTAAACAGATGAAAAACAGGTAAATTCTTAACAGTTTTAAGTTTTTCCACCTGTGTATCATTTAAATGTAATTATTGTTTTTCCCCCTGCACATACTAATTTTGTTTGTATCTTTTTGTCCACTTTTTCAAGACTTATTTTAACTAGACCTTTTTTACCATGTATTATCCAAAACTGAATTTCATATAAAAGTAATTAATTTGTAGTGGATTTAGTAAAATATTTTTAAAAACTGCAATTGTAACATCAGAACACTTCCTAGATATACAAACGAATTTCCACAAAGACCTTTGAAATTAGACGGTGCTAGCTTTTCCCTTTCTTATGTTTATAAGTAGAGGTGTAAACCAAAATTAAGAAAAAAAATTGTTTTGTTAGTTTTCTTTGTCAAGCATGCAAAAGAATCAACTTGGTTTTTTAGCTCCCTAAGCATTTTAATACATTAAGATATATTTAAATCACGAAGGTCAATTAGTTTAAAATGCAATGAAAGAAATTCTGAAAAAATGGCTTCAAGTTGCTTTTCTTGCTTCTTGCTTCTTGCAATGTTAAAGTATTGCAAGTATTGTCAGACAGAACATTTCTCAGAAGAAAATCACAAGACAGGAAAATAATATACATCTCCCTAATTTTGTTTGTTTCTTTTACTTTATTCATAAGAATTTTACCTCATTTTCTCTTTACTTTCTACATAAGTGCTTAAAATTTCTGCAACCATAATCATCGAATGTAGCAGGTACCCTAAGTGTGTGGTCAGGTCTTAAGTGTTATTCTGCATGTGTACAAGCAGGTGAATTGACAGTATTGAATTTTTTTTAAATTCTTAAAAAACTGTATTTCAGCTCTTTGATTTCTTTGTTTAATTATATGGCAAAATTCACATTATATTATTGAATTGTGAAGGTTATTTACAGGAGTAATTGTTGTTTCTGATTTCTATGGAAATACATTTAAGGTAGTGATATTAGAAGCCATCTGTGGTTTCTAGAGTACGTCTCTGATTTTAGACAAGTTGGATGTACACACAAGGTGTAGTTTACACATGTTTATGCAATGTAAGACATGATGACAGAGCAGGAGTGGCAGAAGAATACAATGTGCCACAACAACTTCCTTCCTTGGGCTTGCTCTCCAGGCTGTCAGGAGCCATGGAACCCCCCTGGGGGCAAGCTGGGCAGGTTGGTGGTGGATCTGGAAAGCAGCATCCTACGGCATCCTGCATCAGAAACCAGTAATCCCAGGCTGGTGCCTGGGATGGATCTCCCAATTGGCTGGAGTGGGAGAGCCAGACAGATGTATTTGTGCCCTCAGGACCCCAGCCTTGGGAGGTGCAGTAAGGTGAGCACTTCCCTATCCCTCACCACCATACTTCGGTCCTTGAAGAGTGCTCTTACACAGAACAATTTCTCCTATACCTCCTTTTCTTGTGTAAGAAGCTTCTATATGTGTCTCCATTTATGCAACAGAAGCTGTTTGCAGCCCTGGGGAGATGTTTTAGGTCCAGCTAAATAGCAGTTTTGAACACAGGGTACCAAGTTTACAAACTATTATCAACCATGCACAAGATTGGCTGGTCAGAAACAGAAAACAGATTTTGTACATGTTTTAAAAGCTGCTTTTAAAATAATGATAACATGTACAAATAAGTTAGAGGAAATCTAGTTTATGTTTGTGCATTCCGGAATATTTAGGGGAATTAAAATATATACAATTAAAATCAGGAACAATTTAATAACATTCAGTAGCTAAGTAGTAATTTCCTTTCCAAGTACCCCAAAGCATATCATGTGTTTCTGTCTAGTGATGAAATCCTAGTATTTGTTAGATGAAATGTGGCATCTGATCTCCCATAGCCAAATAAACCAGTTTGCACAAAAAGAAATGGAGAAATATTTCTTTCTTTGCAAGGTCAAAAGTTTGCAACTGTAGAACATAAAAGGAAAATGTAAATAGGGATCTGGCCAGAACTAGAGCATAAACATTTATTTTCTACGAAAGATTTCGTAGAATCTCTTTCCTGGCTAGGAGCAGTCTCAGTGTATTACCCTCAGTGCCCATTTGAATGATGCACTTAGAATGACAAATGTCTAAACAATGCATTGCAATAGGTAAGATTTTTGTTTCTTTAAATTCAAGTATCAAAAATATTACAAAAGCACTTAATTTATTTTGATTTTATGTCAGAATTTTTTATGCTCAATAAGGAAAAGCTGTCTATAGGTTCCTTGTGTTTCACTGATTCTTTTTAAAGTTATGTGTGTCTTTTGCAAGTGCTTTCATTTCAGAACCAAGATTTTATTTGAAAACTGATGTATTTCTAAACAGTCTATGTCTCCAAACAGTTTGAAACCGTGCAAAGCAATTCTGGAGGATATAACTTTACAGTCATTGCAAAAGAATTCATTGAGTTCTCAGTTTTAAAAATCCTTTTTTATATTTATCCTTTTGTAAGGATATGTCATTTGAAGTACATTATTTCAGAATGTTTTTTCCACATTTATCGTTCACCAGTTTGGACTGGTAGAAGTTTAACAAATTATTTTGAAGCTTAGAGAATTAATTCTGGTTTCTCTGCTGGTGTCATGAGATAGATAGTATTCAAAACATAACTTTCTATTCCACTACAGTTTTGAAGTTCATTTCTTCTTTAAACTTGGTCTTTGAAAAAAGTAACAAACACTCCATATTTTACAGTGTACTTTGGACAATGCATGGCACTGACATAGAGCACCATCAAAATTCGAAATAGTTTTGTGTTTCATTTTTTTATGATTATCAGTAAATACTGCAAAGTTACATGCTACCATTTCCTATGTAAAATGTGAGCAATTACTATTTCTGAGAAGAACTTGCAAATAAACTAGAAAATCTATTTCACATAAACTATAGAATTTAGACTCATGTTAGAGGACAAATATACTTTGTCCAGAATCTTTTTCAAACTGCACTTCTTTTTTTGGCCTAGTTTGAGTTAATTAAAAAACAAAAACAAAAAACAAAACAAAACAAAACAAAACAAGACCAAAAAAAAAAAGAAAAAAAAGTGCTGTCAATGTCATGGGAAAAAGAAAGACAAAACAAAGCACTCTCGTTCTTCATCAACTAGTTTTTCTTTTTACTGATTTAGTTAAGGAAGAACACCATAATATTTCCAGCAGCCAAATGTTCTGCAAGCCTGAAGGTCTTTCCTCCACGACCCTTACAGCAGCTGAAGAAAAGGAACAGCTATGAGCCACTGGTACTCAAAAATTCACAGCCAAATTTGTTTCTAAGGAAACTGTACTAAATAAAGTTTGACACTCTTTCATCAGGACTACTGTATCAGTCTGTCCTGGGGAGACAAATTTAGTTTCATATTTTTTATTCCATCAGGATGGTAATAGCAGCAGTTTAGAGTCATTTTAACATCCTCTCTATGTCACTTTTCACTGAGTTCTTAAAACTGCTTTGGGGATTATTTTTTCTTTGTCTACTGGTGGTTAACTTCCTTTAATCCCAAATCTTTCAAACTCTGAAACACTTCAGATGTACAGAATTATCCTCTCTTTCTAAATTACTCCTCACACCGTCATTTTCTGTCACTCTGTATATTTCACAAAAATAGGTTCTCTTCCAGAAGCATACATTTCCACATTTTGCACCCTTTATATACATGAAAGCCCTCAGGGCCTAACCTCCCTATAAGTGTAATTTCAGTGCACAAGGTATTGACACAATGGGTTCAGTTCATTTGCTCCTTGCTGACTGCTGACAAGAAGTTGACATCCATTTGAATTGCTTTAGGATATCCTTCCTGATGTCCATCTATGAGTCCAGAGTGGCACACATCTCCTGTAGGCTCTTTGTCAGATATGTCAGCCACGCTTAAATCTTTCAGGTCATCTCAGGTGGCACTAGACACCTTTGTTTACAAGGCAGAATCAAACAATCCACTTCAGCACATCATTTTTCTATGGAACCTAGATAACTGTTTAAACACAGCTCCAGGGCACCTCTGAATATGGAAGGTATCTGTGCACTGCTGGAGTCTGTTCAGTAAAACCCTTGATTTTTCCTCACACAACTGGTAGAATGAGCCCCAAAATAGCCACTTGAACCCTTTTCCAGGTAATATGACAAACATTGTTCTCCTAAATCTGCAATGTAGCAAAAAAACATACAAACCGCAGGTCAGAAAAAGCATTCAAAAATAAAAAAATGAGATTGCATGATCCAATAAACAGGAATACACTATGCAGAAATGGTGGTTGGCTTTGCTCATTCCAAACTGACAGTATAAGTAAGCAGATATGTATTCTCTTTTAGAAGTTTTCTCATTTTCTGTAATTGCTTAGAGGGTGGTGTTCTCTATTGCTTTTCTTTGGCACTTTTGTGTTTTGGTGGGGTTATTTTTGTTGTTTGTTTGTTTGTTTGTTCGTTTGGGTTTTTGGTGGTTTTGTGGTTTTGATTGTTTGTTTGGTTTGGTTTGGTTTGGTTTTGGGTTTTTTTGGGTTTTTGGGGTTTTTTTTTTTTGGTTTTGTTTTGTTTTGTTTTTGTTTTTAATTCATTGCTTTACTGCCCTGATGATGGAGCAGGCTTGCTCCAAACTGGGAAAAAAATCTTCAAGTGTATTTCGCTCACACTTTGCCTTCAAAGAATTATTTATTCCTGTACACATGTGGATCTCACATTGTAGTGCAGGAAAGGTCAATAATTTTCAGTGAGAATGGGGAGATACCACCTCAGAATTTCTAACTTTGCTAATGCAGACTTGTAAAAGTCTACACATGGACAGCAATACTAAGTACTTGATATTCTGATAACCTAAATATATTTGATTTACACTAACAGTAAGAAACTCCTGTTCCTTTGTTCTGCTTCTTGAAAAACTTTCAAGAAGCACCTGCTGACACTTTCACCAGCCAGTCCTATTGAATCAGAAACACAGGAAAAAATTAAATGAAAATGAAGAACAAGAAAAAAGAAAGAGAGAATATTTTCCTCCGTTGACAATTTGCAAAAAGTGCATATTTAGGCTTCCTGGAAGGTTAGTTTAGACAATAAAAAGATGAGGCCTTGCAGAAACTGGTTCTTGTCTAAAAATTTCAGATGGGCAGTATATTTATGTAGAAGTTTAAGTCATACTATATTTCAAATGGGAAAACTGAAGCCTAAAAATTAAAATCAGAGTCCAGCTTTACCAAACGAATCAGTAGTAGAATCCTCCTGACTCAGCTCCACAGTAAGGAGGCAATGAGTGACAAGCTCTTTGGTACTTCTTTGCCAGCCAGATTTAAACCAGGATACAGAACAACAGGTACTTTTTAAAGCTGTGCATATATAACTGCCTGAATTTCAGTGCAGTTTTGCTTATAAACTGTCCTACAGTATCCTGTATAACGTTTTGTTTGTTCCTCCAAATGAGAAAGCCTCAGAATTTTTGTACAGTAATTTGATATTTCATCTGTTCTAGGGGATTTAAATGTTCTAAAGTGCAGACTAAAGCTTTCTATTCATTTGCCCTCTTGGCATGATTTTATGGTATTTCTAATATTTGCAATGTGCTACATCAGACAAATCACTGTGCTTGTCTAATTATCACCTTTAGGATTTTAATTTTGTTTTCCCCAGATGTCTTAGGAAAACTGTTTAGCTTATTAAGGAGTGCAGTAAGAGCTTCACAGATTTCATCTTAAAAAAGAAATGGATATGAAGTATTTATGTAATTATGTTATTCTCAAAAAGTCAAAAAGCAACCACTGATTTAAAATCATTACAATTTTTTTTCTCAGGTTCCTACTCTGACATGTGCCTAAAATACAGATATTAATTACACATATGATTAGCACATCATTTTATTAGAATTCCTGTTTGCTTGTCTCCATTTCACTGCTTCCTTCTTTTCTCTTTGTCTCCATTTCATAAAACATTCTCCTTGACTTTTTTTTCCTTTTACTATATTTTATTTAGAAATTCTCTTTATTTTTTCCCATTTTTCCTATTTATTTGCTTGTGTTCTTCTTGTTAGTTGGATCTACTTTTCATATTATGTCTCCCACAAGATTTGCACTGGAACAGAGGAAAGGTTTGAGGAGGAAGAAATGACAGAGAGAAACTAGCACGAACTGACCGTAATCTACTCATCCTGCACTGACTGATTCCTTGCTGAAAAAACCACCAACAAGCCAGTGGCAACAGTAAGGTGGGAAGTACAGGAGACTGGAGTGAAGGACTGAAGATGAGACTGGGAAAAGGGACAGAACAGGAAAAGGCTTAATGATTGTCTTTTTGTTTCCTACTACCCAAATCTATAACTAAAGATTTATTTTAATTGACAATAAATATAGTCAATTTTCCTGAAGCCAAGTCTGCTTTTCCTGCACTGCTAAGTTGTAAATGATCTCATTTTTGTCCCAACCCCTGACATTCCTCCTCTCCCTTTTTCTCCACCGTCTTCTTCCCCAGAGGTGGGTGGAGGGCAGCTGGGTGGGAGTTTGGCTGTTAGCCAAGACTAAGCAACCACCCCAAATCAGATCAAGGTGTGCATAAGGTTTTTTCTGCATCCTGCAGAAGAAATCGTACAAAACCTTCATCTGCTACAATCTTCAAAATCAAGGGTTGCCCTTCAATATCTCTGAAAAAAGCTGGTGGAAATACCTCTACTATAAATGTTTGACCTTAAACCAGATAGGAACTGATCAAGATTCTAAATTTTATTTATTTCCACTTTTTTTTTCTTTTTCTCCTTTCTGCCTTCTTCCTTTTCTGCCACAGTCCCTTATCTTTTAGCTTTGTTCTCCTACTCTCTCTCCTCATTTTCCTGTGTTTCAGTACCATAAAGGAATTAAATGTTACCCTCATGTACCATCATGGTCAATATTTTAGTCATGTGTGCAATAAACTGCATTTTTTAACAACGTGTGCCACTGAATCTCCATTAAGGTTACTGTATCTATGATATTACATAGCAACTAAGATCTGGTCTGGAATTCCTTATGGTATTTAATAGAGCCATTCTCTTTTTATGTAATCAACTGATAAATTAAATTATTGTGTTCAGACTGAGGGCCTCTGAATAACAAACAGGTAAAAATATAATCTATAATAAATGGGAGGGGGGTACTATTATCCCATGATGTAATTTAATAAAATCAATGTTATTGGCTTTGTCATGTCTATGTTATCATAGATAATTTAAGGTATAGTTCTTCAGATAATTTTTAAAAGTAATAAGAAAAAATTAAAGCTAACCTTTGCCAATAACCATAATAGATTTTTCCTTCCATTTTTTCCTTCTGATATATGCTGCAACATGAAATTATTCATTTCTACTATTAATATAGTAAACACAAGAGAATGTAACATATATTTACATAGAACATCAGATGCTCTTTTACAGATTACTGAAACAGATGACAGTTTATTGTCAATGACATTACCTGAATTGGCTGTGTCATTGCATAAACAGTATGGTTTGAGCATGCATTGGCATGATGTACTGGCAATTCTCAGAACAGCAGTTTTCATAAAACCCAATTAGAGATGACAATGCCAAATCATCATAAATCTTGATGAAGATTTGGAGACAATGATTTGTGTTCTAACAGCAGTATGACAAAAAAAAAAAATACAATTAGTATTCATTGAATTCCATGACAATGAGCCAGAAATCTTTTGAAGAACAATAAATCTCTACAGAGGTGCCTGTCTCAAATGATTTGAAAGAAACATAGGGTCCTACAAAATTAAATTTGCCATGAATCCATCAAAGGAACATTTTCTGTGCCTGTAACTATTCAGGAAGAATTTTTGTAGTAAAGGTACATTTCAACCATTTTTTCTTTTTTCTTTTATGATTTGTGGTTTTCATTGTGTTATATTTGTAACACGAATTTGTTTAGTCCTGAGATCTCACTATAGAAAATGTAAGCAGATACCTCTAAGGAATAATAAACTGAAACAGAGTTGGCATAAACATATTCAGTACTGTCACCCAAATGAGTAGTGTGTGGGCAGCAATTTAAACATCAGCTTGCAAAGCAAAATGGCAGTATAACAGAGCAGGAAGGTGATCATCTTTCTCCATATGGCTCTGCTGAGACCACACATACAACCCTGAATGCTGAAACTTCCTGTGTGTTTCAGTATGAAAGAGACACTAATTGTGTCTTTATTCTCAAACATATTCATTGATACAACATACAGTCCTCTGGAACCTGTCATGAGATATGCCCTTCTTTACTTCTGTCACTGACATTCCACAGTATTATCCTTGTGCTTGTATTTCTGAGTAGTTATTTTTTAATATTCCACTGAAGAATGTATAATTAGCATGTTTCAAAACAGTTCAAGCATTGTTTTGTTTTACAAATTAATAAATTATTTTAGGAAATATAGTTTTAATTAAAATAAGAACTACATTTTAAGTAGAATTCATATAAAGTTTTTCACAAAAAAAAGTCTCGCTATCCTTTGTCCAGCATACATCCAGAGAACATAAAGGTTTTCCTCTATCTTCTATCCTTCTATCTTTCCTCTTCTTCTATCTATGTTTTCCTCTAAGCACTGTGATTTCCCAAATAAGAGAAAATTAGGGAAAGTACCTACAGTATTCTTTACTTTCAGAATTCCTGAGCTGGGTTTAGTATGTATATAAGTAGTTTGGCATTTTTTTGACCTAACTACAGTTGCTGTAAGATTTTTCCTAATGTAAGGTTATTAAAATGGAAAAGTGAACTATGCCCTGTTCTCCTCCTTTCTGTTCTGATCCATTTGTATTCTATCCATGTCTAATTTGGTTTCTATTCTTTTCTCAGGCCAAGAGCATGTACAGTCACTACTTTAGAATCTTATCAACTCTTTGACAACTTGCTTGTGTCATGATGCTTTGTACCTTGAGAAGAAAACAAGCAGCCACACTACTAGGTAATCTCAGGTAATAATGAGTGCATTATTAAAGATAATCAAATTAATAGTGTTGATATTACAGCATTATCTAAACAACTAGTGAAATAAAACAGGCTTCTGTATTTTAGCTCTTACTTGAAATTGTTGAACTTGAGTCTGGTCACTTAACCAGGTGGAATGGATCTGTACTTCTACCAGGAAGTGTAAATTCCTATTTTGTTCAGACATATTTTAGTCTAGCACTTATTTCATTATTTATTCCTGCTCTTATTGGTATCTCACATTATTTCAAAAAATTCATTGATTTAGAATGATTGGGGTTTTTTTGTTTTTGGTGAGGAATATTTGTTTTAAGAAGTAAATGTCTCCCTTTAAAATGTATGAGTCATTTTCTTTTCTAGTAGTAAGTAACTCATCGTCATGATGATTAATCATCATGATTATTTATCACCAAAATCTCATCGTTAGCCTTGTCCTTATTAACCTATTATTAAGAAATAAATTGAAAGTTCATGCATTCCTCTTGGATGTTAATAGAAAATATAAAAATAAAAAATGTTGTTTGCAAATGGAACACCTTGATAGCATCTGTCTCAACCATCTATTGTTGTACAAATCTACTGTGTGGATGGAGTGATGCCAGCATGTAGCTTGGAGGACATTGACTCAGAATATAAATTTATGTAAATGAACCCTGTACTTGATCAGTCAAAATCAAGACCCAAAGAAAAACTCTCCACAGATTTAGGGCAAGCAAACAACTTGTTTAACTTTTTTAAAAAATATTGGAAAGGAAGTACTAAACTAGAAAATGTCATGTGCAAGTGATACAATTTAACAAGGGTGGAAGCCAGTGGTAACAAGTTTCAAACATTCAGTACCCCTTGGACTAGAACAGATCATCATCTAGTTAATAAGTATAAAGTTCAAAGCATTTGAAAAGAGAATGACATTGTAGAAACACTGAAGTATTAAAAAATACATTAGTTCAAATTTATGACTAAGATATCTTTTGGTTATGCCAGAGGTTTTTCTACAGCTGCCCTGACACAGAGGCACAAGCACACACAAGGTCAATGTTGTAGTACAAAAATCCCTCAAGGAACAATTTCACTTGTATAATGTCACTATGCAGGGCAAGAAGAGATCCACATGATGAATATTTGTAAAATTAGGTTGACCCATGGACAATGGAAAGAACTCTAAGTCTCTGTTATAACAAATCAAAATTGTGTCTTAGGTGAGATAGAAAGATAAAATCATGTGCAGCACCAGCAGCTTTGTAACACACTGGTCATCCTTGTGAGTCTGCTTACTACCAAAACAGTTACACAAACACAAAACCACAATTAAATTAGCTCAGGCTATGAATGACCCAGGCAAGTCCTGAAACCTGCACTTCCACATCAATGCAAGATTATGGACTTCAGTTAGCAAGTCAAAATCATCCATATCAGGTTAAATAGAAAACAGAATTTTAGCAACATAGAGAATAACCAGATTCTTCACTGAGACTGTAGTCCATCACTGGAACAGGCTTCCCAGGGACATGGTCAAGCCTGTCAGAGCTCAAGGAGCATCTGGGCTACACTGTTCATCATATATTTTAATTTTAAGTAGTCCTACAAGGAGTAGGGAGTTCATTGATGATGCCAATGAGTCCCTTCCAACTTGAGATATTTTATAAATCTATGAAGATAATTTAAATTAGAAAATTGGAAATTTTTACCACTCTATTCAATATTTTAAGCTCTTCATTGGGAAGTAAATCTTTCAAGTATTCAGACTCCAGCTAAAGGAGATAATTTTTAAATAACATAATCTGGCATAATTTCTTTCCTTTCCTCTCCTATGAAGTAAAGCTGAGTACCTCTTCCTTTGTAACCTAACATCCCATTCCTCTTCTTTCTGCTTAGGATTGCTCAGACCCTTTTCTTTCTGACAGAACGTTGGTTTTCCTTAGGTAACATTTCATATTAGAAGCTCTTTAGCTTTGCTCCCTATCATTTGTCTGCATTTTGCTCATTCAAAAATGATATTTACTACAGTTGGTTGTAGTGTGTTTACATGATTTTTGAAAGTGTAGCAATTACTAGACTATCTACACTTAGAAAAATTTGTCTGGCAAGTAACAAAACTATTATGTTGGTTGTTGTCAGCATCTCCGCTGTGGTATGTATTTAATTGTACCTGCAATGTGCTTACCTGAGGATTAGAGGCAGGCAAGCAAAAAATTAATTTGAAATATTACTCATGATTATGCTTTAGATGGTGATGCAGTGATTACAATATTGGGCAAACAGTCAAAACACTATCCTGCCTCCCTTGGTCAGGTATTTTATGATAAATGTCTTCCAGGTAATTCAATATGTTTTTTTCCAATAAATCTGGGCATTTATGTCTATACTACCAGTAAGTGCAACAGCATCAAAGATCTCTGATCTTTAATTTGGTAATTGTTGCTAGAGAAGTAAGCTAAATTATCTAGAACTGCTTGGAAGGATCTCTACACTATATAAATTACAGGAATATTAAAAATTTATTACTTCTTTTTCTTTTTTATCTGTTCTACATCATTTTTTTAAAATTATTATTATTTCATTGTGCATATGTGATTTTGGGTAGGGCTGATATCTTCGGCAGAAGTAGATAATAAATAATAACATCACAGGAAGGATCCAAAAATTAGCTGCTGGTTTTCATCATTTTGAAGGCCAGAACACTTTGTGAGACATAAAATTTCATCCAGTGATTTCCATGTTATTTTTGAGATTTTAAGCTCAACTTCAAACACTTCAAATGGTATCTTTTAAAAGAGACATATACTTTGAATTAAACATTTTGAGTAAGACCAATCCTGTCATACAAGATTTGTTCCAGCAACTAATTCTGTGTGCTAAAAAGTTCAACTTTATTTGGTAAAATCTGTCTAACTATAGCTCTTAAACTGTGGATTTTTGTCTGCTGCACTAATGCAGCATCATAATACGAATAGACTGTGATTGGACATTATTAAATTCCTGCTAATGAATCAAATACCTCAAGCTTCCCAGAATTCATGCATTTGGATAGTTCTTTTTTTTTTTTTGTATCCCCCAGTTTTCCATATTCTCTATGAAGTCTGGGACACAATGCACTATTCCATTAATGGTCTCACTACAGTGAACAAAGCAGAGGTTTTACTATTTCACACCAGCATAAATGCTACTAATTTCTTGCCTTATTTATTATTCCTGTTCAGATTTTAGAGTACCTCACAATTTCATCTTGGTGTTGAAGTGAAAACTCACGTCCAGTTATTGCTGTCCTTGATACAACTCCCCATTCCATGATCTCATTCTTATTCTTTTTTTATTTTTTTTCATTCTTTAATCCCAGCAGCACTTCGTCTTGTTTCCAATTATTTCAGTTTATTGAATGGTGCTGATTGTTCCACTAGCCCTTAATGATTGATCTGTTCATATTGTTAGGCTTCATTTTGCTTTTTACTCAGTGAGATAAACAACTCCTCAATATATAGGTAGAGTTAGTTACTGCTCAAGATGAAGGAACAGGATGCTCTCTCAGTTCTGAAGACGGTGGTTTTGGAATATACTGACAGACAATGGAGATGTTGTTTACTCTGGAATTGAAGAATATTAGCCCATAGATATTCTCCATTGGATATATGCAGGTATAAATGACCCTAAAATATTGAAGACAAGCATGGAATTAGACATTTTCAATTTTATGTCATCTTTCCTACAGCTATATTTTTAATTTTTTTTCTTTAAAAATCATGTAAGGCAAAAAAATAAAATTACTAGAATTTTTTAATATTAAAACTCTTATTGTATTCACAAGCTGATGTGGAAGTCTCATCCTTATGAAGTATTTATGGACATGTTTTATTTATAGAATGCTCTGACAGTTATATCATGCAGAGCACTGAAAAAATGGCAAAGAATTTTTGTATTTTATAAAAATATAGTCCTTAAGAAAAAGTCATTATGCCTTTCTAAAATTGATAAAGAACATAATAAACTCTAGCACCTGCTCATTTTCTTAAAGAAACATCAATTAATCTCAATATTATCCATTTCTACAAGTGAGAAATATGCATGTGGAGGACACAAGACAATCCTAACTGCATTGAACAGATGCTTCATACTTTAGTGTTTTAAATTATGTATGATGCATGAATGTTTCTTTTCATTAATGTGCGAATTGGAACTGAAATTTTGCCCAAGTTTTGTGTGTCCTGCATCCCAAGGAATATGGCAAATTAAAATGTGGGTTATTTTATCCAGATAAAAACAAACATGCATTGGATACTGTTCATTAGAATTCCAGTGCTTTCAGTAGATCACACTTTCTCACACAGCAGATAATTTTCATGCGGCCATTCCTAATTTCTGTCTGAAATATTGCTGCCTACTCACTTATAACCTAGGGCAAGATTTAGTTTTCTCGAGCATCGATGTCAAGTTCCCTTCCTTCTCCGATTTTAAAATCAGAGCCCATTAAAGATCTCTTCCCTTACAGGAAAAGGAGAAATAACAATGAGACAAACAAAAGCCCACAAAAAAACAAAGCAAAACAAAAATCCCCTCCACAATAATTTTGTTAAAAATAAGTTCTTCTGAGCAACATTCACAAAGGATGTTAAAATTTCCTCCTGTGGTCTTGAACCCGTTTAGGTCAGTGTTAACAGTATCTGTCAGCAATGGATCATTCACACCTGTAGTTGCTATCATGTAAGTAATTAAAAAATGACAAGAGGTCTCCAATTATTATGAAGTTATCATGCATATTTTCAGCTAATAGAACATTTCAGCATGTAGGCAGTTTTTAAAATGGTTAAATAATTAGTTTGTGAAAGGGAAGACAGTTACCAAAAGCCAGTTCTTATCAACAAGAAAACCTCTAACCCTAACTTAACATTATTTCACAGCTCTTTACCATTGCAAATTTTTGTAAAATTCAGTAGCACTTCCATAACTTCTTAAAACATCTTGAAGACATGCCTCATGTTGACAGTTCTATTTTCACTGAAACTGTATTTATGAAATGAAAACTACTAAATAATTGCTGTTTTGTTCAGTGAAAAATTTTCTCTTTTGTGGTGAAAGTTTAGTACATACCTACATCCAGTCATGTACTCATTTCTGCAAAATGTCTTTGATGCAATGGTTGTTCTCTAACCTAAGGCTCTCTAAACCTTTTTATTCTAAAAAAGATACAATATAATAATTTTCATTTATATTTATTGCAAGCTGAAAATTATTTTTACAATATTTTAGTTGACTTTAATCTTAAATATCTTGCAGAAAAATAATCATTAAAAGCATTTTTTCTAAGCATCAGTAGTCCCCATAACAAAATATATAATACCAGTATGTTTCAGTACTAGAATCCTAATGTGATTATTTCTATATGATTTTCATAGTCAATATACACTATTTTCTCTGAGATCTCAAAAACTTGCTCTTTAAAAGAAAAGATTATTCCTACCCATGTTTTCTAAATGCATTGTTTAAACACAAGGAATACCAAGAGCAGAATGACTCAGGTCTGACTAATAGTGAGGTGCTTAATTTTCAATGAATTTCTTTCTTATTACACCTTCTTTCTAATACACCTTATTACTCATAGGTGTATGTGGCATCAAATCAGCCTATTTCTGGGTGTAGGTTTTGATGCAGTTCAAAAATGTTTATTTGCAAAACATCTAACATGTTTCATTTTTTTCAAGTAAAACTAGATTATTTCCTATGAAATTAATGGAAAGGATTGAACAAGTATGTTGCTAAGAACAAAAATTCTGTAGCAGCATTGCTACAGGACAACTACTCATTATAAATGGACTCAGCCTATCTGTTTGACTTGAGCTCATTTTAGAGACATTCCCCCATATCTAAAGTAATCTATGTCTGACTTGGGTTCTCCATGAGTTGAGCTCACTTCACTAATTCTTATCACCTTGATTCTTGTTTCATTTATCTCTAGTTACAGCAAAGCAAAACATTTTAAGGCCAGCTGAATGGGGAGAAATGCTTTTGATGATGAGATAAAAATTATGTTTCAGATTCATAATAATTATGATATAATAATTGTATTCAAAATAATGCCTCTGAATAAACAAACAATGGCTTAGGTAAGTGAAGGAAAGGATCAAAGCAAGTGTTTGCATTCAAAGTCTGAAAATCTGAGCTTTTCCTGTGAAGATGTCACATTTAAACAGTGTTCCCTACAGGACTGGCTGGTGAGGAGTCACAGATACTGATACCAAGGTTGCAGTGACACAGGTAAGGTCCCTGATCCCATTTAGGAAAGTTTGGGCAACTCCTGCTTTTTGAATCCTTTTTATCTGTTGCATGTTGGACACTGAATACAAGGCATGGTCAATTCCTAGAAATTTTTCTGTGTACAACCCAGCACAGTCATAGGCACCAAAAGAGTTTTCTAGCAACACTGAAGATCTTCTTAATTTTATTGTTTTCTATCAATTGTTTACATACTTGCTTAAACAAAATATATGCTGACAGTTATTTAAATACTTGTTTAAATACTGAAGGACCTCTAGAAACCCATCTCATTGAAGAATCTCACTCCTCCAAGAATTTAATTTTTCTTCCTACAATTTTTATTGGCTTGTATATGAGTATCAGGGATGACAATTTTATCTGGGAATTCAGAAAATGACTGTACGGGTGTCAGCTGGGATAGAGTTAATTTCCTTTGCAGTGGCAAGTATGGGGCTATGTTTTGGATTTCTGCTGAACACAAGCTATTTTTATGAATTATATCTTCCAGAAAGAAAAATCTGTCCTAGAAAAGTATTTTTTATTAATACATGGACATTTTGTATAGGAGAAGAATTTTCTATACTAAAATTCAGCAGATCATTTCAGTTTTGAACACAATTTACTTCATTTTTGGACTACACTAAAACTGAGCATTCATGCATGCTGGAAATGAAGATGGCACCAGGAGAGCAGGCTGAAGCACTGCACAGCATGCTTTATCGAAGAGGGTATACAGAACTTGCACTCACTTTCTGTAATCAGCAGTCCAGGATGTCCTGAAAAAGTCATGTAAATACATGTGGACAAAAAACAGGCACTTTCAAAATACAGTTATGAAAATATGCAATTAGAAATAAGGCAGCAGGCTGATGGGCTTTAACTTGTCATATAGAGTAGCTGCAGCCAGCTAACTAAGACTATGCCATGTCATGCTGGATCTTCCTCTGAAAATAGCACCTGTGTTTGCTCTTAATTTTTTCACTAGTTGCTAGATGTTCTGTAGGTACAATAATAACAATATTTATTTTGGATGCAGGACTATATGTTAACAAATTTTGATAGCAGACATAAATAAAATGTCTTCTTAGACATTTTATTGAAGACTTCAATACTTCAAGAAAATATTATAGGAGTTTTTCTTAAAAAATACTAAAAAATTGAGATTGAAACACTGAATTGTACTTGAACCCGGGACTCCTATATCCAATGCAAACATCCTAAAAATTGAGAAGGCGGGAAGATTTTAGTTTTTTACTTTATTTTGTCTACTCTGTAGTGATCCCATTATGACTTTCCTATAAAGCTGACTGAAGCAGTCCAAGCAAGTAAAAAGGAAGTCTGTGCTAAATCTGCCATTCCCAGTGAAACTTGTAGTGCACTGGGTAATCTCACCTCTCATTGCTGTTAATGCCCTCTTTAGGCAAGCAATGAGCATGATGGAGAGCACACTGATGGTCTCCAGTTCCAGACATTTTATGCATCTTAAATGCTGGGCAGAATCTGAATAAGAGTTCTTAAGATCTAAATTTTAAAATTGATTGGAAATGAAAACATTCATTCACAAAGTATTTTGGGACCTAACAACCCAGGTATTTAAATAGGACTGAGTCATATGTATATATCAGCCATATTCTTCAGACTTTTTTCACATTAATGTAGCTAAATAATTGGGAAATAAACACCTACTGCTTAATCTTGCCCTCTTCACTGAGCCTTTGCTTCTGGCCATTGCTAAATAGGTCTGAGGCTAAATGTCTCTTTAAACCAAGCTGCAATAGTTTTTTGCCAGGGATTTGCATTACTTCTATCAAATACTAGCATCTACATCTCAATCTACAATTTAGTGTTCTGTATTTTTTTATTAGTACATCATCTTTGAAATGATAAATCAATATTTATCATATATTTCTAATATCCAAAAACTGAGTAAATTTATGAGAAATTATTATGCTTCACTTATAAAAGGAATATTTATGCAGGGCACTCAGATACCGTTTTTTCAGCACAGCTCCTCAGAAAGCACATTTTTTGTAATAACTCCTTTAATGATTTTATATATTTACACTAGTGACATGAGATTTTTAGGTTATTAAATGCACAAAGAGTTTAGAAAATGTTTGGGAAGGAGATTCTAACACACAGATTCCCCAAATACTTTAAGAAGCTGCAGTGGAAAGATGAAATAAGAAAACCATGTAGTGAAAACATCTGGCCTAACTGTAAGGAAGAACTCCAAAAAATTCCCTGAAGGACTTCTGTGCTGGCTTACAGACTTCCAGTCAAAGTATGGACTGTGGTGAAGTGTGCACACAAAATAAATTACTCAAAACTCTCTGCAGAAAACATAGTATGTTAAAATAAAATAGGCAAGTTATAAATCTTATTTTGTTTGGATGAATATCTCTTCAAAGAGAAAAAAAAAAATCTCATGTCCAGTGTATCCATCCTACACGTCTCCAGACCATAACCAAATGTACAAATTTGGCAAAATTATATTCAAGTATATGATGAATATGCAACCTATTATTTGCAAAGGAACTTTGTCATAAATTCGTGTTGAGACAGCCTTCAAAGATGACTCAAAACTTAATTTAGGTTTGAGGTCATTTTAATTCAAGGTGATACATTTGAGGTAATTTGCTTTATCTCCTTGTCATATGCACTTTTTCTCCAGAACATGCTAATGGTGTTATAATTTTAATTCTGCAGGTGTTCAAATTTACCTCTATGTAAAGCGTTCAGCAAAAGAAAAATGAACTTGAAGTTTTATGTGTCATTTAAAAGGTTTTCATGTTATTTCTCAGAACAGGTACAACATTCAGCTCTTTTTCTGTGTGTTCAGGTTAGTGTGTATATTTATAATTACTATTGGCATTTGCAATAATTATAATACTCATTAAAAGAAAGGCTACTTAGCATTTAACATAAAATGATGGGTTTAAGTAATTGTTTTTTTAGGATTCCGATACCCTTGCAATGACATTCTTCTTTTTTATTCTGGTATGCAACAGAACTATGCTCTTCACAAGGCTATTCTTTCCTCTTTATGTTTTGATTTCCTCAATTTGTCGTGACCCTCCTTTCAGAATACCACATAGTGGAAGTGTTAGACTGAGATTTGACATGTGGCATCACATATTAAGTGTCTTCATGAGCATCAGACACTTGAAAGCTGTATCCTCCTAGAAATGTTCAGTTTTATCACAAGAACAATAATCTGCAACATGGCAGCTTTGATGTGGTTACATGACCTGGAGATTACTCTCTTAAAAATTACCTTGTACTGTGTTTCATCAAAATTGTGTTACAAGAAAAGTGATCAGTAGAAACAAAATCTAAAATACACAAGTATGAATTTCATGCATGTGAAGAAAAGGAGTGTTTCAGCTACAGCTCTGTTTATATGTGTCAGCGAGGTTAAGTGGACACTTGTGGTTACAGCTACAACAAGGTCAATTTTTGCAGTAGGTGGGAGCAAGTGTGGCTAAGGCCCAGATGTTATTCTATATCATCTCACATCATTGCTGGGGTAGTGGAAAAGGGAATCTTCACTTCCAAGGAGAAGGAGTTTCTTCCAGTCAAGCAAGAGTGGCAGACAGAGCAGTGCGGTAACACTGGTTTGGGTGCTATGGCGGCAGCTGGGTCAAGCGCCTCACTCCCTGCTTTGTACAATATTGTTATTAATATTGTTGCTGTTGCTGTTTGTTTTCTTATCTCAATGTCTCCAGTAAAATGTTTTATCACAGCCTGTGATCTCTGTCTTTTGTGCCTCCAACTCTCTTTTCCAATGCACTGCAGCAGGGAGGGGAAGGGAAAGGGAGGGCGGGGAGAGAGCAGCACGTGATTTGGAAAGTCTCAGTGGAAGCACTGAATCAGGGAATTCTTAAATCACAACAAATGTAAAAGTCAGAAAGTCATTTCTGAATTGCATTTAGGAAGCCAGAAGGCAAAGATTTAATTAAAATGACTTCTTCGTTGTTATATTTTAGTAAGGAAAGTCTTTAACCTAATTGTATTCAAATCTTTTTTTGATTCAAATTTTTACTGAATTTTCATGCCTCGTCTTTGATCAGCACAGACTTCAGTCTATCTGCTAGGTAGCTATAGCATGAGACAGAATGAAACATACAATATCAGAAACAAGATTTATTACTATGTACCCAGAGAAGGAGTAATTTGCATACGAAAGGGGGAAAAAAAGGCAAGTTTAATGTTACTCTACTGCTTGTTTTCTTTTTGAATGCCCAGGGAGGGTGGATTTTCAGAAGATCTTTACCATTTATGTTGATTGTAATCTGACTGTGCATATAGTAAGGTAGCTCACACATGACATAAAACAACTGCATTACTTGAGTAAGAGAAGAACAATTTATTAACTGTAACATCACCCTTCAAGGGAATCTTTGTTTATAGGAAAGACTTAAACCTACTCAGTGTGTGTAAAAAAATGATTTTAATATAGAAGTGGGAAACACCCTTGAAGGACGTAGGAAAAATCACAACGAAGAAAATATATATTAGGAAGTGTGCCAGGTGTGGCCATTTAAATTCAACTGAAAGGGAAGATATAATTTTCTCATAACAATGTGGAACTACCTACTCATTCCATCTGAGAAAGCAAAAGTAAACATATAGACCAGAAATAGGCAGCCAACTACATAAACCAGGATTTTTTGGGCTTAATTCAAGCGTTGGTTTAACTCATGGACTATTTGGCCCAACAGGGAATAATGGTGACAGCTGCAATGGCTGTGAATAGCAATCTGTTGCCTTTCATCAAGATTTCTAATTTTACTGTAAAAAACTTCTCGCTGTTCTACAATGAAAGAAAATTTCTCCTCCATTTCAAGAACCAAATCATTATGTCCACTTTCCTTGAAAGTTGGAAAATAAAAAAAAAATCAAAAAAAAAGTCATGACATCCCAGCAAGGAAGATATAAAGGAGCACATAAAGTGACTCTGTAGAGTACACTTGCTCCCTTTTCTACGAAGAAATATTCCTGAACATCTCTGGATGACTTCACTTGTATATCAAAACTAGATGGACAGAGGACCAGACTTTTTCCACATATTAGAGAATTTTACCCTCAGTATAATGTTCTGGAAGAAACAAATGCCATTAAAAAGAAAATGTGCAGCATACAGCCTTACTTTTGAGAATGATTTTTTCTGCAGCACTAACTTTCTGCTTATTTTCAATCAGCTTACACAGACAACAGTAGCAACAATAACATGAGACAGAAGTTAAACTGTAAGCCAACCCAAAAATAAGTATAAAACAGAAGCATGTTTAACCACCTGAGAAGAAGCAAAGTTAATGTTTAAAATATCTTTTGAATAACGAGAAAATTATATACAGGTATATCTTACAACACTGATCTTAATAACTGATTCACTGAGATACCAGGTCAGTAAGGGAACTTGGGTGAAGGTCAAGAAAAGATAATTAGGAAGGAGAGTATTGACAAAAATGTGCTCCAGACTCAGTAAGTGCAGAATCAAGCCAGGCTGGAGAGTGAACAGGAGTCTGACAATATGAAGAGAAGGCTACCCTTAAACAAAAAACTTTCAACATTACAGGTCAGAGTTTAAAAGGAAAAAGGATTTACAGTGATTGTCAACATAGTGTATTGACAATAGATGGAAGAAATGCAATGGATTCTACAATCTTGCAAGAGTTTGCAAATCCTCAAAGAGTGTGTGAAGCAGGGATTATGAAAATAGGTTATACTTGGAGTGCACTCAGCAAGCATAAACCAAAGGGACTGTGAATGTACTTATAAATCATTAGGGATTTCCATAGGAATCCTTGCAGAAGGTTAGTAATACAGTGTACTTAACATCACTCTTGTTGTTTTACAGTGTAAGCTTGCAATATTTCCTTTCATAATTTTAATGTGACTTTTAAGAAGGATGAATCCAATTAAAAGAGCATGTATTTAATGACCTGTCTTTCTCTCATACTAAGCAAAAGAGATAGAATTTAAAATGTTAAAAAACTCGAGAAATCAATAAAATGAAACAAAATAAAGATAAAAATAAAACTATTAGTATAGTCCAGAAGAAAAATCACATACAAAGATAGTGAAACTGAAATATTTTGTATGACATATGTACTGAAAAAAGACTGAGGAAGGATGTGGAAAATTGCTCTTTGAATCTGCGTCACCTGTATAGTGACTTAGGGCAAGAGTCATTTTAGTGGGATTTGACAGAGGTGTAAAATGTAAGATGCAGATGGTAATTATTCTGCTCTACTTGGCACTGGTGAGGTTTCAGTTGGAATGCTGCTTTTTTGGTCACTGAACTATAAGAGAAAACATAGACAAAATTGGAATCAAGAATATGGCGACAGAAATATTTAGAAGCTTTGAAAATTATCCACAAAGCAAACACAACCCAAAAAACTGCCTTAATTTGCTCTTGAAAGGTTTGATAAAAAACAGATAACAGCCTTCAGATATTTTAAAGGAAATATTTCCTTGTCCACAGACAGCATACAGAGAATAGCCTGCCTAAAAGACAAGATGTTCTTACTATATATGTCCAAAAAAATATTTCATATCAGTCAAAAATGCTTAGATCTGTTGATAAGATATTTGATAGGACAATAAAAGAAGTTGTGATTCCACATGTCTACCATTATATCTATATATCAGTTCTAATGAGAGGCTTGAAATTCAAAGTGAGAGAAGATTCAAAAGGATCAATGTCTATCTCCAGCGGTGTTCCTCCAGGCTATATCAATATTTCACTTCCATTGCTAGTAAGGCTGAAACAGTGAACTAATGACTATAAAGTGAGATTGACATGAAAGTTACTCTGGTCTTATTTGCTGACCTCTGGCAAGAGTGTTTTGGGTTTTTTTAATCATAGTAAAACAAGGGATCCCTACGTAAATTCCAATGCTATTCACCATCACGTTGTCTTTGAACTTTTTTCTTAGCTTCTAAATTGTAATCAAAACTCCAAGATTTTGAAAAGGGTTTTCATAACCAGTCATTCTGTGATTCATTACATTAATGAAAGTGACAGTCAAATATTTGCTTCGGCTTTTTACATGACTGTAGAGTGCCAATATTTTTCAGCCACAATATTTGAAAGGTTTTAGATGCGTCAAAGCAGTTTCAAAGCTATTCTGTCTTTCAACATGGAGTTGAAGCTTATGCATAAAGCTAATTTTTTTTTCAGCTGTATTATAAACCATTGCACTTTTTTCTTGCTCTACTATATCAAGTTTGTTAAGTCACAAAAAAAAGTAACCTGTTAAGCAGGGTTTGACTTTCATATGATGTTTAATAAAACATTGATAGTTTTAATAAAAGTTCAGGAAAGTGACTTGCATTTCTAAACACAGGAAAAATTGACAAGTATTTTTGATAGCTAACTTTTATTAGAATGCAAAGCAAACCACCATATTCACAATCTAGATAATCACAGAAAGTTGAAAATACGTGTGACTTCATCTCTCAAGTTTTAATAAGGCAAATTTCTTTTCATGGCAGCATTCAAAACACTTTTTATGTGAAGCCTGTTGTTTTCTGGTTGCCTGTGTATGGATTTTTTTGTGAATAAACCAAAGCTCTTAGGAAATATTAGTGAACATCTTTTTAATACAGAAAGACTCCTTTTCACTGACTCCTTCTAGCCCATATAATTTTTTTGTACAAAAATTATCCATATTGTATATAAATTTATCTCTATCTGTAGGATAAGAGTGACAAAACAACTTCCAATGGTTTACATGCTAATTCTTATTTAAAATAATGTCGAAAATTATTGGCAGTTAAACCTCTCTAGTGTCATCTAACTGAAAAGTAAAGTAGAGGTCATTTCAACAGTAATTAAGTCAATATGTTTTTGGCCAGGTCTTGAATATATTTTATATTTGCATTATTTGTAAGAGCTAATAATTTAGCTTGCTTGAATACTGTTCTTCACCCACCATAAGAATTTCCTCTTTTCTCCTGCAAGGTAGTTTCTGGTCTCCTGTGCTTTTGTGATTTTTTTCCTAATATTCATAATTTGGTGGCTCATACGAAGAGATAATTTGAGCACATCTGTATTCACAGGAGCAGCTGAATGGAAAATTTTATTTCCTGTTTTCATTTTTTTCCAGTTAATTTATGCTTGAAGGAATTTTCCCTATTGACTTTGAAATGAAGGTGCCTTCTTTCAAGGTGGTGTCAAAGATTAAATGGTTTCATTTTTCCATTAGCAAATGCTTTGTAACACAGCTTTGAAACTATTGTTCATCTGTTGACATAGTCTAAGTAAAGCCCATTTAAACATAATTTCATCTATATGAGCTAGTTTTCTTTTAGGGTTCTCATGCCATTTATCCTTTAGCTTTTAGTGATAATAGAATTTAAAACATTATTTCAGGTTTTTTTTTTTTTCTTTTTCTGAATAGTACTTACAGCTAAGAGTTCATTGCTAAAACATAGTAAAAGTGAATTTTTTCCTTCACTGTTCCTTCCTTTAGGCACTGGCCCACTGTTAGTCACAAGTTGCACAAGCACAGTTTTGGTTACTAAGCTACTGGACACGACTGAAATTTGACAATCTTGTTATCACAAGAGGAAATTTATAACTGTATATTGGAATACAAGGAAATATGGCCACAGCCATTATGTCACTGGTACCAAACAAATGAAAAAATAAATAGCTGAAGGTGTAGAAAACCTTCAAAAAATGTCTATGGACTCTTTGGTTCTAAGCAATTCCTTAACTGAACCTCTTACCTGGAACAAAATAGTTGTCCAGGCTCAAAACTGTAGCAATAGTGTGACAAAAGAAGGAATTCCTTCTTTCATCATTACTGGAATTGAGCTGTTCCACTGACTGCCCCCTCATTTATCCCAGTAGTTGTCTTTTCCTTAAACTAAAAATTAACAACTTTTTGGACATCTCTTCTGAACCACAGAGGCACATAAAGGGTCATTTTAAAAATTGCAGGAGATACACAAATCTTAGATGTGATTGAACAGCAGAAGTATGGAAAACCTTGTACAGTTTCAGATACTTAAATTTTTATTGGTCTTCTACAGATTCAGAAGAAATAGCCCGTGGATTTTCTAGATGAGTTAACAACAATTTGAACACTACAGGACTGTATGAACCTTTCAAGTACCCTCCATGTCTACTGTTTTATAACTCTATTTTTAATATTCCCCTAAGTTGATTTTACTGGAAAATGTTATAGCCAAAAAACGTGACTGCCTGCAAATCAAAACAGGTTTTGCATTATATTATGGGTTTAATATAGCGATATCAAAGAATAAGCTGTAGATTACTCCACATGACTTCAAATAATATGCCATGAAATCTCAGCTTAGACATAAAACCTACATAGTATGGGCTCCTGGAAATCAGTGTCAGAATAACAGACATGTATTGAAAGCCTTCAGGGCGAAGTAGTAAGGTAGTGTCATTACCTTGCAGGAAGAGTACCAAAGAATCACTGATTGACACCTACAGATATTTTATTTAACAGACTTTAGAGATCAAAATACCTGTAATGTGAGGATCGTGTTAACCGGACTGGAAATTTGCAGATGTTTGAAAACACGACTGAAGACAAACAGAATTGTGATTACAATGTGGAGTGCCAGAAGCTGCCACACACATGATTTATAGTCAGTATGAGGCACAATATCAGTATTGCCATATGAAGTTGCCCAGCTGCCTTATGAAATGGCTACCAAAAAAGCACATAGTAAGGCAAAAAAGAGGGTGCTGAGTGGCTGTATTGTGTGCCACTCATTTTTCTTGGGCTTTAGCTTTGTCTTTCTTTTATTATTATGATCATTTTTTAAACTTTTTTTTCTATTGTTAAACTGTTCTTAACTCATGAGTTTAAATTTTTTTCCTTTTTTTTTTTTTTCTCCATCCTGGCCCACCAGGGTGGCGAATAAGCAAGCAAGGCAGCTGCATGGTACTCAGTTGCCAGTTGGGGTTAAGCCGCAGCAGTGTTTGTTTCCAAGAAGCAGGAAAAAAGTCTCTGGTAATGGCAATGTCACATCTGTTGCCATATATTCTTATAGCAATCCATAAAAATAATACACTTTGTATTATGCAAGTGGCTGTTATTCCCAATACAGCAGAAATCCATTAAATATTTTTATGATTAATATATATTACACAAATCATAACTACCTAGTCAATTATTTAGTGGAATATATTATATTTCTTCCATGGAAGAAACACTTATGTGGGACTAACACTTTCTTCTGCACTTCTAATACCTAGATTAGCAAAATACTGTTTAAAAATTCAGTAATTACTATTTGTAGAAAATAAGATCTGATTTCTTAGGACTTCTCAGTACAAAAAATCATTCAAAAAGTTTTATGACCAAATTATTTATGTGTGAAGTTCTCATTGCAAGCACCAACCTATGTGAAATCCCAGGCACCATATCTATGTGTACATATACATGTTTACATACATATACATATAAACATAGCTGACAAAAAGATGTGTGTGTGTATATATATAAATATATATAATTCATGTGTACCTCATATATCCATTTTTATACCTAAACATGTAATTTTTTTAATTTGTCAGTTTAATAAGAAACAATTATGGAATTAAATTATTTCTATCTGAGATTTCTAACTTAATTCTCTATGCCATGCAATGTACTGACACTGATTCCACTATGTCTGTGGCACCCCAAATATTTTCCATTCACTTCAAAATAGCCATCCTTATGATTTTTAATATAAATCAAGATCAAGCACAAACTGGAATCAATCAAGTTCTAAGATAGTTATACTTGCATGGTGGCAACTCAAGGAATTCCTACTCACTTCAGTAGTCTAAGAAGCATCATTTGTGTACTGTAGAGAGTAACTGGTATGTCCCATCTCTAAAAAGTAAAGAAAGCGTCTTAAATTTCATAGGTTAGGACATTTGAGGGGAAATGGGGAAGAGGGAATGGCAGGAAGATGGAATTTTTCCACGGGTTAACGGAAACACAATGGAATTCTTATTTTCTTGGGACTCATCCCTTATCGTTTCAGGTCTGTGTTCTGCTATTCTTCATACTGTGCTCTACTTCTCAAGGCCTCTGGTATCATACAAGGCATATATTTTTCTGGGCTACATCAATATTTTACAGTCATAAATATCCAATTTTATATAGAATAACCACTTTATCTTTAAAAACTGTGGTTGGACCATAAAAAGAGAGATGAAATAAAAGAAATTAGCTGTGGGCCTTGTCAATTAGATAAATTACTTTCACAGAGGAATCAAGTAAAGCAAAGCAGGTCAAGAAAAGCTCAGGCAGAACAAGTCTGACCAGTCTCAGTCCTGAGACTCCAAAACATCAGTAAAAAGTTTATAGTCCATTTCTAGGAATGACAATATGGCCCTGGATTCTGCAACACAGAATTTTGTTCTACTCTCTGCTTGTTTATTTCTGTTTCTACCCATTTGCCAAGTCTGTTTTATCTGATCCTTTTTCTCATGAATCATACATTGAGTAGGGGTAGCAATTCGCAGAAAGAATGTCATAGTGTATAAATATTTGTTTTTATCAACAAAGCTTATGGGTGTAACAATGTCAATCCAGCATTCATTATGTTTGGTAGCACACTTTTAAAGCTATGTGCCATATGTTCCCTTCCATTAAAAGACAGGGAAATTCCACTAATCCAATGCAAATCAGAGTAGGGTATAATCATAGCAGCCTGCAAAAGGAAGCAAGTGAAGCCAGGTGAGAAGTGATTGCCATGAATATGTTGTATCCGTACCAGTATCCATCCCATGGTAATAGCTCCTGGTGGATTGTCTAAAGAAGAAATGTGAATAGCTGGAGAAGGAAAAAGGCATAAAATAACACCTAGGAGGCCAAGGTGTTATGCTAGTTTTATTGCCAGTATTGGAAATACAGGGAAGAGTAGAAATTCAGAGATTTTACAAAGGTTAAGCAAACAATACAGGAAATTATTTTGTTTATTTTCTCACAACTCATTTCTGGAATACGTTTCCTGCTATGGGGTCCTTCAGCTGTAGATCTACTGCAGCGGTTTTCCAAGATGATTCACCACAGCAGTTCTTAGTCTGGACTCAAATTATACAAAACCTCAATTTGACTTTGAAGTACAGAAATTTGCATGTGTTTCACTGAAATTTTCTTGAAACCAATAAAATACATTTAACCTATAATTATTCACTTTATTGGAAGTTTGAAGTGCTAACTTTATAAACTAGATAACTTTTTTTTTTCCCATTTTTTTCTTACGTTGTTTGTGTGCCCTTTGAGAAGGTTCCTCTCTATCATGTTTTCCATTTCCATTTTGCAGCCATACTGTATTTCATTTTGGTCTTATCTGGACTCAACAAATTAAATTCCATTTATTCTTATAACTCCAAGGTGCTTTCCATACTGCCTACACTACTGTAGGCTATTGTTTTTTTGTTACTGCATTTATTGTATCTTAAATTAAATGGCATTCTACAAAAAGTATCACTTACACTTAAAACAATAAAATAATATATTCCTGCTATCTTATTGCTTTTCTCCAAGATATTTCATATTGTGAAGAATATGTGTAGTTTCACAGGAAAACCTGCTCAGTTAATATGGTTTAAATCAAATTTATGGATCTGTCTGTTCCTATGTGCTGAAAGACAAGCTGATGGGGAAGCAGGCCAGCCTGGCTGAACAAAGATTTAACTGGAACTCAGGTTAAAAAATAGAAGAGTTTACAATCTAGGAAAGAAGAGGCAGGACGACTCAGGAGAACTCAGGAGGGCTTACAAGGATGTTGTGAGGTTGTGCAGGGAAAAATTTACAAGGGTAAAAGCCCAACTAGAATTTAATCTGGTTACTGCTATTTACAACAAAAAGGGGGGCTCAGGCCAATCTCTGTTCTTTATGGAATAGAGGAGGAAATGTTGTGACAGATGAGGAAAAGGCTGAGGCACTCAGTGCCTTCTTTGCCTCAGTATTTAATACTAAGACTAGTTGTCACCAAAGTACTCAGCACTATGAGCTGGAAGACAGGGACAGGGAGCAGAAGAGAGTCCCCAATATCTAGGGGGGAGTGGAGGATGACCTGCTACACCACTTAGACATACACAAGTCCATAGGGCCAGATGGCAGGCAGCGAGGGTACTAAGGAGCTGGTGCACATGCTCAGAGTCACTTTCAATGGCCAGAAGGAGAATGAAAGGAACTACAAGCCTATCAGAATCATCCTCAGTGCTGGGGAAGGTCATGGAGCAGAACGCCTTGAATGCCGTCGCATAACCTATGCAGGTAAACCAGGGCATCAGGCCCAGCCAGCATGGGTTTATGAAAGGCAGGTTCTCTTTAATCAACCTGGTCTGCTTCCATGACAAGGTGACCCACTTAACAGACAAAGGAAAGGCTGTGGATATTGTCTACCTGGACTTTGGTATTGCCTTTGACACTGTTTCCCATAGCATTCGCCTGGAGAAACTGGCTGCTCATGGATTGGATGTGTGTACTGGCTAAAAAAAATTTCTGGATGTCCAGGCCCGGCAAGTGGTGGTGAATGGAGTTAAATCCAGTTGGTGGCCAGTTAGTCGTGTTCTCCATGGATCAGTATTGGGTCCAGTCATGTCTAATATCTTTTTCAATGACAGGATGAGGGAGTGGAGTATACCCTTAGATGGTACATGACACCAAACTGGATGGAATTGTTGATCTGCTGGAGGGTTGGAAGGTTCTACAAGGATATCTGGACAGGCTGGATCAGTGGGCTGAGGCCAAGTATGTGAGCTTCAATACAGCCAAATGCAAGTCCTGCACTCTGGTCACAAAAACCCCAGCCATCTTTACAGACAGAGTGGTTGGAAAGCTGATTTGTGGAAAGGGACCTGGGGGTGCTGGCCATCAGATGGCTGAACCTGAGCAGAGGCCCTGATGCCCCAGAGAGACTCTGACAGCATCAAAACATGTTCTTAATGCTCCTCTGTTTTTCATCCTCCCTCTTGACACAACTAAATATTTCTCTGGTTATGTTTGGTTTATTTTTGAATTTTCTTAGCTGATTTCTTCATTATTTATGAAGTCCCCTGATAACCCCTTGTTGGTGTATCCTTATGTTGTAGTAGTTTATAGCTTTTTTTTTAGCATATTCACTTTTGGCAAACACCATAAGAACAGAATGCTTTGGCTATAGTATACAAAAGCAATCTGTATATTTGCATTCTCATTCTGTCATCTATTGTTTCCCAGGCACCTTTAGCAAGGAGGGAGGATGTGCCAGCAGCATGAACAGTGTAAGCTGCTGTTCTGTAGGTGGTTCATGGTCATTTTCAGGCCTATTTTTCTCCAGCTCATCCTCTCCATTTTATTTGTCTTGAAATATTGCTCTTTTTAGTACTGTTATTATTTTTTGTTTTAATTTTAAACTAGACTTTTAGTTTGTCAAGGTCATTTTGCCTTATGATCCTGCTCTGCTTCTTGTCTTGGTGTATCAAGTGTCACAGCTAGCTTAGTGTCATTCACAAATTTTATACAGAGGCTCCAAAGTAACCTCTCTGAAGTGTCCAACTCACTTAATCAGGAAATGTTGAAAAAGAAACAATTTTTCCACCAAACCATATCATTCTCCAATCAGCTTTACTTCTAGCTCTTATTTCCATATTTTCAGGCAATTAACAGATAATTTTCTAACCAGTTTCTATATTTGCATTGGTGAAGTTTTTCACAGAACCCTTTCATGTAATACATTAATTTGTTTCAATGCTATTTTTGCAAACAATGTATGAAAGAATTTTTACTGAAATAACTGACTGATTATAAAGTGAATATTTTGTTTGGCCTCAAACTGTACCAGTGCATGAATTAGAACAGCCTTTTTCACTAGCAGAAGATCTCATTACTTCTCTAATATTTTTCCATTAATCAGTATGTGCAATTGATGCTGATATGAAAGTAGAGATTGAGTGTCATTAAAGCTCTTGCTAAGAAATATTGGAAGAGTTTAATTATTTTCATTTAGGTTCCCTGAAAAAGAAAATCTCTCCAGATAATATTTCTCTTAAAAATTTCAAACTCTGAGAAATGAACCTTGCTGTAATTTTTACCCCTAATTCGTAGTTGGGGGATATTTCAGTGCGTTCCTGGTTCAGACATTTTTTTTAGTTATAAAATGGAATTTTTTTTTTGTTTGCTTACATGTATGTGGAAAGCTACAAAATAATTGAGTAAATATAAAAGGGTTACTGATTCTATAGAATTAGCGTCAGTATTGTGTTATCACTCAAACTACCATTTGTTATTCTGATGTTCAAATTCCATACTAAGAATGGAGTTGAACAATAAATTGAAGCTTTTACTAATCATCTCCTACCTACATTATGAACTAGATATAAATCTTCATTTTTTTAAAAAAAATAAGACTTTTCAAACATATAAGTAAAAAAATGATAACTTATTATAATCTATTTCACTTGTACCTGAATGCAGTACAAGAAAAAAAAGATGAAGACATAACCAATCACCTAAGACTAGAAAAATGAAAGTCCAAAATTGGAACAGCAATTTTCTGAAGCAAATTAAATACTGATTTATATAGTCACACCTTCATATCACTAACTGGCATTTCATTTGTTTCAGTGGAATATGGATACAATTATTATTCATATAATGATATAAATAATAGAGTACTGTTATTACTATTAAATAAAACTAATAAGGCTAGTTTCACAAAAAAAATGCTGTGTATAATTTAATATTGAAGTTTATCTATCTTTGCAATCTCATTGTGTTAACATTTATTTTTATATACTTTTAATAGCTTTCATTCTTTAATATCAGTTATAGTATTGAGAAGAATAACACAAAAGGAAAGTAAACCAAGTTTGCATTAGAAGTCATGTAAGAACAAGAGGTGAATTATAAGTGATTGTATCCCATTAATTAGTCTAGATGAGTAGTAAAAATCTATAATGAAATGTCCCATTCAAAGCATTATTACCTGAGATTTTGAGAAACCAGATGATGTAAAAAAATTATCTTTTTTAGATTAACTTAATTTATTCTTTTTTCTGATATTTTAAGTCTAATTGTTAATTATTTATTCTCCTAAAAATTTCAGCCTGTAAAATTATTGTACTTCGAGTTGTGATTTGCACCTAACATACAGAAAACATTATATTCAATGCAATTTTAGTTAGTTGAAATAAAATTGCATAAGGGCAGAAAGAGTCAGAAATATTGCCACTGAATGGATCTGAGAGGGTAATCCACCAAGGTACTTCACTTGTGTAAAGGAGTTTACATCCACCATTCAGTATAGTAACTGGGGGAGCTGCTGCTAAGGTTGGGACAGTATTGGTTCAGGGATAGGTTTGGCATTGGCCAGCAAATTGTGAGCAACTGTGTTGTGCATCACTTGTATTACTTGTATTTTGTCTTTCTTCTTCTTCTCTTTTAATTTGTTTCAATTATTAAACTCTGCTTATCTCAACCCACAAGTTATACCTTTTATTCTCCTCCCAATCCCACCAGGGTGCTAGGTAAGTGAGCAGGACACTGCATGCTGCTTAATTGCCAGCTGAGCTTAAACCACAACAGGAACCTACTTTCTAAAGCACCCAAATACCCGAATCAGTCAACTCATAATTTCTTTTGATATTTCCAATCAATTTTGAAAAGGATTTATCACCTTTTCCCATTCAACACATTTTACTTTTGGACCTTAAAAAAAATCTGATAACATCTACTTGTCTTCAACTAACCATGCCCCCCAAATTGCTTAACATTTTCTCCTTCTTGCATGAGGAAAGTTAGGTTCTTGGAAAGTAGCTGTTTTAAGGAATAACACACATGGTTTCAGGGAGTGACAGGAGGAGGTGCAGAAAAGGCATAAGTTTGGGAATGTTGTTAAGGCCATGCTACAATAAAATGAGACTATCTTGTTTTGTGTATAAACCTAAAGCATTTAAAAAATGGGAATTTCAAAAGATAAATGGCACTTCCAATTTAATATTGGAACTGTGTTAAGAACATCAAATTGATGTAAAGATCATTGTTTTGAAAGTGCCTCTTATTGTATTGTAAATGAGAACAAAAAAATTCTATTCTGTTTTCAAAAATGAGTTTTTCCTAAACTTGGTCAGCTAAGTCTTGAGTGTGTCACTGGCCTTGGTGAGAATATGACTGGAAATACTGTTTGAAATAGAAAAGGAAATCAGGTCTTACTGACAGAGTAAGTGTTGAAATTTATCAGAACTTTGACTGAGGGGGTAAACTTTTGAAGATTTTTACTAAGTACATTATTTTCACTAGTTACAGATTATGCTGTCCTCATCAAACTTATAGTTATTGTAAATAGGTAATTTTCTTATTGCAGAGGAAGCTGGAAAAGCTCTTCAAAGTTTCTCCCTTTCCCTTAATTTGATTTTGCATATGCTTAAAAAATAGCATATGCAGCAGAAAGGAAGAGACTGAAGAAATATCAGGGAACAGCAACTTTCTTTTGTTTCAATGAGAAATGTTGTGAATATTTCCTGTATTTTTTTTCATGTTGAAATACATACTAAATCATTAATTGTACATTCTTGTTTCTTTATGGCAAATTACCCAATGGTGTAACAGACTGCAAATTTCACTATGTATTTGCAATACATACCAAATGTCACTAAACTGAGAATTGGATTGAGAATAATATACTGAAATGTAGATGATTGCAAAGAGATAAACTGAGAACTCAACCTCTGATTTCCCATTTACCCTATAAAATAATGTTAAAAAATTGGCTGAATCTATCTATCTGAAACAAAATTTCTAACGTATAAGAAAGAGGGTGGGGGAAAGGATAAAATAAATTATTAATTGTCAGCAAATGGTAGTAGAAAGAAAAAATGTTTCAGTTGAAATCCTGATCACTTAGTGCTGTTTATGTCAAAACCAATTATTTGAACTTCATTCTGTAGTAGATGGCTGGCACAAATGGTTTTGTAACAATATAATGTACTAATGTGTTGAGCAAAAAGTCCACTTTGAAGGCAGATAGTGCAGCAAGTATAATAGCAGTTACCTAATGGATGCCCTGGTTTACATATGCTTTCTATCCAAATTTTATATGGTGATACTCTTAGATGTCACCATTAGCATACAACAATCCATTGTATGGTATCATGATCAAAAAGAGACAACTGAAAATAAAAAAATACCTTATCAAAGTACTGTTATGAAGAATGGATGTAGAAGGTTCTGTTTATTATAGATCTTTGCCACTACAATGAATTTGTAAAGGGATATGTAAGAATGTTCTCTTAATCTGTCAGCACATCATTAGATTTAATGACAATAAGTAAAATAATCTACCCTTCAAATAAATAAAGCTAAAATTATAAATTTTCTGTCAGGCATCAGGAAGACTAGAATGACTAGAATCTTCAGATGTTTTGATTATACAATCCTCTTATTCTGAACATTGTTAAAAGTCTATTGTACAAAACAATCCTTCATAGACACCTAAGACCAGCAAAAAGCATACCTAAGACCAGCAAAAAGTATAGAAGTGAACCAACAAATAAAGATGTAGAATGACAAAAATATACTTATCATTTATTGAGATACATTTTTCCTATATTTCCAACAGCTTGGTATTCTTCTCCCTATATTTTCTTTGATCTTAGTGCTCATGAGAAGAAAATAACTAATCTTAAAACCATGAAATTTAAATGTCTAGTAATTCAAATATGGAATTAAGTAAGATGTGATTTTAAATCCTCTCTTGGAAGAAAATTTTAGTTACTATTAGCAATCACTCAGAAATAAAACCAGACATATGATATGTCTTTCATGCTGAACTCAAATAAAAGCACTGTTTAGTACATTGATTTAAGTATCTAACTCAATTATAGCTCAGGGTATAAGAGACACAGAAGATAACAAGAAGTGCAGATGTATGTTTCAGAAAAAAAGATTTTAAAAGATATGATGTGCTGGTTTCATCTGCAGTAGAGTTAATTTTGTACACAGTGGCTGGTATGAGGCTGTGTTTTGGATTTGTGCTGAACACAGGGTTGATAATATGGAGATGTTTTTGTTATTGCTGAGCAGGATTTACACAGAGCCAAGGCCTTTTCTGCTTTTTGTACTGCCATGCTGCTGAGGAAGTTGGGGGTGCAGAGGAGGTTGGGAGAAGACAAAGCAAGGATAGATGACCCAAAATGACCAAGGGGATGTTCTAGACCATGTGACATCATGCTCACTGTATAAACTGGGGGAAAGAAAGAGGAAGGAGGCGACATTTGTTCTTTGTCTTCCCAAGTCACCATTACCTGTGACAGAGCCCTGCTCTTCCAGGGATGGTAAAGCACCTGACTGTCCATGGGAAGCAGTGAATTAAATCCTTGTTTTGCTTTGCTTGTGTATGTGAGGCTTCTGCTTTACCTATTAAACTGCCTTTATCTCCCTAATAAAGAACCCACAATTTCTTTATCTTTTACCCTTTTGATTTTCCCCCTATTCTCACTGGTTAGCAAGTGAGCAAGCAGCTGCATGAGGCTTAGCTGCTGCTGGGGTTAAACTATGACAAATAGGAACTGAAAAGATGTATTTTATGAACTTCTATGGTGATTCATCAATAGAGGAGTAGAAGGGTAGACACTAGTTCGAATCTGATTGTGTGGTAAGATAGGAGCTAGCAATTTTTTCCAGTAAATGTTTCTGCTGCAGGAATGTAGCACAGATAAAATTGCAAGCAAATAAAGACATCAGTAGCACTTCATAGTAGAGAAGCTAGAGACATTGTATCAACAAATTGACATGGATCTTCCATGGTGGGTAACAGCACCATAATGAAAGCATTAAAATGTGTTATACATTTAGGAATGTTATATGTTAGGAACAGATTTTATTGTCATTAAACAAAAATATAGAACTGGATTTGGGACAGAGATATTCAGCAGTCTGATAGACCTTCCTTTGAAGAAAGGGTATGGCCGTTTCTGTTCTTAAGGTTTCTTGGCTTAGATGTGTGAATAGAGATGGCCAGTCCCAAACAGGATGTACATAAACCTATATCAGCATCACAAAAAATTACAAAGAGAGTAGATGATACAACCGGAGTTGTTTTCTACCAGTTTTATGTCTCTCTCAGCGAAACAACTGCCAAGACAGAAAACTCATCACGTGTGAGAAGCCACAGTGGAACAGCATTGTGAGGGAGAGGAAAACCAAGTATTTCTGTTCCATAATTGACAGCAGAAAACGGGATGTTTGAGACCTCCATGTTCTTCATATGTGGAAAACTTAGGTCTGTGACGCATTACAAAAATAGATATAGAGAAACTAGCAGGGATAATGGTGTATATAAGAGCAGTTAAAGAGATAACAGGAATAGGAATAAACTGGAGGGATTTTTTTTTTTTTTTATTTAAGCAATTGATAATTATTGGATAAAATGGACAAATTTTTGATATATAAAATTAAAATATAACTACTCTCCACAAAACTTTTCCTTTGGAGAATGTCATAGACTCATACAATGCTTTGAGTTGGGAGGGACCTTAGGGATCATATAATTCTAACCTCCCTGACATTATTCACTAGACCAAGTTGCTCAGACATGTGGAAGTTTAGTCCATCACTTGGCTTTGATATAAGAATAGATGATACAGAACATCTCAAACTTGTTTGTAATGTACTATAACGTTCTTTATGCACACATGAACACAGAGGTATAATAGAGCCATTTGAAATAGTCCTGTGACACACACAGATAAACAAGAATGGCAGTAGCTCTCCTAGTCAATATACCTTATGAGAAAAACATTGCTCATGATGCATTGCTCTGTATTTAAGAATGTATTAGAGTAAAAAAGGAGCAAGAAATATATACCTGAGTCCTAAATAGTTCATCTTTGACTAAAAACATTTACTAGGACTGTGTTGTCTGAGTTTTTGCTGTTCTCTGTCTCTTTAAGAAGTTTTTCTAAAGTTCTATTTTAGCCTTCCGTGTTTACCTTTTGCAATGGAGTCAGACATGATTTTACATAAACAACTTTCTTGTTATTGTAACAGTATAATCATGTTTACATTCTTCTCATAAGGAGGAGACTGTTGATGGACTGTTGGGTTGCCCAGTGCGGTTGAAGAGGAAGATTTTCTTCCTCCAATCCATGGTCACTGCTGGAATTTGATAAATGTTGAAGTTTGTAAATAAACCGCCTCTTTTCTGCCTTGGACATCTCAGCATGTGGGTGTCATTTCTTTGTGTAATGTGCAACAGGTCTGTCTTTTATGAGTATACATTAGGGGAACTTGTGGTAGAAAGGGTTGTGGTCTCAGCGCTGCCTGCTGCTGCTGACCTATAGTAATAGAGGCAATGAAACCTTAGAACATCGTTAGGATACATCTGTGAGGAGAAACTCTTGAAGAGATCATATCATCTTTTATGATCTTTCTCTTACAGTGTCAAGGTACAGATGACTGTCAGCAACAGAATAAGTCATAGGAATATTTTTAAATAATTGAATTTGAATACTTATTTATAGAAATAAAGCAGATGTTGTATTCCTCTGGGGAGGATGGTTTCTCCCCCCAGAAACCCCCTGATGTCTGTACCTATTAGTTTGACCCTGTTCCCTCCTTATCTCTGACCTATGGCTCAGTGCCAGCTATCTGTCCTGGGACAGAGACTAGATAAAAACCCCTGCTCTTCCTTGTTCACTCTCTTGGACCTCCGGTATCCCTTCAGAATAAAGCCTTGGAATATTAGCAGAGGTAAGAGCCTCTTTTAAATCTTTTACCCCATCCCGTGAGGTACTCCCCCCAAAAGCTCCCCAGAAACTGAGCTAGCACAGGAACCCAGGGGGGCAGGAGGGGAGGAGTGCTTCAATCAGATGAGCAAAGCCACATGATTTTGGTCTTCCTGAATTTTATGGCATTTTTTTAATTCAGGCTATGCTCAGTTATAACCTGTAACAATTCTAAATAAACTGTATAATGAAAGAATACAGATATGGTATTTGCTTTAAGACTGATGAAAATATATACTTAAAGATATTTTTATCAGTCTGCCTCAATATATTTTGCAAAAAAAAAAAAATGGACTTTCTATTCTTTTTTTTTCCCAGATTTTAGGCTCCTTATTTGTCTTTAAAATCTACATAATTAATATGGTAACTTTTTTTTTAATTATTATTCTTCCATTTATATTTTGGATAATTTTTATAGTTATAAATGGATTCAAACTTAAATCCTAGATGGAATGGAAAACCCTAGTTCAGAAGGAAATATTTATTTCTGTTAATAAAAAAAATCCTCCAAACAACCTCAAAAATACTTAACCAGGCCTGTCTTAAATTTTCTTTAAATGTGAATTAAAGCTTCAGCTCTATTTACTCAGAAAATTTGGCAAAAGGGGCTGCAGTTATAAACACAGTTACCTAAAACAGACAAAGGGATTGAGTGCACCCTCATCAATTTGCAGACAACTCCAAGCTGAGGGTACACTTGACACATCTGAAGGAGGGGATGCCTTCCAGAGGAATCTGGACAAGCTCAAGAACCAGACCCATGCGAATCTCATGCAATTTAACAAGACCAAGTACAAGATGCTGCAGCTGAGTCAGGACAACCTTTGGTATCAATGCAGGATGGACAGATAAAGAGCAATCCTGTCGAGAAGGACTTGGGGTCACAGGTGGGGGAGAGGCTGGACATGACCCAGCCATGTGCACTCACAGCCCAGAAATCCTGGGCTGTGTCAGAAGCAGTGTGGGCAGCAGGGCAAGGGAGGAAATTCTGCCTCTCTGCTCCACTCTCCTGACACCCCACTGGAATAACTGCATCCAGCTCTGGGGTCCTCAGCACAGGAGGGAGATGGGACATACTGGAGTTAAGTCCAGAGGTGTGCCACAAAGCTGATCATAGGGATAGACCACCTCTCCTATAAAGACAGGCTGAGAAAGTTGGGGTTGTTCACCCTGAAGAAGACTCTGGTGAGACCTTATAGCAGCCTTTCAGTACCTAAAGGGAGCCTACAAGAAATCTGGGGAGGGTTTTTGACTAAGGCAAGTAGTAGTAGGATACGGAGTAATGGCTTTAAACTGAAAGAGAGTAGGTTTAGATGTAGATGTTTTCTGTGGTGGTGAGGCACTGGAACAGGTTGATGAGAGAAGCTGTGGACTCCCTATCACTGAAGGCTGTGTTCTGCCACTGTAACTCACACTGAGTGGAAAACTTTTTTCTTTTGTTTTGCTAACCATAAAACCTATAACAACCATGAAATGAAAACGTGTATTTGATGGACATGTACAATGACTAATTCACAATCTGTTTTAATGGCATATAAACTGTGGATTCATGATGCGGGAATTTTACCAATTATATATCTGAATGCAAAATAAGATAGCTTATTTTTATTTTATTTAGATAATGTTAATTCACTTTTGTATTTAAGAGGCCCAGCAGAAAATTTCTCCTTTTTATATAATGCAGATGGAAAAGAAAATATAATGATCTTGTTTGATATTATTATGGATGCATCTGTAGAACTACAGGTTTAAATCTGTCAGTCCTGCACTAATGAGACAAAAGACTGTTTGCAATGAAATGCTGTTAAAAGCAAAATGAATGCTGCAATGGTCTTTTAGCTCTAATTGTATTGTGCTGACATTTGGTGTAATTATATGCAGTTGAGTATAATTTTCGTGCCACTCTAAGAAATTCTGGAGTAGATTGAGGTAGCTATCTGTTTTCAGATGAGTTTGATCACTTTATTTTACCCCAGTCTCAGAATTTAGTTAGAGAGGTCTGAAACCCCATATTTATCATAATCTGCTTCGTTTGTTCAGTCCCCATGCGGCAATTCCAATTAGAATTTTATCAAAGTCGTCCTTACAGCAATAATGATAATCCTTTAGCATCTATCTGGATTAGGTCTCTGTTTTATTCTACTAATGAATACTCTAGAGGGGTCTAGGCAATTTTACAGAACAAATTAACCTGAGAGCATAGCCATTTAAAGTGTTCATTATACTGGACACCTGCAAAGTGTACTGGGCTTAAATGCAATTTAATAGACCCTTCTAGGCCTGTTTTAAAGTATCCTGAAGAGAGTATGAATAAGATGATATTTAAATTATGATGGTTAGAAAGGGTTTTTTTTCTAGCATTTTCAATAAATATCAGATGTCCTATGTATGAAATATCACTTTTAGAACATCAAATATCATCATGTAATTGCAGCTTTTGAAATCTAAAATGAAAAGTTTCAAAACACTGAAATCTGAAATGAATGTCTCTTCAATTCCACCTTTGTGTATAGTATGCTCAAAAATGAATGTCCTACATGTGATACATTTTGTTTCTGATTCAAATAATCCTATTATTGCAAAAATACATGAACTGTAATTCTTAAATAGGCTATAATGGAAAGAGATTGGGGAAGTGAGGGCAAGAGAGCAGAGGGAAATGGAAAAGCTAATTGGTATTCGCTGGTTTCAATCGTTAATATCCCCAAGCTTACCCCTTTTATTATTTTTTTTTAATTTAAAGTCAGAGTCTCTTCGTTATCTCATTACACTACAATTATAACATACTCCAGTGCCAAGGACCCAGAATGATTCATCTGCATTGTTCATCAGTCTAAACATTGCCACTAGAGTTAAATGCAAGCTCAATCTGAACATCAGACACTGCTTGCATGACCTATTGTTATCATACTAATTCAATAGGCAAATAATTTGGTCTTTACTAATGGTTATGAGACTTAAATAAATAGACTTTATATTTTAATACATTAAGCTAATTTCTAAAAACATGAACATCTTTTCCATACGTGGCCAAATTTTTGTAGTTCCATATCATAAATCTTGCTGGCAACACTACATTACAGGAAAACTCGCTGCATCCTTGGATGGAATGAGACAGAAAATGCAAACAAAATCCAAAAGCATTCTGTTTTGCATATTTGCTTAGTTTATTTTGGAGCAGAAAATCTTTAGCAAAAACAGAAGTATATACACACTGTGTGGAAACATATGTGTAAAATCAAGCCAATAAATGTTTTCCTCATTGAAATCCCAAATAACCTTCTGTGGTAGAAGTCAGTGACAAAACTGAAAGCACAGATTAGGGTAGGCTTTCCAAATTCAAAAGGCACTGGTGGAAAAACAGCAGAGTTCCAGGATACAGAATTTCTGAGAAAAACTTATACAGGTATCCTAAAATCTCTGCTGGCAATTTCTCTTAGGCCTGAAAAAACCTACTGTGATCTCAAAAATGTTTTTTTCCATTCTTAAAAAAATCCTCAAACTTCGGTTTATATAAACAACATATTTTTCCCCACATTATCTTTTGCATTTTTTAATAAGCTACATATTTGTAAGTGTATTTTAGCTATTGATTTATCTCTATTAATCTGTTTCTAGCATTTACAGAGTTTTTTTCCAGTGCCTTCTAAAAGATTATTTGCATCCTCTGCTCCTGATGAAGTAATGAAACAGTTCATATTGCTTTCATTCACTACTCCTAGTGACACAACAGCCGCTATTCTGCAAAGTACTGTACTGAAATCTCTTGCTAAGAAAATCTGAGTTAAGATTACAGTTATTTGTAAGTATTTTGGTTTTTAGACTAACGTGATATACTTGTAAAGTCCTAATATAGACAGAGGTGATTTAGCTCAGGTACTGTGATGTGTAAATTAGACAAAAATGAAGATGAGACAACTGTGACAGCTGTGTAGACATGACACAGGGGAGATTTAGAGCTGGTTTACAGGAAGAAAGAACCACATTACTCAGTGACATAACCTGAAATTTATTCACTAAGCAGCATGGGTTTAGCAGGTGAATAGCAATGCCTATTATAAAGCTTCTAGTATAAGATTGCTATGCTATGGCACTCACAAATGACAAGGATCATGCCTCCCCAGCCCAGTTTGGCTAGCCAGCACAAAACACATGTACAGCTTTTACTGATCAATGTATTTGAGTCTTGGGTAGCATTCTGGCCTGTACCTGTTGCCCATGCCCATGCACAGAGCCATTTTCCCCCCACTCATAAGGTTATTGTCTTAACAGTATACTTCTTTAAAATTAGATAATCAGACTAAGTCACAGATGATATTGCTAGTTTCATAACTCAAAGCAAATTTCTTTGGCTTTCCCTATATTTAAAACTAATTAGTGGGTTTTTTCAAAGTTTTTATCACCTTCTGGTTTCCTATTCCAGGTGTGCTAAACAGATGTTAAGTCCTTGCTTCAATGTTATCTCAGCTCATACCAGAGTATATTAGAGTTAGAAATCAGCAGATGATATGAGGATATCTTGGCCTCATTTTATTAAGTTCTGAAAGTTTTTAGTTCATAACAATCCATAACAAAGATATAATCAAAAGTGAAAAGCAACCAAAGCCACCTTTATGACACAGCTGATCTATATATTTTCTGCAATAGAAGTAGTCTCATGCACATAGATAGAGGAATGTGTAATGTTAACACAGTTGTGAGTTTCTCTTTTTAGGAAAATTGCTAAGACTTTGTCCTACTTGGTCATGCAGGCTGCTGTGTCAGGGCCTCATTCACACAACAACAACAGAGAGAAAGCTAGAAAATTTTAGCTAAGATTAGACACAATATTTGAATTTGTCCAGGCTAGGGTTGTACTCCTGTTGACTGTTTTTGATTTTTATTCAATTAAAACTATCATCATTTCCACGTTACTTTGCCGAAACCATCTTTCCTATTTTTTTCAGTCATAATCTATTTAAAAAACCCTAAAAACTCAAAAGCCACACTGCTTTCCCAGCTGCAGATAATATTTTTTATTAAATTCTATGAAAATATTGTATAAATCTGACTGATAACATTTTAAAGGTATTAAATATCCATGTTCTGATTTTCTGAAGAAAGGAAGTCAGTTACCATATCTTCCTTGGTTCTGATCTTGGTACACTCTAGAAATACATTCAGCCCACTCAAGAAACTAGTATAATAGCTACAACAGCAATACAAAATTAGGCAGATTTCAGTTTTCTCACACATTTCATTTTCATTCCCTTTACACCAAGTGTTGCTTCTTTTATTTTCTGCAAGTTTCACAAGGGCATGGATTGTTATGCTTATGACTTTTTCCTGAGGGTGAACATATTCATGTTATGTGAGGGTGAACATGTGATAGTTTCTCAGTGGTACTTTTATGGAGTACAGTGGCTTTAGCCAACATTAGAACTTGTCCTATTCCCACTGTTTCTCTAGGTGGCAAATAGGTTCTATTTTTTTCTTCTGATTTCAAATAATATACTCATTGTCTCTGGGCAGTGCGTTGACCATAAATCTTTGCTAAAAAAAAGGCATTTTGGAAGGACTTATCCTGATATGCTGTGGCCTGTTTTCAGCAAGAGTGTAGCTTTCAACTGGGGAACAATGAGGGTAGAATTCAATTGTATAAATGTAGACTACATGAAATGCTTTAGGGTATCTGAAATGAGGTCAGTAGCTACGACACAAGACCTACAGGAAAACCACGCCTCCTTAGTAAGCTAACAGGTGAAGGACTAACAGATCTGAAATCTCTGAAGTTGCACTAGTTACCTGTGTTTAGGCAGCTGACTGCTACACTCAGATGATTTGAAAAGCCAGTGCCTGACAACTGAACTGAGTCGAAATGAGTTGCAATTAGTCATGAATAATAACTTCTTAGTATGAAGACCAGACTTTTATTTAGTTTTTATTTTTCTTTAATTAAGGAAATAATATAAAGTATAAAAATCATAGAAAATGTACTTTTGTTATGAATATGCTGGAACACTATTTCTTTCAAGTTTCTTCACTTACATTTTCAGTTTTCTTAGACATTCTGGCAGGTACACCACTAAGATCCTGTGTCACTGCATTTCATCAGAGACTTATTAAATAATCCCATCTGCCTGAAGCTACAACTACTACAGGAATAAAGCGATTATCTATTGTTACCTAATTTTTCACCTCTAAATCTAATGAATTTAAACACATTTTACTTGGTGTAAAATATCACCATAACATTAAGAAGCTGTCATTTAAATGTGTTCATAAAATATCTACAATTCAAACTAATATGTTATGTGATATAAAAACTGGTCACTTAATGCAGCATGGAAAAGTAATTTGAATGAAAATGAGAAAAAAAATTAAAACTATTTTAAAACTAGTTGAAAGTAGAGAGAGTAGGTAACAAATGAGAACAAGCTACTGGTCTCAAAGGTGTTTCACATTGTGCATATATAAGGGTGAGGAGCCTAAAACACAGACAAAACCACCGTTGAAATCAGATAGGAAAAACAGGCAATTAGATTGGAGCTTGAAGCCTGTAATACTGAGAAGTCTAGGTTCTCAGAAATTTCACAAGACAATTGTCATTTCAGTCACTTTACTTGAAACTGCAGGGGAGTTGAGTTTATTCAGTCATTGGATTTATTGCAAGTTTATTCCAGAGGCCAGTTTGAAAATCCGAGATTTCTTTTTTTAATTTTTGTGGTAGAGAAAAATAAGTAATTTTCCTAGAGTACAGAGTGCTTGGTTCTGCTCACATAATTTCTTGGTTTACACATGAGATGGGCCCAGCTTCACCCATATCCTCCTACTTGCTTCTGTGCACACGTTTTTTGATCCAGCAAGCATCTCTACATGTTTGTCCAAAGATGAATGTTAAGAGGAACAGTGAAAGTGCATGTCTATATCTCTACACTGTGGAGTGGAAAAGTGTATTTACACTGCAGTAGTGCACATGAAGTGCAGTAGCAATGCACGTTTGGCAGTGTCCATATGAGAGAGACATGGGATGCATATCAGACCTCTGTAGGACAAGGGTGAGATGGGGCAGAAAATTGCTAATTATTTTGCATTATTTTTACTCTTGTTCCAGTCGAATGAATAATTTCAAGTTTTGAAAACAATGTTCAGTATAGTGAATTGTCATTTAATACTAAAAAGCTACTTAGTTAACCACTAACTCTATTCAACATAACAGCAACTAAAGTTGGGATAAACTGTTGTGATCAATTCCAGTAAATTAAATATGTGCACAAAATATTTACTAAGCACAAATGCAAAAGGAATGCAAGACACTTTTTCTTACATAACTGAACACAGTAGATGAACTCGGGACTAAAAGATTCAGGTGTCAGTAAAATGTCTAGTTCACACATTAAAATAGATCAGAAAATTTACTAAACACTTCTGGGACAATACTGTGGAAAACAGCAGAAGAAATACTGGAAAGTAAATACCAGTACCAAAATCACTATTTTTTTATTCCAGGGGCAAGGATCATGCCTCTGACCTGCCCCACTCTGGCATACTGATTAGACTACTACTAGTAATGAAAGCACCCTAAAAACCAAAAAAAAACCCACTTTGTATAATGGGTTCAGAAGCTAAGATAAAAAAATGAGGAAGAGGTGGATGGTATTAGTCATCTGGCTCACTATTTCACAGGCAGATTTTCAGATCCTGACATCATTCACCATAGAGTAAGCTAAATAGATAACAAATCAACTAAACAAGTTGATCTAATATCTATGTAGCCTATTCTACTGCTCCTTCTGAAGACAATACTTTGAGTGATTCATAAAGTCCAGGAGATTTGACATGTCTGTCTGTGTCTCTGTTTTAGTGAAAAACTTTCATCTCCACCATAACTTGGGCTGAGACATTCTGGCTATTTGTTGTCCTGCTGATTGAAGGAGTACAGGAGTACTACAGGAGTAGTCCACAGCAGGATAGAGAAAATTTTCAGAACAAATTACACAACACTATATTACTCTCCTGCACCCACCTATAAAACTTTTACTTAGTAGTCTCTCCAATATTTTTCTGGGAGACTTATAATTACATTTCAGTCAATGCTCCAAGCAGCGCCTGAAAACAATCATTTACATTTTCTCACTACTAGCTTTGGGTTTTGGTTTTAGTTAATTCTTATTTATCATCTGATCCACTTTTAAAGTCAGAATAACATTTCTGACCAAAACAAAAACATCTTCAAAGCTATTTAATACACTAGAGAACTTTGTCAGTCCTAGAGAGAACAATAAAACCTTTGAGAGGAGGTTAAAATTTAAGAAAAACAGTCCATCAACTATTAGTCCTATGAAATATTATTTATTTGGTGCACGTTCCATTTTCAGAAAATAAATGGTATTCAAAAGATAGAGTAGATAAATGCTCTATTTATAAGATAACATTTCGGCTTTCAGCAGCTGCTTTTCTTATATTGTCCTCTGAAGTTGGTGAAAATAGTAATGTTACAGCATAAATAAAATGTCTCTTAAACCTGCAGAGAACTTGAAATAGCATTTTTTCTGCTTAACAATGTGACACGTGATAATATTACTTGCAGAAAATGAACTTGCTGCAGTTGAATTTAAGACAGCAATCTTCTCCACAAAAGGGAGAGAAGGGAAAAAATTTAATATGAATTTTCATTGTATGCATAGAAAAACAGACAAAGAGGAGCCAAGATGAAGCAGTTAAAATTACACTTTGAAAAATACGCATTACTTTCACAATCATATTTTCCAGTAAACCCTGCATTAAAATAGTCTGGCACTGCCAGAAGCTAATGTTTAGTGCCAGCATCTAACTGTCTAACTCCAGCATAACTGCTGTTTCCATTCCTTTTAAGTTTCACGTGCTTTAATATTGGGTGCTTTACTGTTTGTTTTTTCTGCTTGCCTCAAATCATCATCTTTTTGGCCACTAGACTGCACACATTGTGGCTTGACGTGGCCAATTGCAGTTGACATTTCCAGTCGCCCAGGGTTAGCCCAATATTAATTAAAACATCATCCTAGACTATTATCATTTTTCTTCATCACTGTAATGGATTTTATGCTATTTTTAAAATTCTGCTTCTTTCAGATAGAAATAAATTCTAATCTTACATTCCTAAGCAGAAATATCAGGTTGAATTAGCAATCTTGGTGCCACTTAATGAAGTCCTAACATTAATCTTCACTCTCCAATGCCATTTTCAAAACACCTAAAGCTAACATCTATGCAGAAATAGCTTTTGCAAATCTAAGTCTGATTAAAACCCTAGTTAATCATTCAGTGCACTCAGAAGACACCTGGAATGGCTGTTATTTCTCACAAGCTCATGGGTCTCATTACCAACCAACTTCTAATAAAATTCCCGTGTCAAAGGACAGATTTACTTTGAAAAGCCACTTCTCAATGATTGTACATTCAGATACACCCCACTAATTCCCTAGCCATATCAGATCAAGGTCATACTTGCTTATCTTCATGAGAATAATTAGAGTTAATTGCTTATTGCCTCAATTACAACACCAAACCACCCGAGAGCAAGTATTGGAACTTATTCCATCTGGTACCTTAGTCCCCTAATGTGCCTAGATGGAAACAGGGGAGATGCTTCTACATGTGTCAATGATTCCATGATTTGAAGTCACTGAACCAAATCCCCTTAACTTTATATATCAATGTATTCTGAACTTCTTCATTATTAGTGAAAATCCATTATACCATAAGAGAAATATCTGACAGGTTTAGATGGGCCAAGAGTCAAGGCAGACTATTACACTGCTGTCTGGATTTCAACAGGTAAGCATGTATTGCTTTTTGTGTTCAGAATAACCGAAAATCTCTTGAAGAATGAAACCCTAGAGCCTCTAAGCCCATAACATCATTCCTGCAGCAAAAATGGAATTTAAATTTTGATTTTTCATGTCTCTTTTTACAGAAGACAAAAGAAGTTAGGATGTGACTTAGGACCACTGAGCCTTTAAAATACACTTTATTCCACCCTCAAAAAATTTATGGGTTTGTTCAAACATATTTATATGTACAGATGTTCTTGTACCCATGTGTTTATAAAGTGCAGGCACTAGCAATATGGAATTTGCTAGCTTGCAAATATAAGATTTACTAGTATCACCAAATACTAAAAAGTGAATCGTGGACTCTTGTTTTGAGTAATTAATCCCTACAGGTCTGGAATTCTCTGCAAAATCCTGCTTTAGCAGTTTACATCATCATGTTCTCAAACATCAGTATCTCAGAAAGGCTTCAGGTGTGACTGTTTTGCAGTACCCACCTTCAAACTAGGTTATCATAGGCTATGTTTGTGAATTAGCTGTAGAAAGATGTCATGTACCTTGTTTAGTAGAGAACATAAAATTTTTGAAGAATTGTTTAGTTCAGGCTAACAAAGATTGTCATTATTAATTTTCATAACATAAGTGGAAGAAAAGATGTCTGACTGAAACCCACTTTTTCTGCAAGAAAGATATTCTCAGTTTCTTCTCAGCAAAATCTTAAAAAAAATTGTTTTCCTGTAAAATTCCCACTGAAACACATCTTCACCTAGCATTTCTCTGCTATATAACTCAGATGGAAATGGTTATGATTTAGAACTGCAAGTATTACTTTAGAAATCACCTAATGTGTTAGCCATCTCTACAGATTTTTTACTCAATCTCATGTGCTCAACAAGTTATGTTTTATCTACTAGTTCTAATAAATTTTGTTATATTCTACACACAACAAAACACAAAAATTATTATTTTAATATCAGCTTTCTACAGTGTTACTTCACATTCTAAGCTTCTGCTTTTAACCTTTTTTTTTCAAAACTAGCAATAATGGTAGCTTAGAGTAATTTTTTCTTTTTCCTAATGAAAAAATTAGTTGCTTAAAAGTTCAATTATTTTCATAAATACCAATAAATTGTATTTATTATTTCTCCTGATTCTAAATTTGTATATGCCTAATATTTAGTAGTTATGCTTGGAAATGTAAAACTTTTCAATAGATATTATTAACTAAAACTAATTAGTTTTATTACTTGACAGTAATGTTTTCAATTTCTAGTGTAAAAATGAGTTTGCATTCATTCTGGTTGCCATGACAACAATATGGATTAGTTGTCCTCCATTAGACTATTCTCAGAGATTTTCATCATTTTGTAGTTCAAGTTTATTTGATAGAAAGGGTCTGTATTTTAAATTCCTTAGTTCTTTAATTTGGTTTTGAAGAGGCTATGTTTATATCCTCTTGGGAAGGTGTAGTTTGATGGGAAGAACCTAGTGAAAGATGGAGACAATTTATGACACATAAAGCCTAAACAGAAATTTTGTGTTCTTAAACAATTTAGTTCTAGTAAACTTGCATAATTATTGCTGTATCTTTTAAATTGTGGCAAAAGAGGCATGCTTATTACCATACTCAATTTAATAAGATTTGTTAGAGAAGTTAGACCTTAAACATGGTCTAATCGAACTGTAATTATTTTAATTGAAGCAAACAGAAGAGAATATTACATAGACATCAAGAGAAGTGCTCATAAAAATTTGACCACAAACAAAAAAATAATGAAAGACTAAACTGCCATGAGTCTCTTGAACTTAAGAGTTTTAATGTGATACATAATTTAAGAGGATTTAATAAATTAATTCAGAAAATAGAAAAGATTTTACTTTCAGTTGTGCTTAATCTGTACTCAAAAGGCCAGATTTAGATGTATTGACCATACTGGTATTAAAAAATTTTAGATTCAGGAACTAGATCCACAAAATGTTGACATAGTAGTGTTAGAAATTTTGCAGAATATGGTGGATGCTGAAGGGTAAATATTAAATATATTACATGCAAGTTTTAAGCAGCACATTAGGGATTTACAACAGATTCCATCTTGAACTGGTCAACAGAAAATGAGAAATCAAAGTGAACTCAAAATCTTATATATTTCAGGGTCTATAAATTTGATTCTGAGCTGTAAGAAGAGATTATTATCAGATTGGTATTATATCTTGAGATCCTCTTCTCAGGTTAGATGTGCAACCTTTTCTTTCTGTAAAATGAGAAGACACTCTCTTTTTAATTCTGTTGGTGGTTGTACCAGTCTTTTTATGTATCATGTCAGAGATTAGACCAGTGAGCAAAGAAGTAAAAAGACTGCATTCTGTACAATCATCAAATTTAGAGAATTTTTACCCATTGTTCTGAAATCCTTGAAGAGGATTTAGCCTGCTCATGTTGTCTTCCATGTGCTGCTGAACTCTGCCATCCTGGGATGCACTTCAAGACTTAAGGGATCAGAGAAGGAAAAGTATGGGGATGAAAGAGTCTAGAGATCTGAGACATAGGCTTGGAAGAACGGATCCCCTGTCTCCAGCTCTGTCAAGGGTTACTACAAGAAAGATGCAGGGGGACTTCTTACAAGGGCATGTAGTGATAGGACAAGGGGTAATGGCTTAAAACTGATATACATGAAACATTAGGATGAAATTCTTCACTGAGGGTGGTGAGACACTGAAACAGATTGCTCAAAAAAGCTTTGGATGCCCCATCCCTAGAAGTATTCAAGGTTAGGTTGGATGGTATTTGGAGCTACATGGTCTAATGGACAGTGTTCCTGCTTATGGCAGGGAGGTTGGAACTAGGTGACATTTAAGGTCCCTTTCAGCTCAAGCCATTCTATGATTCTATGATTTCATGTATTTCCTTTAATAACTGCCTAATGTCAATGGCATTATCTGAAACTTCTGTTCTCATGGACAGTTTCCACAAGAAACTATCATAACATAGTTTTTACTGTTACTTAGGGGCCAAATAAAAAATATCAAACTAATTTTTAGCAAGAGCAATAGCAAATAAGTGCAGCATACAAATACTATAAAAAGGAAAAGAAAAAGGGAAGGGAAGGGAAGGGAAGGGAAGGGAAGGGAAGGGAAGGGAAGGGAAGGGAAGGGAAGGGAAGGGAAGGGAAGGGAAGGGAAGGGACACATCTTGCTTTTTATCAGGATGGAGAGTTGCTTTGTCAACAAGCAGTACTGCAGTCTTTACTGGCAGTAGTAAGTATTTTTCCCTATTGATAAGGATTCTCTGTTTGAACTGACAAGCTACTTTTAGCCTCCATAGTCCATAGTTATACAGTGTTTGTTATACGTGTTTTACAACTCAATTTCTGAATGTAAGAAACCTCTTATAATCTAATTAGCATTCCTTTACTTTCCTCCAAGGTTACCATCTCCACCTCACTATAGGTATACTATAGTAGTTGTGACATTCTGTTGCAACATGCTGTTGATGCAACGTTCTAGGCAAATTTATTAAATAATCTCAGTGTAATATATCTGAGTATATAACTGGTCTGAGGTGTTACAGACTTATATGCAACACCTGTTGTTAGTGAATATGTCATTTCCATCATATGCTTATTTAAAATGGAATTACAGAAAACTTGTTACTGTGCTACAGTCTGCCTTGATGTATGAGCACAGTTGAACTAAATTATTCCCTCACAGAACTGGAACTGTGGCCGTTAGCTGAACTTGAACTACAAATGTGGAAGCACTTCACATTTTAGTTAAGAGAATTACAACAAAATGTTTCAGGCAATTAATTTTTTACTCTCATTCTACATCGCCAAGATTTCCACAATTTAAAAACCATTTGTTGGCATGGAAACATCAGCTTAATTAAATATGGATTAAACTAATTAACCTAAAACATATCATACTATAGACTGTTTGATTTAGAATCCATTAAAAGAAACAGAACATTTTTCATAATTTTGTGTCTTCTGTCTACTGAAAATGTTTCGCTTTCATGAGAATTTGCATGCTTGATCTTCAGGCTATCTCCTGAAGGTAAGGATACCATTGACAAGTAATGCTAAAAATCCCTGTTTCAACAATGGTGGACCCTGTGTATATATATGTTGTCTATCCCTCATGACAGTTTTGCTTTATAATTGTCTGTCAGACACCACCATGTGCCCAGCTACAAATTTTATTTCAGATTTAATGTGCAGACATGCCAGAAATGGATGGGGTTAAGTAGAAAATGAAGATATAAAATAGCAAAATGATCCATACTTTTCTTTCAGTCTCTTAGATTGCAAGATGACAGAAGAAATCAGTAAGTATTTAGCTAAAAACCTTGCCTGGAAAAAGATTTAAAGATTCAGTGTTTCTTTCCTGCAACTGGCTTCTCCCCCTAGAATCACATCACTGCTGTATGATCTTCTACATGTGTTAAGGTTAATAAGCAGTTGTTTCTCATGTACAATTTCCTTTTTGTTTCAATGGCTTTGAAGTAGTAGTAGTAGTCACAGTTTTCAAAGGAATTACCAATAATTTCATTTGGTGTCTGACATTACGTCAGTGGTTGCATCAGCATTACTTCATGGAACTATAAATAATATTTAGTGAAATTCTGACTACATTCTTAGTTACTCTCTATTAACTTCAATAGGAAGTCTTAAAGCAGTCTCCAGGCTTCATGAAAACAGACATTTTTTGCAAGGCAAAAAATAATGACATGGAGGTCAGGCTGAGAGGTAAAAGAACAGGATCAGTCTTACAAGTTTCATTGTTTTTAAACAATTTAAAATTAAATAAGAGTGTATTTGAAGATATTTTTCCCCATGAGGCAACAGTTCCTCATAACAGCAATCTTGTAGTCAAGCTGTAGGCAAGCAGCTCCTGCTTCATTGAAATGCAGAATTTAGGTAATGTCAAAATGTCGTATCTATGGTATGTAACATGACTATAAATGTGAAGTAAAACACTCAAATATCTCAATGCTACTTGAATCCTTGGATTTCACTCCTCAGTTCTTCTTACTCTTCTTATTCCCAGCTGAGAGTTGAGGGAGATAGAAAGCTGAAATTCCATTTAAAAAATATAAATATTGCAGCATTCTCTTGGGTCGTTATAGATGCTTGTCCTGAAACACTAGGGTTTCATTTCTTGGAGGATGTGAAAGATCTATTTTATCGAGTAGCTCAGTGTCAACCTTGCCATTCAGCCTTTAGTATGGCACGTAGTGAATCCTGCTATGCCTAGCAGGTGGCCTCAGGCTTCCCTGTCAGCATTTTTGTCATGCACTGCAGGAACAGTAAAACCATTCATAGAATTCTGAGAACTCCAAACACTTTACTATTGCTCTGAGTTTGCACTTAAAATATAAATATGAATGACCTTTCAGAAGACTTTCTATCTCAAAAGAATTATTTTTATTTTAAAAATATCTTATTTGCGTGACTGGTTGGCAAAGTGACATCCATGCTCAAAGCAATTTTATGTGGGTTTCCTCTTTGCTAGAATAAAGCTTGTTGGCTAAAGCATCATAATAATATGTTAAGGTCAAAAGTATATACACAAGTTCAGAGTCATAGCATAAGAATTTGACAAAGAAACACATAGGAAAATCCAACGTGCATGAGCCTTAGGGTGGTTCAGATGAGGCTTCCAACAAGCAGAGAAAATCTCTCATAATCTATACTAAAAAGGTAGAAAGGTGAGAAACATTCTAGACACTTAATAGTGATTTTATCTTCCATGCTCAGGTCAAATTTGGATTATGGCCCACTGAGGAAAAACTAAAGTTTCTGAGTCTCTATTTCAAAAGGAAGCTCCAAACTCTAAAAAATATTAGATGAGACTCAGTTCTAAATCTAAATCTCTAAAGATTTAGCACAACATATTGTCACCTATGTGACCTGAAACTATGACTGTGATTCTAAGTGGAAAAGTTTATAGAACCAGAAGTAAAAAAGAATTTAAGAGTCTAAGGTTATAGACAGTAACTTAGTGGGGTTTCACAAGCATCTTCAGCACCTGGTATTTAATTCCCACATGGAGATGCCTAAATTTTGTATCACACCAGCACATTTTTATAATATGACTTAAGCTTTAATATCTCAGGGATCCATGATAGCATATCTGAGAAAAAATATTTATATACTAACCCCTTTCTTCAAATACAACATGAACCATTTAGGAGACAAACCCCCAAAACTGATAATAATTGTGAGAGAGAAGCATTACAGATATGGTAATGCTTTGTTCAGCATCTGGTATCCTTCACAACCAACTATATATTTTTAAAATGTCACTGCACACACTTATGTCACCCTGTATATTTCTAAGACTTTGTCCCTCAGGATAAGAAAAGAATTGTTTTCTTTTATGGCCTGAGAGGTATCTGATAAACAGTTAAATATCTGTTACTTTAACTGCAATATATCCCCCCAGGTAACGGGGACCAAAATTTCATGAACAAAATTTATGTCTGTGTAACCAGCTGCTTCTGCAGGTGGTTTGATTCGAAGCCATACATTTCTGTGGCATAGTACCAAGCAAATTCCTTCATGCAGACCTTTCCTTTTCTTACTAACCAACTTGGAATGAAATTTCATAAATACTGAAGTAGAAATGGCATAAATGAAGAGTACATGCAGAAAAAAAGAAAATGTACCCTAATATAGCTAGGTTTTTACCATTTCAGAAGCCTCAAGCTTTGGCAGAAAAAGAAATATATTTATTTTTTAATTAAAGAATAGGTTTCATTTCACTAATAAATTATAACTCAATAAGAATTAGAATATCTAACCATTAGAATATCCGCATTTACTTCATGATTCAAGAAGGTTTCAATTTTTTACAGATAGACTCGCTTTTACATGCCATGTTGAAAGGATACCTAAGGTCATGTTTTTGACTTTTAGAGAAATAACTGGAATTACCTTGGGGATATAGTACATTCTGTCCAAGATGCAGAGTACATTTTATTTTGAGACAGAGACAGACAAGCAGATATGTAGAGATTGTGTTAGAACTAAAATAAGTGTGATGAAATTTGATACCATGAAGACAAGCAAGATACAATTTACTACCATATAAAGCATATTGCAACGTTTCTTTAAGTTCTCACAGCTTTTAAGGTCTTTGTAAGGTACTACTGGTTTCAATAGCACTCTTATCAACTCAGTGCAAGAACTCTGTCCTCAGGCTTTCGCTCAACCTCTGCCAAAAAAAAAGGCCAGAACTCCTGGTCTCATTTACATCAAAATAATTGTTATTGGGAAGATGTTTTCCTTAGATGAGATATACTGACAGTCTTGAGGTGGGGAAAAAAGGCACAGTTACTGTAAGTGCACAAAAAAAAAAAATTTTGTCTAGAGGGGGGTATTCCATACTTTTCATACTTAACAGAAAAAAATGGGAAGGATCATGTCTCCTCCAGATATATTCTTTTAATTTTTTCTTACAGTGCTCAGCATTTGGGCACAATATCTTATTTGGGAAAGATGGACATTTCATTCAGTTATTACCAGAGTTGATAGTAGTCCTTTGACAAAGCATTTCTCCTGGAACAGATTTGACAGTTATAAATGAAAATATGAGGTGGAGGTTAATGTTCCCACTCTTTGAAAATTTTAAAAATCTTCCAAGAACATTATTTTACAGATTAAGTAAAACCACATGCATATGAAGGAACAGATTCTGGTCACCATAAAGAATCTAACTTTCAGAGCATGCCATGGCAGTATAATTTAATTCTCAGTCGCTTAGCTACAGACAGGAAACAGGACACAACAAACTTAAAACTACATTATTAAACGGTAGAAGAATCTGTGCAAAATCTGGATATAAAGCACATTGCTCTTTTAGAGGTGAATGATTTGCAAAGACAATCAGGAGAAGAAGACACAAATTTACAAGAAGCCCATTATCAAATGTCAAAGAAAATTTTAGATTTCTGTCTGTGGCTGACAATGTACTGGCTTGTGATGAAAAGGCTGCATTTCTACTGCAGTCTGCCTCTAATAAAATTTCACCATGCAGAAGACAGAGAAACCAGTTTTGTAAGGGTTCAGACTCTTTTTAAAATACGTTTAAACATAACGCTGGACATGGAGTTGGTTGTTTGTTTATTTGTTTGTTTTTTTGTTTGTCAGCTGGCTTGCTTCTTTGCTTCCTTAACAATAACTTCAGTATTTGTTGCATGCCCATGCCTATAATTTTCGTACACACTCATATTTTTGAGGAAGACAATGAGATGAAGAAAAAAATCACAAAACCCTCATATTGGCTTTGTTGTTTGTTGACTTATATCTGACCCTTATACTCTCATTCTGACCTCACCATTATTTTTCATTAGTTTGAGATCAGTAGCATTATACAAAATTTTGAAAGACCTGAGACAATTTTTTTTTTCTTTTCAAGGAAAATTAAAAGAAGCACTTGCTGTAAAAAAGTAAGAATCGTATGTTCCAAAAATTGGAATTGCATACATTTCACACGTATTTAATTTCAATTAAGCATTTCTGTTATTAAAATTGCTAAGGTTTTATTATACAAAAAAGGACACATAGATATTTGTGTTTCTCCCATGATATAATTCTCAGATTACTGAAATTAATAAGCAGCAACTTTCAAAAGGATAAAATTATGTCTCTACAATTCACTATAAAGCTTTAGTGTTAAAAAAAGGGTCAGTATGCTATCTGTGCAGTGTTTTGGCAATACAGACTATGTAGGCTGGAGTTCAAAGGCACATCTGTTTTTCATGTCCTCTTGAAGATTTACATTCTGCTACTGATTTTCACTAAGTAGTTAAAACTGTAAAGTAGCGCTACAGTCACATACTCCTTGTTCCTACCTATTTGAGCTCTCAAGGGAAAAATTACACACAGGAACAAGTATTTAGGAAACTGAGACTATATCTACATTATCAAGTAGTTTTCCATGAAAGGAGCAGTTCTGCAGAGTGACACAACAAAATTGCCTTATGTTTTGGAGTATTCCTATTTTCTAGTTGGGCCAGGAGGACTGTTTTTCTCAAAATGCTTACAATAACTTTTTTTTTGGCCAACTACTATACAATCTAGTGAAGAACATAAAAGCACCTTGATATTGTTGATGTACGGATGTACGGACCAGTACGTATATTCATATATATGAATAATAAATAAAATCAGTGAGATTATCTTCCAACAACTTTTTTTGGGGGCCAATGCAGAATTTCTTACATATACCACCATGTAAAACCCTAAGTCAGAGAAAGAAATGTATGCTGATGTTTATGGGACGCAGTCATTACAACCTGGCCCCATGAAGGTGAGAATAACCAAGATTCTTGTTAATAGATCCCTTGTGACAGATTAGAGTGAAACAAATGATTGGTGTTTATATATATACATATATATATAATATATATTATGTATATATATCTGTAGGGTTTATTTTAGAAAAAATTGGTTGCAATGGAAAGAAGGTGTGTAGCTTTGTTTACAATTATCTATAGTAATATAGCAATATAAAAGCGTAAAAATAATACTTAGGAAAATGTATAAAGGAAAAGAAAGAGAGAGAAAAGATAAGAGTACAAATATATGACTACCTGTAGATCTTGCAGTGAGACTTGATTGTTGCAATTTAGTTGTCCCTTGGTCAAAGTGATGATTTTCATCTGTCGGGGGTGAGTGAAGAAGCCCACAAATATACACTCAGTCTCGTAGTAACACTCAGGAATCTCCCCTGGGAGGGAAAGCTTTCAGTCCTCTGGTAGAAGGCCCCAGAAATTAATCTGGGGACATTTTGGAGATTTTTGATGGTTTATGAGCCCTTCTCAGCTGCCTCTCAGCATAGTTGAGCCAGTAAAGCCTCACCAGACCCTCTCAGAGGGGGAGTGGGGAGAGGGGGCAGTTTTACAACAGAATGAGATCTGTAGGGGAGGGCAATTAGCATAAGAAACACCAATTTGCCTTGCAGCTTGATAGTTCACCTCCTCTGTGCAATGCGGACTGGCAATTATGCACACCCAAAAACTCATCTCCTCCCTTGCAGGGTACAAACCTAGCCTCGGCAAGGCACTAGCACCTCCACAAATAGGCAAATGTTTTGAGTCATGAATCACTAACAGTCCAGTCTCTCACTACAAGTCACCATGTCTGAAACTTGCTCTGTCAATTTCACGACCCCATTGCTATATGGATAACTTCCATATTATCTGAAAGACAGAAAGGAGACAGTTTTCACAAAATGTCAAATACAATGGCAACCTTAACAGTCTCATGACACTGGGATTTGCTAGGTATAAGTAAAATTTATGGGAGTTTTCTGCATTCAGCACAGTAGGTCAGGCTCATTCTCACCTTTCTTGATTTGTTCTCTGCAGTTAGCAAAATTTTTGAAAAATAACATCCTACTTAATTTATTTGTGTACTTTTAAAATCACAAATGGATGAGATAACTAACTTACCTGCCACGCTTACAATGTTTTTAATTCAGTTTGTTCAAGATAGCTTCTTTTTATTTAGTTCTTGGCAGACACTGCAACTTTGGTAGTAACTCTAAGCCATATTCCCATGAAGTGCTTCAGCAAGATTCTATAACTCGAAGTTGCAATATAAAACTTGCGGTAAAATCCATTGTCTTGGTTCTGCAAAACGATCTCTCGTGGCTAATCCTCCGAAAATGAGGATCATGTGTATGTGCAGAATTATGCAGGATCATGCTTGTAATAGTCGGTACTAATTTCAGGCACTGAGATGCTTTGTTACATTATTATTTCAGTTTTAGCCACAACCCAGAGCAGGAAATATAAAGTGTTCATAATTCCCTTTGGTTTTGTTTTTAGTTTTATTTGGTTTGTTTGTTTTATTTTGGTTTATTTTGAGTTTGGGGAAATGTTTTTTTGGTTTTGGTTTTGGTTTGGTTTTTTGGGTTTTTTTGTTGTTGTTGTTGTTTTGGGGTAGTGGGTTTTTTTGTTTGTTTGTTTGGGGTTTTTTTGGTGTTTTTTTTTGGTTTTGTTTGTTTGTTTGTTTTGGGGTTTATTTGTTTTTCTTTTTTTTGCTATGGTTGTTTGTAGGAAGCAAACATACTATTAGCATCCTACCCTGGAAATTTTTCTGCTCTCCAACACCAAGAAGATCAAATCTGTTTTATTACAAATGCTGATTTTTGCTTGTCAGAAGCATAGATCTGTATTTTTAACAGTATTGCTTTTGCATATATATACCATAATAAAATAGGAGCCAATTCATAATGAATGTCATGAGAAAGCACAGAAATTTCTATGCCCTAACCCAGCTGTGAGGTACAGACTGCTTAGACAGGAATTTGCAAGATCTAAAATAGAATGGTAAGCTGCACAGAGCAGAATAAAGCATTACCCTGTATGAACTACTGATTTTTTAGGCAGTGATGAAACATCACTGTTACAGCTGGGATTTGATTACGACTTGGCTTAAACCATTTCTATACTGAATTAGTGGTCTTCAAAAAGGCTTTCTCATTGTGTAGACAATCTGTACATTACTGGGCAAACCCACAAGAGTATGAGATACTAAGAAGCTTGATTCATTTTGCTGATATTTCGGCTTCCACTAGTGGAATCTCCTACCTATTCAACAAGAAAAATTTAAATTCCTCAATTTAAATTCCATTTCGTAAGCGGCCAAGAAAATATGATAGCAAATAGAGACTTTCACCTATGTGGTTATACTTAGTGTAAAAAAGCCTAAATAGTAGGTTTGAGTTACACCTGATAAAACATTGCTGTCTTTCAGAGCATGTACACATGCAAATTTTCAGTTTTCTTGCATGGATAAATGCTTTCCTGTATGCTTCAAGTCGTATGTTAATGAAAGTACACTAATGTGGTAGTAAACATCAATCAAAATACCTAAAAATCATTTTGTACTTCTACTGCAATCAAATGGACTGTCATTGGTCCTGTTTCTATTCACATGATTTGATTGCCTTTTCACAACAGAACCCAACAATACAAAGAGTTGTTGTTAGATTTAGCATTGATCTTAGCAGAGAATGTTTATATCAATGAAACTTGCCAAGTCTCATCAGTTTGTTTCAGTGTTTTCATTCTATTTGTATGACCCAATTTTACCTCATTGATGATAACATGCTTTGATTTAAACTCACTTTGATGTCAAGTCAGTTTGATTCAAAAATCCTGTTGTATTTAACTCATTTCAGTTTTCCTGATGTGATGTTCTTTTACATCAGTAAGTAAAGATTATTTTTACATTTTTCTGAACTAGCAGAGAATGGTTACCTATAAATTTACCAAACTAAAATTTTCAAAAATTTTTATCTAGCCATTTCCTTCTCACTGAGAAATAATAATAAGCTTCCACTCTCCCTTGAAATTTCAAAACAATTTTAACCTCATTCTTGACTTACCAAACATATTCTTTAGTTCTCACTTTCATTTTCATGTGTTCCAGCACTATCTCCTGACAAGATGCCATATTATTTAGACACCAATTTCTTAACAAACAGAAGGAGAACATGCAAACATTATGTGCCAAGAATGTATGTCAGAATCCTGAAAGCTGCCAAGTTGCATCGACGATGATTTGCCTTGTTGATTATTTTGACAAGACTATCCATTGCAATAACCTTACCACTATTTTTTCAGTTTTTTAGATATCCTTAAAACGCTCACCTAATATTTTTAAATAAGTTTCAAACTCTCTTCTGTCTTCTACTGGCAGAAATACGTGAAGCCTCAGGCTCTAGGTTTGGCAGTGAATTAGATAAAGAGAGTTTTAGTGTTGCAAGTGTTAGCTGTAACCTTTTGTGTGAAAATAATCAAAACAATTTCTCAGGAAGAAAATGTTCTGCATTAAAAGTCCTGTTAGACACAGTCAATAATAATTCCTATTTTTTTTCTAATGTATATAACATATTCAAGGTTCTAATTTAATAGAAAATGCAACTCAAGGTAATATGAAGGATATAAAACATTTAGAAGATACAAAGCCTTCTAAAATTAATATGGTCTAGAAAAAATGATAATGCATATCCTTGATTTTAAATCAGAACCAGTGTGGGGTTTTCAACATCACAAACTTATTGATGTTATTTTTTGAGCAGCTCAGAGTTTCATATCTGGTTTGGGATAAAATAGTCTACCCTTTAGATCAGATATTTGACATCCATTATTACTGTTGTGGTATAGAAACAGATGGAAATTAAGTAGCTGCAAGTGGCTGCAGCCGCTTCCCTTCCCCCACACTCCTCCCATGAGAAAGGGACAAAGAGGCAGAGATAATGACTTGAGATAACAATTTACTGGGAAAAAAAAAATAAAAAAGAAATAAGATGAGGAAAACAAACAATAACAGCAACAATACTAATAGCAACAGCATACAAGAGAGGGTGATTACATTCAAAAAATTCTTGAAGAAGACCCAACCAACTCAATGCTCCCACAGCCAGTGACACACAGCTTTCTGAGACAAAGAGAAAATGGCAGGCACTACTGCAGCTATTTTCCCCTGAGCTGGAGACAAAAACAAACAATGGTAGACAAATTGTTTGCACCCATGCTCCTCCCCAAACTTGAAACAGAACAATACTGCACAAAGCCTACAAGTTGGACCACGCTGCCCCACTGCTCTGTGGCTTTGCTCCCCCAGAAAAAGGCACAAAAATGGTGTAAATTGAGCTCTGCATTTCTGTTTTTCTTCCATACAAAGCCACATCGCCCAGAAATTATGCGAAGGGTACAGAATAACAACCTAAATGTGCTCTCATGGCTCCAAGATCCATACCACTCACAGCAATGGTGAGAAAATCAACTCTTTTCTAGCTGAAACTAGGACAAATATGGAGCCCATTCACTTAAAACATAAGTTCATGGACATTTTAGGGGGAACTGAAAATGAAGGCCTTACAAATCACAATCCTCACTGGACTAATCAATAGATTTTATCTTCAAAAACGACTACTGCCATATAAGCTGACAGCTTTTGTTCTGGAATCATAGTACCGCTTCAAATGACATTGCTGGGGTTGAACTAAAATTAGTTAAAAATTATAAAATTATGTATTTTATAAAATCTGCCTTATTAAGACACTTTTTTAATGATACAATTAACCTAAAGGTACCTCTCAGTGCATCTTCCTAGTTTTATAAGACCTCATTCTACGGTTTTTACTGATTTTGAGCAAACTGTTTTTCCAGTTTTTTTCCTACAAGGTAAGTAAATAATTCAGTTGCATAGATATAGCTTCCTGCTTACCTTCAAGATGTTTTATATATTCCCTATGGAATACAGTCCAAGGCACAGTGTTATTTCAGAGGGCATAATCTGTCACAGATCCTGTTACATAATTTTCAGTGCTGTGTGGAACTCTTGAACATCCTCAAGTATCTCAAGAAAACAGTTGAGTCCTTGTATATAGTGATAAAAGAATGCCTTAACCCTCAAAGTAATGGTATTTTCTTGACAAGCTAAATTCTTTGAGGTTTTGCAATCTTCATTGCATAGAAGGAATACTTTCAACATTCTAAGCATTCTTGTTAACCTTTGAGACATAAAGTCCCAACTGGTACATTTCTTCCAGTTCCAATCAATATGGTCTACTTTTCCAGTGCAAACTGTATAAGTGCATTTTTACTCATATTGTTTGTACCTTTTAATGAATAAAGATGGTTTGTCACACTTAAGAACATGGAATAACATTCACAGAATGTTCTGAGTTGGAAGGGATCCAGGAGGATCAAGTCCAGCTCTTATGTGAGCGGCCCGTACAGGGAGCAAACCTGCAACCTTGGCTTTATTAGCACCGTGCTTTGGCCAGCTGAGTTAGTTTCATAGGCTTGTTCAAGCTGATTAAATAATGTATTTTTTTCTTCACATTCTTTTGGTTTTTTAATTTTGATTTCTTCAGGCTTGAATAACGACATTAAGGTACAGAGTTGATCTGGTTTAACTTTTGAGCCTTGCACTACAATTCCTTGTTTCTTGAAATGTAGTTGCAACCTTGATCATAGGTAAATATGCTGTTCGTTCTACCTCCAAAGCTGAAATGATTCTCAAGGCATAACACGAGTTATAATACAAAATCTTTAATCAAGACTCAGTGCCCAGATTAATATTTGTTTCTAGACTTACCTGTGTAATGAATTTGTTGTGTCAGTAGTCTCCCTTTGAAGGTTTAAATGGATGTGTTAACATGCAATGAATTTAGATTGTGTGATTGCCACTTAAATATTTTTCAGTGTCAATTTGTAGGTAAAAAAATCAGTATAGTAGTACTTCACTTACTATTTTACTTATGAAATTCTAGAATTAAACTCATGAATTAAAGCATGAATATTTTTAAACGTTCTTAATATTAAAATATTTAAAATATGCCTTAAATATAAAGCATAGTATATTTTTAAGCAGGGATTCAGATCTCTGAATGTTGTGTTTTAAATATGTCATGCTTACAATATACTGTATGAAAATATATTTAGGTCATTTTTATTTAAAGCGTACAAAATCCTTTTTCTGATTAGGTATTGCTGCAAAAGCATTTTCTTCCAGGATTCAAGCTCAGAAGGCACATAACCTGAAAAAAAAAATCCTATGACCTGCTTCAAAAGACTCCAAACCTTCCTGCTCAAACTCATAGTTAATGAGAGTTAACCAATGAGAAACCTCTAGTTTATTTTGTGTATACATAGAGTATAGCGGCACCCAGAGGAAAACAAGCAAAGCCAGTTTTTCAGAATCCTGCAGTCAAATTCTCTGAATTATGGAAAATGAAATGGTAATGGTGAACCATTCAAATAAAAAAGAATTATAGAATAATTTATCCAAGGGTGAAAATTAGGACATGTACTTTTCTCCCCATCAGTGCAGGGCTGTTCCTTAATAGCCTTTCTTAACAATTCTGCTGTAATCAGGAAATATAATGGTTGTCACTTTGACAGAAACCATTGCCACTTAGGTTCAAGACATAAAAAGCTAAGGCAGAAATTTCAAACGTAAGATTACTTATGCTTAAGGAGAACCCCACCTTATAATATTAGCAGTAAAAGCCATTAAAGTCTTACAATTGTATCAGACTCTTTCAGTAAGGGCAACAGTTCACTTGCCTATTAGAAGTTAATCATGTTATTCTTGAGAATTTCTTTGACCTAAAATCTATAAACAGAATGACTGGAATTCTTTATATAATACATGTCTCACTATCAACAAGTTTTGTTCCTGAAAGAAAGTAAAGGAAATAAGACCATTCACTTTAAACATATTTTTTTGAATGTATAGCAAATGAAAAACTATAAAGTATTCCAGTGAAACTGCAGAAAGTTTATAATTCTGCATCTCTAAGCTTAGATCATATTTCACACATATTTCTTACAAAATCAGCTTTCAGTGTGCATAAATGCTGATTCTGTTTCAATTCTTGCAGCTTGAATGTAGAAAAGCATGTCATTTGGATAGCAAACATCAACATTTCTTCTCTCCGGTTCTTCAAGGAAACAAATGGATAAACACAAGCAGCAGAAATTAGTCAAGCAAGTGATCTATCAACCTAATGGATATAGAATGGGGAGCTCATGCACTGCAGTTTAAATCTCTGGGGTAAAGCTCTTTGCAGCTCTAATTTACCAATTTGTTAAATTTCAAACACAACTAAGAAACATTACAGCCAATTAGTTCCAGTAAGACTATAAGGCTGTATATTTAAATACCCCACTTGTACTGCTGTCCTGATAAACTGAAATATCTCTCATTTCTTTCCAGACTGTTCCACTGTAGCAGTTATGCTTAAAAATCTCATTTGGGACAAAAGTGAAAAGTCCTTGAAAATTCAATTAAATTCATTCAATTAAGCTAAAGAAATATCTAAACCAACTATTAGTAAGAAGATTTTTATTTAGTTCATTTCTGTCAAATTGGAACTTTAAAGGGACTTCAAACTATCAAAACTGCTTCTATCTGAATTTAAATGGCAGCTTTAATTTAACTCTGCATTTATATATTTATTTATTTATGTTCATGCATGCAGAAATACGAGTTTCATATGAATCTGGAAAAAAAAGCACAGGGTTGCTTAAAGACCAAAGTTACCAAGTCACAGTGAGGCTTTTATGACTTTTATGTATGTTCTTCTGTCTAATATTGTTTGTATTTTCTGTAAAGTTAAATTTTGATGATCAGCAGTCTTGCCCTTCTTTGAGGTTTCTGAGATATGTCTATTTCTTTGTCCCTCTTAAATATAACTTACTGTGTTGTACCTCAAGAGCTTTACATTTCAAATGAAAGCATGACACAGATATACTCAACATACCAAATGAGAGCATGACAGAGAGGCTTGGCAGAATGCACAGTTGTCTTCTATCAAGCACAGAAAGAGGAGATGCTAAAAGCATATTAAAATAAATAAATGTTCTTTAAGACCCTGACCCCAAAAATTAGTCACATCCTTGAGTATATTTCCTCTTTGTCACTACAGCCAAAGGTATTATATTCTGATCCATATTTTACATTCATCCATATTTTACATTTTGACTAGATTAGTGTTTTGGTTTGGAAAGACAGGTATTTGCTAGGGAAACTGGGGTTTTTCTTAGAATAGAGAATGCAAACTCCTTACTTTCCGCTAAATTATAATTTTGCAATTAAGGCTCTTAGGCAAAGATTTGGGAATAGGAATAAAAGTTCTTTACTAGTAATATTAATAATATAAATGTGGTAGAAAAACAAAACTACTCTACTAAACTAGCAAACAGACAAACAACAATTTTGGAAAGCCCTGACAGAGTCAGCTACAACTTGATGCTCTGTTGGTCAGGACGTTGGTAGCAGTCTAAAAGTCTTCCTGGGGTGGCAGATGTGGTTCTGTTGGAGTGGAGATGATCTTGAAGCTAAAAGGGTCCAGAGGTGGTGAGAGGGAGTCCAGTGATGGTGAGAAGGGTCTTGTTTTCTTCTGGTAATTGGGTGAAGCAAGAGAAATATCTTGTTCTGTAGTCTCAGTTTTATCTAGGTAGGAATGGTTGGCTCTCTCCACTGGGTGGAGCATCTCACAATAGAATGATGGAATGTGGATGTACTATCTTGGAGAGGGTAAGTTTTTTTTGGGATGTGTGCTTTTAGGGGTGCAATAGGATGATGGAATGTGAATGTACTATCTTGGGGAGGGTAAGTTTTGGGATGTGTGCTTTTAGGGGTGTTTAAATGGTCTATTAGCAGAAAAGAGATAAGGAACAATGCCCTACCTGGTTTTAACAGTTGGGTCATTATTAAAAGGCACCCGCCCTACTCCTTCCAGAGTAAACAAGAGATAAAACAAAACAGCTCTTCAACTGCTTTTAGCAGATGAAAATAGAATACACATCTTAGGTTCCACAACCCAAGACATTATCCACCCTTTATTCTATTATCATCTGCATCATACTTAAATCAATGAACTACTATACAGAATGAATCTTTACACTCAGTTTTCACTTAGGATTAGGTTTTTTTGTGGTACACAACTGGTTTTTTTTCATTTTTTTGCATTACTTACTAAGTGTAACTAGGTCCTTGAGCAAAAACAATCTCACGGATAGGTTCGCCTTTGCTTGAGGTGGGGTTAATCTAAACAGTTTTTTTTTAAATACTTCTCATGTGCACTACAGGGACTTTATCTTTATTTACTGTGTGCAAGGGTTCAGATTGGGTAGGACTAGCTCGATTGATGGAGCTTCGGGTGTTGACTATTTAGGTGGCTTTTGCTAAGTTCACTTTCTAGTTCTTGAAAGTCTTTCCTCCAAGTGCTTTCAGAGTGGTTTTAAGTAGTTCATTGCACCGTTCTACTTTCTTGGCAGCTGGTGCATGATAAGGGATGTGATAGATCTATTCAATGCCGTGTTCTTTAGCTCAGGTGTTTATAAGGCTGTTCTTGAAATGGGTTTCGTTGTCTGACTCGATTCTTTCAGGGGTGCTATGTTTTCACAGGACTTGTTTTTCTAGGCCTAGGATGGTGTTCTGGGCAGTGGCATGAGGCACTGGGTAGGTCTCCAGCCACCCAGTGGTGGCTTCCACCATGGTCAGCACGTAGCGCTTGCTTTGGCGGGTTTGGGGCAGGGTGATATAGTCAATCTGCTAGGCTTCTTTATACTTATATTTGGACCACTGTCCACCATACTAGAGAGGCTTCACCCGCTTGGCTTGTTTGATGGTAGCACACGTCTTACAGTCATGGATGACTTGAGAAATACTGTCCATGGTTAGATCTACTTCTCGGTCTCGTGCTCACTTATAGGTGGCATCTCTGCCCTGATGACCTGAGGCATCATGGGCCCACTGAGCTAGGAACAACTCTTCTTTGTGTTGCCAATCTAAGGCTATCTTGGACACTTCTATCTTTGCGGCTTGATCTACTTGCTCGTTGTTTTGGTGTTCTTCATTGGCTCGACTCTTGGGAACATGGGCATCTACATGACGGACTTTCATAGGTAGTTTTTTTACTTTGGTGGCAATGTCTTTTTACTCATTAGCAGCCCAGATTGGTTTTTCTCTACGCTGCCAGTTGGCTTTTTTCTACTTTTCTAGCCAGCTCCACAGAGCATTAGCTACTATCTACGAATCAGTGTAGAGGTAGAGCTTTGGCTACTTCTTTTTTTCAGCAATGTCCAGGGCTAATTGAACAGCTTTGAGTTTAGCAAGCTGGCTTGACTCACCTTCTCCTTTAGTGGCTTGTGCAACTTGTCTTGTGGGGCTCTACATGGCTGCTTTCTACTTCTTACGATGCGGCAGGAACCGTCAGTGAAAAGAGCATAGCGTGCTTCTTCTGCTGGCAGTTGGTTATATGGTGGAGTTTTTTCAGCCCGGGTTACTTGCTCTTGTTCTTCTTCTTCGGTGAGACTGAATTTTTCAGCTTCTGGCGGGTTGGTGATCACTTCTAGAATCTCAGGGCGATTCGGGTTTCTAATACGGGCGCGCTGAGTGATGAGGGCGATCCATTTGCTCCAGGTGGCATCAGTGGCGTGATGGGTAGAAGGAACTTTTCTTTTAAACATCCATCTCAGCACCGGTAGTCGGGGTGCCAGGAGGAGCTGTGCTTCTGTGCCAATCACCTTTGAGGCAGCTTGAACTCTTTCATAGGCGGCTAAGATCTCTTTCTCTGTGGGAGTGTAATTGGCTTCAGACCTTCTGTAGCTTCGGCTCTAGAATTCCAGTGGTCGGCTTCGAGTCTCACCAGGCACTTTCTGCCAAAGGCTCCAGGACAAACCATGGCTCCCGGCTGCAGAGTAAAGCACATTTTTTACTTCTGGTTCTGTCCTGACTGGGCCAAGGGCCACCGCATGAGCGATTTCTTGTTTGATTTGGGCGAAGGCGTGTTGCTGTTCAGGGCCCCAGTGGAAATCATTCTTCTTGCGGGTAACTAGGTAGAGAGGACTTACAATCTGGCTATACTCAGGAATGTGCATTCTTTAAAAGCTTATGGCACCTAGGAAAGCTTGTGTTTTTTTCTTGCTCGTTGGCGGAGACATTGCGGAAGTGATCTTGTTGATTACTTCTGTGGGTATCTGGCGACGCTCATCTTGCTACTTCACTCCCAGGAACTGGATTTCTTGAGCCAGTCTTTTAGCCTTACTTCGCTTAATGGCAAAACTAGCTTTTAGCAGAATCTGGATAATTTTCTCTCCTTTCTCGGAGACTTCTCTTGCTGTGTTCTTCTATACGATGATGTCGTCGATGTACTGTAGATGTTCAGGAGCTTTGCTCTTTTTTAGTGCAGCCTGGATCAATCCATGGCAGATGGTGGGACTGTGCTTCCACCCTGGGGCAGTCGGTTCTAGGTGTACTGCACGTCTCTCCAGGTGAAAGCAAACTGGGGCTTGCACTCTGCTGCCAATGGAATGGAGAAGAAGGCATTGGCAATATCGATGGTCGCATACCACTTTGCTGCCTTGGACTCCAGCTCGTACTGAAGCTCTAACATGTCTGGTACAGCAGCACTCAGTGGTGGCGTGACTTCATTTAGACCACGATAATCTACGGTCAGTCTCCATTCTCCATTGGACTTACGCACTGGCTATATAGGGCTGTTGAACGGTGAATGAGCCCTGCTGACCACCTCTTGGCTCTCTAGTTTACGAATTATCTCATGGATCGGAGCTACAGAGTCTCTGTCAGTACGATATTGCCGACGGTGTACTGTTGCTGTGGCGATTGGCACCTGTTGTTCTTTAACTCTCAGCAGTCCACAGCAGAGGGGTCATCGGAGAGACCAGGCAGGGTATTTAGTTGTCTGATGGCTTCTGTCTCTACAGCAGCTACTCCAAAAGCCTAACGATATCTTTTTGGGTTTTTGAAATGTCTATTTCTGAGATAGTTTATGCTGAGGATGCACGGGGCCTCTGGGCCAGTCACGATGGGGTGTTTTTGCCACCCATTCTCTGTTAAATTCACTTTGGCCTCCAATACAGTCAGCTGCTGGGACTCTCTTGTCATTCTAGAAATAAAAATGGGCTCTGCTCTTACATACCCCGATGGCATCAGGGTACATTGGGAGCCAGTGTCAACTAAAGCCGTGTATTTCTGTGGGTCAGATGTGCCAGGCGATCGGATCCACACAGTCTAATAGATCCGATTGTCTCTCTCTTCTACCTGGCTAGAGGCAGGGCTCCTCTAGCACTAGTTATTCTCTCTTTGAGCATACATACTAGAGGTTCTAGCATCTTGACTACTGGCAGCCTGGGCATAGGAGGTTGAGGCTACTTTTATTTTGGTGGCACTCCCTTGGTGACTGTTCTTCTCCTTGAGCTCACGCACCTGTGCTGCCAGGACAGAAGTGGGTTTCTCATCTTACACTCTCATGTCTTCTCCATGGTCACGTAGATAAAACTACAGGTCAGCTCTTGGGGTGTACCCTCTCTTTCTAGCTGGGGGTCGTTGGGTTCTAACTCTGGGGTCTGTGACTCGTACTGGTGCTACACTGGAAATGTTCTTCTTCATCTCCTCCTTCACCTCCTTCATTTCTTCTTTGAGTTCTTTCACAACGGCGGAGATATGAGCCTGCATCGGGCTATTGATCATACTCTCATAGTTTTTAAGCTTATTTGCAACAGATCCTACGGTCTCTCGGTTGTCTTCAGCATTAATGGTTGCAATGAATGTAGTATACTGAGATGGCCTCAGATTTGCTAGGTTCTATAACATCTGCACTGTGCATCTAACCTTGTCAGGGTCATTATCATGCTGTCCACTCCTCTCAAAAAGTACCTCCTGTACTGCTACTTCTTTCAGCTGTTGGATTCTTTCTTCCAGAGTTTTCTAGCGCATTCTATGGTGGTGCTCCTGCATTCTTTCTCTGTGGACAAATCTTTCTTTCACACTCGTTAAAAGCTGTTGCCAGAGGGAAAGGGGTCCAGGCTCCTTTACAAATACTTGATTTATACTCGAGTCCTGGGTCAAGGGTTTCAAATTCCTGGCCTCTTCACTATCTAGTTGCACACCTGTGCCTATAAGATCCTAGACCCGAAGCAGCTAGGCAGTGTAAGCTTCACGTCTCCGTCGTACAATATCTTTTTGCAGATTACGGAGACTTTTATATGACAGGGACTTAGGGATGATCTGAACATGTGATTCTCATGCAGCTTGTGAGGGCTCTCTTTTCTTATCTTTATTGTCTGGGTTCGCTGTTTTCACCTTAGATTTCTTAGTTTCCACAGGGGCAACTGCTGCTGGCTGTGACTGCTCCTGTGGCTCAGCTGGGACTTGGACAGTTGTAATGTCTGTGGGTTCTATATTAGATTCTCTTTTGTCAGGGCAGGGCGAGGGTTTCTTACCAGCTGGGGAAATGTACTTCTTCAGCATCTGGCCCATCTCATGTATTTTTTTTTATCAGAGCCCCCACCCAAACTGGGTGGTTTATCTCTGAGGCAGGCTGTGGGGCAGGGGTGGACTCTTGAGCAACATCCTTATTTTCTGGGGTACTTATCAAGGTGCTTACCCAGGCTATTCTCCCCTTATCTCTGAATGTCAAACAGAACAGGCACACTAGCAACACTAGCCACTGTATGATATCATTAGCATTCAGAGGAAATTTGAACTCCTGAAAAACTGGTGGGGTAGATCTAAAGAGCTGGGTGAGGGGTTGAGAGAAAATTTCTCCCGGTGCCATTTCTTCACAATAGGTACTATTATTAAAGTAACTCCAGAAACACAGAGTTAGTGTATGGTAGCCTTGAATCTATGTGCCTGCCTTCTAAAGGAAGTTAAAAATCCATGAATTTTTCACCTTATTAACTCACAAAATGAACTGGATGCCAGCTACAGTAGCTTTAGTTATAGGGCTCATGTTTAAATAAGGGCTAGCAAATGGCAGAAATACAGCCACGACTACGTGCCACTCAAACTAGGGAAAGCTAGACCACATGATTTTGTCCAGTGGGTTTCTATCTACTACAAGAATTGTTATTCTTTTTTCTCAATGCTCTCGTGCCCCACATTGGGCGCCAAAATCTGTTTTGGTTTGGAAAGACAGGTATCTGCCAGGGAAACTGGGGTTTCCCTTAGAATAGAGAATGCAAACTCCTTACTTTCCGCTAAATTATAATTTTGCAATTAAGGCTCTTAGGCAAAGATTTGGGAATAGGAATAACAGTTCTTTACTAGTAATATTAATAATACAAATGTGGTAGAAAAACAAAACTACCCCACTAAACTAGCAAACAGACAAACAACAGTTTTGGAAAGCCCTGACAGAGTCAGCTACAACTTGATGCTCTGTTGGTCAGGACGTTGGTAGCAGTCTAAAAGTCCTCCTGGGGTGGCAGATGTGGTTCTGTTGGAGTGGAGATGATCTTGAAGCTAAAAGGGTCCAGAGGTGGTGAGAGGGAGTCCGGTGATGGTGAGAAGGGTCTTGTTTTCTTCTGGTAATTGGGTGAAGCAAGAGAAATATCTTGTTCTGTAGTCTCAGTTTTATCTAGGTAGGAATGGTTGGCTCTCTCCACTGGGTGGAGCATCTCACAATAGAATGATGGAATGTGGATGTACTATCTTGGAGAGGGTAAGTTTTTTTTGGGATGTGTGCTTTTAGGGGTGCAATAGGATGATGGAATGTGAATGTACTATCTTGGGGAGGGTAAGTTTTGGGATGTGTGCTTTTAGGGGTGTTTAAATGGTCTATTAGCAGAAAAGAGATAAGGAACAATGCCCTACCTGGTTTTAACAGTTGGGTCATTATTAAAAGGCACCCGCCCTACTCCTTCCAGAGTAAACAAGAGATAAAACAAAACAGCTCCTCAACTGCTTTTAGCAGATGAAAATAGAATACACATCCTAGGTTCCACAACCCAAGACAATTAGTATCACTTACCATAAAACACAGGTTACATATTGTATATATATCTATACAATATGTATATATGTGCATTTACCAAAAATATATTTTATAAACAATTATATCTGTTAATAGATACACATACAAACAAAGAAATGCACATATACACACACATATATATGTATATGTATGTATCTACTGAGCAATCAAAAGAGGTATCTTTACTTGCTGGTAGGGTTAGAAAATTTAAAGATTAAAAAGTGCACCTTCAGGAACATTTAGGACACTGGCTACTCTTGATTTGAAATCTTCAAAATTTATCTTTCCAAACTGCTTGATGGATTTGAGATGCTGTTTTGCACAAGATGACTAATTTTTTTAACTCATTCTCAAGAACCTTGTTTGATATAAGAACAAAGCAATTTCTAAAAGTCCACCCTGACAATTGCATCCTGTTTCCTCACATTAGACCATATCTTTTTAAAAGATGGCTATATCATCCCTTTCCAAAACACAGACACACACACACACACAAAAAAAAAAAAGCTAGACAGAGTAATTAATATATTTTTTCTTTTACCAGGCATTCCTTAGTCAAACCATTTTCTCAGGTCCAAATTCATACAGACTGAGAGGGAGACAATAAAGAAAGATTAGAATAAAGAAGAAGTCTTCTGCCTTGTAATGCCATCGGAGTCCTTGAAGAGAGAAAAAAAATGGACACCAAAGAATAGACCTAAAATTTGTATATCTGACAAATATGTTCAGTGTAACAATTGCATTTCACATCTAACACACTAGAATCGAGACAGATGAATTAGTTTTGCTTTTACTGCTCTTGGACAATCATTCCACAATCTGGATCTATTGTCCTCATAAGAACGGTGATAATTTATATATTCTCATCTAGATGATCAAGGGAAGACAGTTGATGCAACCTTTTTTATTTCAGTACAGCTTTTAATACTGTCTCTCACAGGATCCTTCTGGACAAAATGCCCAACACAGCTGGATAAACACATCATGTGATGGTGAGCAGCTGGCTCACAGGTTGGACACAAAGGGTTACAGTGAATGGGGTGACAAGGGAGTGGTGACGTGTCACTAGTGGGCTTACACATCCGTGCTCCATCCTCGGCCCTGAGCTCTTCAACAGCTTCATAAATTACTCTGACACAGGACTGGGAGGAATACTAAGCAAGTTTGCAGATGATGCAAAGCTGGGTGGAGCTGTTGACTCCCTCAAAGGCAGGGAGGCCCTGCAGAGAGACCTGGACTGAGCAATCAGAGGGCTGAGCAATCACCAACCACATGAAGTTCATCAGATGAAAGTGCTGGATTCTGTGCCTGGGATGGGATTACCCTGGGTGTATGGACAGACTGGGGAATGAGATGCTGGAAAGCAGTGCAGCAGGAAGGGATGTGAGGGTCCTGGTCAATGGAAAGTTGAATATGAGGCAGCAGTGCCCTGGCAGCCAGGAGAGCCAAGCCTGGGGTGCATCAGGCACAGCATCACCAGCTGGGCAAGGGAGGGGTTTGTCCTGCTCTGCTCTGAGCTGGGGCAGCCTCACCTTGAGTGCTGGGGGCAGTTTTGGGTGCCACAACGTAAGAAAGGTATTAAACTATTAGAGTGTCCAGACGAGGGCAAGATGATGAAGGGCCTTAGAGAAAGCCATATAAGGAGCAGCTGAAGTCACTTGGTCTGTTCAAAAAGACCAAGAAAAGAGGAGACTGAGTGGAGACCCCATTGCAGTTACAGCTTCCTCATGAGGGGAAGAGGAAGGGCAGGCACCAATCTCTTCTCTGTGGTGACCAGTGACAGAACTGGAGGGAATGACCTGAAGTTATGTCAGGGGAGGCTTTGGCTGGGTATTAGGAAAAGGTTCCTCACCCAGAGGATGGTTGGGCAGTGGAACAGGTTCCCCAGGGCAGTGGTCACAGCACCAAGCCTGACAGAGCTCAAGAACTTTTTGGGTAATACTCCCAGGCACATGGTATGACTCTTGGGACTGGTACTGTACAGGACCAGGAATAGGACACAGTGACCCTAATGGGTCCCTTCCAACTCAGGTCCATCCCACTGTTCCAGCTGGGGAGCAGGGAAGGCAGAAAGGCAACTAGGGACAATCCTGGGGATGGGACTGGTGGAGACTGGCCTGGTATGTTGGCCTGCAGGTAGGGGTCAGGCTCAGGGCTAGTGGGCAAAACCAGGGTCAGGCACAGCTAGAGATAGCCAGGCAGCCTGGGCCTGGACCAAGGACCATAGCTAGGCACAGACCAGGCTGCAACACGGAATGTCTGCTGCTCCAGCAGGGCCAAGCACTGACCTCAGCCAAAGTCAGACTCTGTGGGCAGGGGATTGCCAGGTTAGTGCTGAGTTTTAGGGTGTGCTGCATGGATCAGCTGCAGTTATTTTTTTCTACAGACAGTGGCTTGATCTGAAGCATTATATAGTGCAAGTGATATACAGATTTTTACCAGAGTATATAAATCCTTTTTTTTGACCTGGAAAACTTATTCACCTTTAATATAAAAGACTCTATTTTTTTATCTCCAGATGTAATATTTTTTATGAAAAACAGTAACTGATAATCATGATACAAATTTCCAATACTCAATTTTTTATTCTTGAGAAATTTGGTTCTCAGTTTGTTTTAAAATTTACAAAATTATCCTTGGTTCTTTTGATCTGCTCCAACAATGCATGAAGGCAGTGCTTTGCTCCAAATCAAAGGACAAAGCAAGCAGTAGCATCTGCTTCTGCAACCACTGATTCCTACCTGCAGAAGAGAGGAAAGAACTTCCTCTGATAGAGATTGTTTGCAACTCAGCCTCAGATAGACTGGGGACTATGCCTGCCTGATGCAATTACACACCAGTTGACAGTAGTTATATGCGTATCTTGTAAGTAAAAAAGGGGCTTATGAGTTATTTTTATCTCTTCTCATCTTTTATCTCTCTTTTCTTATTTATTTAAATGAGAAATTTTACTAGATGGTCAAAACCCTGTAGGTAAGGTGACTGGTTAATGGTGGAAAAAATAATGAACAGAGGTGAGTTGCCACTAAAGAGGAAAGGGTTGTGATAACAGGAGTTGGTCTGAGGGAAAGCTGCTCTGCAGAGAAGTACCAGGGGCTCTGAGTGGCAACATGTTCCATAAGCCAGCAGTGTGCCTTTGTGGCCAAGGCCAGTGTTGGCCTTGTGGCCAAGAAGGCCAAGAAGTTGTCTCCTAGGGTGCAATTAGGAAGGGTATCCAGCAGGTTGTGAAAGGTTATCCTCCCTGCATACTCTGCCCTGGTGAGGCGACATCTGGAGTACTATCTTCAGTTTTGGGTTCACCAGTTCAAGAAAGGAAAGGAACTACTGGAAAGGGACCAGTGGAGTGGTATGAAATGTTTAGGGGACTGGAACATCTCTCTTAGTAGGAAAGGCTAAGAAAGCTGGGCCTGCGATACATACAAATATCTTAAGGGCAAGTTACAAGTGGATGGGGCCAGACTATTTTCAGTGGTGTCTAGAGGCAAGATAAAAGGCAACAGGTACAAATGGAAACAGAGGAAGTTCCATCTGAATAGGAGGAAAAGCTTCTTTACTTGGAGGGCCAGCCTATGGAACATGCTCTAGGTGTACCCATTTTAGTAGTGGAGCTCGACTAGATGATCTCCAGAGGTCCCCTCCAACCACAACTATTCTGTGATTCTGTTATAAGGAAGAGTGAAACATTCTCTAAAATCTGTACCAGTTGTTTTCCATGCAATCTTGAGGTTATTAAATTTTGAGAAAAAAAATTCCTGTGAGAAATATACCTTAGCAGAAAAAATCACTAAATTATTTCAATTTCAATTTGAAATAATATTAAATTATTTCAAAGTTTCAATTATTCAAGAGAAACAATTATAACAAATATTTCTGGAACATTTTCAAGTTAATAAAAGGAGAGGGATTGTTTCAGGTGTAACTAGTAAAAGACAGTGGATCATGAAGAACAAATGATAACATATTTGAAAGAAATCATAAGATGCACTAAGCAAAATTCTGTAAAACATGGCATTAAGTGATCCAGCATTTTGATTTTTTTATATATTTGAAAATATAATCAAATACTACCAAGAAAGTGTAGGTTTCATTTTTGGTTTTGTTTGTTTGGTTGGGGGTTTTTGTGAGCTTGCATGTTTAGGATAGCCTTAAAAAATCTATCTGTAAAATCACTGATAATATCCTCAAAAAATATCCTTTTTTGATTTTCAGTTTTTCAGCCTTCTAACCTCCATGTTCAGCATGATAAACAGTTAGATTAACAAAGTGTGCATGAATGAGTAACTGACAAAATGTTACAGTAATTAGGTGCTTGGTAATACCTAAGGAAATTTTTTGTTTGAATTGGCCTTTATTACGGACATTAAATGTGTGCTCAAAGAAAAAATAAATGCTATGAGTTTATGTGCAGGCATAATATAAACTACCATTACAAAAATCCACAGCTGCAAACAAAGAATTATAGGAAACCATTAACAAAAAACAGTGTTCTGTAATGGAGTTGTAGCTTAGGCATAAATTAAACTTAATGGTGTCACGTTATCCTGGTGTTGCTTTATCTCCATGACAAATGATTTGGGAATTCTTCTTTTCAGTCTTCTTTTTTTCCATACTAAGAAAACCTTGTTCTTACAATTTTTATGTCTAGGTCACTTCTACAAAATTTTAATCATGGCTATTACTGTGTTTTGTCTCCTATCTAGTTTGTCTTAATGCTTCCTGTAGTGTGCTGGTCAAAACTAAACACCCTATTCCCACTGTTATCATAGTACCACATGGTAGGACTCAATAATAAATCTCTATATCTTATATGGCACTGATGTTAAAACTATCCCAGAATTATATATTTCCCCTCTACTAGAACATCACCAGTTTATGATAGGTTTGGGGTTTTTTTAATCTATTTGAATGTTAGTGAAATACCCCTTACATACAAATGTTCCTTATTTTATATTTGTTTGTGTGATGCTTGCAAACAAAGTGGAGCTGTTTGTTTTGTCCTTATTGCATTTCATAGTCTTTATTTCAGACTGTTTCTCTGATTTGTGAAGATCATTCTGTCCTTTCAAGTGTTTTGAAAATCTCATGTTTTGTATCACTCATCTACTTTGTACTTTTATGCTCCATGCCATCAACTAAGCCTTTTTATGAAAATACCAAATAATGCTAGTTTAGATTTCTGTGATCTATGGCATTAATATTGAAATTTGGCAACACCATAATAGCTACAGATCTTTGCACAGGTTTGGGGTTTTGCAGAGGTTTTGTCTCATTTTGTTTGAAATATGGTAAAATAAAATACAACAATAAGTTAAAGAAAACAGATATTTACCTTATGCATGGTATTGCTCTACAGAGAATTCATTCTGCAAGGAAAAGGCTTTGCTTACACACACCAGGAAATGTCTTAGCTATATATTAATGCAAGTGTCTCAGAATGATCCCTTGGCAATAATGGATTATGCAGTAGTAAAAAGGAAGCATTTCTCACATAATATAAGAATTAGAGATTCCATATAATGTGCTAAAAAGATTTATCTTGAATTTATGATTCCAGAACCCATCATAATGCTACAGCTTATAAATTTGAACTAAGAAAAGAGAGAAACTAGTAATGGAATACATTCAGAACATGATAGGTAGAAAATTAACTTTATTCTACTATTAAGCTGGTCATAATCAATAGCTTTCACAAATACCATAAAATGTAGCTGATTTTCAATCTACATTTCCTTAAAATTAACATCTAGAATAAATTGCTTTTTTATTACTATTATTGTGGGGCACCTTCTCCTTGGAATTACTGTTAAGGTCATATACAATAAAAATCAGTCTTTAAAGTACAAAATTATTTTGATAAGGAATGCAAAAGCCAGAAGATACTGGCTTCAGATAAGCCGGTGTTTAAAATAGATTTGACATAACAGTAAATTGTCTGGATAGTTCAGAAACTGCAAGTGCTAGAGAAGTATTTCATAGTTCAAATTTATAGCCTTTTTTCTTGTTGAAATAGAATTAATGACAATCCTATAGATCAGAAACACATTGTTAATTTCACAAAGAGGCTAATAGTTTCTTCATTTATGAAAATAGGTTGCCTTAGTACGCACAGCCTGAGCCTCATTTTACATCCACAGGTTCCATCCTCAGGATCCATTCTCTTTAACTCAACTTTAGGCATTTTTTTCAATGAAAGACACCAGAACTACATCAATTAAAGAGTAATTTAAATATATACGCACACAATAGAGAGAGAAAAGGAGAGAAGAATCAACTGTGAACAGAATGGAGTCTTTTCATCAGTAAAATACAATACATTATTTCTTATAGGATGAAATTCACTTTACCCTGAAAGCCCAAGTAATCATTGTGTGAGAGAAAATGTGTGAATGGGATGAAAAGATAAAAATCAGACACTTCTGAAAGTAAGCTAGGGTAGGGGGCTGTAGCAGAACTTCCCTGTGATGACTATAACAACTAATCCAACAGAGGAATTAGGGCATCGTTCACACTATAGCACTTAGAGAGCTTGTTGCATTTCCCTAAGTTTTATTGCATGGGTTTTTGGCAGATCTGCTCAGACCACCTAGGCTGCTTTTCTTCACAACTTAGGCATGAGATATCATAATCTATCTCTTTTGCCCTGAGCCCCCTACTACTTCTTTGAGCCATGATTACACCATTACACCATTACACTATTACATATTACAAAGGGTTTCCAATTTTTTTAAGTCATGTTTCTCTCTACCCAGTTATAAAACTAGTTCAGGTTAGACTAGATTTTGAGAGATCTGAAGTTATTCTCAAGAAATTGGGAATCTCTCTCAAATTAGAAAAATTTGATTGTGATCGTATGTAAATATATACATTCTATATAATTCATACAAGATGGCATTGGTAAACATGCTAATTTACAAGCCCGGCTTTGTCTTAGAATTATGAAAGGAAAGTCTAATTTTCTCATGTCTCATTTTGTAATGGCCTTTTTATATAAAGGGAAATATCACAGTTATTCAGCCAAATGCTGTTTTCATGTTTTACCTGTTAATTCCTGTTGATTAATATACATTGTTAATAATCATGGAATTTGGTCCATTGGGACAAATCAGACAACTTTCTGAAAAGGAGTTTAATCACCAGATTAATATGGTACATAATAGATGTTTGTAAAGAATCAGTCTTGTAACACATACTGAAAGTTCCTCCACTCACCACTCTATTTTTATTTTTTTTTCTCCTTAATTTTCTTTTTGCTTCCTCAAACATGCAGTTGTGAAGAAATTAGTAGTACACAGCTAGCAGACATCATCTTGGCAAGGCAGCTCAATGTTTTCTTGATCATTGGAGCTTTTGATATTTATCTGCTAGTGACTATGTGTAATTCTCATAAATACATTTAAAAGTAAAGTTCAGTTTCTTTCTCGTAATCTCAGGAAACACCTTTGAGAAGAGTTTGAATGTGGGTGTTCAAAACCTGTGATCAAAACCAATAGAAAAGACAACAAAGTTTTAAGGAAGGTAAATGGCTGGTTTTTCTTATGTATGTTTAGAAAAATTTGATTTGGTTTTGATTTAGAGTACTTCTTTCGCTGTATTTCAGAAGCTATCCATGGCCAAACCCAGGCTTTTGACCTGTGCAAATTATACTATAAATTGTAGATACAGATTGGCCAATGAGTGTTCAATCTCTGTATGCTCACTTGATTTCTTGTTCTGGTACAAATGAAAGCCATTATAAAGTCTTTTTTTTTTTTTTTTTTCTAAAGTAAGTTGATATTTAATGAGCAGGTTGAATTGGTTTTCAAGTTTTATTCTCAAAAGGACACAAACTGCTGTGAATTTACCACAAAGGACGTGACAAATACCTGGTAAGGTATGTCAGGAGTAAGAACACAAAGTCAAACATGAATATGAAATCCACATGGAATATGAAGTTGGATATGTTATCTGAGCAGATATTTCTTTATTAAAAACCCAAAGATTATACATTAGACACCATCTCTGCCGTGAAACTCATATCTAAAATGTCCTGTTTCTCACCCAAAATATCCTGAGAAATACAGATGCAATAGATGACATTGGTAGCCCTCTACCAGTTATATTGAGAACCTGCTGCAGGAGGGCTGTCTGTGACTTTGAGGCAGCACACAGGACTTCAGTAATTTCTGTGCCTTCCTATATCCAAACTCATTCTGTAGTGGAAGGGCCTGAGTCTGTAAGGAAGGTGTTTCCTGCAAAGTCCACTGTGCTTCAAAAGGCACCTGGTATGAAAAGGCACCTGGTATGAAAATGATGTGTACAACCAAATATGCTACTATTTGCTACTAATGTGCATTTATATTTATTTTAGCTGTTAGCACTTTGAAATTCTAGCCCATGACTCATTGTTCTTTAATGTACCACATCCTGTCTTGCCAGACTTAAGATCTAATATATAGGTTTGCTGATTAGTTGGTTTCCTTGTGTGCTTGCATGTTGGGTTGCTAGCTTGCTTGTTGTTGATGACATTGAAAGGATCTATAGGATAAGCTGTTTCTACAAAATCTTTCCAAACATACATGAAATAATTTACTCTCAGTGATCTATGCTGTGCAAATGCAGATGAAGTTAGATTTTACGGTAGTAGTGAACTAAAGAGAATTGTTGAAACTTGACCTTAATCATTCAGGACACTAGCTAATATAGAGAAGGGTAGTACAGAGGTTTAGGCAAATTCCCTGTGAGAATTCAATGTAGGAAATTTTCTCATGTGATAGCCCTCAATGGACTCCTTTTCATTAACTTTGTACAGAGTTATGCAACGCCCAATAGGTATTTGACAGTCTAATTTGGAAGCATAAATACTGTTATCATGTGACTAATTTTCTTCACCTACTGATTATGTCTGACACAGCATACTTCAAAAAGTCACAGTGCATGCAAATAACATGACAGAATAGCAGTACTTACAGTATTGTGCTTACTTTGATTAATTATGGTGAAACTTACTGGAAATAAATTATCAGCAAATGCAGCAAAAGGACACTGCTGTTGTAATAAAGAGAATCTAAACTGAATCAGCAAACAAGAAAAATTATTATTGTCCTTATTACACAGAAAAATACTTTTTTTAGTTGAACTATATAAAAAAGCTTTGACATTTGCTTTATGCTTAATATTTTGACATAGCTATAATGCTTAATATTTTTTTCACTAATTGTAGATAATTGCAGATGTTTTTTGGTCCCTATGATTTTAATTTTTCTTCATTACAGGGACAAATCCCAGAGATCATTAGAATAAAATAGGAGCATTCCCAGGACTATATACAGCAAATTCACTCATCTGACACACAGAAAAATAAATTTCCATATATATTATGTAACTGAATAATTACACAAACAATAGGATTTAAGAATTAATTCCTTCACTTATGCCATTGCTGAAAAATACCATATGTATCACACACATTGTGTGTCACATCATTTCTCATATTAGAATTACTCAAGTGTTTTTCAGCACATTCTAAAGGTTTTAGCACACACCCAAGAGGCCCAAGAAAAGGAAGAAATAAGAGAAACAAAGAGTGACATGTGAGAGAAAAACTGAAAAACTCACATATTGGAAAGCTTTATGTAGGTGAATTTCTACCTGGATATTTAATGATATCAGTAAATGCAATATCTTTCTTTCCAAATGTCAACTGCTGCTGAGCAGAAATGCTGAAAAATTTCAAAGAATAATGATAAATATAGTTAAGAATAATAACATAAATTGTACATATTTTTGTATTGTTATTTATACCAGCTGTTATGTGTTTGTTGTTTTGGTTTGGTTTTCTAATCAGATAACTCTTTTTTGAAGAGAGAACAAAAGAATGTGCTCTCTTTTAAAGACTGAGTTCTGTTAGTATTTCTCTACATTGCAGGCAAGGCATTTCTTGCTCTGCTAGTTAAGGCTGAGAAGGAACCAGCAGTGTGGAAGACAAAAAATCCTCTTTAGAGAAAATATCTCAGGCCTAATGTATAACAGGTCCTCATTTTCCAGAACATTATTTGAGAGGATAAAAATATTTTGCTGCTCCTGGGACAATAGTTCTAAATATTTTATGATTTTAACTAACCTACATGCAGTTGAAAGTAACAATTTTATCTGTGGTGTGGTGTGTACATAACAACACTATGGTAAACACAATCTTTGTTACAAAACTGATAATTTGAAGTACCTTAAGATACGAGGGGAAATGTTCCAGATAACAAATTCATACAGAGTAAACTTCAGCACTGTAAAAGTATGTTTAACTCTTCTCAAATTCCCTGCTGATTTTTTTACCACCTTTTGAAGAAGGAATGATACTTGATGGTGGAAGCAGCGGCAGATTGTACTGTTTTGTGACAGATTTGATGCTTACAGAAATAGTTGTTTCTAAAGTTCCAAGAGTCATCCCACACTAACATCCAGCTATTTCAATACCTCTAACAGTATGTCTTGCAGCTATCCTTGTATTGTTACATAAGTTCTTTAATACAATAACTGTACAAGGACTCTCAGATATTCCCAGTGAACAACCATCTCCTGAGGACATTATTGTTGTTTGAAAAAGCATAAGATCGTTTTCAACCTTTTACCTTAAAGAATAATAAATAGACATTTCTTACTCAAGAAAGAAAACAATTTTTTCAGAATTCATTTTTCTCCTTCCATATTTTTTATCCTTATGCTCGTGCATTTCAATCAATAAATTAGATCTGAAAACACAGCTATTCAAAGAAAGTTATCACATTGCTGACTTGGGGGAATGTTTTAGGAGTGATTAGAGTTGTGCTGGGTAGACAGTTGAGCTAGATGACCTTGAAGGTCTCCACCAACATTGATGATTCTGTGATTGTGGGAATAAAGTGCATGCAAATTTTCCAATATCAGTAAAATATAAATCCCTGTCAGCATGACAAGAGGAAAAATCCTTCATTTAAGTCCAAATCTGGGTGTCAATTTAACTGTGTGTACACTAACACTGTTACAATACACTAACCGGCTACTCTGGCATATTTTATTATGATTTATAGATCAGATCACTCCTTTCTATACATTATCTCTATGTGTCAGCTGTCTTCAGAAACACCTAAAGACAGCAGTGGCCCTGGAGCTTCTTATGACCCTAAAATTCCATCTCCATGTATGCTTTCTGGTGTTTAGAATCTAATTTGCCCTGAAGATTATCAGAAGCCATAAAAAAAGGCATTTTTCTTCCTGTCTTCTTTTAACAGGGTCTGATCTGATGAAAACGCTCTGAGAATATCTCAATCTAGAGCTTCTGAAAATATAGGACCTTCTTCAAACATATTGTGATTCCTGTTTCTTTCAAGTATTTTAGCTTCAGAAGATTTCTGTAGAGTTTAAAAGATGACATTTCAGTCTCTGTGTCTGAGAGTTTCAAAAAAATATGTCCAGTTATTCAATATGTCCAACTGTAAACTTTAGGATGAAATAAATTCAGAGCAAGGATGACTCAAATTTATAGCTTAGTGTATCCCTTTGGGATATGCAGGTTCAGTCTTTTCACAAACTGCACTGAATTCAGGTCCTGAAGAGGAATAAGAATTTAAGCAATGCTCTGTCTTTGGGGGAGGGTTATGTCCTTTTTAGTGGACATCTATTGATTTTATCACAGTTTTAAGCATCTAATTTCTACAAGCAGATCAGTCTGGATAAGTGCTTAATCTAGATGCCGATGACATTAAGAAAGAGCTATAATAAATGCAGGGGACTTTTGATACTAATCATCAGGGAATAAATGAAAAGGTGGTGTTAAGAACCAATGTCAGTGTTGAAGTAGGATTTGCTTTCATTTTGTTTTCTAAATATCATCATCATTAATCTTTCTGGGGTTCCTTTCTATTCAAGAACCTTAATAAAATATAACATTTTTAATAATTTATGATACAAGGAATGCAGTAGAACAAATTCTAAAATAAAATGCAATAATACTGTACTAAGCTGAACACAGTAAATTGTCCTTTTACATGTAATGGAAGACGAACAGTGGGAGGGAATCACAGAATGGGTCAGGCTGGAAAGAACCACAGTGTGTCATTTGGTCCAACCTGCCTGCTCAAGCGGGATCATTCTAGAGCACATTGCACAGGATTGTGTCCAGATAGTTCTTGAATGTTTCCAGAGACAGAGATTCCATTACTTCTCTGGGCAACCTGTTCTAGTGCTCGGTCATTCACACGGTAAAGAAATTCTTCTCCATATTTAGGTGGAACCATCAGTCCATCAGTTTCTGCCCATTGCCTCTCATCTTATTGGTAGGCACCACTAAGCAGAGCCAGACTCCATCCTCTTAAAATCCTCCTTTCAGACGTAGATAGACATTGAGGTCCTCTCTCTGCCCTCTCTTCTTGAAACTGAACTGGCCCAGCTGCCTCAGTGTTTTCTTGTGAGAGATGCTCCAGATGCTAAATTGTGTTGGTTGGAACTGGACACAACAGTTGTATTTCAGACAGTTCTTCCCTGTCCAACTCTCCAATCCATGAAAGTCCTTCTGAAGCTTCTGCACAGCGCTCTGGGTAATTGGCCACTCCTCCTAGCTTTATGTCATCAGTGAACTTGCTGAGGAGGCATATGGACCTTCACTGAAGACATTGGTGAATAAGTTACACAATACTAGGCCCAGTACTGAATCTTTCAGGGCACACTCATCGTGTCACTTATTATTGTGTCACTTATTATTATGTCACTCTGCGATCTCCTGTTCAGCCAGATGGGAATACCAGAGGAAACCAGAGGGGATATTCAAAAGCAAGGAAAAATATCCAGAGTAAAAATAATTTGTGACCTTGACTCTTAATTAGTTATTTTCTTGGAGGGATTGCCAGGCATTTTTTCCTAGAGGCAAAAGCCAGTTAAAAAAATATAAAATAACCCCAATCAAAAAAGCAAACTGTGATTTAGAAAGGCATTAATGAGCCTGGGTTGGTTTTATCAAGTATGGTATTGAAATATTTTACTAATCAAACTCAAGTCAAAGATACTTTTAACACAACTTACTGGATACCGTCGTAAAATAAGGAGCATAAATAACTCCTTTTTGGTTGATATAAAATGGACATTGATGCAAATGTCCATAATTTATACTGTTTTCCTTTTACTCCATGTCAGCTTCTTAGGCTTGTTGAATCTCATAGTGGTTTCTTGCTCGTTTTCTAAGGAAACCTAAATCCCCAACACCCAGAGATAAAGGTCCTATGTCCTATTAGCTTTAGGTCCTATAAATAACTGTTAGATGTTCAGTCAAACAAAAGAAGCAACAGAGTTGTTTCAGGTTAGTATCTGCAACTAGATTTATATTTTATATAGAGTTTTCCAGGCTTCTACCTATCTGATTGTCTTATATTCCCTAAAAACTTTTCACTCATAAAAGCAGAGAAAGGTGGAGGGAGGAGAAGAGGCAGAAAAGTATGTATTACTGCCTTCTATAATACCTCAAAATTGCCTGCTGAATTAGTTAAGATTGGTTCAAAATCAGATTTCAGAAACTGAAGTTATGTCTGATCTCTCTGACACACCCTATTCATACAGCATTTATGCAACACTTACAAGGTTACTGTCATTGAACATTTGCACAAAATCTCATTTTGTCCTGACAGATTTCTTATTCTACAGGTAAAAGATGGCAATGTACCCTCCTAGCCACACAGATTGTAAGCTTAATTACTTTCTGCCTTGTCTCATCTTGGACAAACAGTACTACAATACTTATTCTGAAAACTCATTTGCTATTCCTTTTATTCGTACTTAGAATTTGGTCTGTAAAACAAGCCCGGCTTCTTGTATCCTGTGCCAGCTTCAGAGGTTATGAATACATATCTCTGCATGTCCATTTCAGAGTCCACCCAAAAATCTCACAGAAATCAGAACAATGGGGTTTACTCCATTCCAGATAGAAAGGGTAGTTATATTCTTACTTCTGGACTGTCTGTACCTCATAAAGCTGTCCTCTGTAAAAGATATGACTCTCCAATCATGTGTAACTTTGGAAGCATTTCTGGTGGATCCAGATTCCTTTGGTATGGACTGGCTTTTTCCTCTTTTGCCAAAAAATAAAAAAAAAAAAATCTTCACATTTTTATGAAAGTGAGATAATGAGCTAAACAGACTAAAGCAGTTCTGGATCTGCACAGGAGAAGTGCTATAAAAAAAAACAGCTTTTTAAAATGAAAGATGGAAGTTCCTAATGTGTCTATGCAGCAGCTAAGATGATGTTGAAAGACACTGAATCATTACTTCAGATTCAGATTACTCAGTTATCACATAGAATCCTTCTGATTACCTAATTGTTCCAGTGAAGTACCCTCCTGCAAAGACCAAGTTTGCTACTGTACAGAGCAATATGAGTACTTTTAATGATTAAAGATAACTTCTGGCTCTAAGTAATACCATGTTCCATTTCTGTATGCTAAGTTAGCTTCTAAAAAATTCCTGGGTCTGTTTTGTGGATTAAATATTAATTTTGAAACTGCTGAAACTAAGACTTTACTCATTTAGCCACACATTTTTAAGATACTCTCCGGTAAACAAGGTGTCTGCATGGGGTGACATATATTACAATGCCTGTAGGAAATATACACTTCTAAGGTTGAATCTGGGGATCAGAGAGTTTTCATGTTGTCAAATGGTATTAGGCATCTGTATATGACCAGCTCACTCAAGTCCTTATTGTTGAATAATATTTTAATGGTCTTTTATCCTATGCAAAACAGTCCGTTAGAAATCCTGTTATTGCAAAGGACTAATTCAGAGTAAGTCTTTGCTTAGTTCATCAGTGTTCATGATGAACAGCTGTTATTTTACTTTTAACATGAATAAACTATTCCATGTATAATGGATATATATAGTCTTACTAAAATCTTATATATCTTTACATTGAGTGATATAGAAATTCTGTTTCTGACAAATTAGTTGAAATAAACTGACTGTGCTTTGGATAATTACACTGTAAGGTTGTAATGAAAAATTAGATGGCACTTCCTTTCATTTTGCGGGGGGGGAGCTTTTATGTGGACTTCCTCCTTGACTAAAAAGAGAGGAGAGTTCTCCACAAGATTCTCCAGAGACCTCTGTCGAGATCAAACAATGGCATTGACACTAACAGGCAACACTACCTGTTGCAAAAAGTATTTTCAGATAAGCTTAACCATATAGGAGTTTCAGAAGCATTTTGTCAGGGACCAATGGTTCAAGTTGTAATTAGACCGAGTTGCTGTCATTCATTCACTTGACTGGTTTATGTGGAATATAACAAAGAGGAAATTCAATGCTTTAACAGGCTATGTAGCATATACAGTTTCCTGTCATTATGAATACATGCTTTTGCCATTATTTTATCAATTCAGGTCCTGTAGATATGCTTTAGTGTGGAGTATGAAATACCCTCAGACAGAAAGGTCCTCTGTTTTCAGTGAACTTGCATATGGAATTCAGCACCACACACTCAGAAGGAAAAAACCAGAGATGTCTCTGTAGAGTATAAGCCTGAGTAAATACCACCTTTCCAAAATGATGACAAGTGCTTAACTGCAATTACATACATTTCTAATGCATTTTTTTATCTGCTGAAAACCCTGGTGCAAGGTTTTAGTTTTTTACTTATTGTAAATCTTGGGCTGAACTTTTCTCCTTTCTACAGTGTGATAACTTCAAACTTATCCTCAGTGCCTTGCTGATATCAATTCTGACCCAACTGCATCCTGCTGAATTGCATGAGGCCCTGCAAAGTAGCTTTTATGTTTTAAGGTACAACTACCATAATCTTCTAAACTATCTGATAAAATTTTAATCTCTCTGCCCTCCTTTTTAGAAGTCAGCCAAGGAAAGATGTGTTGACAGCATCTTATTTTATTTACTTCTCACAAATCCCTATGTCTGCCATGTTTAATCGTTTATCTTCTTCCTCCAGTTTTCCTTCCCCCTCCCTCTCACTTTAATCTTTTCTTTCCATTTGGCTTACTGTGGCTGAAGTCCAGCTTTGCTGTATTCTAATTATTGTGCAGACTATATTCCTTTATCTGAAAACACTCTTTGTTTCCTAAAATGCTCCTGTACTTTATCATTATATTCTCTCAATGTCATCACTACTTATGCTTTTCCTTTTGATTATTTGATCATTGATGACAGGAAGGATGAGCTGCAGTTTATTAGATTTATTCTGTGGGGCTTGTTGCTAGGTGATGCCCCTTAGCCACTGCTATAAATACTTAATAATCTTAAGATTAAATTTCCTTGTTACTTTACATTTAAACAGTGTAAGGTACCTGAACTTTGATGATTTAAAGTGCATTAGAAAACTATTTGGATTAAGGGAGAATTCTGATTGGCTACTAGATTATTGCTAAAGGATGGATTAATTTGTATGAAGCACACGGTTCTGCACTGCTGTTCAGTATTTCAAACTGCAAAACTCATCTTATTCCAGCAGTTTGACATACCTTTTTTTAGACTGGAAGTGTTATGAGAGAAAAATCGCAACTAAGAAAGCTATTTAGTAATCATGAGGTAACATTCAAGACGGATTGAAAGTTTGAGGCTCTGCTGGGTTGTATGATTGTCCTATGTTAATCACATTCCTTATCTCACCTTGCTGCTTAATATTTATCCAACTAAAATTAACTATTTAACTTGTGCATGATCTTGAAAAAACTTGAACAACCGGAAACTGGAATCAGAATGGAAAATTTGCATTTACTGTCATTTTTATCATTGAAATTGAAACATATTTTCCTTAGGCCTTTGCTCTCATATAGGTTAAATCATTGTTTCATAGCCCTGTCAGTATATAGGAACCATAAACTAAACCTGTTTTAAGACTAATTTTGTTGCTATAGGAAAATAAACTAGCATTTTATTCTAAATTATGAGTGGGCCTCATGATTCTTGTTTCATCAAGACCTCTCACTTCAAAGATTTTTTTTCCTCTTGCTTTGTATTCTATTCTTGCTTAGCCCACTTCAGGGATTTTGAAATATTACTGAAATGAGCCACAAACAAATTAGGCAGCTATTACACCAACTGATAATTTAGGTAAGATGTATAGCTTTACAAAAGTCATTTCTGAATGCTTAATCCTCATTAAGGGTGCAAATGTAGATAAAATTACAGAAAAAAACCCAGTCGTATAATTGAAAAATGTAAAAAGAACTTAAACTCGAAATAAATGTGTAAATGAATGAAATTCAACTCTTAGTATCGCTTAACAATAGAATGAACCAAAATATATGGGAGAAGCATGCATGATGAAGAAAAACATCTTCCCAAAATGAAGACAATCTAGAAAAAACAAACCACGTCTCCATGTTTTTATTCTGGTTTATGAAAGAGAGGGATGAGAATTCATTTTATTATAGTGCGTAAGTATTTCCATGCAGGAGAAATAACTCTTAAGGTGCTCTTAAACAAGGCGATCAATACAACCAATATAAAATCCAGAAATATTCAAATAAGAAACCTAGGAGAATTCTTTAAAATTCACAGTATTCTATCTCTAGAAAAGTTTACTAAGAGAAGTGCTGAATTTTCTGTCACTTGAAGATTTTCTATGTTTGTGTACCATTTATTAGTCTCAATGGAGTTTAACTGAGTGATATGCAAGGGCTTGTCTTAATTGAAAGGTCAGACAAAGTGATCCAGTCGTCAGGGACACACACACACATATATATCTGCATATATATATGGTCAGGAGAGACTTTAAAAAATTTTCCCATCACAATGAGAAAAGTAATTAGATAAATACCAGCCCAACCAAAAACTTTAAGTAACTAAACACAACAACAACAACAAAAAGCAAATGGGATAAGGCCAAAATACAACAACGACAAAAAATATTCTTTGTTCAGTGCTTAATATTTTCTGTCAAGGATTAGAATCCCACTATACTGAACGTAATAAAAGAAATAAAACTGTCCAAGATGGCTTATATTCTAAACAACTGGCAAAATACAACCACTGAACAAACAGGGTCTGCAGGGTAAGATAAGGTTACTGACCAGGCAGGCATGTGTGAATAAATTAGATGTGACAATGGCTCAGCCGTCACATATGGTCATCGATCTAATCAATGGCAACAGAGCAATTTTTCATAGGAATATTTTGGTAGATATTTTCCCTTACATTTAAGACAGTTTAATTAATTGCATTTGTCTGTATCCCACTGCATAAAAAAAAAAGAAGTCATGATCATGCCTACTTATTATTTTCAAACTTACTAATGTAAATTAAAATTCACAAATCAAAGGACAAACTTGATTTCTACCAATATATTTCACTGTGTCATTGCTTTAATATTTCAAGAAAAGAAATCAGCTGATCACCTATATCTCCCTTGATTTGCTGACTATAGGTTTAACATTACAAACCCAAAATTCTGAAGGACCAATTCAGTAGCCAACCTCTGCATTTACTATTCATATTCTCACTACAGATATGATTATGTCAACTTGAAAGCCTTCTCTTCATTATGCCAATATATTTCACCTAAAATACAACATAATTTAATAATAATGAGATCTGCTTGTGGTGGGATAAGGTTTTCACCAAGGCACATGAGAGAAGACACATAAAACTTCTGACCAGTATTTTCATAAAATAACCCCAACGGTAACTCCTAATCTGAACAGACTTATGATAGCTAAGCAGTGTGAGCAATGAGAAGTTATAAAACTAAAAATAAATATAATAATATTCATTAATTTCTTGAGATGTGCAATTTTATTTCTGTATAGTAATTATACCATAAGTTGACAAACCTTCTGGAATTTTGTTTCAGGGTTTACTTGGAAAAAATGATCGTTATAACCTCATAAACAGGTAGGAAGCATTCTTACCCCATTGCCAAATAAACTATATGACTAAGGGGAAATTTCAGACAGAAAACAGACTAGTAATTTCAACATTTAACTACCTCACAAACCAATATATCCACTTAGTAGGTTATCATTTTCCTCAAAATATTTACTCATGAGCTACAATAAAAGCCTGTTAAGAATTCCTGGCATTAATGGTGTGACATTGGTGTAAGGCTGAAGATTATATTTGTTCACTTGAGTAGAATTGTGTAAGTCTGTAGAAAACAATATCTTTCTTATCTCTCTTTTCCTCATATTTATTGTGATTTATCAGTATGCATCCACAGGCAGTGTCCAAATCCAGTGAAGCTAGAAGTAATTCACAAGGCCTTGGACTTATTATTAGTGAAACCATAAAGAGAACCTCTGAAGGACACAGTGGTCATTTGAATACACACTTTTATTTTAAATAATAATAATTGAAACCTGTTGCAGTTATTTCAGAGATCACGTTTATTGGTTTATTGTTTCTGAAAAAAGTAGTGAGTACTTTTTAATATATAGGTCTTTAGTTTTTAATAAGTATAGTGTTAAGACACCATAAAAATATATATAAATAAAACATATTCTGTTACCTGCCATCTATTCGTATAAGAAAAAAAAATCCTGGATGAACCCTGTATACTAATCAAAAAATTCTGTAATTTCCTAAGCATTATATTCAACACTATATAGTAAAAAATTCACGGTACATAATTAAAATGTTTATCACTTTTTTCAGATCCAGAGGCATTGGTATTCATATCTTCAGATTATATTAATATGGTCTGTTTCATCATAGTGTATTTGTAGAAAATAATCACAGTTTTAAATTTTTATTCCTCTATATACAGGATCACATTAGGTTCTTTGCATTGGGGAGTTTGACTTGTCTTGCTGGTTTTATGTTAAAATATTGTTAAGGCATTATCACTAAGGATATATTTAGAGTAACATAACATGAGGAAGTAATCTATGTTCCTTTTTATGATTTCTTGACTGACTCCTTGTAAATGGTATTCCTAGAACTGACAGACAAGATAGGTCTTATTGGGAAGCTTCTTCTGAGGAAACATATCTTATTTTATTTCTCAGAACTCTTGAAAATCTTGGGAGTTAATATTTCATCCACTAAAATGGCATTTTAAGAAAATCTATGTCACAGCATCTCTTTAGAAACCCAGAAAAGCATGTGCATGGTGAAGCAAACTCATACCCAATTCTTGTAGTTCAGGTGGAAAGAGCATTCAGCCTGCTTCTGGTTCACTTTTCCTCCTCTCTTTTCAAGGATGAATAGCCAGCATGAAATAGGGGATTTACCTTTCATTCTTAACATGTGTATTTTCACATCCACTCAGAGATTAGCCAAGATATAAAAAGCACAAAAAAAAAAAAAGCATTGGAAAACTGCTGAGGAAATAGTCATAAACAGTCAGAAACATTGCCTCCCATACTTTACTCTCTGAAAACCTCTTTGGAAACTTATATTCTAGGTCACCCCCTCAACACAGAAAAGGACTATGAAATCTAAATTTATTCACATAAAGACTATTAAAGAAAGTACTACATAATAATAGATTTTATAACTAAGCTATTAAAAAAATATTTTTCATGGATTGAAAGCATCTCATGTTGCTGACTACAAATTTAATACAATAAAATTTATTTTCACATATTTTTCATATTAAATAGTACCATTAACATCCGTAGGACAACATAAACGGAAAAGGTAAGCTAGATTTGTCCCCAGTTTATTTTCTACTCTGTCTTATTTGAATGCAAACTTCTCTGAAGATTTTGTATAACCACTTCAAAAATTTAAACAGAACCCCAAGAGAGGTTGCGTAATTTTCAGTTCACTGAACCAGAGAATAGTCTCTCAAAGCTGTTTCAGAGTTGTCATTACTTCCACCTACAAAAGAAAGAGAGATCACTCAAAGTTGGAAACAAGAATAAATAAGCAAATACCTTCATAACAGATAGCTTTCAGAAACTGCCTATTCAATGTTTTTCTTGAAATGGTAGATAATTGGAACTTTAATTTCGGTATCTGAAATACCCTGAGTGTATTTCAATATATTTCATCGCTTTGATAAAGTAATAATCAGACAACTTAATTTCAGCCCTAAACTTTCCTGTTAAAGAACCAATCAAAATAAACAATTTTCTGAACACCATAAATTTAAATTAGGATCAAAGTGCATTCTCTAAGCCTACCTAAATTAATGATGTATTGAAGGAAACAGTACGTTTGATGACTCCTTGTATGTATGATTTCAAATAGGAATACAAATAGACTTTTTTTTTCTTAGAGAATAATGTCTTCTGCATCTCTGTCTTGCTGACCTGAAGGCTGCACACATCCGAAGGAAGGTTTCATGAAAATTACATTAAAGAGGAACTTATGTTCCATGAAAATTGTGGTTTGACCACAAATTACTAACAAGCTGCTGTTATATTTGACTAAATCCAATTTGGGGCATCTTATTTTCTGTACACAAGAAATCTTTGGAAATATTCTTTATGCAAGGAAAGAAATATTAGCACTTTGAATTATAAATTCAGTGAAAGTTTGAAAATATTCTACTTTTTATATTTGTGTGCACATTCTGAATGAGAGCGATTCCATACGCTAATTCAAAGTAACTACTCATGTCTCTGTATCAAATCACAGAGTCACAGAATATGCAGAGTTGGAAGGATCCCACATGATGCCATATGTTCTTGCATATATACATATATGTGAGTGTGTACACTCACATAATAAATGCTGCTCATGTTATATGGAAATTTGTGAACTATTTTAAAGATGTTAGGTTATTCATGTTAGAAAATTCAGTGGAAATTAATTGCATTCATTACATTAACAAATGCAGCAAAAAATTAATTTAAGAATTGTGAAAGTTCTCATATTATATTTTAGGAAGGTTTTCCTAGAAATTGGATTCCTTCTGTTAGAAATTCTTACTAATAAACACAGTGTTTCTGAAATGCTTTACTAATATTTCTATGAGTCACATAGGTTCTATTATACAAATCTTAGATCCATGATAGTAATTATCATACAGCCAAACTAAAATCTTTGAGGTATTAAAAGATCAGTAAGATGAGGGGAATTGTCAGCTTGATAAACTTGACCAGCAGGGGCTGAAGGAGACGGGTTTGTTCAGTGTGGAGAAGAGACAACTTTGGGAGGATCTAAGAGCAGCCTCACAGCACCTAATGGCATCTGATTGGGAATATAAAGCCTTTTCACTTTGGTACATGAAAGGAGAATAAGACACAACAGGTTTAAGTTAAATTAAGAGTGGTTAAGACAGGATATTAGGAAAAAATCTAATATTTAATATTGAAGCTGTTCTCCAAACAGTGTAGGCATTTCTTTTCTTTTGGTTTTTAAGGCATGAACAAAGTGAAAAAACCACATTATACTTACCTGATGATGCTTTGAGCAGGGAATTGGATCAGTGATCTCTCAAGAGACGTTTTGAAAGCATATACTGCAACTTTTCTGCTCCACAACTTCATGCATGTGTCAGTGAAATTCTATTTTTTTTTAATCAAACTCATAGATGATGTAAGTGGTTCATGTTCTTTCCTTTTAAGGTAATTTTTGAAAGCAAATATAATGCCTTCTTATCATCTCATTGTATGTAGGAATTTCAGGTCACCTTTTTCCTCATTTGTTAAGTCCTTTATTATTAAGCCTTAGTTTTATTATGTCATTCTAATATTTAAAATATTTATCAATGTCTTTTCATTATTTTTCCCATTGCTATACAGGAGATGTTTAAATAAAGATTCTCTTAAAATAATGAGTTGAGGCAAGAAGTTTTCAACATAGGTTACCAGTGAAGATACATTATTGTCTCTTTTAGAGCAGAAGTGCTGCCATGAAAACATTCATACTAGAAAGGGAGTAAATGGTGGAATGGAAAATTTTGCTAGTGAGTCAAAACAAAGTTAAAAAATAAACATTGGCTGCAAATCATTGCACAAATTTGTTTTATGGTTATTCAGTAAGACAAGAAGTGAACAGTTTCAGTGGATTGAAAACAATGCAAATAGGCAAAAAAGATAACTGCTACCTCTACCCTGTCAGGTAAATCATCTGATTCTACTCAGCAAAAACATCTTACATTATTATAAGCTGCTCTATAAAAATATCAGATTCATGTCAATAGCAATGAAAAAGAGAGGAAGAATGTTAAGCATTATTAGCAAAAGAGTTTAGAAACCCACAAAATCTGATTACATTGTTGTATAAACCCACGATACACACATATCTTGAGTGCTTCATGCTGTTCTAATCATCCTATCTCAGAAAGGTACAGCTTGTGAAAGTAAAAAGAAAGATGACAACCAGGATCAAAGAAAAGGAACAGTTTTCATATTAAGATATACTTAATAAATTAGGACTATTCAGCCTGCAAAACAGACAGCAGGAGACACATGTGGTAGCATTGCTCAGCATTGTGTAGGCTATGAAATAATGGACTAAGGAACAATTATTCACTCTCTTTCAGTGCCCAGGAAATAGGAACAACCAATAAAATTATCAGGCCAAAGGAAATACATTTCCAAACAGAGTAAAATTAAGTTTTGGATCACTTTATTGTCAAGAGCTATGGGGACCAGAAGTATAAGGAGGTTCAATATGTGATTAAGCAATTGTGAAAAGTCTATCAAGCTCTATTCAATGCAAGAAAACAGATACATCCTATCAATGCTTCTTTTCAAATACAACTCCAAATAATATTAATTCAACAGTGGAAAACTCAGTATAATTGCTCTTGTTGTATGGGCTTTTAATCACTTTGATTATTTAGAACTTTTATTAGTTCAAAACTTTGAATATAGATTTTAGATAGTGATTTCAAGTTTCAGATTGCATTCACCTCTTTCTCATTTCAGTACTCAAGGTTTGAAAGTTTTGCCTTTTTGCAAAGGCAGAAAATAACATGAATTACAAATCCAGTAATGCAAAAACTAGAGAACACTTAACGAAACAAGAAGGAAGTAAATTTAAAACGTGTAAATACCTATTTCTTTCTTGAAATTTCATCCATAAAAAAGTTGGAGAACAGAACCTGCAGATTTGGAAAGAGATTAGAAGAAGTGGTAAACAAGACAAATAAATGGCTACTACTTTTGGGTGTATGCGCAGCATTTCTCATAAACAAATTACAGACACTGAGAGAATGCAAGGGAAATGAAAAATGTGGACAGCATTTTCTATTGCTCTGTTGGTAACAGAAAACTATTCTGAAAGTTCTAATGACTACTTGGCAAGATATTTCTTATGTTGTTACTACAAGTGGAACACTTCATGCTAAAGTGTCACATTAAATTTTGTTTGTTTACATAGAGGAGTATTTCACAGTAAATGATTGGTATCAAATCATCCAGAGTAAGGGATACCCCAGAAACCAGCTAAATTAACTCAGAACTGAAAGGGATTTTGGCCTGGAATCCAGTGGTTTTTCAGCAATGGTCTAGAAAACAGTATTTAAAATATTCTACTATAATTTTTATTCTGACAGAGTGGCTATGACAATATAATTTAAAATATGGAAGTAATTATTCATAGAAACAAGATAAAACATTTCTCCAGAGAAGGGTCCCCATGAAAGGTCTAGAAAATGTGTCTTAGGAGGAGTGGCTGAGGAAGCTGGGTTTGTTTAGTCTAGAGAAGTAGAGGCTTAGGGTGGACCTTATCGCTCTCTATAGAAAGAAGGCTTTAATGAGGTGGGGCAGTGTCTTCTGCCATGCCTGCAGTGACAGAAGAAGAATTGGAGTTAAGATGAGACAAGGGAAATTCAGATTACATATAAGAACAACATTCTTCAGTTAGGGTGCTCAGGCATTGGAATAGGTTTCCCAAGGAGGTGGTGGAGCCACCATCCCTGGTGGTGTTAAAGAGGCATCTGGATCTGGTGCTGGGTGATGTGATGTAGCATTTACAGTGGTAGAGCTGGTTCAACGTTTGGACTGGGTGATCTTGAAGGTCTCTTCCAACCTAATGGTTCTATGATTCTACTTGATGCATCCCAAAAGAGCACACACAATCTCATGTATCTGTCCCAGTGCTTGTGGTAGAGTTCAGAGTGTTGATACATAGAATAATAAAAACACAGGACTAGAAAGCCAGACTGACAAATTTTAGTTCATCTCTCATCACTAAGTCATTTCTGGGACAAGTTTGTCTGACTTGTTCTGAAAGATTGCATTGATACTTATTCTAGATATCTTTAGAAAATCATTAATTTCTTCTTAGTAACAAGGTGTTCAGATAGACAATATTTAGGCTGTATTAAGTGCTTCATAATATTCTTTACATAATTTTCTTTCTTACAGGTAGATCTGTCAGAAAGCATAGCACATAGCAGGCAATCAACAGTCCTTCATGTTAGGACTAATCTTATACATTCCAGAGTGTTCCTTGGTACAACAGTGTGATGGATGTGCAGAAGTGCATTTCAGGTGATTTAATCTGTTGTATTTTGCTGGTTTTTCTTGTGGGGAATTACAGGATTGGACTTCCTTCCTCTCTCTCTCTCTCCTCCTTAACAAGGATGTGCTCAGTAAGTTGGGTTGAGACTGCCCCTGGTTTTGATGTCAGTGATGGGATGATGAAAATCTTTATGGCTCAACAGTGTTGTAGCTTTTTGTAAGCTATCACACAGGGGTCCTCTATCAGTAATCACCAGAGGCTCTTTCCATACCCAGATTCTAAGTGTCAGGAAATTTGTGTTCAGTTTCTACCGCTTTATCAATATGTTGGGACTGCAGTGTGTAAGGCCTTCTGTAGGAATATTGGCAGCACCTAGTCTTTGAATTGCTTGGGTGGTTGGTGTTTCCCCTGATCAAATGGATGTGGAAGATATATAACTTCTGTTTACTTATATCTGGAAGCAATATAGATAGTTTCAGCTCCAATCTCTGCATGTCTAACTACCAACTTTGGATAAAAGAGAAGTGTGTTGGGAGCTCTTTGTCTTGTCTCACAGGGCTTCACGTGATTATCGGGAGCTTGAGAGATGGATTAAAACGTCAGTGAAGTTTGAGCTGTCTTTGCACTATGAAAAGTTGAATTTAACTGCTTGGAGATGCTGAAACACCATCAAAATGAGGGAAGAGTTTTGAAATTAATTAACAGTGTTCTGCAAAGACCTGTGAAAGATTTCACCAGAAATTTATTCCTTTACTTCTTCAGAGAACAAATACAGAAGATCTTGAATGTCTAGCATGCTATATTTTCAATGAGTATGTTTACTTACTTGCCTTAGAAGGACCCTAAAAGGTGGGCTTTAAATTGCTATAAAACTCAGCACTTCAAAATAATACACAGAATGCTTAGTGTGATTTAAGTAATCAGTCTTGAGGAGATCATTTTATTGCCTCAAAAGGGTCTTGTCTGCTCGGTTAATTCCTGATCTTTTCCTTTCAGAGGAAAAGCAGCAAGCTCATTGCAGTACATCATGGATATAAGCTTCTGTAAAACTAGGACACTTCCTAGACAATGATAATTCAGCTTTTTATGTACTTCATAGGAGTGTTTAAGTACTTTTTCTTTTCCCACAGTTTTGATGAGGAGTTTAATTTTGTCTACATAATGAAGACCTGAATGGACAACCCATATTTTTTTAACAAGAGTGACTAAACTCTAGTCAAAGCATCATGTCAGTTACTAGTAGGCCATGTTATATGTGAATAAAGGAGAACTAATTTCATCATCTTTAATCTTGGATATTACAAGTGTACATTATATTATGCTGTGTTCTTTGGTCCAACAAATTTGTATTGGATTGTGTTTCAAAGTGGGTTTTTATTATTTTCTGTTAAAAAAGAAGGAGAGTTTTTAAAGCTTGGTGTTCAGTGCTTTGGGGATGGATGTGCTTTAAAAATGTTCCAAGGTCAGAATAATTATTGTGAAATTTTTCTCTTCTATTCAACAATAATCAGGCTAACTCGTTTGATGATATATACATACATATGTGTATATATTTAATAAAATGCATTAATCCTTGGATAAGACAGAATTATTTTTTAATGGAAGAATGACACGTTTTTATTTTTTCTGCATCTGAGTTCTCCTCATTGCTCTTAGAAGTCATTCAGGAAAAAGTGGTTGTGAACTTAAAATGTAAAAGTGAAAAAATAGTAAGATGCTAAGTACACAGTTTGTCACATTTAAAATTTTGTTGGCTTGCATTTATTTCCAAAAGAACATTTCTAAGTATATCCAGTATAAAGAAATTAAAAAGTTTGGACTTGCTTGGAATCTTATCTTGAAGCTCACTCTAATGTTTTGCTCTGAGGCTTTATGATTTGTCTCTAGTAATGATGCTGCTGCAGTAGGCATTGCAGTCTGAGCAGGCTGGTGCCTTGACTCTGGAAGCTGTGATATCCCCCGGCTCGAGAGGCAGGCAGCTCCTTGCTGCAACATGGCCAGGAGCACCAGCTTCAGATAGTGATATGCTACTGTCAAGACATTTTTTTCACGGGTTGCCAGGCATGGAAGACTGTCATCCATCCGATACTTGCTTGAGATTTTGAGTCCATGTTTTATCATTGATTGCTCTTTTTACTGGATGCTTCTGGCAGTACAGAAAGAGGGTGAGGAACAAGCCGCTCTCTAAACCAGAATGCCTGCATGCACACATTGAGGAGGGATATACCATCCATTAATGCTGAACTTCACAGATTCAGCTTTAGTACGTGCTCCTCTGTGGATTTCTTCTGTGTTTTGGGGAAGTTCCTGCTGCTCCTTATACCTATGTTCTCCATCTGGTGTTTGGAAATAATAAGCTGTTACCTGAAAGGAAGAACAACTCTACTAATACCTTAGGGACAAAAGGGTGAATGGGAACAGAGAGCTTCCTCCATAGGCAACAACCCAGAGGTGTTGAACAGCATCAGTCCAGTGTGGCCTGTCCACAGTCCTGAGTTAATTGGCAGAACGATTGACCAGATGAGTACAGAAGACTGACAGATCATATATTACAGTACTAAGTGCTTTAATGGATTTTTACACCCAACAAAAGCAATGCCTGTAAATAGCATAAATTTTGCTTTATTAGCACAAAAACATAAATAGAGATATGAGGGTTTGGATTCAAAATTTGAATTTCAAACTTGAATTATTCCGTCAACTCCCAGAGACGAAGAAAACTCTAAGTTTCAAATTTTCTTCCTATATTTTTTGAGTGAGCCAGAAAGGGAAAATCAAGCATAGGCATGTCCTACCTCTACCTACTTTCCTGCCAAGAAATTTTGAAGGGAATCACATATATTTCTGCTTCAGCAAAATTTTGTGAAGACTGGAGCAAATAAAACCATAATGTTACCTTGTATTTGTTTGTCACTCTCTTAAACCTGAGGTTAAGGATGTTTTCAAAATTTGCAGAAATAGAAGAACAAAGGGAAATTTGAATTTTGGTGACTGTATCTGAAGCCTGGATGTGTCTTTGCAAATGTAAGATCTTTGCTTCTGTGCTCTCATGATTGAATAGAAGAATATTGAGATTTATATTCTTTACTTCAAAATTATAGTTGCTACATCAAATGTAGTAAACTCCAAAGATGGAAAAAAATTATCTCATTGTGCTTTTGCTGAGGAATTTTCTAAAGGAGACTTTTCTTCCTCAACTCATGTGTTTCTACCTGAAACCTTCTAACTGTCATGAGATAGAAGCAGTGACTCCTAACATATAAAATTTGAGATTGTTTCTGGTTTTCTAATCTCTATTTTGTAACAGTTTTTACATCTGGACAGGATGCTTGTTGAGGGTGATGTGGTGGATGGGACAGAGACACAAGGAGAGAGTAAAGGCAGAAGAAACACAGCTGAAGTGTCAAAGTATTGTCATGTGGCAGGTTGGAGGCAAAAAGCTAGAAAGTCTGAAATATTTAGCCCAATATCATATTACTGAGGCCAGTTCACTGTAGTACACCCATGTACAAGCCTTCCAGGTCTGTAGGGATTTGTAGCTGAGCAAGTCTCTCCTTGGGAGGAGAAATTTGATTCGTAATGTTGGTTACCAACAGAAAGGGATGACGTTTTCAGTAGCTAGAATGTTAATAGTAAACTGAACTTCCAGTTATGAAATAGAACAGCAGCTTTGCAGCAATGGCTCTCTGTCTTAAATTTAGGGCAGTTTGGGGATTATAGCTGACTGAAGTTAGTATGTCACAGGTGTTACTAAGATTCCTCCTCTTTTTCACTCCCTTCTTTTCTTTAATCAATAATGAGCCCAGGGAGACAATTTTTGTTGTTTTCAGTTGTTCTGTTGTGGACTAAATTAGAACCTTGTGATATATTCAGGACTGTCAAGAAATTATACCTCTTCAAGTGTACAAGATGCCTGCAGTACAAAAGAATGGTGTGCCATCAAGAGAATTGGTGGTCTCCAGATAAATAGTTCCGCAAGCTATGTGCAGGACTGACAGGCCAGTCTTGTGGTTTCTTGTGTACTTGATGGTTTCACAGTAAAGTCATTAGAGGAAACATTTTTCTTCCTTGTAATAATGTGGTTTGTTTAAAGAGATGCCTCACTTTAAGTGGAGGCTTCACTGCAATGCACGTGAGTGGATAAGTAATTGTTTATTTTTAGCTAAACAGATATATTTGTTATGTTAGAAGCCTGCATTGTCTGAAATCACAGGTGCTGACAAAGATATTCAATTTGTTGGACATAACATTGTGTTAATTTTCTCCAGACTGAAGACTTTAGAAAACAACACAAAGTATTATGTTTAAAGGGCTTGTTGTATAGAGAAATATATCTTTCTGTAGATGAGTTGTTTGTACACACTAGGCATGCTACATATGTACTTCAAGTTGGACACCCAGTTGAGAGATGCAGCGTCAAGTTTTGGTTTTTTTGTTTGTTTTTAATTCTTGTGGCAAGATGGGTGAAAGTTTTGGTTGTCAGCTTCTAAACCCCAGGGGGGTTGTGGTGTAGAAGGTAGGTAAAAAATTATGGCTTCCAGTGCAAAGTTGCCAAAGTTGCTCAGAAAGCTGCTGCTAGCTAGTGTACTTTCTTATAACAAAGAACTTGAATTTGGAAAATACCAGGGTGTGATGCAAGGCATGTATAGGAAATAACCCTGCTTCTCTACAAACTGCTGTTGTAATAATTTTTCCTTCCTTTTGCCTTGACACTATGATGTTAACTATCAGCCTGCAGTAAAGACAAGATGCTGGGGGAGGTACATACATGAAAACATGAGAAGCAACTACACTCTTAGTTTTGTATGTTTAGCTGGAATGATTCCAAAATGTGATTTGCTGGTTTTACCTGATCTACCACAATAGTCTTTCAGATAGTGATTTGACAGTGGCATTTATTAAATGTGAAAATAGCTACATTGGATGTCATAAATTTACAGGACTAGCAGTCTTTGATCAGAATGATTGTTTTGGCAGAGAACAAAAATAGCATGTATATATAACATTGAAACTGCACATTTGTACTGCTACAGACAAGTTTCTGCACTCAAGCAGTGCCAGCACACTTCATAGGTTGCCAAGTGATCTTCTCAGATTGGATCTAGGTCTTGAAATATTTGAGATGGTTTCTGGGTAATCCTGGAAGCAGCTGTAGGGAATGTGGAGCTATGTGTCCTCCTTTCACTACGTTTAAAGTGCTTACATCCAGGGGGGTCAGGGCCTCTGATAAAGGGAATGGTTACATCTGCACTAAATCCTCACAGTTATGTCAGCTATGAAGCAGATTTCTGCAATAGTTTCTTATATGAAAGACATAACTAGATGATTCTTCTGGTGTCACCATGAGGAATAAATTAAACTTGTGAAAGTGACACTTCAGTCCCTTGTGGAATTGCACATAGTTTCGTAAAAGGTTTGGATGCAGCTTCTGGGAAACTGAACTACTACGTGCTATGAGAGGATAAAGCAGAACAAAGTAGCTGATGACTGTTGAATGAAAATGAATTTATTATTTCTGTGCACTACAGTTCAGTAGCAGATAACTATCCCATCAACTGTGTTCACCCTTGTTATGATTAGATATTTAAAGTAAACTGGCAGATGACTGGTAAGGTGCTATCTTGATTTAGTGTTTCATACTGACAGATATTTGATTAGCCCTAAATTTAATATTAGGCTTTCTCTGTCTTAGAAAATATTTCTCATACTGTTTACAGTTCCATCTGAATCCTACAATTTCAAGGGGTCTATCTGTAGGTGGTGCACAGTAGTCTAAGGTTTTAAAATCTCTGGGCTTTGATTCAATATTAAGTGTTCAACAGAATGATGGTTCCCATCGTGTAGTAAGAGAAAAAAGACCTACAGGAGGAGGTGTAGGTTTCACCAATTTTTTTGAGAGGAGATGGAATTTATGTTGTCAGCCATTATACTATACATCAGCTTTATGCAGTGGGAGAAGAACAAGTGAGAATGGAGTTGGAGAGTTGAAACAGATGTGGATGAGAGAAAGTATGGTCTCTCAAAACAGTTGGTGTTTTTTATTCTCATTACCTGCAAGAAATTAAGTAACAAATAAGCAGGACAGTTTTTTCCATCATTTCAAGAATCAAAGAGCCCAAATTTAAAGAAGTTCTAAAACTCCAGCCAAAATTTTTGGCTAGTGTTCAAGTACAGGCATGCTCAGTTTCTTTCTCTGTCACTACTTTTAGTGGTCTTTCAAAATACTGCACAAAGATAACATTTTGGCAGACAATATCAAATGCATTACAGCACTGTCATGTATATGGTATCATATGGCTGTTATGTAAGAATAAGGATTCAGTTTTGTGTTTGTGTTGCTAAATTTAGGTATTCAATATACTTTTCAACAGATGAGTTGCAGGATCAGCTGAGTTATTCTCTTCATATGACTTCAACAAAAATATTTTCAGAAACTGGACTTAAATAACATATGAATTTGTGTAAGACCTCTACAAGGTCCTTCTGTGCTCTTCTCAGGGAGAGAAAACAAAGTGAAAACAAATATGACGAAGGTGATCCAAGTGACAGGTGATATGTGAAGCTCAGAAAGCAGGAATCATAGTGTTCTAGAAACTAGAGTTTTCTGAGGTGACCAGAAGTACTTTAGAAAGCAGTTGAGAATGTAGGTAAGATGTGCTATTGATGTCTAGAGTGCTGAGATGAGCACCAGACAGAAAATCTTGGTTTGGTAAGAAAAAAAGGAAGGAAAACAAACAAAGGAACGACCCCCACCAAAAAAAGAAAAGAAAAGAAAAGAAAAGAAAAGAAAAGAAAAGAAAAGAAAAGAAAAGAAAAGAAAAGAAAAGAAAAGAAAAGAAAAGAAAAGAAAAGAAAAGAAAAGAAAAGAAAAGAAAAGAAAAGAAAAGAAAAGAAAAGAAAAGAAAAGAAAAGAAAAGGAAAGGAAAGAAAAAAAAAACCCCACACACAAAAAACCCCCACAAAAAACAAAAACAAAAACAAAAACAAAAACAAAAACAAAAACAAAAACAAAAACAAAAACAAAAACAAAAACAAAAACAAAAACAAAAACAAAAACAAAACAGACACAAAACAAACAAACAAAAAAGCTACAAGACAATGCTTAATAAATCTAGTAGTTGAACTGTGGTGTCCTTTCTCTCACAAGGTAACAGCTCTTCATGGGAGTTGTCCTACTGGTTTTTAGCTGTTTTCCATATAAGGATGAGTTCAGTATGATCTAGAAAAAGCAATTTGTTCCATAACAGGATTTTTCTTTCTGTTGTGTATCGTTCTCCTTTCATTGTACATTACAGATGTGCCTAAAGCCACACTCAGGATAACTCCTGTGAATCACTTTTCTCTTGGGTGAAATTCAATAAAACAGAAAATAGCAGAAAATAATGGTTGGATTCAAAAGCAGCTGTACAAGATCTTAAGAGTAAGGAAGCAACTGAGAAATGTCGTGATAGTTGGTTGCTCTTCAGTTTCAAGGGGTGATCCTCAGGTGGGTGGAATTGTTTCCATTGCTGATGCAGTGGGCTTTTATAAATTTAATCTTGGGAAACTAAACCATACAAAATATTGACCTTTCCTGTGTAATGTATTATGGATTAAGAGGCATTCAAACCAATTAGCTCTGGGTTGAATTTTCTTAATACAAAGCTGTGCAATTTCATACTATGATTATGTTTCAAGTGTTGCTGTGAAGGCTCTATTATTACCCTCTTCTAGGTCTCTGTTTATGCAAGAGTATATTTGAAATCTTGACTGTAGTCGTGCTAAAACTCTGCAGTGAGTAGATTTGAAGAGCAGGGAAGAAGAAGAAATGATTTTATGTAAAAGCATGTATGTACCCAAAGCCTAGTCGCAATAGAAACTCTGCCGCTAGGTTTGGCTGATTTACAAACACGATGTTCGCAGAGCAAGTTGGTATTATGCATTTTTAGAGCTCTTTGCATTATTTTAATCTGAAATTATAAAATGGATAACACATGCATAAGTAGTAATGCATCTGGCAACACCTATATGTGCTTGCTTGCTGGCTTTTTTTCTCAACAATTAATATCACATTAGTCTCCACATCAGGCAGGTTTCCAAGTCCCAAGATATGTTTTGTGTTTGTGCAAACTGCTTTCTATGACCACCATGAAGACGAAGGAAAAAGATACATATGTTAAATATCAGACAAAGAAAAGGAATTCTGTAGGCAATAAAAAAATATTTCTGCTTGCCTTCACCCAAGCTCCTTTTACATTTATTAAGAGTCACTTCTCACTTGACTGTTACTGAAGAATACTCAGAAATGCTTAACGAAAGTGTCTTTAAGCACTCAAACTCAACCTGGAAATGAATGTTAATTAAAAGCACTTTAAAAAATTGCTCTGTTCAACAAAAGCATTTCCTTTGACATGTTATAGCCCTTGATACTGAAAAACACACAGAGAAATGACAGAGACACTTCAATTAGCTCTGAAGTCTTTCTCAAATAGTTAGAATGAGGGTATTGGTTTCTAGGTTTGTAACACATAGCTAAATGTCAGAATCATAACTTTGAACTTAAAAAAATGACAAACAATTTTGTGTTAATGTGTAAACAGTGCAAGTGATGCAGGGTTTAGATACTCAGGGTTTTTGGTGGTTTTTTTGTTGTTTCGTTTGTTTTTTTTAACCAGCCATTTTCAATTTCCTCTTCTAAGATTATCTGAGCTTACAAAGCGGGGCATAGTTTGCTGCTGTGGTCATAAAAGAAATGGCTATTACAATCTTACTTATATATTCAAACTTTATGTACATTTATACTACAAGTATCTTAATCAGTACAATGTCAGATTTAATTTCATTTTATTTCTCCATGAAATTACTACTACAGGAAAAGAAAATGTAATGCAAGCCAACTAAATGACTAAATTAAAATGTCTTTTTTGTTTCATTTTACAGTGGTAAAAGCAGTACTTTTGTCTTTCGTCTTTTCTGTGTTGTGAGAGGTGTGATTTTCAATCAAAGAGATTAACTAATTTTTGAGAAAATTTGTTTTCTCACATATAGGCTCAGTCTCTAAGGGGTTAATAGTTTCTTGACATGGTCAAAACTAATATTTGAGGCAGTCTTGATTAGGTTGAGGATAGCATTAACTACATTGCTTCTTGTTCTAGGAATCTGAGCCCAACAAGTTAGAGAACTTCTCCCAAGATAAATAAAGAGGCTTGCAAAACACTGAGCAGACACCTTCAAGGAAACCATTTCCCCTTTCTCCTGCCTGAAGCAGGATGATGTCAAACCTCTTATGAAGATGTCAAACCTCTTATGAAGGTGTTAAATCTTCATTCTATGCTGGCATATCATGAAAATCTGCTCTAATGAAGCAAATTATTTGGAAAGAAAACGGTTCTCCCAAAGTAACCCACTTCTTCAAAGGGCAAATAAGGTCTACATCACCCCTCCCACATGAGTTTTCATATTGAGGGCAGCTATATGATGTCACCAGTATACTGCTAGTCTTCCTTAGAGCTTACCAGTACCCCCAGGGACTGTTTACACTGGGTTACTCACTTTTTCATATGCCACACTGTCTTGTTTTGGAATAGATACACACAAAAAAACATTAAAATAGAAATTCTTTTCCCTTTCTGTTTTGTAGTCAAAGGGCAAGTGTAGGGTGATTAGGTAATTTTAATATATGACCCAACTAGGCAACACTTCCTTCAAATAGTTTCAAAATTTTCACCATAGTGCACCCCTTCCACTTGAAAAGTCATTATTAGAGATCCTCAAAGTAAGAGGTGAATGAAACAGTGAATAGCTTTAGTTGGTTTCCTTTTTATTTTAGTTTTTGACTGGCTTATTAGCTTACTGGGCCGATTGGCTCAGCAGGTGTTGCTACATGTCGTTCCCGAGGAGGCTTCCTGCTGATAAATTAGTTTGAAATCAAGAATTGCATTTATAATCTTGACAATAATAACTATGAGAAAAATGCTTGTGAAGGCTGGATGAAAGGCAGATCATCTTTTCTTCCAAAGCTTAGGCATAAGAGTTTTCAAACTATGTTTTCTCTTATTTTTAGCAAAGAATTTTTGATATACAATAAAAAAGCCAAAATTGAGCCTTAGATACAATTTAACTATTGAATTTATACATACATTTGATAACTCAGATATTCAGATTCACAGTTTTAAGTCCTAAGTAAGCACTATGAAACATCACTTAAGCACTTATGTACATCAGTACAGCAGAGGATTGAGATACCAGTCATTCTGTGGATTTGTTTCTTGTGATTTTTTATTGGTTATATAAATATTACACTTGTAACTAAACTTATTATAACATATCTGTATTTTCTGTATCTTTAAATATATACTTTTCTAGTCAACACCTGTCACCACCATATACTTAGGAGGAATTTCTTCTGAAATAAAAAAATAAAATAAAATAAAATTAAAAAAAAAAAAAAAAAAAAAAAAAAAAAAAAAAAACACCAAAACCAAAACCAAACAAACAAACAAAAAAAAAATTCTTCTGCCTGTGCAGGAAATTTGAGGAGTTACTGCAAAATAAACTAAGTTTACCTTAGAACAGGAATTTCAGTTCAGTGAACTGTCAGTGAGATGTTCCAGGTTAAAGCCTTCAGTTTCTTGGAACAGATAATGTCTCTAAACCCCAGAAAAAGCACTTACCTTACTAAAGAGGAAGAAAAAGCTGTGTGGTTTGGCCTGCTCTCTGATCACATCCAGATGGGCATAATAATCCTTTCAGTAGGATTAATTTTCCCTTACTTTGAATGTGTACTGTCTAATTTACCTTGAGCTATTTACAGGATATAGATGGCATCCTTTTGCCTAAACATGCACTTGACAGTGAGGTTACTTACTCAGATGCAGAGAATTGAATTTAATGTAAGAATTCCACCCTTACGGACCATTTCCAGTTTATGCCAATTCTGTTAATCTGAGCCAATGTAAGGCAGACAATGTAGCCTGACATTTTGCTACTTCCTTTCTTTTCCATTGCCACTTATGTAAGTAACAGGTCATAACGGAGATACCTATCCTTTAGTTTGATACCATTTGATTCAAATTTCTGTCTGACCTTGTATGGGTAGATAGCTCAAAATTATGTTTTCATGTCAAAACATGCAACGATAAACAGAATTTCAAAAACAGTATGGTACTTGCTTCTACTGCCTTGAGCAAGTGTTTCTTAGTTTTTAAAGCAAGGTAACCTCTGTATGTACCAAATCTTCTTCCTTTTCTACTGGAGTCATTATCGTACCAGCCCACCAGGAGTCAACAACCACTTGACTGAAACTATGCAGAAATATTTTCATAGAAATGCTGTCAATCTCATAGGTACTGATACATATAATAAACCTTTCTTAGTACTGAAAGGAAATGAGATGACAATCTTGCCATTAAGGATGGAAAAGTACAAAGAAACAGGCACTGGAAAAAAATCCTCTTATATTCTGGTGACAACGTGATGGGCTTTGAGGGAAACAATCATGATCACACTGTTAAGTGAGATTAAGACAGGCAGTATACAATGATAGCAAAACAGACTAAGAATATGGAATTAAATTAGCAGTGCAAGAAAAAAGAGAAAATTTTAAGTTTTGGTTTTATTCCCTTAAAATCTGGTTTAGGTATAGTAGTCTAGGCCTTCATCTGAAAGATGAACAATTCTGCAAAATACAAGTTTGCAATATGGAGACTCAGTCCCATTGATTACCCACATAGTATATTTCATATGCCTCATTTAATATGCCTCTCTAAAACAGTTCTCAAATTGTGTAGACAAGTTAAAGTGCTCAGTAGAATCGACTGCAAAATGCCAAAATTGCATACATGAATTGGCAGGAATTCAAATAGATCTATATATGTTCTTATCAGCTTTCCAGACACTGCATTTATGTAATTGAAATACTAAAACTAAAAGATTGATGTGTTTTATACTCCTCTGAAATGCACTGTCAAAAACTAAATCCAAAAATGAGATAAGGTCTGGTTAGACATTACAACAGATACTGTGAAGAACTAGAATGTCCCCACAGATTTCTTTGTGAATGAGATTTGCTTAAAACAAACGAGATTTGAAAGGACAAAGCTTGCTGTTGACATTACCTATTGAACAGGGATAAGAGTGACACCCTGATGGAAGAACTATAGAGCTCTACAGGAGGGAAAGATTAGGCCCCTCACTGCAGCACTATCATCCTCCTCAGTCTCATTTCTGGCTCCCATCCACACACCCTCTTCCCTTTGGGCCCATAGTTGCATTTGAGCTCAGGTTCTGCTCCATGGCCCTTGTTGAACTGCGCTGTAAGTATGCTGTGTCCAAACATGTCTTGATTTGACTCTGACTCAGCACTACTGACCCATTTGGTAACCAGTGGACTTTTGGCTGACATGGAGCATGGCCACCAGCCCTACTCTGCTCTTCATGGTTGGGACTGTGCCCCTGCCTTGCAACCACCCTTGGCTCTCACCGTCACTTGTGAATACTCCAACTGCTCCTTGAAATAAACATCACTACCACTTGATTTGTAATAAGTACACTGAAAGAAAATACATGTTATCCAGATTTTAGCTGTATTTTACTGACATGCTGGTCAGAGTATTCCGGAAAAAAAAAAGGCTGAATCTTCCAGTTTGGAGCAACAGACACAATACCTTTATTTGGTACTGAATTGTAAGATACACCTATTCCACAGGCCTAAAATCATCCAAGATAGGACTGCATTCTGTCAGAGGCAAAATGGGTTCAGTCATGGCAGAAAAATGACTGGAAAGTTGTTTCTGTGCCCTTTAGGAGCCTGGGCTGGGTTCCTGATAGAATATCTATACGCCATTCACTCTGGGGCAGGCAATCAGCCCTGAGGTTTTGCCTGGCTACCTCTGCAAGCAGCCTAACTGGGGGTGTCTGGAGAGAGCTTAATTTACGTGCAATAGTCCAGAGATCCTACTCTCTTTTGCTAATGAGAGCCAGAGTGCTAAAATTTTAGCACACCATGACAACTACATGTAAGAAAGAGTCTAATGGTATTTGGTCATCAACTTATTGCTCGCTTAGAGCCAGGAGGGAAAGACTAAATTAAGTGGGAAAACACTGAGGCATGATAGGTAGTAAGAGTTTTACCTAATGGTTGAAAATCCAATTTTTCAAAGTGTTCACGCATCATTCTCCCCCATCACCAATTAAAATTGGGATATTTTTGAACTCTGGAATCTGAATATATGAATAAAAGAAGTGTTAGGTTTCTTTTTTTAACAAGGTTATATTTCTCCCATCTTTCCAAAATCTCCCGAGTATTAGTTCAGTAAGACTATTTAAGATGTGAAATAACCCCCCCAAACAATTAAATTTGAGATTTTATATAGTCCAACAAGTTGGCAAAAGAATGATATTTCAAGTGAACTGAATATTTTCTTTTATTGACTGCTAGTCAAACAGATACAATTTTATTTTCTCATTAACAGATATCGAAATACAAGGAACAAGAAGTTAATAGCAGAGTCAGGTTTCATACTGGCCAAGTTATTTTACCAATGTTTACTGAGAGTACTTTGCTAGACATTAGCAAACAGGAAGTTTTATTTCATACGACAAGTTGCACACCTTGCAGAAATCCTTGTAACATGTCTTCTGACCCCCAGGCCCACATGTCAGATTTGTGCATGGCATGTGAGGTTTTCCTAAGTGAATTCATACTCATGTAGACAGTGTTTTGCTCAACACTCCAAAGGAGACAGTGAAGAACTGGCTTCGGGAGCAAAGCTGGCACAAGAAGGCCTGTGCAATCAGCTCACTTCATGCCTGTTTTGACAGATCAGCCCTGGCATGAACACTGGCTTTCCTAGCTAAATTGGCTCTTAGCCAAATGCAGTGATAGCTAGAAAATACTATAGGAGGTGAATGTACTGCCAAGGTACCAAGCAGTCCTCATTGTCCTTTGACATCCAGCATCTTTGGAAAAAGCGACCTCCAAATAGAAAAGAAGGGGAAGGAAAAACAAACAATATTTACTCTTCCTGGTAAATAAAGATAATGGAACACAGATGTGCCACATGCCTGTATAAACAACAATTTGAACAGAATAAAGCAATACTTAAATTTAGCTTCTTCTTATTGCAAATGCCTTATGTTTATTATGACTTTTATAATAACATTTAATTTAATTGAACAATTAGAACCTCTTTAAAATTTGTCTTTATCCTAGGAGTGGCCTGATTTGATTTGCATTAATGTTTTGTTTGCAAACAGTAAATATTTGAACTTCATTTGACTTTGCTCTGTACCAAGTTGTTTTTTCTCAGTTCTACAGTTTGGTTACAAACAGTTCACATAAAAATATGGAAACCAAAGTAACTAAACAGGGTCAAAGTTTCCTACTAGCAGAACCTGAAGTCAGATGAGAACATTTTCTCTTCAGGTACATCAGAATTCTGGATTAGGTGATTAACCAATCTTTCACAATACTTTTGACTTCAACATTTTCCATTTAATCACACTGATTTCATCCCAAACCTATCAAGCCTACACTCATGCTTAAGCATGAGAAAGCAGTGATTTTCAGCTTTGGCCCTGACTCAGCATCCTTTTGGTATTCTGCAAGTGTTTTGACTTTTTACAAACAGAAATAGAATCACATACTGTTCTGATGTGATTTTATTGCCAAGAAACATTAAAGTGACAACTGCATCTCATTTAATCTACTCCTCAAAATCATCTGAGGACTTCTTCAAATTTATTACATAGTAAACTACAGAAATTCAAATGGATTTTTTTCCAGGACTCAGGCATCACTGAGTGAATGTGGTTTAATGAGTTGCTATTCCTTAGTTGTTCTACGTCATAAACAGTTAATGAAAAAGTTTAAGTCAGTGCATTTTAACCCCTGATTGCAATGGCTTGACAGAGCATGCACAGATCTGTTACTGATGTCTAAGTAGTATGTGGCAATGATTTTATTACATTATGGTAAACTCCGGGGGTTGATTGAATTTAAGTAACTATTGGAGGCAGCACTATGGGCATATTGTGGATCCAAAGAATCTCTACTGGGTCTTAGGGGCAAAAGGTCATATTAAAATTTTTCTTTAGTTCTCTAGAATGTAATCAATGTATTTTGTGTTAGGAGAGATGTTTGAGTGGGTGGGTAAGGAAACAGAAGCAGCGTGCACTTTCCTTTTCTCCAAGATACTATTTCCCCACTCAGAACTTGAAGATGGGGAACTGGTTTGCAAACCTGCACACATGACAGTTACTTTCAGCTAAAATTCACCCACAATGGAAATAAGGCTGTTAATCTCAACAGAAGATATTTGTTGGGTTTTTTGGGGTTTTTTTTTAAGCAATTGAATACTAAGTAATATTCTCTTAGAATACTCTTGTTAGAATTAGGAATTCTCATCAAGAATCTGAAAAGTGAATCATCAAAAGTCACAATATGACGAAATTTATCTCAGATTTCTTAATTTTCCTCTCTTCATCAGTATGGGGTTTTTTCCGCTATTTACTCTCTTCAGTATACATACACAGTAAAAATTGTAATCTTCTGAATGCAAACACAGGTGACTAGCAGTTGTGCTGTGCAGTCACACACAAAAAGCGGCATGTGAAACAAATCTTTGGATGCATTTCACATTTACATGCAGTGATTATGAAGTATATATTTACTATTAGTGCTTAAAAAACTCAGAACCTGCCAATTTCCCTGTATTGTGGCTTTTTTCACTACTATTTAGTTCATAACAATTCCATGCTGATATTCCCACATGAAGAATTTTTTGTTTATTTTTCTGTACACCAGACTGTCCCCATTTTCTATGGTGAGACAAATAGCCCATTAGTCACCTCTGAATTGGGATCAGGAAGTGGATGGTAAGCAGTACAGATGACATACAACTATATAAGAGAGATTTGTTCTAACAAGCATCACAAAGTGTTTGTCTTGCATACACGGCTCTATTGTTTGAAGCTGTCCTGTGACTACCTACATAAAACTTCTATGGATAAATTTTTCTCTAGACAGAAAAAAAAACCTGACACTGCTAAAGTCCTCCAGATCTTCCCACAGGGCCCTCTCCATTTCTGAGCTGCTATTCCTGTTCTGCTCTCTTCTCTGAGCTATAATACCCTGGTCTTTGCAACAACCACTGGATGTCTGTGTCTGGCTCAGGTGAGAGTAAAGAACCTACTGGGCTCATTTTGTTTGCCCATTCCATTTTGAATCTGAAGTCCATGTACCAAGCCATAAGAAAATTTTCTTGATCATATATTTCTCTGATGAGGTGGTTGCCTATCAGATCTTCTACTGTTTTTTTTTATTGATGGTAAATCCATCCTGCATTCCTCTTAGTTTACCACTTAAAGCAGGGCCTCAAAGATATGCAATTAATGAATAAACACTGATAATCCAGAAACAGAGGAGCAGTTAAGCTTATTCTTTTTCTTATGAATATGAAAGCCTATACAATTAAAAATATTTAAGCTAAGGACCAAACACTACATAAAATCTTTGCAGATTTCTAACCATTTTCTAGGGATTAAAAAAAAAAAAAAAAAAAACAAAACAAAACAAAACAAAAAAAAAACAAAAAAAAAAAAAAAAAAAAAAAAAACACAACCAACCTGGTGATTGCTTCACAATAACACCCTTTTCCCTGCTTTCCATCTGCCCCTCCAATTTATGCCATCAATGGGAAGTAGTTGGATTAAGGGGCATTCATTTTTTGGTATGATAGTCTTTTTGATTTCTTCTTCCAGGATTTAATCTAAGTAGTTATATCTGTATTCCAAGCATTATTCCCTTTCTTGAGTGCAATACAAGGCAAGAAAAAAATTGTTTACAAAATCACTTCCTCTCTTTATTCATTTCCTGCCACTTTTGATTACAAATGTGTTTTACCTGAGGCTTAAAAAAACAAAGCAAAGTGCAATGACAGAGTCCCTGCGTACAAGACCCATACAGAAGATTTCAGAAGCTAAAAGGACATTCAAAACAAATATGTGCTCTGAATATGAAAAATCCATAAATTGGGATTTGTTCTCACAAACTATTTTACAGTTTAGCTAACACTTGAATCATAGGTGTTTACTTAATCTTTTCAAACACAATTTTTGAAATAGATAGGAGCTACAGACAAAGTTTATGAGTGTAGTGGAGTAATTCTGTGTAAATTCTAAGATTTTAAATTATACTGGCTGTTTTGGATTCACAGATTATTTTTGAAGAAACCACTATTTTGTGAGCATATTTATCATTCAAACCAGAGTGACAGTATTGCATGCAATTTTTTAGTGCCTTGGAAGCCTCTGAAATTTTTCCAGTTCCAGACTTTGTGGGTTCTTATTCAAGTTTGAAATCAACCACTTATGTTGCACACACTAGGTTTTCTTTCCTGTCTGGAGCCATATATACAAGAGAGCTTGAAAAACATAAACAGCTCCAGTGTGAATAGATGAAATGCCATGACTGGGGAAGGACAGTAAAGCAGCTCAGTCCTTTTGGTCATGAAATGGATGTGAGGCCAAATATGTGCTAGTGTGAGGCATGGACAACACTTTAGGCCTAAAGAGAATAGTGGGTGTGTTGCTTTTTATTGTTAGTATTTAGTAAGACAGTGATACAATCATCTCTTCTTTCTTCTGTAGAACATGTGTATAACTGAAACAAAATACTATGTAAAGATAACTAAGGACAGTAATGTGAGATAAAAGTGAAATTCACAGGGGCAAGAGTGCTTACTCCTGTACTCAAAAATTTTTAAATTTGTTCATAGGGTGACTAATTTCAAACAGTTCATTACTTTAAAATAATATTTCCCAATGTTGTAAATGCTTAGAATTAAAGGTCCTCTCCACTATTAGTAGTTTTACAGCAGAAACAGATGGGTTTAAAAGTTCTTGGCATTCTGTTATTTAATTTCTTCCCACTGGTAGTCTTGTCAGATTTTCACACATGCTAAAATGACAGAAAGAAAGGCACAAAGGAAATAACCTTGTATTCAAGACCACTGGCCCATTTCATTCAGTATCATGTTTATGATAGTGGACTATTTCAGATTTTCCAACAGATGACAAAAATAAGCAACTCATATTTATGTCCACATTGCCAAAGATGTTTGGATGCCTAAATTGTATTGATATTAACCTTTGTGAATTTAAGCTCTAAGGAATATATTGCCTTGAGCATGTCAGATGACTTGACATAGCAACAGAATAAAATAGAAGTTTATTCCTAACCTGTGGCAATGACTAGTTGGCTTATCCATTGGAGCATTAGGGATAATGCATTTTCTGAGTTCATTTGTGAATTACCTGATCTACCATGTACAAGAAAGTCTTATATTCTTTTCTCCTCTGCACAAGAAAATATAAATAGGGTACTGGCATGCCCATATGCGCTGCCTAGTGACTGTCTTTGTGCCAATGCTATCTTTTGTAAGGATTCTCAGATGCCTAGTAAAGTAGGATGTTATTGAAACCATTCTTCAACAAATTTGCTTGCAATTGGCCAAAACCGTCAAAATTACAAGAAGGGACTATACTTTTACATAATTCTCTCCCACACAGGGTATGTACTTGCCATCAAGACTTTAGGCCTTATAAAACTGAAATCAAGATAAATATCTTCAGTGCTTCAAGCAGTGAGAGAACATATTTCTGATACTGGATTTGCACATAACATGGACAAAGGCACTAAATCAAAACCATGAGCTCAATGCCAGAGAATACTGCTGTTTTGCCTTCTTACGTGTTCTTCTGAGACATAATAATAACCTTAAGCCATTTTTTTTATTAGAAAGACTCAGATCCATTTTGCCAGTTTTTTCAGTCTAGCCTCAGAGTCCCTATATACAAAAAAAAAAATTAACTTGTTATGAATAGCAAGCCCAGTTCCTATTATTCAAAAAATGAGAAAATACCCTACACTCATCTTTGATTAAATATATGGAACTCATCAGCTCTGGTGATTTGCACTACACCATAGGGCTATTATTTGTTGTAGTCAACTGTCACACACATATCTACCTGCGGATTTTGGATGCTGGCAACTGAGTCTGTTATGAAATTTATGTTGTTGTATACTGTGGTTTATCAGTCTACATGAAAGTTAGCCTCCAAGAATGCAGAAAAAGACTTGTGATGAATGTTTGAGCAGCACTAAAACAAGAAAATATAAATGAGAAGAGATATTTAAAATAGCAACACTTCTTTCAACAATTCTAGAAAGACCATCAGAGGAGGGAAAACAGCTTTCATATCATATTCAGTAAGCATAGAGGCTTTCTATCAGGTGTAGGGAAACAGTGTGTGAAATCAAGGGTCTCCGCAAGAACATAGGAGATCTCTGGCAAAGACCCAGTTACATAGTTCTGATTCCACATGAACTGCCAAAAGTCTGATTTCACATAAAAACTTTATTAAAAATGGATTTTCCTCCTGTACAGTTCTCTCAGGGAACTGCAAAAGACACCGCATTTCCTTGTCATTTACAGTTCTTCATGGGATTCTTTCAGCACTGGGAACATATGTCTTTGTGTGTTTGGTTTTGGTTTTTTTTTCTTATTTCATTGTTTTTGGTTTTGTTGTTTCTTTTTGCTGTCTTTTTCACATTGGTGGGTTGAGGTGTAGGGGCTTTGGCTGTTAATAATTTTGGGTGTTGTTTTGTTAGGGTATTTTTTATTGTTGTCTTTTTTCTTTGTCTTTTCTATTCTGCCTGTCTCATCTCTTCTTCTTGATTAACATCATTGCTTTAGGAAATTAGTATTGGAGTCAGATTTGTGGTTGTTAGTAGCACTTGCAGAATGAAACTGAGTAGTTGAAATTCTTTATCCATCCTTTGCATATACATACTGCCTAGAGAGTCAGATAACTAGAAAATAGATATATATTTTCAATATAAGCAGTGTTTTAATATCAAGTATGAGGAGATAGAGAATGCCTCTAACAGATTTTCCTACCTAGCTAGATTTTTCTGATTTTGGCTGTCTATTTTCCAGTTAGAGGAATAACAAATTTTTTTATTATTGTTGTTCTTCCAGATAGATAGTTTTTTCAAAGTCTTCAAATGTAATTTACTTTTGTATTGAGAGTTTCTCTCTCTAAAAGTGTAGTCTATGAGCAGTTTTCTCAAAAGTTGTAATAAATATCTAGGCAAGTCACTGTCTTGTCAGTCAGAGGCAGCACAACTTTGAATGATTCATAGAGTGGTTATTCTCATGAAAAGTACTGTCAGAAAATTCTTATACTTTGTAAAGTGGTTACAGATTTAAAACAGAAAGCTTACATCAAACTCAGCTATAAATTGTCAAGTCATTTAATAAATAAATTAACTAATTAATCCAGCAAGAACCTAGTTATAATTCAATCAAATATAAGCCACTTACAATCATTCCACACACATAAGTATGTATAGCTGTTGATGGCAGTTCAATCAGTAGTGATATTTTAAATTAGATCCTAACTATTGATACAATTTTTAGGAAACAGATACAGTCAATTGCCACAGTTCCAATCCCCTTTGATTACAAAAGGATATAAAACAAGACTGACCCACAATACTAAAGTCCACAATACTAAAGGTATTTGTTAGTAATAGAGTATTCATGTCTCTTATTTAGAGAAATGAAAATGTCTGTTTTTCCTGAAAACAGTATATGTTTTATCTTCCTTTGGGTATATTTTCATGATTATTGCTTATTAGATTCTCCTCCTTTAATTTGAACATTTATTGGTAAATAGAACAACTGATCAGAAGAAAAAAAGTTAAATGGAACTAGTATGTAAAAAAAAAACTTTAAGCTGTTAATACAGGAAAAAAGTCTTGATTTTCTTAACTACCTATCTGGAAAGATCCTTTTTGCAAAGCTGGAATTGAAGTACTCAGACCAAACACCTTAAATGCCCAGAACTGGGTCAATGTCAATAGAAGGAATGATGGAAAATATTTTACTTAGCAGCATAGCATATTTCTTTCAGAAAAACTATGTGCCAAAATACTACATCACTTAAAGGATTTTGCATTTATATCCTCATATGTACAGGATGAGGACATAGTTGATGTAAACTGGATTGGCTCCTTGAATTCCAAGACTGCTAAGTCAAATATTCTTCTTTGTGAATAATTTCTTTATTTCTGTCCTGATGAACTAGGGTACAATCAGAAAAGAGATGGTGGGAAAAAAAATCTAACATACTTTTCAAAGTGTCTCCTCCTTAGAAGTAAAAAAAAAAATTGTTTGATTTCATATTAAGGATTAGTTCTGATTTGAGGCAAGTTGTTTTGCTATGTGTTCCTGACATACTTTCCGCTTCCACAGCACTGAAAGTCAAAGTAATTCACTGTAAGCTTGCAGTGGGCTGACATTGGCTGATGTCAAGTGCCCACCAAAGGCACTCTATCACTGTCCTCCTCAGATGTAGAGTGGAGAGAAAATATAAAAGGCTTTTTGGTCAAGATAAGGATAAAGAAAGATCACTCACCATGGGCAAAACCAACTTGACTTGGGGAAATTAGTTGATGTTATTATCAATCACATCAGAGTAGAGGTCAGTTACCACCTCTAATATAGTCTTTCATCAGTTCTTTCAGGGAGTCTCTCTTGCCATGTCATGGAGATGCTTCTACAAGAAACAGTTCTCTGGTGGCTTCAATTTCTACGAACAGCAGCTGTCCGATAATCTGCATGCGTGAAGTCTCTCCCATCTCATGCAGCCTTTTTACAGCTGCATTCATGGGCCATGTCAAACTTATGGGGTACTATTTTAAGGATGAGATGTCCAAAAGTATATGTTCTCTTCATCTATCTCTGAGATCATCTTCATCTCTAGGAACAGAGGTCTTCTTCTTTTTTCCCTGGGGGCAAAGGCTATTCATCACTTCCTCTGTTCAAGCTTCCTATGAGATTGCAGCTACTTTAACATTTACTTTTTTCAGCACGAATGCCTTTGCTCATGTCTACAATTTGAACACTCCATCCCCCCATGCTTTTTTATGAATTCATGTGATATTCTATTGTGCCACAGTCCATCACCATGGTCTTACAAAAGAATTTCAGCCTAAGACTGAGGCGTCTACTCATTCTCCTCCCATGTGGGACTTGACTCTTTCTTTACTGACTTTGGTGTCTTCATGTTGTTTCTCTTCGTGTCTTCCTTCTGTCCTTTTCTCTCACTTGAGAGAGGATTGATTTTGCAAGTTTCATCTGTGCAGTGAAAGAGTTAATATCTCACCCAAGGCCTGTGGATGGCTATGATGGGCTCTGCCGGTAGCATGGCCGAAGCAGTCACAGTGATAGATTCAGGCCACGCTGGGGCTGTGCCAGGATCTAGGGAGCCCAGCCAGGAAGGGTGGCAGCTGCTCTGGCCACATGGCCGGTCTCAGGCCTGTACTGTGTTTAATTCCAGCCACGGACTGGCCTGACCGTGCTGCGGGGTTGGGGGGGGGGGGTGGAACTGGTCTGGCCAGAATGGGGTCCAGTGGGCTTCCCGGGAAGGGGCCCAGCCCCTCAGCAGGGCCTGGCCCAGCCCAGCTGCATGGAGGGGTCTGGGCTGGCCTGTTACCTGTTCCTAGGCTGGAAAAAGAGGTTTTTCCCAGGCTTGTTGGTCTTAAAATCTCACAGAGATTCACATTCAGCTCTTTAACTGGTTTAGCAGAGTGCCAATATTCAAACTAGCCACTGATTGGTCTTGTCAGGCATGAAGGAGGAACTGCTAGCAGCTTCTCTTAGAAAAATAATTTCCATGGGTGGCTTCTTCCCTCCTCACCAAATGTCAATTAATGCAACACCAGTACAGTGGGTTCTTAAGAGAACAGAGAAGATAGGGAGAGTCACCTCCCTCAACCTGCTGGCCACACTGCTTTTGCTGCAGCCCAGGATGCAGTTGCCTTTCTGCACTGCAATCGCCGGCTCATGTCCAGTCTCTCATCCACCAGCACCCCCAAGTCATTCTTGGCAGGGCTGCTCTCAATTGGTTCTTCTCTCCATCTATGCTTACATCTAGGAACACCATGACCCAAGTCCAGCAGTTTGCACTTGGATTAGTTGAAATTCATGATGTTCTCATTGACCCACTTCTCAAGCCTGTCCAGGTCTCTCTAGATGGCAACCTGTCCTCTTGTGTCAACTTCAGCACTCAGTTTCACATCACCTGCAAACTTGCTGGGAATGTACTAGATCTCACGGTCTGTGTCGTTGAAAAACATATTGAAGACCACCAGTTCCAAGACAGAGCCCTGAGGGACACCATTTGTCACATGTCTCCACTTGGACACCAAACCATTGACTGCCACTCTTTGAGTGTGTCCTCATAGCCAATTCCTTATCCACTGAATAGTCCACCTTTCCAATCCATGCATCTTCAATCTGGAGATAAGAATGTCATGTGGAACCATGCCAAAGGCCTTACTGGAGTCTAGGTGAATGACATCAATTTGTCTTCCCTTGTTGACTGTTGCAGTCACTCCATCACAGAAGAGTAAAAAGAACACTGAAAGTTGGGGTGGGTCATTACTACTATAGAGAACCCATTTATATATATTGACTTCTCAAGGACGAGCACAATATACTTTGATTTGATGTATTTACAAATGGTAAAAAACTATTTGCCACTCTTTACCCTGTACCATTTGAAAGTAAGAATCCAAGAAGAAGAAAAACACTCATTTTTCATAGTCAAAATACTAGCTTTCAGTGGGGAAAGTGACTGCTGAAGAATAAGGTGATATGTTGCATGATGTATGAGTGTCTTAAACAACAAAAGATTCCTTAGCAGTTTTTCCAGGCTTTGGATCAAGACAAGGAGTATGTAATATATTTTTTTATTTTCCTTTTTTCTTCTTTGTGCAGGCATTTAGACATGATGAAAGAGAGAAACCTGATATCACTGGCTTGAGTAAGCCATTGTGTGGGTAGTTAAGAAAAGTTTTTCATTTATTTCTGTAGAACTTTTTTTCTCTTCTCTATCAAACTGAGGCATTTAGTTTTTCTATGTTCAAAGTGGGTAGCTTCAAAATAGTGTATTGTTATTTCTTTTGCAGAGTATCATAATAATATGGATCAAAAAGATTAAACTTTTATGAGGTAAAACATGGGAGAAAATCAGAAAAAATGTCCCATACATATACATTTGAGGAAAGAGCCTATGGAGATGACTGAGGAAGGGAATAACAGAGCACAAGAAAGACATTGGGTCAAGGGCAAGATCAAACCATACATATCAGAGCAACATTAGACCAGCTATAAGCTATTTTGAAAATCCCACCACTGACTTTTTTTCTTTTCTTTTCCCCTGGAATCTAGAGAGACTCAATGCACTGAGCAGAATTTTAACCACCAAAGCAACTAACTGGCCATTTGACCAAGATCCAGGTACAAGCTGGAGCATCTCTCTTACCCTTGGGTGCCTGTCTTTCACTGCTTGTAGGCTGAACTCACCTTTGGGCTGCCAGCCTCAGGAGAAACACCCAGGGCTACCTGGTGCATCAGGTGGATGCATAGCATAAAGTGTCTGTCCAGGTCACCTCAGAATATATCTCCTGAGTGGTGCATCAGTGATTGTGTTGCTATTTCTGCCTTGTAGCTCCAGACTTATCAGGGTGTCAGTGACACCAGTGAAAACAAAAACACATTTTCTGACACTATGAAGACCAAAGCAAAGCAGTCAGAAAATTGGAGCTTTCCAGACCATGAGGAGAAATTGAAAAATTCTCAGCTTTTAGATACAGGGTTTTTGTGATACAAGCCAGTTCTGCTGTAAACAGTGGCTTTGTACACCTGCCCATCTTGAACTAAATTATACTCAACATTATATTTTGTTGCAGGGTGATTTTCTAAACATTTATTTTAGTATTAGGGTTCCTTTAAAACATAGTCTGATGCCTAGTCTTCCACTAGTCCCACTTTTACTGAAATCTAGTATAAATATTAGAGGCAATTTATAAGGAAGGAACACAAAAAAGAATGTGTTCACTTAAATTATTCTCCTTGTCACACCGTCATACCACTTTTTGGGGGCGTTTACAAACAGTTTACTCCCAGATGTTGCCAATGCCATAGGGAAGTGGATTATTTTTTAATAATACCTTTCCCAAATACCAGTCTCAGCACTGGAAAGGAGTATTGAGATTAGCCAGTAGGAATCTCTTAACAAAGTAGAACTGCCATTAGGCAGTATGCATGTGTCCAGCTCACCAGCACTTTGATTCACAGCTTCCTCAAGCTTTCAGCCAGTTAAGGAAGATGTAAAAGGCTAATCAACCCTAATTTGTGATCTTGTTTAGTGTCAGGAAAAAAAAAAGTTATTTTCTTTCTTTTTTTCTCTTCTTCAACGGCAGAATATGAGCTTTCCAGAAGAATTAAAGACATGGCTTGCTAACATACTGGCCCTGTATGACATTTCCAAGAAAACAGTCTGTGGGTTGAGCTAGAATGATCCTGGCAGCTAGTGTATACAATTCAGGAGCAGTCACCATCCAAGAATAGGCAGGGCTGCTGTGTCCTGAGGTCTTGGAGTTGGCATGCTGCCACACTCACTCCTTTCCAAATAGATAAAAGCATACACTGATGCTTCTGCCATCCTCTTTATCTATATCCAGTACTCCCCACATATTTTTCTTATTTAGCGACATAAAAATGCCAGTATTTGACATATACATACAAACTCATACCACTTTATGGGGGGACTCCTAAGCCTGTAATTGAAAAACATCTAAAACCTGCCAACAGACCCTATTTTCAACCTCCATTTCAGCTGTGGCATAGCCAAACTGCATGTTTTACTAATCTGTGGGTTTTTACACCTTGCAAACAGGTTTGGCAATGCCTTTTGAATGCTTTTCTAAGCATGATTTAGTCTCTTGTAACCTTCACCTGTACCCATTGCTTAGGTTTACAGCCGGGCTCTGGACACCTCCTTGTTTTTTTGACAAGTTGCAGTAATAGCAAAAAAAATTCAAGCCTCTGGCTTAAAAATGAAATGTCAGTCCACAAAGTTGCTGGTAGGGAGAGCTGGTGACAGAAAACCCCAGGGTGTGAGTGAAAGCAGCCTTGTACTTTGACAACTGCAGATTCCAGCTTATTAATTACATTGACCTTAACATCAAAGCCCATTCTGGTAAGAGAGTTAACAGAAACAACACTGTAAACTTACTGCTTTTGGTGTTGTTGTAACAGTTTGTATAAATGATCAATTTAAAATAAAGAAGAAAAAAAAAAAAAGAAGAACATTAATTTATTAATTCATTCACTCATTCACAGTAGCTTGCATTCCTTCCCCTTGCCTTCATCACAACCCCCAATTTCCCATGAAGAAGGCAGGTACACGTCAGACTTTGTTAAAAACAGAACATATTTAGGAGTTGATTTGAGCCTTTGCACTAAATATAAATACCAGCCTACTTCTTGAAGAGTTCTGTGTGCTGTAGCTGCGCCCACCAGAACTGGTGGTGCTTCAAATACCTGCACTGGCTGTTTACTGCAGGACTTGAATTGTGTAAAGCTGTGTGGTAGAAGAGTGACTCAGGAGAGTCACAGTTTATAAGAACACTTGTTATTAATGTTGTGACTTAACTCCAGCCAATAACCCATACAGCTGTTTGCTCACTCCCCTAGCAGGAGGATCAAGGAGGAAGGGTAAAAGCTGGAAAACTCATGGGTTCAGATGAAGAAAGTTTAATAGGAATGCAAAAATTGTGCACACAAGCAAAGCAAAGCAAAAGCAAAGCAAAGCAAAGCAAAGCAATTCATGCAGTTCTCCCCATGAGCAGGCAAGTGTTCAACCATCCCTAGGAGAGCAGGGCCCCTTCACTCATAACTTGGGAAGATAAACACCATCAACCAAAATGCCCCTCCCTTCCTCTTTCTTTCCCCCTCTGTATATACTGAGCATGATGCCACATGGTCTGGAATATCCCTTTGGTCAGTTTGGGTCACTGCTGTGTCTCCTCCCAACCTCCTGAGCACTCCCAATCCCCTCACCAGTGTGGCAGTATGAATAGCAGAAAAGACCTCGGCTCTGTGTAAGACCTGCTCAGCAATAACTAAAACATCTCTGTGTTCTGAACTCTGATCAATCCAAAACACAGCCCCAGGCCAGACACTGGAAAGAAAATTAACTCTATCCCATCCAAAACCAGCACAATTCATTTTTTTATTAAGATTTTATTAGTAACAGCAGATAAGTATCATCATGATTCCCCCAATTACTTCCTCATACAAGCTCATATGTATGCAGCTGCAGTAACAGCTGGAAGGCCAGCTCTTTACCAAGAAGGGAAGCCATACTGATTTGCCAATGTGTGATTGAACTCCTCCTCAGCTGGACAAAGGAGAGAAAACGTGATAAAAAGATTGTGGGTCAAGATACTGACACGGAAATATTACTCACTCATTACTATCATGGGAAAAAACATATTGTAAACACGTATTTAATGTATTACCAATCAAATCAGAGCAGAATAATGAGAACTAAAAACTAATTCTTAAAATCACCTTGCCTTCATCCCAGGCACAACTTCACTCCTGATGTTTTTTACCTCCTCCCCCCAGCTGCACAAGTGGATAGGAAATGGAGATTACAGTCAGTTCATCATAAGTTTTCTCTGTCTTCTTCCTCATACTCCTTCCTGGCTCCAGCGAGGGGACCCTCCCAATGGGAAATGATTCTCCATTAACCTCTCCAATGTGAGTCCCTCCCACAGGCTGGAGTTCTCCATTAAGTGCTCCAGTGTGCATCCCTCCCACAGGGTGCAGTACTTTGGGAACAGGCTGCTACACCACAGGATCACAAATGCTGCCAGAAAACCTGATTCAGTCTGGACTTCACCCTGAATGGGTTCATAGGTCATGCCAGAAGCCTGCTCCAACATGGGCTTCCCACAGGGTAACAGCTTCCTTTAGACATCCCCGTGCTCCGGCAGGGACTCCTACACAGGCTGCAGGTGGATCTCTGTATCCCCACAGGCCTCCATGGGCTGCAGGGACACAGCTGCTTCACCACAGTCTTCACCATGGGGTGCAGGGTGCCTGGAGCACCTCCTCCCCCTCCTTCTACACTGACTTTGGTGTATGTAGAGCTCTTTCTCTCACACTTTTTCTCATTTCTCTCTCCTGGCAGCTTTTTATCCTCTCCTATATACATTATGCCAGAGACATTACTGCCATCACTGCTGGGCTCAGCCTTGGCCAGTGGCCTGTCTGTTTTGGAGCCAGCAGCTTTGACTCTGTTGGACATGGCAAAAACATCTGGCAACTTCTCAGAGGCAGAAACACTGCATCCCTGTTACCAAAAGCTTGCCTCTCAAACCCAAAACGCTATCCCTGGCAGTGGTAATATAGTCACTCAAAGCTTTGTTGTTTCATGTGTACAAAATTCTGCAGGATTGCATGTGGCCTGAGTCATACAATCTGTTGTTGGTGCTAGCGTGTGTGAATAGCCCTGGATGAACACTTAGTGTCCCGAGTTTAACAGTTTTTGTAGATTCAGCAGAACCACTATACTCCAAAACTTCTCTGTTCTGGTGATACATTCAAGCAACAGCTCCCAGCAAATGCTTTCACTCTAGTTGTCCTGCTGTTTTCTGATAAGTACTCCTGCGTCCATACCTGTAGATTGCTTGTGGATGTCATTCACAACCACACATACAGAAATAGGCCTTTGTGGCATGTCTAAGTTAACACACTTCTGAGAACACATTGTGCAATACTTCCACTAAGTGAATGTAGGAATGCACCCCAAACCCAAGCAGCTGTTTCCATGTAGGGAAAGGTTTGAGACTCACCCCTTGTAAGGTAAAAGAGCCAGAAACTTCTTTGCTGTCCTGACAGTAATTGGCTTTTTGCCAAGAGAAAAGCACCTGTTGGACCTTTTCACTGTTCATCAAAACCTGTACCTCTCTCTATTGGCAGTTTTTCAATAGATCCATCCTCAATCATTAAGTAGAAAAGGGGACAGAACAAAGGGACTTCTCACATTCTCAGGGTCCTGTAACAGGTGTGGGATCTGTCCCTGCACTGTGTTCGGCTTTGATCATTGTTTTGTATTATTTTCTTTATTTTATTAAACTTTTTTGATTTATCAAGACACATCTGACCATGCCGTCTTGCTAATTACAAAAACCAACTCTCCGCAGGGCTAGACCCTCAGAGATATTGGGGTCCCCCAATAAGTGTACATTATTAAAAAGATTTCACAGGTTTTTTCAAAGCTTCCTGGCATATTCAGCCTCAGACACTTAAAACCCCTAATAAACAAGGATAACTACCAACAAGAAGCAAGAAGATCTGCAATATTAGGCTGCTTTTATTTCCACCTCGACAGTCCTCGGTGCCCAGTGCTCTATATAACAACATCCACACGTTATTCTGGGCAAAGTTTTGGTAATGATGAGTCCCAACTAGTTTGTTCTCAGAAGCAGTGATGTGTATAATTCTGAGTCCAACCTAATCTTACTATTATAAAAGACTAGATACTACCTTCTTTAGTAAATATGCAGGGTATTGGGAATGCATTCAGATCAGAAAATAACTGCACTGTGAAAAAAGTGCTGTATGCTGAAATTTGAACTGAAGGTCTCTATATTGGTCACTTTATGGTCTGATGGAGATCGTAATTTTGAAAGATGATGATCCTTTTTACATTCTGAAATTCTACTCATAGAGATGGTGTGTGATGCAGTTAAATTCCTGACACTAGCTCCCTCATTCTCCATTCAGTATTCTCACATTGCGCTGTATCTCTTCACAAAAACTGTCAAACAGCACAGCTGGAGTTAATAAACTGAGGAAGGATGCCCATTACCAGCTACAGACATCCCTGTTGTTTGATGCTTTCAGTATTTCATTATCTCTGCATCAGCACTGGTACTCCTGCAACTGAAAAGCCATCAAAATAACACAGCTTGAAATGATAAATGAAAGCAACAGAACTGCAGCACAGAGCATGAACTTCTGTGGGCTTTTCTAGGTGAACAGATATTTGTATCTGTGCTGTGGCAGTCTTCTACTAGCACAGAAAAGGTTTATCCAGATGTACTTGTTGGCTTAAAGTCAATGGACTCATTTCACATAGTCAATTTTCTATAACTGCTGGCATACCTAAGAAATTATATTAGATTGTTCTTCCTGAGAAATAGATTTTTGAAAGTTACAAGATTTCATTTCTTTTCTTTCATTAAGGAGAGAGAGAAAAATACAGTGAGATCCAGGAAAAGTGCATATTGACCGCAAATAATTTTACTGCAATATTGTCAATTAATTGGAATAAGTCAAATTAATTTGTACATTCACTGCTGAACTGAGGTTAGGTATGTGACTCAAGAAGGTACTAAATTCTCAATGAAGAGTTAACATAATGGATCAGAATTCTCTGACCCAGTTTAACAATTAGCTGGAGGTGGCGTCATGTGAAATTTAAATGTACACTCCAAAGCAGGGAGTTCTTTCATCCTTTTCACAAAATTTCACATGAATACTTTCATCCCTAATAAACATGGCTAAATTTTAAACAGGAATATATATTTATTTTATTGTTATAAGCATTATCTGCTTAGAGCCAACAGCATATTTCCAGAAACTAAAAGTGTATTTCTCTCACCATTTGTCAGATCTGCAATGCATTCATATAGCTACTGTATATAATTAAACATGTACAGCAGAAGACTGAAACTGGTAATTAGCCCTCAAGATTTTGTAGTAGTGTCTGGGAATTAAGCCACACAGTTCCCATTATATTCCAGAGAAATCACAGGAGCCAGCTTCTAAAACATACTTACTCATGGGAGTGTAATTTGCACTTTCTGATTTCCTATGATCAATATCTTTTCATTATATAGCCTCGTGTTTCAAGCTGTATGTTTTTCTGTATAAATCAGAGGTTATGTTATTGTAATTTCAGATGTCCAGCCTTGAAGAGATGATTCATCACAGTCTGATAAACAGAAAAACAGAAAAAAACAGAAAACAGAAAAAAAAAAAAAAAATTCATTTTAGAACAAATGCAAAGTGCAAAACAGGGAAACAAATACCCCAGACCTAAGAGCCCACTGTTTAGATGTAAAAACCCCTCTGTTCTCTTATTAAAAAAGGTAAATATTTTCTTTTTGGTGTACTTTGTTATATATCAAATGCAGCTAGTAAGATGGCTTTTCTATGTTGTGGTTCAACACGAGCCAGCCTTAGACAGCTGCTCACTCACTCCCCTGGTGGAAAGGGGGAGAGAATCAGAAAAGTAAAAGCGAGGCAATGTGTAGGCTGAGATTAAGGCAGTTTAAAAGGAAATGCAAAAACCTTGTGCAAGAGAAAAGTAAAACAATTTATTCACCACTTCCCATGGGCAGGCAGGTGTTCAGTCACATCTGGTAAAGCAGGGCTCCATCATGCTTAGCAGTGACTTGGGAAGACAAACACCATCACTCCAAACATCTCCACTTCCTTCTTCTGTATATGCTGAGCACGATGCCACAGGGTATGGAATATCCCTTGGGTCAGCTGGGGTCAGTTGGGGTCAGCTGTGCTGGCTGTGTCCTCTCCCAACTCACTGTGCACCCCCAGCCTCTTCACTGGCAGGGTAGGGTGAGAGGAAAAGGCCTTGACTCTGTGTCAGCACTGCTCAGCACCTCTGAGGTGAAAATACATATTAATATATATTAAATACATTAATATATATTAAAATATCCCTCTGTTATCAAAACAAACCCAAAACACAGCCCCATAACAGCTAATATGAAGAAAATGAATGGTGCATCAGTCAAAATCTGCTCATCTTGTTTCAGATACCCATTAATACAAAGACAGGAAATTTCAGAAATTCTTAGAGATTCATGAAGACTCAGCTTGCTTTGACATTTGTTGAGCAGTGTAATATATTTCCATTGCAGAGATTGAAAGGATAATTTAAAAGTATGGGGGAAGAAAAGGATATTTCTTGTCACAATTTTGCATTTGGACACATGCAGTATATACAGTCAGGATCTAACTAAAAAAACTACTATAATTTTTTTTTCTTTTTCTTTCCCTAGCAGATTCTTTGGCCATATGTATATAATATACCTTGCACAAAATAACTCAGGAAGTTGCTAAGCCTGAGTATACAAATCTGGTTTTGTTTCTACCTGAATTAAGCTGATTTTATTAAATTTTATTTTATTTTAAATACTGGAAAAGAAATAGATATTGTCTGGTTTAACACTCAAATAATGTTCTGAACTTGGAAAACTTGGGAAAAACACTTGAGATTAATGCAAGTAAGAACCAACTCTTGTCTTCCTGATCGAATATGTGTGAACAAATTAGTTATATAGTTCCAGACACTTTTATTCATATTTTATTTGTCTACTCAGATGTTGCATTTGAAAATCTTGGTTTTGAATAAAGGTTTGTTTGAAATTTCAGTGTTACCAGTCGCATGTTTCTTATGAAGAAAAAAAGGAAAGACAGAAAGAAAGACAGAAAAGAAATAAAGACATTATTTCAGCCCATAGTGAAAATTCCAGAAACAGAAAAAATAACTATGCCCTTATTCACACTGACAAGTACTTCTTTCCCACTGACAAATAACTGGTTCCTCAGGTTTCCCTATTGGAAAGTCAATGAACTGACTCGTGTGAGACTGACTGCAAGCTGCACACAGACACCTTTTTTTTCTTTTTTCCAAAGTTATTTTGAGGTAATTATTTTCTTGTACCTGAACTGATTGCTGAAATACTTTTTCTTTCTCTATTCTACTCCCAGTTTTGGGGTTTTTTTGTTAATCCCCTGCAGGTATTTAGAATTAGCTTTCATGTTGTGCCTTAGTCCTACTTTCCTCAGGCTTTGCAAATTCTCTTTTCTTAATAAACATGTTTTATCATTTTTGTTATCCTTTTTTGGAGTCTTTCCAATTCAGCAAAATCTTTTTTGTATTATGAAACCCAAAACAGTGTAAAGCACTCAAATACAGTTTCACCAATTCGGCACTGAGATAAAAAATTAATTACCTGCCCCCCTTCTCCTGACCTAATTCCTCTCATTATACTGTACATGCTCAATATGGTATTTGCCATTCTGCAGCATGTCACTCTGTATTCTTCTGCAAGGTTTATGGTTTGCTCTGAGCCTGTTTTTTTTTCCTGTAGCCATGGAAATTTCTAAATTAATCTTTCTGCATGTTACACATTAGAGTCTTTCACACTTCACATTTAGCATGATAAAAGGTCAATTTTGCAGTATTTAGACCCCGATCACAGTAGGGCATATTGGGGTCTTTGCTACATTTTAAGGCTGCAACAAACAGAAAAAATGGTGTAGTTGGATTGTAGGAATGCATTTCCACACCCGAACAGATGTTTCCATATAGGGAAGGTTTAAGACTTACCCCAAAACATTTTAAGGGAAGAACACTAGAAGCTGCTTTGCTCTCCTGACAGTAATTGGCTCAGTGCCAAGACATAAACACTGATGGGTCTGTTTACCTGTTCCTTAAAAAATTAGCTATTCTCTATTGGGCTGTTTGCCAAAAAAACCCACCTAAATCATCCAATACTTAAAAGGGAGCACGAGGCTTCTCAGTGCATTCTCAAGGTGTTGTAGCAGGTGTATGGGACCTGCCCCTATAGAGTGCTCGGCTTTGTTCTTTGTTTTTGTACTATTTTCTTCTTTCATTAAAACCTTTTTGCTTTTTCAAGACATACTCAACCACGCCGTCTCACTAAATTCTTTAAATCATTTTCTGTAAGGTGCTGGACACCCTCAGAGGTATTGAAACCTCGCAGAGCTAATTCTGCCTGGCTCCTCGAGAAATTCAATATTGGATGCAGCAAATTCTTCCAACCCTACTATTATGCTGAAAATGCAAATCTCTCTTTTCTGTTGGAACACATTTCCAGGGCTATTTTGAAGAATTACTTGTGTTTTCCTAAGAGGTGGGGCTATAACTTATTTTTTTTATTATTATTTCAATATCTACACTGGCCTACTTAGCTATATATATCATACCATCGATTCACACATTGTTCTCCGGCATTCTGGTAGTTATTTTTACTTCTTCAACTCCATTTTTATTTTACTTTTTCTTAATTGAAACAAGAAAGGTTTTTACAGAAATTCCCTTTTAATTACATGGATTATGTCACCTTGGTCAAGAAAACAGAATGACTGGCACTGTATTCAGGGAATATAAGTATCCTTCTTTGTTCTTTTACCAGCTAGGCAGACAGACCTTAGGCAGCAGTGTAAATGCTTTCTATTTCCATGCTGTTACCCGTACAGCTTCCAGGACCTTAACCAACATGCAAAGATCTTTTCACAGCATTGTGCAGCAGACAAAACTCTTTGTTTGCACAGTTAAAGGAAAAATCAAATATTTGGCTTAATAGCAGTTATGAACTTGACCCAATGACTTGACCGAAGTACAGCATCAGATACAGGGAAATTATTAAAATATTTCTACCTATATCTTTCCATCCCTGTTTTACTATCTCTAGTTAATACATTCTATTCACATGTGTTAGCAGTATAAAAGTGTCTAAATAGGTACACAGATTTAACTTGGGAAAATAAACAGTGTCACAGTCATTCCTATAGCACAGAATTTGTAGCCTAAAAAAATGATTTATTGTACAACCTCATGGTGCGCAATGCAAACTGCAAAGAGTGCCTGATGAGTAGCATTGTACCAGAAATGTATACCAGGGATATAAAGGTGTATAAGGTGCACAGCCACATCATTCCATTAGACCTGACAGATATCCAGTGACAAGCACTGCAGACAGGTATTTGCTAACCCAGGAGACATCAGAGCCTACCAATTTTATTAGTTCAGCTTTATATTGATGCTGTTGCTCTTGGTCTTACAGTCATACCTCAAGTAACACAGGCTTCTAAAAGGTTGGTGAATAGCCTCAGCTCTAAGTTATCTAGGATTTATTGCTCTTTAGTCAACAGAAGGAGAGAAGCATCTCCCAAGGGGCAACTCATTTTTTCATACACTCTTAAATTATTGTTGATGAAGTATTTCTGAGAAGCAATTTTCTCTGATGATTCAAGGGGAAGAATAGATAGGATAATTTGAACCAGTTGACTAACTTTTAGAGAGTGAAAGGAACATGTGGTGAGCGACACCAAGAGTCACTCCAGGGAGAAGTGTGAACTGCTGCTATGGGACTGGAATTTTGCTGTCTTACATCTGCTTAAGCCATGCAAAATGTTGCATGATTTACCCTTGGTTGGGTGTTGGCTGAGCTGTGTTAATGATGTGACCACTACCAATTACAGAAGTGAATCTGAGCAGATGATGACCCTGGCAGATCTGCTGCTGAGTACTGATTAGTCAGCAGACACCTAGAGCAATTCAAGCTTAAGGCTGAAGATCAGTTCTGTATTCAAGTGTCAGTCTCTCTGACCACAGCTAATAAGCCTGTCACTAATGAAGCCAGGGACACTAAAACTCATCTGCAGTCTTCTGATCAGCAGAGTGCTCTTATTCACCTCAGTTTTCTCCTGATGTGGTACTTTGTCACTTTGAAAGCTTAGCACCAATGGACAGTGATATTACTTCTTGCCTGTAATGAAGCACTAAGTCGAGATGATGTTGCTGTGAGTGCCTTCTCAGTACAGAATGGAATATTTGCATAGATTAGCCTGCTAGCTGATGGTCCTTGACTGCTTTAATTTCAAACACATTACTTTCCATTGAAATGCCATACAGGTTTGTTTGTTTATTTATTTATTACTTTGAATCACTAGAAGATGCACAAATTCTTTGAACAGATTCCTGAGGCAATTTATTTCTTTACAGATGAAAAACTCTGTCCTTTTTTGTTAGGAGGCAAATATATGTTGAGCAGCATAAAGGTATCTGAAAGCAGTGAAAATTATGAAGCAGAGAACAAGCACTGTTTTTTGACATTGCTGTTGACTGACCTTGTGATACTGTTACCATTGCTTTAGGTTTTTAGCTCATCTCTGATAAAGTTCTCTGGTAAGGATACAGGCAAGATAACAAGTATAACCTGTGCTTCTTAAGACATCTGGTAAAATGGTGAATGTCTGGATACATGCAGACTAAAGGTTGACCTCTTGACTTCTACTATTCAGTAAAATAAACTGGAATAAGAAAGAGTTTTGCATTCAACTCTTAAAATCCCAAAGGTTTTCTAAGTGAAACAGAGGCATAGAGCTTCAATTTCCAAAACTTATTTGGAATTCCATAGATGAAGTTAAAATGCCTCCTAGCTTCTACTTTGCATATATCTTTATGATTATAGAGATTATAGACACAACTATTTAAATATATAGTAATAATAATATACATATATAAATGAACACATGAAATAAACTTTTGAGCCAGAATTGCTACTAAGCACTGTTTAATCTTTTCACTGTGAGTAGTTATACCAATACCAGTAAGTTTTTCAGACTCTTTGAGAAATTTCCAGTACTCCCACTCTAATCTTTCAAGTAGTCTCAGATGGAAGATATTTTACCCAATCTTCTCAGCCTATAAAGGATCAGAGAATCAAAAAATCTAAAATCAAGAAAAATATAATATGTCATTAGTCCAAATTTTTGACAGCACAGAATACATCTCCACATTACATTTACAATCGCATTAAATTATTTAATTATTTTGTTGATTTGATAAGTTGTTTTCAGTAAGCCTTCTCTTTCTCTTTTTTACATGACCCTGTTTGATATTGCCCCCTCAAATACCCATAGACCTGTCATTATAACCCCTTGTAACCTTTATTCAGTGAAGATGTGTGTTTAAAACTCTTTCAATTTTTTTTTTTTTTTCCCAGAACTTAGTACCTGAAGTTCTCCAGTCAATGACTGTTGTGTCGCTTTGTGACAGAGTTCACCATGTCCAGGGAGGGTGCAGCTGTGACTGCTAGGTAGGGGAACAAACACGACAGGTCTCCGTTCTATTAAGCTCAAGAATCCATTTATTACCCCTGGGGACAAGGAGGAGGACAAAGATGAAGGACCAGGCAAAAGCAGAGTCATGGGGTTTTTATAGGGTATTGCAGGGGTGGAGTTTAGGGTTTGGGTTAAGAGAGGAGTTACTAGCAACACAAGAAGGGTAAAATCAAATTCCCGCCTCCTTAGGATGGGAGCACTCCACAAATGACCATACTATAAATTTCTCCTTCCTTTCAATCAGGCAAGAAATTTAGCCAGAAACTACCTGGAGTGAAAGTGCCATTTCACATCTTTACCTGCTGAAATCTGGTATTACAGAGAATAGAATCTGTTTCCTCCAGGATGACAGAAATAAATAAAAAATGTTATGTACAACATCTGGATGATGATATTTAAAGTTATGTTCTTCAGAAAGAAAGATACTTCACCTTACATAATTTATTGAGTTCTAATTTTGTTACCTTCTGCTGGTATGTTCATGAAGATGTTCAATGAGATTTGAATAGCACTGGGATAGGTAGATCATTAGCAACACTGCTGTGACAAGTAAAAAAAAAACTCTTATCAGAGATTAATCATAATGAAAGATAACGGCATTATTTTTTCAAGCTCTCATTTTCACATTGCTATATATACTAAGTTTCTTGAAAAATACTTCAAATTCAGCCTTGTTTTAATAGGGTAGATCTTTACTGAAGTCAGAGGAATTGAACAGTGCCTATTATGCTCACTGCATTAACCCTACATTCTCTAGCAAATTGCTGAATTTTCTTTGATAGCAAGTTACTTTAACATGATTTCTTGCTTATGAACTCTTGCTGCCTGCAATTTTCCTCAAGGTGCTAAAGGATTTATTGAAGTATTTCTCTGATCTCAAACATAGTACTTACTTAAGAGACTTACAAACACAAGTTCTATGACTTACCCAACCTACTTCCTGAGTTCTCAAAGATGACATTTGATAGTTCTATTTCTGATGTTAAGTATTTATACAAATTGGCCATGTTGATTGCTTCATGTATATAACATCTAAAAGATGGATTCTTTGTGATTATTGCATTTCTGATTTTTTTGAGAAGGAAGGTAACAATTCTAGTAGTGGATAGTAAATCCAAGTCATACAGAAAAATAAGATTTATGAAAAATTATATACAGAACTTCAGCTAGTAATAGTCCATCTATCTGAAACACAATTATAGATTGTTATAAATGGAGAGAGCCAATCTCAAATAAAATAGAATTTATTGTCAGCGAAAATCACGGACAAGAAATTTACAAAGCCAATAAAGAAATTGACAGTCTGCGAAGCAAGGAAATGGTCAGTGTGCATTGGGTGAGCCTCCTGACGTGTCCCACTGACACGCCACCCCTGAGGTCTCACGAGTGCTCAAGTCCAGGTCTGCCAGTCTTATACCCTTCCTGAGTTTGGACTCCGAGTGCATGTCTGGACTTGTCTCCTGGTCCAGGTGCTGGGAGGGCTTTGAAACTCTCCTGCTATTCAATTTCAGAATTTCTATATGTCCTTTTGTTCCTTGTGTAGCCATTGATAGGATTTTGAGAGACAGAAACTCCATTTGAATAGGCTTCCTGGGTGTAAGGATGTGCTCAATCGCTCTTAATGTTCCAGGCCCTATACTGTCTCTGAGCCATTAGTCCTTATCGGAGACTGATCATCGCCGTTCTGGTTTCCCCCTCGCCTGTCATTGGTATTGTAATTAATGTTTCTTCGCCTGGAGATGGAGGAGGCTTCTTGCGAAATTCCTCTTAACCCAGCTCTCGTTTCGTGGCTACCTCTCTTGGTTTTTTCAAATACCTTTTACCTTTACATTTTATTTGCTACAACAGTATTATTACAAAAATGTAATTCACCTGCCACCATAACAGCATTATTATAAAAACATGAATTAACTATCTATTACATAGATTATGGAACGTTGTCTATAACTATGGAAACCATGTAGAAGTCCAGTGTCAGAGACTGTGTATTAAACTTAAATTTACTGGAAACTAAAATAAGAGAGAAAAAAATAAAAATCAATGTTCAATATTTAGAGACTAAGAAAATTCCAATCATGTTCTCAGACCCAGCCAAAGGGAACAACTAGGTATGTTGATCATCCCTCCCAAGTCTATAATTATAAAATTATATATAAAACGGTGTTTTATAAATAATTTTATTCAATAACTATATACAGGAAAGAAAAGGATACAGAAATAAAGCAAAAGTAATGTAATATGGTCTCAATTTTAACTGAAATTACAATGTATTTAACATATGGCATAGCACAATAAAGGAAGAATATTTTAGAGATCATGTACTTAAGTTCAATTATGGCTTTCAAGCATTTTTTATACTGTTTGAGTTTTTCCTCCCTTCTGTGTGTCAGTTTGATCATACAAGAAAACAATTTGATCACAGCTGTCAACATAAAAACATCAAAGTTGGATTCTACTGCTTCACAACAGTGTAATAAAGTGTTGTGGAATTAAGATGGTAGTAGGTGACTGTAACAAATATTGATACAAGGCTTTACAATTCAAAATGTCTGTCTAGGGACTATACAACTCTTCTCAGTATGATATTTCAACATTTCAGATGTCTGGTGCTTTATCAGCTCCTGTAAAAGATTCCTAAAGAAACCACCACGAGAGAATGCCTACAGTACGAAAATGCTTTGTAGACTCAGGTTCCTGGCCTCTGGCTCTCACCATGGTTAATAGCACCAACTTTTCACTGAATTGAGAAATACAAATTGCAATTAATCCTTTTCTTCACATTCAATTATTAGTTAAGGTCCGGACAGACTTCTTTTAAACTTTCAAGTCAGTGGTGATGAGTAAATATAGTTTTACCTTTAGGATTTGAGTTATATCCAAAAATGTAAAGCAGTTCAAAATCAAACAGAATCAAAATCCTTTATTCCATCCATGTCACCCTGTATTATTCCCTGACTCAGTATTTCAAATGTGAGCCATATCCAGTTTCAAGGGTCACATTGTGTTATGGTACTGTATGTAACACAATATGATGAATGTAATAGGCATGAAGCATCAAAGAAATAGTGTATCTGCTGAAAGTTGATACAATTTTCATTTGACAATGAATGCAATGAATTTTAACCTGTTACTATGAGACTTATTGATACTTTCGTATTATTAATGCTCTGAAAAATGAATTACATTGTTATGTGCATGAGTACAATTATAATGTGATTCAGTTCCAGTGGGAATGATGAAATTTCCTAAAAATAATAATGTAATTTCCTTTTCTTCCTGTGCTGTCCCTTTCTTGTCAGTGTGCCATTATGTTACAAGAACTTCAGGTGCTTGAGTTTAATATAAGCAGAAACAAATTAATGAAACTTCACCACAGTGTGGGATTTGAAACTATTTATTATGAGTCCACTGAATTATTAAGTAACTCATCTATCTACTACCTGAGAAAGAACCTTTTGATTAAAATATGTATATTGGTGACTTACAATTACAAATCTGTGTTATGTTAATATATATGTTAGGCCTGCATCATCGACGTATTTAATTTAAATAAACATATTTATATTATAAGGATATGACTGTATGTAACACAAAATGTAGAGGTTTGTATGTGGTTTTTCAGGCACATGTAATACACACATACATACACATATAGATATGTATATATACAGAAAAGAGAAGGAGCAAGATGAGATGACTATCAATATGACCACAGTTTTATTAACATTGTGTAGATGGGTATTTTTAAGTCAGATGGTATCTAACCCTTCAGCAAACTGCTAAGTAGGAACAAAAGGTCCTGTTTTCTGTGAGTGTGGTTATGAATACTGTTGGATAGCTGAGTAGAAAACAATTAACTCCTGAGCAACAGCAGAGAAAACGAACTCTAAAGAATCTGTGTTGATGATCATATCTCCCCTAGGTAGTCCTGGCTACACCTACTAGCTGAGAACATAACAATTAATAGGAGTCTAACTCTATTAGTTACAGATGTGGTTCTTCAGAAGGGCAGATTTTGAACACCTATAAACAAGGGATGATAAGGCTACTGAAACAGAAAAAATATTTTGAAACCAACACGCACATCAATTCATGTTCAAATGCTACCCTGCCTTGCCCACTGAAGTCCTGTTTAAGTAATTTTGTACTCTTAAATTTTATAGACATCTTTTATTTAGTAGACTATTAGGTTTCAATGCAATCTGGGAAATTTCTGATAGTATTAGACAAAGTTCATTAAAACACTTTAGTTGCTTCATCAGTAAATATTGCCAAAACCACTTTGGGCTTTGGTAATTTCTCTATTGAGTTGGCTAGGATGATCTGGTAGATTTAATCCTTTGAATTTTCAGAATGACCAAGACTCACGTTTTATTCTTCTTGTCCAAGAGTTCCATTAGAAAATTATTTTTCACTTTTCCTCCCTCTTTCTTATTTTTGTTTTGCTTGGTGTTTGGTTTTTTGTTTTGTTTTGTTGTTGTTGTTGGTTTTTTGGGTTTTTTTGGTTTGGTTTAGGTTGGGTTTTAGTAATAAGACAAGAATGCAGCAACATCTAAGCTTGTAGTGTCATCAGTATTCAAAGTAATTTTTGTGTCTTGGCTAAAAAATATAAAAAGTAGAGCCATTTCACTTTAGCCAAGGAGGTATGGGATTTCCCCATAATTGACTTCCTTATAGAACAGAAATGATACTGAAGACCAAAGACAGAATCTGCACAACTTTGTTGGTGATGTATTTTTTACAGAGTAAATTTAACTGACCTCTGTCAATACATTTTACTGTCACAGTTTTGTAAGACATATTTATCCCTCAGAATGGCAAATATGCCTTTTCTCTCTCATGCTCCCTGTCTTATTTCCCTTTACAGCTTGAGCATTTTTCTCCAACATTGAGCTGAAAGCAGGGACACACACCCCTGCAGCCCAAACTCTACTGAAACAGGTTATCCTACTATGTTAGAGAAACACCTGGCAAGGAAACTTAATCTACTGCTAACAGGAGTAATTCATCTTTAGAGTCAACTGAGTCATTGTGAGGAACATATTTAATGATTGCTCTCTGCCCTGCAGCAGTTACATTTTTATTTCTGGGTACAATTCACTATGTTGTTTATTCTGCATACAGCCTCAAGTCATCTAAGGCTCTCAGATCAGGAACAGAGCTAGTATTGAGCTCTCTAGGACAGAAAACCTTTTTCAATACAAGACTATGATTACTATTTGACCTATTTCACTTTGTTTTGAGAGATTGTATGAAATATGCTCATTAGAGGAACCTGAATTTGGCTTCTTTCGATAGCTCCACAGTCAGCTTAAATCAAGCTAAACCCAGCAGCTATTAGAAAGGGTAATTCTGTCCATAATTACCTTCACCTTCTCACCAGGGCTTCCTTGCTATTCTCTTGCATTAACTTTACTTATTTTGATCTATGGTATGAATCATATATATAAAAAAACCCAAACAACTGCTGGGCTATATAACCACTCTGCTGTCTGTCATAATTTAATATCAAGCAGCAATCAAGCCCCATGCCGTTGCTTGCTCAGTCCCACACCAGCAGGATCAAGGAGGAAATCAGAAGGGAAAAAACCAGAAAACCCATGAGTTGAGATAAAGACAGTTTAATAGGGAAAGTAAAAGCAGTGCACACAAACAAAGTCAAACAAAAAATTAATTCACAGCTTCCCATGTGCAGACAGGTGTCCAGCCATCTCCATCTCTCTGTCCTGGCTTTGTCTCCTCCCGACCTCCCATGCACCCCCAACTTCTTTGCCAGCACGGCAATACAAAAAGCAGAAAATGCTTTGGCTCTGTGTAAGCCCTACTCAGTAAAAACAAAAGCATCTCTGTGTTATCAACCCTGTGTTCAGCTCAAGTCTAATACACAGCCACATACCAGCCACTGTGAAGAAATTTAACTCTACCTCTGCCAAACCAGCATACTGTCAAAAAATAGAAATGGAACATTTTAGGAATAGAAAATGGAAATATGTATGGGAATAAAAATTGACCTAAGTGTGCATTTTTCACTAAACACTAAAGTGATCTCCTACTCACAGTTTTTTGCAGCGCCTGGTTATTACCAGATATAACGTGTAAGTAACTGCAGAAGAAGCTAGATTAGAAAGTTCAGTCAAACCAACAGACACAAAGAAGGGCAGGATCATATAAGGAAGGATAACAGGAAGGAGAGCAAAACCACCTGTTAGGTCCTCAATTATATTAGATTAAACATTACACAAAACTTCCCCCTTTGATCAGTCTAACTTGATTGTGAAGCCTCAAGGCTAAAAGTTTGATTATGTTTTGATTCAAAGCAGCTTTGAATTAAAGTCAGCTATGAAGACAGCAGTTCTAATGGATTTAATTTATTTCCTATTAACACAATTTGCAGTGAGCATCAAGAAGGTGTCATTCAAGTCATCAGTGCTACACACAGTCTCAGGTGATAGCAAATAATAGATACATTACAGAAATGTGATGTAGGTAGAGGTGGGATAAATGCCTTCTGACCCTTGTTTTCAAAAAGTCTTGAAAAGTCTGTTGCTCAATGTAGCCTTAGATATTGGGGTATGAGATTTTTCCTTGTATTTTTACCGACTAGATGTGTTGACGATGAGTTTTGAAGTTCATTTCCTGCCTTTTAGAAAATGTCTCCTATTTCATAGAGCATAGGGCACAGAGAAAAAATGTTCCTGATCTCCTAGTTTTTACTACTTGGGCATTTTTTATTCTTTTACCATATAAACACCCTTGTAGTTGTAGAATTTTTTTCCCATTCTACTAGTAGGTGAGATTTCCCCTGTATTTCCTTTTCATTGTTCATCAATGATGAAATACTTTTCTTGAAATGGAATGAATAGAGTTACCTAGAGTACTTAGGACCAAAATATAGCACGGGGTTTATTGAAGGCATTACTTTATTTCCTTATTTACTGATCCTTATGAATCATCAGTATTTAGAGCATTTTTAAATGTAAATGCAGATTCAGTGAAGTTTGTTTTCTGAAGTATCTACAGGAAAAATGCATCCAGTTCCAGTTAGGCTCTCTTCATAGACTTGTACTTAACAAGCACAATTTTGGATTTGGAATTGCACTTTAGATTTGGATTTTGGCTGGCAAGCAAACAATTCATAATACCTAGTAAAGTTCTGTGGCAGTGAGGGCAAGTACTGAGAGTTTAACTCTGAAGTTAATGCCATTTTTTTTATAATAGAAATCACATTCAATATAGCCTAGGCTTCAAACAGGATATTCAGTGCAGCTAGAAAAAAATGTTTCAAATTATGTAGTACATACACCATGTAATACATGGAAATTATATGCATTCTTCCAGTGCTGGATGTAAAAATCAATCCTTTTGTCAAGTGCTTCTATTGTAGACTGCCATGTTGGAGACCTGCATTCAAACAAAGGACTCGGAGGGTTGGGCACTTAGCTTCCAGGGAGAGGAGCCTTCTGTCGCTCAATAACTCTCCTCGGTCGCAGACGACAAACGAGCTACTGTAGATAAGACACTTCAGACAAGCTTCTGAAAACCCTTTTGATAAAGTCTCACATCTGAGGTTAATGACAATAGCTAAGGTGTGGGAGTCATGTAATAAGCGTAAATCTGACTTGGAAAATTAAAAACAAAGAGCATGAAACAAAGAAAAAAGTAACACTAGTTTGAAGAGAATGGCATTATAGTCAGAAGGAGTAAATAATGAGGAACAATGCAGTATGATACACGAGAACTTGGATGATTTAAATACTAAAAGATGAAAGCTAGTTCAAAGCAGCTAAATAGAGAGCAGTGACAGGTTCCTAGGGAAAAAAAGGATATCAAACAATTGGGTGTGTCATTAAATATAAGAAATCAAAAGGTAAAAAGAGACTAAAAGATAATTCTGTGTGCAGCATTAAATATGAACGATAAGTAATAAGATGAGAAAAGAAAAATCTATGTCTAACATTAAAAACAAAGGAACATTACCAACTATGCCTAAGTAGGGCAAAAAGGAGTCAGGTACAATTTATTAATATAAACAAAATCTAGAAGAAACAGACTAACTAAGAAGTGAACAAAGGAAAATGAATCCACTTTCAGTTAAAAAATCTAGAAGGTTATTCAGTCCTAGGAAATAGGATTGTTAAATACTTCTTGCTGTACAGTTAAAAGCTCTTCTAGGCTGTAGCTTTTGCTCACTGTGTCTGTGGCTCAGCTGAAATACCACCACTGTGAGCCCAAAAGTCATGCCTAGGGCTTACCTAGCCCATGCACTTATTTACAGGAGACATTTGAGGCCCAAATGATAATTCTGTAAGAAAAGTCAAAGCAAAAGAGACTGGATTTGCAAAAATACTTGAAGCACCAAAAGTTACAGATTAGAAGCACCCCAAAATCTCATAATGAGGTCTCACAAATGCTTGTGAAACTCTGGACCCTAATTGCTGCTGGCAGAAATCAAGAATTCTTACAGAAAAAGGTCATTAATAGTAAATCCCATCAGTGTTAAATCCCTGCTGTTCCTGTTATTCCTAATTATGACATAACAACATTAAGAAATAGATATTTCATTTTTTCCTTTGTCAACGTGCATAGAGTCTCTGTCTCTCTCTCTCTCTCTCTTTTTTTTTTTTTTTTTTTTAATTAAAGAATGACCCAATCATAGCTGGACATTCTTCTAAGTTTTTGAGCCCATGTTGGTTTGTCCATAACAAATATTTCCTGGTATGTAACTATTACCATAACAATTCACTCAGGAGTTAATTTTTGTCCTAAATAGTGGGTAATTATGAAAAACAAGGTTGTTGTTAGTTTTTTTAAATTAAAAAGTAGGATTTTTTCTTGGTTTTCTCATGTTTCTGTTTCTAAACTTAAAAAATTAAACATTTGAAAGAGGAGAAATTCTGGGTGGAATAACTGAACTAATTGAACTGACTGCAGTAACAGTAACTACATGAAATACTACTGAAAGGACAGTGTAGCTCAGAAACTGGTTTGTTCCATTTTGTGGAGGCAGGAGGATTCACTGCAGATTTGGTGTGGCACTTTTAGCTCAGCACAGCAAGCTCTGAGAGACTGTTGGTGCCCATCCTGTAGCATGGTTGGTCCAGATTACTGTGCCAAGTTAAGATGCTCTGTGCCTACACTGATCACTCAGCCTAGCTTGGCTACATGTTCATGGGTGTAATGTGAGGCACACTGCTAATTCCTGGATTACATCTTGCCCCAGTCAAGAGTGTGGGAATATTATAAATTCAAGCTGAAAAGAATACATGAATTGCTTAGAGCAGGCTAGGCAATATGCTTTTCTCCAGAAAGGAAAAAAAAATAAAATAAAATGGTGGAACAATTTCTTTAAAGCTTTTACTAAAAAGTAAAATTCCCTCTACCTCCCCTTTCCCCCAGAATAGCCTTTCAGACTTCTTTAACTGCTAAAACTGAAATTTCCAGTGCTGCAAAAATTTTTTGAAGATTTATAATTTTCAGGATGGGTCTAGAGAGATCTTTTTTGGTTTTGGTTTTTTTAATCTGAAAAGCCTGTAAATCAATAGTAATAATAATAAAAAAAAAAAACTGTCATATGAAAATGTTTAATGACCTTCCCAAAGGTCAGTTCTAACCAAGTCAAAGCTTTCAAATTAAAGAAAGTCTTTTAATGAAGATGAGAGAAACAGGCAAAACATCTTGCAGAAACACAAGAGAAAGGGAAAGAATATCAAGTTGTTAAAGTGTCTAGGAGTACTGTTGTTGATCACACCTCCATCTTCCAATGTAGATGAAAGAGAATGGTAATTGGTCTCCCATTCCATCTTGGATTAGCTTGGATCAACCAATTTACTACAGCTCCTTGACAATGGAGGAGTGATTTACTTTGGAAAGGAGGGAGAAGCTCTAATATACACTAAAAGTGAGATTTTCTTAAATAAAGATCATTTTAACGACATTATGTAGTGAATGGGGAGCAGAAGATGGCAAAGACTCACAAGAGTTCACAAGGTCAGATTTTCTAGGACAATCGAGAGAGACACAGATATCTGACATCTTTATATTTTATGCCATTTTAGTTCTTTTACAGATCTGTAATCTGTTAAGAGTTCAGTAGAAAGTGTCCAATAAGCATTTTGCATAATGAGCAACAGCACAATGGACAATTTAGACTTGAGAATGAGGGCTTTGTGGGATGAAAACAAAAGAGATGGTGTGATAACAGAATGAAAGAAGAGATAACACTTTTTTGATCAGATATGGAGCATAGCCAGACTTTTATCTCTGGGGTATCTGTACCTATGTATGTGTAGCACAGACCAGAATGCTTCAAAGTCAAGACATCTTTAGTTATCACCAGAACAGATGCTGGAACCTATGCCTGTATCTATGTTAGTAAACTGAACTGTGCAATTCTGTCTATTTGTTAGCATGGTGCCTGGCACAGATTTTTGTCTTAGCCAATTAGCATATTCTATTGAATACATATGCTTCGTTTATATTATCAAAGCGTGTTCACAAACCTGTAGTAGCTGTCATGTCATTACAACCAGATTGATCTCATTATGTGCCACAAGACTAGCTGTGGTTATTGTAACTTGCCTATACAAGCCTCACTGAACTGAATTTTCTTCACCTTAGTGGTCCAAAATGTCAGACCAAATCATGTATTTTATTCCTGGATCCTTCTATTCTTTTTCCGTCATAAAAAAGGCATAATTAACTCACAGCATTCATATGTAATAATTTAGTTTAGCAAAAATCTTTTTAATGTTCTGTTTCCTCTGGTATTCATGTCTCAAAAGCACAAAGATGCTGAGGACAAATAACTGCATGTTTCATTTCATACTTTATGAGGAAACCTTTGCTTTTTGAAATCTGAGTGAGCTTCCCACAACAAGCAGCTGTAATTCCAGATCTCTATAGATTCCCTTAATTCTATTTCCAGTCTCTTAAAAAGACTACTACTACTTTAGCGTTTCAGTACATTTCATCCTCATATCTACATGATAACAATTTCAGCGTTTCAGTTGCTACCAGCTTTTCTGCTTTCTCTCGGCACAAATTTACTGCTTACTCACCTACTCCTAATTTTTCTTAGTTTTTCTGAAATTACACTATTGTTCTACATCATAAGAAATGCCACGCTGATTTTTTTATTCCTGAACATACATACTGTCTAATTTTCTAACAATAACACTTGTATTTTGAGAGATTATATTTTTACCTTAATAGGTAAACAGAGCTGATAATGATGCACAGATCTGCCCAGTGTCTGTTCTAAAGTTAAATCAATCATTATTATTCCCTCTGCATAAACATCAAACCTCTCTCACTTCAAAGGAGGTAATTTTTAATATGATAAATTTACAGTTTTTGATGTAATGATCCATTTTAGGAAAATCTGAAGAGTTCTAGACCTAGCATTTTCACAGAAAAGTGTATATTATTCCTTGTTCATAAAATGATTCTGTGTCCCACTGTTTCTGTTTCATATCTAAGTTCAGTTTATTATTTTGACAGAAATTTTTATACAATACATATAACCTCTTCAGTATGAGGCATGACAATATTTTGAGAGATCAGGAAGGCATGAGAATGAGCAAAAAGATATCCAAAGATCTTTTAATGATAAGAAATATGCGAATCTGTCAAGCTTGGGGGTTCTGGTCAATGGAAAGCTGAACATGAGCCAGCAGTGCCCTGGCAGCCAGGAGGGCCAAGCGTGTCCTGGGGTGCATCAGGGCACAGCATCACCAGCTGGGCAGGGGAGGGGATTGTCCTGCTCTGCTCTGAGCTGGGGTGGCCTCACCTCAAATATTGTGTTCAGTTTTGGGCACTGCAATATAAGATATTAAGCTATCAGAGAGTGTCCAAAGGAGGGCAATAAAGATGGTGGAAGAACCTTGAGGGGAAACAGTACGAGGAGCAGATGATGTCACTTGGACTGTTCACTCTGGAGGAGACTGAGAGGAGACCTCATTGAAGTTACAACTTCCTTGTGGGGGGAAGAGGAGGGGTAAGTACTGATCTCTTCCCTGCGATCAGTGACAGGACCCTAGAGAATGGCATGAAGCTGTATCAGGGAGGTTTAGCTCGGTATCAGAAAAGGTTCTTCACTCAGAGGAGCTCAGGCACTGGAACAGGCTCCTCAGGAAAGTGGTCACAGCACCAAGCACGAAAGAGTTTGGAAAATGCTGTCAGGCACACGGTGTGACTCTTGGGGTTCCTGCACAGGACCAGGAGTTGGAGTCAATGATCCTAATGGGTCTCTTCTAATTCAGCTTATTGTGTGAGTCTGTGCTAAACTGTTCAATCTCATACTTGGAGAAGTCCATATCTTACATTTTAAATTAATCCTGTTTATGAGGTATGTTTTTAGAGAATTTTTTCATTCCTTACTTTCTTTCCTCCTCAACTAAAATATGGGAAGATCTTTACCACAAAATCACAGAATGTCTGAAGCAGGAAGAAACCTCTGGAAATCATGCAGTCCAGCTCCCAGACTAAGGCATGGTTAGGTAGAGTGGGTTGATCAGATCTAAGTCCAGCTGGGTTTAAAGTATCTCAAAGAATTAACAGTGCATAGCCCTTCTAGGTAACCTGTGCTAGTGTCTGACCCTCTCACAGTAAATGTCTTTTCCTGACATTTAAATAATTTTGCCTGTATCTTAGTTTGTGGTCGTTACCTCTTGTCCTTTCCTTGGTTTCTACTGAGAAAAGTCTAGCTCATATTTACACCATGCAAACACATTGATAATGTTCCCCCAAGGCATTCTCTTCTGGCAGAACAGTCATAGCTCTCTCAGCCTCTCCTCACATAGCAGACACTCCCATTCCTTGATCGCATTTGTGACCCTTTTCTGGACTAGATCCAGAATGCCCATTTCTCTCTTACAAAGAAGATAGCATTTCAAATGCGTCTCAGCAGTGCTTATTAGAGGAGAAGGGTGACATCCCTCGAGCAGCTGGTAGCCCTCCTACCTATGTGGCTGAGGACACTGTCGGCCTTCAGTGCTGCAAGGATACTAAGGTTAAGAACTCTAAAGATATCTCTTGTCTGAATAACCTGTCATCCAGACAGGAGACTGAGGGTGATATCTTTTAATATTCTTCGCTATAGATGACTAACAGATTTCAATGACAATTTGACATTTAGATATTTCAGAGAATGTGAACCAGCTAGTTTGTTTATTATCAGGCAGAAAGTTACAGCAAAGAAGAAAAAAAGGGTCAGAGATCTCTAAAAATCCCTATTCCCAGACTCGTGTTCTTACTTTACTAGATATATGTGACATTAATATAATAGATTTCAATCTACTGACATTGTAATAGATATCTAAAGCTGACATTAATTCAGATGTACTTTTAATCTTGGTAAATCTGAAAGCAGAGGCATGATCAATTCCAAATGAAATAAAATACAAAGAAAAACACCACCACTGTTTTTCAAGCAAACTGTTTACATTGAGAGCTATGCAGCAGCAGGAGCTCTGACCGAGGAAACATAAAATATAAAAGCTGTCACCTCCTCAAACATTTTTCTTTCATCTTGATTTCACAGAAGAAACTACATATGATTAAGGTAATACCTTTTTTATTAACTTGTAAGAGTACCATTTTCAGAAACATTGCTTGTATGAAGAAAGATGGACTAAAACAAAAAGGTGGCACCACAAAAATATACTGCAGTGAGAAAAATAATTAGCAGATTTTTGTGCTGCTTTATCTAAAGGAAGGTACAATCAAGTGGGAGAAAAAAGCAGTGAAACCTGTATGTATTAGAAATCCTTTCTCTATATTAACCACAGTGTTAACATAGTAGTGAATTTTAAGATTACTTATAGAAAACAACATTGTTAACATAATCCACAAATCTCAGAAAATTCATTAGAATGATATGGCTACTCTAAGCTAGCATTCATACATTACTCAAAGCAAAATAAATTGCTACAGAAATATTCATGTGCTGTAGTGAGTGTTGAGGATTGATTTATTTGTTTCTAAACTCTCACTGTCTATACAGGCAAGAAACATATATGTGGCATGTATATGTAAGATAATATATGTTTAACAATAATTGCAGGATTGCAAGCAATTTATACCATCACAATTTTTGTCCAAGGAGAATTTGATCTTCAACTCCCAGAAGAGAAGAAGGCATTTTTCCCAAAGGAGAACACTGTCTCAAGACAACAAGAAGGTGCAAGGTCATGTACAATTCTTATGTTTGAAAGAAAACAATTTCGGAAGTTACAAGCTGAAGGACTAAGTATCTAATTCAAATATCATATTGTTATGGCTGACTTTTTCAAGCAAATGCAAGATTCAGAAACTTTTGTAAACCTACATCCTGTCCAGGGGTCTAAGGTGACTTGGGTGTGCTATTAGAAGTCCGTAAGTATAAAACAAACATCATATCTTGATGCTGTGATTATACATGCAATATAATAAAGGGAGAAGTGAAACAAATTAGAAGTAAAATGTGAGAAGCGACGTTCAGTAATAGTAAGGAGACCAGATGAGTTTTGTGACCTGAGCAATAGTAAAAGAAGGAAAGTAATACAGGTCTCATTTATATTATTTGCTACCTCTTTCATCTTTCCTTCCCTCCTGAAGGAAGCACTATCCACCTCGCCTCTTCATTCTCTGGAAATGGGTGGCAGTGCTGCAGTTCCATGGGAGATGGCAGGACAGTATTTTCAGCCCTCTCTGCTCCTTGATCTTTTCTACTCCACTACAAATTCAGTCAGCAAGAGTACACCAGTTTCTCTGTAACTTTGTTTTAGGATATGAGAGCTAATTAGATGAAAGAAGAAGCACTAGGAATACTCAGGTGACAAGAAGATTTCCAATACCTGCAGTGGCAAAGCTCAGCTGGAACTACTCAGGTTCATTTTCAAGTTGAATGTATTAGTCTTGCATGTCAATGATGAGCAGCTGCCTCCCTCTGAGAGACCGTACTTTAAGAGACTGCTAAAAATCTTAAAGCTGAATCCACTCCTAAGCTATTAATTAGTTTGGTCCAAAATATTAGTCTGTCTTAATTAAGCCAATTCCATATGGACCAAAATATATTTGCTAACTGAATTTCAGCTTAAATGGAAGCATTTATATCTAGGAGTATGACATTCATGAGACTCATTTAATGAAGGTGGTGATTCTCTCAGAAGATAAAGAATGGAGGAAAGATACCCAATACCTAGAAACAGATTCCTGTATTTTTCTTTTCTTTTTCTTTTCTTTTTTTTTTTAATTATGTAGCTCTAGCCATAAAAATGTTCTTAATTTTTTTTTTTTTTTTACTATGAGCCACTAACATTTATCTATTGTGCTATGATAGAAAATTGGGATTTATTAATACTGTGGTCACTCAATCCTTCTCTCAAGATTACCCCCTTATGAAGCAAAGATGTAGATAAGTAGGATGTTTACTGATTGTCTGTATTTCCACTGTGGGAACTAGAGTTCCTGGTATATTACTACCCCTAAAAAGTGATTGGCACATTAACAAAAATCAGTACAAAAAAACAATTTTCTCTCCAGCAAAAGTGGGGCAGTGAAATGCCACAGAATTTGCAGGGTGCTGAGTCTCCATCTTACTGTATTTTCTGATTAATAATAGAAAGTTCATGGGTACCTTCACAGTACCCATCCAGGGCAGAAGCATAGCTAAAATCTATTTCATCTGGGTTCAAATCTTCTGTATAGGATTTACAGTTCTTCTGACAGACTGAGGAGGCTGCATTAACTCACAGTCTGAACTGATTCTCCATTTCCACGTTTTCATTACCTGAGAGAACACAGTTGCATTTATGACTTCTCAAGTTCTTGTTTCCTTAAGCAAAGCTGTTCATTTGAGGAAGAGGGAGAAGAAATTTTCACTTTGAAAGGAATACCCGATGTTTGTTAAGTCTTTGGAAATTCACCTTTTTTCGATTGAAAAATTAACCAAACAACCCTTGAGATACTATTAAAATCCAATACATTGATGTTATACACCTAATTATTTTGATAAACCTACAACTTTAATAATTTCCCTTTTCTTTTTTGTGTCCTATTTAATTGCAAAAAAAAATATACATTTATAGTGCCAGCATGGGTTCTAATTTAAAATGATCTTACAAGCACAAATTGAAAGAAAAAAAAAAAAAGTATTTTTAACCAAAACCTATGGATATGTGCAGAAATATATTCAAACAGAAACTGGGAAACCACTGGGAGCAGGTTTAACGTATCCTCTCTCTTCAGTCCTTGTAGATTTTATGAAGAATATACATTACACTTTAGGACTGCCTGACCTAAACAATTTCTATCATTGTTCATCCTGGAGGAAATAATCTGATCCATCACATTAGTTGTTAAAATTGCTCACCTACATTGCAGACAAGTCTGCACAACAGTATTAAAATAGCACAATTTTGTGTGATGATACTGGTCATGTCAAATCTCTAAAGGATTTATTTTTTTTAAATAGCTGTATGACTTATTTATGTTTTAAACTGCAGAATATTTCTCATTTCCTAAAGCAAAAGGAAAATAATGAATAATAATATTTAAAGGTATTCTCATTCTGTCATTCACCAAATTTGGGATCAAAACTCTTTATCTTTGGAAAAAAAAAGATTTTGATTCACAGTAAAGGAGAAAACTCACTAGCTCTGCTAATATGAAATAATTTTTGAAAGAATTACTGAAAGCAAAAGGCTATGCACTTGAAATTTCCAGCCAAAAATAATGGATTGGAGAGAGAAATCACAGATTGGTATGAAAGGGGAAAGAAAATAAATTAACAATGATGACTAAATAGATTTATCTGAAAATAGTCATCTTTTCATACTATAAACTGTCTTACTACTAAACAGGAAGAGAATCTAAAAATTACATAAATAAGCAACTATCATAAAGGAAGTATTACAGTACATTTTGGTGATAAAATATCCTCCATTTTTCCTACTTCTTTGATATGGTTTAGTCTTTTTCATGATAGATGAAGAAAAAGGCATTCTGATAATTTTTTTCACTGTGTCTTGCTGCTGACACTCAAGTGATTGTTTTTCAAAAGAATGTAATTTTTTTTCAGAGAGAACATGCCTATAGAAAGATGTAAAGACAAAAGCAAGGAAGTATATTAAAAGGGGATTCCTCTCCATTTTCAGAAAATACTGGTTCATATTCTGTGTGTTCTGGCATCTAATTGTAAATGTCTATGAAGTAGTTAGGAAGAGACATTTTTATAAAACCCATGGAATGTTTTTTTCTCTTGGAAATTATCGGTTCATAGTTTTTGTCTCTAAGCTCTGTGTTGTGTTCAGATTCAGTGATATAGTTCTTATATTGTTTGTTTCCACTGGACAATGTCCAGAGCAGATTTTTTCTTCAGTCTTTTTCTTTTTTATAATTATTTTCCTCTCCCTCTGCTTGTTTAAGCCTTGAGTTATCCCATTTATTTTTAGATTGTAAGTGACTGGTTCCAGGACTGTTATCTCTACATGAAGCTTGTCATGTACATAGCACAGCAGGACACCAAATAAGCAAGTTTCCAAATACAATATATAAAAATTCAAGAAAAACCCATTTTGGAATAAAAATACATGCATACATCCTGCAGCTAGTCAACCCTGTTTCCCAGTGTCTTAAGGTCATTTTTGAAAATAGGAATTGACCACTTCTTAAAATAAAATGGTTTTGAATTGAAGATTACAATGAAGATTAGAATACCATTGACTTGCATTAAACAATGTTTGCAATAATTAACACCCAACATAGCTACATACTTAGCTTTTCACACTATTTCCATAACAACAAAGTATATATTGCTAGAGAGTGAAGAAAAGCACTGGAAAGCCATCACCTACATTCATAATAAGAAGCTCAGGGGCAAGGGTTTGTTCTTGCCTCCTACTACTCCCCTGAATAAATCCAGTGTGATACGCAAGCACAGGGTTTTGGTGGCTGAGAACTTAATGACAAGGATGTAGCAACAGGTCTTTGGCACTGGCCAAAAAGACACATTCTGTCACTAATTAGTTCACTAGTGCAGGAGTAGCCTTTGGATTTGTGTCCAGCTAATATCTCTCTTACATCTATATTAACAAATATGATCATTTTGATGTATTTTTTCCATATTTTCTTATTTTTTTTTCTTAAATTTCATGCTTTATTTGCATAGACTTCTCCACAAGTATGCAGCCTTCTCAAGGGCTGCATACTTGATGACTGCATTACAGCTCTTAATTGTGACTGATACGTCAGAGTGCACACATTTATTCTGGACTTGATAAATGTTTGCAAATTTCAGATAAGAATATTCACTGCATGTATTTAAGACAATAGTTTTTACCTGTACGGAGTGAAACGTATTTTCTAATGAAAATTCATGAGATGAAACGTCACCTTCAGAAAGCTTGTGAAAAACGACCCGTAGTGTGAATCCTTCTGTCAGAATTCAAGTTTACATTGTTCCACTGGTGTACCCAGCCCATTTCCAGTGACAAGTAATGTACAATGATATGTGTACCTTTCCTGAACCTATTACGTGCTGCCTCTCTGCACTGGCTTTTTTGCTGCTGGGAATAAGGGCTTGGAACAGAGAAAAGAGTGAAGCGCCTGGATACTCTACTTGATATTTTAAAAATAAGTATTTGTAGTTTCTGATATCTGAGTTCATGATTTTCTGTGCTGCTTCTAAGAAATCTGAAATCCCTGAGGTGTTGTTTGTGGCAATGTCTAGAAATAATTTTTATTTTATTTTAGAACATACCAACTGCACTGCAGTTTCATATATTAATGGCACAAAAATTAATGGCATTGCAGAACACACTGTAAAACACAACAGACATAGCACCTTGCTAGGTCTGACTGGGAATTCCAGATGCAGAAATGCTGTGGAGTTTGCTAGACCTTTTGTTTCTAATGGCCTTTGAATTACATTGTTCATGTCAGATCATGAAAGGACACGAATGCTGGAATTTTGAATGTTCACTTTTGTTTTACCACTTCTTTCATGTAGATAAAAGTACTTATTTTCGACACAGACAACAACATTATGAGCTGTATTTGTTCTTTAATTGTCTCATATAAAAAAAAGTATTGATTACATTATAGTGATATTTCTTTTCAGAACAAAATTATATTTCTTATGGAAGAACAAAGCTTATTCTGTTATTCTAACTTTCCTTGAACAGTTGTCTGCAGTTTACATTTGCCTGCAATATTTCAGTCAAACAGCTAGCACTGTTTTTACATCAAAGGTATGAGTTGAGCAGTTGCCATTATATCAAGGCTTTATATTTCACAAGGCTTTATATTTCACAAAGCTTTATCTACAATAGTCACATAATTTATTGTCTTATTATTAGGCCAAATTCAGTTATCTTTATTCAAGTTTTCTGACTAAAATAATGGACTAAAGGGTCCATCATGTGGCCAGCTGTTATTGTTAAAACAGTTTTCTTGCGATACCATAGGGAGAGCATTCTGGATGGGATGTTACCATTAATTGCTTCCATACTCTATTTTTCTTTCTGAAGACAGATGCACACACACACACACACAAATGCATGCACACATACAAGACAAATAAATTCAAAACAATCTTGACTAATGAAGTTTTCCAATAAAGGTGGATCTCCTAGCTGTGACTCAAAAGAGCCTTTTAATTTGAACCCAATTTTAACACATGCAGTAGGAAATTGAATATGGAACTGTATGTTGCAAAACCTACAGTGTTTATCACTGTCCGTGATGGAAGGATGCAAAGATCCCATGCAGTGCATCAGCCTGACTGTACTGCACACAGCCAGGTCCATGGGAAAAAAGAATTTGTTATAAAACAAATATTATGAGCAAACAGAAATAATATGTTAGCAGTAACAAAACCAAGCAATAGCATATGCAATGGCAGAACAGGGTCATTACGAGTCACTGTTTTTCTTGCTGACTCTAGGTATATAAATCAACAATCATTTAGGGTAAAACATGAATGCAGACAAAAGGGAGACAGATCCCCTAGAGACTAGATTTTCCTGTTCAGACTGGCAGAGTTTGGCAGTTTCATCATCTCTTCCCTTTAAAGTGGGGTTGCTTCCAAGAGAGACCAAGTCCACTGGCTGCAGTTCAGCTGCACACCAGGTGATTAGATTGGGTGGGAAAAAGTCTGTGGGACAGAGGAGTTCGAGAAGGGAATACAAATGCATTGGAAAATACAAGAGCTGAGTCCTCTGGGTTTCTTCCCATCTTCAATGAAGAATACATGGTAAATTTTGGGAATCCTTGCCCTTTCCACTGCTTTCTCAGTGCTCCTTTCTTCAAGTCTAAGAAAGTCTATAACAGGACTCTGGGCCAGGAAAGAGAAGTAGTAATGTTCTAACTTGAAATGTTTTGTAGTTTGTTGGTTTGGGGTTTTATTATGATAGACATCTACTTTTTTTAATTTTTATAATATTGCTTTATTTTGCAGATGAACACAGTAGAAACAAAACTGATTTTTTTTTTCAATACTATACACACATAAACAAACGCTCCATGTACATTTATAATAGGCACATGGAAATATGTCTAATGCTATAGATAAGAAAATTAAGATGTGATTTCCTAAATCAAATACTTAATTTTGCAATGCCTGACAATTATTCTAAGAAACATTCTCAGTCCATATTCTTCACAGAATTCTTCAGATAATGCTGTGATTTACTGTAGCAAGCATTCAAAAAAGGCAGGAAATAAATTAATTGGTGGTGATTGTATTGTATGCAATTATAACAGTCTTACTCCACTTGAAAACTGCCAGGTTCCTCCCTCCCCTGATAAAATCATGCGGGTTTATTCAGCAAATATCCTTATTTCTGCAATCCTGTAACAGTAAACTCCAGTATTCTTTAGAGCATACAGTAGGAAGATTTCACAACAGAAAAGGAAAGTCTAACATATTCCGTATGTGTGGATTTCAGCATATTTGTATTCATACAGACTCATGTGATGGATTCTTTTATTTTATTTGAAACCTTTTCCTTAAAGCAAGCATTTGTATTTTTAACTTTAGGTAAGGTTCTAAACATTAGCATTTGTGTGCATTTCATTCAGCCTACCTCATCATTTTCTTGTTTCATGCCCAGGGCTTAGCAGTAGGAGTTTAAAAACAGCCAGCTTTAATGTCTATGACTGACATGTAATTTCTGCTTACTTTAAAGCTTTTTTTTTGCTAACTTTGCCTTTTTTAAAATTCTTTCCTGTCCATAATCACAAAGCTACATAAGCTCTTTTGTGGCTTAATAAATATTGTCAGTTTTTTAAAACTCAATGTGGAGTGTATTCTTCTTCAAAGATAGTTATTAAGCATATAAAAAGAAGCTTGTTAAATGTGTAGATTTATTTTTTTTATTATTATTCCTACTTCTTATATTTAAATGAAGAAAGATAATCCATTAAAGAGGTTGAACTGTCAAAAACACTGCCATATCTATAATTAGGTATAACCTTCCTAGGTTTAAATAACATTATCAACAAAAGCCTCTAAATTTGAAATTAAATGTTCTACCTTCCATTAACATTATTGTTTTTCTTGGAAACTCAGAGATGTGAATGCAAAGGAGGTACTTAGCTCACAGCTATGACATATCTCCCATTTTTAAAAGTAAACAATAACGAGAGGCATTCCTTTTTGGAATATATATGCCTTAGATTACATGTTTAATGACAAGCATATATCTTAGTTCTGTAGAACTATTGCTGAGAATAGGAGTTAAAGGACCCAGCAACACATCTATGCACTCAACTTTGCTTCTCATTTTGTGATCAAGTAAACAATTCTGAAAGATACAGTGGAAGCTGTATTCCATGTCATAGTTCTTAAAAAGAAACTTATCATTAGAGCTGGAGAGAGAGGGATTTGCCTCACTCTCAAAAGTTTGTTCTTTTTTTTAAGAAAAATGTTTCTCATAGCACTTTAGAAGTTTCTGTGAAATAGAAGACACACATAACTGAATTATTTATTGCATAGATTTTGCCATTATTCATTTGGAGTATCTTGCAGAGCTCATTCATTATTTGCAGTGTATCTGAGTTTTAGATTAATATGAACATGATTTTTAATGAATCTGTTAGAATTTTTCCTGCCATGACCCTTACTGCATGACAGAATGTGTGTGAATAGCTACCTGCTGAGACATACACATCACAAGGCAAACAAAATACAAAAGCCAGCACCTGTGATCTTCATAAGTCATCCTTCCCACACTGATGATAGCTGATAATGGATCTTCATGGGTGTAATGGTTTCACCTGACACTATTTGATTTGAGGACTTCATACATCCTTTCTTCTCTTTCTTCTCTTTTCTACACAATTCATTTGCTTAGTACAATTGTTTTTTTCTACTTGTAAAAGAGAAGTAAAAATCAGAGAGTAAAAATAGAGTAAAAATCACTAATATTGACTTGTATTATGACTGATAAGGGATCATTTAATCTGAAAATTTGTGACAAAATATTTCAAAGAAGAAAATTATGGAGGACAAAAAATAAATGAGCTTCAAAATATTTCAACTGAAGCTGGAAAAGTATTAGAAAACACTCACTGTCTATCAAGGTTTTCCTCAAAGCCCACCCTGCCCTCACTGAGTATTCAAATGAGGTTGTTCAAGTCAGAGAAATAGTGATGGAAGACCTGCTAACATAGTAAATTTCCCCTTCCAGTTTGAATTTCCCTTGCTGCATGAGGAGTTCCATCTCCTTTCTGATTTACCTACTGTCTTAAAAGAAAGAGTGGAAATGAGCCTTCAGAAATTTAACTTTCATTTTATGTTTAAGTCCAGTTAAAAAGGATTAACACATTTCATGGGTAGTACCATGCAATAATCAGACTAGATATCCTTTGAAATTCTCTGTGTTGTTTTGTGTTGTGTTGTGCTTTTCTTTTAAAGTAGCTTTAGGTCTTATAATGGTGTATATTGAGAAAATATTGTTTATTTGTTAGAATACAGTAGAATACAGTGCTATAAGTAGTCAATGTAAAAAAATAATTTCCATAAACCTTTATACTATCATTACATTTCATATATCATATTAATTTCAAATCATAGCAAATTTAATAATAAAAATTAAAATTAAAATAACAGTGTACAGGAGTAGGGAAAAAAGGAAACAATTTAAAGTCAAATTATAAAGTTAAATTATATTAAATTACAAAGTCTTAAATTATAAAGTTACCAAACCATATACTAACCCACTAAATATTAAATACTTAATTCTAAATATTAAAATACCATCACATATACCTCTCACAACTTAAAGAGCCCAGTTGCCTGTCTCAAACACTGTCAAGGCCACAGATGGATCTTGTCATAAGATAAGCCACCACAGCAGATATTTGAGATAAGCACAGAAGGGAGGCAGTTGCAACAGAAAGGTGCTAATTCCAGGCCTGGCAGAGGCAATTTGGTTAGCACATCCTGCTTAATGCATCCAGACAAAAATTCCCACTGTGACAAACTGTGGGAAAGGAAGCAACATACATATATCATATGTATTGTCCATACATACATCATCCCAAGTTATGGGAACGGCATCTGTGACCACCCCACAGATACCAAAACCTGGACTGTACAAAGGTGGTACCCACAGAAGAGTGGCTGTGGGACTCCCACCACTGAGAAATCCAGGGTGAAGAAGGACCAAGGGACACTGCTGGACCCCCAGCTGTTCTTCTGCTTGGTCTTTCTCTCTCCCCAGCCCCCTTTTCTATTTCTTTCTATCCATATATTATTGGCCATGGCATATGTTCTGTCTGCATTTGGTTTGGGCAGAGGCAATCTCTCACTAATCGGATTGTAACACAACTTAAAATAAAACACATTTTAAAATCCAGGAAAAACCTTCAAACTCACACTTCAGAGCACACCTTCATATTACAAACTGAAAAGTACAGAAAGAGCTTTTTCCTTACTACACTGATTCATCACTTCTAAGACCACTGCTACTGTGTTTTTTTAATCTAGATAGAGAAATTAAGGTGCTTCTACAGCTCTTAATAATCTGTTTAATTGGCTTTTTTGGCAGCAACATTAAACCCAGGCACAATGCTGCTCTCTTCATCCTGCAAAGGTAAATAGGATGGTTCATCTTTTAGGCACATGCATAATAATACTTACTCTAAGTTGTTCATGAACATGAAGATAAAATCACCTAAAATCTTTTGTATATTTGTTTTGTTAAAGCATAAAGAAAACTTTCCTCTGTGAAGTCCAATGCTCTGATTTAGGAAAAAAAATAGACTTGGATGTTATTGTTGTACAAAACTTTTCACAAACACACAGTTGGGTGAGTGCACATGTGACGTGTGTTTCAGATGAAGGTCAGCCTGCCAGAGCACCTTGCTCTCAAGGATTTTCTGAAGTCCACCCAGAAGTCAGGCTTATCTAGTACATCTAACTTGACTCTGAAGTTTTGATAATGATCTCTATAGTCCTGAATAATTGGGCTTGATCATTTGAGATAATGTTCCTTTTTCTTTCAAGGTTACAATTAAAATCTATCGAGATTTTGCTCATGTTTTTAAGTGACTTTTTCCTGAACTGATAGAATGCTAGCTAAAAAATGAACTTACTCCTTACTACGAGTTTTGAAACTCTACTGATAAGGAGCTTGCAAGTATTTTGAAAAGTCAAGATAAGCTGGAAAACAGAAATAAAAACATAGATGTGGCAATCTTCAAAAAAGGTTATGAAAACAGCTCCTGTCAGTTACTAGTCAGTAGCAGAATGGTTGTATTACTAATCCCACAGCATGACCTACAGCATGCGGCAGGAAAATCACAGCACATCAAAATGAATAAAACCAAATATAATAAGTTCTGATTTCATACAGTAAAATTATTTATGGAGAAGTCAAACATATTGTACTGAAGAAGATTTTCAGTATTATATTCTTAAGAATTGGACACTTTTTATGTTTCAAAAAAGAAAAAATATGCTCAGATTGGTCTGATGGACAATTCTTTTTTTTAAAAGGATGAACAGTGGATGAAGTCCCGAACAAAAACCTGATGCAACTTTGAGTAAGGGAGAAGACTTCACCTTTTGTTCATGTCCCAGTGTCTGTACTAAAATATTTCTTTGGAAAAAACAAATACTTCACTTATTACATTGCATTGATAATGTAATCCTAGCAAAACTAGATCTTTTTCCTTCCACTAAAATGCAATGGATAACTACTACTTACTTATGCAATGAAGATGAAATCAAATAAATAATGCCTGTTATTGCTCTCCCCAAAAAAATAAAACAGTTTTAATATCTGATGTTAGAGTTCCTGCTGTGTTTCTCTGAGGCTTTTTCATACCAGAAAATGAACAAAACTCTATTATGGAATCAGAGTAAATAACATCCTAGATATTACTTGTTGTCACCCCAAAACAAGAATTTATTGTAGCACAAAATAATACCATTTATTTTAAATAACAGAAGATATAAGTGAAGGGCAAGTGGAATAAAGTTCACTGACCTTTTTCCACAATTTTCATCATTCTTCTGATTTATGGTAAAGATCAATGGTAAACCACATGTGGTTTACATCCTCCGAAATTGTTTGAAACTGTAGGGGATAAATAAAAAAAAATATCAAGCTCAAAACTGTGAAATGTTCACTTTGTCTAAAGATCATTTCCATATTTAATCAGACTGCAGGGATGATTTTTAAAATGTCATGGATTTTTCAGAATGACAAGTTTCTTCACATTAGAATGTCTTCCCTTTTAGAGTGAAAAATCTGTTGTTTTCCTTTCTTCAGCTTATCTCCTATAACTTGATTTATTATTCAGCATTAGCTGCCAAAGCAGTACAAGGGCTTTGTTTGGAAGGAAGCTGAGTATGGACGTGACAAGTTTCCCATTCCCGTTGTTTTGCCTGAGTAACTCCTGAGAAGTTCCAATTTCCCCTCTGTGCATTGGCTGTTGGGGTACCAAAAGCACACACACGGATGGGAAGAAAAGCCCTTGTACCTACTGAGAACACAGAAATGAAACACATTTGAAAAAACAACCAAACTTCCACTGACAGAATGAGCCTTGCAGGTTATTCTAAGTGTGCATTGTTTAACTTCTGAGGAAGTGTTTCTCTTTCCCTCTTTTTCCAGTTAGTGAAGGAAGTTTTCCCAGTAAGTTAATGGAAAATGTCTGGAAGCCAACTGTAATGGACAATTTCTCAGACTTTCAGAAAGTGAGGAAGGAGGTAAATAGCTCTTACATTCCTGAGTCCCTGTAAATTAATTACAATAAAAATCATATAACTTTTGTTTAAATTATGCCTTAGGTAATTTCAATCTGATTATTAGTGCCTTTAAGAATAACTATTTATGTGCTGGTTTATATCCTCTATGGTTTGCTAAAAAACTTTATAGTTTCCAAAAGTATGTGAAAGAAAGAGGGAAGGTGAGAGTAACAAGTCATATAAATACATGAACAGTAGTGTGATGTTTTTGACCTCATCAATAATGGGCACCTGTTTATATTTTAAGCAATGATTTAATTGGTGAAATGCAGCATTTGAAACATAAGAAAGCGTTAGTGTTAATGCTAGCATGAAAATGCTAATGAACATGCCAACAAAACAGTCTAGGAAATTTCATATTTAGATTCATATTTGCCCTTGTGTTCAAGTGTCTTCAAACTGAAATTATCTAAGGATTTCAGCTTTCAAGTTCTTTGTTTTGTCTCCAGCTTTAAAAACATCCAAAATTTTGTTGTATCTGGAACCTGAAAAGGTTTTTATTTTTTTTCCATATGAAAAGTTGTCTGCATTAAAACATCTAATGGAATTTATCAACTGCTCTAGCCTATAAAACCCAAGTGTGTGTTCTTTTATTAGAGGATCATAAATGTTGATACCATTCAGCTACAGAATAATATGAAAGCAATAAACTGCAGCTATTCCTTCCCCTTTCAGCTATTTCCAGGAGACCATAATAAACAGAAAATCAGCATTAGTAAGTTTTAATATCCTGTTTTAGTTTTTTATTCAAATCAAATTTATCTTAATAGAGAAATATTTTATTTACCTTTTTTTCCCAGCCACTTTGAGTAAAGAAACATTTTTGGAAGTAGACCCCTCATGAGTTCTCCAGAATTAGTTTAAGAAATGTGAAGCTGGATAAAAGCGAGGGTTTCTCCCATTCATTCTGTTTTTAGTATGCAATTCTTCTCAAACTGTCTGAAGAATGATCTATCAAATTGAATAGCTGATGCACTTTGAACATTTAGCTCCAAAAGGTAGGTGACATTTTTTTCATTAGTTTAAAATTTATATGTTACAGTATCTGTCACAATAATAATAGAATCTGACAGTGCAGATCATATGGGTATTCCGCACAGCAGAGGTAATGTGTTCTTTGGAAGATAAAAATGACAATTTGTTCAAATCATAGATTTTTAAATTTTAGACAAACAAGGTAACTCTCACTCTATGTAACTCATTCTTTTAGAATCATTTCTTTGCTAACAATACTATGGCAGGATCCAGACCACCCACATTTTGTCTCTGTGGGAACTTAACAGACAGTAGATGTCCAAGAATATCATCAGGAAAGCCTGCTCCACAGCACTGTTTACCTCAGAGAAGCAGAAGCCTCTCAGGGTGCTGCTCTGTACAGCCTCTAGTTCCCACAATCTCTAAACATCAGCTTTAGCCTATACCCAAAATCACCCTCTGTCAGCAAAGGAAGGCCCCTGGCTCCTTCATCCTAATCCAGGGAGTCCAGCATATGAATGCTGAATACCTTCACCTCTTTCATAGAGACAGGGTGTTACTCAATGCAAAGCTCAGCAGTCATAACTACTTTTTATTTTAAAAAAGCCCCAACATATTGATTGAAGAAGAGCAAGGTGGTTTTCCTTTGAATAACAAGTAAAAGGAAGGTCAGGCTGCCAGGAGCTGTAAAATCTATTATCTTTGCCTGAGGGACCTTAGCTATAACTCCTACTTCCACTTGCTGCCTCACCAAATTGTTGTTGTTGTTGTTGTTTTTATTATTATTATTATTATTATTAAGCCATGAACACAAAAAATCCCTGAGACAGTACTAAAAAGAAAAATAAGAGAGTTTTTTTTTCTCCATTATCTAGAATTTAAGACATTTGGTTATTAAATTCTGACAGGCTGATTAGCTCTACTGCTATATCTTAATGCAGCATATCCTCTTTGCAACCTGAGCTGAAATCTGCATATTATCTTTGCATCCATTTACAAAAGCTGTCTTGTTTGGACACACCCAAATTTCCTCATTTCCCGTACCTCCAAAATTATGTGTGTTCTCCACCCAACTATGTCTTTAATAACAAAATGAAAAAATAAACTAAACTCGTGCTCCTAAAACTGCTAAAGGGGAGAAGAATAAAGGTTTTTGCAGAATAAACTCAAATCTCTGCCCTTGTTATTATCTTTTGTGGGACTTACATTGTTTGTGTCAGTATGCACTGTGAGCAGTGACACAAGTGTTTAAGGACACACCCTCAGGTAAAGAACCATTTTCTTAGCATGAACAAAATTAATCACAGATCAGTCTAACACTGGCCAATAGTATTTACGATACAATTTGAATTTTACAAAAGAGACAAAAACCGAGGGACATTTGGAAAGGAAGTACAACCAGCTGAATCACGCCTACATTAACAGAAACCTCTGATATCATCTCTTAAAGCCTTTAAATTCAGAACAGCCACCATCTCTTTCTTTTTGTGCAGGATCTAAGTGGGTGTGTGTGACCATCCTTATTTCTTTTTCAAAGACCATTGTAATAAACTATAATGAAAGGCCATTGTAATAAACTATTTTCATTTCATAATCTATGCCTCCTATCCAAGCTTTTAGAGTAAGGAACTAAAATCTGAACACAATAAGATCCCTGAATATCAGAATGGTAATTTCTTTTAACTTATAACCTATTTCTTTATTCCAAATTATTTGTATGAAATACAAACCTTCACCCGTGTTGCCTTTTCGGTTTCAGAGTTATCAAAGTAATTACAGAAAATGATTCAATACTTTATTAATTCACCATTTGAATATATTGTATTGTATAGATAATGTTTTGAGCTCTTTTAAAAACTGATTCCACAAAAAAAAATTAAAAATAGGAAGAAAATGGTATCTAAGGCCTTTCTCAGGTAATATCTTTGGAAGTTTTCAAGCAAGTTTTTTATCAAAGAAAGGATATTATAAGGTTTATATAAGGTTTCCCTTACATTGGCAGTTTATCAGTCTGCAGTTACTGTAGAATACCTGTTAGGGTTTCCACACTCTGTATTCTCTTATCTAAAATCTCCATGTCTGCAAAGTAATATTATTCTAACAATTTGAAAGTAAAATCTCATTTGGTTGTTCTTCTTTCTGCTGCACCTGTCACATCCACCCTCATCTAGATATCTTGGTCTTGATATGAGCCAGGTGTGACTGTGGAAGGTTCTTCTCTGAAGGCCTGCACCATTTCATCCAGAAACAAAACAGTACCCATGTGTCCTAGGGTGACTTTAAGATGCTTGTATCCCCAATTGTCTGCTCTGTTTATGCTGGATATTAAGTTCTGCACCTTTAAGAGTGGTTCCAAGAGTGAAGTGGGGAGAAGAAGTGAGCAGTTTGTTTGCAGAAACTGCTCTTGCTCCCCGGCATCCTTCTCCAGACTGTGTTATCTGCAGCATGGGCAGCTGGAGAGAGTTCTCCTTTGTTATTTGCTAGCTGAGGCAGAGAAGTTCCCTGGACTGTGGCTTTTCTTTTTCCTGGAACTGATCAGCCTGTTCTGGCCTGAAAACCCAGAAAAACACCGGGAGCTCACACCTGTGGCCCACTCACAGCTGTGGCCCAGGGGGGCCGGACGCTGCATTCCAGCGCAGGAGGGAGTGGTGAGAGACTGAGAGAGCCAAGCTACTCCCCACGACAAAGGGCTTTCTGAATTTGCTGTCCCTTCAGAGCAGCAAGAGGGTTTATTGTTTAATATTATTCATTTTTTATGCTTGTAAATACTTTTCTTGTTAAATAAACAGTTTTTTCCACTTTCTCCAAGGAAATCTTTTCCCAAACCAGTAAGGGGAGGGGCCGCTTGAATCTGTTTTCTAGAAGGACCCCTTTTGGAAGTTTCTTCCCAAATTTGCCCTAAACCAGGACACCATGGCAACTCCTACTGCAAATATATAAAGGCAACTTTTGATTCAATATTTGTTGAAATTAAAGAAAACCTTGCATTTCAACAGAGGATTTCTCTAGTTACCAGGGAGTTTTGAAAAACTATACTATGCTGCATCATAGTCTCTGGTTGCTATTAATTTTATCTGGACTTGTGTTATTTAAAATTTTGTGAAAGGCTAATTGCTCTACTTAAATCAAAATATCTTCCCCAATTGGCCAGTTTTTCCTGACATTTTGCTAAATTTATTTCTGATAAATTTGTAGTCACAAGTCAAATGGTTGATACCACTCTTTTAAAAAAATATGCATGATTGTTAGGCAATAATTCTAACTTCACAGCAGGGTACTTTATAGATACGAAATAAGCCCCTGCTGTGCTCTAAAATTCACAGGGTGAGAGTCTCAGCTCCTGTAAGCCCAGATGTACTTTTGAAAATGATGGATCTGTACTATCTTAAATTACTTACAGATCTACCCCAATACAACAAAGACTGAGAAATCTTCAAGGAAGCTGTACTTGCCAACTCTGTTTGAAAGACTTTTCCAAATATTTATAAATACCTCTTTTCTTTTCTTTCCAGCTAAGACTGGCATGTGACTTTAATCAATTGGACTTCAGTAAACTTCGCACCTCTGTTCTGTAGTGGTCTGTTAAGCTGTTAAGGCTTGTGAAGCTTTGTAGGTTTTCAGATAGGCTGCTTTTGCTGACAGCAGCTGTTTCCAGTGTGCAGTAGCTCCATATAAAGGGATAACTCAGGCCTGAGGGAATTAAGTAGACGAGTAGATTTTAATAATGCTGTGCACAGTCTTAAAGAGAATTGAATTGTTTAAATATGAACACGGCTTTAATATTTAGCAAAGGGTCCAAATATTCCCATGGCTAATGTTATACAACACCCTACAGGAGGTTTTGGTGATCTAAATTGCCCTCTAAATCCCTAAATCACTTGAATGGGAAGAATTGCCCATGTTTAGACAATCTAAACAACTATATAGTAGTTCGGAGGATATCTAAGCCAAACATCACTAAATGCAGAAGAAAAGGGAATGGGTAATATCCTGCCTTCATCTGGGCTTAAAACTAAATGAGGCTGAGGTTCATAGTCCAATATTGGACTCCATTATTTACAAACCAAACTTGATGGCAGCAAGAACTCTTTTTTTTTAAATTAAATGTTATTTTTTTCACTTATTTCATTGTACCTTTAGGTGTTCCTCCAGGATATAAATAATGTCTATTCTAGTCCCCCATCAGTTTCAGAGGGGTCTCAAAATATCAACTCGAATACCTCAGGAAAGATGTTCTGTCCACAAAATCATGGCCTATTTGAACAGTAGCAACTCACATGACAGAGAGATCTTTCTCAATCTGTATAGCCAAGATTGTATCACCAGTAGAGAGGAGGTATAAGGATATCTAAAGCAGAAAGGCTACATAAGGATATATAAGCCAAGCAGTCAGCAGATGTGCAAGAGAAAATTGAATATTGCCAGACATTAAGCTGTTCTCAGACAGGAAGGGGAAACAAGGTTCTATTGTTCTTTTGGGGATGGCTTATTTATCCTTCTGCATTAAGAATCAGTAAATAAATTGCCCAAGTGGTCCAGAACTCAGGATTCTTTGCCCCCTAGGAACATCAAACAATCAGAGTAGAAGCTCACCAATCTTACAACTCCATTTTATGTCCAAAAGATAGGTCTCTGGAGCTTTCTTAGACTACAGCTGCATTAGCAAACTGATCAGGACTTGGACACAAGCTGTAGGGTTGGCTTTACTTACTGTATGGACAAATGTGTGTATGGACAAATAGCAATCGTCCAAAAAATACCAGTGAAATGCTCACAGAACAGCATGCACCAAGGACTGTTCCTATCAGGGAATTTTCCCAGTATGCATAATGGTAACCCTGGTTTGGAGAGTGATTTGGACAGCGTTTATTGAAATTACTATAAAGTGAGTCATATAAGTTTTAAGGAGGGAAAAGAGTTCTCTGTCATCAGTTTCTATGTCAAAGTGCATAAACCAAGCTTGTGGAGGTAGTGGTGATTCACATAGTCATCTAATTTTCACATAAATTATCTTTCAATTACATAAGTGTCTCAAAAGCACCTAGCATTGTGTCTCAAAAGTACATTTATAAGCCTACAATTAATAAAACTTCCTCAGCAGGAATGAGACGACTTTTATATACTGTATTATGAAGTGCTTGTGGTTTGAAAGTTTTCATGAATTATGACCTTATTCTCAAAATATTTTAAAACAGTATGTCCAATAAGTTCTCCTAGCATGCAGATTTTTATATATATTACACAGATAATAAGTTCAGCTTGAATTTTTCTGCTACTGCTTTGAAAATACAAGTAATCATACAGGTCATGATCTCTGGGTTTAATTAGGTGACCATACTGAAAACATTTTATAAAAAGATGTAGATAAATAAAACAAGGTCAAAACACTAACTCATTTTCCAGAGGAGAAATGTCCTCTGTGTAATTTTTGCTAGCAAGGCACTAAGGTTGCAATAACTTTTGCCAGAAGGAATTACAACAGAACTGTGAACTGGAAGAAAGATCCTACAAATGCGATATACAATTCTAAGGAGAAAAATCTAAATTGCTTGTAATTTGGCTATCTGGAAATGTTGTATATGATTTATCTTTTTGTTGCAGCTGGAATCAACTGTAAAGGTAATTTGCTGAAGAAGCAGTTTACTAACCTAGTTTATTCCCATTAGACAACACTGCCTTATAATGAGTAATGGGAAAACATGTCTCATTTTTTATGCATGATGTATCCATTTATGTAGCCTTTACAGACCCAAAAATATATATCTGCATCTATGAACACTGTACAGCCAATTCTGTTTTAATTTTTATTAAACTAAGCTCCTGTGTTTAAAATAAGTGTTACTGGTAGTTTTTATAGTAAATCCTTGGAATATGTCCTAAATTTACTAAACATCACACTAAAATGTCCTCTTTAAAAATTGAATTTCAAGCTTTCTTTGTTGGACAAGTCTTAAGTAAACAATCTTGCAAAATATTGCAAAATTTTCTATTAAGCTATTAAGTGAAAAAAAGAAACAGCAGAAAGCCCGGAATGAACTGTCCCTTGGAACAACTTGGCTTCTGCAATTGTTCAAAAGTTTGAGGACTTTCTAAGCTAGAAACTGTGCCTCTGCCTTGTTTACTAGCTACATGTGTATTATCCTCCCTAAAATTGTCTAATCTTTTTTCTAGTATAATTTCCTTTTGACATTCACAATGTCTTAGCATAATGAGTTCTACAATTTCAACACTAGTGATAAAAATTGTACAGAAACGTGCACAACTTGTTAAATATGAAGACTTTTTTTATTATTATTTTTTTATTTGGAAGTACAAGACGTATCCAGAAGGTCTACACAAGGCTTGGTGCACGTGTTCACTTTCCGTGATAAAGAATGGGATGCTCAGACAAGACCTGGGAAAGGAAAGCAGAAGAGAGAGACCAGCAATAAATATTTAAATATAGAGGGCAATCTGGAAAAAGAGAAAATCTTGTAGGATGATTCAAAAGCTTTCCTTGCATTTAAAGAGACTTGTTGAACCAGTCTGTCAAGCAGGCTGTCTAAATGTCCTTGTCATAATTCCAGCCTGGAGGCTGGAATATCGCCCACAGGGCATGTGTTTGCACCTCTTACCTCCCCCCAGGCTCTTACACAAGTGAGTTATGTAAAGATTAAGGGAAAGTCTGTTTATGCTCTTTTTCATACCGTTCTTTTTCACAAGTGAGAATATTTTGTTACACAAGATAGAGTTACAGAGCTGAGTGATAGCAGGATGAGGAAAGTAACAGCAAAATATATGGGCAGTTGAGAATAGTTCAGCTGAGATCCAGTAAACGCAGGCAATGAATAGAGTATATGTCAGAAGGCTGCCAAAAATGGCAGAATCTTAGAGAGGAAAGGTCTGTCTCACACAATCTGCCTAGGGGACATGTCAAGCAGCAAAAGAATTGTGAAGGAAGGGGCAGTGTGATAAGTTCACGTGGCTTCTGTTCTAAAATAGAATGCTGCTCCCTGAGAGATAAATGCATTATTCAGAAGCCATTTCAGGTCTTGGCCAAGGCTGGACTTGAGGATACATACAGGAATCTGCACACAGAAGTAACTGTTTCATTGTTAGTTGCTTGCAGTTGCAGAACACATTAATGGGACGTTAGGGAGGATTTTCAGCATTGCTAATTTTAGTGGCATTTTTTGAAAAGGAGATGTGGGAGCTATCAGTTACCTGAGCCTGTTTCGTTGAGGGTATGGGAAGGTGTTGAAGCAAAAGGGAGAAAAAAAGCCTTTTGCTTCCCTGCATGTAGAGAAGGGAAAAGAAAACTGGAATTGGAGACTGAATCAGAAAATACCCATGCACTATGCTACCTCTTCATTTGGTTTTCAGGCCAAAAATAAACTGAGATGCAGACCATGAGATGCAATTGAAACAGAAAAGCATAGTAGCTTACAGTTGTAAGCTTAATTGTAGACAATAGGATATATAAAGTGAAGATGTAAAGCAGATGGTGAGCAATGTTCAATGGGGAGGTCAAATTTTTGCAGATACCAACATTTTTGGATTGTTAGTATTTAATATACATGTTAAGAAAATAGCTGAGTGGTAGAACTTGTATGCAATATAAGGAAAAATATTTTGCGCACTGTGTAAAATCCACTATGTTGAAAGTTTAGTTCAGTCTTCTGAACTGTACAGCTCTTGTTTCTTCTAGATATTTCACACCTTATCTCAAGTTTTCTTCAGCTTGTTTACTGAATTTTCAGTCTGCTTGCTCAGGAGATTCTTAAGCCAGAGCAAGCAGACTAAAAATTCTGTAAATAAACTGAAGAAAATGCAAGATAAGGGCTAGTGTGTTCAAAAAGAAAGAAGAGCTGCAAATACCTTGGAAGGAATTAACTCTTCACAATATCTACACACATGCACAATATACTATGTGCATGTATGCTTTCATCATGTGCATTAAGCAGATTTTATACACGGTGGCAGGTGTGGTTTGTCCTACATACCATGCATAGCAGTGCATCAGTCACTCACTGTTTCCCATTTAATTAAATGGGAAAGACAAAAGTAAACTGCTGACAAAGACACAATATCACAGACAGGCTTAGTGGCCTGCCACTGTATTTAATTAATTTAAAAATAATACAACTAGCTGAGAAGAGAGAGCAGAATCTGTGCAATTTTGAACCCATTTATTCTCATGCATGTACAAACGTAATTATATCCTCATAGAATCATATTAGGAAAATACAGATAGAGTTGTAGAGGAATATATTTTTAATGTTCTGTTACTGTTCTTTTAGAAGGTTCATTCACTGAAATTGGCTTTTGTGAGGTCTTAAGAAATAAAAAGCTCCCTCATGCACTGCTTTCAATTCTCTCTTCATCTGTAAAAACAAGCAAAGGAATGGTTTAATTTACTGTTGATCACTGGGGAGAAAAAAAAGGAATGCAAAATTTAAATGACATTCACACACAAAGTTAATAGCTTTTATCACTCTCAGTAGGCAAGTGTAGAGGAAGTATTACTTCATATAATATACGACCTGGTTTCAGCTTTATTGTCTTTAATAGTTAAAACACTGCTGGAAATGTGCGTGGACTTGAGACAGAGTTGTCTTACCAAAGCAATAGCAGTGGGTCTTACAGCGCACTAGATTTTACTATCATCACGGAGTTATTTAGTACTTTGCATCCCTGGATTTCAAATTCCCAAACTGAATGACTTACCAACATAACAGCCAGCAAGGGAAAGGTGCAGAAAGGTTGGCAGTGAGGCTGGGACTTAAGAGTTTTAGACATTGAAAGTCTCACAAAAGGTGGGGGACAGATCTCTAGAGACTCACTCTAGAGCATCTGCTTGCACATTGCTTCCTTCAAGGGGAAAAGGAAAAGAAAAACAACAACAACAAAAAATGTAAGCTGAAGTAACAGATAAATGTGACATGAAATAAAACCTTCACATTTCTATCACAACCCAACTGATAACACAAAAAAAGAGGTGGTTTTTTTACATTTCAAATCCTATCAAGGTAAAACCTGAGCAATCGCTTGTCAGAGTTCATGAACTGTGCAAGAAGTTGCACAGGTGAAAGACCCGTGCTAGAGGATAGTTTATCTCCATAATTAGAGCACTTTTTTCTGCAAGTTAAGAGGACTTTAAATCCTTCTGATGAATTGGTCAGGAGCTTGGCTTTGGTCAGCTCTAGAAAGAAGATAAAGTTACTCACAATATCTAGTTGTTACCTGTTACTTATAATGGGTCTCAGTCAGAAAAAGTATTTAATTTTTGATCTAACAAAGAAATAAAATCTATCAGAGTAATTTCACTCAACTAATCAATTTCTGCTTTTTAAATTTCTTATTTGGAGTAACTCCATGCGATTAAACAACAGTTATGACAATTTTTTTTTTAAACATTTATGCAGTATCTTCTTATATTCATATATTTTACTTAGAAAGCAAGCTATCTAGTATCTGCCAGCATAAATTTTATATAGGTATTCATAGTTACTCCTGCATATGCTACTATTTTTTTTACTTCTGTTGTGTGTTCCAGAAGGTAGGTTTTGCCTTTAGATTGAGTGTTTCACTCAGTTTCACTCAGCTGCAAATATAAGTCTGCAGCCAAACTAACTTGATTTCAAGGAGGTTTTTCCCTCGTCATCATCTCAGGATAGAAGATGCAATTAATACGATGGGACCATAGCAGATATCCAGTAATGCTGTTACCAACTGGCTAGGTCAGCAGGATGTTTCCAGCATTTTTATGGCACAGCAACCATGGGAGAGATCCCTTTCTGTCAGACCAAATCAGCTGAATAATGCAAAGAACAGCAGTAAGAACACAGCACCAGCAGAGTTACTGCTACTATCAATATGCTTTTCAGTTTTCTCATCAAACTACACACAGTTCCCTCCATAAATAAAAAAAATCTTTCCCTGTTTTCATTTATTACTGTAGGTAATAAAAATAATTTTCCCACTGATGCCTTGTTCTAGTAAAAAAAAATCTTAGGGAAGGATGAGTAATAAGACATCTTCATTAATACCACCTAAATTAGTTAAAATCCAGGGAACATCAATGTGTGAATTGCAAATAGAGTTATTTGTTACTTACACCAAATAGGGCTTATTTATGTATGTTGCTATAAAACAGCCTCATCAGAGTATGACCCAAAAGAACGAATTTATGCCTTCTGGCCCATCAGCACCATCTACTGTGACTTGACATAACAACAGTCTTTGCCACAATAAGAACAAATTTCTCTTGTTTTGGTTTGGTTTGGTTTTTTCTTTGCAATTATCTTTCTTGAGATTTTCTTTTTTTCCCTAATTATTGCTCCAGAACAGCCTACCAGAAAAAGGTTTTTCAGAAATTTGATATTTCTGATTTTTTTTCAGAAAATGTGACTATTTCTTCTTCAGAAAAAATCATCCTGAAGACTTCAACTGGTTGAATAATTGTAGAGTTTTGAAAATGTGTAAAGTGAAAACATATGTTCAGTTTTCCTTGCTTTTAACTGCAAGAGTGGAGGGAAATAAGGGAAAGAATAAAATAAAATTAAAAAAAAAGTTTTAAGATCAGCATAAACTAAGTCCCTAGAATCCATTCCTGAAAATGAAACTGTAGTCGTCTCATGCCTGGTCAGTATTGAATGGGACCAATCTGGCAGAATTTCATGAGGTTATCAAGTAGATGCCAGACTTCCAACATAATCCTCCAACACAATGCATTTATAATTTTGCTCCTAAGGCAGAGAGTTCTCTTTATGGCCTAAATACCATCAGAAAAGAGGTTTAAACTATTTGATAAAGGCTAGAGATTTGCTATCTGTCATCATATCTAATTTTAGCTATATAACTTTCTCTTTTGTCTGCTTTCTTTCTTCCTTTAATTCAAAGACAGATGAATCTGCAAATCTCTCTGCAGATTTGTGTTAGACTAATGGACTCACTGCCTTGAAAAACCTTCAGTTAAATCTCATCAGTTTATTCAGATTCATTCTGGCACAATAGCAATGGCTGCAGTGACTGTTCTGACTCCAGAATAATGCTTGGGCAAATGAAAAGAAACAAGATTCCTGACAGGTTTTAATAGGGCCTGTCCCATTCTTGGTTACATAGTGTGCAGCATTTATGAACTCATGATAAGAAAAAGAGACACTGTGATGAAATTAAACAAAAAATTAGTTGTGAGAAAAAAACGATCTTACTTTGTCTCATAGAAACTGGTGCAAATGCTAAACTTCCCTTTTTAGTTGTCTCCAGAATGAATACTCTAGCACAAAGGACACTGGTCCCTCAGACAACCTTGTCAATCGGCTTATTAGTGCCATTTACGGAAGATATGCTTACACATGCTTGCCTTCATGGGTGTAATAAATTTTATATGCTTTATTTTTCAGACATTAAATCATTTAAAAATGATTTTCCACACCTGATATATGACATAGATTTTTTTAAAAGTTAGTAATAATGAGGTATAGAAAGAAATTCAGTCCTCAACATGCTGCATATAACAGAAGAGCAACCTTCCAGACCGAAGACAGTGAAAAACTCCTCAACTGTAAATTGACCAGATTCCTTTCTTTTCCTTCTCATTCAGGCATAGGGTGATTTCTAAAACTCTTTCCATACTTTCTTTTAGTGATTTGAAATGACAAATTCCTAATATTATGTGACTTGTTGTATGCCATTCTGGGTTATAGAATGACTACTTCTTTTTCAGGCAGGCAGGCAAATCTAGGAGAACTCAGGAAATAGAAATACATAATTGCATCCTTCAAATATTTAAGTAAAACAAACTAATATTTTATATGACCTCTTCATTCTTAAAAGCCATGTATTTACTTTTGTTACTATCACAAAGTGATACGGTGCAGGAACATTTTCTTTTCAGTATGTCCTTCACATTCTCCCCTGCAGTCTCTTGATACTTAATATATTCTTTTCTTTTAGCTTCCAACTCCTCTTTTACCTGTCCATCAGCTCTTCATTCCATAGATCCAAGCATGCTTTTCAGTCTTTTTTTCTTTTTTTTTCCTAGACAAAAGGAGGTTGTGTTTTTTATTCTTTTCACTGCAGTAAGAGGAGATGGAACTTTAATGGCTTTAATAAAACTTTTCTCCTGTACTCCAGTGTTAAGTTACCCTTTCCACATACTGTATTTTGCTGTGTAAAAATGATTCTCTACTAAAGGTAAGGTTTTCCTACTTCAATAATTGATTACATTTTTAATATTCACTAATTCATTCATATTGGATATTTTCAGTGTAGCACAGACATTAAATTACCATTATGAGACAAGAGTTTAAATGAACTAGTCATAATCTTGAGATTAAGAACATTCACACAATAAAAACTCAGAACACAACAGTACAACAATTACTCAAGCACTGACTGTTTTAGATAGCTAAAGAAGACAAACATAGCTGTATCAATATTACCTTTATACTGTATCTTTTAAAATACTGAATTTGTGGTATATATTATGAACAAAAGCTCAGATCATTGTCCAGTTTGAAATCAATGGACTTAGTACAATACATTTCATTCAATGGATTATGTCTAATTTAAATCACTGTAGGATAATGTTTTAAGCAAGACTAGAGCTGGTGAGGTGGGCAGGATCTGAAACAGGTAATGCTTTTAAAAGCATTAGCCTTTTAAAAACTGACAGAGGGTTGGATTTTCATTCATGTAGCCTCTGATGAGTTTAAAGAATAAATTCCAAAAATGTTATCATGTGATCTCATGAAGGAAGAGTCCTTCAATATTTGAAAGAATCACTCAGTAAGCACTGGCTGAGCAATTAAAAAAAAAAAAAAAAAAAAGATTTGTCAGCATAAGTTCACGGATTAAAATACCTCATATAATTGACAAAGGCATTTGAAGAGACAGCTGATATGTAAAAGCTTCAGACAAGAATGTTCAAAGATATCATTCCACTTCTGTGCAAGAAATTACTAAGCAGACTAAGGATTTTTCAATCTGAAAAAAAAGGTTAATTACAGTACAGATTGAAGAAAATATAGAGTATGGTATGTGGGATCTGACTTTCCTGAGCTGACTGGATAGGTTGTTCCCCAGCTTTTGTAATAAAGGAACTATGAACAATCAAAGGAAGATAGCAGATTCAACAATAATAACAAAAATAACAATTAAAACTAAAACTAATAATTCACACATCAGGTAGCCTGGGAGAGTTGCTGTCAAAGGTTCTTATTTGTGCTGGCAGTCTATATGAGTTCCAGGGGAACAAATCAAAGAAAAAATTCCACTGGGAAATAATAAATATTTCAAAGTCCCCTGTGTTGCAAAGTGGAAACTGAAAAATAGAAGGAAGACACTCTTTTCCAGGAATCCTCTTACAGACATTCTTGGAAAGGGTAAGGATTAAAGATCACTGTGAGAAATGAGAGACTTGAAATTGTGCTGAAAATCTGAATGTCCACAAAACTCAATATAATAACGCAAGGTCTTGCATTAATCTTGGGTGTGACACATTCTTGATGTTCTTATGTTCAAACTCTGAGTCCTTTATTTCTCCTTGATGTTTCAGAGGTTGTTTTGTCTCTCTTACCATCAGCTTTTATCTGCTGTCAAGAGATCTTTTAGGTGCAGCCAAGTTCATTTAAGCTTTCACTCCAGGTAGAATTGACCCACGTGAATTACTCAAAGCCAAACACGTACCCTTATGCCCCAATCAGATTCTGCATGAATGATTATCCATCTTGTAATACATACTATCATTTAAAGTATTAAAGTGATTTAGTATTAATGAAAAGTGATAACTTTCTAGTAATTGATCATGGACATGCAACCTTGGGCCACTTAATACCTTATTACTGGTTTTCATAAATCAGTATTGCTGAACCTCATGCTTGGAAATGGGACCAGTTGCAATGAAATGAGACTAATTTCAGATTAGCAAAGATTTCAGGTGTCATTTTTAAAATTTATTTTTATTTTTTTAGTCTAGTGAAAGAGAATGTCTAGGATAAGTCTTTATATATACACATAAGCCTGTTTTGATGTTCCTGCAACTATTGAAAGTAAATTATATTGAAATATGCCTTGCTTTTGCCAAATTCACTGCTGGGTTTGTAACTATGAATTTGCAGAGATGTCCATAATTGAAAGTAAAGGCATATCCCAAGGTCTTTCTAGTTGTACTATGGGCACTCACTCCAGAAAGCAAAATGAACAAAAAGCCTAAAAGTTTTTATGCCATGTCCCTGGGAAGGTTGTTCCAGTGAATGGCTGCTCTCACTACAAAAAATTCTTTCTTTATGACAAGATGAAACTTCTCCAGTGCAAATTATATCTGTTGCCCCTTGTTATCCCGGTGTGGCTCTTCCAAAGAGATGGCCTCCATCCTCTTTGTAGCCATTGTTTAAGTACTGGAATACTGTGAAGAGAATTCCCCTTGAGCCTTTTCTTCTCCAGTCAGAAAAGGCCTAACTCTTTCAGCCTTTCCTCACAGGGCGGATTTTGATCATCTTCATGGCCCTTCTTTGGATCCTTTTGTTTTCTCTCTGTCTTTCTTGGATTGTAGGGACCAGCATTGCACACATTACTCCAGAGTTAGCCCAACAAGCACTGAGTAAAGTGGAATGACCATGTCTGTTCCTCTACTAGCAGTGCCCCAGGGTCTCATTTGCCTTTGTCACTGCAGCAGCGCTCTGCTGACTTCTACTCAGCTCATTGCCCATCCCCCAGGTTCCTTTCAGCAAGGCTGCTCCCCAGCCACACAGAGCTGAGCCCAGTGAGCTACTTGTCCCAGGTGCAGGACCATGTTCTTGTCTTTGGTGAAACTTCATGTTGCTGTCTCTAGCCCACTCTACCAGCCTGTCCAGGTCTCTGTGATGGCTGTCTCTTCAGACACATTGTCATGGATTGACACTGGCTGGATGCCAGGCACCCACAAAAGCTGCTCACTCACTCCCTGTTGCAGCCAGACAGACGAGAGAAAATTTAATGAAGAGTTCACAGGTAGAGATAAGGACAGAGTGACTTCACTCATCAAATACCATGCAGGGAAAATCAGAGCAGGAAAATTATTCAAAACACCTTTTTAAACACCCTCCCATCCTTTACAGCTCTACCTCCTACCCCAGTGGTGCAAGGAGGCAGGGGATGGGGGTTATGTTCAGCTCATCACATGTGGTTTCTCCCACTGTTCAGGGAGAAGAGTGGCTCCCCTGCTGCACTGTGGAGTCCCTCCCTTGGGAGACAGCTCTCTGTAAATTTCTCCAGCATGGGTCCACTCTCAAAAGCAGCAGCTACTTGTGTACTGCTGCAATGTGAGTCCTTCCCACAAGCAACAGTCCCCCTCAAACTGCTGAGGCATGGGTCACTCTTCCACAGGGTGCAGTCCTTCAAGGACAGCCTGTTCCAGTCTGAGAGCAGAACTTCTCTCTCCACGGGTCCCCGTAGGCTGTGGGTGGATCTCTGCATCCCCCGTGGACCTGTGGGCTGCAGGGGCACAGCTGCTTCACCACAGGCTGCAGAGGAATCTTGTCTCTGGTGCCTGGAGCAGCTCCTCCTTCTCCATTGACCTTGATGTCTGCAGAGCTGTTTCTCTCACATGTTCTCACTCGAGTCTTCTCTGACTGAAATTAAAACTGCATAAAACTTTTTATTTGATTTCTTCTTCGCTATGTGTTGCTTCGCGTATCTTTCTCTGGCCCAGCCCGGTGTTCAGCTGGACTGCCCAGCAGCTCTGATACGCCTCAACAGTACCTGTTGGTGAGATCTTGGCTCTGCAGGCAGATTGACTCACACTGTCACGGCTGTGGTTAGAAAGAGTGGACTCTCAGAGGCATTCAGGGAACAGAGGTTTTATTCGGGGGGTCAGGGAATCCCCCAACCTCTGTCCGGTGCCTTCAGAGAGACCCCGAACCTCGGGCTGCAGGGCTTTTTTGTTCAGGACAGTTCAAGGGGTGGGTACAATGTTTACAAACCAATAAGACAATCCAAATAATACATGCCAGCTAGATTACTTAAACACCAACAAATCCAAGATAAATTTGGGAGTGGTCTCAAGGGGTTCTGCCAACCGGTGGCCGAAACTCTCGGACCTTAAAGATAAGAATTCCATGATGGACAGAGAAAAAAATCGTACATAAAACAGGAATGGGACAGGGAAAAGAACCAATGGGAAGGAATCTCCAAGCAGAGACTCAGGTTGTCTTAGGAACCCTTATCAAACTATGATAAAATACCTTCCAAGGCAAGAGGCCCTTTCAAGGTATCCACTACACTAAAATTACAATCAAAAAACCATACTATGTTCATAACTAAAACTTTTAAAACATTTCTTACAAACCCACAGCTATGTGATCACAGAGCCATTACCACCATTTCTAATTGGCCCAGCCTTGGCCAGCAGCACATCCATCTTTCGGAGCCGTGAGGCTTTGACAGACAAAGACAGACAGACATGAGAAGCTTCCAGCAGCTTCTCAGAGAAGCCACTCCTGTAGCTCCCTGCTACCAAAACCAGGCCATGCAAAACCAATACTCATGTCCACCTTACCACCCAGTGTGGTGTTATCAGAAAACTCAGTGAGGGTGCTTCCAATCCCATCGTCCAAATCATTTATGAAGATGACGAACAGTATGAGACCCTGCAGGACCCACTTGTGACAGGGTGCCAGCCTGAGAAAACCCACTCTCTGATTGCAGCCTGACAGTCAATTTCCTACCCACACTGCAGATTACCTATCCACTATCATCTCAGTTTTACCAGGAGAAAGTTGTGGGAAACAATAGCTGATGCTTTGCTGAAGTCCAGGTAAACAACATCCACAGTTCTCCTTGTGCAAAACCTTGGTAAATCCATCCTGAGTTTTTCCCAATCATCTGCTTCATTTGTTTTTTAACAGTTTCCAAGAGGATCCACTATTACTTCACCGGGGACTTAGATAAGACTAATGGGCCGGTATATTCTTCAGTACTCTTCTTGTGAGTGGGTATGACTTTAGCCTCCTTCCACTCATCAGTGTTTTCCCCTGGACGGAGTTTGGAACTAGGTATTTAAGGTCCCTTCAAAATCATTCTGTGATTGTGTGATTCTACGAAATGGTCTGTGCTACAACAAAGTTATAGCTGTTTGTACAACGTAAAGCACATATATCACTAAATTATAGAGTAGGAAGGAATGTGATATCTGTCAGTCTTTATCTGACGAGCTCATTGCACATTAGACTGCAGATTTTTGCAAGCAATAGGCAGTGAGAGAGAGTGAAGAGCTTCAAAGAATATCTGATAAAATTAAAAAGTAATTCTGGAAACTTTCAAACCTAACAACCTTCACAGCAGGAAAGTAATCAAAGCATATATGCCCCCTGTAAGCCTGATCTACTGACACTCAGCTGGTTTATACTACTCCATTTTACCAAAAAATGTCAAGGTTTTAAAAGGTGTAATTAAGTGGATCATTACAAGTATTGTGTAACCAGAAGAAATATGGGGTCTTGTGGGCATGCCAGAATTCCAGTGGAAGCTGACTTAGCTGTATTTCTGCAAAATTATTATTTACACATTTGCAGTAAATAACTGCTTACAGTTAAATATAGTAGTAAATACCTTCAGAAGTTACAGGTGGTGACAATTCTACTGGATTCATGGCCAGCCAGTAATGACAAAAAAGTAACTTCAGTAACCATCTGAGCAAATATTTTGCTTTACTTTCATTCACTGTGCTCTAAGAATTTACTCCTCTCTCTTTTAGAAAATGAAATAAAGAGCTGCAGCGAGTAATGTACTTGTGAACACCAAGTTTTAACAGTTGAAAAGACTAAAACACTACCATGCACACGTTGGAGCACATCTAATGTAATATCACATAATACATATTGTCTTTTTGTACTTTACATTATATTGTGCCATCATTCTACTCAAGCAATGATGGAGAACATTTCTTGTATCATAAAAGAGAAAGCTATTTAAAAAATAAAACAAATGTCATAAAGTCTATTTCAGATACTCTTCCACCATGAAAGACTTTAGTTTTTCCTAAGTAACTGCAAGACAACATTTGATAAATCTTACTGTGTTTCAACTAGGAGAACTTTATTCCCTCTCATCTTTTACAAAGTAGTTTTGTAGCACATTGATTCAGGAATGACTTGGAAAAAAATTGAAAGCCTTAGAAACTGTGAGGCTTATAGAAAATGGATATTTTTAGTAGATTTTGGGAAAAAATTGATATTAAAATTAAAGCTGCGAGTGACATTTTCTTTGGAAGCACAAAAGTTCTGCATGCTTCTGCTTGGAAAAGAAATACCTAGAACTAGTCAAGCAGTTGTAATTCTTAATTGCATTGTAGAATTTTTTCATGTTGTTCTGCTTAGGCTTAATAGAACTCATTTAGCTGTAGTTTCAGCTTTCATTCTCTAGCAAATTTAGTTTGTACCCATTAATTATGACTATCATGGAAGAAATACAGCCATTAACAACGCCACAATCTCAATACATGTATATGGGCCAGCTTGGGATGGGACACTAATTGTTATGAAAGTTTTAACACAATCCTCTCTTGAACCCATGAAAATTATTAGTTCAAAATATTGTTACTGGAAAAAGACTTTATATAGCTACTTTTCACCAGGTGAGCAGTAGGAGATCAAATGATTTCAAAACAGGTTAAGGGGTTATAATAATTACCGAACAACTATAATCTCACAAACTGAAAGAAACTTTCCCCAGGGTAATTTCCTTCCTACACTAAGAACTTTGAAACTGGAGCTGGGCATGAAAAAATTGGGTAAAACTAATGCAACTGATATAAGCATCAAAGTTTAGTTCATTAGATCTAGATTTGAGAGAAATACAGAACAGTTTACAATGGCCTACATATTTATTTTTCATTACATAAATGCAAAATAGCTGCAAGCATGCCTAACCTAAGATGGTGATAGGCAGTATTTGATAGTGAAAATGAAGATGAAAGGGCAAAAAGAAACCCTGTGGCAGACAGTGTATTTTTTTTCAGATGTATTGGCATAAGAAACAGATGTTAAAAGAGGTTAATTCAATATTTATATCAACCTCCAGGAGCAGTAAAACAGTAAAACTGATAGTCACTAAAAGGAGAAATGCTTTAAAACCAGCTAAAGCCAGACTACAAAGTTTTATTTTAATCATGACAGCACCTAGTGGTCAGAAATACAGCACCAAAATGTCAGACTAGGCTTCCTAGAGTAGGTGTGAGATGTAAGAGGGAGAAAAGCAACAACTATCCAGAGACAACGTATATCATGTGAAAAGCCATGATATTCAAATCAATAAGACAGAACACCAAGCAAGAGGCAAGAAATCCTGCAAAATTAATAAGCACTTATCTTGGCAATTGCTCCCTACACTTGTTCAGGAAAACAAATGCTTAGGGATGGTGCTCATTTTGTATTGTAGTGAGTAGAAGTCCCTCATGTCCATTGACAGCATGTAGGCCTCCAGTTCAAGCAGAGCAATCATAGAATCATAGAACTGTTTATGTTGGAAAAGACCTTTTAGATCATCGAGTCCAGTCATTATCCCAGCACTGACAAGTCTGCCACTGAATCATGTCCATAACTTCCACACTTTACATCTTTTAACACCACCAGGTACGGTAATTCCATCACTTCCCTGGGCAGCCTGGTCCAATGCTTGAAAACTCTTTTCATAAAGAAGCTTTTCTTAATATCCAATCTAAACCACCTCTGGCACAACTGGAGGCCATTTCCTCTTGTCCTATTCCTTGCTACATGGGAGGAGAGACTGAGACCCACCTCACTACAACCTCCTTTCAGGTAGTTATAAAGAGCAATGAGGTCTTCCCCTCCACCTCCTTTTCTCCAGACTATGTAATGGAAAAGACATCAGAAGCTGAAAGGACATAGAGCCATGTGAAGATAGTAGAAAGTTAGTGCTCAGTTCTTTAGGCATCAGAAATGAAACTCTCCCTGTCATACATTCAGGTAAACAATGTGGCTCTCAGTAGTATTGAATGGTGAATGAAAACCTCTCAGGCTGAAGCAGTGATTAGGAAGCCAGATTCTACTTAACTGAGTTAGCAACCTAATTAAAAAGATATTATGCAAAATACAGGTAGTTTTGTACCAACATTTCTATCTATACTTCTGTGGATGGACTGAAACTTTTAAATATTATTATGCTATTATTGTTCACTGTATTATCACAGCCATCCCCAAGATTGTGTCATTCCTAGTTTACAAGCTGTGGGAAAGTACTTCTGTGCTTTCAAGTAACCAGTGAAATATCTGGTGAACACAGGTTTCCCAGGAGTTAGGAAATCATGAATACTAGGCTGTTTCTATAATTCTGCAAGGGCCTGGTTCAGGCTCCATTAAAATTAATGGAAAGCTGTCCACAGATTTCAAAAGTGGAATGGATCACTGGGAAGTGCTGTCCTGCCTAATAAGTATTTTGATCTTCACAGTCAACAACCATTTATGTAGGTTTTTAGATGTCATTGATACTAGCGCATATATACTAATTTCAGCTTGTCTTGTTAATTCTAAATGGAAAGAAAAACACAATTAAATTGCACTTCAGCTTAAAATATAAATGTTTCATTATATTATTTAAATCCAATTAGTTTCAATTACTTCAGCATGGTAACTTTCAATTTACACTCTAAAGGATTTTTTAAAATACTTTTTCATAGGGATACCAGCTATCATGAAAGGTACGAGGTATCAAGCCTTAGTTTTGGGTAAATAATTCATGAAGAGAAGATTTCATGGAAATAATCTGAAATGCTTTATTGTCTAGAAGAATTTGTACCTCGTGCCTCTCTCTAGTTGATACTTTATGACCATATGGGCCAGGTTAAGTCCCTATTGAAGAAAATAAAGGCATATAATAGATTTAGTGACATTCAAACAAAAATTGCACTTTAAATGAATGTCTTGAGTGAATTATATTTTCTTGTGTGTTAAACTGACAGTTGTTCAAGAATTTTATCATTTATAAAGAATAACTTCTTTCCATCTTATCTTGTTTCAAGGGACCTCATCTGCTGGATCTGTGGTACTAAGCTGGATCTGTGGACCAGTTCATGACGAGATACTCAGAATCAGACTGCAGTTCCATTCACCATTCCTTGGTGGTGAAGCTGATTTCAGAAGCCTGTGATGCAATGCCATCATCCCACTCATCAGTTAGTCTGCCACCCATTCAATTGTCCAAGTATTGCTACTTATTATCACGGTGAATACATATAAATGTATACAGTATTTATATATTATAATTACATTTCTATATATTATTTACATAACTTTTATATAAGAACATGCATGTTTGTGTGTATATGTTAAAAAAATATCGTATACCAAGTAAAAGCCATTATATTGGTTTAAGAAAAAAACAACAGGAAGGGGAGTTAGAGTGATTTGAGGAGGAATGAATAGCCAAAACAGAGAATGTCTCCTGCTATCTGTCAGAAAGAGAAGGTATGTGAAACCTTTCACACCTCTGTATTACCCAGCTGTTGATAAACATAACTTGACAACTGAAATATAGGAAGAGATGTAGGGCCCAGCCCCAGGAAAGGATATACTACAGCAGGAACAGTTGTTCTCTGACCCTTTTTAAACTTTCCCCAGTGTTGAATTTTCTCTCTTTTCCACAATGATTTTTTATATAAATTCCATCCTTATTTAACTATTTCCCATACATTTTCCTTAGATTTAACAACCCATTTGGGGGGATTTTGAGGCATTATACCTAGAGTGTGTTAGCACTGCAGAACCCAAAGTAGCAGAAAAATATTTGAACTCTTCACTAACAACCTGTAGTACCTTTACAGGACTTCTTTAGCCTGTGCTACCATGCCCAAACTGTGACAGGTAGCTGAGTTAACTCATTGGCAATACCAGTTAAGTCAGACTAACAAAGTTGTTTTTTGATCTAATGGCTAAAGTAGCATATATTTTTAAACCTCTCAGTCAATCCTGATATAATTTCTTTGGAGTAACAACAATATGATAACCTAATATTTCTCATGGATATCTATCCATACAAATAAAGCTACAGCTCTGATCATACAGCTAGATCAGAACACAGTTAGATTTTTCAGTTTCAGAGTGAACGGATGGATGTTGTCTTACAGAGGGGAGAATATTTCTAATGGATAAATCAAGAACATTTTGACAGAAATTATCTGCTTTTTCTGTGCAGCTGTTCCATGTAAGTTTCCAGATGAATAAAACTTGGGTGTTATTTTTGTAGACTCAGTAAGATTTGTAAGGTGACAGGAAACAATATGTGTATCTTTAATATGGAACAACAGATGAAATCCCTGTGAGCTTTCAGAAAACATTATTGGGGCTAATGTGTTATTGTTAATGACCCTATGGTTTACCATATGTCCAGACAGTAAGTTAGCTAATTCGTTCTTGGTTTTTTAAACTTCAATTCCTTCATAAAGCAAGCTGAGAATATTGGTATTAACACCAAAGAATAAAACTACAGAGGAGAACACTCTTGGTTTTGTTCCAGGGTATCAGTATTCAGACTGCATTACATTCATTAGTATTTACAAAATTTACTTCCTGACAGTAGCTGTTTGTATAAATTCTGACCTCGATTATATATATGACCTACATGAATATGCTAGAAGGTGACATTGGAGATTGCTCATTCCCTATAATAGCAGGACATGGGATTAATAAAATGTCAAATACTGTGTAATATATGCAATTAAATTTTCTCAAGTAGCAAGAAAAAAGAAAATGCTGAATGCAAGAAAATGTAGAAGACAAACACAAACGAATAATGATGAATATGCCCAGCAGCCACTTCACAGTAATTTCTGAGCAGTGGCAAATGTCACAAAATTTTTGTTCTAGAAATAAGAACTTCAGAGAAAAAGTCTTCAGACAAAATTTGACTCATTCTCATTAGTACAAAGACAGAAGAACACCACTGTCAGTGGAATTAAGCTAGAAATACCTTGGGTACTGGGCTCAATATCTAAGCTTCAGAAAATGAAAAATGTAGAAAACATTTTTCAGAAAATGTTTGGATTACTTATTTTGTTTTGGAGCTCTGTGTTCTTCATTTCCAGATTTTTTTTTAATCATTTTCCTTTATTTCATAATTTAGATAGTAAGGGAATATATGTACATGTGAGCAGGCCCACAACCAGTCACATGCATACACAAGTTAGTTGAGAATATTCCAAAAGAAAAATGGCAACTTCAGAAAAGCAATCACTGTTTTCTACTGTTGTGCTGGTTTTGCATTGATTGACATTTGGTGAAAAGGGAAGAAGAAAGTGATTTTCTAAGAGAAGCTGTTAACAGCTTCCTCTGTGCTTGACAAAACCAATCAGTGGTTAGTTTTGAGGACTGAAGCCTTTTCAAGTCACAATTAGAAATTCCTCAGAGCTGTTTTGGAAAAACATATGAATTTTAAAATGTTGAATGTTTCTGTTAAAGTGAATTAAAGCAACTATTAAAAAATTAATTTTTACTTTTGCCTGAATGTTTTATTGATAAAAAACAAAAGAAAGAATAATTCTTTCTGGCCTGAGTAAACTAAAACCTCTTCTGGGTTATAGAAAACCCCAACAACTTACAGGTATTTGTATAATACCACCATGCAGCTAAATTTAAAACTAATTATTCCTCTCATGGTCTAATTGCCCACTTTGCCTTCCTGAAAATCCAAACCAAGTAGATTTTCCATAAAAGCATTAAATTAATATGGTTTTCACTGTAGTGGAGCAGTTAAGGAGGTCATGTAAACAGGTATCCATCTCTCCTGATAGCCTTAGGTAGATGTAATTCTTTTTACAGCTGTTGGTCAGCACCTTAAAGCTGAGACTGGTACTAAACTGGAGAATTATTCCTCTGCTTAATTCTCCTGTAGTGATGAATAATTAATTTAGTCCTTTCATAGCTTTTGCTGGAAAAAATATTCACGTTTTCAGGCGTCTTTATTACAGAAGGGGATCATTTTAAAGCTAAGCAAGGAAGTCTGCTTAGATAAAACTCTGCACAGCTCCATTCAGAGCAAACAGCTGGAAGCTTAGGCTTCAATATTGCACTGACACAAAGTCAAGAAGATTTCCTTCAGTCAGGCATTGCTCTGACAAGGGGGACATCTCTCAGTAGTTTCACAGCTGTTGGTGCCTACTTTCCAGCTGAGATCATAGCTCAAGGTGTGAGTGTTTTTTTTGTCTGTTCCCTACCACAGCAAAGTTAAATAGCATAGCTAGTACAAGCAACAGTGCACAAAAAGGCTGCTACTGTCTTTCAGTTCAAATGCATCAAATGTGGATGAATTTTGCATGTTAGGCAGGGGTGCTATGTATAAGTTTGGGATGAGAAGGCAGTTTCTAACCATCAAGACCTACAAAATATTTTTCAGGAGAAGATGGACTGATCTTGAATACCAGGTTTGTTTGCCAAACTCCGTCTTATTTTCTCAGGATTTTTCTCTCTAGTGTTTTAAACAGCAATTTTTATAAAAGGGGAGGGAAATAGTATAATAGCAATGAGGTAGTATTCATTTCTATAGCACCCATGCATACAAGGAAAATAAGTTCATCTTCAGACAACTACTTGTCAGCCAAGAAGGAAAACATTACAGGTTTTACACATTACCCAGCCAGCAGTCCTACCTTTTTCAAATACTGTGATGAAAAACTTTCTGCTTTGTATGGAGCTTTGCTTACACCTTTTGGAAACCTTCAAAGGTTTAAAGAGATACTGCTATACAATTGTTTTAATTACAATTAGTTAGAAAAGTACCCCCATTCACAAATTTAATCACAATGTTAATACAGCTTTAAAACTGTAGCAATTATCTCTTTAGGAGGATCACACAGGCCCTTTATTGGGCCATCTGCTTTTTCCAATAACATTCATTACAGTCTGGGAATGCACATGTCTTCCAAATTTATGCAAGATGCCATTATGGCTGATACAGAGTCTTCAAGAGACACAGAAAAATATATATAGATCAAATAGTCGAAAAGTCCCTGTAATGAACTAAAGCACCACAAGAAATATATTGCTCCACACCTGTCAATAAGCAGTTATGCATTCCTGCACGTTCAGATAACTAAACTAGAAAGATCATCCTTCATTTTGCAAATAGTTATAGATCTTATTTCTTTTATTTTCTCTCCATGTGATTAGTTTTTATTCACAAGACTGGAGTTTACATTTGTTCATTTCATGAGCTGTGGCATGTCCTTGTGTCAGTGTACACTATTTTTAGCTCCCACACACATTAAATTATATATTTTGTTCTGACTCAGAGGTGATTTATGGCCATATCTCCTTTTTCCACTCTTTATCAGACAATATGGATAATACAGATATGTCAGTTTGTTTGACTTTATGCTCAACTCTCTTCTATAGCTTCTTGTTTTAATACCATATACCAGCGGGCAAAGTAGAACCATGCCTAATCCAAATGTGTATGGAAGAGCTACTTGTCATCTCAGCAGCTTTTCTCCTGCTGTTCATGAAAACTTCTTACTCACTTCAATACTTCATTACGCATTTCTTCCATCAAAGACAGCAAATTACTCTATTTATAATTCAGATACTAAAAAAAAAAAAAAAAAAGTGAGCACAACTAGAGGACTGAGCATTCAGGATTAATATACTTACATTGCTTATCTGGTACTCGGTTAGATTGCAGAATCTTCGGAATGAAAGGCAGGGTGTAGAAAACGTATTTTCCTCCCTCTTGGTACACCTCTGGCATAGTCTAATTTATGATAGCTAGAGATAAATTCAGAACATTTAAGCCTTTTTATATAGGTCTCTAGTGTTAACTCACAATCTGGTTGCAACTTTTCACCCACAGTGAACATAATTTTGATTTATTTTTATTTCTCCTCTTCTCAGCTTTTGCAGAATGCTGATGTATGCATTTACTTAAAAATATCATCTTGAGACTGACAAAGTTCTCTTTAAGTAACTTTTTAATAAATATTTCCATGATTATTTTCCTTTTAAAATCTTCATAATCATTAATCATGTTGTATATCAGATTTAAATTCTGCATTGAATTTGGCAATGTGTTTGTAGTGTTGTATTATTCTTAAGCTTGGTGTTTATATTGTATATCTGTGTACATTTTATAAACCCACATAAATACTTTTGAAACAAAGTTTAGGATTTGCTGATGAAATGTATACATGACTGACTTGATGCTGTAGATACCCCAGCTGGCCGAGAGTGGCCACTCCCACACCGGATCGGGCTCGTGTGGCGGTGGAGCAGAGCTGCTGAACCTGGCAGCAGCGTGGCTGCTCTCGAACAGCTCTTGGTTGTGATGTGCCAAGGACCACGGCAAAGAACAGGGAGAGGGTCTCTCGTGTGCTTCTCAAAGGATTCATTCCCCAAGGGGTGCAGCGATGAAAAAATGAAAAGCCCGCACTTGCACAGTCTTTTAAAGGGTGGACGCATGGGGAGGATACAATTCTTCAATCAGGGGTAAAACTGGGAGGGGATTGAGGAGGGACTCAAAATATAAGAACCTTTAGGGAAGGCAAGGGGAGTGGAAAGGGTCACATGGGCTAATGGGAAAAGGGGATTTCCAGGGAGGGGTTTAGGCAGGAGGGTAGGGACAGCAAGGATTGACAGGGAATTTTAGGGAATTTAGGGAAGATTGACATTATGTGAATGAGGTAACAAGTGTGTCTAGGGGGTGAATGACAGATGGACAAAGGAGGAGAAAACTTGGGGTAAAACCAAACATATCGGGGGAAAACAAACAAACCATTCAAAAGGGTTTCCAAAAATATGCCTAAACACACCACCACACATGACCTGGAAATCTGTAATTTATCTTCTCCAGATTCTTGATGGAGGCTGCAATACCATGTGTATAAACACGTATTTTTTCAGATTTCATTGGCATGTCTACCACAATCTCACAACCTAATGAATGGACTAGGTTTTCTCCTGTATTTATAGAATGTCCAAGAAAAGCAAAAGTTTTGCTATAAAATCAGAAGTTTGATCTTTTTGCAGTTAAATGGAAGTGCGGCTCTTGGTTCTAACTTTAGTAAACTCATATCAAGAACAAACTCACAAAAAGCTGAAAAAGGAGTTATAAAAAAGCTTTGTTCAAGAATAGAAAAAAATGGCTTTTGTAAGGTATCTTTTATTTCCACAAAATGAAACATTTTAATGTTTTCTAAACTTTGATATTTCCATACTTAGGTATTCTGGAATTTTACATGGCAAAAGTCTTTTTCATTAGTGTAAGAAAAGACGCACACCTTTAACTACCTGAATTTACAGTTGAATAAAAGTATTATCTTATACTGGATTCTAGGAAGTATCAGAGTTATTTAAAGAAAAGTGTTTCAGTGATTTATCTTCCTATATTTTTATGAAGCTGTTTGAGGAAAAAAATCAAAAGGTGTAAGATGCCATATTTTGTAACTGGAATGCTGTATTATCTTATGGGAATCTTTATGATCCCTCTAAGGGAATATGGGTCTGAAATATTACAAAGTATTATTTGAAAAATCAATTGTCTGTTTCTCATGTTGCATTTGTTCAGTTACTTTTACAGCTTTGCTTGAGAGAATGCTTTTATTTATTTTTAAAATCTGATTGTTTTCTTTACACTAAATATATTGACTATGATCTGTGTTTAGTCCTTGATGGTGTTAAATATTTAATGATTTTCCTTAGAGCAATTATTAGTTTCTCATTAATCAATGATTTTAAATATGCCTTCATTATAACACTTAAGAACTTTACAGCATGAGCTGTTTGTTCCCTGACTGTCTTACAAATCTGCATCTCAATTAGCTCATGCTGACATGCTCTGTTCCCTTTGACTTCTATAAAAATTAGAAATACTCAGAAGCTCCGAAAAGATACCTAGAAAAATGCAAAATTGAGCCCAGCTTCCTACTGCTCATGAGATGCTCATGTATAAATCACTCAGTACACCCTCTTCATAAGTATTAATTTTATTTGGCTCTCTCTTCTGGTGATAAAAGATAGGACAGAAAAACTAACAGAAAGAAGGTGTTAGGAATATGGAAATTTGCTTCCCAAGGAGCTTCACACGGTAGCGTACATGTGCATTAACATGCACCAATATGGTGCAACCCTAGTTTTCCACTCGGATTCCTATCATGTTTCAATTTAGATTTAGGAGCTATATTGATCCAAAGATAGCAAATGTAAGTCCCTCTTACTTTGAAAATGAATGGTTTCCCCTTTTTTTTTCTTCCTAATTTAAATACACATAGATACTTTTTAAGGCCTCCAGAATTTCCTGGAATTTCCTGAAATACATATATTAAAAATGTTTCATGGGCAAATATAAGAGGGTTTTTTACTACATAAAAACATTCATTTCTCTGCACCTCCTTTCCTTTTTTCTGAAATCATATCATGTCTCTTCTAATTCCCTTTCTGAACACATTTTTATCCATTCTGGGTTTTTTCCCCTCACCCAGAACTGCATGTCTTGAAACTTTTCAACAGGAAGTAATTATTGCTTCCATTTAATACACAGAAAACAAAAATATAAAATGTGTTTACCTGAAGCCACCAGAGACATGAAAAGACATCTCTTAATTTGAAGTCTAACTGTCTCACTAAAAGATGATTTCTCAATTGGTTCATGATTTAGCAAGTTAAGAGAATACATTCAAAGCACAATAGATGATTCCAGTATCTAAATGAGCTCTGTGTGTGTCTATATTTTATCTTGGCAAGAGTGCATACCTTCAAACCCCACCCTTCATACAGTTTGTTTACAAGTCCTTCTAGGGTTCCCCATTTCCTTTAGTAGATCCCCATTCAAAGGACTGGATCTACAAAAGGATGCTTGTTGCTGCTCAGGCAGTTATTCACCTCATACTGTCACGAGTGCTTCAAATGCCCACAGATTCAATTTTTCTTCTGGTAACAATTTTTGAGTCCTTTTATTTATTCCTGATCATCATGTTAGGAGTAGTTAGAGTTCTGATGGACATAGTTCATGTACTTTTGTCATGGGCTAGGAAAAGCCTGATTTTGTTCTAATTGGGGTCAGCTTTTTTGATTGACAAGCAATTTATCCAGTAGAAGACAAGCTGCGACTTTTGGTGGAATGCTTAAAAAGGCTGGGTGGGGGGAGGAGCGGTCTCTTTGTCTTCAGGGTGGCAGGCTGAGGACAGGGGGCCGCCGGGGCCGGGCCGGCCTCGGTGCCCCCCCCCCACTCCGGGCGGCTGCGGCGGGCCGGGCCGGGCCCCGATGCCGCTGGAGCCGGGGTGGGCTGAGCCGGGCCCCAATGCCGTTGGAGCCGGGGCAGGCCAGGCCGGAGCTTCAGGAGCCGCTGTCTCGCAGAGAAGCAGGCAGCATGGAGAGGAGAGAGAGCTCGGACGGAGTGCCCCTTCGCCCTTGCTCTTCTTTTCAAGCCAAAGAAACCAGCGCATGGCTTCTAAACGACTCAGTTTCCCACCGCAGAGCCACGTGGGCAGCCCGGCAGCCCGAAAAGTTTAACCCTTTGTTGCTAGCAGATGGACTTTCCTAAACATCATCTTTCTCCGGAAGAAGAACAACTATAGCGAATGAACCATAGAAAGACACAGCATGAAGCTACAGTCGGTGAAGGGAAAGTGAAAAGGACTTTAAGGCAAAAGACAAAGGAGTGGCCTAATTTTGGCTGGACATTTCTGGTAAACTATAGAGACTGAACTAGTTTTTCCTGTAACATATAAATGCTTTCGGGGAGATGTAAGGTTCTAGTTAAAAGTGATATGAAGCTTCTTGCTCCTAAAGAAAGAGGAGATTTAGTTTTGGGTCTTGAGATAATTCTGGAAACAGAAGAAGAGAATCTTTGTGTCATACTAGAGGAGGCATCCTTAAACAGTACCCCAATAAGCAAATATGGCCCATGTGCAGTGTTAAGAGAGCTGCTAATGGGTAAGATTTCGCAGTTTGCAGGAGTTCCTTTCAAATCCTTGCAGATGTAGAGCATGGGATGTCTATATAGAACCCAGAGAGACTCCTTTCCTAAAAGAACTGATAAAAAGTTATTTTTTAAAATGGTAAAACTGGCTGAAGTTTCAGGTCATGTCTTTTATGTTGAGTGAAGAAAGGTAAAAAACTTAGAAAGAGAAAGAAAGATGTTTTAGAAGTTTCATTTGTTGTTGTTGTTGTTTTTTTTCCCTCTTTTTTGTGTGTATTAATAAACTATCTTTGTAATTTAAAGATAGGCCTGTTTTGCTTTTATATTCTTCCAGTCAAATGAAATATAGAACGTGATAAAACCATCACAACTTTCTTCAGCTGTTTCCCTTTCTGCTAAGTCCAGCTGTTAGACTCAGTCACCACACATTTCCAGAAGGCACCCCCTCCTAATTTAAATGATCATCATTATTTTCAGATTTGGTTTTTAGAAATATATTAGATTTTTGTCATATATTTACTGTACCTATACCATCAGAAAACTCTTCATATTATTTACAACAAATTTTCAGGCTGGTCACTTTATTTGAAAGTTAAATCTATTAATGTTATAACTTCAAAATAATTTTTTAAATATTTAAATTATTCTTGAATTTCTTTTTGGCTCTTTTTTCCCAAGTTTAACCATCAGTTTTGTACCCCAACACTGGCACAATATTTTTTATTGGTCTCAGAAATCTTGTGTGTATAATATTATTCTTATAAATTTATTGACTACTCTTTTTATTATTTCTGTTTAGCCTTTAGATCAAAAGAAAAGGTGTCATTATAACAAAAAAAAATTATATTCTTTCTGATATGTTTTTGAAGGGTTAAGATTAGAAGGTTACCTATGTTTGAAGAAAGAGATTCCTACAAACAGCATAAATTATTATGCTTTTGCAGTAGTATAATACAACACACATTTCTCTATAATATTCTCAGAAACTATCTGCATTTAGATATTTGTCACTCTGAATTACTCCCCATCACATAGGCTGTTTCAAAGAATGATGTTACATAAATGACCATAATTTGCTATATCAGTTTGAAATAGAGTACACTTGCTGGCACAGGAAAAAAAATCACACCTATAGCCAAATATCTTTTTAGAGATTTATTCACAAATTTGCCTTCAAATATAATTATTAAGTAGAGCCAATATCTCCAAATGTGCAATCCATACAACAGGTTCTGCAGTCTAGCTGAGAAGCTGACAGTGAGTTCTTAAATGCATTACTGCAATGTGTTGACTTTCTTGTCTGCTGTAGTTGCAGTTTTGCAGCCACACTCAACATAAATTGATGACTTTCATATAAGATATTGTAAAAATACACATTCTAATGTTTGGACTGCTGGCCAAGCAATTCCTTCCAGTTCAGCATCACTCATGTAATGTTCTTTCTCTTATGAATTTCTATTTTTATGAGTTTTTGAAGGAAACTTGCCTGGAAAATGCAATGTGGGGCTGCTCAAACATGTCTGATAACACTGGGTGTTTTGATTTGATCAGAGGTGTTCATGCTGATACAAAATAAGTTGGCATGGTTTTCTCAGCACAATGCTCCATCAGCTTTTGTTGGGTAGGCAGAAAAACTATGGGGAAAACTGAGCTTTCAAGGTATTAGATGCTTCTTTCACTCAGCAGACAAAAAAGCTTTGAACAAAAGCACCCCTGTATTAAATACCCACTTGTCTAACAACCAGAACACAAATAAAAATATAATAGAAAAGTTTAATCAACAGTTTGGATTTTCCTTATAAATGCACATGATTGCTATGTGATTATCTTCACATACAGATGGCTTAAAATTATAATTAAGGTTGAGAAATGAAAATAATATGGCAGAATAAAATCCTGAAAACCCTCAGGCAAACTACTTGCCAGTTTTAAATATCTCTGACGCAAGAATAGTATATAATACAAAATTACAAAGGGAAGACATGAGAAACACCCTGAAAAGTAGTATTTCATTCTGCTAGGCACTGAGTGCAGACATAACCCCTAATCAAACACTTTGGAGAAGTGCCAGCAACAGGGTGAGAAAAACCAGAAAATTCTTCCACAGAATACTGTATGGCTGAAATCAACAGTAAATGAATCCTGATAGCACTAAGGGAAAATACTTTCATGTTACATACCTCCCTCATTCTTGGTCCAGTTTAAAGATAAAGGTAGTTCATGTCACACAGAAATGGCTTAGTGGTTGATACAAAGGGCTAACGGACCCAGTGATAGAGTTTGATGGTGGCCAGAGTGGAGGCACATGGAAGCTTAAGAACAGGGCAAGCACAGAACCCATTTTGTCCAAATATCCTTTCAGTATCCAGCTAAGGCGCCTTTGTCTACTCCTTTTTGACCCGGGGTTAACAGCTAACAAGTGAAATACCTAGGTGTTATCCATTGCTCTTCAGGGCAGTAAGGGCAATGGCTTTCTGCCACGCTGAGAGCAGATTTTGTCCCTAACATAGAATTTCAAAGGCATAAAAGGAGAAACAATGGTTCAAATAGTAATAAAAATGAAAAGTAGTCAAGAGGGCATCCAGAGACCAAGCAGCACAACAAAGGTGTCAGAAACAGGTGTGGATAAGAGAACTAGTAACACAGCTGGATAAAGCCCAGCAGCTCCTGTGAAAAGAAATGCCCTCACTAAGGCAAGGCATTGAAGGAATTCAGCGCACAACATGCCCCCTGTGACCCGAGCCAAGCACGCACTGGAGGAGAAGAAAAGCTCGTTCTTTCCAACACGCGCCCGAGAAGGATCACCATATCAGCTCCTACTCTCTTAGAGCCTTTGAAGAATCCTGACAAATACTGAATGCTTTCTCCATTCCCAAACTCTGATACAGTATTATACAATGGTGGTCTAATAATTTTCTAATTTCAAAGGCAATGTTTGGTTTGTCAGTAAGAGCAATTTTAAAAATAACAAAGGCAAAACAGTCAGGTGTATGGGAGGGAGAATGATGTTGTCATTGTCATGAGGGGTTGGCAAGAAAGCGAAACGCATTTTTTATTCATTTATTTAATAGACAGTAAGAAGGCCTGACGCCATTCATTTGAATCTGTGGTGATTTCAAAGGCAGAACTCATACCTCTGGACTATGAAATTCCTGACTTTTTTTTTAATCATTACATTATTATCTCCAGAATAACTTCTGAATTGAGTATTGTTCTTTAAAGGAGAAAAAAAGTAAAAAAATCAGGACCTGACCAGAAGGCCAAAGAGCAGACTATAAAAAGTTTCACTCTTGTTTTAATGAGCTTCAGATGACTCCTTTGTTGTATAAGCACTTTACCATCCAAATATTTTAAAATATTTCAAAAATTATTATATACCTATGGCATTTTTAAAATGAAAGCACATCCAAGGTAAAACAGAGTGAAAGTTAAGTGGGAAGCTAGTACACAGGAACACATTGCCTAAATACATGGAAAAGAAAATTTATTTCTAGAAAACTGAAATATCTGCCAAATTTTATTCCTTCTCTCTCTTTTATTCTCTCCTCAGCAAGGAAATGGAAATGGACGATAATGTCTCCATTCTCAATATTTCTCAGAATGACAATACAAAACCACAAAGAGAGTGAGCTTATTGAAAGTAGAAGTGTCAACTTCAGAAAAAGAATCAATCAAATCAATAATGTGTGAATCTGAGCTTCCAGGAATCTTGAGAGATTAGATCTGATAATTATATCTCAAGCTATCCCTTTTATAGGCCTGCAAATGTTATTTTCAAATACTGAGACATGTCTTCACCATAGCAGTGTTCTCAGCAATCCCTCTTTTCAAGTAGGTGAAAGAAAAAAAAATGAAATTACTGGTTTTGTATAGGTGGAAAACTATAGATTTGCACAAACTGAGACATAAACTAAACACCAGCACACTCCCAGAGGCAGAATGCAGCAGAGCTTTCTGACATATTCCTCTGCTTTAAACAACTACAATGCTTAACATTTTGGAAAGCTATACCTAGTCAATATTTATTACACATTTCAGATTTAAAACACATAAAAAATAAAGCTTTATTTTACCAGTGCCAAGAAAACAAATGAAGTCTGTTTCTACCATCACAATATCTGCAGCAAACATTTGGACTGAACTTACCACCCCCACCACCTACACAAAAGGTGGATTTAGAATAAAAGAATAAACGCATATTCCCCCCACCACCACCTTTAAAGTAGACCCAAAATGATTTTTATAGTTAGTTTTCTTCTGATAAACCAAAGAATTTGTTATTTTTGTTGCCTAAGGTTCATTCTCAGAATCTCAGTTTATTGGATAAATGGAAAAAAAGGAATACACAAACAGAACAAAGTTCTTTGCTGCAAAACTGCCTCTTTATAGTGGAAAATACAGTGTTAAACCAGTCCCTTTTCCTTATTTTCTCACATTCAACCACAGCTGATCTCATGGCTCCTTTGCTGTCAAACGAATTGCAGGAAAACCTTACAAGCATGGTAATGAACATTAAGGTGAGCATTGTGTGATCCTGAGTGATACTTGCCAGTTCTGCAACAGCAGAGTATGGATGTCTGGATGAAAACAGGTTGGGAGTTGAAAAGCCAAGACTTACTCCTTTGACTGAATTCCCTGAAATGAAAGGAGAGAGATGAAGGCTGAGATGTCCTCATTCTTCCACAGAGCTTTCAATGTAATGGAAAACTACAGATTTGCACAAACTGAGACATAAACTAAACACCAACACTATTTTATGTATGATCAGACCTATGTCTGATCATAAACAAAACAGTGAAAGAAAAAGAAACAATTTTGTAATTTCTATTAGTAACTCTAGTTTATTTAAAATTTCATATTCTCTTTAGGAAACTATTAATTTAATTACAGTTTTGGCCAAGAAAATTTATAAAGTTTGCAGGCAAGATACTTTCAAACACTTTATTCCCATTTCCAGTAAGCAAACCAGTCAGGGCAAAATAGAAACATAGCAGAATATTCATTAAGGTTTCTACTTTAAATAAAATTATTTTTTTATATATTTTGAAATATTATGTAGTAAAAGTGTCTTAAATTACTCAATTTACGTTTTTGTCATCCAAGTTACTATGTTATTTCCTAGGTGTTTTTCTAAAATTTTGCTATTCTTAGCTGCTTATTGCTTAGATTGCCCTTCAAGAAAAACTTCAAGTGGCGTGTAATTATAATATAGTATAAAAACACCTACATAATCACATGTTTAAAGAAACACATTCAAAATTTAAAAATAAAAAAATAAAAAAATAAAAAAACCAAACTGGTATATGGAAAGACAATATTGTCTGAAGTTTCTGTGTTCCAATGTATCACTGCATGCCTTGGAAATGCTTACAATCAAGGTATGGAAAAACTAAATTTGACATCTAAGCCAGTTTTTGGATTTTCGTGTTCAATGAGATTGTTCAATGATAAAGGGCATTGCTTTTGATAAACATTACATAAATAATAGGCTGTTCTAAGCATTACATCTGAAAGTTCCCAAGTCTGAGGATGAACTGGGCTATTTGCATCATTTTAACAAAGTGAAGCCTCAGGAAAAAAAAAAGATATATTAATTCTGTATCAAAAATAGTGGCTATTCGTTCAGTTTTGTGCATTTTAATTGAGAATGCCCATTAAAAATAAAGATCAACAGTCAGTTATGTCACTGCATACAGGACAAAAATGTCAAAGATAGCAGGATCAGTTGCAGTGTCCCCTATTGTGCTGCAAAGTAGACAACATCTATTTCGAAGCATTGGAAGTGGGATCTTTTCCTCTTATAAATGAAATGTGAAAAAATAAAGTGTTTTGATACCTATTAAAGATACATGGAAAGCAGTTTTGGTAGGTGCCGTTAATATGTGCTGCTTCCCCTTAGTTTCAAAGTTAATCAGAACACCTTAAAAACACATAATTATTTTTTAAAAACTCATATTTCTTCTTTTATCCTCAATAAGCATGTAGGTCTTCACATATGGCTGATTTATGGAGACTGTTTCACAGAAGGAATTGTCACTTGTTTCTGTTTAAATTGGGGTCTGGAAGGCTATGTGTAACAGCATTCCTGATAATTGGTTCTATTATGAAGCACTGTCATGGCAAATTTTCTGAACACAAAACAGACTGCATAACACTACCTCCCAGGAAAAAAAACCACAACACTATCCTGCCTCAGCAACACAAATTTATATTCTAATTACATAGAGTAAATGCAATTATACCTCAAATAATGCAGGTGCCAAACCTGAAATTTGGAGTATGTATTTTAAACAATACAGAGTTGCCACAGAGTTTAAAACAAAGACATGAAACACCACTCTTCTCTAAGAGAAAGAAGAAAAGAATCCTTCTGTCTTTTCAAAGTGTACTACACTGCTATATTTTTCTTTTTTAACTCGCTCTCTAGGCAGACCTTTGCTACTTCATTAAAACATTTTTCAACACGTCATACATATCTGTGGTGTAGCAAACCCTAGTTTATTCATGCTGAGTGGCTAACCTTTCTCAAAGCAATTTAGCAACATTTCTCCTTTCTTCTTGTTATAAAATCTCATCTGAATGGCTCTGAAGCAGAACTGGGCAAGAATTGACCTAAACATAAACCTTTTAAAGATTAGAAAAGGAAAACTTGGGGATTTATTTATTTGTCTTGGTTCTGGTACATCAGCTTTGCTTTGATTCTAATTTTCATGCTTTATTCTGTCATCCAGGTCCAGCTAGCACTCAAAAAAATTTTTTCATTATAAAATTGCTCTCACACTGTTTCAAGTGAGAATGAAACGAAGTTTTCCAAAGGCTATCACATAACATGATCTTAGACTATAACCATCTTGGCATATATAACCATAATTGCCTTCACACATACTGAGATTCTCCTCCAAACTATCAACAAAAATATCAATACCTTTATTTAGGATATGAAACTTGTTTTCAAGGAATGTGTGATGCTTTGGATGGAATGAAAAATCAGCTAAAAAAATCTTAAGGAAATTAAGTAAAAAGCAAATCAAGCATTGGTTGCAAAAAGCGATATTTCAATTTGCATAATTTATTTGGACAAATTACATATTTCTTTTCCAACATTTAATTACTACATTTCCTTATTGCAGACAACATTTCATCATATTTGGTCAAAATTCTCAAGGTCTCAGGAGAATCCTTACAAAATTACATGCCAAATATCCTTGATTGTATATTAGTCATCCTTCGTATAAATAATGAAAAGTCCTCAGATTGGTCTTTTAAGAGTAGTCTATAGCCACAAATATGTACAGAAAATTACTATAAGGATTTTCAGTGAAAAATTCCCATTTTTCACTTTCATCTTGGAGTTGAAACTGTGGTGGTTTAAATTGTAGATCAGGGAGTAATAAAAGGAGCTCACAGGAGTACCTGGGCAAAGTACTGGCTGGGCAGCAGAACGATCCCTGCTGGGATTCCCAACTATGCTTCATACCAACCAGCCCTAGGGTAAGTTTAATGATAGAGGTACCTTATTTTCTCAGCCAAAAAGGAAAAGATTTTCTGCCTGGCAGCCAGGACATGCATTGGATTAAAACAGAAGATGACAAAGGCTCATTTGACCACTGCATCACCCACAGTGAAGTTGAAAATTAAATGCTTAGCAGAAATAAAAAGAAAAAAAATCACAAAACTTGACCTTGAAATATGAAGGCAGTTTAGATAATACACATTTTAGACCAAACGAAACTGACATAATATATAACTTAATACAGGAATAAAGAACTACACAATCTACTCGATTAAAGTAGTGCTGCAAAGATAGGATACACATATTTTCAAATCCACTTTCTTTGTAAAACAAGAAGCACTATTAAGTGATCATAATTTTTGTTTTACTCTGTCATTTGAGGAAAATCATTTATATTTGCAAGTTTTTATTTCTTAGGGATTCTTTTTATGAGCTAAGGGTACAGTACACAAAGCTCTCAAAAACAGTTTAAACCAGTACTTAATTCATTTATTGCAGTAGCAAAAGATTACAAATCAGTTAAGGTGAAATCATTTTAACTTCCCCTAACTGGAGGATTCTAACTCTTTGCTATACAGACTGGTTTTAATTCTATCCACTCTTCTGTAGACACCACATTTTTACTTGTATCAGAGGGCTGTCATATGTAACAGGCTGGCTAGGCTCCTTCCCCATGCTTTCCAGGTGGATTAAAATCCTCTAACTAGCCCCTCTGTTTTTTTCCTTAACTATTGCCAGTTTCAAAAGAGTACATAGCCTTTAGGTAGGCTAAATCCTCTGCATTTCTGTACATTGTCTTTTCCACTCATCTACAGTGTCTCTCCCTTGACCTAGAGATTTAACTACTCTTTCCACTTCGGAATCCCAAACACTTCCCTCAAAGGATCCCTCACAAAAACACACACCCCTCAAGCCTACTCAGAGGCCTAAATTAATTATGCTAATCAGACTACCCTGGCTAACCCAATTAAGTTTAATTAGCTGATGCCTTTCTTCCTAAACCACCTTGCCTTGGGGACATATTACCTCTGCTTTTAAGCTAGCTGCAGAAGTCAATCTCCTCTTGCAAACTTGCCCCCTAGCAACAGACGTTCAGCAGGGAGAGACTCTCGGCAATAAGCCCCTCAAAAGCCTTAGAGAAGCTTCTTGTTTCTTGAATACTTAAAACTGGACTATATTCACATTGGAATTTGGTCTGTGAACAAAAGGAGCTTATTTAGAAAGTCTAGCTTCCATATGAAGCCAATACTGCCAGTAATAATCATCCTTTCTTGGTTTTTCTATGTCATTGGAGAGACACGGTAGCTCTCTGGTCACAGTCAAGAGCACCGATGTCTCTAGATAGCATTGCCATTGACCATCTACTACCCATCTGATCCTGAAGCTGGGCATTATTTCACCTATGTCTCCCCTCAATGTCACTGCAGGAAACCTCATGTGCTTATATTTACTAAACCTGAATGCAGCGATGCAGAAAAGCTCCTCTGTGGCAGATCCCAGTTAAGTCTTGCAGGAAGTGAAACTACCTTCCCTCACTGCTTTGTGAACTGAACAAAAAACTTTTGACCTTCTTTATTTTAGAAATAAAACTAATTATTTCTAAAATTTCCCTCAGAGAAAAGTCTAAACCAAAAAAAAAAAAAAAAAGTGAAAAATTCATAATAATTGGAATTCCAAACCAGTGTTGCCACAGAAATATTGAAAAATGGCATTTTCAGAAAAATGTAGGTTCTGGAGTTCTTCAGGTAGCCAATAAAAGTTAAAATTCCTTTCCTACTATCTGTAAACTGTTCTCTATATTATTTCTACTGATAAACTAGACAAATATTTAGTTCAAATCATAGAAAATTTAAAAGGAAGCTAGCAGACATCCTTCTTGAAATGCTTTTATTCTCATGAACATGGAATTGTGAAGTCAAATGAGGAAGAGAAATAAAATGATGGTACATGATAATCAAATTATTTTTCCCGTAAATAGAAATCAGTAAAGAAGAAGGAATCAAAAATGCAAAATATGTTCAAATTTTGAAGCCTTTTTTTTCTTTTGATTTTAAAAGTTGATATTATTTTATGCTGGCTATCAAACTTTTTCTATTGTAAATAAAGTTCAATTGGTTCAATAGAAACTTGCAGTATAACTCAAAGCCTATTACCCAACTAAGTGAACTGTTCCCATTTTTACAAAACAAATATGGAAAAATTTATTACTTTTACATTGATAATAAAACCTTAGTATTGTGTTTATTTGGTTTCTCTTCAAGTTTACTGAACAAACTCTTATTTCCAAGTGTTAAATGAAATGTTATTTTGAATAAATAGACTGTAGTTAAAATAAATACTGAAGCAGCCAGTATCATCTGACAAATGATGGCCTAGGAAGTTTAATAAGTGATATAGAAAATTGGGAACATCATTGATCAAATATTTTATCCCATTCAAAACTCTGTATTCTAAAAAAAATTTTTGATAACCAGAAGGGATTCCTTTAATCATTCTAAGGAATATAATGCTCTGGAAAGAGTAATAATACAGCTTACATTCCTATTAAGGCATAACTTTGTCTCACATTACTGTCTGCTTAGCTTTCCACTGTACAATCAAAGGCATATGTAGACTTATTCTAAATATTTCTAAATTTTGATGAGTTTCAGGTTTTTATTTGTGCTTTTGTTTATGTGGTTTTTTGGAGGGTGTTGTGTTTTGGGTTTTGTTGTTGGTTTTTTTGTAATATGCAAATGTATAAAACATTGATATTTTAGAAAATATTTCTACTGATTTCAGAAAGACTTCCGGCTAAGTGAGGATTGCAAGATTACCTCCTTGATTAAACATTCCAACAACATGCTTTGCAAGTATGGCCTCTGTATAAGCATGATTCTTAACAGGCTTAAAATCCAAAATAATCTGTAGCAATTCTGTACTTTGCAGAATGCAAACTATTCATATTTCTCCAATTAAATACATTAGCAGTATGCTGTTAGACAGAAATAGGAGTTCTCTGACTGAAATAAGAAAGACCCTTATCAAGCTAAATGTTACATTTCCAATTATAACACTTGGGAAACAGTGATAGAGAAAAAATGCTGGCTGTTACATACCAGAAGAAACAAGTCAAAACTTACTTTCTTGGAGGTCTTCTTTTTTCCCTTATCTCAGCTCTACACCATGGCACCTTCTGACCCATAATGTTGAACATGCTCAGGCTATTCAACTGTTAGAATAAACTCCAGCAGCAAGTATGAAATGAATTTCCTATTGAAAACATGTTGATAAAATGTTGGCAGGTAGAAGTATTAGCACATGATGGGGAGAAAATTACTTTGAAAATACCCAATCTAATGTTCATATTTGGAATTACACAAGTAGTTGCCTGAAGCTTCCCATGTATTCAGGAAACTGCATATCTTGCAAATTGTAGTAGGATATGGATTCCTCGAGGCAAATAAGTCCTGCAGTGCATATTACGTACAGATAGCATGTTTCCAAAAATGTTTATTTGGAATGCAACCATTATTATAACCAAATTCTGCGGTGAATTACCTTCCATAGCTCCACAGAGGTCAGGTCTGTAGCTTGTATTTAGTTCTTAAAAACTAGTGTAGTGCTGAAAAATAAAAGATTGAAGTGTTGACATCAACACAAAAAAATAAATTCACAAAACATGTAACCTACTCAATGATTTGAGTTCTTTAGGATTTAGACTGCTTAGCTCAGTACTGGATCAGCTCAAGAAAAGCAATCAAATGTATGATTCCTGTACAGAGAATTTACATGCTCTATAGTCTTATAACAAACATGTTCAAGTGATGGGAGAGTTTCCTGTGACATATGTATATTTATTGTTCCAAGAGTCTGGGTGAATCTCTAAAAGTTCTTCCTGAAACTGGCGTTAATGTGAGTCTCTTTCAAAGCTTTAGACAAGTATCCTAAAGACAGTAATATAGCTTTCTAGACAATCTCCAAGTCCTCTCCTTATAAAGATTTTATATGTGTTCCAAAATGAAAGAACACAGTGAATCATGCAATAAATCAAGGAATTATTACAGTATGATAGGGACTGAAAAAGAGCAGATGGTACATATTTCTCTTGAAGGCAGAGGGCATTAATGGAGAGGAATAAAACAAAACAAAGGAGTAAAGTTCAGAGGAGACATTCCTTTTCAAGTCTTACTCTTCACCTCTTGATCCCACATGGATGCTTCTGTTTTCTGTGATCTCATGTCACAGTCAAACAATAGTGAGATAAAGAATGCAATTTAGAAAGATGGCATGATATAGCAACAAAAGATGTGGCAGGAGAGCTGCAAATGAGAAGTATTGGTCTCTCTTCACTCAGTGTTGACTTCTCAAGATTTGTAGGAAGAAAGAGTAGCCCTCAAGACCTTGAAAGCTCTGCAGGCATATTTTTGGAGAGAGACAAAACCTTCTCTCCTATTGACAAGCTTCTCCAAACTGGATTTCTTTTCTGACATCTTAACTTTGCAAGAAAGGGGCTGAAATAATTTTTCAAGCTCACTGAAGACAAAAATCTGCTGTGATGCTCCAGTTTCAAAATCTGATATGCAATTGTGTTCATCTGTCTTTAGCCATCACTGCAAGTCCATAGTAGGATTTTCAATGTTAGTCTTTACTTGCTCTGATCTCTAATCATCTGCTAGATAGGAAGTAATTCATCTTGGTGAATATTTCTATTTCTCTGCTCTCACAACTCAGGAAGTTCTTTAGCAATCTCTAGAATTTTTAAAAAGAAATCCTGCCTTGGTTTTAGAATCTTAACATGAAAAATTAGCATTCTGTGGTGGTTTTAATAACAGGGAATATGGTAGGATGTCTTGAGTAGTTAGATAAAGCCTGAATTAACAAATATATCTCAAAATACATAAAATTGCTGAGAAAACTGCTCTAACTTGTGAAGTGAGAAACAGACCTCTCCACTCCCTGTTTTTTTTTGATACGCTACTGAAAAATGAGTCATAGTGTAAGTTTTCTTTTTTTCACTTTGGGCACTGTTTGTACATGAAGCCTTAAATTACATGCATGCACTTGGTTTACATGCTCCTAACAGTACCACCCTCTTTCTTCAACATACAGTTCTTAAGACCCCACTGCAAATGGCATCCACAGTTTCACACCTTCAGCATATTTTTTTAATAAATGATTGAAACACCTTTTATTCTCATAACCAATACAAATTTAAAGCCAAGCATATTTGAGGATTAGTTGGTTTAATAATTATGGCCATTTTATAAAACAACAAGACAAAGGTATGGAGCTTTATATGTGGAATTAAGTGATTATTTTATGTTGTGCTTGCATTGGCAAATAATTCAGTGTGATAGAAACAGATCAGGAGAGCAAAATTTGGCAAGGAGGCCCTTAAATCTACATTTCACAATTCATTGCTGCACCTGCTTACCCTTTTGCAGTCAGAGGCTCTAACTCTGAGACAGGCTTAGCCTGGGAACATATTGTCTGAGATCTGGAGTGCTTGCTCAAGGTTTTCAGGTTGCCATGCCACAGCTCATAATCAGATAAAATTCTGAGAGCCTTAGCTGCATTCAAGAAAACACTACCACTGAGGAGATTCCTAACATACTTCCCACAGAGAGAAACAGCCCCTTCCAGGAGGAAATTCACCCCAGTGTGAAACACTTGCCAGAGAGGTACAGGCTGGAATCTACATCTTGCTGTATAAACCACAGAAGTTCAATCAACTAGTCTAGCTATCTAATATCCTGAATATCAAATTTAGGAAGCATACAACCAAATAGCTCCTCCTTCATCATTGTATCGTTTGTGTTTTAATTACTGTTAAACCAGTTGCAAAATAACAGTGACAATGTTCATACAAACTGGTAAACAATACTTATTTTTAAAATCAATTTTCTTTACAGAAAAATTTTAGAAATAAGGAATGATCAATCACAAGTAAAAAGGAGGAGATGGAAGGATAGTAAATCAAAGGGAAAGGAAAACAGAACACTGGGTGAAAGTGGAAAAGAAATTGTGTTAACCCAAAGTGTTTCATTCAAACTCAAATACAACCTATTTTCATAAATTCATACAAATTTTTTACTTTTTCATTTTTCATTTTAGTTTAGGCAACTAAACATAATTAAATTCTAGTTTTATATTTTTACATTTTCATTGTTATGTTTCCTTTTTCTTTTAAATTTTTTGTTGCATACAATTATTTATTTTACTTGACTAAATTTTCAGATAATTTAATGCCCATAAAACTTACTTTTATTATATGTTGGAAAATTTTGTCCCAGTTCTTTCAAAACACCAACTGTAAATTGTATATAAACATACAGAGAGAATTTTTCTAGTAGTTACATAGACAATTTTATCTTCAGTCTTTTATGCTTGTAGTCTTGGAGGATTGTTCATGCTCATTCTAACGTTAAAAAATTGGTGGAAAATGGTGTACCATACTCACTTGAAACCTGTTATTTTCAATAATATTGTGATAGAAGTACTCATTACAGACTAGAAATAACTTACTCCAAAATTTTGCCATGGTAGAGTTCATGCTGAGTGTTGAGATGCTGACAACAAAGAAAGCAAATACAGCTGGCTCAATTCCAGTAGATGGCATTCATCAAAACAGTATATTTCCAAGACTCAGTATTGTTTCTTCTCAATCTGCAAGTTCAAGGTAGTATCTTGACACAAAACAGAGTCAAAAAAATACCTCTCTTAGCTGGCAGCACTGTTCATTTTCCACCTCTGCAATAAATCTAATCTATTTTAGGAATACTTCTTCGACTTTCACATCATAATTTGGTTTCAGATGTCATCCACGAGTTAGTGGAAATGTGCAAAGATACCTGAATTTGAGTTAAAGGGCTTTTCTAATGAAACATGGTTTTGACAGCCAGACAAATGTTCTCTCTCACTTATTTTTCCAGATTACAGCACAGTGTTTTGGTAATAAGTATGGGTCAGATATTTAACGAGTGTAAATCAGGAGATGCCTTCCAAGTCCTAGCTAGTTTTATTCACAGCTAAGGAAGTGATTTACACTATCTTGGGACTTTTACAGTCTGTGTATTTTATTGTTCCCTTCTCAAGAAATAGTCAAAGTAACACTTCTTTTATTTTTAATACTGTAATGAAATCATAAGATGGAAAATTCTAGTGAATTAGACAGGCAGAAATAATCTGAAAGGTTTTGCAATAACTAGAAAATTCTGCAAACACAACATTTTTTGAAGGAAAACAGGGATTTTCAAAACTGTGGAAATTCTAATGTTTTAAACAACACCTACAAAAGATATGCTACCCTAAACATTTAACAGCTTGAAAAGCAGTAGCTTGTGCCCACATCCATACTAGTACAGCATTCCAGCTGACTTCATGTTTTGGGGCTGGATCAGCTTAAGCAGAGCTACTCAAGGACTGATGGTTGTATTAGCACCTTTAGTCTGCTGCAAATACTGGAACACATACACAAATAGTGGGCGTGACAATGAAGGAATATTTGGGGAAAAAAGCTTTGCATGTATTTGAAAAAAAAAGTCCCATAACTTTTTAGATCACTTACAAGCTCAATCATATTTTCACAAGGCTCATCTAACCCAGCATATTCGGATTTGGAGATGTAGTCCATTAGATGGGGACAATTGCCACTGCTAACTGCTGTCTACATGTTGCCATTGGCTACAGCCATGACTATCTTAGAAACAAGACAGTCACCTCAACTGGTGGCATGTTTTGTGTGAGGCACAGTCTAGCACTAATACAGCTTCTATGGTTTTTAACCTGGCTTGTTACTGGTGTTATTTCACACAGATCAGGCACATTTGGTGCATATGATGGTTCAGATCAGAAAAAAATTCATGTGTCTCTCATCTCCGATCTGCTATATGAAAAATATTTATGTAAGTTCATCTTGTAAAATTATTTTCCCTCATTACTATTTATATCTTTACAATTAATTTTTATTTCTTGAACTTTAATGGCAAAGGTCCTAGAAAATATTCCACAAGGATTTTTTTTCTGGGATTTTCATTATTTCCTTTTTTTCACAGAAATATTAAACTTGATGTATCTATATATATATATTAGATACTTGATGTATCAAAATACATGTATTGATATATTTACATTCCCTGAAGCTGTTTGTTAATGGATTTTTCTCTTTCCAAGTGGAGGACAAGCATTTAGCAAGCATTCACATTAAGTCTGAAGCTGGGATTCATGGGGATCTAGACTAAGCAGACATCTAGTTTTCTTCCAAAGGCAATGTAGTGAGAAAGGCATCACTAAAAGCCAGGACAACCTTCCTGTCTTAAACTACATTAGCATAGAAAAGTCCTTGTAGAGGCATTTCTCTATGATTATTTAAAGGAGCCCAGGTGAACAACTTAAAGTAGGCCTCTAAGTTTTAGACAGGTAATGATGGATAAGATGAAAAGGCTGAATTCTGTGACCTTTTATTTTGTACTATTAAATCTTATTACAATTCTTTTACCCTGGTCCTCAAGGTCTCTTAACTCTACATAATAGTCAAGTGCTGCTTTGTATTTATATTTCCTCTCACCTTTATGCCATCTGCAAGTTTCATTAAAGCATTTTTGCTTCTTGTGCCAGGGTCGTAAATGAACATATTAAATGACATCAATTCTGAGCCAAGTGTTGAGAAACTCCAGTGGTAACCTACTTTCAGACCGATACTTTGCTTTCCAGAATAGGTATGGCATATTCGATTTCCTTTAGCCAAAGTCTTCTACAGTGTGAAAAACTTGCATTACTTTGAATCTTTCTAGGCTAGAAATATAAAAAATGTATAAACATTCAGAATTAAATGATGGAACACGTGATTCCTGAAAATTAGTAAAAGGATATTTAAATGATCTGTTCAAGGACTTCAGGAGTGTCCATTGTCTACACATGGGCATCGAGTGCCCTGACCCTCACCTGTGCCGTATGTTGTGTCTCCATATGGACATAGAGGGTACCTTAAGATATGTCAGATGACACAGCTGCTCAGGCAACTGATTTTGGCCCTTTGTTAATGTATTGGATGTAGGCAGCAAGGTTTTTGGTACAAGAAGGGCAGCAAGTGTGGCTTCTGTGAGGGCCTGCCCTGTGCCAGAATGGCCAGGTCAGGTCTGTTCCACCACAGGCCACAGCTGAGTCCATCAAGCCAAGCTAATCACACCTCTGTGAAAACATATTTATGTAAGGTCAGAAAATGGGAAAGAAGGGAAAAAGAAAGAGAAACAAGAGGAAACACCACATTCAGAGGAGGAGGTGCTCCATGGTGAAGCAAACATCTGCACCTCTCTCCCAAAGAACTGAGGCTCATGAAGGACCAGTGCCAGAGGCAGGGATGACAGCCCATACAAGTCCTGCTCCAGAACAGGTGCTTCCCATGAGGCTCTGGAGCAGATGTGCCCACACTGGAGAAAATATTACAGTAAATTACAATTTAAGGCCAATGTATTTGTTACTAAATGGAAGGAAATCCTTCTCTAAGTCTCAGGATGTTTAGTATATAAGATACACATGAAATAGAAAAAGAAACAAATCTATATCATCACAACATAGAGCTGAAATGGTTTTACTGGATATTTAACATGTGTAAGACAGACAGATCCCTGCAATCACTGTATAGGCTCTCTACAGTCACTCCAAAGGCCTGGGGGAAGAGTCTGTGGTTTGGCTTTCATTGACTATGGAGGGAGCGTAATGATTTTGCTAGACCTGATGCCTTTTTTGGGTTTTTTTGGTTTGGTTTTTTTGACAGCTGAATTTAGCAGGTTACTGTGGACAATGACCATCAAAGTCCCATCTGAAATATATTTAAAATTTTATATTCCTACAATACAAAGAATATGGCTAAGTGAATAGATCACTGTACTCAGTATTACTTCAGTCTCTAAGTAGTGACACATTACACCTGCTGGTTTTACATCCACCATTTAGTGGAAATGAGTTATGATTTGCATCATTAACTGGGATTATAGCTTCAAAAATAGACCTATAATGGTAATATTCCCCATTTTCTGCTAGAAGAGAATTCAAAGCTAGGTGCTACAAAATAGATTATTTTAAGTTTTTCTTAGAATACTACTACTTTACAGAATTGAATGAGGTATTTCAGGTTGTTGATCTATGTTTAGGCCAGCTGTGGTAGGAATACAAAATAGGCAAAGTGTTTCAGAGCACCTGTGCAAAAAAATTTACATGCAAAAAATGCAAAGACAGGTACTAGTCAAGAGGGCTATATAAGGGAACTGAAATGAAGGTCTCTTGGTAACCTCACAAAAGGAGTGTAAGTACCTCTTTGGGATAATTCATCACTTTCCCATTGTCATGGTTTAACCTCACTTGGCAACAAAGTACCATGCAGATACTTGCCTACATTCCACCCTTCCACCCTTCCATGGGATAGAAAAGAAAATAAAAAGAAAAGCTAAACCCCATGTTTTGGGATAACAACAGTTTAATAGATGAAATACAATATAATAATCAGCATCAGCATCATCATAAATAATGTAGTAATGAAAAGAGAGACAACAAAAAGAGACTGAGAAATAAACCCCAGGAAGGGCAAGTGATACACAATCCAGTTGCTCACAACACACTGACTGATGCCCTGCCTGTCCCTAAGCAGCAACTGGTGGCTCTCAACAGTTCCTATACTGGGCGTGACATTCTATGGTATGGAATATCCCTTTGGCTGGTTTGGGTCAGCTATCCTAGCCATGATATCTCCAATATCCTTGTGTACTTGCTCACCAGTAGAGCATTAGACACAAGAAGTCCTTGATCTAGATCAAGTTACTTGGCAACTGTTAAAACATTGGTGTGTTATGGACATTATTCTCCCAGTAAATCCAAATCACAGAGCACTGTGACAGCTACTGTGAAGAAAATTAACTCTCTTCCAGCTGAAACAAGGACACCCATGATTAGTGAGATGCTATCTAGAGAAAGAGAAAAATATACATAAGGTTCAAATGTCTGAATGGGCACTTAGCTGAGGACACATAGCTGAGTTATTGGCATCTTTTCTAGGATACACATAAAGGAGAACAAACAAGCCCTATTTTCCACCACTGCTCACTCATTACAGCACACGCCAGGAAAAAGGATTTCCAAGTGCAGCTCCAGTTTCACAGAGGAGGGGATCAAATTGCTCCTTAGCACTGTTCATCTAAAGCATCTCTCACTTGTTGAAGATAAGCCATGATACACGAAGAAATGGGAAATATTTTCATTGATTCTAAATAGTCGTGGGCAGTGTGTCTACCTCATGGTAATATCACAGTTTTAAGTGTGACAGATAATAATATTTGATTCTGTACTAATTCTCTTCTGATATCACTGTATTTGCAGTCTTTTATCTATTAACTCCTATGCTGGTGGCCCAAATATCCTGAGACTCTGGCACCACCCTTCCCACCTCTCCATCCAAGGCCTATAGCATTCTGGAGCTATTTTGCAGGAGTATTTTGGAGTAGACAGGAAAAAAAGTTCTCTTTTGCCTTCACTGCCATCTCAGTCAGCAGCTCTCCTTGTTATCTACAGCAAAATATCAAAGTTAAAAAGAGTTGTATACATGCAAGCTCTACTAGACAGACAGTGGACTGCATGAAGGACTGGTTGAGGGAGACAAGTTGGTTGGTATAGCTTATTCATGCATGTGAATTTCAGAGTGGGTGATAAAAAATCAGTCCCAGAGCTTCCAGCTGCACATTCTACTAAAATCTTCCCTGTGAAATGAAATCAATCAAAATTTGCCTTTAAGTATTCAGTGAGGCAAGATCAATTGTAAAGTGAGGAACTGCATCACTGAAGAGAGAGATAACTTAGCTATTCTACATAGTTTCCCAGAACTCCATTGCCCTTTATGGCAAATATTTAATATCAGGAAAGGTGCTGATAACATGATTTCTTTTTTTCTCTTCACAATGCAAAATCTAAACTTTATAATCCATTTCTAGGTCTTCATTTTAAGAGTATTTTCTCAATGACAATTGATTACTTTGGATTTGGGGAACTCTTTGAATTCTTCTAATAGCTAATAACCCAAGGAATAGTTTTTTAAGTGTAGAAAATGACAAATTTCTTAAAAAAAAACCCAAAACATAACCCTCAAAACCAAAACAAACCATTTCTTGTGTTTCACAGTTATTTTTCTAGGGAAGGGAAATAGAAGAAGTTCTTAAATTCACTCTCATTCAAAATGAAAACTTTCTTGAAATATCAAAATTTCTTCTAGAAGAGATATTCAGAGTGCCAGTCAGCTCTGCCTGAAAGTACCTTTCTGAATTCATTCAACCACAGAAGCAAATCTGTGATTCTTTTCAAGGGTTCTGAAAAGTTGTATTGTATTTTCACTCTAAAATGCACATTAAAGCATTACATATGCTCCAATGTGCATTCTCAGCAACAAAAGTGCTTTTAACCCTCAACTTTTAAAAGCAGCTGCAGGGATTTTTTTCCCCAGAGAAGACAGTCTTAAAAAGGCCAATGGAATTTCTAAGTTCCTGAGGGACCATGTCAGGCTTGTTTGGATTGTCTCTGGGGTCTTTCATACAGTTCAGCTAAGGAAAGTGCAATTTGTTCATTATGTTTGCTGATCATTCTTTTTTAACCAATTCAGCAAGTACAAATAGCAAAAAAAGCAGAATAACCAGCCAACATAGGAAAAATCTAAAGCGCACACCCTTCTATTCTACAATTACACCTCCAAAAATTGTTCTGATCAGAATTTCCACTGCATGTATAAGGAAATAAGGATTATAACTTTTTTCTTTCTCTCAGAAATTAAACATTCACCATCATTTGATATTCTGAGTTAGGTTTCTCTATTCATCTCTCATGGGAAACAGCCAGAAGGAACTGTGGGTTAGCTGAAGCTATTGGTCACCCATGTCACCAAGGTGCCTCAATCAATAGCAAACTTTCAGTTATGTTCTGTGCAACCATAAGAAGAGATTAAAAAAATCTATAGGAAAGTACTTAAAAATCTGTTCTCCCCCTGGAGGATTTGGAATGCTACATTAATTGCTTTAGCACATAGTCAAAGTTGGTATGAACACTGCTTTAATTTTCATCTGTGAAATACAACACATACTGCTCAATAGGAAGTTCTTGTGATTATTTACTTGGAGTGACAGAGAGAAGCCTCACTAAAATTATAATCCTATTTCAAGGCACTGAGCATACACATTATCAAACAGTCTCTGATACAATTATTTCTCATTTAAAGTAAAAATAGAAAAGAGCTGATGATTGAAGTGGTTATATGGGTTACTAAGTGAAGTCAGACATTCAGAGGCAGAAATAGAACATAGATTGTCAGGTCTTGGTCCAGCACCCAGATTGTTTTTGTGGAATACTTTTATTATTATTATTATTTTATTTTATTTTCTTCACTGAAAAAGGCAGTTGTAAAACTCTCATCGGAAAGTTTTACACTAAATTCTAACACTATTTCAGATTTTTCACACTACATTCTAACAGCTCTTTCATAGTTAGAGGGCAATAACTACAGTTTAGCTTCACTTTTAGATAAGATTGGAACGAAACCCAGGAGAGACTCTTTAGTTTACCCTTATCTCTAATATGGTCTATTCACTAGCTTGCCATGGCTTTTACCTTCAGCTCCCAGCACAGCCTTTGCATATCCTAATACAAAAATGCAAGTATAAATTTAACTGTATTCCCATCACAAAAAGGTGAAATATTTTTTTACTTTAAAACAATAAAGCATTAGTGAAAATACAACATTGCATGGTTTTAAAATATTTTTCGTTCTTACTGAAGGCAGAGATTTCAACTAAATCTATTTTCATGGAAAGTAATAGTTAAAATTCTGAGCAATAACAATGCATTGGAATTATAATAATTGTAACTGGAATCAAAATTATACAGAGCCAATTCCCATTATAACTTGAAAAATATACTATTGTCCTACTAATGAAAGTAAAAATGTAAATGTCTAAATCTGTGACACAGTGCTATGTCTTACTTCAGCTTTGCAAATGCTACTGTAGTCATTCTGGAATGCACTATTTCATAATCAATCAATAAAAGATGCATCACAACTTTCAGTATCCTTTCCTCTCCCCGAGTTATGCATACATAACAGATATTTGAATATAGCAATCTCCTCAAACTGCATGATTTCATTTTATGGCACAGTCACTATGTCATATTAATACTAAATACAGTTTTTTATGCTCATGCCTACCACCTTGGACAAAAAATGAGAAGGAATGCCTAACACTGTGAAATAGTCAGCTTCAGACATGATTTCTATAAAAAAAAAAGAAAAATTACTAACTTTTTCCTTATGAAACGTTATAAATCATTAGGGAAAACATGAAAGAGCACAGTAACTGAAGAAAGGTCTGTAAGTCCAGAAAAGTGTTTTCATTATGTACTTACAATTAAATAACAAGAGATTATAAATCCACAAAACCAAATTGTTAAATACAAACTAAATGTAGTAATACATAACCATTAAATTATGCTGCTCTTATCATATGAAGATAAGCACTGTTAGTTCTTATGGCTGAGTTGAAGCCATATTCTTGTTTTTAAATTCTTTTATGGGAAAAGATGACAATAATGAAGTGACAATAAAAAGATGTTGTGGTGTTAGGAAGGCTAGGAAACAGGTTTAGGAAACACATCAAGAAATTTTGCACAAATCAAGATTTAGTTAACTTTTTCCATAAAATATTGAATTGCTTTGCAAGGTAAAAAAATCATGTAAACAGAAGATCAAGACAGTCTAATCACATTACTGGGAATATACCCACCTTATTGTATAGAGCCAGGGGAATTATAAACTTGTATAGTAGAACTGTGTTCTTTTTTCCTTAAGAAGGTAACAGCATATGAAATTATTGATAGAAACCAAAACTGAAATCTGAGTACCTCAAAAGTGGATGTCATCAGATAGCACAGAACTTGTATGTGTTCTAAATACAGCTACAGATCAAAAAGTGTAGTAATGACAAAGGATAGCTTGGAGATTATTACAACTTGATTATCCGTGGCTGTGGGCAAAGAGCAATGGAGTCACCAATTAAGCACATGCACAGGCAGAAAGGTACATAACCTTCTCAGGAAGCCATCAACCCCATGACCAAAATACCAAAATGTTACACTGCCTCCTTGGTGTGAAGATTGAAACTATAAGGAGACGTGACGGTTTTACTGCTAGTGCCACAACTTTTGAGAACAAATAACAAAAAAGGAGGGTTTTGAAGCAATTTGTATTTTTCTTACAGCTCAACAGGGTCTTAATATGTCGCTAAAATATGCATAAAAGATTTCATATTGTCACTTTGTCAGCTCAGAGCAAAATAGGTAGAAGCCTTAAAATTTGGAAGAAAACACGATGACACTCTAAGTAGAGTTAGATCAGCTAGTGGGGTAGGAGGTCTTCATAAATTTCATTTATAAAACCACAGCAAATTAAAGTGTTGTTATTATTTCATAAACATCAAATTTAAAATAGTTCTTCTACCCCAAAAGAAATTGTTTTTCACAATTCTTTGAATATGTTGACCATAGCCTATAGAGAATAAATTTTTAAAATATTATTTATGCTTCACCTGTTGGAGCAGTGTAAGGAGGCACCAACTAGAGTATAAGAAGTTACAAAAGAAGGGGAAGAATCATATCGAATGATCAAAGAGGATATAATGATACATTATAATCTGAAATCAGTTTAAGAACCAAAAAAAAAGGATCTTTAAAGACTGTTGTCAGTGAGTTCTAACAAACAATAGAACAAAGAGAAAATAATAAAAGGTATAAATGTTGCCATTTGTGGCATTTAGAACAGGAAAAATATTAGCTCAGGAAATACTAGGGAAAACACTATTTGCTGAAGACACAAAGAACCTTGAAAGCTAGAAAGCTGGATTCTAAACTAAATATGAGGTGCTGTCACCTTGCAAGTGTGCAGACAAGATGCATTAGTTATTCTTGCTCTGTTGGCTTATTTATTGGAAGTTTATAAGGTTTAGACTACAAGTTCTCTTTTAATATGTGCTTATAGCATGCCTAACACAGCTTTAACTTCATCTCAAACTGTGCCGCTTTGTAGCATGGAAATAATGAATACTCTTTTCAATTATTTTGCAGAGCAAAAACTTGATCTAGTGAGATTTGGGGATTTTTAGCTTTATATCTTTTAACATGAAAAGTCAATTGAAATAGCAACAGTGGAATAATTTAGTTTATTATAATTAGTGGCATAATCAGTTTATTAGTATTTTTTAGTTTAAATATAGACTGGATAAAACAGAGTTGATGAGACTAGCTTATAGGAGTAGCTACAGAATATATGCTTCTCCAGGCAGGGAAAATGATGTTTGGCATTTCAGGGATTCTGCTTGAAAGAATACCACTGGCAACAGTCCTGGACAAAGGAAGGGTCCAGAAGAGTGGTTTGATTTTTGTGGATCATCTTTTCCAAGATCAAGAGCACTTAATTCTAAATTGCAGAAAATCAAGCAAAGATGGCAGGAGACCTGCTCAGATTAGCAAGAAGCTTCTGACTGAGATCAGATATTAAAAGGAAGCATGCAAGAGGTAGAAGAAAATTTGGGTAACCCAGGAGTATAGAGCCATTGACTGCTTGGTCACATAGGGACCACACAGGGATGTGGTCATAAAAGTCAAAGCCCACCTGGAGCTAAATCTGGAGAGGACTGCGAAGAGTAAAAGCAAAAGCTTCTACAGATACATCAGTAGCAAGGAGCAGATGAGGGAAAATGTGGGCCCACTTCTCCATGGAGTAGGGGATCTGGTAAAAAAGGACCTGGAAAAAGCTGAGGTACTCCATGCCTTCATTGCTTCAGTCATCAGTGATTTGCCTACAAGAATCCCAGGACCCCGAGAATAGGAAAATTTAGAGCAAAGAAAGTTCCCTCCATGGAGAAGCACTGAGGGAGTTGATCAACATCACTATAACACCACTTCTGGTTATCTTTGAAGGGCCATGCCAACTGGGAAAGAGGGGGGGTCCCTAAGGACTTGAGAAAGAAAATGTCACTCCTATTTTTGAAAAATGGAATGGAGGAAGATTTGGAGAACTTCAAAGTGATCACTTCAAACTCTTGGAAAATGATGGAACAACTAAATGTAGAAACCGCTTTTAGACAGAAAGGTGACTGAGGTTCAGTCAACATGGCTTTACCAGGGTCCTGACCACTGTGAAATGATTCATTCAGTGGCCAAGGAGAGACCAGTAGACATTGTTTATCTTAAGTCTTATATGAAATAGGAGACATAGACTAACTGGTGAAATATGTGCCTGATAAATGAACAGTGAGTTGAAAACTGGCTGTACTGCTAGGTTTGAAGGCTTATAACCAGAGAAGGAAGTCCAGCTGGAGGTCAGCCATTCATGATAAACCCAGTGGGCCAGTACTAGGGCAACACTGTTTATCATCTTTATTAATTATATAGAGGATAGGACAAAGTGTACCCCCAGCAATTATGTAAATTCGCAAGACTGGGAAGGGTACCTGATACACCAAAAAAGTTATGCTTTCATTCAAAGGAACCTCAAGAAGCTGTTTGGAGGGATCTTATGAAATTCAGCAAAGTGAAGACATCTGGAAGGGAAGAACACCATGGAAACGTGAAGGGACCAGGTGGCTGGAGGATGATGCTGATGGACAGCAAGCTGAACTTGAGTCAGCCATATGCCCTTAGAGAAAAGCAGGCCAGTAGCTTCCTGCACTGCATTAGGAGGAGTGTTGCCAAGAGCTCGAAGGACATGATCCTTCCCCTCTATTCAGCACTGGTGAAACCGTAGGTGGAATGCTGTGTCTGGTGCTGGGCTCCCCAGTACCAGGGAGACATGACAATACAGGCGAGAGTTTGGTGAGAGGCTACTAAAGTGATTAAGGGACTGGACTATCCAACCTGTGAGGAAAAGCAGAGAGAACTTTAAATTGCTTAGCCTGCAAAAGAGAAGATTCAGGAATCTAATCAGTGTCTACCAATACCAGACAGGAGGAAGTAACAAAAGAGCCAGGCTCTGGTTCATGCTATCCTGGGAATGGTCAAGTGTAAATGGCCCCAAACTAATCACAGGAAATTCTATTTTATCATAAGTAAACATATTTTTACTCTGAGGCTGATTGAACATCAGAACGGATTGCCCAGAAAGGATTTGCAGTCCCCATCCCCATAGATATTAAAAAACTGTCTGGATACGGCCTTGATCAACCAGCTCTAGGTAACTGCTTGGAGTAGGTGCATTGCACAAGAAAATATCCAGAGGCCCCTTCCAACCTCAGCAATTCTCGGATTCTGCGTTTTATACAGCTATTACAGTCTGAAGGGTAAGAAGCATAGAAAGACAGTTTTTCAGCTCCAATGCTTCCAATGATGTTAAGTAAATTTACATTTGATGAGAATCTGGCTAAGAGAGCTTTAGAGCATTAGATGGAACAATTCTCATATAAGCAAAACCAGCAAACAGCATAAGAAAATGAGACTGAGTCAAAGAGACTGCTGACATTTAAAGCATGCTTCTCACAGCAAGCATTGGAGTTTAAGGAAGGAAATGTGAACTAGTGATTACCATTAATTGGAATGGTGGGAAAACATAAAGGAGTGTTGGAAAAAGTGCATGCATGTGGAAAGATGTGAAGTAGAGATATTCTACACTCCATAACTTAGCAGAAATGCAAGATGTTTTAAAACAGATAGCATAATACATCCAGAGAAACAGTCAGAATGCTGAAAGTAAGAAGCCAAAAGACAGTGAGACTTTAATGATAAGAAAGACAGGAGGGGGTCAGAGCCATTTCATCTAATAAGCTGTTGTTGGTTTTAATAATTATTTCTAATTTGATGTCCCTTTAGCATTTATGGAAATAGCCAAATACTCTGCTTCTTCAGTTAAGGATCCTGAGATATCACAGGAGTGCAGGAGAAATTCTGGGAATAATGCTAACTCAATATAAATTTAGCTGCTACATATATTCAAAGGAGACAGCTTCTTCCCTCCTATATTCTTGCTGTCCTACAGAAGAAGATTGTAAATCCCTCCTGTCATTTATTTCCAAAGTTAGTATTGATATGAGACACTATGCAGTCAGCAAATCAGGAGATAGAAATCACTTAAAAGTTAAAGTGGTTCACTGACAATTCTCCATCATCTGTGTACTTCAAACAAGCAAATTACTTCATAAATTCTTCTAAAATCTTTCTCTTGAGATTCAATCCTTTTTCATTGTCAAATACATTAAAGTTTATTTCTAACTCTGAAACATATAATAAAGCAATTTAAAAAGTATCAGAACATAAATTTATTTTAATCCTTTGACTTTGTTTCTCTTGATGGGCTGAGAATTTCAAGAAAATATAAAAGCTCTACAAGGTAAGAGGTGATATCACTGGAGACAGCAGTTTTCTTCCTTCAAGTCAATGAACCATAAATAAAATATCATGATAATAATTCTGTTTTTTCCTATTCTTGATTCCATTCTCAGACAGGAAGAATGAGGTGACATTGTTGGAATTAGCTCAAATTAAGTTTTCTTCTTCCTTAAAATGAAAAGCAAGAAGCATTTATGTCACTAAAGAATTGCCAACATAAAAATAAATGCAATCTACCTTAATTTGATTTTCTGCAAAACACTTTTACTTACAACAATGATGCTTGATAGATACTAGTTGATAATTCGTCCAGCATAAGTAGCTCACTGATATTTTCATAATTTTTTTACTTATTAAGGCAATAAGGTAGTTGAAGGCTCTGAGGAAGATTTGATGCCAGCTAAAGGGAAAAAATGCAACCTGTGGGAGCTTTTAATATTTTTGTGTGCTCAACCTCTAAAATCACAGTAATAATTTTAATACAACTTACAGAAAATAAGGGAAATTGATGAAAATATGCTCTTTATCAACAGCTTTAGGCGAATCTCATTTTTCATTAGAATAATAGCTAAAATTTGACCTCTGAGTTCTTTTCAACTTCCATGGAAAATTTAGCTTTCTTTCATGGACTTATACTTCATAAAGAAAGTAGACAAAACATCTGTTACTAATTATTATTTACTCGTATCACAGTAACACTGAAAGTCTCTCAGACAAATCAGAGGTTCCATTGTACTATATGCTGGAAAATGCATTCAAGGAGACAGTCTCTGCTTCAAAGACTTTACAGACAAGCCAGACACATTCTTTCCTCTGAAGATTAGAGATGAGGTATTGTATCACAGAACAATCATTTCCTCTACATTATGCAAAAAGTCTTTAATAGAGACAAGAATTAAATGTAGATACTCTACTGATAATCTTAATTCTTTGATTGTCCCTTCATTTTCAAGTACAAAATACTCCCTGGATAGTGGGCCTAATCATAAAGGCTACCAGGAAACTTTCTGGGCATACAAGTAAATCTTTTGTACCTGTTTAATCTATGATCAAAATAGAAAATCTCCTCCTAAGCTACAGAGAGATAAAATGCATTTTAGAATTCTGATAATACATGTAAAAACCTTATCTATTTTTTAACAATTCACACCATGCATATTTGGATTTATGCTTTGTTAAGAATTAATTTTTGCACTATTTCTTCTGTGACAAACTCTGTTTCACAAAATCCGTGTTATTGATTTCCTAATAGGCTGGATATCATTGAAAAATACTGATATAGCCTTTCTTTCCTGTATATAAGATGCCTTCTGTATGCATGAAATAATTAATAGATTACAAAAGACTTTTCAAATTGTCTATCGATCCTAGCGCAGTACACAGTAGCAACACAAAATTGATGAAAACTTGAGTGAAATGAAAAGAAAGAAGATCCAGAGCTTGAATAATTTTAAAATTCATAAAGTAAAATGAATGACAGCATGTTTTCTCTAACATATCCCCAAAATGCCTGAATGTAAATATCTGAGCTGTTATTAATATTAATTTGGGATCCCTTTTTATAACCCTTACTGCATTGGCAGAACCTGGGAAACAAATTAATGGAGGTAATCAATTATTACATTACATTCCAAAATCAAATGCAATATACTCTGCACCAAATCTCAGTTGGTCAGTGCCATATCCAGGCAATTTTGAGTATTGCCAAGGAGAATGATTCTACAACCTCACTGGACAAACTGTTCAAGAGTTCTGTCACTCTCACAATAAAAAATTGGTTTTCATGTTTTAGCAGGATTTTGTGTATTTCTATTTGTGACCATTGCCTCTTGTAGTTTTGTGGGACAGAACTGAATAGAGCCTCACTGTCTTCTTCACACCCTCCCTTCAGACATTCAATTGCAATGACAAGATTCACCCTTCTGAAAATGCCAGTCCTATTGTAAGTGCTGAGGAACAGGCAGTATTCAGTACCTCAGTTTTTCTGTGTCCTGTGACAGCAGATGCCCTGCCCCACTCAGCAACAGACACACCTTTACCCTAGCCTTTCTTTTGCTGATTATGTCACCTAAAGAAGTGTGTGTTTCTGTGTTTCTTCTCATTAGGTATTTCTCCTGATTCATTTTTTCTCATATGTAATGTTTAGTTTGAGAGTATTGTTTCTTCAATTTAACCTATGATTTTTTCCAGTATGGCCACAGTATCTTATAGGAAAAAAAATTGTATAATACCTTTTCAGGATTCATTTACAATGTTGTTGTATTTTTATAAAGTTCTGATATTAAACTGATATTAAAAGGACTTCTCCAAACAAACCTCTTCAAGGCTGCTTTCTCTGATTGATTCTGGGGGCAGAGATGAAGTCACGTTAGTAAGTTTGTTGAAATAAACATGCCATGTTAAACTGTATTTCTTCAGCTTTTTTGGCATGGCTGACTTCATTCAAAACTTTATCTTCTTCCTTAAGTTTTTTCCAGATAAAGTGAACACATTTTGAAAACAGGCTGCAGTTAGGCAACAAACAATCATAGGCACACTAGAATTTTTGACATAAAAATAGATTTATTTCCCACTGTAATATCAAAAAGAGACTCCATTCCTTCTGTTCAGTTTTTATTTTTAGCATCTAAAATGTGAATTTAATTTATTTTGAAGACTGTTAGAAGAATTTACAGAGACAAATGTGATACTGAGATATATAGATAGATAGATAGATACGGTTTGAATTTGATGCTTTAAAAAATTAATGAGTCATAAGAGAAGAGGTATGTCAAAAAACCCCAAATTTTAAATGAAGGTGAGAAGAGGATGGAGTGAAATCTACAAGAGACATGAGTTTCGTATGGAAATAATTAGGAAGAAAAAGTAGAAACTTTACAGAGATCTCTATGTTATTCATGTTAATAATAGGTGAGACTTCAGAAGACAGCTGGAGTTATCCTAAAAAATCTGAATTTTTCCTTTAAAATTACTAGAAATACATTCTTCAGGAAAAAGATAAGCAGAAATACAAAGAATTTTCATAAAGACTGTTTTTCCCCACCAATTAAATATGTAGAAAAATTATATTCTTGTTAAACCATCTGCCTCATATTATTTTCTTCAAATATGAAAACATTGGGGAGTGGATCAGCTGGATGTGTATCTCCTTATAATTTAAATTTAACCTACTTTTTCTTTTTTTTTTTTAATAAAAATCTCTCGAGATTTATATAGTTATATTTACCTCAAATTATCCTTCAACTATTATTTGCCATTGATTGTGGAGAATAAGGTAATGCAGGTTCCCATGACCCCTCATTACCTTTTCCCTGGACTCCCTATATTAACCTTGGTGATAGCTTGTCCTGGGTTACAATGTAAGATGTGCCCAAAGTATGTATTCTATCACTGTCTTCATGAGCTGTTGAAACCAGGCGGGGCAGTGTTTCCCTTCTCCCCTCCCTCTGGGCTATCTTCTGTTAATGGGCCATCAATGCCTTGCTGCATGACTCACAGGTAACTCCCTCCGGGAGCCATCTCTGTTTAATGGGCAATCAAGGACCCATTAAATGACTCATAGAATGATATCAGCCCATTGTGAGATGCTCTGCCCAGGGGGAGGAGCCAAGCATTCTCACTTGGATATAATCTGGGATTTGGGACAGCACAGTATCTTTTACCCACTGGATTCCCAGGGGACAAGAGCTACCAGATCTTTCTATGGGATCACTGCTTCAACAAGACCACTTCATCTGGATTGGTACCACCCCCATAACCAACAGGGTGTCAGGTTGTATTATTGCATTTGTTTTATTTTACTTTTTTTTTTTCTTTTCTTCTATTAAATTGTATTTCTGACTTGGAGTCTCACTGGCTTTGCTTTCAAACCAGCACATACCTTAACATTGGTATCATCATCCTGTGGATGTTTGCTAAACATAGCTCAGAATTTTCTCTGCAGAAGCAGGAGGCATTATTTAGCAACCACACATAAGTCCTTCCACTATCTTCCATCTACTATCCTTATCTTCTCAGAAGAAATTGTTCACAGAAGGAATTGCAGGGAGTACATCCCTGATTTCACTGTCCAATTATCAACATGTTGCCCAGGAATTTGATTAATCCATTTTTGAACCTGCTTGGTATTATTTAGCTCCACAACCACCTGTGGCAATGCATGCCACTAATTCACTAATCACTCCATAAGGCAGTTCTTTCTTTTGCCTCTCTTAAACTCTCCTCCTGTTAGTTTCACTGAGTTTATTCACTCACTGAGGGAGATTTGATGAACAGCCTTAACTACTATCTTCATGACTTTGCCAATATTTATCATCTGCCCAGGCTTTTCTTCCTAAAATGGAAGGGCTCAAGCCAGTTTGCCAATGACACCAGTCTGTGTGGGGCTGAGGGAAGAGACACCACCCACATGGACCTTGATACACCTGAGAGGTGGGTCTGTGCAAATTCCTGCACTTGCATTGGGGCAATCCCAAGCAGAAATGCAGGCTGGAAAATGGATTGAGAGCAGCCCTGAGAAGAAAGAGAAAAGTGGTGATGTCCCATCTCTGGAAGTGTCCAAGGCCAGGCTGGATGGGACCTGTCTAGTGGAAGGAGTCTCTGATCATTTAAGGAGGATTGAAACAAAATTATCTTTAAGGTCCTTTCCAATGCAAATCGTTCTATGATTCTATGACAACTTTAATCTTTCAGTATGAGACAATGCTTCATTCCCATAAACATGAGAAGTTAATTTCTCTGCATCATTTTTTACTTCATTATAGCCTTTTTGAGATGCAAGGAAAAGCACTGTATCAAGTGCATCAATATTTTTCAGAGGAAAAAACCTGTTTGTTTCTGATTTAGTATCAATATCTTTCCTGATGATGCCAAATATTTTGTTTGTTCTTCAGAACAAAGTGCACACTGAGTTGGTGATTTCAGAAAACTGCCAGAGAGCCCAAAATATTCTTCCTGAATTTTAATTTCCACTTTCAAGTTCACCATTTTAAAAGTATGATTTATGTTCCATTACCTCCTATTTACTCACACGAATTATCTTCTTGCATTTCTTTACTCAGTACTTGAGTTTCCTGGTCTTCTTATGGGGTTTCTCACCATCAATGTCACATTTAGCTGCCTGAAAGACCTCAGTAATATCTCCAAACTTGAATATTTAATTACACATTGCCTCTCTCAAGGTCATATGTGAAAATATTGAATAAAAATGCGCACATCACTGATCTATGGGGATCCATACTCTTCCTCCTCCTGAAAAGAGATCTAAAATTAAGCTGTGACCTACTCCTCATCTTGCCATCATGTTAAGCCATTAGTTTTTCTTCACACTAATAGCAAATAAATTTCATACATGGCCTTTAAATAGAGGATTTTAATTTCCAGATCCATACACATTAGGTTTCTGCATCTCCTTTATCCACTGGGAAACAAATTAACAAATTAATGGAGGTAATAAATTATTACATTTATCCAAAATTCATACTCATAGAATTCCATGTTTCCTGGCACCAAACACAGTGAGATTACACCTGTGCTTCATCATGTTATTCCGTTTTGTAGATCATCATTTTGCAAGGAACATAAGTCAGACTCACCCCATAGTTCCAGGATTTCCTTTTAAGTCCTTTTTTTTTTTTCTCAGAAAAAAGTTATGCTAGCAACCTGGCAGTCTTCTGACAGCATGTATCTTTGTAGTAGATAGTTTACACAAGTTCACCACAAAGTCAGCAGTTTCCCACACGAGTTCAAACTCATTGCTGGATGCAGTACAGTCCTAGTGACTTATCCACATTTATTTGACATCATTGGATAAAACATACAAAACTCCTCTCCTTTGGAAAAGCTGTATGGATTACATGTCAGCTTGTTTTGCACTTTTTTTTTTTTCCCCTTTCTCTTTTCATTTAGGAATTCATCATGGAGACATAAGTTTAGTATCTGTGGTTTGAAACCATTTTTGTTCACAAACATATGCACCGAAGTTCATAAAGTCTCAAACAAGTTGGTGAGTCTAAAGAGATAAGTAGTATTAAGATATATTTTTTTTCAGTACAGGAGGAAATGAACGAGGATTCACACTGTCATATTAAAATAACCAAATCTCTAAGTGAAAAGGGAGATTTATTCTCTAGGTATGCTTTAAAAGGAAGCAGCCGCTATCACTGCATGCTCAGTAACCTGTAAGTCTGAGGAAGCTTAGCAGATGATACTCCTCAAAGGAGGAAGGCAGTAGGTGCCTAGTTTCTGGATCCCTGAGTTAGGGCTGAATTGCTGAACTACCAGGATTGAGATACTTCTGACAACTGCAGTAACAGTGATTTAAGCATCTGGACAACTTTAAGGTCAAGAACTGAAGTGCTTACAGATTACAGACCTGTCAAATATAAGAAAGAGCTCTGTGGGAGCTCTGGACCTCACAGGTTTAGACTAAGACTTCAAAATATGCTGCTCTTCCACTTCAAGAACTTAAATTCTTTCTGAGATCCTGCCTTTGGCAACTGTCAAACTTTGCTCTGAGTTTACCCAGCAATTACATTTTTTGATATAACCAAGTAGTTGTGAAAGACAATTATAAATCCCAGAATCATTTATACATTACTATCCTAAAACTCAGTGAGAATTATATTTGATGTTTTATGTTGCTTAACTAAGTATTGACTGGTTGTAATATCTGGTGCTCTGATAAAATACATATGACTGTACCACACACTGTCTGTGTCAAAGACATTCCTACAGTTTAAAATCTGGGTTTTTTTCCAATGTTAGCCTCTGTCTAAAGCCACTAGCAATATATATCTACTAGTCAAACAGTAAATGAGTATTGCACTTGTTGCAGAATGTCTCAATTTTAATGTTAGCAAACTTGAAAATAAGTAAAATTAAAAAATGTTTTGCATGTTTACATGGTCTGAATATTTTGGTTTCCATTTCTCACAAATCTAAGGTTAAAGTTTCTGTCTGTATGCTTCTCCTCTCCCTGTCTTTCAATTATTCCACAATACTTTCAAGTGTTCAAATATGTTGACTATTCTCTAAACTGTACTTTGAAATCTCCTGGGAGTTATGGGAGTTTTTTCTACTGTATTCAAAGAAATTTGTGAGTCAGTTCTTCTCATTTGCTTTGAACGTTTTGGAAATTTTCAATGGAATGTTAAGAACTTTTCTATGTGTCTTTAAAACAAAATAAGTAGAAAGTTTACAAATTGTATATTACATATGTATGACATGTAAACATGTTATATTTTATATGCATATACACTTTGTATGAGGAAAAGTATTTCCTTATATATTCCCTTCTGGGAATATATAACCCTTATTTGGTTATTGTTCCTCTCTATGTGGTCTGATTTTAAAATCAGAATTGTTCAGTAACATAAATTGCTCAGAAATATTTTTGGTTTTTTATCATAACAAGAGCCTAATCTAATTAACCCATTTTAACCTGATTAACTTGAGTGTTATTGCAGAATGAATTCATAAATGATAATGTAATTTAAACACATAAAAATAGTAATTATATTATCACAAAAATTACTTATTAGCTCTTGTATTATTTCAAGACTTCTGACATTTGTTAAAGTTGTTACTCACCCACCTCAGAAGAACAAACTGAATAATCAGTTATAGTTTGTTCATTAATTCCAAGTGTTATAGAAACTTGAAACTCTTATGCACATCAGAAGAACCCACCAATTATTTGGTGGCACTTTGTTAATGAGCTCAGAATAGCAACCTGTCACTGCTGAACTTAGTTAATAAAGAACATTTGCCTACAAAAGAACTCTAACTTGAAAGTGAACATCTATCACTTTAAATCCTTGTCTACTAAGACAAAAAAAGTGATAAATTCTTTTTTCTCCTTTTTTTTAGAACACAAACCTTGATTAAATTAATAGCAGACAAGCTGATAGTCTTTGAGTCCTAGGAACCATGACAGTCGTCCTGTCTAGCCTCTGATATTCACCCACTATAGAGATACTCCATTATAATCCATATAAGCTCATATCTTCCTTTTTAGCTAGAATATCTCTTTTGTAAGACACTGAATTTATTTAAAGTTTTCAGGCAGTGAAAATCCACAACTTCCCTAGATAAGATTTTGTAAAGATTAATTACTTTTACTTTTAGAAATATGTACTTTCCTTTTCAACCTTGAATTTATCTTGCTTTACCTTGAAATAAGATCCCTGGATCTCATTATACCTTTGCAGCAAAATTAAAGAGCTGCATTCTGCAGTATGCATCCTCTTTGTGAGTGGGCTTATAGATAGTGTTCAATAGGTTAACTATATGTCACATGTATCTGGTGATATAGCTTCAAAATATGTACTCTACCCTACATTTTAATATCCAAGAATAATTTTTGATGATTATTTAAAATGTTGCTAGATCAGCGTAACCTTCATACAACATTCAAATAGAGCACTTCCATATTCTTAGGGGAAACAATAACTTAATATTCACTTTTGGGCTTTGTTTGACACTGAATCCTGAAGTACTTGACCCTAAAATATTGACCCAATTTTTATCTACCTTCTTGTATAGCTTTCATTCACTATATACTGACTGCCCTATGAAAAGCCTGCATGAGCACACAGTTGACAAGACATTGGCACTAATTTTTATCACACAGAGTTGAGAAATGGAGAATTGGATTGACTTTCTATCTCAGTGAGACAGGAACAAATTTATCAAAGATTGTTCGTTATCTCTGTAACTGTCAAAGGAGCTACAGATTAGGTCAGGAGAGATCAAAGACACTGTGCTTTGCTTTCAGTATCTTCACATCCATGTTCATACACTGGGCGAAATATAGCTTTTTGCACAGTTTTTATGAAAAAAAATAACTGTTAAAAAGTAATATTTTAAAACAAGTATTGTTTTAAATACTGAAACAGAGGAAGATCAGTAAATCAAAACCAGGTGATGATGTGACCCAGCATCAACGCCCTGCAAGGTCTGTGGTTTCCTTTCAGATTGGCTTTAACCTGGATGAAATCACCACATCTATATTATGAAGCATCAAATATTAGTTTCAACTTGTATTGTTATAAAGTGCACAACTGGGGCTCCCAATTTAATATCCTCTGTTGGACATCGGGTTTGTGAGCAACAAAACTTCCTTTGGAACCAAAACAATGTGTAACAACTGCAATTAATTGCAGGATTAATCTCAGAACTGGGCTACTGCTTCATGTAAAATGTTGGGGGTACATCCTTGGAATAACAGCTGTTTAGATAACTGGTCAAGGACTAAGTGCCTCTAAAACAGAGAAGTATGTGACTTAGAGAAACAGTGACAAAGAGGAAATTACTCCCATCTTTATTATCCCACTCACTGAAATAGGACACAACTCCATGTGTCCCGTTTATGTAAAGAAAAAGATCTGGTTGAAAATGTGATGCTTATTCTAGCCTCTAAAACTGTCTGCTCAGGCACTGACAGACCACAGAAGAGCAGGAAGAATCTGGAAGGATATATATATGAATACATAGGAATTTCTCAGCCTGATTTCAGCAGCTATCATTTAAGGTGCCAGATACGAAATTCAGAAGATTTAGATTGGTCCCTTAAACTTGTATGAGATGCTCTACTATCAGACCTCTTGATTAAACTAGCTGTCAAGTGTATTCTACACTCAACAAAACACCTAAATATTCTAGCAACCCTGGATACAGCATATCATGGAGCTTTAAAAAAAGATTATTTGGTAGTTTAAGTCATTTGCCCTTTTAGCTATTTGCAGTAACAATATAAAAGTATCACAAATAAGTGTTATTGCCTGAAAATTCAGAAGTATACTACTATTTAAAAACATATAAGGTGGCCTTAAAGTTAAGTCAGAAAACTGTGGCCATGCTCTCAGGAAGATCCAAAATTCACCTCAAATAATCTATAGCCAGCTCTTGTGAATCACCATTGTCATTGCCTCACACAAAACAGTCCTTTGGAGCCAAAAGACCTAGGTCTAAAAACACTGGGTATTTCTGCTTCCTTTTATTCCTTTTATGATATGTCATCATGCTTTTATTGCCACTCTTCAGAAAAATATCACCAAGTTTAAAGGTCTAAACAATATTCATTCCTGTTTGTTCTTTCCCGTAAATCCTCTAGCCAGATTTATAACAAAAGCAATTTTAAAACTTTTCCAGAGGGACTGCATAAAGGATGCAAACTATACGATGTTTTTATTCTCTTAGCTGATAATTTTATAATCTTGACTTTTTAAAAATTATGTAGATAACAATGTTCCTAGTTTATCTATTTGTAGGCACCAAGGAGTAGTATGTGTATGCTGAGCAGATACACAGCATAAAATATTTACTTTTTCTCAAATAGCTCATTCCATTTCACAACAGAAAGAAAGGACTGTGACTAGAGAGGTCTGTAATTTCACGTAATGCATTCCTACCTTTGAGCTGCAAACTGACTTTCAGCTTCCTACATGGAGAAATAGAGATGCTGAAATTTTTATATAGAAGGGAACGCAACTGGCATTTTCCTGAACAGGGAATATGCACTACACAGTATAGTGTCAAAGCAGATTATATCCCATGAACACTACCTGTGAATTAGAGTGGTATCCATTAGCACTGCTGTGGTCACAGGTCTGTCAGCTGTGCCAAGAGAGCTGTTGCTGCTAAAAGGTGTAGGGAGGCAGGGGTGTTGCAGATCAACCACTGATATGTATTGTTACTGGGAATTTTTGTATGCAGTCTCCTCTGGCTTTTTTGTTCATCTCTCTCCTGTTCTGATGTTTGAAATAAGCTGTTGTCACATTCAAAGGCAATGTGATAAGGATGCAAGTTCACTTGTACATATCTCTTAGGTTATGCGGAAAAAAGGCTTCTCTGCCCACACACAGATGTGTGAGGTGCAGGGTCAGGCAGGGGAAACTCAGTAACCTCATCACCTGCACCTGCTCCTGGCCTCAACCTGCAGAGTTCCAGGGGAGCATCACCCCAGTGAAGCTGGGGATGACACTCCTCAGACTGAGGGAGGTGCAGCATTTGTGATAGGATAAAGAGGAGGAATTTCTTGACATTGCATAAGACTTACCGTGAAAAAATTTAAGGGAGGAGCTAAAGGAGGGGAAAGGGAAGAATCAATGTGTTTGATGGAGTAAGCAAGGGAAAATAGATGAATAAGGTGATAGGATGATCACATGTAAATAGTCATATTTATATATCCATATTCCAGTTGCTCTGTTTGCCTGTAACCATCACCACAGTCTGTCCTGTCTTATTTAATCTCATTTCTACTTCTTTACCTTATTGAGGGAGCTGTATGTGCTTGGGGTGGGAAGGATCTGAGTGCTAGCAACTAGAGTCAGACCATGGGTCAAAGGGACTCTGTATCTGTGGTGCCAGTAATTGTAGACATCAGACTGTGCACACTGTGAGTGATTGTCTGTCACCATGCAATCCCCAGTGAATATCAGACTGAACAAGTCAGGGAACAGCATACACAGCTTAGCAGCCAGGTATGGATGTGGACTCAAATTTGGGGTACATCTGAGTGTGCAGCTCTGTGAGGGAGACAGATACTGGATGGACCCAGAGGTCAAGGCTGATTGCTCGAGACCCCTGAGAGAGAGAAAGAGAGAGTTTGTGTGTGCATGTGTGTCTGTGTTTCTCTTTAACAATCTGGGACCAGATGCACAAGCCAGTCACTGGGGAGACTGAGTGTTTAAGACTGGCTACTGAAGGGATCCACGGTGCAGATGTCTGTATGTCTCTGCATCTGTGTGTGCAAAGGGAGGACCTGGGGACCTGTACCAGCCTTGGAAGTGTGTTCTCAGGTGCCAGAAACTAGAAAGCCTGGGATCCAGAGGAAGCTATTGCACAGATGGAGTGTCAGCCTCACTGTTGGAGGGACTCACCTTGCACATGTATATTTATTCCCATTAATTCATCTTCATCCTTATCAGGCACAGAGGGTGAGAGGATGAGGTCACGTGTGCTGGGATTTTTTGGTGCTGAATGCTTCTGCTCATTTTGATCTGTGTAGCTGGAAATGTCTAAATATAAAAGCAGGATTTGTGAATTTGTGTGCCCACTAGGAATGCATGTTCACCTCTAACAGGCAGGAGATTCAGCAACACTAACAACACCTGCCTTCAGCAGGTGGACAGAGAATACAGTTAGCAAAAATGCTTTCCACATCCAAACTTCTCTTATAAATAATAAAAAATAAGTATAAAAGATGCATAAATATCTTGTTACACAAAAAAATCATTAAATATTACACCAGTTACATATTCTATTCTGTGGCACTTTCAATGTATCATATAGGAAGTGCATATAAATCCAAGGCAAAACTGACTGGCTTTCAAGGGAGAAGCCTACTCTTTGAGTTATCCCCATTTAATTTGTACAACAATGACATAGCTGTAGCTGGCATAGTCAACTGAATCAATATCATGCATATTTGAAATACAACAAAGATAAATTAATAGATGTGTAACATTGAAAAGCTCAAAGGTTTTAAAACTAGAAAGGGCCAAATCCTGTTACTTCCATAAAGTTCTATAGAATAGTATGCATGTCAGACAGGCAGGATTTGGCTTACAGTCAGCATTAATATTCAAGTGTGAAGAAATCAATAAAACTGATGCCTTAAGACGTAAATGCATGGAAAACAGCAATAAAGACCTCCTCCATACTGAAGATTACTGCCAGCACAGCAGAACTATAGGAAGTGATCATGTAAGCACTAAATATCTTCATGTAAAATATAACAGATATCTCTACATGGCTAGAGGTAGAATCCTAGGGGCAGGGGAAAGGGACTTCAAGTTCATATCTTTTTAACTAAGTAGTAAAGCAAATGTTTTTAAAACTGTATTCAAATTTCCTTAATGCACATCTGAATTTACTGAGCACTGCTTTAACAACTTGTCATGGGTTAAGAATGGTCCAATCAAAAATTATTTTTATTTAATTGGCAGATAGTTTGACCATTCAAAAGTAGGTTGCGACTTTTGGGTAATACTCATATAAGCTGAGAGTGTGGGGAGGAGCTCCCTCTTTTCTTCCGGCTGGATCACAGGTAACATCGAGCAGCACAGAGCCTGGCCGGGCTCGGCCCAGGCTGCGGCCCCTGGCCGGGCCCGGCCTGGGCCCTCTGAGAGCGCAGCTCAGCTGTGTCTGCTTCCCGGGAACAGCAGCAGCGGGGGAGGGGAAGAGCCTTGGGAAGAAGCCGGCGGCAGCCGCTTCTGTCACCGGGGCCGGGACTGAGGAGCGTTCTACTATCGCCCCCCCCCCCAAGCATGGCCCCCGGGAACAGCAGCAGCAGCGGGGAAGGGGAGGAGAAGCCCTGGCAGCTGCAGAATGCTTCTTCCCCCGCCCCCCTCAGGCCGAAAAGAACAGCGCGGCCTTCAGACTTTTTTAGTTCCCGCTGCAACGGGATCACGTGAGCAGCCCGACAAGCCTGACAAGTTTAACTCTTTCTCTGCTAGCAAATGGATTTCTTCTGAGCACCGGCCTTTCCCTGAACGAAAGACAGATACAGTGATTAGACCATAAGGAGACACAGCATGGAGCTGAAGTCAGTGGAAAGAGAGTAAAAAAGATTTTAAGGTAGAGGAGAAGGAGTGGCTAAAAATTCTAGCTGGACTTCTCTGGAATATAGGGACTGAACTGAGTTGTTCCTTTAAACCATGGAAAAATGTGTAATTTGGGGAGGTGATTATTTTATGTGTAGATTTTTGAGCAAAGGTATTGTGTGATGGACTGAGTAAAATTGATTTAATGAAGAAAAACCCTTTGCCTTGGATGAGACACCTTTAAAAGGCGACACCCCAATGTTGCAGTGTATTTGAGTACAGGGCCCATGTGTTCAGTATTGAGAATACTGTAAGTGGGTAGGATTGAGTTCTTTGAACTCCTTGTGGACAAAGTCTCTATTGAAACAGAGAGACTCCTTTCCTGAAGAATTGATAAAAGATTATCTTAAAATAGTAAACTGGCTAAGGTTGCAGGTTATGTCTTTTTATGTTGAGTGTAAAAAAGTGAAAACTTGGAGAGGAAGGGAAAGATGTTTTGAAGGTTCCATTTGTTTTTTTTCCTTCCTATTTTCATCCTTTCAGTGTGTGTAAATAAACTATCTTTGTAATTTAAAGATGAGCCTGTTCCGCTTTATATTCTCCCAGTCAAATGAAATATAAAATGTGATGAAACCATCACACAACTACAGAAGAAAAGATTTGTAGCCTTTACTTCTTTTCTGAACTGAGCACACAGAGGTTGAAAACTCTACAAAAACTTGCATTTTTTGCAGGCTTCAGTGGAACTACTGAGAAAGCAGACAGCACCTCACAGGATGAGCTGGTATTCCATAATAACTGAATAATATTACATTGCATATGTTAAACCTTCTTGGACATTTCATACTCTGCAGTAAATTTTACTCCCACAGGTATTTCTATTACAATCATTAGATTTTTTCACATGAATGCAAGTTCAGTGGATGCGGAAAATTAGTTTCTGCCTCAAGTTTTCTTGTTACCATAAGAGTAAATCACACTATGCTAGTTGAATGTAGATTCCTGTCATTTAACAGGACAAAGGTTTAATAAAAAACATTTATTTACTTTTATAGTTCTTTTCATGTCTGCAGAAACTTTAATCAACAGCTACAGATTCATTTTCTCTTCTTCTTGATATAATATCTCTTTAACATGCCTCCAGTTTTAAAGCTTAGAATAGAAATTACTACATCAGTTTTATCACTACCACAAGGTCTCCTGTAAACTACTTAAAGCCATTTAGCCCAAAGTCATACCATCCAACTACAGCCACTTAATGGAGTCCAAGTTTAATCCCTTCTCTACAGCCAAAGGTATTTCAACCCACCAGCCTGTTGGCTCCAGTCAGTGGATACCTTTTGCAATCCTTGTGCAAAAGCTGTGATGTGATGCAGAAAGGGATTCAGGACTTCTGCAAATACAAAGAAAACCTTCAGATCAGAATACAAGGTAACTGCATTCCAAGGTTTGGCACCAGATGCTGTTTCTCTGCTGTGCCTGGTGACTAATGCCCAGAACTCCTTCAAGGTGGAGAGTCTGTCCCCCACCTGGTATCACCATCGCCTTATGCCTGCAAGCTCAGCCCTTTACAAGGAGACAGCAGACAAAGTGTGGGCTCCTCCATTTGTGGAGGTTCTGGGTGCACACTGCTTGTGCCCTCTGCCCTTGCCAGCTGCTCTGTTCATAGCACAGACCCCAGCCTGCTGTTTTGCACCATGCATTAGAGGAAAAATGCCAAGTTTCTTGGCACCCAGGAGGTAATGTGCCTATGTCCAATTTGAAGCTGTGAATTCCAACTTCACACAGACAGCTAAATCTAGGAGAAGGTGAGATTTCAGGATATGTTGTTCTTACTCCTAAAACCATTTGCAGAATTTGGACTTAATCCTCACGGAATTCACATTCTATTGCAATTCTCCTGAAAACCCTGAGAAATCTTTTTGTTCACTAATTGAGATCTATTTTAGCTCTAGTAGTCGTTAAAAAACATCTATGGAGCTGAGGGCTCCTCTTATCTAGTTAGAGGTTATATTTAATATTCTGGTCAGTTGTCTTTTGCATATGGGTTTGCTAGATAACAGAGCTGTCATTTTACAGTAATCCAAAAATTAAGAATAATCATCCACTTTGTAACATTTTAACCATTTCACTTTCAAAAATGAGAGTCTTTTCACAAAGGATTACCTTCTTTCCTATTAAAGCAACTGATAAAGAATTCTGCACATAAGGTATGCCAAGCACTACTTATTCTTCCTACAATCCAAAATACTGCTGCAGCTTACAGAATCATTTATAGCAGATTGTTACAGGTAAAATGGGACATTGCTTTTGTTCTTTCAGGCTTTGCCTGCCCTCAGGCTAGTGATTTACTATACATCCACAATTTTCAGAAGCACTGTCTAAATTTGATATAGCTTAGTCCATAGATGTTCAGTTTCAAACAAATCAGTTCATGTTTTTGGAGATAATTACCTGTCTTTCTATTTGCTATTGTTATTTCACACAAAGGATTAACTTTCATTCCAGAAAGGAAGACAATTTCAGCACTACTGTATCAAAGAAAAGAAAAAAATAAAACCTAGCATCTGTACTACCACCTAACATGTCTATAGACACAAAGGATTTCAAAGTTTTTTTTCAGACTGAAGTTTCCTAAAATTAAGCAACAGTAAACAGTAAATGTGAATTAGGACAACACAAAGAAAAACTCCATGCAAAAGGTGATTTTTTTTCCCTTCCAGAATGCTGTGCTTGTGATATTTTATTACTTATAAGGTTTGAAGATTCCAGTAATGCTAGTTTGCCTGTACTTAATCCCCAAAGCCTGAGCAGTAAGAATTGGAGTTAAAACTCAGTTCTCTAGTTAATTATTTTGCCAAAACCACATAGATTAAAAATTATCCTAATTTGCCTGTCAGTTTTTGCTCATGTTTAGATCTGTCTTGACCTGTGGAATTCTCATTTTGAATTGATTTTGTGCATCAGGCTTACTGGGTCTGGTAAGACAACTCTGGCTTGGGTTTCATTCATTTTAAGTCAACTGTTATGGCAATTTGCAATATTATTGGCTGCTCATCAAATATAGTTGTTTCATGTGGAGTTGGTAGTTTAAAGTGATAAGTAGTGAAATTTTCATAACATCAATACGAGTGCTACTGATAGTCTTTTGACAAAAATACTTAGCCAGAATATTGGGGGGGTTGGGCTGTTCTACTAGGACAATGCAAGTCTATTTTTGTTTTAATCTTATATATGCAAAGTCTCTTCTACTAAAGAGTGCTGGAAAATGAGACAGTAAGCTTTCTTCAAAAATTATGAATTTGACAACAAAATAAGTTAATTCTGTGTGAAGCTCATAGATTATTTTGCTGAATGTATAGGACAAGATAAAGGCTTCACTGAGAACAGGGACTCTTCAGGTATGAAGCTGCAAGGTATAATTTCCTTTCATTTTTGGAACTGTAAGAATGACACAGCTTGTACCACATCTGGCCACTTTGAGTATGCAGCCTAAAGGACTCAATATCCATTTACATCCAGATCAGTGAGCATCTAGGGAATTTTGATTTCTAACTTAAAGCTTAGAAAAGGATATCTGGCACTAAAAAGCAGGCATCACATCATATTCTGTGTGAACATCATTGCCATGGTTTCAGCATGCTCTGTACACACCTTGGTCAGTGCTCCTAATTGGCCCTGAATATCACTTGGAGCTAGTGGTAAATAGATGTCTAAGTGTCTCAGACTGAGAAAGCCCTTGGCATACAAAGAGATCAAAACCTGACATGGCCACCACCTCTATACAATATATTTTACTCTCATTACAAACTTGCCTCTTTCACAGCCTTGCAACAGTGGTAAGCTTTGAAATCTATAGTTTGTATGTTGCATAGAAACGAAAAGGATCCTTTAGTTCATAATCTGGATGTGAGGGCTTGACAAATATGTATCAACTGTTTCCTAGATAAAGAATTTTCTTCTTTTTTTATATTCTTATCATTAAATATAAAAGGTGAAATATATAAATATAAAAAAATAGACTGATCAGGTGATTTTATTTCTTTTCATGTTTTTCTGTGTAAAAGTGAATTGCAGTGTTATTATAACAGATCTTGTGAAGGTGTGTCATGCTAACATAGCCAGTATCAGCACTTCCACTAATCTTATCAGCAAGGCTTCTCTGGAAACCTCCTTTCCTACAGTAATTTTCATAACCCATCTTTTCAGAGAGGGAGTCTGACTCACATATCTACATGCTTATTATGCTGCCATCCTTCAGGATATCACCATTGCAAAGAATTTTAAAGCCTGAAACAGGACCAGGCAACCCCAGCAGAACCCTGCAAATATTTATGTACAATTTTTATGTGTATATGGCTACACATACAAAAATTAGAAAGGAAGCCAGGAAGTATATCAGGGAAATACCTGGTCCAAGAGGAGCTAGCTGAGAACCCACAGTTATAAGCTGAAATCCCTGCTGTTTTCAAATAGACTGGAGAAGGAACAAAAAATGTACAATGCATAGACGATGTCCCTTCCGAATTTCAGTAGCTGCCTTTTGTACTGACTTAAAACAGCTCACTGAAAGCTTTACAGTACTGCATACTATAGTATAAAGCACTATTTACTACTGTGTTCCGTCTGTTGGCATGCCAGCACGCAATAGGTGTTCTGTGCAGCCCTGATAGATGCAGATGTCAAACAGCAGAATGTCACCACCTCTGGCATCCAGGGAAGACAGCTACTAGAATAACTTGGAGCTGCAATTTTAGCAATGTCCATATTCTAAAGTGACCAATCATAAAAAAAGGAACATAACCATACAGCTTGATATGAGATATATAAGTCTGAAGACTCCAATAAACAGGCCTTAGTACTTTCCTTGTGCACAAGTACTATAAGCTTGAATATTTGCAGTCGCTCATGTCTGGTATTTATATGCTCAAATTTCATTTTAGAGAAGAAAAGACAGGTATTTATGTATCAGTGGAGAATATAGTTGCTAGCCATTCAAATGTGAACAGTTTAGCTCTGTTTCTTTGCTCAAATTGTAATAAAAATTTTAAAAATGTTATTTTAAAAAAATATAATGGTAATTTTGAAAATAATCTTAAATGACAAGTTTCTTTTAAAAGTATGAGGATAGTATCATTACAAATCATTTTATTATAATGCTAATTGTTTAACTGTTAAAATTTTCTTTGGTAGTCCATTGTTTTGTAGAGATGCACTTTAAATGAAAAATCTGTTTGTTAGTTCCACACAAATAAATTCATAATGTTATGGTGACACGGACAGCTAGAATTCTTCATGCTTCCTACAGAAGAACATCATACTTTCTTTGAAAATTCTTTTTCCTCAATGACAACAAATTTAACATTCCAACCATCAGCTACAGTTACACCAGAGAAATGAGCACTACAGACAAGGTATGTAATAATCCTTTTAAGTAATGGTATACTAGCATTTATACAAAGCACTCAAAAAGAATTCCATGCTTTTTTTTTTCATTTTAATATGAATAATTAAATTCAGAAATACTCATTCCTTTAATATGAGGCTGCTTTGGGGTTTTTTTTATCTATACAATAGTGGAAAAGTGACCCTATAACTTATAAATCTCTTAGAAATTTTGGTACAAAGTTCTATCATAAATTTCAGTGAAAAACTCTCTGTACTGCCTGGAGTTTCTATCTGATAACTAACCTCCTTTTCACATACTAAGTCACCAAAATGAAAATTTCCAAAACATTTGCCACTTATGACCCTTCATTTTCCACTTCCTTAAGTAGGGTTGTTTTAACCTGGACTCTTTCATGAAAGCAAAAAATTTGAAGCCTTGGAAAAACTAAATTATTTTTTTACCATTAACTAGTCTGAGGCATCTAATAATAAATGCAAATCAGGTGTCAGTCATTTCAGAACTGGTTTAATATAGCCTCTGTAGACATTCAGATCTACTAAAAAGTATGTACCCACACTGGGCAACTAATAGGCTTTCTGATTCAAAATGTAAGATGTTTTCAAGTTTTCCTAGTTATCTTAAGGCTGTTATAAAGTTTTCCTGGTTTAACTTTATAACATTTCCTGGTTTAACTTTATATTTCCTGGTCTATAGTGCATGTAAGCACTATCCAGTAAATAGACAATTTTTGGCTATCGTGAAAGTGAGGGTTTTCCATCCAAGCAGGAAAAGAAGTCTCAAAGCCACACAAAGATAACACAAGAAAAGGAGAATCAGACAGCTAAAATAGGGCTCTTCTTCAAGTGTTAATTTGCCAGGAGTCACAAAAGGTTAAATACAAAGGGCACATGATCTTCAGTTTCCCATCTGTAACAAGAATCCAATAAAGATGCTTTGTAAATTTCTTTTAAGGATGTTCCAGGCAGTTCAAAAGGAGCAAGAGTGATAAAATCTGTTAAACAAAATTCAGAAGACTTCTTTGAATTGCAAAACTTTTAGTTGCAGAACAGAAACACAGAGGATGCACACACAGTAAATAAAGCAAAACCATATTTTCACCTAGTGTACCAATGTGCTGGTGATGCTGATAACAGGTAACCAAAAGTCTTCATGCCAGGGATGTGGCTTTCAAATCCTCAGTGAATCTCATTCACAAGACTGTTATGAGTCTTTGCAGATACTTTTTACAGGATCGTGTAGGAGTTCTGAAGCAAAAGGAAGAATAGAATTCACTTCTGAAAGGCATAACTGGGAAAGTGGCCTCTTTTTTCCTGCAGTTTTTTTTTTTTTCAAATATTAGGAATATACACAGCATTCTGCTACATACAGCAGACCAAGGAAAGGCTTTGCAGAAAACAGAGCTCTGTCTCTCCCCATAAAAACAGTAGTGCTAGCACACTGTTAATGGTGATAATAAGGACACAAAACTGTCTAGGTTTTAAAATCATAATCACTTTATTTTAACTTGTACAGACTCTTTAATGCATTATGCTATACCAACTAGGAAGTCTTTTAACTGTGAGTATGTATGCTATCACAGCTTATCCTTTTAACAAATATGACTTTACACAAAGCACTTGCTTGCTATTGTCTATTTGCCTTAAAGAGAATTATTTGAAGCACTAAAGGGATCCTTTAAACTTCATCATATTTGAAGCAGTTTATAACATATAATAGAAGTGAAAGTAAGCCATTTTTCAATACCTTAAACTCTATTAAACTGGTGAGCAAAATGTATTAGCATCACAGTAATGTGTTCCTGCCTGTGTAACACAACAATTATGACACAAGTTTCACAGATACTGAAGATCCCTATCTGTGTTTTGGTCTTGTGATCTAACTACTAACTTCATGAAACATCAAACTATCCATGAGCAATTACAAAGTGTCTGAATTCAGTGAAATTAAATGGATTTCGAAAGAGTAAGGAATGAGAGTCATCCTGTTATCCCTTAATCAGCATCTTCTAACTCTAAAAATTGTGCTAATTTCAGCCACTCACCCACTGAAACTTACTTATTAACATTTTCATTACTAACAGATAGAAACTAAAATTAATGACCTCAGGTTACTTTATCTTCCAAGTAGGAGGTCCAGAATAAGTAGTAACCTTGTGTCATATGTTACCAATGTCAAATATAAAGGTCAAATAGGGGGCATTTCAGAAGCCACAACCCATCATGAATAACACATCCAATTTAAGAAGCCATGATCCTGAAGAGCACTAAAAATTAATGAGATTAATTAATCAGTGAATGACCCTTAATAAATTTGTTGACATATGTTTAACCAAAAAGGGAAAGCAGCATCTCAATGGCTAAAGTAGAACATGCATCACCTTTTTAAGTCCTGCTTAGCATCCTATTACTTTGAAGTGAAGGAATTAATTTATCTGCAACCTATGTGGCACTAAATACTGAGTGAGAGATCGAGGAAGATCTTTTCTGAGAATTAAAGGAAAGAGGGTGAAGTACATTTTTTTTCTCTTTAAATTCAAATTTCTTACTTCTAATGTTCCCGTTTTATAGTTTCTCGCACTCCCTAAGAGCAGCTACTTCTTATACCCACGTACTTTCACTCTCCAGAGCTACAGCTTACACTATGGTTCCATGAAACAGTCAATCTGATATTAAGTAGAAAGGTACCAAAGACGGGAGTAAAATAAGTCAGTTGTACGAGACAAAGCTTTGAAAAATTCACTTTGTCTGTTCAAAAGGATTCAAAAATTTTGAAAAGCTAACTTTTTTTCCATATAGACATTATTCCAGATCATATATCAGCCATTCCACTGCTGCAGAAAGCCTGCATAGAGCTCTATGAGGTGGTCTTTGTGAACAGAAATGCAACTGTGCTATATCTGATCAACTTGAGACCATCAGGGAATTGAGTGCACAAATCCAGCAATACAGAACATAGAGACATGAATTTAATATCAGACATTGCTTCTCTGGTACAGATTAGAGAAAACCTGAAGGCAGCTGAACTCCCCATACTATCCTTCCTATGGTTTGCATGAAATGCTAAGGATACATTATTATTTCAGTTTCCAAACTGGGTAACTTCTTCCTCAAATAGGTAAAGCCAAGCTGGTGGAAGAAAAACCTGAAATTTTCTTTTGGTTCTTTAAAAGTTCCACATTTTCTTAATTTAAAAGCAAGCTGTCTGTAGAATCTGTGATGAAAGGATAAGTAAATTGAACAGATAGACCCAGCAAGGATCTAAGGAACAGTCATGAGTGGAAGACCTACAGTAACACAATCAGTGAAAACCTAATCAGTGAAAATTAGAGCACACCAAATCAGCTGCCTCCAAAGCTATCAAGAGAAAATTATTGTCTCTGGTGTGAATCCCACTGAGATTAGTCAGCAGCAGAAATTCTCTCTCCAAGGCCTTCAGACTAAAAGGAGATTATTACCTTCAAGGGTATAAGATTTATCACGAAATGGAGTGGTGAAGAGAGTTTGTGGATTGCATAATAATTATTAAGAAATGTGTCAAGTTAATTGTGGGAATGTTCAAAATTTTTTATGGTATGCCTAATGTAAGGACCAAAGATGGGGAGAGGGGGTAACCAAGGTAAACTGGGAGGAACAAACATGGGAAAACAGAGAGGAAATATGAGAAAGCCAGTTTCATGTGAACAGATAGCTAGTGAGCAGTTTTGTGTCTCCTGATCACAGAGGGGAGGAACAGGTTCAGGCTGTGAGACTCATGATTATCTGAGAGCTGTATGTGCATTTATAGGTGTCAGTGTAGGCACCACTCCATGTGGCCACAATCATGTCAGACTTGTTTGCACAGGCTGGGAGTAACTTTTGTCTGGGGACAGGGAGCCACAGTGGCTTCAAAGCATGGCTGGGGATTCCTGCAGAAGAATTTGGAAAACTGGAAACAATCTACTACTGTTATTTTTCAGAGAGGCATTTCAGAGAGTCACATAATCATATTTTGATCTTATTGAGAGTTGTGAATTCAAAGTTTCTCCATCCCTGGAGATATTGAAAACCAAACTAGACCTGTCCCTGAGCAACCTGCTGTAGCTGATACTTCTTCAAGCAGGGTTTTGTACCAGGTGGTTTCTAGAGGTCCCTTCCAACTTCAGCCACCCTGTGATTCTCTGAAAAAAAATTCTGCCCCTCTTTTCCAGTGGCCCTAAAAATTATGCAGTAGAAATATAAACAGAAACATAAAGTGAAAGCTCTTAGGGAACAAAAGGTACCTCTCAAGAAGCTCTGTGGTCTATACGGCCTTGAGACACAGACTTAAGCTTCCTCCATCTATTTTGTGAACCTTGTGCCTCTGTAGTTGCATTAGAGCAATGATCCAAACAAATCATGTTATATTGGGTTCCTTCCATACCAATGCCAGCTTGGGGCTCAGAGCTGTTTCAGATTCATGTGATCCAAAAGGTGAAAATATCCTGAAAATTATAATATAAACATCTGAGGCAAGATCATTTTAAGTGGACAGAATTTAATCAAACTGCCTATTTTATCATAGGGTTAGCAGAAGCCAATTTTAAAGGGAAAAACTAAAACCAGAGACCATTATCAAGATACAGTACAATGTGTTTGTTTATGGTAAAATGTTGCCTCAGGGGAGAAGTTGATACTTTCAAAAATAAAAATAAAATGGTTTTCTATAAAACCTCAACTCTTAAAATATTTATATTTCACTTGAAAAGACTTGTCTAATAAAATACTTCAAGATCAAGAGGAATCACTGAGGCATTTAGTCTGCCTTTGCACGTATCTCAAGCCAAACAATATACCCAATTACTCCTGTAGTCACATCAGTAATAAACGGGTTTGACTGAATCATACCTTTCAGAAATAAACATACAGGACTGATCTGGAAATACCAAGAGGTGGAGAATGCACCATTTCTCTCTATCAGTAATTTCAATTGTTAAATTGAAACACTTTATTTCTAACCTGAATGTACTTGATTTTAACATTCAGACTTTAGTTCCTGTTGTGATTTTCTCCGATAGATGAAGGAGCCTTAAACATGCAATATTTTCCCTCCATGAAACTTAAAAACTATTAATCACTCAAGATGATATTGTAATATGCAGGAAAAAATACTTAGCAACTTCAAAGAAAATTTAAGAAGCAAGAAGAAACAAACCGAAACTCCTCAATATTCTTCCTATCACTCTTTAATACTTTTAGTACTCAGGATCTTTTCACCATTTTTCTGGGAGTTTTTTGGGTTTTTCTTACTATGTGCAAGTCTCACACTTCCATTGAAATCAAAAGTGATCTAAACCATATAGTTCAGGTAGGTCAGAACTGTTAGCCAAATCCCATATATGCTTACTTAGGTATGAACATAGGATTGCTATTTATTAATTGCCAGAATAAAGAACTGCAGATTCAGCAGAGTTTCCTATTTTTATCAGAAATTTTATCAAAAACAGAAGAAAAAAGGAGTTTATTTTTCTTAGGTAGATTTCCTAGGAACTTAATTCTGTAGAGCAGTGTGTTTAGTTGCAACTCCCAATATTTAGCTTTTAGCATTATTAAATTTCTAGAGAACACTCTTAAATATTGTGATTTTTGTTTCTGGAGATATTGACATGATTTCTCATATTATTATATGAGGACACAATATTTGACAGAAAAACTGGTTATATGAGACCAACACTGAAGAAAGGAGTGTATTTGACTTGTAATATCTTTTAAATTGTAGTATCACCCTCCAGGTTAGACATTTTACTTTAGATCACCAGTGTCATTGTAATCCAAGATCTCATGGGGAAGAGAAATCAAAAACTCTCACAGAAATATATTATTTTAGTGATTTTTGGAATTCTTTTATTAGAACACTGGGAGACAGAACAAAAACTACCATAATGTCACAACAAAAGAATATTAGCTATTGCACTGCTTCATTATACTACTTGAATAGCCATTTTGTTTCAGGCTTATTCAGAAAATCATTTTCTCCAAGTATTACAGCAGTGAGAGACAGCCTCTAGGTAAGCATATACCACAGATAACCACTAAGGCTGAATTTTAATCATACCCTTGGTTCTTTTAGCTCCTCAAAAACCGTCCTTTTGGAGTAATATTTCTGGACTTGCATTAAAGAACAAGTAAAAGAAAATGTGTCTGCTTGAGCTACAACAGCAGAACAAATTATGATTCAAAACATTGTGTGACAAGACAGACAATGAATGGAGGTCTTTAATTCATTTAACAATTATTGGAATAATTTTGCAATGATAGATAAATGCATTTAAAGGCAGGAATACGTGTAGTCATTTTTGTGTCTACCTTTAAAGATATTGTTAAACAGAGAGGTTTAAATCTGTAAATGTTCTTATTCAAGTTGTATATTTGATTGAGTTTTCTTATTTAAAACAAATTAGTAGGAATTACTAAACTAGAACAGGCTGAGCTCCCAACAAGGAAGTAATTTTGCATTCAGCAAGTTCTGAGGATTACACCCCAGTAAAACCAGGACAAATGGTTTAATAGAAAGGGTATCTTGGATGTTGCAGCCTTAGGTTTCCAGGTTCAGGAATTTACAGAATCTGTGTTTTAACTACCTCCACCTGTACAGGATTTCTAAACTTGTTTTGTGAAGAGATAACCCACTTCTCATCTCAGATCAAAACTTATTTTTTCCATGAGATATTAAAAGTGAAAACATACCAAGACCCCAATTCAGAGATACAGTTAGGAGCTTAAAACTTACTGAAATGAAAGTGGCTTAGGCTCCTCAATACTAGCCCCAAAATCAAACAGAAATTAAGACATTTAGTTACAATTGAATTGTAATTGAAGCCTTTGACTTTCCTTCTTCTGGCTGGAAAAAATATATTATATATATATAATAAGGAGCAGTAAATAAAATTAGATTTTGTAAGGTATATTAGCATGCCTGAAGTACTTACAGGAAATCACAGAAACTTTTCTATGTCCATCATTCATCTTACTGAATTTTGAAAGCAACTATAAGTCATTCCAGGCTAGAATCAAAGAAAAATTTTATACCCCTACAACACCTTGCCTCTATTGTTAGGACATTGCTCCTGCTTTTTAAGATTTCTACAACATAAAGGAGGCAAGACAGAGTTGTAGCAGGTGAAGTTCCCCAGGCCTCCAAGGAAACCACAAGGAAACATTCAGGCTAGCATATTCCCAAACTTCCCTGGACAGCCTCGTTTATTAGCTTAGCTGCATCACTTCTCTGTCTTTCTCTTTTTGTGCCTCTTCTAGATGGCTTTGAACTGGTGACAATGAATGATCTTGTTATGTGTGTGAATTTGAGCAAAAGCCTAGCGGCTCTGTTATTGTTAAGGGCTTCTAAGCTTTACTAAGAAAAGTAGTAACAGTAGGAGGGTTTAGAGCTCACAGTAAATTTTACTTAATGATACCCTTTACCGGGGCTCAGCAAGCTGTTATTGACATATCGCTATTTGAGTGACAGCTAATTAATCATTATATCACTAACCAGAATCAATGGTTATAACTCTGAGGACCTTTGTTCAACCTTCCCACTGAATATCTTGCACCAGCTTCAAGTTTAACCTAATGTGAGACTGTTTAACCTATAAACTGTGTGGCTGTAGGAAAGTACCCTGGGGTTTTGTCACCATGGTGTTTACTGGAATGCAGTTGTGTTCTAGTAGCAAAATAAATGTATGCTTCTCTATAATTGGAAAAACATTCCTGTCAAACCTTGGGCATATAGCATTTTCCTCTTGTTCCCCTAAAAAACAACATAAAAGAAAAAAGAGATGCATTTTCTTTCACTTAAACTCAAGGAAAGTTATTCTGGATGACCCTCCTGGCAGTAGAAACTTTATAATCACACTTTGCTTTTAGAAGTTAGGAAAGCAAAGCATGTGGACAGAACTATACTTATCTACCAATACTATATCCTATTTTTCCTTAAATCACTAACTATTTGAGTCCTGTGATGAGTGTGGTCACTCAAAAAATATATATAATTTAATTTTTTTTTTTGAAAGAGGGGAAAAGAGATAACAAAGTCTCAGATCTCCATCTTATGTGCTTGATGGTGAATGACTATAAACACTCTTGAGGACCTTGGTTTAAGGTTTGTTCATTACTGTTGGAGAGTAAAACATCAAGATGAGATTCCTTTTGCTTTTTTTTTTTTTTTTTTTTGCTTTTTTTTTTTTTTTTGTAATCTTGGAGCATTCCGGGTTTCACTTTGATGTTTAGTTTATCCTCCAAAATCTTTCTAAAGTTTGCTTACTAGCACCATTCAAAAGAGAGCACATATGTAAGAACAAGTGCATGTTACTCAAGTCCTTCAGGGGAAAAGTCATAGTGACCAGAGTCCTACTGGGTTTTTCCTCTGGAAGAGTTAAAACAAAGCATGGATTGAATCCTAATAGAATAGATAAGTCAAATACATAAAGTTTTCCTGTCTGAAGCATAGGATGAACAAACAGAAACACATCTGATGAACAAAGAGAAACACATCTGCACATGTATATTCTGAGTAGTAAGTTCTTAGAAGGTCAGATTTTGCCCTTAGTCTGGGTTTTTAGTCACTGCTCCATCAGATTCTTATTCACATAACATGCTTCAATTTCCTAGATGAGTTACATTTTCTATTTCATTTCAAGGACAGCTCTAGCCTCATGTTTTGTGGCAACAAGGCACCAAGATTGTGATGCTGAATTCTTGTTTCTATACATTCCATAACCAGATTCCATAACTTTGCTCCAGCCTAACTTCTTTGAATACATTTCTGTCATATCCTATGTGTCAGAAACTAATTGCTTGTTTTCATACATGGAACTACCAATTAAAAAGCTTGCTGTCTTTTTCTCCATTGTACAAAATGTCACTAAGGACATAGAGGAAGGCATTTTGCTATTTTAATTAAGCATATGGAGGAAAACACAATAACATGACTTTGGAGGAAATATGGAAAGACTAAGCTGTATCAAAACATCTCAGCAAGTATGTGGCATTAGAGATCAAGACAATCACACAGTAAAATAAAACATGAAATATTCATATTGAAAAGCCATGGATGATAACCCAAGTTCCATCAGTTTCAATTAATTTATCTTCATTAAAGCAGTAAAATGAGCACTGAACTCACTAATTACAACTCAGAGAACTGAGCCATACTCCTATGTTTCTGAGCAGAAAAAGTCTAAATTTAAAGTGGAATGACAAGAAACCCCAAGGCTTTTATTAAATACAAAAAAACCCAAAAAAAAAAAAAAAAAAAAAAACCACAACTAGGCATTTTCAGATGAAGTTTTTTTAAAAGAAAAAGTAGAAAAGGGCAGAAATCAATCTCTGAGTCAACCAGTCCAGTGCTGGTAAGAGTGACTAAAATAAGTTCTCCTTGTGCCAAGAGGTGACCTAAACATCCAAAAGTCTATCAGACGATAGGTAAAGATGACGAGGTGGTTTCAGTTAATATTAGATCCCTACTGCCAGAGGTACCATCAGGAAACTAGATTCCATCCACCTCTTATGGCAAGGGGAAAACAATACCAAAAGAAAGTGAGGAAAAGTTACTTCATCTCATATCCTGAAAATTCCAACAGATAAATATTGCAAAGTCTTTTTCTTTTTTTTTTTTTTTTTTTTTTCCCTAAAACAGTGTTAAAATCAGTATTGACAGCACATCTTTTAAATGCAAAATTCTTGGCCTAAATCAGGATGAATATTTCTCTATTTATTCTGTGAACACTCTATGTTGTACAACACAAGGAATTTTAACTTTTAGTATGAAGTTCTCTTAAATATTATTGGAAAAATAATAAATCAAACTTCTGATAGATCAATGAGCAAGTTTAGCTAAAATTAAGTTTTTAGACACTGAAAATTTATAGGGTTTGTTCCTTGAGCTTTGTGTTCAGGAACATTGCTTTTAAGCTACAATAGTCATAGCTTGAAGCATTAGTTTTTCCTGATAGTCTTGTTTTCCCACACTCCAATTTCTATTAACTGCATTTAAAACAAGCCAGAAAGACTATGAAGATGAATGGGACATAAGAAACCCAAAGAAAAGGAAAAGGGGAAAGACAAAGAAAACAAGCAGGGGTTTATTTCTAATACTACAACTTTCCTTCTGTATAAATAATCAGTGAACTGAATATATGGTAAACAAAAATGAGGAAAAAGACAAGCACAAGAGGAGTGAAGAAAGTAGAGAAACAAAGAAGAAATGCATACCACCTCCAGCAGCCTTTATTTCTCACCAGTACAAGCTATTACAAACATAATTGACTTTTTATGGTGGCAGCTGCTGCTCTTTCAACAACAATAGGCAAAGAGTATAATATTACTCGAGTTTATCCATGACATTAATTAAACATTCAGCTCTGCCTCGCCCATGATGATTCACTACCCCTGCATAGTGTAATAAATATACATTTTTAGTTCATTATGAAGGGTAAAAGTGAGGCATAAAGTCCATGCCATAACAAATCATTTTGCAAGCAATTCCACTTCTTCCAAACCCTTTAGAGTACATGAAAGAAGTATGGCATAAAGGGCTTTCATAAGACCATCTCAATCTTCAGCACAGGCAAATGCCTTCAGAAAGCATGTGTATGTACAAGAGTTTCTTTTCCTTTCCATATCAATTCAGCACAAGCTGGTGAAGGTGCCCGTGGGAGGCAAGCGGATCCACATTTTGTTGTAGGAAGAGATTAAAAGTCCAAAGAATGGATCTAAAATACAGCCTATTAATTTCATGAGAAATGAGTTTAGTATCAACGAGAAGCATTCATCCTGAATGGGTATGGAAGTTTTCCTGCTCAGGAATCAGTTTAAGAGACAGAATATAGTTTGAATGAGGTTTCACAGTATTGCCAAGTGAATGAAAGGTACACTATAACTTAATATCCAAGCATATCATATTTTAAAAGTTTATAAATTTACAGGTGTCCATACCAGTGGGTGGAGCCCTTACATACTTCTGTATATTCAATGTAGAAATTGTTATATCTCCACTGAAAAGAATTTTAAAATTATTAGTTTACAACAGGAGAGGATTTATCCAACTATCAAAATTTTCTACCCTAAAGTAATTTTAAGAAATTTTCTACTTGAACATGTGATTGCAAAACTTGTCTGAACATTTAGTCTAGGAAATATCACCATAAAAATGCCTGTTTGCAAACATTCAGCAAGTTATTGTATCCTCTGTTTCCTTGCCATTGATCACAATGGAGTTCATTTTGAAAAGATAAGGCTAGTATCTGATAGCAATATGCTGATAATTCTATGAGGATTTTTTATGTTTCAGCAACCAGTAAAACTCCTTAACTAAGGAACAGAGGTAATATTGCGAAACCATTTTCAGTCCTGATTTTCAGCAAATCAGTGCTTTCAAATTAATTTTAATCACCAAGACTAGGAAGCCTATGAAGTATTTATGAGAAAGTACATCATATATATAAGAGTTCTAGTCTGTGACTGCAACATACGGTTTAGAAATTGAAACAGGTGTGGGAGAACAGGTGGTCACAGCCATTCAAGGGTATAGCTGGAATTTACCATGAGGAAGAGGAAAAAAGTAAAAATAAAAATTTAGCAGCTCATTTACCTTCTAAGGTAACTTGCAGACTTAACAACACAAGTCACAGCTCTTCAACAGCTAAAGGGAAGTGCGAGGCCTTGTGATTTTGTTATATATTAATATCCTAGAACAAGTTTATGATAGCTGTCTTCTTTCATACCTTGCCCTTGACTAATTTTTTTGTCAAAAATAGATAATAATTTAAGAAAAAGCACTGTTTCACCATCTTAACTTTCAAAGAAGTTAAACCAATGTGTAAGAAACAAATGATACAGAGGCATAGTAGTCCAGCTTCATTCAGATGTCAAACAAAATCAACTATCAACTGGTTCCTTTGTTGACTAATCTTTTAGATGCTCTAGATCTAAAGTAGATGTTGCTATGCAATAAAATTAGCCTTTATTCAATACTTGATCTATTTTGAACTCACAATTCAATTTGCAGTTGTATAAACTCTGCAATATGGCTAAAATTCACATGCAGGAAGCAAATACATGACCAGTAGAGCTCTCAAATTCCTTGAGTATTCAAGCACACCTTAAAAGATCATCAGTCTTGTACTTTCCTCATTTATAAGGATGTTTCATCATTCACTATATTTCCAATTTTAAAAATTGAGAATTTAATAGATCTTTAAAAAAAGCATCAAGTCCATGAATTATATTCTTGAATGGTTCAGTAGTTGTGACCCCTTGGGTCACAAAAAATGATCACTTTTGGAAACAGAACACTCATGCATTTTGACAGGGAAGTATAGTAAATAAAATAAGTTAAACTTCAAATGTAGCTGGTGTCTGCATTACTTTTCAAAATCATCAGCAGCTGTTGGTTTGACTCTGGGAAGACCTGAATTCCCAATACACCAGAAAGGTAGGAGGTTGAATTCATTTCTGTTTTCTTAAATGTATTGGACTTATGCATTTAAGATGTATGCACTCTGCTAAAATTGATCTTTCTATTTTTCAATGTTTACAAACGAAAATAATTTAAAATAAAATTAACTTGTTCTAACCTCTGCTTGAGATGAAATTCCTTTTGGCATTTGTGTACTGAAAAGCTATTTTCAGGTACATAAGAACTGACATGCCAGATCAAACTAATGGTCCATCTAGACAGTATATTAAGTGTGCTTATCAACTCTCACAGTTTTCCTCTGAAATTCCTGATTCAAAAACTTCCTATTTCTTTTTAATCTTGTAGACAACAATCAAACCAGACCATTAATTCCAGGGAGCAATTTACCATATGTGCTTGAACATCTTTCCTATGGATCTCAAAAATGCTTGAAGTGTGGTGCCTAAATGGTGTATTTAATATGTTTTTACTAAATTATGCTGTCACATGCAGTCAGAACAAATAGTCTTCCAACAGAAAACCAAATTCATCCCTAGCAACATTACACAGAAACCAACAGGGTTGCACCAGGAATAAAAGTAACCAGCTATGCTTCATATTTACTGCTTCTTTCCATTCATCTGCATTAAAGAATAAAAGAAATACTCACTACTTTTGCTACTCCTAAAGCAAGCCAGGTAAAATTACTTTAAAACTAGTAAAAACACTAGGCAGAAATATTACTACAGCTGAAAACTTACAGTTAAAGCTTTTTTCATATAGCAAACCCTCTGAAAAAATTTATTTACAGGAAATTATCTTATTCTTTGAGAGTGCTCCCATATGCAATTAAATTTCATTAAAGTCAATGAGATTCAAGCGATGTTCAAAGTTAGGCACATGTTTAAGTACTTCTCTGAATTAATCCTGGAACTGTCAAACTGTGTATACCATATCAGTAACCAACCTAGGTGTTTCTCTAATACTCTTTTAGGACTTGACAGCATCTTTACAAATAGAGTAATCTTGCAGGAAAAAAAATTAGATTAATAGTTTATGTTCTTATGCAGGTATGGTTTTTGGAGGTTTTTTTAGGATCAATTTTATTGAAAATTAATATTAGAGTAATTTTTAATGTTCCATTATGTAGCAGAATTTTTTAGGGAATGAGATATTTTGGGATGAGAGTTGAACTACCCCAAACTGGGCCTCAGTCTCAGGCCTGTCTGGAGGTACTCAGACCTGTGGTGCAGCTGTAAATTCATCTTAAGGTGTATTTGGGTATTAGATAGCATAGTTATAGTGTGGTGATGGTGCCTTCCTTAAGGGCAAAGTTATTTACATTCTTTTTTACACTGAATACCAATTAGAAAACACCTGTAACTGTAAACTATTTGAAACTGTATTTAACCCCCCCGACCGGAAGAATAAACGGAGAATGCATGATCTAATCAAATTGGTCGTACATGTGTTGCTACTGTCCAGTTTCCCACTTTAATTAAGAGTTCCCTGGTTTCACCATTAGAGTGGTGAGGAACTGAAACACGTTTCCTAGAGAAGTTGTGGTTGACCCTGGAAGTTTTCAAGACCAGGTTGGATGGGGCTTTTAGCAACCTGATCTAGTGGAAGGAGTCCCTGCCTATGGCAGGGTAGTTGGAACTAGGTAATCTTTAAGGTCCCTTCCAACCCAAATCATTCTATGATTCTGTGTAATCATTACATTCTCTGTAATGATTCTGTGATTCTATGATTCATTTCCGCTCTATGAAAAATATTTAAACTTCAGTCTCCTGCAGGACCTTCACTTGTTCCTATGCATGTAATGCACATCAGATCCAAGAAGGCAGATTGGTTGGTCCTTTGTTTAAACTACTTATAAGAGTAAGTATACACAACACATTTGTTGGAAGTATGGCTGCTTAGAACATTAAAAGATAGGCTGTGATTTAAAATATCCTCAACTAATTTTTCCGTAAACAAATACTTCTGTATTTATAATAACGTCAGTAAGTCTATCAACCCATTTCTAGAAAATTTTGTGTTTACTCACAAAAGAAAATGAATGCTTAACCTAAAGGAAAACCTGTAACTGGTATTAAAAAAGAATACTACATGGACGTCTGAATAGGTGCATTTGTCATTTATTCATTTTCATCGCCAGAAAAAACAAAAAAGTTAGACCAGTTTTTAAAACTCAAGGACAACAGAAAGTAAACATATTTGAGGTCTAACTTTTCAGTATTTTAATCACATGTATGTAAAATCACATACACTGTGCTGTTCCCACCTGAGGCACTAAATGATATCAACCAGTAGTGGAACAGGGAGGATATGCAAGCAGTACAGTCAAGGAATGATCTGCTGCCCCATAAGTACGTTTTCAACGCACAACTGAAGAGTTTTGGATGTTATGTTATAGAAGTACAATTAATAATTTAATTAATATTACCAAGCTATGTTAAAAATAGGACATTCAAACTGAATGTGAAAATAATCAAAAAGCAGAGCTCAACAGATGTTTAAATTTAACACACAGCTGTGTATTAAGAAAATACATTTTTGTCATACATTATCTTCTGAATGTGCCCAGAGATGGTTTCAAGTGAGCCCAAAGAATCTAATCATAATTATGTTCCAACCTGTTTCAGAAGACAATTCCATTTTCTCTTGACATGGTTGTGACCAAATCAATCTATCTGTTCCTGTTGTCCCTCAAAAAAGAATCTAGACGAGCTCAAATGGGATCAGTCTTGACTTTAAGTAAGTTGGCAAGTTAGAGGGCATCTGCAGGTGTCATCCATTCAGTGGTAGTTTCAAGTAACAAATTCCACTCTTAAGACTTGTAGATGGTAAAACAGAATTTGTGGAGATGAGTTTGGGCAAAATCTGTGGAGCTCAATTCACACCATTTACTTTGCAAGGTACTGTAACTGCATCCTACAGATATTAAAATTCCAGAATGCTGCTGTGGAGGAAGCTCATTATAGTAACACTAACAAGCCAAATAAAGCAAGAGATAATTCAATTTAAAATAAAACCATCCCAAATCATGAGAGCAGAAAATATTCTTTGTTTAGGAACATTCTAGGCCTATGTATGTGTGCCTATATTTACATGTATGTGTGTGTATACATATACAACTCATGAGGTGAGGTCTCTGACCTCATTGCATGCTGCTGATATTGCAAGTTTTCATAGTGCCTCAGGTTATTTTTAATTTAATTCCTCTATTTATACATGAACAGTATTAAAGAAATCCCTGAGGAGCACACTGTTTGATACTGGATGATTTTGTTCAACGCCATGTCATTTTAATTTATATCGAAGGAGAACTTGTTGGAAGCAGGTTGCAGTTGCTTAAGCTTTAAATGTCAAGTAGGGCCGAGGAGGGGGGTGATGTTTAGTTAATGTAAAAGACAGTTTCCTAAGTAGTATTAAAGAGCATAATTTGTCAGCTAGACTATTTAGGTAAAATGGAGTGTCCTTTTCAGCTCACAGCCTATTAAGGAGGAAAAAAAAAACCCTCTCGAATACCAATTACATTTCTGGAGAGTACAGCAAGCCCCTAAATATATTCTGTAAGTGGCTGAAAATTCCTATATTCTGACCTGTATTGCACCTCCACAGAGTAAAAATATAGGAAACAAAAAGAAAGGAAATTATTTGGAACAACACAAATTAAGCCATGTATTATGATTAATAACTAGTTGAACAACTGTTTAACTGAATTTGCTTTTCTGAAGTTGGATAGTTGATTACAGTCTGAGTGAAAATAACAATTTACAGTAAAGAAGTGACAAACTTGAAACACCACTGAAAAGGAATTCTTTGGAGTCACTCCAATACAGTCTTTTTCTTATTTTTCTCTCAATTAGAATCAAAAAATAATGAAAAAAGTTTAAATATGAACAACAATAATGATATTTATAACGCCTCATTACAGAAGCATTTTTAGCCCTAGGATCTCAGAATGCTGTAGAAAGAGACATATTTCAATCCACTGTATAATGTGGCTAATAATAAAACCTTGTCTCCCAAGTCTTCTTAGACTTTGCTGCCTCCTTCCTCTTCCTCTCATATTTCTTCTCAGGGGATGAAGAAAAAGGAATACGACTGAAATATTTAGTCAAAAGCAAAAATGTAAAACAACTTTAGGACTTCACACCTGTTACAATACATCCATGCAGAGGGAAAAAACAGAGTTCTCATTCTTTTTGCAGGACCTCAGACTGAAATCATGTAGTCAGTGAGTTTGATTTGTCCAAGGCACAGCTAAGCCATTCCACATAGCCTTTTCTGCTGATCTGTCCATATAATCTCAGGCATAGATAAAAAGTTCCCTGACTGGCTTCAACTTGCTTAGATATCCCAAGATATGTGCTCACAGTTTTCAAATTCTATCTATATAAGACTTTTCAGTGGGGAAAAGGAGAAAATATAGATAAACATATGATAACTATGTGACATGCAGCCATTTTCACTAACAGAATTTAACAATCTTCCTGTGCGTGACTGTCATTACCAAGCCTCAAAATATTTTTGACAGAACATGGGGAGAAACTAGGATGCATATATTTAAGTTAGTTTTGTTTTTTTTTTTATATTTTGCTAGTCCATTCATTACTATTCTCCCAACCTCATATGTTCACAAAGCAAAAAAAAAAAAAAAAATTAATTTCTGCATTACAAGAGTGGCTTGAAAAACCTCTAACAGTAAGTTTATCTAAATATTACTTTAACATTTTAAACAACAGTTACATTCAAACAGGAGAGAAACCACACGTTCACCTTAATTTTATTAGATTTAACACCCATAGGTCTAACACATCCCAGAGTTTACTGGGGCACTTCACATAGTCCTTTTGTCCCCTCCATACCCAGCCCCAGCAATTTTATATATTCCACCAACGTATCTCTTCCTTCAGGCTGTTTTACTCCCACTTGTACTGCTCTCAGAGAAGGAGAGAGAGAAAATAAAAAGGGCCTAGATGTTAAAACTTTTCTGCTTGGCTGCTTCAGAGACGATTAGGGTAGCTGCCCTCTTTTATGTCTTTTTGCTAACCTTGGAATGGCTGGATGCTCTTCTTTATCCCCAGGTTTATGCAAGGAGTTCCCTCCTGAAACATTATAAATTGTGACAGAAAACTACTTTTGAGTTTTCACAGACTGGAAGGAATCACTGGCTGGAGCATGTCTCATTATTTCTGATCTCAAAAACCCAGATGAATGCAACAGTCTGTGTGCTCTCACCTACAAGAGTTGGGATTCCTTTAATTCATTTGCTTTAACAATGATATAACTTAGGAGAAAAAAATTCCCCCTAGTTTTACATTCAAATGCTCTCTGAAGGAAAACACATACTTCTGTAGTTAATTTCTTTGATTTAAAAAAAAAAAAAAGGTCTTACTTGTAACATTATTAGTTTGTAACATTAAAGTCAGTAGGCTTTTGCTCCCTCTAAAATAATTTAAAAAAAAACAAAACCAGAAACTAAAAGAAGAGCAGGAGACACATTTTAGCTGTGAAGTAGGTCTTTGAAGAGTTGAGTGTCCTGTTGTGTGCTGTGGAAGACTGACCCCAGCTGGATTCCAGATACCCTCCAAGGCTCCTCTATCACTGCCCTCAGCTGGACAGGGGAGAGAAAATAAAATGAAAGTCTAGTGGGTCAAGATAAGGAAACCAAAATAGCTCAGTAATTCCTGTCATTGGTATAACCACATCTTAAAACACCTTCCTCACATCCACCCCTTCTTCCCAGGTTCAACTTCACTCCCAAATTCTCTAACCCCTCCCCACAGCAGCACAGGCAGACAGGGAATGGGGGCTGAGGTCAGTTCATCCCAAGTGGTCTGCACTGCTCCTTCCTCCTCTTGGGGAGGACTCCTCACACTCTTGCCCCGCTTCAGCTTGGGGTCTCTCCCACAGGAAACAGCCCTCCATGAACCTCTGCAATGTGAGTCCTTCCCACAGGCTGCAGATCTTCATGAACTTCTCCAGCATGGGTCCTCTCCACAGGGTGCAGTCTTTTAGGAACAGGCTGCTCTGATATGGGACCCCACAGAGTCATAACTCCTGACAGCACACCTGCTCCAGTGTGGGCTTCTCCCTCCATGGGGCAGCAGCACGAGCTTCCCACAGAGTCTCAGAAGCTTTTTGGACATCCCCTGCTCCACCATAAAGTCTTCCATGGGCTGCAGGGGATTTCTGCTCCACTATGGTCCTCCATGGGCTGCAAGGCCACAGCTGCTTCACCATGGTCTGCACCACAGGCTGCAGGGAAATCTCTGCTCTGGTGCCTGGTGCACCTCCTCCCCCTCCTTCTTCAGTGACCTGGGTGTCTGCAGAGCTGCTGCCCTCACACATTCTCACTCTTGTCTTCCTATTGCTGTTGTGCAAGAGTTATTTCTTGTTCTTAAACCTGTTGTCCCAGAGGCACTACCAGCATAAGTGATGGGCTCAGTCTTGACCAGCAGCGGGTCAGTCCTGGAGCCAGCTGGATTTGGCTCTGTTGGACATGGGGAAAGCTTCTGGCAGCTTCTCACAGCAGCCACCCTTGTTGCTTCCGCACTACCAAAATCCTGCCACACAAAGCCAGTACACCTGTTAAAATTAGCAGTCTGTTAAGGAAACTTACTAAAAACCACATACCCAACCTTAACAAAAATCCCTTATAAAGGCTGTCTACTAAAGTGTTGCATGGAATATTTTAGTGTAGCTAAAACTTTTGAAACTCTGCAGACCTTAATTTGGCGTCACACTTGTCAAACAGCTCTGCTACTTGCATAGTGCAGGTATTCATATTCTCTTTCAAAGCTGAAGATACAAAACTTGTTTTTTGATGGCTTTCTAGAAAATGCAGTCTTACAGTTCTGGTAATAAGGAATGCCTGCCAGCAAAATCCCTGTTATGATCATTACCAACACACTTTAAGAGAATCCAACTACTTTGGTAATTCTCTCATCAATTTCAGTAAATGTTCACTTTAGAACATAATGTATTTTATAATTATACAGTTAGAAATATGAGCATATTGATTTGTGTGGAGAATTGAAATGTTGCCCTTCACCAATTTTTAGCTTCATCATTGCTGAAACTGCTCCTGATGTTCTTGTGTTTCTTACTTTTTACACGTATGTCAATTTTAAACCTTCCAGACATTTTTAATTTTTTTTTAAATATAAAGGGTTTTAAAAAAATTTATACTCAGATTATATTAATCTCGGTTTCAAGGTAAAAATTAATTATTTTCTTCCATAGGTCATCAAGCTGCAGCTTGATCTTTTTACAGAAAAAGATTTCTCAAGACTATAAAGCATTTTCTTCTGTATGGTGTTTAGACAGTTGATTGGACTCTCTCCCAACCCCTCACCCCTGGAAAACTGGAATTTTACTGAGGTTGGAGGAATAAACAAAAATCAAAAAGGTTGTAAAAAATCAAAACATTTACTTTAGTTAGAAGTCAGAATTATTCCTCCAAGGGGATGACTTTTTATATGAGTAGGGAATTCCTTTATATGATCCCTGACACACTTTATTTTCCTGTATGCAATCTGGAGTCAAAAGTGACTTGGCTTCCTGGCACCATGTATTAAGTTTCCTGGTTTCAATCTGTAGACACTATTTGCATAAAGCCAGACTTTGTGAGCATTTCCACTACTTCCCTTATTCAGACCTATTTTCAGGAGCATGAAGTTTAAAACTCAAATAAACACGGATGAAAATCTGTTCTAGAGATGGATTAACTATGAGCAACCTGCACAGCCTGCTCAGTGGTGAGAGGAGGCTGTTTACCATTTCCTGCCTTGACTCAGACTTCCTATGCAAATGTAAGCAATATTTTTTCCCCCTTGTGGGCAAAATTCCCATATCAAAGTCACATCAACATGATAAACAAATTTATTGTTTTTAAAATGCAGTTATTATGATGATGAGACACACATAAAATCAGTGTTATCAGAGAAATAATTTAAAACTGCTACTTATAGCCAAATAAGTACTAAAAAAATGTTTTCTGATGCTTACAATCATTGTCCTTCTCCTTTCCTTTTTATTGTAACCCTCACTGACTTACCAGTGCAGAAACCTATCTCCTTCTTTCTGAAACTTGTGGTCCAGCTTTACCCCAATGCTCTCCTGTTCTATTCACTAATTCTCACTGAGTTTCCCCATTTTCTCCATTGGATCAGTAAAAATAAATAAAGGAAAAAAAATTAACTTATTTTACTAAATAAAAGAAAAGAAATCTTTATCTCATAGCATTCATTTTACAGACCAGCCTCCCAGCTGATTGCTGCTCCCCAGTAAAGGGTAATGCAGAAGCACAATCTGAAGCTGTCTTTACTACTACAGACTGTGCTCCTTACTCTCATTATTTTTGGTTCTTTCAGCAGCTATCCTTAGTATATAACATTATGCTATCTATCATGTGTCTGAACCTATTTTTATTACTTCTTGCTTGCTTCCACTGGTTGAGCAAATTATATATTGTGGATTTTTGTATAATTATGTTTCAGTAATGACACTGAGTCTTATATCCACTAACTACTGCCACAATTATGGAATTTCGGTAAATTCCAATGAATTGTTTTCATTTTCAATTATGATAAAGCCTAATTTATACTTTCCTTCTGTTTAGATCCTTACAATCCAAGGGATTTTTCTTTTTTCACTATTTTAAATTCTGAAAGTCAGTGGCATATATTGCAAAGTTGCATGATAGATACCAGTATCTAAGGTGAGATGTAGCAACAATTTTGGATAGAATATCCATCACTGATTTTGTATTCCTAACAGTACAGTCCAAGAAACGTTTCTCTTCAGCACTACAACTGCACTACACTGAGGAACTGACAGATTTTTCACACAATAACTCCCAAACTTTTCCTGTTTCTTGGCCAGAAATCTGTGACATCTTTCCTTTTTCTGCATACATTGATTTTTCATTTGCATTTTTGATTTGTTATCATACGCTTGTCAGCCAAACTGCTATCTAAATCTTTCTGCATTGTTTCTAATTATATTACAGGTATAACAAAGAGATATTTTCTTTGGGTTTTTTTTAATCCTAAATCCGACTAGAGAATAATAAATTGTCTTCTTATTATAGAAATAAAAAGGTCTACATTATGTCTGTGTATTATTGGGGAAAAGAAAAGAGACAGCAGGAAGCAATAAAGATGTATAATCCAATTCTACATTCTGGAAAGAAAAGGGTCTAATATCATTTATAGTGTCAGAAGTAATATTTCTGGGAAGGGTAGTTACGGGTTATGATTGCCATCTATCATTCCCCCTGTAACAGTTAGTCCACAGAGTAGCTTTCAGGCCAAATTTTTTCCAATCTGCATTGGAAGCCCATCTCATCATACCACTGTACACCATACCATACCTTTTTACTGACCATGGTTCTTTCAAACCTTGAGAACTTAGTAAAGTATCTCTTTATTTATGGTACACCTCATATTTTGCTTTGCTTATTAGAAAATATCAGGAAAGTAATTTATAACAACAGATACCTATTTGACCTTACTAGTAAAGGTACATTACTTTGAGGATGCGCGCATTTTGGCTTGTCAGACCTGTGAACGCTGCCAAGCAAATACTTCCTTTTGCATCATATCAGAGAAAAAGATCTTTTCTGGTACCTGAGGAAAGGTGTGGATATTCTTCTTTCTTCTGGGGAAAGTTCTAAGGATGAGGCCACAGACAAATCTCTATTCATAAAAGAGATTCAGACATTTCCAGAAGGCTGAGGCAGCCTTTATGTAAAAGTTAATTTCAGAGACAGTGTTGGTACAAAGATAACCTGGATGGAGAAGAAATAACCACAGACAGATGTTGCAACAACGAACATGTAATTTGGGGGCAATCTAATCTAATCTAATCTAATCTAATCTAATCTAATCTAATCTAATCTAATCTAATCTAATCATCATGTTGATTAGATTTAGGCAATTTAAAAGTATATGCAGGCACAAAGAAAAAGAAACAGGTGATGTGACAGACAAGAACTTCCAGATCTGAAGGATAAGGATCACCACTTGTCTGGTGGGTTTGCCAACCCCTGACAGGGAAAGGAAACAGGAGACAGAATGTAAGAGGTTCAAAGAGAGGAACAGAAAACTGGAGATGATACAGATACAGCAGCATCCAAAAAAGAAAAAACACCTAAGGTCTTAAGAAATAATGGAAGGATCTTGACTCTGTAGTAATTAGTGAGACTTGACAGGACTTGCCCAGTTTTACTTACTAGTAGTAGGTGTTAAGTGAATGTAATGCATCCTATATCCTTTGTCAATGAAGTGGTACAAGGAATTACATAGTGCATTTCTGCTTTAGCATCTCCCAGTAAGAGAAACTAGCAATTTCATTTCATTGTGAGAATTCAGACCCCTAAAGGGAACCTACCAGAAACCCAGGGAGGAACTTTCAACCCTTTCACAGTCATTATGCCATATAACTGAATTGCACATAGTTATAGGAGAAGGGGTGATGCCTTTAAACTGAAAATGGGTAGATTTAGATTACATATTAGGAAGAGATTCTTCACTGTGGTAGTCGTGAGGCACTGGAACTGGTTGCCCAGAGAAGCTGTGGATGCTCCATCCCTCAAGGTCTTCAAGGCTGGTCTGGATGGGACTTTGAGAGACCAGGTCTTGATGAAGATCTCCCTGCCCATGGCAGGTGGGTTGGAACTAGACAGCTTTTAAAGTTGCTTTCAACCCAAACTATTTTATGATTCTGTGATGATTTCCTCTCTCATCTGCTTCAGCTGCATCTAGAGGGTGGACTGAAAATGTGCCTTTAATCAGCAAGGCTAGTTGAACAAAATGTCTTTCCTCAATCAGCTCAGGCTGATTGATAGCTAGTAACACTGGCTATGTTCCTGTTCTGGATTACAAGAGCCTGCCATTCAAAAAGAGTTACTCTTTTTCCCATTTACTCTCTGTGGCAAAATTGCAATTAATTTATTTCAGATTTTGAAATTATGGTTCAAAAATATAATGATGCAAAATAATATATTTTAAATTATCTTTATGTAAGTTCTGGTGTCAGGACTTGTCTAGAAATATGCCAAGGACGTGATGTCATTCTTACTGAACTGTTAAGTGGAATTGTATTAAACCCGTATTATTCCCATCTGCAAACTATGTTTATATCTCAAAACCAGATTAGGCTATGAGGAAAAAAAAATTTAAAATAAAACTCGTGCAGAAAAAGAGTGTGTCTCTTAATGCAGGGATAGTATATCGTGCTTTGCAAATATGGTTACTACAAACAGCAGTACTCCTGCATGAACTGTATGGAAATGAATTTTATTTCAGTATACTGTATTAGAGATCCACAGTCCAGCTTTGTCATTATAATTTTTCATAAAATTATGCATGGGTCCTATCTTACTAAAGATTCTATCTATCTTTTACTGCCTCTGACTGTCATCTGGAAGAAAGTTCTCCATCATAATGTGAAAGACTTTCCAAAACCAGAAGTTAATGGCTGTAGCAATGACTGCTATTTATGCATTCTACTCCCCAAAACCTCTGAAGCATCAGCAACATCTGCAAATTCAGAAAGACATATGCCAAAGCATGTGCTAACAGTAGCTTACTGGCAGCAGCGTGATAATGGATTTGGGACCATTTCACCTTAAGAATCAGTCTTTTCTAGATGTTTCAAGTGGTTTTATTTGGTTTTATTTAGCTGATTTTACAATAGCTTTCTTCAAAATAAATTTGGTGATTAGACACCTACCCTAAAACAAGCATCTATGTCACAGAACATTGTGCCAACTTTTTGTACTGTCTCCACAGGAAACCTAAAGGTGGTGTAAATAGAGGGACTGGCAGACACTCTCATTCTAGTCTGGTTTCAAATAATTAGGGCAGGGTTGCAGCAAAACTAAACTAGATGTGAAAATATGGATTGTTCTGACTGCTCCATTTTCTGACGTCTCCCTTTCAGTACACTCTTCTAAGAGACAAAACATTCCTATATGATGTGAGATCTTTCGACTTGAATGCATAATTTATCTATGCAATTCTTATTTCAGAATCTATTGTTTTGAAGAAGTCTCTGGTTCAAATATTTTTTTAAAAAATCCTTCTCAAATTATCTGCTGCATTTCAGGGTTAACCCTCAAAGTACTCTGCCATTCATATTCCACACAGCAAATCAACGTCTGCTGCTCATTTGTGATTCCTGCCAAATAGCTACACTCTGCTCAGACTGAATAGCTCAAGACCCTAATATGGTGACAGCTGCTGGGAATGTTATTCTGTAAAACGAATAGCTGGGTAGTATTCTAACAGCTAACAGCGCACAGTCTTATGAGATCTTATTTGAATATAGGTGGTGATAGCACATTTCCTTGTAACCCATATGTACTTCGCAATATGCTGAGTTTGTTCCCATTGCAATAATTATAGCTGCTTGCATTTCTATAAGTTCATACAAATCCTTGCAGGATCAGGGTCAAAACTTCAAAATTAAGCAGTCAACTGAAAGTGGAAGTTCTTTTTTTCTTTTTTCAACTGGTTATCATCTAATGTAGTAAATGCTTTTGTCCATTATAAATAATTATAATTTAGGAAACTAGAATATGCCTAAACCCAAGTCAGCAAGTTAGAGTACTTTCTAATACAGGCAAGAAAACAATATGTATCATAAAAGCCCCAAAATCATGCTTTTCATAAACCAATCAATCTTCAGATTAGAATTTATTACATTTTCTACTGCCACTATTTTTGCTGGAAATCTCTCCCACACTTCACTGTGTTACAGTACATATCTCTTATGCCTTACAGCACTTTTTTCTTTCTTTTTTTTTTTTTTATTTTTAAGATAAACGGCACCTATCATTCTTTGTTGTCAAAAACATGGACTATTTACAAGGAACTCGCTCCCAGTCCCTGCCTCCAGTCAGGCCTATATCTACAATGGTGTTTGCTCTACATACCTAGAATGGAACAATTTATAGAACAGCAAAACCAGTATTTTGTCTTCCAACCTGCACTGGTGGCTTAAGTTGACTCCCTTAAGAGAGAGAGATTTGGGTATTTTTCAATAGTTGATCCATGAGATCAGCAGTACACATCAATGAGGATGGTTTGCATTGTCAAGTCTGGCCATGGGGAAACAGGAATAAGGAAAGGCTAGTGTAACTGTTACAATATGTGCTAAAATTAAGAAAGTACAGAAAATTTGGGACATTCTGCTGCCTTTCTTAAACTGAGTTGCAAACTGTACCGCCACATGTGGCCACAAAATGTAAACCAAACCACAGAAATGACCCAGGCAGAAAGAAACCAGAATGAAGCCATCCTCCCCACACTGACTCCTGTCCTGCACACTCAGCCCCTGGAGGGTATGGGCAGTGACACAGGGAGCAGCCAGGAGCTGGAGAGGTAGTTACAAACAAATACACTAGGAGACAAAAGAATTGCAGCTAGCTTTTATTAATCCTCAGTGTCTTTTGTATTGCTGCAAGTAGTTTATTATTGATTTTCAGCAAGATTTTAAACAGCTGGGGAGGGCAGTTGGTTTGGGCTTCTTTTTAAACAACAAAAGGTTTGAAAAAGGAGCATCGAAGTAGAGAAGCTGAGACCAGTATCTCTTTAATTTGGTTAATTTGTGAGGGAAAGAGTTAGTGCTTAAGCAGGTACATGGCATCCTGTCAAGCAGCAGGTGAGTATTGGTGAGACTGAACATTAGATACTGTCCTACAAATGTATTTTGTGGCAACAAAGGGAAACCTACTGCAAAAGCATCGTTTAAAGACCTAGAAGTAGAGTACTTGAAATACACTGGCTTTAGGCAAGTCCTTTCATGTACATTTAAATTATCTATGGACTCAAGTAGAGTCTCCAGAGGGGGCTTGCAGGTTTCGCAGTCAATGTTCAAGCCCTGTTTTAACATTGCGAACAAGAACTAGAACAGGCCTGAGTGTGGGGTTATCAACCGTGTGTAATAAACAATGTCATTACTCCCCACAGCGAGCCATAGGCCTCCTGCTGCATCCTGACTCCCTCTCTGTACTTAAAAGAGCAATTCAGAGCAGGCAGCTAACCCAGGTGCCAGAAGCCAGCCTCAGGAGACGACTTTTTCTCTCCACTCCTTTCTCTAACCTACTGGTTTAGGCACCTATGACTATCCTAGAATAAATCTCAAGCATGCCCCATGGACGAGTCATTTGAGAATTTTCTCTGTACTCAAGTTCAAATTTATGTTGAGATTCTTAATGAAAATTTTACATTACATCAGTTGCAAGACTGATCTTGGAGGAATTTAATTAATATTTCCCCTTTAACAAAATCCATTATCATCTCTGCTTTAGCTGATCCCTCACTTCCTTAAAATTCCTGTACAATTCTCTGTCTTCAGTAGTTTAACTACTAATTGCCTGGGTAACACTGTGGTAAATTTATTTCTCTAAAATTGTTCAAAGGCAATGGGTTAACCAGACTTTCTGAAATTTTGGGGAACTCTGTGTTTCATTTTGGCTATTTCTATAAGTAGTTTCTAAGCAGTTTTGTCTTCTGTTGTCCTGAAGTACTTTCAGTTGTTCTCTTCTCCAAGAAACTTCACAAACCTTGCAGTTTACTGAGCTCAAACAAATAGTTCTGTAGTGACATGACACATTTTTGCCCATTCCCTTCACTGAAATTTAAGTGCATTCAGATTTTGAATTTGAGGTTCAGTGTTATAAAATATAGGAACTACAGAAAACCTCATCCACCTTTACGAGCATATAAGTTTCATTTGCACCAATAACTAAGGTCAACCTTAAAGTTACCCTATGCTCTGTGTCAGTCAGAGTCAAGGACCCAAATTTCTCAGGTTAATGGTCAGAAATACCAAGCAAGAAACATCCTTTAGGTATAGCCTCTTCACCTTGACAACTCAGTTTAAATTTGATAATTCTCTGTGTCTATGTTCAGATAACAACATAAAAGTTCACAAACCAGGTATGTTACTGTAAGAGAAAATTTTAAGTGGAGGAGAGCTATATTTTGCCAACAGATTGCAGCATAAGAACACTAAAAAATGAAGTTATTTGTTGGGAGTGTGTCAGTGTAACAGTGAGGCATGTTGTTACACTCCCCACCTCCCTCATAGTTTGGTGACCCATAAAACCTGAAGTCTTATGCTCTGTCCTTGTTGCCATCCAGATTGCCCTGCAGCTCTGCCACACTTGCAGATATGGTGACATTTACATTCTTTTCTCACTCTAACCCTGCTCCTTTCATTGGCACATCTATCAGCTTCACAGGGTACAAAGCAGTCAGCACCATCTCCACCACACATAAAAACCTTAAACTCCAGCCCTTTCTCAAACACCCTTTGCTATGGCATGATGTACAGAGCAGCCTGAAAAGACCCTACATTATAGAGAGGCTGCACTTTGAGTCTGGTTAGTACACCTTGGATAAAACAAGCATAAATGACAGGTAGGACATGGATGAAGAAGGAGGTTCAGGCAGCCTAGAAGGGACTGTGCAGTGAAGGCAGACCTGCAATGGCATCTTGCTCAGCAACAGGAAGACCTGATACAGTTGTGAAAGTGATTCTGGGACATGCTACTGCTTTACAAATACCCTGCCAGTGCATCAGGAATATTTTTACAGAAATAAGGAGTTTTAAATCATTTGGCTGGGTAGTCAAAGTTAAAAAAACAGAGATGTTTGAATATGCCAAAATAATGTAACAAGAAACGGAATTTGTACATTTGTCAAAAAATAGCTAACATAAACAGCTAGGTAGGGACAAAATAAGATGCAGATTGGAACCTAAACTGGCACTTCTTATCTTCTGAGTGCTTGACTTCACAACCTTAATACTACAGGTTCTGAATAAATAATGTCCTTGTTTTGTTTTAAGAACACTACAGCCACAGATAACACACCAGACAAAAGGCTCAGCAGCAGGGGAAAAAGTTGAGTTATCACTTCATCTTATATTTTCATAGACTATCTTCTTTTTCTTAAAGTATTTGATTATGTTTGAATGCTGAAAAATACCTCAAACATGAATCTACCAACAGCCTCCACTTTTTATTTACCATTTTTAAGGAGAAATGGCTGTAAAGAGGCTTTTTCTGACTACTTGAAAACAGAATTTACATAGAGATTAATACACTTGAGACATTCCACGGGACAAAAATCTGTTTAATTGGTTTCTCTTGACTTTAATCATTCTATCCAAGATTTTTTTTCCACACTTGAAAAATTACAGACAAAAAATCCAGTTTGTAATCATCTTGCTGAACCATACAGAAGTCCTCTATTAATTTTCTATTGATACATTCTTTGCTCATTGGCTGAAAGTGCAGCTTTCTCTGTGAAGTTATAATATGAGCAAAGAAGAATATCTCTACAAAGCAATGGCTGATATGAATGTCTGACTAGATGCTGTGAAAACCTCCATCCTGGTAGTGCCACTAGCTGAGTCAGAAGCTGTTGAAAGCTTCTAATCTGCTTCATTTTTGCCTCATTTAGTGCAGCATTTTTGCTTGATGGTGGAATTTTGACAGGGCATTGCTGTGGCTTTGTTTCAATTTAGTTTATACACTGATCTAGCTATACCACAGGTTTGGCAGCTACTAAAATATTCTTCAGTCTCCCCAGTGATTTTACAGCCTTCATAACGTTCAGATCTTATCAGTCCCTGAATTTCATCTTCTCAGAAAAGTGAAACTTTCCTTTCTTTCCTGTTCTTTGCCACTAAACATTCATGATTTTCAAGCCTTCATCTTTAGAGCACAGAGGTCAGTGAATTTGTCATCTTTACTTCTACAGAGATACTCCTGTGCATCCTAAAACAACTACCAAATAGTTCTCAGAGGACACAACACACTAAACCTCTGCTAGAGCATTTCTTTACAAGATTGTTATTCTACAAAACTTTTTGCATGGCATTTATTCAATCAAATTATAATTGACTTTTCTTATCCCATCCTCATAAAGAGTAAAATATTAAAGTAATGCAATGAAGTGAAAAATGAGAGATGATATATAGTGATCATGCACTTTAAAAATTAGTTGTTAATCTGTCAATAAAATCAATAAACATGTGTGGGTATGCCTGTCTGTGGAAAAGATAAATATTTTGTTGTAAATATAAAGAAACCAGTTGCAAATTTTGCTTGTCACTGCAAAGGCACAATGTATGATATATTAACCTTTCAACCCATAAGCATTTGTCTATGTATTGGCTCTAACTGGCACCAGTAAACATCATACTTTGTCAAGAAAAGAAATAATTTTTTGCTGAACGCATTGCATGATAAGGCCAGTCAAAGGCAAATTAAATTATAACCATTTTTTCTTAGCAGGCCTCTTAATTAAAGTCAATTTTAAGAAAACTTTATAACTGAAATATTCATGAGGGAAATATTAGTCTAACTAGAAAGTATTCATTGAAGATGCATTTTTGCATATTCAGTGATGTTTGTACAGCTGCTTAAACCTGTAATTGACATCAGGTCTTCTTACTGATTTTCTGAGAAATCCATCTCAGGTAAGAAAGATTTTTTTTTTCAGCCTTTCAAGACACAAAACTGCAGAAAAATGTATTCAAGAGGGATGTTTCAGATGGCATGCAGGAGCAAAAGCCTGTTAACAAATAATGAAACAAAGGTTTAAATCCCATAAATCTCACTCAGTTTCTTTTAATGTTTATAAACTGTTTACTGAAATAATGGTGTTTCTGTTTAGCAATGAATGCAACAGTGAGATATTTCTTCTTTAGGGGAAAATCTAAAAGGTAATGCTTTTTTCCTAATAAGATTTGTACTTAGTTATGGCATAGCACTGCTGATGCTGAAGGTTTAAAGCTGAGTAACAATGAGATTTTATTAATGTTTAGTGACAGTCTGCCTGGTAGAAAGGATGGAATTGATGGATAGTCATGCTTTTTTACACCGCTTATTCAGTGACTCCATTATCTCTGTGAGCACAGAATAAGGCTGTCTGTTAGGCACACATAAGAAGCCCAAGCATTTCCAGCACCAAAGGGATTCTACAGTAATTTCATTCTGTACACTCAGTCCTCATTTCTCACATCAGAGTGGTTTTAGGCATAGAAGTAATCGGGTTTGTTGTGTTTTTTTAAAGTCAGATTAATTCCCTAATTCCCAATTCACCTAACATGAACAAAGACTTGCGCTGACGCAGCACAAAGGAGGCAGGTGCTGCAGGAGGGGAGGAAGAAAAATAAAAGTCAACAGGCACTGAGACATAGCACTTTGTACCGTGAAACTACTGCTCAAATCAGGAGCAGCTTAATTTCTCTAGAGTAGGGAATGAGCAGCAGCTGTAATTACTGCCTGTAAGTACAAACACTCCCTCACTCCCCGGTCTTGGAGAGGCTGAGCTGCTGCTGGCCATTTAAGACAATTCACAGTTCCCTTGCCAGAGTAAACAGTTATTTCCAATAACACCTCTCACTTCCTCTCCCTTTTTAAGAGGAGTTTGTTTTTTAAAATACATCATTCCAGTGCTCTGGTTTCCATCAGGGCCTTGCAAAGGCAGAGACAGAACTAAATGGTCTGCAAACTGTAGAGCAGGCATAGAAAAGCCTCTAGTTAAAACGTGGCCCACAGGCTGGTGTAGCTACAGGCACTAATGGAGGATGGTGACTGCTGGAGCAAGCATCTCAAACCTTCCCCATGAAAATGGCTTTGTGACAACCTACATTCCCAACTTTTTTTCACTTGTGGTCAGAAAATCTTTCCTCTTTTTTATTTAAATATTTCTATTTGCAGAATTAAGCAGATTTGATGTCCTCATCCACTGGGCTTTACTTGATGTCTAAGGGTTTTAAGAGGATATTTCAAGGACAGACCTGGTTCCACTCCAAGAGTAGAGGGAAAATCTGCTGGGCAAACAGAAATGTATCCCAGGGGCAGACACCTTCCCAAATACGTTTGGTCATATTCCTCCTCTAACTCAGTTCAGAGCATTCGTGTTCTCATCTCTTCCTAGCTTACTTAATTTTTCTATCCAAGCCTCAACAACACTGATTAAAACATAGGTAAAATATTACCCTAAACTACACAAGATTACATGAATTTTACTTACTGCACTTCTAAAGCCTGTACCAAAAAACCCTACTTGCTATGCACTTTAGCAAGTGGAAATTTCCACTCATGTCGTAGTTTGCTAAAGCATATGATCATTTTTAGGTTTGAGCAAACACTTTTTATGCTCTAGGAGTAGAATGAAGCATATTTGCTCCATTTGTATTTGAAAGGCTAATTCATTAGCACATTACGCCTACATCAAAACATTCATCCTCAGAGGTGCTAAAAAGTCATCTGTCAGTTTTCTAGAACTTTTAGTTCTGTATTATCTTCACCCATATTACAAGAAAATTTTCTTTCATGCCAAAAACTATATCAGTGTTTAGCTGAAGTTTTATGAAACCAGTATATCCTGCATCTTAACTATGTCTTATTTCTTAAATTGACAGATTGGAATGAGAAAACACAGTCATGGCTGAAGGGGGGCACAGAGGCAACTGCCCACCCACTGCTGATACTTCAGGCTCTGCAAATAATTCTGCTTTCTCTCCAGAAAGCAGTTACATGCTTAGCTCTCTCTCAGTTACCTACTTTCCTTCTTCCCTTTATCCTCAGATTCCAAAGGGAACAAGAAATATTCCCGAGAATATCTCTGTTCTCATTTAAGCAATTAAATTCTCTAGTTGATGTGCCACATAGAGACCTACACATACTCACTTAGCAGTAAATCAGTTGCAGTATTAAATCATTTTTCTGTAAGAATAGCTAGATCACACACATGTTCCTAATGAGGAGGATTTTCCAAATACTTTTTTTCCTAACCTTGGTTTGCTTTATCATCACTGTAAGCTGCAGCAGGCTTTACAAGCCTGCAGGACAGGTGAGCAAGCAGAAAGCAGATGAAAGGCACTTTTTGAACAAGTCACTTCTGGCAGCGTAGCAGAGGTTGATCTAAGAGGTTAGTCAGAGGCAGAGAAGATAAGAGCTGCTGTGGCTATCCTAGACAGGCTGTAGGACAGGCTTGTGCAGCTGCTGTGCAGGAGGCAGGGAGGAAGCAGAAAAGACCAGGAATGCACCCAACACCCTCAAAATGGCAGCTACAGGAAGGAAAATGGAAGGAAGGAAATGGACTAGACAAAAGCTGCAGTTATATTCAGAGTTATGTGGAAGTTTGAGAAGAGTTTTATTTAATATAGTAATAGACAGCCATTGGGATTTGAAAAGAGGAATTATGTCTGAGTGTCAATAGAAAGGAATATTACTTTGGTAATTTCATTTTGTAAGAATGGACGGGATAAGGGATTGGGGGCCCATTTGTGATAATAGATTCAGAACTCACATCTAACACAATTAAGTTTAATAAACAATACCAAAAATACCTCTCCCTCCATTCAGCATAATTATAATATATTTAGCTACTGAAAGTATTTATTGATCCTGCCTCTTCCCCTCACTTACCCTTATGTCCACAGAAGACAAAAATCTTTTCTTTCCAATTCTTTCTTAAGTGAGAAAAAGTATTTTCTGTTGAAGATGCTACCACCAGTATTGCTTTTCTTTAATCACAGACAGACATTCAGCTGAACCCTTAACACTTGAATTTCACAGTGTTTACATAAAAGAGGATGTGGATACAATTCATTTCTTCTGTGTGTTGTAACGACAGTGGGTTTTATTCTGCAAAATGCAGCACATTTCCATATTTATCATTGTAAGCATAGAATTGCTTAAAGGCAGCACATCTTTAATTAATTTTTACTGCACTGTGAAAAGAATCCTAAATCATTAATCATCTTCCTTTCACTATATACTGAAAGAAAATTTTCCTGTCTTGTTCCATACACACACATGCACACACACAGAGGAAATCTTGTTGAACCTGACTTTCCAACACGTTGATTACAAATTGAGCCCCTTTCAACCTCTTGATCTAAGCAGGTGTACCCATCAGAGAATAGTCTTCTGGTAATGCTGGGTTAGTTAGGGTTGCCAGTGCCCAGCCAGCAGCTTCTTTCAGAGCCTTAACCAGTTTCAACAGGAACAGATGCTGATTGAATTTAAAATATAAAGTTTATTTTCCCTCTGATTCTTTTTAGCTCTCATTCACCTTCCCTACTGGCTGACAATTTTTTCCTCAGCCCAACCATCCCCTGTCTTCTATTATTTTGCATTATAAGAGGGGAATAAATAGCTTTCTGTTGGAGAAGACAGTTGTATTTCTTCCACATACGTATTTTTCCCATACATAAATGTCAGCATATAAGATATTACACTTAGTCTCCAGTAGGGTAGCTTACATGAATGCACCTTATCATTCAATCTGCTGCCTAAACAAAGCCTGGCAAATCAACTTATTATACATGCCAAACATTTTATGAATATTAACAAACCAGTCATTACCAGCCCCATCCAAAGGATGAAATAATGAAGAAAGAGAGAGAAGAAATTATGTCTCTGAAATACTTCTACAACTCAAGATTCAAAAGATTTTCTTAGGGAGCTGGTGAACTTTACAGGGTCTGACAAATAACTGTTTGGTGGTTAAATTGAAATTTGACCTCACAAGGAATTCAGGATCACAGGCAGACAGAACTGGATGCATACACTGAAATTTCATAGTGCCAAAATACAGCATTTATTAATTTTTGATCTTTGAAAGAACACCAACCTTCTTATTAATCTGAAGGACAATACCTTGTATTTTCCTTTTTTCTTTTTTTTAAGGTTCCCAAGGTACTAAAATTTTACTGTTCTTGACAAGTTAACTTTACCCTATATACCTCAGCATGATAAAAATCAGAAAGAAGGCATCTTTTTGCCCAAGTTATACAAGTGAGGTCTTATGTAGGGAAGGAATTTTATGTCAAGCCTTTGTGCTGATTTTCACAGAATCACAGAATAAAGTGAATTGGGAGAGACCCACAAGGATCATCGACTCCCAGCCCTCACAATGCCATCCCCAAGAGTTGCATTGTGTGCCCAAAAGTATTTTAGACCTAGGGTGAGCAATTCTTACCCATTGCAGACTTACAGGGAATCCAGCTGAGGAGGGTAGCCCATATCATGAGCCACTCGATCCACAGTTCCTACAAGACAATATGGAGAGATTCAGTTTCACATCAAAGCCAGCTGAATACCTTGTTTTGATGATTTTTGACAAGCGAAAATATATCTCCTTAATGCTAACATATAAATAGTCATCATTTTTATGTTGCTTAGCTATAATTGAACATTTCCTAATTGTATTTTTATTAATTCAGCATTTTCCTTACTTTTCAACCAAATTCAGTATATAAATTAATGCAAACAGATTTTAATATCACACTGGGTAAGAATTTCTATTTTCAAGTAGTGCTAGCACTCTTGCTTTAAAATGATCTTCTTAACCACAAAGGGAGATTCTGCAAACTATCTTTTCAGTAAGTTCACAATAGTCTCTAACACACACAGGTTACACTCACGTTTAACATTTTAGGGCCAAATATCAGAGGAATTATTTCAGTGGTGACACACAGACTGAGACTGCACAACTTTCAGCTAGCGTACAGACCGCGGTAGATTTTTACTTTTCTTTCTCATCACTGTTAGTATTTGCTGTGTGTCATATCAACATATTCAGGCAGATAGTTTCTGAACGTTATTGCCAAGATGAAATGCTACTCTTCTTGCTTTCTTAAGAAGAAACACATCCATGGATACGCAATAAAGGGATGAAAAAAGATAAAAAATTCTCTACAAGGGGGTGGTGTTTATCATACAGTATTTATATATCACTCAGTACTATATATACAGCATAACATTAGTTTCTATCCATATATAACTTTCCACAAAGACTACTCTTTATAAGGTGATACACCCTCTGTGAAGGCAGCTCTTGGAAAAAGCATCTATGTGATCTTGGTATGTCAAATGGATTAGAAATATATTTAAGCAGATGATTCTTTTTCCATATATTATGACACTATGATGGCTTTCTTCAAACAAGCATGCTTCTGGTTTTGTTTGAAACATGGAAAAATATAAATTTTTACATTTTTTCCTTTCTCCATGATGGTACTATTACATATATATTTTCATATATGTATATACGATGTATTGTTTATTCTAATTAATTTTTTACATATTTAGACTACATATAGTTCAAATAGATTACTGCAGAATTTCTGCTTTATAACAAAATATGATTCCCTATATGCGGATAGAATTAGAAAAAAGTCATCTCCATTTGGTAGTTAGGGGGAGATCATTGTTTGGCTGCATTTAATTGAGATCAAAATAAGAATAACCACATCTTATGGAACCTCAGATCAGATCAGATCAGCTCTATGTCATTTAACATAATCCTTTATGTCCAAACTCCAGATCTTAAAGCCTGCACATCACTTAATTAAGTAAAGCATACAAGGTCCTGAAGATGAAAGTTCCAGGAGCTGTCTGAAATTATAGAACACAGCTTTGAAGTGTAATAGAACAAATAAGAGATCACAAACAGGAAAAAAAATCCACTTAAATAGTGTCACAGAATGGGTCAGCTCAGCAGGAAGTATCATTTGTCTGCGAGACAATTTAAACCCCGCTTGCATTGCTTATGTTCAAGCATTGATGATTTAAAAGATTTTTCTGTGCCTTAGATTTCCATAGCACTTCTTACAAAACTGCCTCAAAACGAAAGAAAAGTATTTTAAAAATGCTAAATATACTTTCATGTTGGAGGCTTAAGAATAACCCATTTAGGTCTGTTGTAGCAAGTGCAGCAACTGGCACAGCAATAGCCTGGGTGTTATTCTCAGCTCTGATATTTTGCCAGTTCTTTTGACTTTTACCCAAGAAAAGTTTAAATCATTTTAATGAATTTCTGAAATCCTTAATGTGACATGTAGTAGCACTGCTTGTTATTTAGCAACATGCAGATTTTGAAACAAATTGGATTTAGAACATCTACAAGTAGTAAAAAAGAGTTTAATTATTTCTCTCTGCTCTTGTTTTGGTGTGGGGTTTTTTGGGGGGGTGTTTTTCAGAAAAACTTTTTTGCCTTTCACAAAAGAAATACTCGAAGCTTTTACATGATTTATTATCTACATTATACTAGCATGTAGCATAAAAGATGAGAATAACTTTCCCTTTTCCAGCCAGAAAACAGAATACGCATAAACCATAAGACAGGTTCAATTCAATAGAGTAACAAGCATACCAGAACAGTCAAACAACGTTTTTTGTGCATTTTGTGAATTTTAAACAGTTTGTAGATAAAGATACGCTTGATGAAGCATAATCAAGGATGACTGAAATCTACTCTTTTAAATATTATAGTACATGTAGTTTACTTTTTAATCAGGAGTATTATTTTCCCTCAGCATGAAACATAAACTTAGGGGACTGAATTATAATAACACCTATTACAAGTTGGAGTTGGGGGCGGAGGGATAAAGTAGAAGAAAAACAATCTGACCAAAGAATAACTGAAGTTTGAAACAAGAAAAGGTATCTTTCTCTACATTTCTTATGGAATAGGTAATAAAGGACAGATGATAGAAACTTCAAATTTAGTTTAGAGTTCTTTCAGAAGATTGACACCATAGGTACTAATCCAGGTAAATTTGGGCTCTTTTTAGAAGTTCTCTTCAAATATAAAAATCAAATCATGACACAAAAGACTTAATTATTTACTTTCAGTATGACAGAGAACACATACTTTTAATCTTGGAGGTTTTAATGGGCTAGTCAGTTTGTCTCAGCCCTAGCAAAGATTCTAAATTCATGACAGTCATTTTACATACCAGAAATTCATCCTCTCAACATCAGGTTATTGTCCCTTACCTTACGACTTTCATCCATGTTTGACGGAAGGGAAATTAAACTTGTGATATTCCAGACTTGAAACACTGACATTGAAAGGGAAGAATGCATGTTTTTACTCCCAAATCATGCCATATTCAGTCAATCAGGGCTTAAAATTTTTATGGTCTACCAAAAACAAAGAACAGGCACGTGTTAGTGGAGCGGCTCCAAAAAGTCTCTGAAGACTGTCAGCCACCAGGCCCAGCATTCTGAAGGGGCATTAAGTCTTCTGCAGTAACAATAGGAGTGTTGTAGGTACAGTGTCACGGGAAGGGAGCAAATAGAATACCATAAAATTTATAGAATAATCACTCCTCCTTATCTTCTCTGCCTCTTTTTCTAACTTAAATGGGAGTTATAATGACATGGCAGATTTATGAAGGAATATAAGGGATGTACAGGAAGAAGGACTGCTGACTTCATTTCATGGATGACTTGTTTCACAGAAAGAACATCTCTCATTGCCTTAACACAAGCCACACTAGACAATCTTGAAACAATCATACAAGAGCAAGATAAGGCTGTTTTGGCAAATATGTTGCAGGAAATAACAAAAGGTACCTGAGCTAACAATAGCAATTTAGGAGGTGTAGGAAGGAGCTGCCGGAGGTTTAAAAGTCGACAGTTCCATTAAATACTAAAACAAGTGCTGCAAAGAAAAGGATTTTCAAAATTGTTAATTATTTTTATGCTTCATCAGGAAAGAAAAATACGACTCACAAACTTTATTTCTTGCTAAAGCTAGCAACATCTGTGATTACTGAATAGATTGATACAAAACTGATTATGCAGAATCTGATCAGACTATGAACAGCCTCAGCCTCAACCTAAAAACAGACATAATGAGCCAGCCATCAGGTCAGCAAGTCTTTAATTGATGACCCTTTGCCCCTGCTTCCCATATCTTGCTCTGAAAACTGAAGAGCTGCTGTTTTAGGAAGGACTACATCTCTTTGATATAAGTTGCTTCACTGTTTCCAGTCTAAAATCTGTGGGAATAAAGTTCCAGAGGGTCTGTGAATAAAGGGGATGTTCAAGGCTATAAAGGTAAATGAGAATTAAACAAAAGTAAAATTCTTCTCTTTTTTTTTTTTTTTTCTCTTTGTGGAGGGGTTGGAGGAATTGTGTCACAGAAGTCATATTTACAGTCAGTCTGTTTTATAATCTGGGATTGGCACTACTGAATATTTGAAATTATTTCATAAATATTTATTCTGAATGCATGCTTACATTTCACTGACATCATGGCCTTGTTCAAAGTCTGAAGAGCTGCACTGGATGAAGATACATTGTTTAATGCTTATTATTTATGTACAAATTTTGCTGCATTAGGACCTTGAATTCACAACTGTTTCTTTAACTATTTTTCTTTCCTAACTTCTCACAATTTAATATGCTCTCATATTCCTGCTCGTGCAGTCAAGAGTATTTTTGCTGTAGGAATATCATGTTGAAGAGGTAGACTGAGAATTCTAAATAGGAGGTACTTTAATTCTCAAATCATGTTCACCACCAATCTCTTCAGCATCTCTAAAATTTGGTTCTCTCTTTTTTTTCTCAACCAGAAGTGGCTCATTACAACACAACTTCCAACACTGCAGCAGGATTGTCTTCAAAAAGCCATCACCCCAGTCCAGCAACTTCTCTGACAACTCCTTTTTCAGTTCTTAACTGAATTACACAAGAGTGAGAAATACAAAGTGGCATGCATCCCTGCCCACATTTTCTATAAAACACGTTTTTTTCTGATGTCAGATTTAAAGGAATTAGTAGCAGAGATAACATTTCATAACTATGCCATCATATCCATAAGAATAAAATCCTAATACTTAAGCCATTCCATTTGAAATTCAGCACTAATTACCTGCCAAAATGCCAATATCAGTTAGTTAATGAATTGTGCAAAATGCCAGCTCACTAAACTTAACTGATCTTTAAGATCTAATTCAGCTATGTCCAATTTCAAGTCGAGTGCTGTCACTGGTAGGCTACAAAACATATGCTACTACACGTGCTCTCTTACTACTCTTCCTATTCCTTATCTTGATATCATTCTACAACTCCTGAGATGTCCATTTATTTTTCATCCATTAATTGTATCATTTTTTACCAGAATATCAGTACACAAAATTTACAGCTTACAGAATGTTAATTCTACCTTATCCATATGAAGAACAAGAAACTATTTCCTAAGGGAATAACTGGACTTGCTGATACACACTCACAAGTGTTTTACTAAACTATAAGTTGTTCATGCCATTGCAGAAATCTCTGAGTGAAGTTGCAAAGAAAGAATTTTCTCAAGTCCATAACAATCCTCTGGACAAAATCTTGCCTGGGAATATAAAATTACACCTCCAGATAGTTGAACACATTTTTTAAAAATTTCTTGCAGCAAGAAATGCATAGTCTAATGATACACCTTTTTATTCATACTGAATCTTTTTACTTGTTAATTGGTTGGAGTAAATTATACATTACATGATATCTTAACATTTATTTTATGCACAGAAGCTGATATTTTTTCTTGAAATATCACCCCCTGCATAAAAAAATGTTTAAATGTGCTTAAAGCTAAGCACAAACTTAGTCCCTTTAGAGTGATCAAAACTAGTCCCATGCTAAAATCATGCATCTGTTTAAGTACAGTGAGGCATGAAGATAATATATTTGAAGGAAATTATTTCCATTATTCATTTAGATTTGCTAAAACAAATGGACATAAAACAATATTTTAAAAATCATTCTTTTTTAAAGATAGTTTTGGGCATCTGTGATAGCTGTAACTTTAACCCCATTATGATGTCTCATGAATCCCAGTCTCTTATTAATGCTCCATACTTCATTTTGCAAGCCATGCTTAACACAATAAACAAGAGGGTCTGTAAGAGACTGACTACTGGAAGCAGTTCTGATGAATTCTGAAGAGGGGCTTAACATCTGCAGTTCACAAGGCAGTGCAGATGCAACCAAGCCAAATGGTGGAAAGGGGCTCTGAACCCTGATAGCCATATCTGCTCCTCCTGGTTCTGTCAGCAGCAAACAGGCCAGGAGCAGCACATCCTCACCTCACCTGGGGGGCTGTGAAAGACAGAACTATGTCAAACAGCAGATAAACAACTGCCCCCTCTGCAGCACACACTGTCACTGCAGCAGACTGCTGCCTTCAGCCCTGTGCCAGACTGGATACAGCTGGCCTTTGGACAGAGGGAGGATTACAGCCCACTGTGCATTTACGGTGGTGAGCAGCATTGAAGGAGGGTGTTAAACCACTTAAGGTGAACATGGAATTTTCTCCTTGATAATCAAAGTCTAGGACACATGTCCTCAAAGGATACTACTGTGTAATGAAGACTTTCCTGCCTTTTTTCTGGTCAGATCTCAGCATGCCAAAGTATGCAGACCTTGAGAGGCTGCTGAATCCAAATTCCTCAACTTACTTATGAGAAGTAAGTGTATGGAATAAAGAGAGGTGCAGACAATACACAGAAAAAGATCACCTTTCTTTATTACCTCCCACTCCTCTCACAGCAAAAATCAGTGATGACCTCTGTCCACTAAATTCTGTATGTTGCTGAAGCCTTTAATCTATACTTTAGATTTAAGTAAAGCTATCCTTTACTCACAATTTAATAGAATTCCACATGACTTGTTGGATTAATGTTACGTAAATACATTTTGGTATTAATATGTTGCCTTTACAGAGAGACACCCTCCTAGATATTGCTCTTGGTAAGCCTAGAAAGCATTCTGTGATCACTGACTCAAAACAATAAAAAACAATTCTGCAAGCCACAATAGGTACAAGGAACAATCTTGAAGGAGATGGGTATTATTATTTTTAATGGCAACATCAGTGTTTTTAAATGTATTGATAAAATACAGCTTTTGTGTAAAATTTAAAATCATGCAGAGTAAGAAAGCGTTGTCCATCTATTAGCTAACACCTCTAAAGCTAATTTTGACCAAACTACAGAAAATTATTAGGTGACAAGTACTTTATCAATGTGTTTTTATTTTCTATAACACTAGGTTTTTTTGCTGAGCTTGCTGTCTATAAACGACTTATAATGTTCACTTTTGATTTAAACAGTACCAACATTTTTGCATTTACTGCAATAATACTGTGTGAGCCATAACACCGTAAAGTAAGCCATAAAAGCAATTTGCTCTCTATATGATATTGATTTTTAAATAAATTAGTAAAGTTTGTGTTTATTCCATGCAGGAAGCAAAAACAAAAGTAGAATTAATAAAACTACACTTACAGCTTTTTCAAATCTATCTAAAAAAGAACACTGGTTATGTGAAAAGTTTTGTGGATACATCCTTAAAGCCCACAGAATAGTTTGACACCTTCACTGAAGTGCTTCAAGAAGGAACATACCACATTCTTAGCAAAACTTAGGACTTCTAAACATACATCAACGTGACAATTTCTAGACAAGTCAGAGCTTGAATTTGAAAAAGGAATACTTTAAAGTACATGCTCTGCTGGTATGTGAAGCTTCTTTAAGAAATTGAATACTTTCTTTCCATATTTCCAGAGCGGTTTCACTTAATCTTCTAGAAATCACACACGTCTTTATTTTTCCTGATGTGCTTATGGGCCCAGAGTTCCAAACAGATTGAGTCAAACACAACTTGTTTCCTGATTCTCCCAATCACAGTTAACATGGAAAGAATATCAGAGAAAATGAGGTCTTGCCTGTTTCTGAGCATGACTCCTGTGTCTGATACTAAGGACAGCAGAGACAATTTATATGGTGCTAACTGATTTCTATCACTGATGGAGAAGTAGCCATAGAATGGATTAAGCAGTTTATTCTGAGTGATATAAGGAACAGAAATTCCTTCCAAAAATTCTTTTTAAGAACAATAAAGAAAATAAAAAAGACGGGTTTTAAGATTAGGGCTGAGAAAGGGAATCCTTAGTTTGACAAAGGAAAAAAGGGAAAATAAACCAACAAACAAACAAAAAAGCATATGCATCAAGCATCAAGAGAGAAGAAGAAGAAGAACAATGTCAGCATGTAAACACAAAGTGTGCCCACTCCTTGAACAATATATATGGATATATGGTAACAAATGACAATTTTTCAGCTCGGAAAAGGAATAACGTATAATGTTTTGCAAACCTGTTTTTAAGAAATAAACAGTTACTGCAGTATATATTACACTGATCATTGAACCATAAAAAACATAAAGATAGTGAATACAAAATTACAGGGACAGTTTATAGACATTAATGACAACAATTAGCAAAACCAATTAACAATATATAATAATTATATATAGACATACTGTATAGATATATTAAAAACAATACACCATAGCAATTAATTGTAGGTAAATATTGCAATGACAATTTCTTCAATATTATTCAATTGTGGGACAGTGCCACTTAATTCTGTGAGAGCTGAAAGTGAATTCCAGAAAGAACAGGAAAAATTCACAGGAGACAGGGCCATCAATGGCTAGTCAACATTGTGCGTTTAATCCAATACTGGCTTTAAAAAAGTCTCTCTATTTGATAGGCACAAGTTGGGAGAGAAAACCTGGGAGAGATTTTGTCTTCCTTGGATTTTTAAAAAAAATTTGCTGTGTATCAAATATTTATCATAATTAGAGACAGAGTGCTGGTCTAGGTAGATATTTAGTTTGACACAGGACCTCAGTATTTGTTCTCTAGGACATGTAATCATTAAATATATAGATGCATAAGAAAAAAGAAGAGTAACCAGAGAAATTTATGAAAATCTTAGGTTGACATGTAATCTCAGGTGTTGGAATTACAAGCTTTTCAAAATTATTTTGTGCAGATTTATACACAGCAGTAATCATAGGAATCACATAATGTTTTGGGTTGGAAGCAACCCTAAAGATCATCTAGTTCCAATGCTCTTATCTTGGGGAGGGACGCCTTCCACAAGACCAGGTTGCTCAGAGCTCTATCCAGCCTGGGCTCAAGCACTTTCAGGGATGGGGCACCCACAAGTTCTTGGGACAACCTGTTATACACAGACAATGGTAAAGAACTCAACCAGTTATAACAGACAAAAAGTATTTTTAATTCCTTCTGAAAATAGGTTATTTCCTTTATAATATTTTAATTTTTTTTCTAATAATAAGAAAAAATTCTATATCAGAGTATCTATCATCCAACACGTTCTTGGATTTCACCTGTAATAATAGACTAAAAGCCATTGAATCAAGTGTCAGTCTTTCAGGGGTTCAATTCTATGACCTTGTTGATCAGGATAACACATAAAATAGTTTTGTTCCTTGGAAGATAAGGTAATATGTCACCAGTGTAGGTGGGATCAGGTTTTCACCTCTGCTATCAACGAAATAATAATAATAATAATAATAATAATAATAATAATAATAATAATAATAATATTCTCTGGAGACACAGTATTTAGATACATGAAGATGATATGATAAGTTGGCAGTGTTGACTTATGTGTTCTGCTATGTAAGAATTATCTCAGATATAATCAGTTTGAATTTTTATTTTCACATCATATTTACTGCTGAAGTCTTTTCTTAGAACTCTTGACAGTTCCTGTTAATATTGTGGAACTTAATATTTACAGACATACTCCTTTTAGAGATTTAGGTACAGAAATGTAAAAATATATTAACTCAAGCAATCAAAAGTATATTTTAATTGGTTATATAATATTACTCTTTTTTAATGAGATATGTAAACATGGACATTTCTGAGGAAATTTATTCTAAACAATCATCTTCTTCAACTGATTTTATTTACCTATATTGTAGGGATCATTCTGCAGTCATTTTTTCTTATATTGTCTCTGCTCCTCTTTCTTACCCTCCCAGCACTGTTGTGATCCTCCCTACAGAAAACACCTTCATTTCCTTGACTAGTGAAGCTCTAATTCCTCCACCTAACTCTACCTGCCATGAAGTTATTGAAAGTCTGGCCTCATTGCTTCCAGCTGCCAGCTGCACAGCAGGTGCCAGTGTTCAGTGCTCCCGGAGTCAGAGCTCTCCTGTATGTTACCCAAACAGCAGCATAATTCCAGAGGCATCCTGTCTGCTGCTTGGGCATCTTGTACAAAATTACATTGTGGTGCCCCAAACTGCCCCAGCACTCGAGGTGAGGCTGCCCCAGCTCAGAGCAATGCAGGACAATCCCTGCCCTCGGCCGACTGTGCCCGAGGCACACAGGGATGGCCCTCCTGCCTGCCGGAAGAAACACACTGGCAGGAGAACTAACTTGTGGTCTGAGAGCAAGGGAGAGTAAAAAGACCAGACAGTAAGTTCACCCTATGTTACCTGATTGCATTGCTGCATGTACATCAGCAGACTTCTCGCAAAAAGTAAGTCTTGGTATCTGAGAAGAATAAGGAGCTGCTCCCCTTATATTACATCTGAGCTTGCTTGGTGGGTTCCTAGGACTCTAGGCAGCTTTGGGGACCTCTGAAGCATTTCAGAACGGCCTGATATTTTGCAGTCCTGAGAGCTGTGTTAAAATCCTAAGACAGAAAAGGAATTCAAGTCTGTCTTATCTTTAGACCATTGTTACCTTGTTGAAATAATGTGGTATAGTTTCAGGGAACTCTAATTGCAGTTTGCCTTTTACATTGTTGTTTTATTAAACAATTGCATGTCACTTCCTTGAACAACCTCCTACCTAAACCACCTTTCTCAAAATCATTGCAAACGGAAATTCTCAACTTCTCTATTCTCTATGTTGTATTTAACACAGAATACTCTAATCAGGATTCTGACCTTCATTAAATTACTTGAAACTGATTAAGTATTTTTGATAAAGTTTTGATAACAAATAGTTATCATAGGACCTTTATTTTCTTGCTAAATCTACACTACATCAACAAAAATTATCCTTTGAGTTGAGTACCATATCTAAATTCAAAACAACACTCTCTCAGAATTTAATTCTGGAAAAATGCAAAATCTCATTATTTCAGTCTACTTCATGTGCTCATTCAAATCTATGCTTCCCTAATTAAATTGGACTCATTCATAAAAACTCAGAAGAGGAATTACATAATGACAAACCTGATCCAGCATAGTTTAAAGAAGGTTTCACCTTTTCTTACATGAAACTGTACTTCTGAAATTTGGTTGAGGTACATCCCAGAAAAAGAATTCAGTGGCATGCCCCGAGAATGCTACAAAATGAATCACTGTGAAAATAAGTAATGCAAAAATGCAAGGTTATACATATTACTTACATGACATGAATTTATGCTATGCATGAAAATCTCTGAGATGCAAATGAAAAAGGGGAGAGAAATTTGACATGTCTAATTATCAGTTTTACAATGTGACCACATAGAAAGGCAAAGCCATTTTAGAAAGATAGCAGGTGAAATATTTTTGGTAAGTATTAATGACTTTTACACAAAATAATTGCAAAGTTTTCTTTTAATTACTCCTTCACAATTTTGGTCATTCATGTTCAAGAGAAATCACGCTCTGTCTGGAACAAGTAGATGGGGAAGCAACCAGTATGATCACAAATTTGGACAGTCTGTTTCACAGGGAAGACTAAAAGAGCACTTGGCTCCTGACCCTCTTAGAAGAGAAGCCAAGAGGAGATATGTTTGCTCTATGTAAACACATCACAAAGTTAAATATTAGAGACAGAAGAGCTGTATAAACTAACAGGCAAAGTCACAAAAAGACAAAAAGTAATGGCCAAGGAATACACTCAGAACAGGTATTGAAAGTGCTTACCTGTCAGATGAGACAATTTCTGGAACATTTTTCAAATAGCAAGAGAGAAACAGAATAAAAAAAAATCTCATTCAGTAGAATTAATCAAGTTGTATATGGATCATGGTTGTTTGCATGTACAGGCTGTCAGACCCAGTAGACACAGAAGATTCATGCATGTGTCATGTGTGACAGCATTCCATGAGCTGGGAGGCAGGCAGTGAGTGTCCCTCCTGAGGTATTAACCACACATTCCAGGGAGAGCTCCACAGCTATCAGGCTTTGCATGGCAGTGGGCGAGCAGGGCACAGGAATGTTCTTTGAGTCTGTATTTTGCAGGCTGTTGCACCCGGCTCAGAACCACTCTGTAGCTATGGAGTCATGGAGTTCACCCAGGAAAAGCAAACCTTAGCTCACTAGGTCTGAGTGTCCAGATGACACTCTCAGTGTCTCACTCTAAGCTCAGGCTTAGGTAGACCTGCGAGGAGCAGGCAGTTGGATCAATGATCCCCATGGGTCCTTTCCAAACTAAGATGTTCTGTGATTCCAATGTGAATAATTGGTACACAAAGCAAGACTCTCCCATCTCTTTCTTCTGCTCAGTGCTTCTAATAAAGCCATAGGCAGAAATATGGCAGTCCAGAAAGATTTCCTAGTGAATATTTAAATAACTGCAAGACTAGATAGAGTTAAGCAGCAATTTTAGGTATCTACCTTTAAACTTAATTTTGTTAAATGATACTATGCAGGAAAAAAAAAGGGACCTTTGCACGTTTATGAGCCTGTCTTTTAGATGGAGCACATTTAAGCTAAGTAAACCTGATTCTACAAGGCAGAGTGCTGGAATTTAAGCTAATTTAAATAACATTTGCTTCAATGACTCTAAGGCACCACATATTTTATACAGAAAGGTTTTCAGTGGGATAAATGCAATTTTGTGCACATTTTTCTGACCTGTTCAGCTTATTGCCTTGTATGTTATCAAGATACAGCAGTATATTCTGTTATCGTATTTTCAAGTTAAACAAGAAATATTTTGGTATTTCTCTAACAAATTAATTCTGTGAACATGTTTTATTTAGAGAAAAGAGTTAATTGGCTTATGTTCACTGAAATGTTTAACAAAAAAGCAATATGACTTTATTGCAAAATGAAAACATCTTTTTTGGGAACCTCATTCTGGTGCCTTAAGGATTGTCATTATATTGAGCATTCAGTGGCAAATATGTCTCACTGGAAGTGAGTGAGAAACAAAGACTATAAAGTCAATATACTGTCAAGCCAAATATCTTCCCAAAGCAAGATGGGCTGCCAATTCCTCCTAAGGAAGTCTCAAAGGGAATTAAATTATATTCTTCACTGCCTAAAAGTCCCTAAACACAGGTTAGAGCAGTTTTCTCGAGATGCTGTACTTTCAACTCATGAAGCAAGTACTTCTAAAAGAGCACCTTGCTATGCTTGCAAGTGCCTCATTCTCATCAAGTGCACACAGTGAGCACTGACCAGTGACCGAGGTGGAAAAGTTCACAATAAACTATTAAGTAGCTTTATACAACATGCATTAAAATCAACAAAGATCTTTCCAGTCACTTCAGTGAACACTGATTTGCATCTTATAGGCATAAGAATAAGGAAAAAGGAAATAGGTTCTTGCAGAATATTAAGAGGGTTTGGGGTTTTGAGGTGTGAGCTTTTTACCCCTCAGTAGATCGCAACATCTCTTTATATGGAGATTATAGTGGAGAAAAAGAAAATAAAACATGTAAAAGGCTAATTTAATTCCCAATCAAAGAAATGTAACTATCCCTTAAACACTAACCTTCTTCCACGTATTTCTAAGGGGTAAGAATAGCTCCATGAATGCAAGTACATAGGGATGGAACCCTACACCTTCAAGCTGAAGAGCCAAGTTTGTTATTCACTTTGTTGCTTCGAAGCAGGATAAACTGTACCTGTATTGTTTCTTTGGCATGAAGTTAGTCTGGCAAGTACTGATTGTCACAAGACCTTGGCCCTAAGCAGCTGGGGATCCTTTTGAAATTTACCAAACCACATTGACCTGAGCACTCACTGATAATCTCCAGGATGACTAAATATCTTCTCTGATCTTCCTTTAGTTGTCTTTTATTTCCCCACTAACATTCCTTATGAAATAAAACAAACAAACAAACAAAACAACAAAAAATAGAACCCACACACTTCAGATAAAGGAATGAAAGATATCTTTATTTTGGGAAAACAGAAGAAATCTCTTCACATGGAACAGAGTGCCTCTGACCATAGTCCATTGAGCTACACTCCAGTGCAAATATCCAGCAGCCATTTTCCATTTCCAGCATCACTGCCACATGCCCAAGTGCTATCATTAGTCATGCAGTCTCTGAGTGTTGAAATATTGGCAGTACATTAAGACAATAATTCTTAATTCAACCTAGTAGCTTTATCTCCAGGCAGCAGCAATGTTGGGCACAATTCACCCTCTGTTCCGCTCTGTCCATGGCTGCAAGAGGGTAAGTCAAATCAAAAAGATCATTTTACTAGCTCCACTGATAGTACTTTCATTTGGTGCACTGCCCAAACTTCATGCTGTTTTCTCTTCTTTCTGGAAGATTTTGAAGACCATGGCAGTCTACAGTCACCGGGGACAGGACAAGGCTGTTAAAAGGCTGGGCAGAGATACAGAGGAAGCACATGAAGCAGAACAAGATTTCCCCATTCTCTATTCCTTGCTCTGGGAGGGATACTCTTGTCCATTTAAATGGTATCTGTTTACTTCAGAAGCTAATTGCAACAAGATCAATAGAACAGCCTGATGGCATATTCAGCTCTATTTTGCCAAGTTTGCACATTCTGGAATTAAAGCTGTACTATTTATGTAAGGTTAAAAAAGACAACTCTTGAGATATTAACCATGTTAAAGGTGATCACACATTGATCAGGACCAAATGCTTATCAAACTTCTGAACAGTTTATGGTTTTCAGACATCCCTTTCATATAAGTTTTCTAAAAACTCTCATCCCTTTCTGAGTTTTGGGGTTTTTTAATCTCTTTCCTGTTTAATTTCAGTCAAAATTTACAAAAGAAGTTTTGCAGTGTGAAGAATTCTATCACTAGAAATTATTAAATAGAAACATCACAAACTTCTGTACAATACAAAGATGTTACATCATAAAGCAAAACAATTAAGACATAGATAAGGATCAGTGAAGCCAAATGAGACAAGTTCTTTAAGGCAATTTCTTCAGAACAATGCTTCTGTAAAATACTTCTCAAATTTTACAAGTTAAAGATACCTTGTAGATTAAATTGTTCAATATTTTCATTAAAATTCATTTCCCCTTGTGCATTCTTAGCTGTAGAGTAGATGAGTTGGTGATCTTATTGCAAAGTGCAATTAAGTCTGCCCAGACAACCACAGTTCTTATGTTTCTTATGTCTTGGTTGTGTAACTCTTCAGTAGTTAATATCTTGTAATACAGATCTTATGAAAATAGAGCACAAACAGCACAAGTTCTCCACTTCTGAGACACTCATAGTCTAATCCAGTCATAGATGTGTTACACAGGAAGAACTTTGGGTGTGCAGGAACTGCTTATCATTTATTAAAAGATCAAGGATAGAAGCCTTCCTGAAACCAAATACATTTCAAGCAGTATGCAAAAGACCTTTTTTGACCTAAGTGTTAGCCCTAGGGCCATTTCAGGTAGGAGATGAACTTAATAATAATCAAATATTTCTTAGGTGTCATTCTGTTTGTTTACAACAGATATTGTTGTATACAATATATGTATACATTTCAATCTTTGCCATCACTGTGTTCTCAAATGCTTTTCTCTCCATTCCCATGCCTTTTTCTGGGAGACACATTCACTCTTACCCCGCAACATCACAACAGTATGTCCATTTAAGAAATGTTCTGAAGTTGCCTTTGTACTGGGAAGCCCCACCTTTTCAGTGAGACCTTCTATTGTTTCACTTTTCCATTTTCAGAGATACTTCAGCTATACACATGAATATTTATTAGCAATGACTATCAGATTGATTAGGTTTCACACAATTCATAAACAGGCAAGTCTCCCTCCACATAAGAAAAGATCGTTCATTTCAATCACACAACGCACTTGAAAACATTGAAAAGACGGCGGCTGGAGTTTATTGCCCTTAGGCAAGTTTGCTGGCATTTAATTACATACTCTCATTGGGTGAATCTTAAAAAGGCTCAGCATACAGCTAGCAGCCCTGGAGCAGAGACAGACATATTTCTAAATCTTTCCAATATTAAGTATTTCGAAGGAATTATTCCTCATATAATGCAGACAGACAGAAGGCACCATCTAAAACTGCAGAGAGGCCTCCCAGAACCTCAGAGTTTGGCAGCTCCTGTGCTATCATGCTCTCAGCAGATTCTCCTTCCTCCAAAACCCTGTACCTGATTAAGGCAGACAGTGTTCTGAGCACAGTGGGTACATCTGTTTTTCCTGAATAAAGTTTTCCCCTTCCAAAAGTACCACTAAAATAAACAATATTTTCAACCACATACATAGAAAACATAAGTCGTATTGATTCTATCTTGAGTATTTCGTGTCAAATATATTGCTGTAAGTCTACAGGCACTGAGAGAGAATGCAATTAATTGCTTCACCTCACTTGTGCATAATTGTGCAATACAAATCATTTAGGTGCCAACAAAAATGCCTTTTTGTTTCTCTTTGTATGGGATTTCTTGACTGTTGCACAGCATAACTGACATGAACCAACCAGAGACACAAAGTGGAGGACAACTACACAGCATGTGATTTTTGTGCTGTTATTCCCAGCTGTCTGTTTGCAGTTTTCATTTGCACTGATGCTTACTACTGAAGCAGACACTTATGCTTGAAGCAGCATTTTTATAGGCTCCATCTATGTACCCTCTGAATCAAAAATCATGTGGAGTTTTTATGCAAAACATAATTCTTAGCCTATAGCTAGGAATGGTCATGCTAAAATACATACTCCTAAATATTACTGTTTGTCATTGGTAAGTGAAAGAAGTATTAAATTAACTGATTTGTGCTGGTTTGGCCATAATGATTAATTTCTTGCTTGATGAAACACTGTGATTATAGGGCCAAATGCAGAAGAGGTTGATCTTTATTTCGGTTTCCTTCAGGCCACTTGAGCTTTATTTACCAGGTTTATTAACCACCATGGGGTTTCTTCTGCAAAGCATTGTTTTGATGATCACATGACTAGTGAATTACAGCAGGTACCCTGAGAAGAACAGTTAAGAATAAGCAAAGACTTCAAGAGCTACCCAGCAACGCAAAGTCTAGTAAAACAGGATTAATCAAAACACATATATTATTAGATTTAAATTAATATCACCTTAACATTTCCTGCAGAGGCAGCTTTGTGTACAAGGGGCTCAGTAGGAAAGCACATTTAAGAGCTTGTTGCCCTCAGTCACAATCACAATTTTCTTCTAATACCCCACAGCACACGCCTTATCCAAGCCACATGGTTCTGGAATAACCACTTTGGAGTTCTGCAGTAAAACTGGATCAGTGACTGATTTGGGACAAAATAATTCAGCATTTTCCCATTCCAATAAAAAGGCTAATCCTAAAGCATCCAGCTGTGTGATTTTGAAGCAGTGCAGGGTAAGAATCAGAAAGTCTTTAAGTGTGCTCCTGAAACACCTGTATCCAAGATCTACAACTTAATCATCCTCTCTGTAAAGCAGCCTTGAGAAATTAAAGGAAATCACCCTGCCAACAGCCAAGAAGCAAAATTTCAAATTGGAACAACTTCAGTAAACGGCTAAATACAAATCTTTTTTTTTTTTTTCCTGGTAAAAACACTTTTTTCAGAGTAGAAATCTATAATTTGCATATCCAGTGTTGTTTTATAAACTATTATCCTCTGCCAATAGTTACACGGTGGTTTTGTGTTGTTGGGTTTTTATTTTTTCTGGTTTTCTTACAGGACATAAACTGAATACTACAAATATAACAAATGAGATCTATCACACTGTCTAGACGTGCCTGCACTATCTAACTCTGCCTAGATATGCCTGTACTTTTCCTGTCCTTCATAATATTTGAACCCTACTGTCTGTATTCAGCTGTATATGATTGAAGATAATTATGTTCCTTCAAGTATTGTGAAAATCAGCAGTTAGAGGGAAGGGTAGGGCATAAATTGCTGTCCTGCTGAGAGAAAGACAAACAGATTTCAGCCTGTGTACACTCCATTTGGCAGCAGCTTTCTAGCGAGTCAGCAAGTGCACCCTTGCTGGCTGATGAGCACACAGATAGTTCCAGTCTAGGTATAGCATTGCTGTCTCTTGCTGGTAAGGGATGTCATGGATGACATGAAAGAGAACTCAGCTGGAAAAGGTGAGAGACAAAATACACAAATTATAAGAAAAAAAAAAGATTCATTAGTTCTGCTTTTCATGGTGTAGCCAATAATCTGGGATCATCTGAATTACATCATGCAAGTATGTCTCATATAAGCTTATATTTTCTAGAAGATTAATTATTTGGCAGGGTGCAAGTTATGTAGCAGAAAAGAAATGTTAGCATTAGGAAGACTTAAACTTTTCAGCCATGGCAAAGTTACATTGTAGAATATGATTAAGTCAGATGCTTTGTCCTGTTTCTCCTGCTTTTTTTGCCTTTTTTCCTGACTTGGAAAGTTCTGCTCTTTGCTCGGCTGCTGCTGCATTTTTATTCTCTCAGACATTTTGTAGGTCACAAGGGTATCGTTCTGACTGAGATGTGGTCAGAGAGAATAAGAAAAATCGATTTTGGAAAACCTCTGTTAGAACTCTTTCATGAACATTTTGTTATATCCATTGTGAGCTTTTAAAAGACTGAACCTGTGAATTTGCTATTGCCATGTCTTTGTATGATTTTTTGTAGCCTTATAAGCTGAGAAAGAGCAGCACAGCATAGAAAACACCCCAGTCTTCATGTGCACTGGGACAGATTCCCTTTTGTATTAGAGTGTAATTTAATATTCTGCGCACAGGCATGCAGAATTTCTTGCTGGGCACTGAATTATGCAGAGAACTGTAGATCTGCAAACAGGAAGCTTAGCTTAGAAAAGATAATGTTTAAAAGCACCAGTGAAAAGCTGTTCTGCTTTCTATGTTCTTTAACTCCCCCTAAAAGTCCTCTGTCCTTTACTAAATCTACAGGAAGATATTTGGCACAGATGTGTTGAAAGGTAAAGTTTTTTCAAAGACTTGGAAACCACTGGTCCTATCTCTCTGCCAAGCTTTTATATGGTTCCCTTCACCATAACACCTTGGAATTTCCACTGATCGGATCTCTGAAAAATCAATGCAGAAGATGAATTAAGCATATCTGAGTGTTTCTGTGAGACTGAAAAACCTTTTGATTCACAATCTCAGCACTGTTTTTTAGTTTTGTTCAACAGTAGCAGAGTGGAGGCGGGGGGGGAGGGGAAAGTGAGGACTTGTGATTAGATAAACTCCTTTTAATTTTTTCTTTCTGTCTTAGCCAGATGGAAACACATGGACAATTGGTTTACAGAGATCTTTATCCTCTCTCCTTCATTAGCACCACAGGGAAGTTTCTATAGTGGCTAATGCACTTACTGACATGGTTTCAACAATTTAATCACCCAGAAGCCTCTCTGTAAGGTCAATGTTCTCTACATTTGTTCCAACTCATTTACTGTAGAAAGGTGAACTTTTTCATTCCAGGTATGTCATTATGGAAATCATGTTAATGAATCAAGACACTGGAGGGCATATGTATCTCTGTTAGCACAAGATTAATGGAGACTTCATCAAGCAGGATTCAGTCATAGATTCTTCTGGTAAATCCAGGTCTGAAGTCTAATTGTCCATTAACAGTCTGGATTTATACTGGCATAGCAGCTTCCATCTCACAGAAACTCAAAACATTTTGCAAACATCAATACAGCACACCCAAGGAACAATTCTTCTATTACTGAAACACGATAACCTGAGGGCACAAAGAAGTTGTAGCACACAGCACTGCATAGTAAACTGGGATGGATGTCAGCACACACATACTACAAATCCTGCTCCGAAAAGAAAAAGCTTTTGCTTAATGAATAGCAAGCAATTTTTTTTCTGTTTATAGATTATATGCATATACTATTTACTCTATATTTGGGTCTGAGCTAACTGGTATAGAATCTCACCTCATTATTTATGACCATAGAGTGAACTGAACAACAAAGTTTGCATGTTGTCAAAGAGCAAATATTCACTTAATATTCCCTAAAACTGCCTAAAAAAGAGTAAAAAATAGTAATCTAGAATTAATGGGAAGGCACATTATTGATTATTCTCCTAGTACATATGAGAATACTACTTTTTGTTCATTCATGATTCAAATGCCTAAAAAGGAGAAAGGGAGGTGCAGGTGCACTGAATACAGAATTTTTTTAAAGCTGAAGAGGATGGATAATTTCTTTACTTTCAAGGTAGCTTCAGGTCATAATGTGATTTGGGGTTCTATATCCAGCTCTATTTTAGAGAACAATTTGAAAATATCTGCAATTATATATTCTGAAAAGACATCTTTCTCCAGTACAACATAATCTTACTTTCTAATTGCAGAATTCAACACAGTGCTATTTGGAATAAACCTTGTTTCTTCACATTGCTTTACCACTATATTATAGAAATTGATAAAATCAGACTGACACCCGTTGAGAGCTCCAGCATGTAGGAAAAAAAGTACACACTGTTGACCTTTAATTTAAAATCTTTTTTCAATAATAGACATATAATCAGCTTAAAAGCTTTCTATATTCAGAAATTCCACTACTTTCAGTATTTTTCCTTTTTTTTTTTTGTTTAAAAGCTTTGATCACAGAAAAGATTAAGTTTTCCTTTTTTCTGTAGTTTCAAATAATGAAAAATAAACAGACAGATCAATATAAAAATGTAGGCAAGATCCAAAGAGCAGCCCAGATTTCAGAATCTCCCTAGACGTGTTTATGTAGGACTGTAACACTGTCTTTGGAGAGAGACAAATATTTTGATCTTTCATGTAGTACAACATTATACCAGATGCAGTAGATCTGATGAAAGAAATAAGCAGCCTCTCCTAATAACAATTGCTATAAATTGCTATATTGATATTTAAATATATAACTATTATAGTAGAGGTTAACAATAAAGTGACTCAATTTCTCTGACAGAAACATGAATATATGGTAACTCTCAAAAATGGAAAAGAAAAAGATAAGGTGTGTACCTTGCTCTGCCATATAAGCCTACCTTTGTCCTCTGGGATCAGTGACAAACACTTGGATTATAATCTACTCCAGGCAGGACTATCCTAAAAAAATGCCAGGGGGACTCTGCCATTTTAGGATGTATAGTATTTTCCACAGAACTGTCTTCTCTTATGCTTTTTACAGGAATTCAACCTGCTTTTCACTGTAGTAGCAGTGATGTATTGACTGGTGAATAATATATATTTTAGCAGGTTGCCAGGACTCAGGATGAACCAGTGTCTCTGCATCTTAGCAATCATAATCCATTGTTCCTGTGCTGAGTTATGTGAATCATGCACATACAGAAGTAGAATAATTTATTCTTGCCAGAAGGACACAAGTAATCCAGTTAGTTGCACATACAGCAGTATAATGAAAAGAGAGAATCCTAGGGTGAATGTCAATAAAAGGTTAAATCTGACTAGTCTGACATGTTTTGTACAGAAGAAGTTTGCTTGAAGTACAGCATGCTCATATTCAATGCTTTGTCTTTATGTATGTAATGCAGGGAAAACACAGTTGGCTCCTCCCTTCCGTGTATGAGGCAGGTTCCTAGACCTGATACACAACAACCAGATCCCACTAGAGACAATGGATTTGCATAAGCATTCTTAAGCATTTATTTTCTCTCCAGTCTGAATCTTTTCAGGTGTCAGGCAGCCCATACAAAGAGAGTCCTTTAGAGATGGAGGTACTGGAGCCAGAGGTAGAACGACCTGTCTGGGTTTGAACCTAGACTTGTTTTATCATTGTTTGGAACATGGTTATGTAAACCAATATTGACCAAAGCCCCATTTCCACTAAAACTCTACAGTAATATCTCAAGTACCCATGTACTGGGAACTATGTTAATTGACTTTGCCTTCGTTGATACAATTAACTCATTTTCATTGCTGATAGGGCAGTTTACCCACTCACAGCCCCTGATAACCATCTCTGTGGGTATAAAGGATTTGTGCTTCTTGGATAAGGAAAACCATGCAAAAAAAATTTCAGAATTTTCTTCCTATACCTTGTTCAGTCTCCTGCCTTTCAGAGTAAGTGATATGCATGACTAGGGAAAAGTCCGAGAGCAGAGTCAGCATACATTAATTATAATTGTCAAAAATACCATTTCCAACCTTCAATCATTTGTGGCTCGTCCTGTGCTAGAGGTGTTCTCCAGACATTTAGTAACCCCTACCCTAGATCTTTATTCAATTTTCCCAGTCTGTCTTACTCCTAAGTAAACATTTAGTAGATACAATACAACACAACAAAGTTTATTATAGCTTAATGAGCTTATTTTTACAAAACAGGAAATTGCAGCTGCCAGTTAAGATGGTGTCCTGGGTTGTGGAACCTAAAATGTGTATTCTATTTTCATCTGCTGAAAGCAGTTGGGGAATCGTTCTCCTTTATCTTTTGTAAATCTGGGAGGAGGGGGGCGGGTGCCTTTTGATAATGGGCCAACTGTTAAAACCAGGTGGGGTAGTGTTTCTTATCTCTTTCACCACCCGTCCTCCCTCCAGGGGAATATTTTCTGCTAATGGACCATTAAGACACCCCTACCCTCCCCAAGGTAGTACATCCACATTCCATCATCCTATTGTGAGATGCTCCACCCAGTGGGGGGAGCCAACCATTCCTACCTGGATAAAACTGGGACTCCGGAACAGGAAGCTTTCTGGCTTCACCTGACTACTGGAGGAAGACTGGACCCTTCTCACCATCACCGCACCCTTCTTATCATCACTGGACCCTATCTACAGGATCATCTCCACTTCAACAGAACCACATCTGCCACTCCAGGAGGACTCACCTTTGGACTGCTTCCAACACCGTGACCAACAGGGCGTCAGGTTGTAGCTCTGACTTTGTCAGGGTTTTCCAGGATTGCTTGTTTGTTTGTTTGCTTGTTGGGTTGTTTTGTTTTCTACTACATTTGTACTGTTAATATTCCTAGTAAAGAACTGTTATTCCTATTCCCAAATCTTTGCCTGAAAGCCCTTAATTGCAAAATTATAATCTGGCAGGGGGTGAGAGGTTTACATTCTCTATTCTAAGGGAAACTTCAGCTTTCCCTGGTGGATACCTGTCTTTCCAAACCAAGACAGATGGCCTCTTGCTCCCAACTCTGCATCACATCTTTCAGTTATCCAAATCTTGAATTCTCTGAAGTTATGATAGGAGGCAATGGTGAAGGGTGAAAGAATAGAGACAAGATGTCTTTCTTCTGCATCTGTCAGCATATAGAGTTAAAACTATGCATTTTTTATCCAAATGCAAAGAAGGAGGATGAACTAGTGAGTACTGGATCACCTTTCATCTGTTTCTTGATAATTTGTGGGAGGAGGAAAAGTAATAGTAGAAAAATATCTGCCTGCACTGCTTTAGAACTCATCTCTTCTGTTTAAAGTGAGTCGCAAATTATCATTTTCTATTCCGGTCTATGCTTTGCATTTGTGAAAATCATGATTATTCATTTCTATTGGTCCTCTGTACCCATTTTCTTCACTGCAAGATAAAGTAACTCTCAGCTGTGCATTGCAGTGATAATTGAAGTAGATTGTGAGTGATTTGCTAGATATGACAGAGGTAACCTTCAAATGACTCTCTTTTATGATAGATACAACAAACCTCCACACATGCTGCATTTGCTAGGGGTTATAAAAGGGGTACTCCTCCCACCTTGCCAATAGGGAGCTCACAGACCAAGGTATTACTAATGTCCACCTCACTGCCTAGTGTTACAAATTATCAAAAAGTGCAGAGGTGCATAGCTTATCAAAAGAAACATAGCCCTCCAATGATGGGAAGAGACAGGGACTTTCATAGACTGTGCCTGCAAATATAAACTGAAAAACAAGAGCCTGGGTTAGACAAAGACTGCTGTATCCATGTTACGAGTAAGGCAGTCATCTACAGATGGGTACCTTCTTGGACTCAGGTGTTTAATAAGCTTGAAAAGCACTGCAGAAGAGGAAAACCTCTGACTGACATCCAAGGAACTTACATCTGCTTTTGTACAGGCAGAAATGTGATACTGCAAAAGACTCAATACAAAAATGCTTGGATTTGCATGAGGTACTCAGATTCAGCTATAATGTACAAGCAAGAACTCCGGGCATTGTAGTCAAAAGAAAATCTAATTTGTGGGCTAGAATTAGAGTTCTATATATGAGACAAAAATTGGGGCAAGGAGGAGGAAAGAAGTGAAAAGAGGTGGCAGGAGTGATGCCTTATTATCCAGGATGACTTCAATTCACTTTTGCTCAGGGAATAAGGAATATATCATACAATGGACTGAGAAATTTTACAGGGGACCTTTCAGGGGCTTTGTGGCAGAGTAAAGCCACAAACTCTGAGTGCTTGTTATTTTATTTTTTTTTCCCCTTTACAGTAAATCAGTATAGTTCTTGCTAAGAAATATACAGGCTTACTGCAACAGTATTTGTTCTATTGCAATTACTCCATGGATTTACAGCATATGATGGAGTGCAACAGCATGAAAGGAGTCAGACTGAGCCTGTTTTACACACAGTGAATGCATGAGGGGGTTTTCTTTGCTTTTTCCCTTATAAAGGAAATGTTTCTAATGTCAGTAATTTATCAGTTTGCAACTCTCACCTGCTTGTTTTTCTCATAGGATTTAAGTCAAAACAGCTGTATGCAAACTTAGGTATGGAGTTATATACTGAAGAGAATCATTTGCTTCAAAAAAATCATCATCAAGATATTTTTCTCCTGAACCTGTCCTACTGCTTTTTTAATATTTAAGAAAATTTAACTCAATTAGTGTGTGAATCTCAGACTCATAGAGAAGTCTTAAAATAATCATGGGAGTTATTCAGTAAATAGTTTATAACAGATATATATTTATATTTATACATTTAAAATTTAGTTATTTTACTATATTATACATATTCTCATATTTTTGTATAAGGTAGCAACTGTTATGATACCAAATGGAATAAGACTTGCCACATCTTCAGACTACTTATTTTCCTCTTGACAGTGGTAACAAAAAGCTTTTCATGGGAATTTGATGAAAGATATGATCAGGAATTTGCTCCAGTAGCCCTCAGAAATTTCTGTATACCTCAGAGTATATATGCTAACAACCTTTTGGAGTCTCTTATCTCCAAAAATGTAAGTTTCTACACATTTGTCAGGACCTTTTTTTGTTTTCAGTTTCCATAAGTAGTTAGTGTTGATTTGAGAAGGGAGATAAAAACATAAACTTAGATAGCAAATTATTCTCTCATACAGAAAAAAGGAAGTTGAAGGTATCCCTCCATCCCTCCTGACTACCAAAAAAATAGGTAAAGTTGCCAGTCACTCTCTTCTTAATAAACCTGTTCTAAATGGATTTCCACTTGCCAACAATATTTCTCTGTTTCTATATTTAATTCCTTCTTTTTTGAACCATTCATTCTTTTTCTTCATCATACTGTCTCCTCTGAGCAGGTTCTACCCCAATAAGTCTCATTAATTTTGAATAGTCTCTGTTAGCTTGCACCTCATCAGTTCTGCTCACCAGCATCTCAGCCTGCCATTACTTCAACTTGTTGTCATGATGCAGGATGCCATTGAAGCTTTTTCTGGTCTCCACCATTATCCTCTGACTCTGGTCTCTCAGCTGGAATTCATTATGCTTCACTATACAAATGCTCATCCCTGAGCTCCTCGCACTTAAGGGAGATCCAGCTACACTTCAGATGTGGCATAACTTTGAAGGAGGGCAAAGCTCCTTTCTAAAATCCATGCTGTTACCTAAGAGAAACTAGGAGACTGAGAGAATGATTTAGTAACTTAACACAAACCTGAGCAGCACAAAAACACACGTGCTCATTATGGAAAAAATATCTCCCTCAGTAGACTTGCTTAAAGCAAGCTCTTTGGCATTGAGACTGTTTCTTCTTCTCTGTTTATGAAAGGAATGTGCAATGGGGAGCCAGGTTTCATGGGCACCATGGGACATCACCATGACATAGAAAATCAGCATCTGAAGGAAAAAGCTACTCTCATGTCAGCTGTTTGAGAATCATTGCCCCCAAATTTAGTTTCAGTCATCAAATCAGTCTCCTGCTCCTACTTGTTGATATGTATTGGACTGAAAAGAGAGCATTTCTGTTTCCAAGTGAGATTGCACTAAGAAAAGCAGGTGTATGAGACACTGTAGCTTCCCCTTTTCCACACTTTGGCTGTTCATCTCATTTTCAATTCTGATAATTAACTGAGATAACCTCCAGCCAGTACTCTTTTTTTCCAGTTCATTGTTATATCTGGCACACAACTCATTGTTTCTGTGCCAATCACAAAAGAATTGCTTTGCTTTTTCTCTGCCCTGTGTCTTACTCATCTCAGTCATATACGGTTTTGTACATGTCCATTGTGCCAGACTTCCCTAGCTGCTGGCAGACACCCCTCTCTGCATCTTCCTCCATCTTGTTGCTCTGTCTCCAGAGCTATGGACAGGAGGCTGAGCTCTTTCCAAAGCAACTCAATAAGCTTAGCTGAAGTGAGGAGGAAAAAAAAAATAAAAAAAAAATAAAAAATAAAAAAACCACCCACGCAATTGGCAGGAAAGGCAGACATGGCAACAGAAGTTTTTAAATGTTATGGTCTTAGAAAGCACCAGGAGTTATAGGTAGGAAGAAAATGGAAGAGAGAAAAATCTTGGACAGGAGAAAGAAAAACATAAAAGACAATGAAGTGGTCAAGTGACAACTTCACCAGCTAGGAACAGTCTGTTGTATTAGTTACCAGAAATGTGGTTTGCATGTATGCAGAAAATGCTGCCCAGTGAATGACAAGACATTTGTTTCCCTTGTTCTGTTTCCACTGACCTCTCTATTCCTTCATTCTTCTCTCTCATTTCTTTTTCCTTCTAGTTCTTTGAATTACTTCTTTGCACTATAGATTTTTCAGTTGGACTTTAAAGCAGCAATAGAGAAGTAATCAGAAGAGAGCGCAAAGAACATGTTTCTCTAGATCTGATGTAACATTTCAGTGCATTCTCCTAATAAGTTGTTTTTTTATTAACAGCACACAATTATATGTGTGTGACCCAGGCAACTTCAGGTCACTTCTGTCCATAAGTGCTACTAACAGTTCTCACAATCTTATAATCAGTTTTGTCATATGTAATGCTTTTCTTGAAGCCTCATCTCTCATATTCATATCATTATGTGACAATCTCAAGTTATATTCTTTGAAAAATAAATGAAGGGTGGGATTCATCTCACCTAATTTAATCTGAGTAGAATGTAGACACCTACATCTCAGCCAACTCCCTAGGCTGACTTCATAATCATTGAAGAGAATTAGGCTATTTTAAAGCTTGGTTCTTCTAATCTATTTTAGAAGTCTATTTTAGGATGAGATATGCTGCACCCAAGAAGTGCCTACTTCTCCCCACTGACAGAGAGGAAGTTCAGGATGAATAGCTGAGCTGTAGATGATGACATTTGGTCAGATAAAATCTTTTTACCTCTGGAACTTCTGGAAAAAATCAGAATGTAATGTCTAATATAGATAACTTTCTACTTACTGTAACGTTAATATGCAAATAAGAATAACTGCAAATATTGTATTCAAAAACACATATGCTTCAAGAATTTCAGGCTTTCATTTCTTTAGTCTATTTGATGAGCAGGCTGGTTTTCATCCTTTTGCTATATTTGAGTCCCTGAAACTGATATTAAATACTGCTTTAAAAATACCATTTCCCCTTCTCCTCTTTGTCTCTCACTTCACTCACCCTGCAGTTCTCTCGCTTTCTATGGCTTTTTTTTGTTTTTCTGGGATTCACTGTATTGATTTCTGCAAGGGTATGTGGAAGGCAAGAATATACAAGGATATCTGATTAATGGCCTTTTCAATGTAAAAGGAGATAAGTGAACTGGGAAGGGTTAACAAGAAAGACAAACAAGGTGGACAAAGGATAGATAATAAAGACAATGGTAAAGACCAAAAGTCTCCAGGTAATAATTGCTGAACCATTAAGAAGCTCCAGGCACGAGTTTGTAGAGGATCAGCCTCAAGACAGTCTGTGTCTGTGTGAATGCTGCAAGGACTAAGGTGCCACTTCTGAGGTAACGAGAGGGAATTTGGACACAAGTATGTGTGGACAACCTTGCCTGACCTGTGGTGTCACTCCCTGGAGCCAGTAGGGTCTCTGTGCCACCCAGTGGAGTGAGTGGGGGTCTTGGACCCAGCCACTTCAGTAGGAATGGTGTGTGCCCCCAAAAACAGCTACTAGCAAGTGAGGCAGGCATGAGTGAGGAGTGTGAGGGACTCAGCACTGGCAGCTGGAATGAGAGCATGGATCACAGCCTGTGTGCCTGGTGCCAGCTGCTGGGCTTGGGCACATGTCTGTATCTCCCCCAAAATCATGTGTGTGGGGTATGTGGGGTCACCAGCAAACCCCCCACAGGACCAGCCCATGAGTGAGGGACCTCTGGGAAGTGTTGAAGGGCACAGGGTCTGGGCAGGGGTGGCAGCTGGACAAGCACCAGTACCACACCAGTACCTGAGGGACAAATGAGTGTACAAGTGCTTGTGAACCCAGACTGGTGTATATGTGCATATGTGACCTTTAGAAAACTCCAGAAAATAGCTGAGATTTTTATAACCAATGTAAAAAAATAAAATCCCTCCTATTCTTTACTTTTAGCCAGAGTTTGAGGTTTTCTTCTCTTGTTTCTGCACTATATCTGGCTGCATTTGACACACCTTGTAATATGCATCCCAAATAGAGCTGTGTGCAACTTGGCAGTTTCACTTCCCAGGGGCTCATGCAATTACAGTCTGTCAAACATATATCACTTAGCTAAGCAACAACTAAGGAGAGCAATAATAACCCACAAATTTTTCATGGGAAAGCACTGCAGAGGGAAAGGCACTATTCCAAGTGACAAAAAGGGATTATAGCTCCAGGAAGACTAATGAGATAAAATTAAGAAGGGTGTTTGTTTTGATTATTTTGCTAAATATCAGGAGGGAAAATCATTCTGACTGGGGAATTATTCACCTTTTTACTCCTCTAAGAGAAATATTAGAAATTCTGTCACTTGGAAAATGCATTGGCAACTGGACAAAGGGGAAAATAAAGAACAAGCCACAGGATAAAAAGACAATAAGTTTGAGGGAGAGTTGGATGATTTTTCAGGCTTTTTAAAATTGGGTTGTTTTTTGAGGGTTTTTTTGACAGAAAGGGTTGTGAAACTATGCTCTTTGTTTTCTTTGGGTATTCACTCACTGTTTGTCAGATTCTCAACAGACTAAACACTCCTGTATTTTCTTTTGAGTTGGTGTTTGTAGTACAGCTTCACTCTATTTTCTGACTTCTGAGAAAACAAAACCTATACTTGTTTTTCTTTTTCTCTTCTTCCTATTTTTTTGGTAGTATTCTGGGTCTATGCTAAACAGATCACTGTTTAATAGTTTCACTGTGAACAAAAGAGTAAGAAATTGCCTATTTTCATCTCAAAATGAAAATAATAAATAGTCTGCAAAGGGCAAAGGTTGACTGGTTTTTGAAGAATCTAATTTGCTAAGCATTGCAAATTAGACCAAGAAAACTGATTATGTGTGAGGTTTTTACTTCATTCTGTACTCTGCTATTCCATAAATGGTTGCAGGATAAACCTATTCAATTAAGATAAGGTACTGTATATTGTTCAGAAAATATATTATGCCTTTTTGCAAATAAGTTTCTGTTTTTTCATCTCTTTTTGAAGTTTTCTTTCTTATGGAAAAAGCCTCTGCTTTTTGTGTTCTTGTTTGAGCTCAAAGTACATTTTATGATCTGAAAAAGTCTGCAGTAAAAACATTACAACATTTAAAATATTATACATTAGTTTACTGACCCCTATCATCAACAGTAAGGTATCTGCCATATTTCTAGTGATAGTATTAAATCTGGGATATATTATTTGATATCTTATTATACAAAAAATATGACATATAATTCTATATTACTGTACCTTTATATCTATAATTTTATAATAACTATATAACAATTCAATGTCAAAAGAAAACATGACCATGTTTAGAAAAGAACATTATCCTGGAAGGACCAAGCACCCTTGTATTTGATTTTCAGATGCTCAGTCCTGCAAGCGAAATTTGGAGTCCCAGCCCAGTTATCATAATGTCTTAGAAAGTAAAGTGCTTGGGATGGGAGTAGCATCTGTTCAGAAATCCACTGTGTTTAAAAAATCATAAACACTGAAATGAGGGAAAAAAAAAAAAAGTTGCATGCAAAAATGTTGCTGTTTTTTTCTGTGGTCATAAGCACCTATTGGTCATAAACATCTATGTCAGTGGCTACATATATCTGGTATATTTATCTAAAAGTAGAGTTTACTGAGTGTAGAATTTACACCAGAACCCAGTGTCTTTTCTGTGAAATCTCAAGTAATCTTAATCCTGGCTAAGAAAGATCCATAATGTTATCAATGTTTTTCATTAAACAGAAAAGCAACATGTAAGGGAAGCCTCTCCTCTCCTCTCCTCTCCTCTCCTCTCCTCTCCTCTCCTCTCCTCTCCTCTCCTCTCCTCTCCTCTCCTCTCCTCTCCTCTCCTCTCCTCTCCTCTCCTCTCCTCTCCTCTCCTCTCCTCTCCTCTCCTCTCCTCTCCTCTCCTCTCCTCCCCTCCCCTCCCCTCCCCTCCGGTCTCTCTTGTTTTTAAGAATTCAAACCCTGACTGAGGCTTGTTGTAAACTCTTCCTAGGTTCTGGTTCCTCCTTCTACATCTGCCTACGTATTCTGCATCATAAAAACGCTGAGAAAATACACGAAAAAAAATGTAGAGGCCAAATGCGTGTTTTCTGCCTTACATCTGAGAACTGACAGTGTTAAGCCACCACCAGCTTGAACCCTGCACCCCCTCCTGCATAGCAGGACAGCTTCAATGAAGATTCCATGCTATAATCAACAAGCACGTTTCAGTTTCAAGATCAGTTTCAGTGATAGGCTACCAGAGATTGCAGCTGTAATACACACCAAGTCAAATTAGGGCTAATGTTCTGAGTGGTAAAACTAGTGCAATAACAAGAAAGATTATTTTATCCTTTCTGGTACAACCTTCCATTCTTGGGGAGAGAGAGAAGGCAAAGGTTGCTTTCCTGATCAGGCATCCCAGAAGCAATAGATTCTCTGTTACTAGAGGTTAAGATTAACTTGAAATTATCAGTAGGAAGCTCCAAGCTCTCAGTCACAAAAGAGGCATGGAATTATCCTCCAGAGAGTAAATCCTTCCTCACAAAAAAAAAAAAATAAAAGCCATCCTGTATCTATGACTCAGAAAACTGATGAGCATTCCCTACTCCTGGTAGATATAATTTGAAGATATTGTACAACTCAGTTGTACATTCATTAATTACCTTGACTTACAGAGTGTAATGTGATCAGTGGTTTTCAGCTTATCATTCCCACAAAAGAATGGCTTCCCCTACTAACTGGTGGTGTCAGAAAGGCTGAAGAGGACACTTAAGAGATAAGGTACTCTGCTTAGGTGACTTCAAACTCTGAGTTCTTGACGTGGAATCCACTGCCATCTCACAAAATCAATCTTTCTCAACTACTGGAGCAACACCAGAAAAATATTTAAAGCACAATTATATTGACATTACTGGATCCTGTCTACTCAGCTAAAGAGTGTTGAAATGTAGGTTTCATACTTTAGAGTCAGAAAAGTCCCATTGCCACCACAGGATTTTTTAACTAAGCAGAATCCAGCTCACCCTGTCAGATATGGACATGAAATAAGCTTTTTTCCTGGGCAAGCAGGAAAAACTGAAGGTCTGTGATAAGGAACATGCAGACAGAAACTGAAGCCATATGCACATCGTCTGCACTGCTTTCCTTTTCCAAAGGCTCCAACACACACCAAAATGCCTGAGGCACTACGGTGTGTGCAAGCCCACCAGAGGCAAAGTCAGGGCACAGGTATAAATAAGTGCTATGGCATCACTGCCAGAAAAACAAATTGGTTAGGTAATTTGGCTTACCAATTAGTGTAGGGAACCCACAGATGCACAGTTTATAATAAGTAATTTAAGCCGTCTGCATATAAAAATGACTTAATAGAAACACATGGAATCTGAATAATTTCTAAGCAGGTGAAGTAAGCTATTTTCCATGTTGCACAAACATAATGAGGTCATTTAAGAAACAATTATAAGGCACCACAGGGTGAATAAAATATAAAACTAGAATGACTGATGGCCAATATAACCTATCTTAGTTTCCATAATTGCCTATGTGTTCTACAAAGTTAAGTAAAGGGACACATGCAATTTAGTTGCTACTGTACGATTAGCTATTACCAAGGAAATAGGATGATTCCAGAGCAGGCATTTAGCTCAAGGAATATAGAATTAAGCAATGTTTTCTTCATACTGCTGGTAGGGTTTTGGTTTGGTTTTTTTGTTGTTGTTGTTTTTTGGGTTTTTTTAATTGTATAACTTTTTTTAAATTTATAACTTGAGAAGCATTCTCACTCACTGTTAAATGTCCATCAGCCTTCCAGAATTCATCACGGAGTACCAAGACAGTAGCTGTCACTCAGACAATTGTCTACCAGATAATTCAACCTACCCTGCTATCTTCTCCAAGGGAGTGAAATAGCCACATAACAGGAGCTTAAATGTAGTTTTATCCAGAAGATTATTCTGTTTGTGAAGCAGCCAATTTTGAAAGGTTAGAAGTCCTTTACATGCTTTACATTCTGTCAACAAAGCAATATACTGATAAAAGTAAATTTAAAGTAGTCTCTCTAATTATAATCAAATAGAACATGACATATTGTATAAAGCCTCAGAAGTCTGCTAACTTATCCATACTTCTCTGGCTCTTAGGTATTTATAATTACATAGATTTGCTTCTTACAAAAAGTAGATTATGCCTTACCAGCTCTTTGGAAAAAATCTTGATTTTACAGTCTATCAAAGCTTGACATAAGAAAGAAAAAAAAACATTTTTTATATATCACTATTGACAGAAATATTTAACTTATTTTAAGCTAGTTAATATAACTTCTATATAGAGCTTTCACTTAGAGAATTATAAGTCATTATAAGCCATTTCTCTAGTCAGTCAGAGTTTTCAGATTTGATGCAAAAAAACCACAAACCTTTGTGATGTAGAAAAAAACAGTACACATAATGTAAATGGACTCTTAAATAGAAGTATCATGACCTTGAGATTTAAATACATATACCTAAATAAAAATCATGACTCCATGCAAAAAAATCCAGCAGCAAAGTTGGAATGTAGCTGTCTTTTGATACATTAAACCTGGATGACTTATTTTAAATTAATGAAAAATGTAGAACTCAGCAAGTGAATGGTTGTTAAAATCCCCTTACATAGGTGTTTCTCATTAGCTTTGAAAAGCTGCTATAGCAAACACTTCTCTCAGCTTCGTACCTTCCTGCAAAAAAAAAAAATTGAACATACTTTTTCAATTCTACTGAATGGACTGTAGTAAATAGCAATTCTAACCAAAGTCATCATTTACTGTATAACTAACTAACTGTACATTCTTTCTCAGCACAGCCTTATAATCACAGAATCACAGAACACAGTGAGTTGGAATGGACCCATCAGGGTAATCAAGTCCAAATCCTGGCCCTGTGTAGGACACCCCAAGAGTCACATCATGTGCCTGAGAGCAATGTCCAAACAATTAATACCATTGACCTTTACAATATCCCTGTAAGTAACTATCATTTTTCCCACTGAAGAAATAAGGCAATGGAAAATAAATCTTTTATCAAGGATCCCACTAAAAATCAAAGGCAAGATATCCATGAAAAGCACCTGTGTCCTAGTCAAGATAAAATTACCAAACCAAAATATTTGGTATAGTACAAGAAGCTGACAGCTCAGGATTTTCCCATTCTGGTTTAAGACACTGTTGCAGTTAATTCTAGAACTGTAACAACCCAATATCCTTTCTTCTGACAGAAACTGTCTGTAGGCTCAGAAACAAGGTTCTTCTGTCTCTGCTGATGGAAAATGAGATATTTTAGCCAGGTAGTTTGGGGTCATGGTCTGAAGGCCAGGCAAGAAGGATTCATGAAGCAATTAATTGTATTTCATGCAACATCAATCCTAAAGAATTCTTGAAAGCAAATTAGAATCTAAATAAATAGTATTGGTTTGGCTAAACTTTACTTGAGAATTTGAAATCCAGTGGACACAACTATAGAAATTTCTTCTCAAATATCTTTATCTCCCAGCCACAATGAGTCTGCCAGTCTGACAAGCAACTATGCCCCACAGCAGCAGCCTCAGGATAATTCAATAGCCACTGCTTGAGTTTAGTTTCCACACCTGAAGTCATCTATTCTTCTAGAAAGGAAATTTGTCTCTTAATATTAAAACTATCTTTCTCCAAAGATTTTAGATGAAACAAGAATGGAATTTTCCCTTTGTGTTCAGTTTTACTACTTCAGTTTTTAAAAAATTCAAGTTTTGTTCTCTCAAATAACTGAAATCATCTGCTGTCTCTAATCTAAATTGCTCTTTGGGGCAGGAATTGCCTAAGAATTATCTTCAAAACCAGACACTCGGCCTAAATGGAAAGCAAACCTGTAAGCACAGCCTGCTCATGCCTTCCAAACCATGGAAGTGTGCCAAGTAAGTCTGTATGCTACTAGGCACACTATTTGCACTCAAGTCTGCATTTCAGATTTGTGGATGGCAGTCAAGCAGGATGCAGAGCACATTGCATTCAAGACCTCTTCAGGGGCAACTAGGTCTCATCTCACATAAAGGTAAGGCACTGTGGAAATATAAAACTATAGAGGGGTGATAAAACATTTTTTAGGTAAAAAGTCTATTCAGTCCCACATCATATTCTTGTGTTTCACACATACTTTATAATGATGGCTGAGCTGTGCTGTTCAAGGGAAAGAACACTAAATATAATAATAAATCATAGTGCTTTAATAAATGGTACTAACTAAATGTTTAGCAGCTAAAACATGTTGGCCAAAGCTACATTCTACTTGTATTTTTTAAGACAGATGTAGATTAACACATTTTCAAACAAAACAATAGTTTTTTGAGATTATTTAATTATATAGAGAAGGACTTTGACTCAAATCTTGCAGTCCTTAAGCAGCAGGAGGAAAAAACTTCTTACATTAACTACTTACTGTGAACACACTCAATGTTTTCCTGCCTCTTAGGAAGTGTTTTCTAGCTCAGGAGTAAAAGTCCTTCAGAAATAAGTTTTTATTCACTGCTTTTCTTGAAATGCCTACTACATTAGGACTGAGACCTCTGACTGTAACTACTGCAAACATAATGTAGATGAGAAATGTCTGCAAATTATTTTTGACTCTAAAGAATGCAATCTATGGTGTGCAAGTATCCAGACTTTCGTTACATAGCCTTAAAAATTATTTATTTGCATGATGCAAAGTGTTCTGAGGGATCTTATCTCTTATTGAGCACTGACAGTGACAGCCTTGGAGTATTTCTCCCTTATTCAACACAGATGTATAGGCAGTACAACTGTCTGGAAAGTGTAAGATTATCTTTGGGTAATAAGACACTTAGGAAGTAAAACTCAACATGTAGGATTAGGATTGTTCACTGAAGCAAACAAATCAAGTAATAATCTGGAGATTGTAAGTCTCAAAGTACCACACATGTTCTGTAGTTTGTAAATCACCTCTCACTCTATTTCTGACAGGAAAGTCAAATGGTTCATCTTCACAAAGTCTCTTTCCACTGCATTAGAGTTACCAATTCTAGCACCTCCTCTCAATTCTAGAATGAGAGGAGGAGGTGACCTTACTTCATGATCTTACTTGCCACCTTGGGACCCTGTCAGTCCCAAAGGTGAAAGTAAGATGAAATAAAACATTTTTGGAAAGAAAAAAATCTATTCACAAAATCAGCAAGGAAATAATTCTGAACAAGGAAAAACTCCCATTAAGTTAAGGCCTGATAGTAGACAAGGCCATTTGAGTTCTGAGCAAAAACACATACCAGCATATTTATTTTGGGAGAGGAGAGGAGAGGAGAGGAGAGGAGAGGAGAGGAGAGGAGAGGAGAGGAGAGGAGAGGAGAGGAGAGGAGAGGAGAGGAGAGGAGAGGAGAGGAGAGGAGAGGAGAGGAGAGGAGAGGAGAGGAGAGGAGAGGAGAGGAGAGGAGAGGAGAGGAGAGGAGAGGAGAGGAGAGTTATATTCAGTAACCAACTTCCAGTAATGCACAGGTGCCCATCATCACTGTATGATCACTAGTCTGTCTGACAATTAGCCAATACACTGATTTTTATCACTTGCACAACACGGTCATATTTTCTTTTCCTGCAGAAGCTCTCTTCAAATAGCAGCTTTTAGAGACAGCTGAAGTTCATCATTTGATGACAGGAACTAGACAGTGCCATCTGCCTTAGCAGCAGTTCAGGTAATAGCAAAGAAAAGCTAATTGCCAAACACGAAATGTGCAGGAGTGGATTTTTGATTTTTTTTTAACTTCCCATTAAAATTGGATCTATATGGCACTATGTGATACTCTGAAGAGGCACTTAGAGTCAGCTCTAAAAGAGCTTTGCAACCAGTTCAAGTATCCTGTGTTGAATATTAGGTTATCACAGTTTTGTAGCTTTTGGTGTCTGAAGTAGTTGGAGATCTTTGGCTAACACCCCACAGCACCTAAATGCAAGCTGCATACCAGCATAATAGCTGTACTTAGGGGTATGTACATTTTTCCTCCTTTGCTGGGCTAGCAAAGGTTATCTCCAGGATTACTATTAAGGCAGAAGCATTACTGAAGTCACTCAATGGGTGTTGCAAATCCAAGTCTCATGTATCCCACGTGTTGCATTGAAGGTGCTCAAACCAGAGCAGCAGCAGAAGTGGCTCTGCAAAGCAGTAGCATGGAGGAACTCAGTAGCAAACACTAGGGGTGACTGCTGACTCTGGGGCCACAAAGGCTGAGATGGGTAACTCAGAGGAGGGCACACAGCAACAGGAAGATGTCATGCTGGAAGGAAGCTTCAGATGGCTTCACAGATATGGGGCAAAATACTTCACTTCCTCCACAGGGCAAGGCTGACAGCTCAGGATTACATTTCCCCTTCTGAGATAATTTTGCAAGTACATGGAAGGGAGAGGTAGGAACACACTTAAACTGAGATGATTACAGTAATACTGCTTCTGTTTTCATTTCATTTAAAACAAATAAACATATCTGCAGTCAGGGACAGTATCTCAAGACTACCTCATCCCAGATGGATTTTCCCAGTTCCAGGCAACAGATTCAAGCTCTTCTCTCTCAGTGTTTCCTATAACAGAGATACCAATTTATTTTCCTCAGTATCCTGGGTCCAGCAGGAAAAGTTCCCTAGCACCAGGTAGTTTGCAGTAAAAAATGGGAAGTAAAGGCTTTGTCTTCCATCAGAGGAGTGATCCATGGACCTGGACCCACTTCCCAAGTGATCATCTACTCCATCACACAAGCCAGCATATCAGGAAGAGAGCAGCACTGTGTCAAAGGAGCTAAAAAACAAGCTTTTGGCACTCTGGGCAACTGTGCTAAGAAGCAGTTGGAGGCTCTGGAGCTGCAGCTATCTTGCCAACCTTGCAGCTGTGGTCACCATGCCCCTGGAGAGTGCTCCAAATGCACAAATGTTCCTGCCCTTAGAAGAATTTTAGCTCTCAGAATGTAGCATCATGGAAAAAATAGGAGCCTGGGTGTCTGCTGCAAGCCTGTGAATATTATCCAGGCAGCTGACTGCCCAACTCTAAGGAAGAAGACAGGCAAAACCAGAAATTTCTATGAAAAGATTACCTCCAAGGAAACGCAGGTCGTTGGAACTGCTGCTTGCAACTTAGAGGGTACTACACTACTACACTACTACAGTAAAAATTTAGCATACACCTCTCTACAATATCTTCTAATCAAGCTCCAGTAGGTATTTATACTACCAAGTAAAACTATGTCATATTCAGAAGATTCTTTTGCTGGCATGTACACAAAAAATCTTGGACTCTTGCACTGATTAGAATATAATTTCTATATTGGGGATCATTACAAAAATTAAAACAATGTCTCCTGTAAAATTAAACACAAGCTGCATGGGGAATCTGTAGAGCCCTATTCTCACTTTAGAATTTGGCAATAACACCCAGCCCTTTGGGCCAGTATCTGTGTAATCTAGATGTATTATCATTATTTCTGAAGTGTCTATGACAGTGGTATCAACGCACTGAAGTTTGCCAAGAATCTGAACTCTCAAAGCAATATCTTTCAAAAACTATTCAAAAAATTACCTTTTCTACTGCCTTCTCAACTGTAACATACACTTAAAAAGGTCACATTCTGAAAGTTTGCATGGAACAGACTGCACACACTTCATCTTATTACTGCCTGTCGAGACATATTCAAACTAATAAATAACATGAGAATTTTTTAAGAAGAATCATGTCTTGCTCTGCTTCTGAGTCACCAGGGATGAGAACATCCAGTTTTATGCCTACTAGTTTTAAGTTTAGCATCAGGAAAATCTTTGCTCCATCGCAAAACTCAAAATAAAAAAATCTGTCCTTTTCCACAATACAGCATGCCTGTCTTTTTATTGAACTTCTTAATCTCTTGAAAATTTTCCTTTTTTTTTTTTTTTTTTAGACTATCTGCAGACTGTCTTTGACAGGATTACAGGAACCATGTCTAAATTATGCTTTTCTATGAAGCAGTCTTGGACTGCCACCGTCTCTCTGATCCAAATTCCCATGAGCCAGAATTGTTGGATTTGGCAAGTCTGCAGCTACACATGGCCTCCAGCTGTTCTGTGATAGGTTAGGAAATAAACTGGCCTTCATCCAGCACAAGGGACTCATGTCAAAAGCTGTGTAATAAGAATTGCATGTGTGCAAATGTAAACATTCACATTTTATTCCCTTTTTTTCAACAGTCCACAGATAATTATTATATTACTAATAAAACAGGAAAAAATGGTCTTTTCTTCTTGAAAAAGAAAAGGATATACTTAATTCAAGCTGAGAACTACATGAAGTCTTCAGTATTCAGCCTCCTAATAAGCATATATAAAAATTATAGCTATTCTACAGTTTAAACAACATATGCATAGTTCTCAAACAGAAATAGTGGTTCAGACAGGACTGAGCATTCATTAACAAAGGTACACATACCTATATTTTTGATTCAAATAGTAGTAGTAGATTAATGGCATCTCTCAATTTTGTTATTAAAGAAATCAAAGTGAGTTCAGTTACACTTTAGTGGTCAATCATAAAAAAAGGCCTTTTAAACCTTTTAAAATTTAATAGAAATTCATAATCAGCAGAGAACTAAAAATCCACCCATTATCCACTAATCCTTACCACCAAAAGGCTCTATAAATAGCACCCAATAAAAGACTAAGAGTAGTGTCCCCTGGATTGAGTTTCTGAAGCAGTAAACCAGAGCTGAAGCAGCAGTTGAGTTAGATACAGAAATCATCTGAACAGGAATCACAAGACCAAATGCAGACCAATCTGACATTTAAACAGGATATATGGCATCAGTTCTTAAGTGAAATAATAATGTGGAGTGATAATGAGTGCCAGAGAGATAACTAATCAGACTAAACAGTCTAAAAAGCAAGTTAGTAATTGCACTAGCACTTTTTGCTGGCAAATCATAGAAAAAATCTAAGCAGGTCCTGCCATTATTTTGCTAGAATCATGACTGAAATTTCTTAGCTACTCAGCAGGCACCAAGAGAATGATGTACAATGAAGGAATTGCACCTCACAAAACTTTTGACAAATAACAATATTCTGAGGCTAGTATGTGCTTTGAGTATAACTGCCTACATTTCAGTAGGATTAAATTTTTATTAAAAGATTTTTTCCTCCTTTTCTTCTCTTACTGTGAAAATTTGTATACTCTACTGTTGTGAAACATTCCTTTTTATCCGAGAAAAAATAAAGGGGATTAAGAAAAAATTACCTAAATGATGATAATAATTTACATTTCCAATAACAAAAGACACACTTTGAAGAGTATTTGTATCACAACTGTCTCTGCACAGACCAGTTGAGATTATGCTAAGCTTTATACTGGCAAATGGTGAGATATAAACCTGATACTGAGTTTGCAGAATAAATGACAGGTATCAGGGACTACAGTAAGTCTCTAAGTGGCAGCTACTAAGTTTCTCCTAGAGATATTGCTACTGCTGCTGACTTCATGTAAAGAATATTACAGGGGACTCAAATTATATGGTGCTGGCTTGAACAGTCTTAAAATGGATTCCAGGATCCTAAGATAGGTAGAATGAGAAAATTAAGATACATAGAGAATACAAAACAAAAAAAGACTAAAGGAGGGAATACCCACCCAACTGGGAGATGTGGATATGCACCAAGCCCTCTAGTCTCACTCTCACACATATTTGGTTACCCTGGGTGCATCTGCCACTGCCCATTGCCTGCAAATCAGGGGAACTGAGAGACCAGGGTGTTGCCAAGAGCCACAGTGCACACCCACAGTTCAGTTCCAATGTAACCTAAGGGACTTGCTCAACACCAGAAAAAAAGTTAGGGATCATTATGAAGCTGAAACAAGGATTCTTAGCTTCTGGCCAGAAGACTGTACAGATTTATATTGTGAAAGCTGACTGAGAAAATGAATATGTAGTTTAGGAGTATCACAAAAGTATTTGGAAGAAAAGGATCCCCTACAACAATCAGTGTGTTACCAAATGCCCAAGCAGGCTCTGGCTGTACTTCACAAGGAATCTTATGCTACTCCCCACCTGCCCCAGTAGATTTACCTTCTCATCAATAATAAAGCATTTGCTTTCCCCAAAAGCCCAGGCAGACTAGAAGTAAAACATCTTTGTGTGTACTCAAAGATAAAGCAAGCACTTGTAGCTTTCGCTGATTAGCAATTACAAGATTAGCCCTGGGAGGAAAAAATCTGTGAGATTTATAACTGGAAAGCACTTTTATAGGCCTTTGTGGACCATCTGGTAGAATTTAACAGAAAACTCTGCTTACCTCATAGAATTCTTTGCTGGCATTTTCCATTACATCTAGGGCTTTTTTCTGTCAGGAATCTCTCCATACATTTTGCTGACACTAAGATTCCCTGGATGAAAGAATGAGCTTTGCACTCATTATAAAGGACAACTTCTCTCCAGTCTTTCATTCTATCATTGTAAATTAAGTGACACTAAAAAAGGACATTTTGGGCCATTTCCTGGCAGGACATTATGCAATTCTGTTCCTTCCTTAACCTATAGGGCAATATGCACCACACATCAAATATGCCCTATAGCTCCTCTGCTGTCCTCTTTACCATTCTTAAAAAAAAAAAAATGCAAAGGCATGGTTCTGCAGTTACTTGTGCCCATAAAATAGCAGACTATTGCAAGATAGTCTATATTTGTAGTACTTGAAACTGCTTTTTCCTCTCATTCAGACTAAAGTCTTTCCTTTCTTCTCCCTGCATGTGACCAGTTTCTCACAGGAGACCTAGTTTGGCACAGCAGCATCAGGAAAAAGGCATCAGGATAGATTCTCCATGATGTAAATTAGAGTGTTCCAGTCCAATCACATCCCCATCAAGGTCCTCAAATGAAACCTCCCACTGAGATACAAGCGACTGGGTTTCCATCTGTGTGCCTCTTGCTGTCAGTGGCTATTGTTTAAGTAAACACTGGTTTGTATTACTTTCTTTTTTTATTATTATTCAATACATGTTGAGGCCTGGTTAAAAGGAAACAAAAATTGCTGTATTAAAAGACTAGTATTTTCAGCATCTTGTGATGTAAATTGCTAATTTAGAACCCAAAATATTGTTAAAGTGTCTTTATTTAATAGCAGACGATTGCAAGCTGTAATTTGCAAGCTGTAGTTGCAGATGGCAATGTTTTTCTCTCTTTTCAGCAGTACAGTAAAGTATTTACTGCAGTGATCTGCAGACAATGACATACCAACTGCAAAAGAAATGCTCAGGGGTAACACAAAGTATCAGGATTCCCATGAGGTCCAGCATGCAAGGCACCTGCAATTAAAGCATGAAATTTAAATACCAATTAAAATATTAAAATCTCTTATGTGGTCTCAAACAACAACTCTTTGCAATAGACAATTTTAGTACATTCAATTGCCAAGTGTGTTTCTAACACAAAACAACAACTCTTGTTTTCTTTCCTGATCTTTAATCCCTTTAGATTGAACACACTTATTTTCCAATTCAGACCTGGAGGCCCAAGTCTGGATTTGAAACTGACAGCCACCATCTGGACCACATGAGCAGAAAGGGTTATATGTGATCTGGCACATGTCTAGCATACTGTTCCACGTTTTGTACATCAGGCCGTGCCAAAATACCACAAATGTATTAGACAAAAGCTTTGCCTTTTATTTCATTTTGTTAAACAACTCATAGATGTTTATTTTTCAAGAAAAAAATTATTTAACATCAGCTATTTAATAGCATTGTATGAAACATTTAAATACTGCATTCTGTAGTGCCATCTAGGGGATTTAAAACCTGGAATAAAGTGCTCATCGAATAAAGAAAACAATAAACACTAAAAAGTCAGCTATGAATGCCAAGGCAATTTCTTATGTATACCTAGTGGTTTGGATTACTTTTCTCTGCTACAATAGGAATATTTGAATAAGGTCGATGTACAGTGTCACATCTGTAGAATCCATAAGTAGGAGAAGAAGTATTGTTCTATACTTCTCCTTTATGGACAAATAATTTACAAAAGCAATCTTAAAAAAATATCAAAAATAAAATCAATGTCATGTTCTGAAATGGGATTTAGAAAAAAATTCTAGCCTTAGTTCAGTTATCAGGAAATATATGGGAATTCTTTTTGCACTACAGATATTTATAAAAATATCAGACATGTTATTGTATAAAATTACAGGAAACTGAAATAAACCAGGAGAGCTACTGGCATTTTCTTCGATCCTCATCTTCATTCAGATTATTATTTTTCTAAAGTTTTCTGAACCAGATGGCATTACACAGTAATTTCCAATGCATCACTGTAGAAACTGTTAGAAATTATTAATTTGGTTTCATATTGATAGCTAGAATGATCTATAAGCTCTTCAAACACATTTGCTTTTTTTCTTCTTACAGAAACCAACTATAACAAGTTCACACATTATATAAGTGGTCACTCAAAAGGGAAATGCAGAGCAAAAAGCAGACTATGTAAACCAGAGAACTACAAGCCTACCTTCACTCAGACAACAGACATGGTCCATTAGTTCCTACCAACACATAAAAAGAGATGTCTCTGGATCATCAACAGTCATCAGCTGCCAAAACATCATTGAAATCGGTGAATAATTTACACAGGCACAGAACCTACCCACACACTTACAAGATCATGCATTTTTTCATAGTCCCAGTAACAGATCAGTTTCCAGCCATCAGGATTAGAGACAGGATCATTTACTTTACTTTTGAATTTCCAAACCTCACATTTTGACATTCTACCTGGAAAACACATACATTGAACATTTGCAGTTATGTGCTGAAAACTATTTGTTCATAAGGGTAAGATTTGAAAAGCACCTAAGTGTCTTAAAAACACATATAACACAGCTTTTGACACAGCTTTTATTTGGAGTTATTTTAGGCAGTAGTCAGCCTTTGATCCTGAAAGAAGCTTCCATATTCAGCTGGCTGCCCCCAGTTCCCTGCTCCTCTCACTGCAAACTGCCATTATCCTTTACACCCTCCAGTCACACACTCGACATCATAAAGTAATATATTCCTCCCTTCTCACTCGCCCAGCCCATGCTCCTATACCTTCTGCCCCACATTTTTTTATCACATTGCACCAACCCAGTGCTACACTCTGTGCCTGCCAAGGCCTCTACCCTGTGCTCCCACTCAGGACAAAGCACAACAGTGGCTCAGGCACTTGAGAGCGTGCAAAGGAGCAGGCAGTAGACACAGGCTGTTGTTATGTATCTTCTGATCAATAGTAACTGTAGTTTACTGGGCTCTTGCCCATCACAGACCAACAGGTATATCACAATTTAATGAAAGGGGAAGCTCGGAATGTGTATTCCTGTGGCCTGTAATTAGCCCACAACACTTTAAAAGGGATTCATAAGGGATGATGCAGTATCTGAAAACATGATTCTACTAAGTGATGTTAGATTGGCTGCCACCTTCCCCAGAAGCTCCAGCCCAGGACCCTCTTGCCCAACTGCTGGAGCTCAGCCCAGTGTCAGGGGACCCCTGGTCTCTGCCCAGCCTGAGGGACATGGTTGCTGCTTTCCTGACTGCAGCTTCTACTGCTAGCAAAGCTGCACATGTGTCCCAGACACACATACGGACACAGATGGTCACACAAACTGCCATAGACAACGTGCTGCCTTCAACAGCACCTACACACAGAACTCATAAAACACAAGCCAGCCAGCCAACTGACCCCCTTCTCTTCAGCTGGTAGAGACAGGAGGTGACTAGTGCAGGCAGACACATGACAATCCCTAGATCCACAAGCATACACATATTCTCCATTCACTTGGGTACCCCCACAGCACCCAGGTCCCCTACTTGCCAGCTACTCCAGCTTGATGCTCACTGGCAAACACACAGGCTCACACATTCATCCGTCATGTACTTCACATTTTCAAGTCTCTGTGGATGTACCAGCACAGACCTTCTGCCCAGCTAATGCCCCAGCCCAGACTCAAGGCCCGCTCCTCACTGTGTGGGCCACTTTGAGATTTGCTAACAAAATCCCACCCTCACACACACCTGGCTGGAGAAGACCGAGCAGCAGCTGACACCTGGCATACAGGCTGTGATTCCCCCACTTGAGCTACCAGTGCTGAGTCCCTCACTTTCCTCTCTCACACCACTGCTTCCTTCTCCCAGTAGCTGGGAACACACAGTGTTCCTGTCCAAGTGGCTGGAAGTTAAGGACCTGCACTCATTGCAGCAGAGGGCACAGAGAGCTCACTGGCTCCAGTAGCTGCCAGCAAAGGCACCCTCAGCCCTGGCCTGACTCCAGTAGCTAGCACAGAGCCCACTGACATGCATACAGGTCTCACCAGTGACTGACATTTAGTCCTTGCAACACACACACACACACACACAGAGTGAGCTAAGAAAAGACTCACTAAGTCATAAGAAAATAGGACATACTTCAGAGATCAGGCACAGTGCTTGGTCAGGCAATGTACCGACTTGCATTGTTTTACCAGCAACCAACCTCCTCCCTTGCAGGTTCCCATGGGTTTGTACCTATCTATTCATCCTTGGCAACCTCCTGATCCAGGGTCCCCCTGGTTTACAATTTTATCTGCTACAAAGTCCAGTTGATATTCCTGGAAATAGCATCTGTGGTTCCTCGATAGCCCACAATTAGTGTGAGTGGTGAGGTCTGTGTTTTGTCACTGTCTCCATGTTTGCTTTATGAGGTCCATGTCTTGGTTTGGTTTCTGGCTTTCTCTTTTTTCCCTTGGATTCCCAACAGACAAGGTCCCTGATCAGATGTCTACATTACCTCCCTCGAATAAACATTCTGATGCTCTCACAGGTCCCCATCAATTAGTGTGATTGATCAGCTTTGGTTCTCATCACTGCCTCCCTTATCATTTGTTCATCAGCTTTGTGTCCTTCTTGTTTATGGCTTCCTCCTTTTCCAATTATCCCTTGGCATTGTAAAGGTCCTTGACCAGACGCCCTTAAAGCATCAGGCACACAGACTTGTACACATCCTTCCATCCTGTGAAAAGGCATACCAGAGGTTCTGCCGTCCCCAGGATGGCTGATGCTGCTGACCACTTGCCTGTTTGTCCCCATTTTCTTTGTGGGAGAAATTATTGTTCCCTTTATACCAGTGGTGACCACTGGAACAGTGCTAATGGAAAAAGTATAATCTATTTTTTTTTCAATGAGCAGGGAACTACTGAGAAAATAGCACAAAAACAGAAAAACAGTCAATATATTTGACATTTTCCAGGCTACAGGACTTAACTGGCTTGAAAAATTTGAATGAAATAAAGTTTGAAGCAGTGTTGATATAGAAAAGGATGCAAAATACAGGCTTTACAACAGCAATTATTTTTGAGGATAACAATCTGTTCACATAAAACACCATCTATATTTAAAATAAGAAGTCACAGGAGATCAGGGGAATTACAAAGCAATGAGACTCACTGTGGTTTCAGAGAAAGTAATTAAGAGCCTAATTAAGGACAAAACCATATAAAAACAAAAGTAAAGCTTGATGAGGGAAAAAACAGCAAAGCTTCTGTGAGAGGAAAGCACTTTTTCCAACCCTGATATATTTCCTTGAGGCAATGAACACTCAAACAAGATTTTGTGGGCCAAACTCAGACAGGAACTTGAAAAAGGCAACTAATCCATGGAAAGGACAAATTTTACTTCACAGCAATATAAGGTAATGTACCCAAGCAGTAAGCTGACAGCCTGGAAAATTAGATCTTACTTCACCATAACCAGATTGTGCACCCAGTATCTGATAACCATAATAATAAAGCAGAAGCTTAAGGCAACTTTAATTGACTTGCTATACTTTGCATGACAAAACTGACATTTAAGGTATCTAGAGCAGTATGTAACTGCTATAACATCCCTATATGGACAGTCATGAATTATACATTGTTTTTATTTTTGCTATATGGAAGATATAGGGGTAGAGGGAAGTTACATATCTGGTCTACTGTCACAGTAAATAAACATCAGTTTGGAAAAACACCTCAGTCTCCACATTACAAGTAAGAACTGTATTTTTACTTTTCTTTACAGCTCCCTACCAATAATAAAATATGAGGAGTGAGGTTGGAAACTCACTGGAGCTTCCAGTGTCTTCCTACAGAAGACTGTAAGAGACCTCATGGGGTCAATCTAGATTGACTGAGCGGGGAATGCTTTTGAAAGATGCCAGGGAATAAAAGCAGAACATGATTTTGATGGACAATCAAGGGACCAGAATTGTGCCTGCAATTTAGACATATCCACTGAATTCTCTTCTCCTGACTACAGGAGGTTCAAAGCAAAAACTGTGCCCAAGAATACATTGCAGTTCAGTAACATCCATGTAGAATATCCATTCTGAGTTTGTTCATATGTTTTATCAATTAATATTTTCCAGCCAGAACTTCCAGTCAATAAGATTTATGACAGGCTTAAACTGTATTACTTGAGGGGCAATCAAAATGTCAGGAACTCAGAGACAACAAAGGACATCCCTGATGAACGGGAAATCCTGGAGGTTTATTGAGAGTAGGCTACTGCAGCACGCTGCTAGGGCTAATGGTGCAAAGAAAACATGGCCAGAACCCAAAATGGGATTCTCTTCTATCCTTCTGGATAAGAGGAAAGACTCAGAGATGAATAGACATATGTGGCAGAAGAACAACTGGATGCACACCTGAGTCATCAGTAAGGCTTTTCTTTCTTCATAATGTGTAGGAGACAGACATGGTGACCTATCAAGGTCTTTGAACTAGGGGTCCACATCTAGAGGCAAGCTAGAAAGCAGTATATATTGAGAAAGTCTGCACAGGAAAGGGCTGCAAATGCACAATCCTGCTTCCTGTACTTCTATACTAATGCTTACAGCTTGGACAGGAAACAAAATAGAGAGCCAAAGTTATCTTAGTAGAGATGCTATACAAGCACAAGAACAATAACACAAGATGGAGCCAAAAATAACAGAAGCTCCAGCTTGGGAGGTCCAGGCTGGACTTCTACATTACTTTTCACTGGGAGAGGAGTGCAGCACTCAGTAGTCAGTAGATTCACTGAGCTGCACATTGCACTAGAGGACTTCCAGGTATTTTTTCTAAACAATTCTTCTGGGATTCTGTGACATATTTAATGTGCTCCATCTGCTAATTTGAATTTAGTCTATGGGACAGGACTAGTGCTCTTCTGAAGACAAACACCCCAAAACTAAATAATGTGAATGTCAGCTTCTCAGCATCATTTTGCTCTACAAATCTGCTCCTACTGTGCTGCACTACTTACTGAAATAGACATAGCCACAGAAGGCAAATTTAATACCTGTAGGAATTAAAGGCTACTGATACAAACCCAGTGTGATTTTCAAGTATTTCAATACCCATTTCTATTTCTTCTAATACAAAGCTGAATGCTTCTGAAAAATCCCCTCTGGCATCTAGCTGAATCTTCAGGCACCTTTTAAAATTTAGACGTAAATTTTCTAAGCTCCTTTGGAAAATCCCAGCCTTTATCCTTTTAGGAATGAAAAGAATGAATTGCACAATTTGAAGTTAAGGAAAAGTAATAGCTCATGCACATAGTATCAGCAAATTAACTACAAATATGTGCTTAACATTCTCAAGAAAAAAGCCCTGCAAAAGATAGGACACATCAGAAAGCTTATAAAGCAAGATAACCATTATTTTCAATATAATTCTTCTAACCTGATTCTGAAGTCCTCATTTTAAATTATTTAATGGTTTTGATCAGGCCATAGTGTTTTTTTCATCATCCGTTTCGCTGACTAACATAAGAAACATAATTATCCGTCAATTTTATAAAGTTTGCATTTCATCACATTTTTAATATTATAGAATTAATCATGCAGGAATTCAAGTACAGAGACTAGAATGGATCAAATTAAATAAATGATAAAAGTTGAAGAAAAAACTCCAAATGTATTTTTTAAACAAAATGGCAAGCTAGCAAGACTACTTTTTATTATAGTTTAACCACAGCCTGCAACAAAGTACCACACAGCCACTCACTCAGTCCCCTTCAGTGGAATGAAGGAGAGGATCAGAAGACTGAAAGTGACCAAAATTCGTGGGCTGAGATAAAGACAGTTTACCTGCTCATGCAAGCAAACAAAACAAGGAATTCATTCACTCCTTCCCATGGGCAGGCAGGTGCTCAGCCATCTCCAGGAAATCAGGAGAAATTACCTCAGGTAATGGCAACTTGGGAAGACAAATGTCATCACTCCAAACATCTCCCCTTCTTTCTTCTTGCTCTCAGCAGCATATGCTGAGCATGATGCCACAGGGTATAGAGTATCCCTTGGGTCAGTTTGGATCAGCAGTCCCAGCTGTGTCCCCTCCCAACTTCTTGTGTACTCCCAGTCTTCCCCATTGATGGGGTGGTGTAAGAAGCTGAAAAGGCCTTGACCCTGTGCAAGCATTGCTCAGTAATGGCTAAAACAACATTCTGTTATCAATAATGTTTTCAGCAGAAACCCCAAACATAGCCCCACACTAACTACTATGAATAAAATTAACTCTACCCCAACTAAAACAAGCACACTCATAAAAGCTGTTACCAGCTGTGAATGATTTATTTCTACCAAACAGAACTAATAATTTTTTATACAATATTCATAAAGCTGTGAGCAAAACCACAATAATAACACTTTAGAGTTGCATTGTATCTTTTGTCAAAGATCTGTGAAAATCTTCCCAACCACTCAACTGCACTAGCTAAACAACTTCTCTATGAGGCATTTGTCAAACAGAACTGGGTAAACTGAGGCAACAAGAATTTTTGTGGTAGGAGCTGAAATAGATAATAAGTGTCCTGCTGCCCACTGCTGTGCTTTTATTTCAAATAATTCTTTTGGTAGCTCATTTAGGAAAAGTTAAACCCCACTTTATATATTTATTTTAGCAGCACTCACAGTTTGGCAATACTCTTTGGGGAGAAAAACCATTGATTTTACATAACTTTGGATCATCCAGTCTCAGACTTTTCTAGGTCAAGAAGGACCATGACAGATTTGTGTAGCACACTACACTACTTCATAAACTAACAGCAGAAGCAGAGAGCTGACATGTGTAAGGAGCAAGAAGCATTTGTAATTATGCTGTCAGGGTACAAAAAAGCAAGTTCCCTGCTCAACTTATGCTATAGATAACCTTCCTCATGCAATATTCACAGCAGACTTCTATCACATTATTAGCGATCTCTTAGCATCTGAAATAATGCTGGTGACACTTGTCATCTAATCCTTTCATTACAAGTTAGAGTAGGATCAGCAGTTGATCAGCACTAGGAAGAGCTGTATTTCTCTAAAGTTATCTCCATAGAAATGGCTGATTTAATCCTAACCCTCAGTTTATCAGTTCATAACTTTGTCCTTTGCAGAAAGAAGCTACTTGTAGAGAATGATACATGATAGTCTCTATTAATATTTTCATCTTTTGACACATTGCATATCCCCTCTGGAATGAAACAATTAGAAGCACAAAAGCAAAATTGCTGCAGCAGCCAAAAATCTCTGAATGCTGAATTTGGAGTCCTCTATTGAGCTGCTAGCTGGGGACTTCTGAGTCATGGCTTTTCCCCCATGGAGCAAGTCAGCCACTTGGATAGGTGAAGCAGTGATTATTACAGTAGGTCAAGAGAGTACAGAAACCATCAGTGAATTAAAGATCTGGAAGCATGGAATATGATATGTAGAACACCTATTTGCTGAGTTCAGCAACACTTAAATTAAACATTGCTTATATGACTTTTCTTTCACAGGAAGCATAGTATTTCAATGTGTCTCTCATTGCCTGGAAGTCCTGCACATATTTAACTCTTTACCCTAGCCTGTGTGCCAGCTCTCTGCAGCATCCCATCTGTGTTTGTTCTTTAAAGCACCTCCAGCCTCTCTGTTTCATGCTGCATCATCATAATACCCAGAAATGTCATCATTGGTGTGCTACTGGGGACAACAGCTCTCAAACACGCCCCCACTCATCACAGTCACTGCTGACATGAAGGAGAAGCAGGAAGAGTGACCCTGTGTCTGGGACCAGCTGCTGGCCAGTTATACTGAACCTTACTAGGGCTAAGATCTTTGATATACGACTGCACAGCAATGTCAAGTGACTGGTTACTTCAGAGGTGTTGAGTTTCCCTTTCAGCACTCCCTAGATGTGGTAAATACAGGATCCATGGCAGTTGTCATCTCTCACAGTTGCTCATTTCCTCTGTTTTGACAGAGGTTCTGCTAACTTAGGAGTCATTACACAGGGAAGAGGAAACAATAAGCAAAATTGGCCAAATCATCCAAGAACCATACAGAAGATAATAACACATTCCAGGGAACACCAGCCAGGTGAAAAAAAACAACCTTCCCTTTTTCTCTTTTTCAAGCTCTTTTCCTTCCATCTATTTTCTACTAGAGCAATACTTTCCTTTTGCTGTTCAATTTTGAACTCAGAAGCAGTAACTGCATTCCTGAAGTAATTTTCCTTTAATTCTCCGTTGTCATCTCTGTTTCTTCTTTCTCACTTTTTGCCAAGTATTTTTTTCCCACTCATTCCTCCTAATTTTAGTAATTTGATTCTTCAGTATCTCTCTCAATATTGTGTCTCCTTTTCACCTTCAAAGAATCAAAAGCCTGTCTTACTTCATTTGCTCTAAAAACTTAAGACACTAAAGAGAGTGTATAAAACTGTAATTGTGTAGATATATGCATGTGATCATGTGGATCCTTCTATTTAATTTCCCTCCCAGTCAAATGAGATGCTGTGACTTCATTTCAAGCTTTGGTTAAAAAAGCAAGATCATCTTATGATAAAAAAAGAAGCAATGGCAAATAAAAAGGAGAAAATGGCACCAAAATAATCTACTAAACATGCTGATTCTGTCCTTGATATTTGAAGTTAAGATATATCCTTAGTGACTCAAAATAATAAGCTGAATGATCATATTTCTACAGTCCAGTCATTTTTGTCAGTCAGGTGTCTGCAAGTTAATAAATCTGTTAGCTGATCCTAGTTACAGATTACCTAACTAATGCTCTGTTTATGATGGATAAAACTCAGAAAGTGTTTTGTATCACTAAGAAGCCATGAATTCAGTCGTTTAGGAAGGTAAGAAAAGAAGATATTCTAAAATATAATGTATACTCTCTGCCAGGAGTTAATGAGCCTCTAATTGTACTTACAGCAAGTTTAATAAAAGAAGCTATAACTAACAGCTATCAAGATGCTGAAAAATTCACCAGTGAGTATTATTGAGCTGCTGAGCAAAAGCACCAGATGGGAGAACCTATATGTATTTCACAAAATAGTTGAAAGGTCCTGTGAGCCTCACAAAAATATCTGCACAGGTGTCACCAGGAGTTCACTAAGATATACAATTAATCTGTTTGGGATTAGTCAGTTGCATGTTGGGGTTTTTTTTTAATGTTCTGGTTACTTTTTAGATACTGATTAATTAGAAATATTTAATTGCACTGTATTAGCTTCAGAGTGCTGCTAGTAGACACAGATTTATAATATAGCTAAAATGGAGCAAACAGATAAAAAATAGATTTAGAGGGGCTGAGGTCATAGCTGAATGTTAAAGTGGAACTTGAATCCCCTCTCCCACACCACCAGGTTCTCATTCCCATATCTCTTTTCTTCTTCACTGGACTATGGATGTGTAGAGCTACACTTGATGCAGAAGGGGAAGCTTTAAATACACAGATTTGGGGCAGCTTGCAAGGTGGGTCAGTGCCCTACTTGGATTCACTAAGCAACTGCAAAAGCAGAAGTACCAACACAACCATGAAAGCTGTGTAGGGATTTCCTAATGGTCCTGGAAATTAGAGAGGCAAAGTGTGTTTGCATCCCGAGCCTGGAGGGCAAATACTAGCTATTACATTGTAACCCAGATTCCTCCAGCTGTGTTTTTGTAACTAAATTCACCTTTTCTTGGATCTATTAGGATATTGATTTAATTGGTGAGCCCTGTGTAAGTTTAGTTGGAAAAATGTTTGCTAAGCCCTGAAGTATGTATCATAAACTAGAATACAGTCTGGTCTGTCCAGTGCCCTCCATGCAGCAAGTGAAAGCATGTAGCTGGAAGCAGAGTTGACACAAGAATAGATGGGAACGTGAAGGGTATCTTGAAATGTGAAGGAAAGAGAGAGTGACAAAAGGGTAGAAAGGAGAGTGGCACCCATCACCTGAATGATGCTTTTCATTTTTAGACACTGAGAACTTCCTTCAGAAGTCTTCCTCTCTGCTTCGCTATTCTGCTTTTACCTCTTACACTCTAATAAACCTGTTCTCTCTCCCTTCATTCCCTCCACTACAAGATAGGGCAATCACTACAGGCATTGCAATGTCCAAGACCAGCATGGATACCCTTTCAGAAAAATATTTAGAAAAATGAGAAAAAGAGAGATGTCTGTTTCAGAAACTTGTTCCAGGAGTTTGACATTCATTTTTACCTACAGTAAAGTTATTATCTGATATGGAACATATTTTGTACTTCTAAAAGCAAATTTATATATTCTTTATTATTGAGATTGAAGGAAATAGGACCATGCCTATTTCCTGGAGGACATAATATTCCCACCCAGCCAAAATCTAGCAAAGAGAACCTAACAATCAAAGTCAGTAAATGTGACCCTTTTTTGGCAAATAGTTTTATCATGCTTCTAATAATTTTAATTACCATTTTTCTTTATCAGTCAAGGAAATCCAATTTCACTCTATCTGCAGTGTATAAATTGGTCAACTACTTCACTTTTTTGTTGTTTCTTATGTTCTCTGGCTCAATAAATAGCGAACATCTAGTCTAAATCTGAGAATCCCCAGGTGTTTGCACACTCAAAATCCATTAGCAATAAGTTAGATCATTATCTATGAAAGAGTAATAGGGACATGGTCAAGCCAAACAGCAGATCATTCAGTTAAAATCATGAATACACTGTTGGAGGCATTTCAGTACTCCTGACAAGATGCATGTCAGGCAGGATCCAATAATCCAGAAAGCAAACAAGATGTGCACCCTGCATCATTGAAGTTGATGGTTGCATTAGCACTATAGTCTAAATTTTCAAAAATAAGTCAAAGACACCAACATGAAGGCAAGAGCCAAAAGTACTTTAGGATAAAGTCCTGGCTAGATAGATTGCTAGACCAAGTTTCAGTGATGGGTTCAGGAAAAAAATGCTTTTTTGTAAGGAAAATAATAATAATCTCTTATGAGTATTTAGCTGCTGCCCTACAGCAAGTGTTTTTGCTGGTCTACAGAAAGGCCAAAATAGAAATTCCTAGCACTTTATTCATGGAGCCATAGTTACTGAGCAAGCGTTTAACTGCTGGCCTCAAGAGAATATTCAGCACAAAGCACATCCTTTAAGTTTAATAGGCTAGGCACAAATAAACAAAACTTTTTTCTTTTTTATGGCAGTGTATATGGCTTTTCAGGATGCACTTATTTCTCACATTCTGCAATATGCAATTATTTCTTCCCTGGAAATCCCTCACCTAAGTTACACAGCTTGCCTAATATTCTGTCATTGGCCATTTATTCTCGTGTGGACTATCAGCCTTGTCCTTGGCTGTGTCAATCCAGCCATTCCTGGCAACAGCTCTACAAGCCAGAAAATCATTAGCAGAACTAAATTCGGCAACCTTATCTAATTGCATCATCTCAGCCAACCTTTCAGTGCCCTCAGGTGAATCTAATATGGTCCAAGGTTTTGAATACATTCAGTTTCTGTAAGTGGCTCCTAACCTGTTGCTCCTCTATCCCATTGTCCTCCCCACCCCCAGTTTTTCTGGTACTGAAAATTTTGCTTGTGAAGACAGAGGCAAAAAAAAGTCATGGAGTCACTCAGCCTTTTCTGAACCATCTGTTTCTCCTACACTCATTGATGGACCCACATTTTCCCTGAGCATCCCACTGATTCTAGCATATTCTCCCGTTACCCCTTACGTGCCTCAGTACTTTTATCTGCAGCTGTGCTTTGGTCTTTCTGATTGTGCTCCAAATGCTCAAGCTATTCTCTTTGTATTCCTCCTTTGTTGCCTAGTTTTCGCTTCTTGTGTGTTCTTGTGTTTCCTTTCATCCAGAAGCACCCTGCCAGCCAAATGACTCTTCTGCCAAAATTTCTCATCTTCCTGTGCAAATGGGAGAGTTAATTTTTGAAGTCTCAGTAAGTTTTCCTTGAAAAACAACAATTTTGCTTATGCACTTTCTTTCCCTCATGGCAGCTTGCTATGCAAATTCTGCCTAACAGTTTGAAACTTGGGCAAAGAAGTTGCCAGAATAGATTGAAATCTGGTTTCCTGAAGGCTAGAATACCAACTCTGCTCTGCATCTTTCCAGCTTTCCTTCAGACTCTGACCTCAGACAGCTATCATGTAGCAGGTCATTTAAACCATTATACTGCCTGACCCCCCCAGTATTTGCACTGGGAAGCAGTGCAATAGGTTGTTGAATTGACTGCTTATTGCTGTCCTTCCAGAATATGTCTGGACTGTTAAAATCCCACAAAAAAGATAAGGGTGTACAGGCATCAACCTCCTGTTACTTTTGTCCATCCTCATTTCCTTTCAGTCAGGTGCCCTGTAGCATACCTCCAGCATGGTATCCCCAGTATCAATCATCAGACAAACAAATTTCCAGTTTCATGGGAGAGGACTCTACCATAGCTTTCTTCCTCTTCTCCTGATTTTCCTACATAGGCTGTAAACACTCATGGAAGTGTCTAAATTGTGCATAGTATTGCACCTGATCTTTGTGGTTATGATATTTACAGGCTTTTGGAAGTGCATGGACTTCCAGACCTTTCTCATTAACCAAGCTCTGCATACTAGAGTACAGGCACTTGAGCAAAGCCACATACTGCCATATTTACAACTCTCCCCCTTACAAATAGCTTTGTTCCCAGTTATGCCTGTTCTCTCAGAAATATGTAACAAATTAGAGCTTTCTAAGCCTTTTGGATACTTCGCCATTTAGCCCCACATTTTTGTGCTTTGATTCCACACAGCAACATCTACAGCAATGCACTTCTGATCTTCCTTTTAGTTCCATTTCATCATAAAGTCATGTCAAGAGCCAATGGAAACAACACTATGGGAACAACAACAGTGATAAGGAAGGAAGGAAGGAAGGAAGGAAGGAAGGAAGGAAGGAAGGAAGGAAGGAAGGAAGGAAGGAAGGAAGGAAGGAAGGAAGGAAGGAAGGAAGGAAGGAAGGAAGGAAGGAAGGAAGGAAGGAAGGAAGGAAGGAAGGAAGGAAGGAAGGAAGGAAGGAGCAGTAAATAAGAGCTCAAGCCATGTGAACATCAAACCACACCACTATAGCACAACTTGTTTTCTGTTCATTTCACCTTGAAGTTGCCTTTAAAATATACCCTAAAAAATAGCAGGCACTCTGTTTCCACATCTGGAAAATGTATGGTTTTCCAATGAAGATTGATGTTTCCTCCTATAAAAAAGCAAAGTTGATGAAAAATCTTCCAAAATAAAACCTCAAACAATGAGATATTTTTTATATATATTTGTATATGTATATGTATATACCTTCATGATAAGCCATTTATTTTAAAACTTACTAACACATTAAACCCAAGCTTATCCCTACATTCTGTCCTCCTAAAAGAAATAGTCATTTTAGGTTTTTTAAAAGAGGAAAAAAGCATAAAGAAAAAAAAAGCAACTCTATTTTTTATATTCCTAATGAGGAAATTGAAATACGTGCAGATGCTGCTACAGTTACTCTAGTTCAAAGACGTATGTCTCAGCTTAATAAGGTCCATTTTATTTGTCAATGAAGGGACTCCTGCAGGATGTGAGAAAAAGAAATATCATAATTTGCTCTCCAGAAACTGCTAGCATCACTTTTGGTGCATATTAATGCAGCTCAGTACTGTCAATGAGGTGATTATTTGCTCCCTAGGGAGCTCATCTCACAGCTAGTTTTTAGGATCCTTAGGAGTTTTTGTTTCATGTGGTGCAATGTATAAATTCTATTCTACAGCTTATTCCAGCAGCAGTGACAGAGAAACCATCTCCAGTTCTGCTTTTAGTCACTAATTTACAAAGGTACAGAAACAAATGTGTATTTTTTCATTTTATGGTGTTAAATCAAATACTCTTCATTTCTACACCTGTGAAGTCATTCTACCACTGTAGGAGGTTCCAGTACAGGTACTGTGACACTTCTCTTAAGTACCAACTGTAAAGGTACAGTGATACAGACTTAATAGAGCTAGATTCCCTAAGTGCAAAGGGTTCTGCTGTGCTTGTGTAAGGAAGTTTCTCTGTCTTGGTACCAAATAAAAGCAATTGAAGCTAGCTGAGATGTGCCTAAACAAGCCTTGATCACATGTAAGTATTTTTTTAATGTTGGGCTGATTAGAGTTACTGTATTGGATGGGGGCAATAGGGATGCATCTGCATTAGTGCTTTGAATTTAGGAGCATGCTTTGAGAGGATTAAGTAGTATACTTTGGCTCCAACCACAGAGGAATATTGGAGTATACAATATTGTATGTCTTTTGGATGACTCTGGGAGAAGTACTCCAGCAACTCAACTCACACACCCCAAACATAAATTATAATTCAATTCACCAAGCAAGACTAATGTTAACTTGAAGTAATCCCACTGAAATTCTTGCTGCAAAGACACTAACTCTTAGCAGTGATCATGCCATTGTCAAAACTAACTTTTCTTGAACATATGTCCTCTTACAAATGTAACTGAACTACAACTGGACTTCACAGCACCTTGTGTTATAAAGAGATATAATTTCAGCCATTATCCTATTGTTTGAAGCCACTGCAAGATATATATTTTTTAACACTTGGATGCAGTTTACAGCAATTGAAGCACTTAACATTTAATGAAAACACATCTCATATTTTTATATCCACTTCCCATTTAACAACATTGAATTCTTTCTGTACTCATAACTTGTATAAAATAGTACACTCAGGACAGCCAAGCAACAGAGGTACTTCTTTCAGTGGATACATGCAGTGTAAATGCACTGTGACACCTATTGAAAACCAGCAGCTTGTTCAGAGCGCTCTCTGGAGTGTATGTGAAAGATCATCCAGTCCTGAACTGAAAAATAAGTAGGAAGTACACCTTCTATGCTAACAGCTGCTTTAAAAGGCAGCCAAATGAGCATTCAAAGAAAGTCACCCAGGATGTGAGCTCTAGACTCTCTTCTTCTTGGCAAAATAAAGGTCATATGACCCTAGAGTTTTCATAACCCATTGCCATTATAACCTTTATTTTGTCCTTTTGGAAAGGAAGCAAAAGGGATAGGTACTGGTTATCTAAGCAGCTGACTATGTGTCGTACTTTATTCTAAATAAAAAACTCAGAATAGGATTTGTAGTGTCAGCTAGAGAGTTAGGTAACTACACAGCATCTACATCCTCTAGATTTTGCTTTCTGCTTCTCACATTTCTTGCCTGTTTTGTCATTACATCAATTTCACAGATGTTCTTTCTTGCATGGCAAGAATGGTAGGGTGGCCATCTATGTAATATGCATTTCAACAGAAGTCAGTTCTTCCAGATTTAAACTTAAGTAAACTTATTTTATATTCTGAGGATTAAAAGAGAACTTACCACAGATACATTTCTGTCCTCTGCCTTATTAATATGAAACAGGCATTTGGAATATTTTTTCTTATAAGAGTTCCAAAGAATTTCCTTTACATGATGACAAAGAAGTACCCAAGAAACTCTGTATAAATGAATGTGATTACCTATGCTTTCATGCCATTTTCAAAGACAGTACATGTGGCCAAAGGTTGGGTATTCAGTTGGCTATGGGTTTTTTCATAATTCAAATTACTAAAATGAGAAGGAAGTGCTTTACCTCAAACTACTTTCCAGAGGCTTCATTTTCATACCTAATATAAAATATTGCCTTCTTGTCACCAAAACAGTTAATAAGAAGCCTCTGCTTTGTATTCCACAACTGTTCCTCTTAGAGGCATAAGATGATGCAGTAGTTATGAAATTATCTCTATGTCCCTATTAGTGCACATTTTAAAACAGTATTATCACCACAGCTTTGTGGCATACCTGTTTCTAGCAGTGTTTTTACATATTCCTGCAAACAGTCCCTTTTAACTTTCTGAATGCAGGCTCTGTAATGTCTCTCAGCAAAAGAAATCGTCACAGTGCCTGGTGAATGTCACATACACAAATCTATACATGTCTCTATCTACACATAGAGAGAGAGCCATGAAAACAAATCCCCTATATCTAATTCACAGAAGTTAACTCTGCTAGGTCTCAAACAACAGAATTGATGTTTATGGTTGCTATAGACAGTAGTTAAGTATCTTCTTTATTTATCTTGTTATTTTTCCAGTCTCCCCATCAGTGTGTGCCATTTTAGGAGTCATTAGATATAAAAAATTCCTCCTGTTCATAACGGCACTTAAATGAAAAGGCGAGCTTGATTCCAGTACATGCGGTATAAATTTAGAACTACTGTGTGTTTGTCTACATCAACAAGCACAAAGAACATTAATCCCAGCTCATGAGCACACTGAAACCAACAACAAAGATTTCTAGCTTTTTGTTGCATAACTCATCTCTCAAATAGCTACAAAAAATCCTCCTCCCTCTACCCCCAAAAGCCTTTTTAAAACTAACCCCTTAGAATAATTATCTTCCCATTGTAGTATTTATCATAGAATACAATGTTGATGTGTGAGAAGGAAATGAAAATGCTGGATTTCTTCCACAGAAAATGAAAATGGAGCATTTTCTCTTTGCCACTTAAAATCCTTGGACACAAACACTACGCCCATTACCCTGTCCTATGCTAGTCATAGAGAAATTCTGCCTAGATTTTTTTATCATGCTCTTCACTTCGGTGGATTAAGTGACCTGATTAGCATCTGCTCTCTTGTCAGAGAAGGCCATGTACACAAGCACCTCATTTAATACAATTTTAAAGTACTTTTAACATATAAATATAAGCATATTGCCATCTATTTATTTTAGGGAGGAAAGGACACAGAAATATATGGTCCACTTAGAGAAAACATGAATTAATCAATACAGCATGCACTTTGTATCATTTGACAAGAGAGAGCCAGCACAGCTGCACATTTTTATTATGGCTGTCCAGCTGCATCCCAGCTCAGAGGTGATGGATCATTTTGCAATCTGAACAGGAAAATCATCATGTAGTTACAAGCCTAAGTTTCTGAACACATAAGCCTTACACTGTCATGGAGAGTTTTATTGTGGCAGAGCATGTTTATCCTGGAGCTTCAGGTGAGTGGGATGGGCTATGCTTAAACTTCAGCATTTCCTTGCTTCTTGTCCTGCCTGGCACACATTCTGGTCTCATCCAGGCACACAAGAGCCCCAGCTGCTTGCTTCCTATTTCACAGTTTGGACAATCAAGAGAACAGAGCTGCAGCAGACTTGGGAATATGTTTGTCTATGTGCAAGCCTAAAGCAGCTTTTTGTCAATGTTTAATGGGAAGTCCAGACAGAGAGAAGAAAACAGTCATTTAAGAAAACATGCAGATGTAAAGAGCCCTGTAAGCTCACACGGCTTTCCAAAGCTTTCTGTTCAAGTTGTCATAGTCCATGTGAGACTCAACAAAGGTGTGGCAATTGAGCAACGAACATCTGTCAAGGTGAGATAGAGACTCCTAGCTAACCAAAGACAGCAGAGAGCAAAACTGATTGTATGAGTGGCCCCAGTACTCACAAGTCAAATTTCTCTACATTGCCATGGAAATTAGCTTCTCACAAATTATGTAGTATCCTATATTCCTCTTGCCTAGAAGAAATATTCAACAAAGTCAGCTGCAGATGTAGCATACAAATGCTTTTTGGAGTTATGTTGAAACAGTATAATTGGGTCAGACTAAAGACACTGCCTAAATACTATGCTAGTTATAAAGCTACATAATATATTACAGAGGGCTAAAAAATAAATCAAGTGAGGGTAAAACTGTTTTCCCTCAACCAGCAAAGTTCTGGTGTTCCTGTGCAAACATGCTAATTGTTAAACAATGTCAGCATATTTGGTTGTGCAGGCTTTTTTGGCTTTGGCGTCTTCTAGTTATCTCATTAGTGAACTGCTCTTTTAATCAATAGGCTGCCAACTGGGAAGCTAAGTTTCTCATTCACAGCTTTGCATGTTCCAATGTTCTCAGAAACACTGATGAAATTGCATCCTGTTTTCCTTAAAACAGCATATCTCTTTTTGGTTCATTTTACCTTGTGTACCAGAGAAATTGGAATATTCTAGATGTCATGAAAAGTATTACTGAACCCAGAGTATTTTCTCTGTATGTTGAAAAGGCTAAAATAGATGTACTGTGTTCTGCATTTGCTTTTCAAGAGACACTGTCTATCCCCAAAGCCCCTACATTAAATCTATGAACATGCAAAAAAGTTATTGGAAAATTTTCAGTGGAATTATCTGAGGTACATAGCTGAATACACAGCTTCTGAATTTGTGACAAGTCTTGATAAATACAAAATATGCCTGTATGTGTACTGTAGGGTAGATAAATTAACACAGTGCACAAGTTTTAATGCATTCTAAGTTCACACACCAGCTTATCCAGCACTAATTTTTCCACATCATACTTTCAGCAAGAAGATGTTTAGTGTGAGATTTTAATGGTTATGTATGGAAAAACCAAAACAAATTCTGGGTTGTATTTCTTAGGAAACAACTTTACAGCTTTCCACACAGCTCAAACATGCTTTTCAGCAGCCAAGAGTTTTTCATTCACAGTATTGCATGCTGTAGTATTAAACAGACTTTAAAATGTCTCATGTACATTTATCCCACTTTTTTGACAGGGGAATTGTTTATAATGAATACCAGGGTCTGACCCTACATATTTTTGCATATACCTTTCAAGGTACTTTAAAACTAACAAAAATAGGAAGCAAAGCAAAAATTCACTTTACTTTTTACTGAAATAGATGCTCAGTAAAAATTGGTCCTGCCTAAAACATTTTTTATTGTCAGTTAAAATGTGTTGAATAACACTTGAAGCCCTGTAACTACTATCTCTCCCTAAGCAACCCAACTCACAGCCGCATACACGAGTCAACTGTGCATTGGCTAAAATTCCTTAGCAACAAAAGTGCCTGTTTGAAGCAATTTTGCACTCTAATGATGCAAGCTTAACACTCTATGCTTCTCAGCAACTTGCTTCATAACAACTCTGCTTTACCAGAGCTAGATGCAACATATTTACTAATACAGAAACATTTGAATCAAAATATTAGATCACACCAAGGTCCATCAAATCTTAATGATCTCTTAGAGCATCCAACACAATTGTTTCACAGGAAAGTGTAAAATTGTTCCAGACTGAAAATTATCTACACCAATCTATACAAAGTTTCACCTCGGTCTCATATCATTAGACATAAGTTTAAGCTCTGAAATGAGACCTAGTATGGTTTACTAAGTTCTTATAATTAATTGCAATGACTTTATATAGCATGATTAAAATTATAAACATGCATAAACATACTCTTTTTAGTTTTGCTAAATGTTTGGTCCTATCTCCTTCTGTTGTACTATAGTTCTCCCCTTTAATTACTTTATGCATGGGGGCAAAAATATCAGCTTTCAATTTACCATCTTTATGACATACATCCCTGTATGTGCAGACCTGTGTTCTGTACAGCACCTGGATCTCTGTCTCTGCAGGTCCGAGTCCTTGTGGAATAGGTTACCCTAATGCTGCTTAGGTTTTATGTGAAGATATTTATTGCATAATTATGTAAGGAAGGCTGCATCCTGTCTTACATCTCTATTATTCTAAATATGAGTAAATAAATGTTCTCATTAATGCCCCTTTTATCTTGTATTATAAAAGAGGAGGAAAAATTGTTCTCAGCCTTTCTACAGTGTTCAGTATTCTGTGTATATCATTGTGTCCCCACTTACTCATCTTCTTTCCAAGGAAAACCTTCCCAATTTTCTTTCATGACAGGTGTTCCAGATTCTCTGTAACTGTCATTGTCCTTTTCTGAATCTCCTTGTAGATAGTTAATATCTCTCTGAGATGTGGTGGAAAGCCCAACACACAATCCCAACACACAATGCTCTACAATAACTCCCACTATGGACTCACAAAAGTATTATAATAGTCTCTTATTATTCTTCATCCTACTTCATATGTGTTCCAAAACTGTGCTAACTTCTCTGACTGTAGCTGTGCACCAAACTGTTTACAATTATTTTTCTCCCTTTCTTCAAGCAATACTCTTGACTTAGAATGCTGTAAAGTGCACCAGTAGGTTTAATTTTAACTTCAGTATGTATTTATTAACACTGAATTTCATTTGCTTTTTTGTTGCTCACTTAGCATCTCTAAGTTACTGAAATTTTCTACTGTCTTCTTCGGTCAAGCAAATTTTCTTCACCAAAGATTAAAGTGACGTCTGGAACAACTAGATCTATTTGGATCAGTCAAACTGGTCAAGGGATGGGCTTAGATGAGAGCTTTTGAATAAATCAATTCTCAGTAAGCAAACAAGCAAAACAAAAACAAAAACACCAAGCCAGCAGTTGCCAGAAAATGCACATAAACAGAAAATCCTTTTTGATTACAAACAAGTGGCATTTGAAAATACAACAGGATCACTACACAGAGTATTAACCAGGACACGTAAATTGTATTGAGCAAAAAAGAGATAACCTATTAGCATTCAAAACTTGGAAGCATAATTGTAGCACAGAATATTATAAATGCATTACTGTGTCACCTTGTATTGTGGATAAGTGGATTTTTAATAGCTGAATCAGACCAGCAATACATTTGAGCCCAGCATTGAATAACATTTTTAGTCTTTTTTTCTAAACAAAGATCTGTTAGCCATCCATTTCTTTTCTTATTTGTGTTCTTATAATTCTAAGATCTATAGAACTATGATACATCTTCTATCTGCTTTAGATAGAAAAAACCTTTCTGACTACATTGTCAGTGTTTCACATCCTAGTAACATGTAATCATGACTTTCAGAACAATTTGTATAAACTATCAGCTTTCATATGGACAAAGAGTTTAAATCTCCCATAACAGTTTAAATTTGTGTGAAAATAAGTTTATGGAAAAATATCCTTTGGATAGAATGCAGTTCTTTGTATTAATCTCATCATATGAACTCTGATCCACATAGGTCTGACTGTGACCTGAAATATTTTTAACAAAAAACTACATCCTCACAATATTGCTCCTACACATTTGACCTAAGACAACTTGGGTTTTTTCATTCACTTACCCATATTGATAGGCTCTCCTTGCATTATTTTTGGTGTAAACCCAGAGGCGCCAATGACTAGGAAAAGCACAAATGTCACAAATTACCACATCCCACCTCTGGATATGACTACAGTTCTTTATAATAAATTCACATCTCTTTTTAGTCTGCCTCCCTGTGATGGCATTTGCTTAGCCTAAGCATTTCAGTCAATTAAAAAAAATGCTTTGTTTGGGTTGGATTTTTTGGGGAGGAGAGTTTAATCTCAAAATTTCATTTGTTGTAAAGCTAAATATCACATTTTTCTTATTTTGGGAGAGGGAATAAAATATGTTTGCTTTGTTGAATCATGTTGTTTGCTTCTATCTCTTCTGAAGCTATTTATCAAATGCATTAAGATAATAAATCAATATGTTTTGTGGGTTTAAAAGCCTTTCTCCTGAAATGTTTTGGCTTGATCTAATTATGGCATCATTTAGTTTCTTCTAGAATCACAATGCTCTGACTAATTTCATTTACTCTCAAACATAACTTTCCTTATTTTTCTCTCCATCATTCTCTCCTGTAATTTTATGACTTGTTTTTCATGTATGCAAGTGAAAATCACATTAAGCTGTTGGGAACACTCAATCAAAAACTCCAGTTTTTTTGTTTACACATAGTTTGCAGAAGTTTAAATATAGTAAGAAACCTTGATACTTAACCCTTATCCCACCAAAACTAATCAATCATATGACTCAATCAGATCAGGACTGCATCCATGATTTCTGCACATCCCTAAAATACAGAAGCAAAACCAACTTGAATAAAATCAGTTTGGGGAAAGGGGGAAATGTTTTCATTATAAAATAATCCTTGCAACATCTACTTGAAAAGCTCTAAAATAAAACAAGTTGTATCACTGACCTACAAATCTCACAAAAATATTTTCCATGTGAATTATGTCTTTGGTGATATTTGTTTTGCTTTTTTGAGGTTTTATAATCTTATGTGTACTTGCTGTCTGTAAGCCACACACAGCACTTTTGCCAAGAAATACCTAGAGAATACCTTAGAATGTAGTATTAAAACAATAGAACTAGCATAGCTCCTAAAAATAAGAAAAGTAAGGAAAAAAATCCAAAAGAAATCCACAGAAAGTGATGTTGAGAAAGCAAACATTTGTTCCTGCCAAAAGATGAGCCTTTTTTAATTAATTCTACTTCGTTCTTTCTCTTCTACTTTGAAAGGCATCATTATATTACATATCATATATTATCTAACTGCAAATACCTCTTGCAGTATTTTGCGTATGAAAGGCTTTATTGTAATGCCTTCTATTGTAAAAACCACACAGAAACAAAATGTTAACATTCCAAGCTGGAAGTATTACACATTAAGAACTGAACAAACCTGTTGTTTATACCCCAACAAACTTGCACACATGTCCCAGTTAATGGCAATAGAATTATGCCAGGGATGATTAGGGATTTAGGTCCAGTGTTTATTAATTTAGTGGCTCCAGTGAAGCTGGCTAGTTTCAAAGTTTCTCATTCACTTTGAGAGGGACAAAATTTTTCAATAATTTTTTGAAGTTGAAAGAAATGGGAATAGGACAAAGAATGCAAGGGACAGGGGCCGAACTTACAGAGAAATGGGGAAGGAGATGCCTTTCTACTTAGGAGTTATTATGTAAATAATTAGTCTCCCCTATCTCCCTGCATGATTAATTAGGACATCCTAATACTCATCTAGTGTGTACACATTGAAAAAAATCAAATGAAAAGTGGTTGTTCAAATGTCATTTTGCATACAGATGGAGGGATCATTCAGGAGCTCTGTGAAGGAAGGCCTGGCAGATCAATCAGTCTTGAACTCACAGTTTTCATTACCAGGTATTCCTGTGAAAGATAGAAGGAAAATCACTACTGACACTGGAGTAGGTTAGCACCTCTGTATGTGAAAACCTGTGATTTCTTCCTACTCAAAAAGCATACTCAGTTAAAGCAATTTTTGTGTATTCATGCTGATACTTACAATGGTGCTAAAAGATTCTAGGACAGCAATGCTGTCAGCAAGACAGTGCAGCACTTTCAAGTTCCCTCTCTGAGTGTGCGATGAAGTATTTAGTCTTTCCAATAAGCATAAACGTGAAGGAAAAACTGCAGCGTGAATGATTTTCCTAGTCAGAGACGATTAAAACACAGTGTGAGCTCACAGACATTAGCACTGGCAGAACCGGTGTTCATCTTTGTTCAAAAATACAAAACAATGGGAAGATACAATGGGGCTGCAAGAGATGACCGTGGAATTGGGAAACAATAGCAGGAGCTGTCCACAAAACATGGATTAAGTCCTACAGCAAAAAGATGGAATTCTATTCCAAAAAGCAATCCTAAACTCTGTCACATACTAGGTCTCCATGCAGCTTTTAAGAAAGCTTTTTCCCAAGTATCATATGCACTTTGCTATTGCTTGGTAATACCTCTCTAATCGTTTACTCTGAATGAATGGGTTTTTTAATTTTACCAAGATCCTTTACATAGCTCTTGGCACACAGGGCTGAAAGCTTTCCTCACTCAAGTTCACTACAGATGTTTTCCTACCTGTAATCCCTCCCACAGCAGAAATTGCCTTATTTCTCTGCCCAATTTATTTTTTTTTTCTGTACAGTTTGAACAACTCTTCAATAGCTCCTGTACAGTTTGACTAACCCTGCAACATTTAAAGATTCACAAATTTTAACAGCTTTAATTTTAAGTGAGATCTAATCTACCACAGGTACCAAGAAGCCGCAAACCACCGAGAAAACATTCATTTGTGGCATCTGGGTAGGACCTTTGTTGATGGCTGAAGTATATTGCTTTAGTTTTCTCTAAAATATCAGCTGACAGGTGCTTCAGAAGTCCTCTAGACACATATCTGCATGTACACTCAGAGATACGCCTGTTTCATTAAGTGAATAACTACTGCTTATTACTTCAGAATATTTTTCTTTTCCTTCTTCTCACTCCCTGTCCTTTTCATATTTTAGCACTTATCTTTGTTCTTTTTCTTCTTACCTCATCCCATTGTATTTTCATTTTTATTTCCCTTTTCCCTTTTTCTAATCCTCACATATCTTGTGCTAGCTTTGCTTGCCCTTGGTGATTTTGCAACGTTACACTTCAGTATCTAGAATATCAGTGGAACAAGGGATTGTAATTTGTTGATAAACAGATCAGTAAGAGATAAAAGAATTCATTATTAGCTAGGAAAAAATAGATTAAGTGGACATCTCAATAAAAGCATAATTTTCCACTTACCTGTTCTGTGCTAAAAAATTCTGCCTAGAATGTGTAAGGAAGGTTCTTCCTTTGTGTGTCTTTCAAAATTCATTTTAAATACATGAGGGTGCCCTGCCTTTTCAGTTACATGCACTCCATTTAGTATCAGTTCCCCAATTTACTGAAAACTGGTTTAGGGAAGCTCTACACATAGATTCTGCTGTCAGCATATCATAGGGCATTGCAGGGTACAGCAATAAACACTATAACTATAGAAAACACAACTATGTTTCTACATATGAGGAATCCATCAACCAAAGATAGCCTCTACTTCTTCCAACACTGCAAGCAAATGATGTCCAGTGGTTTAACCTTGATTGGCTGCCAGATGCCCACCAAACCTCTCCATTCCCACTCCTCAGCAAAACAAGGAGATGAAATAAGATGGAAATGCTCATGGCTTAATAAGGACAAGAAACTGCTCCGTGCAAAACCAACTCTAGCTGGAGAAGATTAATTTAATTTACTGTCAATTAAAAGTAAGGTGACTAGAAAGGTGAGAAAAAGACCAAATTAAATATGCCTTGCCCTCACACCCCCTTCTTCCCAGGTTCAACTTCCCTCCTTCATTCCTCACTCTTCAGTGGTACAGTGGGATAAGGAGTGGGGATTGTGGTCAGTCCATAAAAACATTTCATCTCTGCTTCTCCTTCCCCCCCCCCACACTGCTCTCCAGAGGCAACAAGGGGTCCTTCCCACAGGATACAGCTCTTCCCAACCTGCTTCAGCCTTCCTGTGGACTGAAGCTGTTCATAAAATGCCCTAACATGGATTATTTACAGAGAGCACAGTCCTTCAGGAACAGACTGCCCAAAGTGAGCTCTCTACAGGCCACAGTTCCTGCCAGCAAACCTGCTCCAGTGTGGGATCCACCTGGGCTGCAGCTTCCTTTATGACATAGCCACTTCCTCCAGCCTGGAACTCCATGGGCTGCAGTTTGCAGCATATCTGCTCCACCCCTGTGTTCCATGGGCTGCAGGGGGTTAACCTGCATTACCATGTTCTGCTCCTTGGGATGCAGGGGAATCTCTACTCTGGCACCTCTTAACACCTACTCCCCTTCCTACACTGACCTTGGTGTCTGCAGGGATGTTTCAACATTTTTTCTCATGTCTCAGTTCTCTTTTTCACAGCTGCTGTGCAGCATTTTTTACTCTTTCTAAAGTGCATTTATACAGAGACAGCACGAGCATGACTGCTCTGATCAGCTTTGACCAGTGGTGGGTCCATTTCAGAGCAAGCTGAAACTGACTCTGAGCAACACAGGGACAGGCAGGGGCTGTTCTCACAGAGGACACCTTTTAACAGCCCCAACCCTCCTCCCCTGTGTACCAAAACGTGCTTTGTCCCATTTATAACCTAGACTCTTTCTAAAAGTCTCTTGGGATGTCTAATTGTTTTCTCAACTTCTGCATCTATAGATGCATTTAGAAATGAAAACATAGTAGCAAACAAAATTTGGACACAATTTTAGCAATAAAATGGAGCAAAATGAGTTTTGCAGGATAAGCAATGAGGTAGGTTTTTACTGTAACTAAAAAACAGGTAAAGTAAATTGTTAAAAAGCTGACAGGTCCTGACAAGTATGAATCTTGCTAATAGTGAACGAAAACTGGGATATATACAAGATTGTAGGACTTCTTAGTGGTAAAATGTTCTCATTTGATACTGAGAATTTATCAATATAAAAGTAGCAAGTAGGCATTTTTCTTCAAGTATTTTATACATTAAAAATTATCCTTAATTTCAAAGCTATCTGGTTATGGGAACTGAGCAAAAAGTGAATTAATGGAAATACAGATAAAAATACTTTTGATGCCTATAATCAAGAAAACTGAGCAGAAATGTTCAGCTAATTGTAATTCTCAGCTGTACCCCTGTGTCTGCTCAGAAAGTCATCCTCAGCAAACTAAGCTGGATGTCACACATTTTCACATGAATATATAACAGTATTACTATAGCCAAACCTAGATTTTAATATTGAATAAGAGTGAGAAGCGTGGGGGAAATAATAACAACCAACCAACCCAAGTGAATGAAGCACACAGGAAATAGTTTCCCCACGGTGTGTGGCAGTTTTATACATGCTTTGCTTTTAGCTGGATTTACAGTGAAAAGAGTTGAAGAGAACCTCCTTCTGTCTAGAAGCCATTTTTCTCTTCTTTTAATTTCCCTAGCACTCTAAACAAAAACAGTGTCCCACCTTCAAATAATCAATCTGAGTCTAACCATCTCCAACAGAGCACAAGGATGTGTTTTGCCATGGAAGTGGCAGCACAGAAACCAGTTTTCCAAGGGGATAAAATGAAGCAGGTAACAAAAGAATAAAGTGACAGTTTACGACAAAGAAGACACAACCCAGGTTACCTGACAAGGAAAAAATGTAGCTCCTATGAAAATTCAATGACAAGGTATTGAGACAAATACCATAGGGGACAAAGCAAGGCAAATTACATTGTGTGTATTTCAAAGGGTTTAATTTATGAAGCTCACAAAGTAGGCAAGAAGAATGCATTTCTTGTACTTGTCATGATAGAGTTGGTCCTGAGGCAGGATTAACATTGCAAACTGATATCAAATACACACAAGAAATCATGAATATTTATGATAATGTATTTCATAAACATATAGAGCCAATAACTGCAATCCTAGATAACCTGGTGCTGTTAAATCTACAAGTAAGGATGTTACAAAGAAAATGATGCATCACTTCTATGTAAAATACCAAATGACAGATTCAAATAAGCTGTAAGAGTCATTGTATCAGGTACAGAAAATAAATTAAATAACTGTCACTCATTACAAAAAACTTGCTAATGTTTCAGCATCAGACTTCTGTACCTTCTCAGGGAAAAATAGGAATTACCTTGAAGGGTGGAATAAAGCACTACTTCAGTCTAAAACTTTGAGCAGTAAACAGAAAATAAAGTACCACACAGTCTTGTCACCAAATAATCACCAAATAGATAAATAAATCAACAAGAATCACTGGCTAAAAAAGATAAAATGAAGAGAGAACATCTGAAGAAAGTAAAGTTTTAGAGACTGTCAGGATTTGCGAAGGAAACGTGAAAATGAACAATGAGCTCTAAAGAAAGAGTTAAATTTAGAAAGGGAAGGGTAGTAGGTGATCAGTATGGAGGTCAGGTGAAAACTCAGCCCTTTAGAAGAACCATGCCCAATTGCTTTCTGGAGGGGCTGCCACATACTCAAGACTTTGGGAAATCTAACTGAGACGGAGAAATAAGTAAACATGCAAAGTAGGCAGAGTTTTCCATTTCACATCAGAACAAGAACAGCACCAAAGCAACCAAGAACCTTGACTCTGCCAGGTGCTTTGCTCCCTGCCCCAGCAGGGCAAACCCAGAACAGAGGCAGCAGAAGAAAACAAAAACTGTTCATTAAGCAGAGGGAAGAATCAACAGCAATTGTAGTACTAAAATATGAACTTCCTAGAACAGAAGAAATGGTCTAAAATTACAACAACAAAAACATCTAATACCACATACAAATGCATATAATCCCAGGATTTCAGTTTTAAATTATTCTAGGTATGTCTACTACAATACCTACTTTCTCTGTCAGAAGTCACAGCTCAGGGAGGCCCAAAAGGCCTACAATTCAAAACTATCTACAGTTTTCCCAGCACAGCATGACATGTTGTGGCATCTCAGCTGTTCAAAGAAAAATGTTGTTTTCTACAGCTGCAACCCTATGTTTATTTTGTATTTTCTTCTACATGAACACCATCCAAAAAATATTTGGAGCAAAATTTCCCTGCATCTTAAGTCACTAAACTTTTGAAGTGTTTAAACATATCAGGATAAACATAAATCATCACTCCTCCAAATCACTGCATTTAACCATCTATAATATAAAGCATTAAACTGTGTTCAAATAATGGATTTATGTTAGATGACTTTATCTGCAATTGTTGATCAACTGCATGGAGCCCACAGAATGAATTTCCACCAAAAGCAAAACACTTGCCTTGCTTTTTGCTGTCATAGTGATTAATGATTATTTTTAGAATCTTAGGATGGTCTCCAAACAAACTTCTTAGAGTAATACTTTGATTTTCTAAACCTCTTGGCTATATCTCATGGCAGGAAATTTTCTATAGTATGTTTCACACATTCAGTGTCTATCTTATATATACATATAGCCAAATGGATTCCACCTAAACAGTAAATGAACATGACAAAGTGATTCTGAATTAGTATATGCTACAGAAAAACCTAAGCTTATGTAACAAGACAAAGTTTCAGTAAGTAACATGTAAGAATATGCACACTAACATACCTTTGATTAAGTAACTTCAGTACATTTAGCTGCAGTTCTCAACAAACAAAACCTTGAGGTTTTCAGCAATTTAATCTATTCCAGAGTGTGCATAAGTGTAATGTGGCAGTTGCTATAGTAACCACATTTTTCCTTGGAACTCAGAGTGTAAGCGGTTTCTCCATCTCACTGTCTAAGTTACTGCTGTGCTATGATTCTAAGCAGCAACTCTAACCCCAAAAACTATCCCAGTTGCTAGTTATTTAAAATACATGTAACATTTTCTAAAATATCCCTTTCTCACTGCTTAATTCTACCCTATACTACTCTGACTTCCCACCCTTTCATAAATCTTCTAGATGACAATTCAGAAAAATGAAAAATTTGAACAATTGGAAAAAACAGTAAATAGATCAATTTATAATTTATTAATTATATTTAAATTATAATTTCCATATATAATATATAAAAATCTGTCAACACTTATTTTTAAACTTTCTGCTTAGAATGTTCTTTGAAGTATATCTTGGTGGTAACAAATCCAAACGAACTGGAATTTTTGTTTAAAAAGTCATTACTTATTGATGGTTTCTGCAAAGCATTTTTCTTTTGTGCCACATTTTCACTTCATTCCCTCATAATCAAAACACTCCAGACTTGAAACCAAGTTGGTAATTTACACCTCTGTAAATGCATTAGCAGATTCTGCTTGTTTGACTCCTGGATTTCTGGAGTAAAAGGTGCAAGTATCATTCTACCTGCATTTAGTTGCCAAAGACTAAATTTGCTAAATATGCCAGAGGTGAAAAGCATACAGTAGCACAGAAATGTTTTCATTAGTCAATACGTCACCATATTAATGAGCAAAAGTGTAGGTGGCTGTGCACTAAAAACTGTGTTGTAATAAAAAGAACAATCTGAATACATGTCAGGGATTTCAGAGGTGCTGAGCATCTGCAGTTCCAAGTGAAAAGAATGGGAATTGACGTCAGTGGAATTATACCAGCTTCCAGCACCTGTGAATTTGGCCTCAAGGTGACCGAATATGCCTTTTCCATCTTTCATTTCTGTTTGATAGCTACAGCACAACCAAAATATTTTCTCCTCTTTACAGTTAAACTAACCAAATAAGCTATGTAGAGCAGAGCATTCAATGTATTGAGGCAATTTCCTATGCAAGAATTAAAAAATAAAAAAAAAAGTTATTTTCTTGATTGTCAGCTATCCAAATTCTATTAAAAATTCCCATAAAATCCTCCCAAGCAAACAAGAACATTTAAAATTCAGATAGTGGACAATCATTTCAGAGTCCAGTGCTTGTATTTCATCTCGGGGTGAGTTAATACAGATCTTCAACTACAATTTTTGGTCCCTGTATTTCCAACTATAAATTAATCATTTCTCTTCTGAGAAGAGAAAGGGTCTTCTCATTTTAAGTTTGTCAGATATACTAGCTTGGAACACGAGACTTGTAGGAGCAGGTAAAAGTAGCTGAGGCTAAAAATCTGAATGCCATGCTCTACCAGGACTCAATGGAATTGTTTGATGCACCTTGGAAGGGTCGGTAACAAATTCTCAACGTCCCAAGGAGTTTTACAGGCTTCCTTTCAAAAAGCTGGCCATGACTTCTAAGATATTAAATGGACGTTTCATGTTGACTGTGACTGCTTGTTACAAAGCACTGCCTCTGACACAAGCAATGACTTCCTCTCTATAATAACCTGCCTGATAATGTCATGAGCTATAATGCAGTGGAAAAAAAGGTCTTGATGTTCTTCACATTCTCAGATTATCCTTATCCCTGGCAGATCTCTTATAGAAGAGAAATGGGAAATTTACCACTGCTGTTTAACCCAAACCAGTCCACAGAAAATAATCTGAGCAGAAAAAAAAAAAAAAAAAGTAATTATTACCTCTAAAAATCTCTCTTTTTCAATTTTACCCATGGCAAAAATGATGGTGTTGGCAATGTTGAAAATAACTATCTATTTCACAGACTTATGGCAAGGAATAACTAATTAATGTTTATACAGTATCTCAGAGGTAGCGAGCAATGTTGGTAGGATTCATGAATAAATACAGAGCCAAAACAAAGCCTCTGGAAGTTTTCCTACTTTTGGAAAATGAGGATGTACCGATCATGCACAATGTGACAAAACACTGTTAGTCCACAATGAATGATGGATAAGACAGATGTCCTTTTCTGCTATGAAGACTGGTTGTGCATCCTTCCTAGTTACCAGTCTGAATCAAATTGCATTTTGTAATCTATTCATATGTGCAGTGAAAAGGGTAGCTACTTCTTATGTTTTTCAACTATGGCAAACCACCTGTCATCTTTTTCCATTTGATTTACTAGATAACAGCTTCTAACTGCACCAGACCTTTGGACAATTTTCTTGAAGTAAATTTGGTATTTCTTATCTAATCCAAATGGCAATAATTGTTCATTATACCTGTCCTATCATGCTTAATGTGTGAGGCCACTATTGTCAACAGTCTTTTGATCTCCATGTAGACAGAACTGTTCCTTGCTATAGAATTTCCATTCAGGAAGCTGCCTGTTTCCATTACTCACAGTTAAAATTCAGATTCCATTTTTGCTAGTCTGTCTCTCATTTAGGGTTTTTTCCCCCTGTTCTTCCTCTAGCTTCTTTCTCAAACTCCCAGTATACATGTATCTATTGAAGATTAAGAACCAACACAAGAATAAAAAAAAAAACTTTGTTTTGTTTCTTGCAAAGAACTTGGAGATACTGACAGATGAGTTAAACTTGAGTTGTCAGAACATTTGTTTTCAGCTTGAACCCAGGTCAGTTTTTCCCTTAACTTGAAATAGTATTTCTATAACTCAGGCCACTGTGGTAAATCCTAAGGAAATCACCAAGCAAGTACAACCAACATCCTAGCACAGCTTAAGTGCTTGTAAATGGATTTCTTCTGTGTCCTAAATTAAATTGAAGTGTAAAGATTTATCGTATTACCCTGTGACAACAGTCAGTAAATTAGATGTTCCATTACCCATTAAGCTCTAAAGATTTTATTTATATTGCTTTGTTTTTTAGAATTGTATGATGACCTCAAACAGTAAATAAGTATTATGTCACCGTAATGGATTCCACATGTAAATTGCAACTCTATCCTTAATACAGCTTTACCCAGTGTGCCCAGTTTTAGTCAAATAAATATTCTTACTAAAGCAAGTAGGTTGTTGTTCCTACTAAACTTGAAGATGGATTAAAAATTCAGATACCTTGAATATGAATCTCTTTGTCACATTCTGCTAATATTTTCTGAAGTTTTCAGAGCCCAGGTGTTAAAGATTTTAGGCTCTCACATGAAACCAAGGGGCTTGTATAACGCAGCCTTAGGGAATTTAGGACTTTATTACATTTCAAAATTTACCCAGGCATATAGATCAGATTCACAGGGCTTTGGTAGAAAGATTTTTGGTTCCATCTTTTTTTACAATTTATAGAAACACCAGGTCAATTTCTCAATATTTAAAAGAAGCTGTGACAGAGATGTAGAGCTCCAGCTTAGAAATCAAGAAGTTGTCAAATGGATAATTTTTTAGCAGAAAGAAAAAGAATAAGAACACAGGGAAAGGAAGGGTAGGACTGATAACTACATACATAATAACCACATTGGCACTGGCACTACTCTGCACAGAGAGAACAATTTCATCAAGCTATTTGTTGTGCTTTTAGTCTGCTACTGCATTTTTCTCAGTTTGCAAGCATAGGCAATGTAGAATTAGTAAAAATGGTTCTGTTCCAGAGTCCAGTGAAAGTCAAAGATTAAATGCCATTACATTTTCTCACTCCTTTATCAGAGTGAATACAACATGTTAGTAACTCAACACAGAAGCTGCTGTACCCTGCTGTACATGTTACATAAGTCATAAAGTGTTACCACCAGCCTGTGAGTGCAGTGCTCAATGTCCTTAACTTACTTTCTTTAACCTTTTCAGCTTTTTATGAACAGAGAGTGCTGGTTTTATGGAGGGTTTTTTGAGGTTTCTTTTCTTTCTAAATAGTGATGTGAGCATTGAGGGATTTTAATTCCTGTTTTGCTTTAGCAAATCACATATATGACATGATCATCTCCACATAAATAAAAACAAGAGGACTGTGGGTATGATGATGGTTTTACAGTTCTACTTTACTTAGAGTGATATCATTAGTCAGTTTGGATTCATACTTATTAATTGCCTCACAACTGGATTCTATGAGGGCAAGCTGATTTGAAGGGGATCCCCACGTACACAGAACAAGCACAACTGAATCATTTTGCTTTGTCAGAGGGTTACAGTGGTTTCAGTCACCACCATGCACAATACCATTCATATCAGCTGCTTGCTGATCACTAAGAGTCTAAAATTATATATAAGATCTTTACACCACAAATTCAATATCAGTGTTTAAGCCATCTTACAGGTACTGCAAAGAGAATTTTGAATAGCAAGCCTTATTCTGATGAAAATGCATCCATTTCAAAATACCTCATGGCATTTACTTCAATACACTTCATCCCAGTATGACCTGTTTGATGATACCAATCTATGCTTAATACAAAAGTAGAAGATTTTAATTTTTCTGCCTTTTTCCCCCTGTACCGCCACAGAATAATAGTCAGCATCAGCATCAAAATTTTTTTAAATATATGATTTTTCAAACTGACATAAAAATTTACTTTGAGATTGGTATTTACAGACTACATTGGCCTAACCCCTACCATTGTGATAGCTTGTTAAATCTCCCTGGGTCATGTTTTTTGACTTTTGATTACCATAGGTTTTGTGGTTTCTTATTCCAATGTCACATTTCGGTTTTTATTCAGCAGGATTCTGATCTCACTCCATCACCTGCTAACAGCAAAAAACAATGTTTTACTGATAAAAAAAAAAAAATAAAAGAAAGAAGGCAACAAGGAAGAAAAGGAAAGGGAATTGACTACTAGTCTCCCTAAATTCCTCTATGAGGCCTTCCTGCTTTGAGTGTGTGAGAATATCACCAAGTTACTATCTCTAGCAAGACATGAGCACTCCCACTCACCAAACTCTGCATGAATACACATTAGCTCTTCTTTGATTTCTGAGGAGAATGACCTGATAAAATCATACAATTGTAGTTGCATGATTTAGGTGAAATTATGCAAAAATAAGGTATCATGCAGCAGTTGGGGGAAAAGCAATTACAAATCTAAATGCACCATCACACAATAACAGTGCAGAGCAATGTTTACTTAATTAGTGAAACACTCCATGGCATCAGAAAACACCACAATGTTTGGTCACCTAACTGCCAAGGCTGTGATGATCAAACATCTTTGCTGTGTATTTCTGGGTACAGTGAAATAAGACTACCTGACACAGCCTGATATTAACACTAACACTACTGACATACTAGTCAATAATCCCAAACTTCCCTCTGTATATGAGAGAAATACTAGCAAGAGCTCTACCATTACACCTAGATAACTAGTGCTGTTGAATATTTAAACTTCATCATGAGATCTCGTATGCACACCAGTGAAAACTACTACACAAGGGTCCTGCAAATGAATTGGCAATATGAACAGAGAAGAGAGATTTCAAAGAGAAATTCATACCTGGCTGTGGTTTTCAAATCTGCCAAAATGCAGAAGGCAAGCTGCAGATACAGAGGATTAAATCCAAGTCCATTTTGAAAAATTATTTTATCATGCAACTGCAGAGAAAAGAAAAAGAAAAAAAAATATTAACAAGGATGAATCAGGGATAAAGAATACAGGAATATTTTTCTTTCAACTTTAATCCTACAAACTGCATACAAACATACAAAGCTTTGCAGTCAGACATAAGATTAAATTTCCCATATAATTGCATTCCAGACTATGTTTTTCTTTTCTCTCAGGTATTCATCCCCTAATTAGGCCTAGGAAGATGACCAAACATGTTTTTATTTCTATTACCACTGACTACATGTTGTTAACCACAGATCTTGTCAGATCCATCCAAAAAAAAAAAAGTGTAGTTTACTTAAATTCTGATCTACACATTTTTTATTCTGTAATTTATGTGGTGCAACTTAGTGTTTTGGAAAATTTCTATGTTTATTCACTTTATGAAAGACAAATTCAGATGTAATGTACAAATTCTCATTGCTGGGCAATTAGTCTTACAGCCCTTTTCCTGTGCTACAAATCAGTGCAGGAAAAAACAATCTGTATGTGCTTCTCAGAAATTGAAGTTGAAACATACAAAAGCCATGAGAAATCACTGTGATTGAAAAATATTTTAAATTTAACTTTTTCATTGTTTCTTTTCCAATGTGTTGCTTTGGGGAAATGTAATGTTTCTTTTTGGAGAGATGTGCAATAATGTAGCTCTAACACTAGCTGGTATTTAACTCTTTAAAACAAAAAAATTCTCTTTGGCATGCCAATTTCACAATTGTGGCTGTCAAATCTAAGCTGCTGAGCTGCTGTTTCAGACAGGAACAGCACAGAGATGAGGAAATAAAGCAATTTCCAATCAAAAATTCAGGTTTTATTTCATTTAACACCATCTCCTCATGTACTTCACATTACCAGTTGACATGAGCAGCAGGGATTCAGACATATCTGTATTCTGTGCAAAAATTCTGGACATTCTGGACAAACAGATCAAAACACTCAGAAATCAAGTTATATGCAAACAGACTTTTTAAATTCTAAATAAAAAAGAATCAGCCATTAGGATAGTGTTCTGAAGCATCTCATACTGCTTAGAACAGGACAGAACGCTGACAGAATATATAATACATTGTATTTCTCATTAAATCAATGAAGTTAGAATATACTTCTCTGTATTAACTTGAAATGTTAGTTGCAAATGCTAGAAATACACTGATTTCTTTATTTTTGTATGTTCACAAAAATAGTCGCATTATTCCTATGGATTCCATGCATAACCACACACTACAGCAGCCAGTCACTGCTGAGGGCACTGCATGTCTCTTCCAAGATGCACATCTGTAGAACTCAGTCCAGGGCATTGCAAAAATACCTGGCCAGCACAGACACAGAACACAATACTCCTGTGTTTATAACTGCACTTAGTCTTACACTGTGTGCTGAGAAGCACTCATTAACCTTGATAGTGCCACACTAACACAGATATATTGCTTTCACAGTCCTTGACAGGATGCTCAAGTCCAACTGCAGGCTCTCTCTGCAGCTCTCGTGTTACGCCATGCAAACACACTCAGGAGGAAAACTCCACAAATCGATGGCATTGTTAATTTTGGACAGTTATTTTCATTACAGTGCATGGCCAAACCTCACCTCCTTTGGCAGAGGTTACTCCTCTATATCACTCTACTTTCTACTGAAATCTAATGATATTACATGATATCTTGAATACTTCTCTTGATGGCATGTTGAGGAGCCTTGGCAATCACCTTTCTCTAATAACTTCCTTAAATTTCAAAATTACGCCTATTTGACTGATGTAGAGTAAATAGAACTCTCTTCATATGTAAGATAATCCCCCAAGTATTACAGCTCCTCTCAAACACTTAATTATCACTTTAAAGTCCTCTTAAAGAGTCAGGTGAATTCTGAAGTGTTCTGTTTGCAGAAAATTATTCATTTTGACTATTTTCTGAATTATTTAAACAGTCCTTAATCTACACAACTGTGGTATCTCACTTTTATAAATGTAGTTTATCTCATAAACCTTTTCATCACAATTTCAAAAAACACCTATGCAGTGCCCTTCAGTGCATGTTTACCAGTCTGTTTAGTTTCCTTTGAAAGTTCTTTAACTATTGCCCAGCTAGAACCTGTGTGACCAAGGAGGTGTCAAATTTTTCTCTTCCCCCAAATTTCTATGAGAATGTGCAGCAGTATAGAGGATAGTTTGTGTTAATGTCCCAACTTATGAAAAATAATTAATTTGAACTCACATTTATTAACACTTTTGATTATCCTACAAGTACAGCCCCTCATGTCTATTTGTTGGTACTGTTTGAGTGTGAACACACATCCACAGAGGTTCTCACCTTCAAGACACCACTTCACAAGAGCCAGGTCTTATTGCCAATGCTCACTGAACTTCTTATTCTTTTCTTAGAAAACTGTGTCACACAAATGCTGGTTTATGTTGAATATTCTTTACTAGAATTAATATACTACAATATTCATACTATTGTAAGCAGAAGTATAAACCTAGAACAGTTTCATACTATTCATTGCTCCATATTCTGTGAGTGAACACAAAGATAAATAGACTCATTTTCTAAACTGAATGTATCTGATGAAAGATCTATGGTGAAATGCCAATACAGACAAATTGCAGGCTGACAAGCAACATATTCGCTTCAATTTCTTTCTTTGTGGCTTTTAGGCATTATATGTATACAACATCACCAGTTAAGAGAGCAAAATCTACTGATGACAGACTGTGACAACATAAGGCAGTAAAATACTTCAGCATCTGCTCTTTTTCTGTGTGGCTGCTAAGGGTGATGTGTTTGGCTCTATCTCTCCCTTGCCCAGCAAACTGAGTCAACAGGGTGACTTCAGTGTAGGACAAAGGGAACTTACTTTGGATGCCATCTCCTCTGACATCTGAAAATCAGGTCACTAAGTCCCAACTGAACAATTGCATTGATTTGCTGTTTGATTTGGAATCTGTCAATCTTCTTACCAGCTACTGTTAAGATATATAGGACAAACAAAAGAAATTCTCATTTAACAGTATCAGCTGCAGACAGTACAGGTACTCCCAGGCACAGCTAGGTATTCCCTCTTGGATTACCAGTTGCTATTCCTACACCCACAGATCTCCTGACTGTTGGCAGGTATTGACACACTACAGAGAATTTTGTGATTTTTGTTCTCCAGATCCGAAAACATAAAGGAAAATCTGAACTCTGCAGAGTTTTCACTGATCTGATAAAAGCCATTGTCACATTAAGCTGACCTGGGCTTTAGAGTCTCACAGAAAGAGTATAAAGGTGTAGCAAACAAGGTCCCTCGGAAAGGGATCCTGCCAGTGGGAAAAGCATGTCAGGTAGAGGATGCACTGTCACTGGATAATTTCAGCTTGTTGAGGCTGTCCCCAGGAACAGTCTAAACATTTCAGTACAGCTGTAAGTCAGGGAGTAACACTGCTGTACTGATTCTAACGGCCTATAGACAAAATGGTGTTCTAGCTGATGTACAGGACTTAGAGAAAAAAGCTCACATTTCTGAATGTCTTTAAGGTTTGCAAACAAATTTTTGATCTCAAGAGAATCATGAGGAACGGAAAGTTGCTTCCCTAGTCTGACAAAAGATTGGAGTGCAAAAAAAAAAAATTTAAGTTGAAGAGTGAACTCCATAATTTACAGGGAAAAAAAATCAATTTTAACTATATTTAGCTTCTGTTTACAAGAAGAAATATTTGCTTTGCTTTACTAAATTATATTTGTGCAAGTCAAACATTATTACACGGCTCTGAATAACTCAGAAAACTATTTCCATATCACTGAATGAATTAAGGAAATAATATCATCAGGACATTAAATATTTTTCCTCTATTGATATAGCTTCTTTATTCTGTCCTTGCTGAACTTTTTGGTCATTCTTTATTCAGGTCATGTCAAATAAGAGAACAGAATGGACTGGTGAGTAGAAGCACTCTAACAAGCAAGAGAAGATGCTCCATCACTTTGTGATGAAATATTCAAACACACTGCCCACTGTTATCAACTTAGTCATGACTGATTTAAATGATACACTGAAAAATGTGCTTTAATCTTCCATATAAAAAGTTTTAAAAAATTAAAACTGAAATCACAGTTTAAAGAAAAAGCTACTGGACACTTCAGTCATTATTTACTTGACTGTATGTTTTCTGCTGTTAAAGCTGGCTGGTTTCATTAAAGAACAGAATACAGCTGCAAGTGTAATGCAGATTATGATCTAGATAATTTGTGAGATATTGAATGTCTCGGTGGATATTGATGTCATTAAACTTAAAATTAAACAGACTAATGTTCTTCCCAATTATTTTTCACCTGTGAAGAATCACAGAACGGTTTGGGTTGGAAAGGATCTTAAAAGTCATTTAGCTCCAACTCCCCTGCCATAAGCAGGGACACCTTCCACTAGACCAGGTTGCTCAAAGCCCCATCCAACCTGGCCCCAGGGATGGGGCATCCACGGCTTGTCTGGGCAACCTGTTCCAGTGCTTCATCACTCTCACAGTGAAGCATTTTTTTTTCTTTATATCTACTCTAAACCTGCCTTCTTTCAGTCTAAAGCCATCAGCCCTTGTCCTGTCACTACATCCCCTTCTAAAACGTTCCTCTCCAGCTTACTTCTAGGCCCCCTTTAGGTAGTAGGAGGCTGTCAACATCTTGCCAACAAAACTGAAAAGAATATGTATCCTTAACCTGTTCTCTACCACTTCAAACATTTGTCTTTAAAGTTCAAGTGAGAATATTCAGAATTAATAATAATGATTCAAAATACTATACCTGACTTAGAATGTGTTCTGCCTCTTTATTATATTTCTGCAATATATACTTAGCACTCAGAAATACTTCTTTACCACAGGTTTAATTAATGACAATAGAAAAATATGAGCTTAAAGAATTATAGTACATAGACAAAAGAACTACATATGGAACTGGTTTTTCAAACAGCCTTCATTCTCTATGAAATATTTCCATTTTAACGAGAATTTTTGATTCCTGTTTAATAATCCCTTTTTTTTTCTCACCAACTATAGTGAAAGCAGAGAGAAGTTAACTGTGAAATTCACTATGATCTTGGGAGAAAATGGATAGACCTTGCTTGACAATTTATCAGTGAGTATGATAATTTTGCCAACCTCCATTTCTTTTTTTTTTATTTAGGTGAATGATCTGAATAATTTTTTAAAGCATTACTTTATGGGGACAACACAGGCAAACAATTAGAATTTACCTGTCTGCATTAGATCACTGCTATATATGGATTCTTCCTTCTTTGATGAAAATTAGGATTCAAGAATCAGTTAAATGACAAAAATTCATTAACATTTATTCAAGCATGGACCAGTCAGACAGAAATTTGCAAGTTATGAGTTAATCCCATGACTTTCATCTGCTCACTGATTTATTAAAATTTCATAAGGACAAAAATTTCTTCTTAGTATAAGACCCACAAAGCTCAACACTATCTTCCTTAGAAAGTAAGTCACAATCATTCATTTTGTACTCAGTAGTATATGATTTTCCAAATACAAAAGAGGAATTACATCACAACTAGGAATAGCCATTTCAGAAATCAATAAAACCAAGGGCATTAAAACTAGGGCAATCCTACACGTTTACAGAGCTTTTCATTCCTACCTTTGCCAGCTAGTCTTGAGTAGCATTGACTGGAAGCTGTGTACCCAGAACAATCACACCTATGAACATGAATCCAAATGGGAGTCTCTTTCAATTGTCTTTCTAGTATTTAGAAATACTGCCATGTAGTTAGTATGCATGCTAGTAATGGAGGCAAACAGAGAAGCCAAGAGGTGAATAGGTGGAGTTGTACCTGATTGCTGAAGGTGATATCCACATATCCAAGTCAAAACAGGCTGAGTAAAAAGGTGGGTCTTCTGATTTCTTCAAGCAATTTCTTCAAGCAGTCCTGCACACATTAATACTTTTTCAGGTTTAATTTACAAAACCTGTTTCTATAATCTTCTATAATCAGAAAGTTTTTGCATCCTTCCAATTATAAGAGATTAAAAAAAATATTCTATCCCAGATCATTATAGTCAGAGTAATGTTACTACCTAAAATAGATTAAAACATTGTCAGAAACAACTTGGCAATACCACAGTTTGTTAGGTGAAAGACTCCATTTTCCAAATCTTAGACATTGAATTTAAAGCATGACTAGGAAACTGCAGCTCTAAACCTCATATAACTTTGTGGATTTCACTTATATTTTCCTTCTGGAGGATAGTGACAAGTACACATCTTGTGAAAGGCATAAAGATAACAGAAATTCTACGAATGTTCCTTTCTGAAAAATCCATTGCAGATTTGGCACAAGGGGTTTACTTTCTTATTTTATCTGAATGTCTGTTTTCTTTGTGTACTAAATGCTCAGCTATACTTAAAACTGTGTTTTCAATTATGTGATTATGCATTTGTGTAGCCCCATTGAGCTTCATAGGATTACTCAAGCAGAGAAAAATTTACAGAATTACCACTCTGACTTGTCGATAAGAGTTTTTTCAGTTACAAAAACAGATTTTGTTTCACAGTTAGTTCATTCATTGAGGAATATGTGGTTGCAAGTATTTAAGTTTTTTAATTACAGTACATTATACAATAGAAAAGATAATATTTCCCTAGAAACAGTGTTTATCTCTATTCTTTAATTTTACAAGGATAGAAATGTCACTGTCTCTACTACAAGAATGGCCCTTCTGAATTGGTTCCCATGAAAGTAATCATTGAACATTACTCTGAATCATAAATTGAAGTAAATCATGCATTAGAATAAGCCCCAAAGTTTCTCTGAACATAACATATAATGATTTTGCAATTTCTGCAGATACAAAAACAATTTCACTTTCAGGAAATGCATTTTCCTTCTCATGGAGAAAATGTACATTTTCATTGAAAAAAAAATGGCATCTTTTGTGATCAGTTTAATTTTTCTTTTTTAATTTGTGCCATTTTTTAAACAGTTTTCCACAGAAGTCAGTCAAATAATGATCTGCAAATTCCTGTATAATTTATGGTATTTTCTAATTTACAGACGTAACACAAATATACACAACAAAGAAAAAGTTGTTTCTATACCATAAATAGAACAATACTATAAATATGAACAATAAGAATGAGTTAAAACAAAAGGAAAATGCTAGAATACATTAATTCCTTCAAACTAATTTGGCAAGCTAGACAAATCATTAGCTACAAAATTTTGTCCCAAACCTGTTTCAAGCTGAAGACATAGCCTACATTTTGTTCATGCAACTAGGGTAATTTGATCTTGATATAGAAGCATGAGAATTTCTTTGAACTAAGTTCAGTCCCAAGACATAAGCAAAAATGTTTTTGTGTCCCCCTGCTTTCTTTTTGATCTACTACTTGCAGGTTTACATATCTATGTTCCAGCATGAACTCCAACAAAATTGACTGTCCTAGTATTGATAAATCTGCTACAAATAGTTCATTAAGTTCACTTGAAATAGTTCACTTGAAATCACACTTAAATCCATAAAGGAAGCATATTTTCAAACTGGGAACAACAGAAGTTGAAACACACTGGACTAAAGCTCAGAAGATTTGTGTTCATTCTCACACTTTCACACATTTGTGTTCACTCTGACAGACATCTTTTGAGTAATTTAAACTTTCTGAGATTGAGGTCCCCAGGTGTAATACATCCATTTATAATTCTTATCTGGAAGGTAAAGTTCCTTAACTCCAGGTTTGCTGCTTACTTTCTGTATGTACAAAATTTTTAGACCACATTCTTGTCTGGTCTTTACAAATACTACCATAAGAAAATAAATATTTTTGTTCCCAGAAAAAACATATAAAAATCTTGTTTTCTTTACCTTTCACATGACCTGATATTTTAGGCACTGGATAAAATATTTTCTTCTCTAATGTTAATGGTTAAGCTACTCTTGCCTTCAACAGAGCGCATGATTTCACTGATCATGTTTGCAAAAGATCAATTAACTGGATTTTTCATGTTTTTCTCATCTTAATCTGCCTGCAATAGCTGTAGCACTGCTATTTCTGCATCAAGAGAGTTTGGACTTGCTCCTGCTTGCACTGAGCCAAGTCTCTGAAGTGGCCCAGTGGGAACAAAACAAATCCATTGTCAAATTCAAGCTAGGAAACTAATGATGAATCGTTATTAAGAGCTACATGCAGACACACCAGTAGGAAAAAAAACAACTCCATTTTCAGACTGATTCAAAGAATGGTCGCTATCAAGGCTACCCTAATGACTGACAATTCACTTTATTAATTAAAACTAAAGTCAGAATCATTATGCCTGAGCATGATCATTGACAGTGATCATCAGGCTGAGACAATGTCATTTTATCTGGATATGCCTCTAAGGTGATTAGGGCCTCATTGGACTGTATAATCCAGATTTTAGGACCCTGTACAGGCACTCAGCCAAATATTTTATTTTCAGGAAACCAGCTGGGCAATCAAGCACCCAGTTTACAATTTTCAGGTGTCAATCCTTTTATATGAAGTACACAGAGAACACTTCAACTATACAACAGCCTTTACTTAACATTTCCAAAGACCAATGTGTTCTAAACACCTTTGTAGAGGCTTTTAACTGGGAAACTGCACAGAACAGCATTGTCAATGCACAGGCTATCAGACTCTCAGCACAGAATTTCAAAGAAATAATCTTCCATAAAAGATAAATTAAGTCAATGTTTACTTCACAATTGTGTCTTGAATTCTAGTGTTTCAGGGCAGGTGCTAACTTCATCTTATCCCTATCACTGACTTTCAAATTAGAAGCTGGAACTCTTTCACTCATATGTAATTAAACAAGCCATTTATGGGACTTGTTAGTGAATGCTGCTCTCAACACCATCCACTATATGGAAGACTAATTATTTTTAACACAGCATGAATGCTAATGGTATTTCTGTGAGTCTTACATATGTTGGTGAAAGGTTAAAGGTAGATCTCACTGTGTGGAGAAATCAAATCAATTTCAGGAAGGTGCCAGTGTCTGACATTAAAATAAAACACAACGCTGAGAGAACTTGGACTGTCTCCAAACTCTCCTTACCCACACCAGAATACTGTGGTGGAATATATCAGAATATATCTGCTGAAGATCATGAAACTTCAAGTCTACAGGAAAAGCACCAGTACAGATTATTTTTCACAGTTTCCAACTGATTGGAATCCCCATTAGCAAAGGTCAGGCTGAATTTGCCACAGTGGCATTCAGAAAGACTGTGGTCCATCATAGTTCAGGAAAGACAAAAAAAAAAAAATGCTGCTTAACTCACTCAGTAGGAAATCATTCCATTATATGCATACAAAATATGTACTCAAGGGCATGAGATTTTATTGCATAGCTACTAAATGTTAATAGCATATAATAAATGTTGTACCTAGGTCATGAAAAGAATAAGATATTTCAAAAGTAAGATAGGTATTTTTGAGCTTATATGACAGAGGAAAGTCTAGCAAAACTTAACAATAGGTATTACTACTGCAGCTGTCGTATCAGGATTTTGAATTTTTTAATATCCATTTCAAGTATTTCAGAGCTATTTTGTAAAATCCCTGCTACATAATTAGCTTTAAAAATTACTCAAGTTAGCATTTTGTCTATAAGGCACAATTGGAAGTTTAAAATAATGCTGCCTATTCTTTACACAATTGAAAAGCTGTGCCAATATTATCTTTGTTGCAGCAGCAGCTGCTTGCAAATGCCTTTAGAACTGATTTGGGTCTCTCTGTCATGTGCTAATGGAATCAGGCAGAGGCTTTAATAGTGTGTATTCAGTGTGTACAGTTCCTGGGTGATCCTCCCAGAGCAGATAAATTCCTAGCAGCTGAATGTGCAATTACAGCATCATCATATCTTCATGGATTTTTTTTCCCCCAAGCATCTTGCCCTGGCATCCCTGTTGCAAGGAAGCACCACAGGCTGTAACTCTCACTGCTGCAAAACCTCTGACAAACCTGGGCATGAGAAGCCCAGGGTGTGGGCACAAGGAACCATCTGACCTCTGTCAGAGCAGCAGAATGAGGAGAAGGTTCCAAGTGCTGCTCTGAGGAATAACACACTGCACTTACAGGGACTTTCAGCACAAAGCAATCTAAACAGTTCTTATTTTTGATATGTATTGCCACTAATTAACTGACTTTGGTCCACTTATTCCTTGCAAGTGGGAAACAAGGTAGACAAAATGACACTGAAAAGGAACTGAGGCTTTAAATGTGCAGTAACTTGCAGAGCATAGGTATGTCTATCTAGGATTTGACAGAAATTGTTTCAAATTCTATCAAGTATATGTGTTTTATTCACAGACAGTCCTTTAAAAACTGTAGCCATCTAAAAATAACATTTCTAAAATATAAAATCTATTGTCCAAAGAAAGTTAAGACAAGAAGAAAAAATTTTTGTCACTCCAGACTGGCAGAATGAGAGCAAAGTGAAAAGTGGGACAAGGGAATAAATCAGGTAGTCATTATTTTAAATAAATGCTGATCTGGTTAAAGAAGCTATTGAAGGTAAATTAGGAGTGGGACAGAATGTCTCCTGTCTGTGTGGTCATCCCATTAGCACCAGTAGAATTTTCATTCAGAAACTGTTCCTGAATGGATTCTTATCGTCATGGGAATAACAAAGAATAAATTGCATCAGAGCAACAGTCCTTCAAAACATAGTATTTTGCTGTCCACTATATTTAAAAGTACCATGCTCCACTACATGGAAAATGTTTCTCCTGAAAAAGCACAGAATTTTTCAAATACATATTTTCAGCTGACCCAACTGCAAAGCAAAATGTATGGCAGCTGAAGTATAAAAGTACCAGTAGTTTTCTGGAAAAGTGATGACTCCACAAAAGTGACACCCCCCAGACTACACTGCAAAACAAATGACCTTGTAAAAGAGTTTAATGAAAACTCTTTTTCTTATAATCTAAAGATTGAGACTTAACACATTTTACCTAGATATAGTCTAATACAGTAAATACAAACAGGATACATTCCTCAGAAATTAAATAAGACTTGTGGACAGGATTATGAAAAGTGCTGAGATGGATTATGAAGGAAAAAACCTCACATATAAGCAAACAGTCAGCTACCTCAGGTAAATCAACAGAACTTAGTCCAGTCTGCTTTAGTGATCTTGTAAACCCTGTTAGGTACCTCTAAGTATCTAAATGTCTTTGAAAACATTCCCTCTGTGCCTAACATTACTAGGAATCACTGGACTTGAACGACTAAAGGGACTCAATCTCATCTGCAATATACAGCTGTACATTTCAAGCAGAATTCATACAATTCAACAGTACAGCTGTCCAATCAAAGATCCCTCCACCATCAAGTGGAGGATAGACACTCATCATAAAATCTCCCATAAAGGAAAAAGCACTCTCTGGAAATACCTTTCTCAGACTTGGTATAAATTGGCCTCTGGAAGACAACTAGAGGGAGTTTAAATGGCTAGACACATAATTCATACCTGCAGTCTAGGAACAGAATGAAGAATGCTCTGCATTGATGATTTCAGAAAGTCTTTTTTTCAGCTTCTGCTCTGCCCCAAACACTAATTAGGTCCGTGTTTTAACCTCTACAATTTTGATGACTGTCACATATGAAAAAAAACCCTCAAAATAGAGGTATGTTCCAGGCACCAACGTTTTCTACATCCTCAGGCATGAATCCCCAATAAAATGCAATAGACTCACTGAATCACTGAGCAAAGGTACCAGGTCATTTAAAGGCAGGAAGATGTGACCATGCTTTAATCTGCATGTTATTTAGAGACTCCTTTGAACACACAGGCAGTAAAGTGGTCTCACCTCTCTCTTACTCAAGAATTACTCTCTCTCTCTTACTCAAGAAAAACACACTCAGCAAAGCTAGCCAGTGCACTGCCATGGGAGAGCACAAGATCTGAATTGCTTAAATTTGACAACACATTCATGAAATAAAAATAAAAATGTGGCCTCTTTGTTTGACAAAGGGGAAAATTTTGGAGTTCACTGGGTGAAAAGAGTTACACAGGGAATTCTCTGAAATACTGATGGATGGGAAGAACATGAAATTTTTGGTATGATGAGCCAGGGACAGTAGGGATATAAGCAGGATGAAATAAAGGGAATTTTTGAATTGGCTTTGAGGAAATGGCACAGATAATAAGGACACAACAGCAATAAGAAACATCATTTTTTCTCAATGTTCCCTATGCTGTGAAATTGGGTGACAATTCATTCTGAAGGTACATAATATACAAAGGACAAAGAGAAAGAGCAGGCATTCTCATTCTTCCCACGCTTTCCATAAAATGATATTTGTTCACTAACTACCTATTAATGGAGACATCTTTTGCAGCCATTTGCTTTCATTGCATTAACTTTTGTTCTGCTTCTAATCTTGAAAATGTGAGCAACCTGCACGCAGAATAGTGTCAGTGCCCTGAAGTAGCCCAGTTATTTTGTTATCAATTTTCATTACAATAACTGTATTGCATTTTGCTGAAAAATAATTTTATGTGGTATGAGCTACATCAATAATATCAAGATAAACACTGGAATTTTAAAAAATTTAAGAAAAATCCATCAAAATTTGTTTCCAGTCACATTCATCCTCCTTTATACTGTTCAGTGTCCATTAATTCAAGGGATATCTGAACAGAACTATATCATTCATCACTTACCTTCCAGATGTATTGAAACACACCAGAAATAATGGAAGGAAAAGATTTCTAATGCAAGTTTCTTGAGTGGATTAGGACTTTTCATGTTCACTAAGACACCCAGCAGAACTTTTGATCTGAGAGACTGTGAACACTAATGATCAGAAAGAATGTCACAGAGGATTTGTTTATATTTTTAAAACTGTACATAAAAATTATTTATAAAGGAAACAAAATGCAGGCAAGAAATGAAAGACATTCTTTGATAAATTAAAAATGTTTGCTTTCTCCTATAATGTAAGAAAGCTAGATGTAAGAGAAGTATATTGTGTGTATGTTCAAAGGCTTAACAGCATGAGGTATAGAAGTATTTCAAGTGGTAACAGCTCAGAAAATAGTATAGGTCTTGAAATTAAATCATCCTCATAAATAAATCATCAAATAAAGATAAAATGACAAATTGGTATTAGTCTAATACAAATTTAGCTGAAGTATTAATATCCTTTTCACCCTCCCAGAAGGAAACTTGCTATAAAACTATTCAGCTAAATGTCTCCAGGTCTAAGAATTTATGATCAATTCTTTATTGCTTTTGGTCACTCATAAAATTTGTAGTGATGTCAAGCCACTGTTGTCAAACTACAGAGCACACATTTTGATGTGTCTTTGAAATCTGCTGTACTATTGTATGTCCCTATTTCTGAAAGCACAGGTTCCATAGTTCTCTTACATATCAGGCATTGCATCAATGTCCTTGGGAAAAGCTCCACCTACTCCTTGATATGGACCCACACCCTTAGTGGCAGCTGTACATTTCCTCCATGTCTGAAGGATCATGTGTCAGCTTACAATTTTGTGCAAAAGTTTTGTAGGCTTAATACACGTGAAGGAAAAGATGCCCCCTTTCTACACACAACTGAACCCAAGATTTAACAGGAATTTTCCTATGAGAGACAGATGAACCTACGAATATAGGGCATAGTATTCAGAGCAATATCACATCCTAAAAAAGTTGTAAGAATAAGGAAAATCACAGCTGCCTAGTTCTTACCAGAAGATAATCCTCCATACAGTCCACTGCTAGAAGAAAATTTCACATCATTTGTCTTTTTAGCATACTTCATAGCAGCTATTTTTCTTCACATTCATAAAACTCTTGTGACCCTGTTTGTTCCCTCTGTCAGGCTTCTAATTGTTTATACTGAAACTATCCTAATTAGATGGTAAGATTTTTAGGGTGTGGACCTTGTCTAATTGTTTCATCTATAACACTGTGAGTCTACAGTATTTACATTAATATTAAACTTCACCTTCTCCTCCCTGTATTTTATGATGCTTGTTACAAAGAAACAGACATCTTGTTTTCAGCCATATTTCTAAATTAAACAAGGCTTATATGATCAAGGCTATGTATCTATCCATGTATATTTGTACTATCAAAATTCCAGATCACTCTGCCCAACTCAACTATATTTACATTTCCCCCAAAATGAGAATGACCTCAGAGGTAATAAATACCTACCATGCCTCATGAAAATAAGTGTGTTGAAGATGCAACTCCCCTGAGAATAAAAGCTGCAGTACATGCCCAGAACTTTTGGGATATCATAAAACAACAGAGAGGCACACTATCTACTGCTCAAATTGGAGGGAAGAGCACCAGTCAGTGCTCAAATCTTTCATTTCCCAGAATCGAATGTGTTTCACACAGCTGTGGAAAAACAGACTCATCAGTTGTGATACTCATAAAGCCACTTAAGAACCCATAAGCAGATCTAGTGGTCCATGCCAAAGGTCTGCTTTGTCAGGTCACCCATTGCTGGCTGTGGCTATCAGCAGAGCAGTGGAAATGCACAGGGCTGTTTCCTGGGAGTGCACCTTCCAGTGGTGTACAAACCAGGGGCATCCTGAGCTTGGCATTATGTCTGTGTGCTCAACAGCTCTGCCCCCCTGCAAGCATTTGTTCAATAGATTTTGGCACTTCTGTATTCACCTGGCATCCCAAACTTCCCACACACACACTTCACAAAGAAATGTCATCTTTTGCTTGCCTTGTACTGCCATCTTTTAGTCCTACAGGATACTCCCTGGAGTTTAGGTTTTTTAAGAAAACAGCTCTTCCTTGGTTATCCACAAATTACAACATGCTATTCTAATGACTTTGGTCATGTTGTCTCTCAGTTGCTTCTTTCCCAACTCTTTAGAGCAAAGATTTAAAACCAATTAAAAAGACATTAGAGCTTCAGTGGCTTTGTGGCCTTTGGATCATCTTCAAAAGAAGTATATGGTACACAGTACACTAAGCATATGATTGGCTACCCTCTGTGCCCAAACCCAGCCACTACCTCTTGAAGTATTTTTAGTATTCTACAATATATTTCTGGTAAAAAAAAAAAAAATCTGAATTTTTTACCTATCAAATTGATGCCAATATGTTATTCAGGTCTTAAATTTGAAAAGAATGGTACAAACATTGCAATAAAAATATTTTTACCCAATTAAAATAGGTATTTACTACTTGATGAACATAAACGAAAAAGAAAGAGTAAACACCTTCTATCTTTTCATCAGGGCATAAGATGAAAGGAAAAGAAAATTGTATGAGAAACAGAACAGTGGGGATGGAGTGGCTTAGTACTGTTTCCAGGTTAAGTTCCAAGCCACTTCTATAATCAAGTTTCAATCCAAGTAAATGTTTGGCTCACTTCCTTTGTATCTGACAACCTAAAGTATAAGTAATTCAAGGGCTTTTTTTTTTTTTTCATTTTCACTTTGATGAAAGCATTCTTGCTTTTCATGCAGTTCTCAGATCAGATCAATTGTTTTATTTTTCTAAAATGCCAAAAAACAGCATAGCTAGGAGGAAACTTATGCAGGAAAAAATGAGCTTTTGCTTCTCTACTTATTGCACAATGTTACTTTCTTTGTTCATGTGCTTTATTAGTTCTAGTGGATGCCATGCTGTCTAAAGCTTTATTCCAGAAAGGAAAAACTGCAGTAATTATGGCCAAAAATGTCAGGATGCACTGCACAACTATTCTTTGCACCACAAGTCAAGAAGTATGGCATTCTTTTGTAACACACCTCTTAAACATATATGTTCTGCAGTTTGTCTTACATCAAAAATCACTTCTTAATGGAATGCAAGAAGGCATTTAAAAGAGAGTATCTGAAGCTATGAGTCACTCAGTTTGGAAAGAGATTACAGTATTCCTTCAGAGCAGTAGTAACAGAAAAGCTGCCTTAGAATGCCAAGGCCAAACACATAATACTCTAAAGGCATGGTGCTTGCTATGCCCTTTACTGGCAGATTGATTTTCATGTTCTCACTAAGCTAGCATTTAGCAACATTACACTGCTGGTTGGATAGCAGTAACAACCCAATTAGAAAACACAGTCAATGAACAGGTCAGGCAGCCACGGTCCAAACATCCTCAGCAAGACTAGCTCTTTCACTTTGTAAAACTTTCTGTTGACCCCTTCCTTATCATAAGTGACCCACCATAAAAACACATAAAAATTTTGTGAAGCAAAATGGAAAATAAATTATAACTCATCCAAATAAGCAAACAACTTAAGAAAACTTATAGAGGAACTGTCAGCATAGGAAACAAAAAGAAATGGGTAATAGGGTGAGATTTCTGATTTCCCCATAAATACATGCACTGTAGTGCTTGTGGGCTTCAGGGAAATGTTTTTGGGTACCCTGTGCTAATCAGACATATATTTTGATAGCTTAGAACCACCAAAACTAGAAAATGGTATGGCTGTATTATTTAGCCATCTTAGCTTTCCATATAAACATAGATAATTTGGAATTTTGGTTTGATCTCACTTGAAACAAGTGAGATAGATAGATAGATAGATAGATAGATAGATAGATAGATAGATAGATAGACAGACAGATATGTAATTACAATATACAAATAATTCCACAGAGATTTGAGGTCATGAGGCCTGAAAACAGGCAGTAGAGATTTCTCAACACATGACTCATACAAAGCAGATGAATGTATGGATGAAGAAGGAAACCACATCAATTTTTGTGCTTTTAAAGAACGGCAGCTTGGGGTTTTGGTCAAACAGAAAGTTCAACTCCAAATGCAAAGTATTAGCACTAGGGCTCTGAAATATAGTGTTCATCACATATGAAGCACATGTCTTTGGAGACAAAGTTACCAAACCTTCCAAAAAAACCAAGGCCCCTTGGACTTTCAAAATGGCCAAGATCTTTCCTGAAGTCTACTGATCTTTTCTAAACTCAAAAGAGATCTCTCTGTAATAGACTAATGGGGGTTTTACTGTCATAAAGATAGCTTTTCAATATTGCTGTCACTATCTTCATTAAAAACACCTTGGCTATGCCATTTTTAAAGTCCTTCTGTTCAGAAAGACCTCTCCTTTCATGTTCCATCATTGATATTTCTTCTAGAACTATTGAATCTCACCTTTTCATTTAATCTTGAACCAAACTAGATTTAATGTTCTCCATAAGCAAAAACAGTTCTCAACTTTTATTCTGTCATATATCCTGTTTCCAAGTCCCATGGTTGACTAGTTATGTCTTTGCTATCCTGCAGCCTTTATAAGAGATGGACTTATTTCCCTCTAATAGCCATGCTGATTTAATGGCTTTACATAAATAGCAAACTGAAGCAATACCAGCATGTATTATTGGCCATTAAGCTTCTTTCAAAATTGTGTTGGTGAGTTTTGTTGCGTAAGAAGGAATGTCAGGATGCCATTACAAAATCTAGGAACAGCATTAACTAAAACAGCACAAATGCATTGAAGCTATGTGCATGATGCTGTTTTCTGAACTGCAGTGTAGGCATATCTGAAATCTGCTTGCTCTTACTACAAAAACTACTTATTAGCGTCTGTATATAACACATCATCACCACAGGGAAAGCTAGTTTAAAATCATAAATGTCAAGACATAATTAACTTAAAGGTCAGGTTTAATTACAGTTGTTGAAACTGAAATACACTAATTACCATTACTATGTCAGAAAATTTCTTAAAATGATTTGAAATGTTTTGTTGGTGCCCATACTTTTCTGTAATTGACATCTTTTGTCTCATGATGGAGACTTTCAATGAGCATTTTTTACTAACTTTGAAGCAGAAAGAGAACAAACCAGAAAACCAAAGAACAAAGCAACACCACAAATCTCAACAAAACCTGTTCTCTGCATTACAATATTATTAATTACTTTCTTGTAATTGGCACTTCAGATAACCATTTAGATAATGAAATTATTTGGAGAGTCTGGTACATGGATGAAAGAGATTTAACTGTGTGGCTCTGAAGTTTAATGACAAAACTAATCAATAAGTGAAGCAGACTGGTGAGAAAATAACTCAATAACTCAAAATTTTGCTCTACCTGTAGGCTTTTCCAAGGATTCTACTGGGAATAGTTATTGACTCACAAAAGAATTTTAGTTCTCTTTCCCCCAAGGTACAGAAAGTTTGAATGCTGTGATTTCATTTTCTCTTCTGTTATCTAGTGTTTATTCTTCCCTCCCCACCACAGCCAGGTGTTCCAACTTACCTTTTCCTATACTTTTAGCAGTGTGACAGACATTTTTTCCCCAAAGAAGCTGTTCCCAGCTAGCTAGAATATAGCAGAAAAAAGGTTAAGCTATACAAATTTCCCCACAACAGCATAGGTTTTAGCTGGGTATGGCCCCCATGCAAAAATTCAGAAGTCTAAAAGTGAATACAGCAGATGACTCTGGAGGAAAATATTAGTAACTGCTGAAGACAAGCCAGCAAATGCACTGATAAAAGAGACACACTCATTTACTAAGTTTCATTCATTCTGCACCTAAGGTACTGGGTTGTAACAGCTGCCCCCATGCTGCAGTGCTGATGCCTTCCAAAGTGCACTCATCACCTGAAACCAGCACTGAAATCAGCAAGAAATATTTCTGTTTCTGGAGGAAATATTTCTACTTGGTAAGTGGGCAGCTCCAACATCCCTTTCCCCCTCCTCTTCTACAAGCCCCAGCACCTGATGCTTCACAAAAAACTACAGAAAAGAGCTCAAAAGTCTGAATATAAGGAAGATATACATCAACTGAAACAATGAAGGACTGTCTCAAGTACACGAGTATAGCAGGAAAGTGGCTGACAGCTCAGAAACCAGCAAAACAACAGCCTTGACTGTGCTACTGCTTTGCATCTCAATAAATGGGAAATGATAGCATTTAATTAAAGAGTACCTGCCTCCCAGGTACTGATGACATTGAAATCAGTGTGGACAGAAGGCATTAAAGTTGGCATATCCCAAAAATTCTCCTATTTAAGATTTACAGGTGACTGTTAGAGAAAAGTGAAAATTTATTAAAGGCTTCCATCTGGCAGAACATATCATTGGTATTCAGACTGATAGCAGCACTGATTTAAATTTAATAATCTAAGTGGAGATATGCATCAAAAAAGAATTCTTTTAAAATATGTCTAATAGCAATAACTGACTTCTTTACTATAAAGTGCCCATGAAAAATGCCAGATATCAAAGAACAAGACATCAAATGTTAATTTCAGTGTGTTCTTCTAGTTGAAACTCACATTAAAATAATATACTTGCTGTGAATCGAGTAGCACAGACTGTACCTGCTTGTACCTTCCTTGAGGAAGATTTGAAACTTTGAGGCCCAGAAAAAGCAGGAGTCTGACCATACAGAAGGGAGCAGGGAGGTTGTAGGAGTGGAAGTGTCCCAGCACTGGCACTGGGGGCTGCAGGGGTGACCTCAGTGATTCCAGCCACTGGCCCCAATGCAGGGCACAGCTGAGCCCTGCTGCCGTGGGTGTGGGACCTCCAGGAAAATGTATCTAAGAAGGGGCAAAATGCTGTCCAGGAGAGAGGAGCAAGTTAAAAACAAGTGCAAGAAACAGCTCTATGAAAAGGAGCAGCAGGAGGGGCTGTTCCCAGTGCTGGATCAGAGATTCCCCTGCAGCTTGTGGAAGAGACCACAGCAGAGCAAGTGTTTCCCAGTAGCCACTGGAGAAAAGCATGTGTGAGCAGATGTCCACACTGCAGGCCAGGAGAACCCACCCAAGAGCAGCTGGATATTCCCTAAAGGAGCAGCAGCCTCTGGACAGCTCATTCTGGAGCAGGCTCTCCTGGCAGGAGCAGCAGCCCATGGGAAGGGCCCCACTGGAGCAAGGGAAGGGGGTGAGGAGGAAGGAACTGCAGAGAAGTGTTTTGGACTGACTGCCACACCCATTCCCCACCTCCCTGCAAAGCTCAGTGCCTGGGGTAGAAGGACAAATCAGGAGTGAAGGAGTGAAGCTGAGCCTGGGGAAAAGGGGTGGGAGGCTTGTGAGAAAGGTGGTTTAGTGTTTGTTTCTCACTATCCAAATCTATTTTAACTTGCAAAAATAATAGTAATTTTTTCCACAGCCAAGACTCTCTTGCCTCTGATGGCAATTGGTAAATGATTTCCCCTCCTGATCTCAACCCAGAGGCTTTTTCATCCTATTTTCTTCCCATGTCCTGTTTACAAGAAGTGAGAGGGGCTGGGTGGATATGTAGCAGCTAGCCAAGATCAACCTGACCTTGTGTTTTTATGGGCAATGTGTCCTCTGAAGCTGTACTTGGGTATCATATGTGAGAATTACAGCGAGGAAAGTGCCTGTAAAGCAGAGAGATAATCTGCAACCTAATTCTTTTTTTTAATAATATTAGCATGCCAAGTTGCATTTTGTACTTGTTTTAATTAATTGTATGAATTGTATGATTTATTGTATGATTAATTGTATGATTTATACAGCTGAGGTTTCATGTTTTAACATTCACCTCTCATTCTCAATATTAAAGAAACTTCTTTTACATCATTCTGTTATACCTCAGCCCTCACTTAATAACATGGGAATATATCACATAGAGCTAAGCTGACAACACAGGGTACCTGCAGAACAGTCTTTCTGTTAGTATGTACTGAGAATGTCAAAAAACACTCCAAAAGTCACAGACAGAATCACTGATATACCATCTAGCAGGTGAACAACTTAACAAACAATTTGTTCAAGGAAAAAATAAACATGAAAATTAAGGCAAAGTCCAAGTATCACAAATTGAAAAGGCTGGAGAAAAAAATGTTGTATTCATTATAATAACAAGCATAAAGTAACTACCTAGTGCACAATTTACATCAGTGTTAAACAAAAAAAAATAACTACAAATTACCCTTTTAATGATTTTTTTTTCTTAATTGCAGAGTAATGGGCAGTTCAAATTTACAGGTTTTTAACTTGTCACTGTGATTTGCTTTTTAAAAGTTGAACAAGAAAACAACATTGAAATGCTTGAAATATGTTGTTGGCAAGAAGCCAGGCTAGGGTGTTTAAACGGGGCCAGGTGCTTTAAATGTCGCAGGGCCTTCTTTTGCAGGAAGCAAGGCACTGGTTCTACACTGGCAGTGTCACAACAGGTGATCAATATCAAGACATTCACTCCTTTGCCTCTCTGGCTCAGCAGGGGGGAGCACAGCCAGAGTTTGAAGGAGAAAAGGTTTCACAGTAGTCAGGCAGCTGTACAAAGAGTGTGTACATCTCACATGGCCTGGAGGTAGAGGGTGAATGTGGGAGAGTCCCTACTCCTCCCTCAGAGAGCTGTTTAAAAAAAGAAAAAAAAGCACACACTACCATATTTTGGGTTTTTTTTTTCTATGCCTAATTTTCCCCAGCAGTGAATACAGATTCACATGAACTATTCCAATGGCAGGTGTACCAGAAGAACAAGTTTTGATTTTCAGTTAAAAACTCTGAAAATATACTGTGATTTATTTTTTTTAATTTCAGTTTTTAAAAGCTGGATTTTGTCCCATAAAGTTTTCTTCTAATTGATGCATTCTCAGTGCAAGAAGAAAAGTTTTAATTTTTACTATAAATGAGAATGATTTCTTGCATTCTTCACAAAAACTTGATAGACAGGAAAAGATCTTTTTTGCTTAGCTGTGTGTCAAATTTAAAAGAGGAAAAAAACCCTAGCAATTCAGATTCTTTACCAATATTTATTCTACAGTAAAATACTATACAGCAGCTCTGAAGATGCTCATACTATTCTATGGATACATCTCAGTTGACAAATCACAAAGTTTCCACACAGTCTTTTAAGTCAAAAGCTCATAATTTTATATAAACTAGACATTGAAAGCTAAGACATTGTTAGGGAGATAATAAGTGATGTTACACTAGGAAGAGAGAGTGCTTAAAGAACACAGAACTACCTCGAATACATGGGGAATGCAGTCATTCTACCTAATAATATCAAATTCTTAAAGTTATTGAAAATTATCCTGGCAATGGCAGATCTTAACTTCACACAATTCAGAGCTTCTCAGCCAGATCTCACACCATGGCATGAAAAGGTTCTACTTTACAGCCAAAGATGTACCCTAATTGACTCTGAATCAATTAGGGTCCAGAAATATTAGACTATATTTAAATTAGTAAGTTAATTTGTTTAAAAAATTGTCATTGGAAACATTTCTTTATTTCCCACAAACTTAAAAACTCTGTAATTATGCAAAACTGTAGGAATAAAACTGAGGTGCTCTGACTAAACTCCCCTTTTCTAGAGCTATAATTAGATCACATTCAACTAAGCATATTCCATGCACAACTATAACTTTTTTCAGTAAAACTCATTAAAACTAAAACTCATGAGGGTGGAAGTATAGTGTTCATAAAAAGCAAGCCTTGGAGTTCAGCCCTACTAACTGTTGTGGCTTTTTCACAAACTTTCTTCAGCCTTCCATAAAATTTTATTGCATCATTTTTACTTTTTTTTTTTTAAATCCTCAAAGCTGATGGAATCAATAAGAATCTCATCTTTTCTTGAAAAAAAATATTGTTTATGGCTAACCAGCACAGCTGTAAAGGCAAATCCTCCTTTAGCACCCCAGAAATTACAAGATAAATTAATAGAATCAAGCATGTATTATGTTAAAATAAAGTCTCAAGATTTTCATGCCGTGTGTGGTTACTAAATTTGTGACATCAGGGATACCTAAGTGGGGAATTTTTGTTTTGTAAGATCAGGAATGCAGAAATGCTCACTTTCTTTAAAACCATAAACAGAAGTCATATAAAGAAAAACATTTCCTAGAACTGGAGCAGGTGAAGATACCCACAGTTCTGTGGTACTGCCAAATGAATAGTAATGAGATGTCTTACATGAGTGTGTGCTTCTGCTGCATGCACATACAAATTGGATAAATCCTCTTCTGGACAACTTATGGCTGGACATAATCTGCTTACCCTTGACACTCACTGACATCTGATGCAGTACTATAAACATAAGCAAGATATGTGTCATCTGAAGTTTAATGAAGATGATAAAACTTGTTCTTGTTGTTGTTGTTGTTGTTGTTGTTGTTGTTGTTGTTGTTGTTGTTATTATTATTATTATTATTATCCCAAGTCTAAGGAATCTCTCATTTTCTGCACTGGAAAAGTTTGACATTTATGAAAGACTGTAGACAAATCAACCGAAAAACAACCTTCTCTGAATTATTGGTTGCAACAAAAATTTCAAGATAATGTATATTGGAACACAGAGCCAGATTCATCAGAGCTTTATTGACTCATTAATGTAGCTCTGAATAAATGAGATTTTGTGTGTAGATTTAGTTCAAACGATAATTGCTAGGATCAACAGTGTGAGATGTATTCAAACCTGGGACTACTGCCACTGAATAAATGAAGAAATGATTACTAGTTAATCTTTGTAGGACAGTGTGTTCCTAGTTGGACCACAAAGTATCAGCAATAATTTCTGCAATGACTGGAAAAAACTCCATCATTTACAATCATTGGAGGATTTTACCATTTTGCTGAGCCAGAAATAGAGTAAAACTTTTGAAAGATTTTCTGAGCATGCCATAGCTAAAAATGACAGCAGGTAATGTAGAAGGACAGGCTGCCCAAGTGCTTTAAAATGTTCCTGTGATGTAGACAACAAAGTCAGTATTTTTAGAATTATGTGTGTTTTATAGATTATTTCCATTCCTTTTACTGTCAGACCCTAGAGAAATTATCTGAAGGCTCTGAGGAATTGGTTTCTTTGCACTGAAAACAATTGTTATAATCTAAGAGAATTTTTGAAACTCTGCTCTAGAATACTTTTTAAAACACGCATTAACTAGATTGTAAAAAAATTGCAGCTATATAATTTAATTTTAATTTTGGATATCACTCTATTGTAGACAGCTGCAATTTGGAGAATCAAACTTCAAGATAACAAAAGCAATCTGATTAAATAAGGATTTCCTGAAAAGAGTTTTTACTATGGCTTGAGAACTAAAATAAAATTGGAATAAAATAGCAGAGCACTTGCACACCAGGTCTGAAGGGTGGAAGTTATTGGGTCCTAGATTTTCTGATGTGAGGCAGAGATATCTCCCCTGATTCAGGCTAGAGATGTGAGAGCAGTACCTGTCCCTCTCTGTCTGATGGAATTCACTTTCTGCTGCTGGCATGACTCCACTCTTAGCAAAGAATAGATTGCTCATGAACCCTGGCTGCCCAGACCCCACATGATTTCCTGTCCACTAAGCTACAGAAAGTCTCTCTGTTTTTCCATAGCAAATGATGCTGTAAAATATAAAGATTTTGATTTAGACTGAGTTCACAGTGAGAAAACATTTATTACCCAGAGCCAAGAAAATTACTATAAAAATTATAAAATCTAAAATACTTATTATACTTTAATCAAAAATATAAATTATCTATATGGAAACAACCTTCAGTGGAATATTTATCTTTAGGCAGTCACTACTTATGTTCCACTAAGATGAACAAAGAGGTTCAGCCATTCTTGGGTGACTAGTCAACAAAAGTTATGTTTGGAATTGTAATCCTCATGTTTTTACAGCTTTAAAATGACAGAAAAACATATTAAATCAGTTGCTGACCTGCAGAACACTTAATGCACATGTCCATAGGAAGTGGGGGTTTGGTCATAACAGTAAGGGACTTTAGAACACTAATTTCCCTCTTCAGAATAGCTACTTTAGGTGACAATAATTTTTAGTTAAACATAGAATGCTCAAACAACTCAAACTTACGAACACTTTTACATTTCAAAGCAATGTGAAATATTTGAACTCTAAAATAAATAGAAATATACAGAGAAGACAAAGTAGAAAAGAATGGATTTTACTAAGTTATTCCAGAAAAAAAAGACCATTTAGACCATTCCCCCATGACAATCAGGCAGCAATTATGTGAAGAAGGAAAATAGATAAACAACCAACCTTGAGCATTGAAATAAAAAGCCATAAATAAGTAAACATTTTTTATTTTAAACACACTTGGGTTCTCTGAACAAGCTACAGAAGATTCTTCTAGGTCAAAATAAAAAAGAACACTGAACATCTAAGTATGATTTGTATCTTTGTGAAGGCATCCGTCATGTCTAAATTACAGTCAGTCTAATTTCACAATTATAATTAAATGTGTCCTACTCCTCATTATTGTTGTACATGTCAGTAACATTTTTAACAGCTTCATTGTTTTCCTGGATCATCCAGAAACACACAGGTCAAACTGTTTATAAAAGTATTCCCACTAATGTGTGAAGGAAATAATTGGTGATGAAAAACACTGAACACATCAAACGCTGTTTACTGTTATTAAGATTATGTGCTAAAAGATAAAACTACAGCATTTGCATTACATGTTAAATCTGGTTATAGCAAATTGAAAGAAAATACTGTACAAGCACTTCTGGGGTTTTGGTGGGTTTTCTTTTTACTAAGTACAAAGTCATAATTTTAAATTTCAGTAAATATAACTGATTAATCTAGCTACAAAATGTATTAGCATGTATCCAATGCCCAAAATGTTACACAAGAGACATCATACAGCCACTGATTTATGGTGATTACAATGGTGAGGAGAATGAACAAACAAGCCATTGAAAAACAAAACTGTCAAAATGACCTATACCCTCTAGCTGTCCCTCTGGCACCCTCTTATTCAGTGCTGCCCTGAATATGGAGTGACTATGTTTGGCAACATCCTTGGAGCCATTTACAGAATTTTGTATACACTTGTGCAAGCTAGCTTGGGTATTAAGGTTATATTCTGATTTTATTTTACCAAGTACCTTGTTACTTCAGTTACCCCCCACCTCCATCATTAATGGTACCATACAAAAGGGAAAAAATAAATCTTTAATCTCTTCTTGTTCACTTCATATATGATATATCTTTCTATTTTGCTGTCATCAGATTTTGTTCATTTCCCATGTCTCCTGTGTCCAGTCAGGGTAATTTTTCTTGTAGTTGGTTTTCTGGTTTTGTATAATTAAGCTGAAATTTTAAGATCCCAAAGGAACTATTTTTTAATGCATTCAGCTTAAAAAATGTGTGCATATGTATATATATACATATATATCCATCTGTTTATATGTACAGACATTAACAATGCTTAAAAGAGTTCAAAAGTTCAGTGAAACAACCAAACTTTGAAACTGTGATCAACTAACCTCAGCTTCTAAATATTGCTATTAATATGTAATTATACTGTATTTCTTCCTAACATCATTTACAAGGAATGAAAATCCTATCCTGGATGCCTCACAAACAAGCTGTCCATCAGTCTTCTCTGGAAGTCTCTTCGGAAGTCTCACCTGCTGCCTGAGGATGTGAAAAGTTATGCAGTATCAAAAACTGTCCCTGCCCTTTGCCATTCTTTCCAGTATCTCACTGGATTGTTGTAACTTCCTGTAGTAGCTCTAGAATCCCATTCCAGTGAACTGCAGAGGTTTCCTGGGGGACTAAAATACATATGGCAATAGATATTGCATTTTCGGGATTAGATTTTTTTCTTTGCTTTTGTTTTAGCTCTTTTCAACTTTTTGTTGTATAGAACAAATACATTAACTGCACTTATGCACAAGACATTGAACTGGTGTCTTGCCAGGTACTGTGATAAAAGTGAAGCCCAGGAAACGAGCCTGGGGAGCAATTATGCATGAAATGTCTTTTAAATATATTTATTCATTACTACTAATAAAAAAGCTTGTCTGTAGATGATTCTTTAATTTGTTTCAGATGCTAATATTTCTAACTGTTCAAACCATAAGCATCTCCTGTTGAAAATTATGTTCCTATGGTTATTTAGAGGAAATTATTTCAGAATGTGAAGCTATGTCATTCTGTTTAGATAGTTACATGTAATCTCTAAAATAAACTGCAACATTTGTACACCATTTTCTCAGCCTACTATTCGGCAGTCATTGACACTAATGAGGCAGACCTTCCAATCACACAGCAAGCATTATTACTGCTTCACAGATGAGAGGATTGAGGTAAAGAGAAACAAATAGCTCTAAGGTCTCCTTCCCCTAGAAAAAGATTCCAAGTTAGTGATTCACAGGCCTGAAAATAAGATCACAGCTTCACTGTTTTTCTGTAGACTCCAAATTATTAATAGATCATTGTCATCACAGAGTCAAGTGTATTATAAGGAAAATATGTCTGCTGCCCTGGATATTCACAGATGGAAACACACAGTTTAGATTTCACTTGAGAACTGTTTGAAAATTCCTGATGTAAAAACACAATCCCTATTAAATGTTGGATTTCATCCTCATAAAAAATTCTGACCCTGATATAACAACATGTGAAAAGAAAAAAAAAAAAAAAAAAAAAAAAAAAAGAAAAATCACAAAACCCAGCAAGTAACAGACTCTACACTGTAACAGTGCCTAGGTGGCTGTGGAGTAAAGTTCATTGATTTAGACTCTCCATACATGTTAACAGCCCAAAAGCTTGAAGTTCAAAAAGACAGAAAATTCATAACTAAAAAATAGATGTGAACCACTTAAGGATTCTCACTTAAGCCCAGTTCAATGCTTGGAGACACTGCCCAGTAAAATGCCTGTATGTGCAGCAGCTCATCCCCCATGAATTTGTATTAGTGCTGTCGCAGGAGTAATGCTGAAATGTTCTCAGCATGTTAAAAGCATAAATATTCTAGGAATGTCACTAGAAGGGAAGCATATGAACTCGGACAATCCCAGGGAACTGATGGCAATTTTCAAAGATCCCAGTGGAGCTGTAGGAACACTTGTAAATAACTGTGCTAACAAAAAGTACCATATATAGGTCTGCTGGCTGCCAGAGTGAACAAAAGGTTTCTCAGCCCTTGCTTAGAGAAAGGCTTCAGTACTCTGCCAGGTAAGAACCTGCTTGTACAAGGTCCTGTCATTATAGATTCTTTAAGGTGAATTTTTGACTTCACATTTTAACTCATGTTTGTTTCCCTTGCCTTCTCTGTGAGCTGGAGTAAATAGTAACAGGGATTTTTGCTTGTTTTTGTTCACTTTGGTAAACTACTGTTTTAATCATGCTTTAATTCAGTAGCTGCAAACATTTTTTTTCTCATCTTTGTCTGCTTTCCAATTGCCATAATCATCCCATAGATCTCAGTTCTCCAAACACCATAGCTGGAAGCAAAATAATCATATCAATAGTTGGCAAACTTCGGAGAAATCACAGGTATCTGGTATATAGCTAAAGTTGCAGCATCCATCTACATTTACTACAGAGAAAGAAAGTTAAATCTGCTATTTCCTTTCAACCCTTTATGATGCTTTCCCAGTTGCCTCAAGGTTTAATGGCACCAAATTCCTAAAACATCTGAGTTCCTCGCTTTGAAGAGCTACACAAATTGCTGTTTGTGTGCAAACTGGAATTTACTCTCGTAATTTTAATTGGTACACCATCATGCAGACGTCTGCTAATAGTAGCTTGATTTGTAGATTAAGGTCAACAGATGCAAACAGCACTGTGTTATTTGTTTCAGCTAAAAAGATCAAAACCATAGAAAAATGATAAAAAGCAGAGAGTTCAAATCACAGGGGAGACAGGTTCCTCCTCTTCCTAAGGGTCCAAAACCTCAGCTAAACATTAATCTGCAACAGGAGTGTTAATTTTGTCTGCTTGGTCAGACAGTTTCTGAACAGCTGGCAAACTGAAATCATTTGTCATTTCCATACAGATATTATTGACAGATCCTGGGATCTTGCTGAAAGATAGGCTTCCAAGTGAAACTGTTGAAAATGGAACAACTGATGGAGCAGTTTCTAGTTCTGAGAAACAAGTACTGGATGCTTTTCTAGAATCAGTCACTATATCAAGTAAATGTTTTTAAGAGACCTACAAGTTACTTTTTCACCTTGTTCCTCATTGCAGTAATGATTCCAAGGAAAATATCTCTATAGCAACAAATTTGCTTCCAAATTGCATAAATAAAATTGGTAGGAGATGCCTATGGAAAAAGATATTCTTATTAACTCTAAAAAGCAAAAGAAGGACATCACCTGTGTATTAAACTGAAGGTTTAATAAAGACATTAAAATACATAAGTCTTTGGGATTTTTTGTGATGGAAACTTACCCATTGACTTTAATAACAAGGAAAAATCAGATTTCATGTCTGATTGCCTGATATGATGAGACAAGTTGAGACAACTAGAACATTTGTTAAAAAAGGCTTGGTTCATAGAGTCTCAAGCTTCAGTATCTTTATTGTTAAAATGGACATAAAAAGAGAAAGAATGGAAAAGAACCATTCTTGTTTCCACCTGATTGTATCTCTGTACCACAAGAGTCTCTCCAAAACAAAAATTAAACAGTAAAAATAAACTCTGCTTCAGTTAACACAAAACTACACTGCTTCATCTCAGAGAAAATATTCAAGTCAAAAGGGCACACAGTACAGAGCCCATATTGTTCTGCCAGACAGGGCATGTAACAACATACTCACACCACACACACCAAGCACACTTCAATCAGGAGAAGAGAATTCCTGAACAGAATGTAATTAATGTCACATGCCAACACAATTAGTGAAGTGTCATTGGAGGCACAGCCGTTGCATCTACAGCTCCAAACTCCTGGGCCAAGATCCGGAAATCATGTCACTTGAAAGCCCTTAACAGGAAATAATGAACATTTTTATGGCACCAGAACCATAATTCATATCAGCCATTTAATGTGTGAACATAATTAAGCAGTCAATATACTTAGATGTAATGGCTGGTTTCTAAGCTTTCCCACTCTAAACATTACAAAAAGAAGTTGAAGAAATCGTTAAGGAATTTAGGCATCATAGGGCCTAGTGGGCTCCTAGACACCAGGCTAGTAGGGAGATCCTCAGTCAAGCATCCAGGATTGTGTTGTAAGGAGGACAACATTATGCAAAGCTAATTCATAGTATCATAGAATATGCTGAATTGGAAGGGACCCATCAGGATCCCCGAGTCCAACTCCTGGTCCTGTGCAGGACACCCCAAGAATCACACCATATGTCTGAGAGTACTGTCCAAACACTTCTTGAAGTATGTTAGGGTTGCTGTGACCACTTCCCTGGGCTGCCTGTTCCAGTGCCCAGCCAACCTCTGGGTGAGGAACCTTTTTCTAAATATCCAACCTAACCTTCCCCAGACTCAGCTTCATGCCATTTCTTTGAGTCTTGTCAACAGAGTGAAAAGATGAAGGCCTGCTCCTCCTCTTCAGCTCACAAAGAAGTTGTAACTGCAATGAGGTCTCCCCTCAGTGTCCTCCAGGCTGAACAGACCAAATTACCTCAGCCTCTCCTCATACAGCTTCCCCTCATGGTCCTTCATCATCCCTGTGGCCTTCATTTGGATGCCCCCTGATTGCTTAATGTCTTTTTTCTGTTGTGGTGCCAAAAACTGCACACAGGGCTCAAAGTGAGGCCACTCCAGAGCAGAGCAGAGCAGGATAATCACCTCCTTTGACTGCCATCTCATTGAAAAAAATAGAATTAAAATTGAGATAGAACGTATAAAAAGAAGAGGATAAAGTATAACAAAAGAGAAAGTGTAATGAAGATTTTTAACATTCAAAAAAGTAAAGAAAAAAGCATCTGGAAGGATTCCTTAAAAGTCATTTAAAAATTACCATTTTTTTTGTTTGCATGGAAGGCACTAAACTTTGACAATGTCTACAGTACGCCTGTAATTGTATTCTGAAGATCATTTTTATTCGAATGGCTTTGTAATACAGGCATAGAGAGGCTCTATGAAATTAAAACTAAGTAAATTTCATATGTATAAAGGAGAACAGATTTTATGCACCATATAATTGCCATAACTGCCTCAGCCCTATAAGATATTACTAAAGAAATAGCTTGGTAAGAATAAATAAATTACAAAGGTCACTACTCCTCATGTTTATAGTACAAACTAATAACTAGCTGAAATAAGGAAATTATTCTTCCTCTACTGCTTTGTATACAAATGAAATATAATATATAGGATTGTACATGGCTGTAGATGAGATGTGACCACCTCTGAAGCACATAAAATACACTGACTAATGTAAGAGGAAATAGCAGAGAAAATTACCAATGCAACCCATTTTGGAGTAAGAATCCCTGCATGCCTAAACTGGAATACAGAATCCGGGTCTACATCTTAGAGAGTCTTCAGTGCCTTAGCAGTGCCCAGACTACACCCATTCTGCTGGAGTTGCAGTGATTGAGCCATTCAAGAAAAGTATGATCTCCATCCTAGTTCATCTTGGGGGAAAAAAACACATAAAATCAAATACTATTTAAATATAGGGACGTGGTTTAACAGGTAGACCTGGCAATGTTAGGTTAATGGTTGGACTCAATGATCTTAGAGGCATTTTCCAGCTTTCATAATGCTGTGATTCTATCACAAAGCTCAGTGCTTTTCCCTAAAAATATGCCAGAGCTGGCTCTATGGTCACACTTGATTTGCACTTTAAAATACAGAATATATATACTTTATGTGCAAGGTGCTCTTCCACCATGGCATCTTCATTTCAGAAGGAAAATTAAGTTTTGCAATATCAAAAAATGACTGCATGAGCAGACACCTTAGCACAGCACACTTGCTATAGTGTGCATGGACTTGAAAGCTGACCAATCCAAAGAAATATGCTACAGTAGGTAGGAAGATTTTGAAAGACAGCAGTCAGCAGACAACAGTAGTTACTCATGTCTCAGCTATTTTCCTTAAACCAAAATTAGGAATATAACTGTAAAGAAGTCAACCACAGTAAAAATGGACTACATACAGGGAGGCTGCATTCAATTACACTCCTCTCTACATCTTTCCTTGAATTCCACTGACAGAAGTCTGCCAGGTATTCATTATCTTCTGGAGCACAGAGTTCTCGCTGCAGTCCTTTGTAAAACAGAACTCCCCCGCTCCATCTTCCAACATACAAATTCATTACAACAAGTTACTAGTGCTCCTCTCTTTTCTGAACAGACTGAAAAGCAAGGAAACCATCACCCAGCTGGAAAAACACCAATGAAAAGTGTGATAATTCGTTCTTATGTCAAAAATTGTGAAGAGGAGAGAAAATGTGATAAATTAATCCATTCTAATAAGGAGAGATTGTAATAAGAATAGGGACTCATTCAATTAATCCACTCTTAATATAATCCTATAAGAATGATATGGACCTCCCAGGATACCATATCTCAAGATATGACAATTCTTTTTTCTTAGCCAGCAGTTCCTGATTACGGAAAAGTAATTAGGCAAAACTGTCTAATAAAGTGGTATTTGAGAGATAACCAAAATATAACCAATCTAAAAATGTAGTAGATTAGTTTATAGAACCTTCTTAAAAAAGCCAGATCCTGTGTAGGGTAAGCAAACTCATTCACAGATTGATTCAGATTGTCAGGATGACACAAGATTTTTTATTTTGTTTTTTTGCATCCACTGAAAATACTTTGGACATTTAGATTATCTGATTGCTCTATATACAAAAAGAACTTGAAGACTTACATAGGAAAAAAGTTAGAGGATATAGGAGAAACTGTTTTTCATGCTCATTAGATATGACCCAGGGCCAATGACTAAGAGTCATAAAACTTTTCCACAGAATTTTATTAACAGTTAGTTTCCCACTGAACAATGTGTAAAGAATATAGTGCCTGGATCTCTGTAAAAAGGTAAAATGCAGTGGTCTAACTGGTTAGCTGCACCATCAATTTTCAAGGTCTGAAAATATCCTAGCAAGAGTTGCTATGCCTGGACCAGTCATTCCTGCACACCATGCCCACAGTTCAGTTGTCTTATATCTAGTAAGTCACTTAAAATAAATAAGAAAAAAATATTATTCTCAGCTCCTTAATGTGTAGTTACACCATAACACATAAACTCAAAGCTACAGTAACAAATCCCCTGCCAATTAAAAAGAAAAACCGTAACACCAGACTGTAACGGAATCCTGAGATATCCTCCTCAAGAGCAAATCAAATCCTATCAGCCCATTTTGCCTTATGTCTATAAAGGAAAATGTTAGTTTCTGCCTTTTTTCCCTATATCTATTGCATTGGTTCACTCTACTTTGCAGCAAAATTTATATTTTGGTTGACTATTGCTTAGCTATTTCTTACCTGTAGTTTGATGATACATGATAAGCACAATCTTTCAAAGTCATCTATATCTGCCTGGTTTCCACTATGCAGAGGTAACTAATGAGGGTTGGCATCTAGTCTGCATTTCCTTTTTTTTTGTTAATCAAAATAAACAGTAGACCTGTGGTGAATCTATTCAAGCTACTCCAGACATGTTTCTGTCACTTCATATAATGGATACAACATAACTTAAAATTCTAATTTAAACTTCAGTCTTCTTAAATGCTTCTGTCTGCATCTGTTTTACAAGCAGTTCTCCTTGGTCACATATTCCATAACATCTTCTTAATGATAATTTTTCCTCTGAAAAATCACCAAACCTGATGCACTCACTAGGGTATATAATGATTATTAGTGAGAGGACAGATTTTCATATCATGAAAACTTGCTACGTATAAAGTGTTGGTTTGTAATTTAATATATATTTATACAGTGCTGAGTTTACTATTTGCATTTAAGGTCAATTTTTCCTTTTATACTAGAAAAATATTTGTTTTAATTTTAGGGACACTTAGAGAAAGATAATACTTTGATTGTGGATTTGGGTTTTCTAAGTTCATATTTCCTTCAGATTTTAGGATTTTTCACAGCATAGAGATTGCCCTGTGGAACATGACTAACCACCTGCTTTCAATACCAACTGGCATTGCTACATTTATTATCTTAGATCTTTCAGTAGCATTTGACATCAGTTGACATTGCTCATCATGGGATTTTCCTGGAGCATCTGGAATCTTGTGTTGGCCTAAAAATCATTACTCTACACTGCCCAGAGCAGTCAGTTCTAATCTTTTTAATTTATATATCTTCAGTGCAGTGGGCTCTGCTGCTAGACTTACTTTTTTGTCCCCAGGCTCCTGAAGTCTGCATAACGCTCTCAGCCATAGTGTTTAAGTAACAGGGCACTTGCTACAGCAATTAGTTAAACAGCAGCATCCTAAAAGCGTTCACTAAAGAATGATAAAATAAAACTTTAAAACGATAATACAATTCATATTCTGCATTGTATCAAGTCATAGGTACCTGTTCTTGGACTTAGGGTAGAATTATTTCATCATAGTGAGTCATTCAGGGAATTAAATATATTTTATTATTATTTTCTATCTATTCAGGGTTTAACCATTTTTATTTATTGTATCTACATAATAACTAACAAATTAATAATGTTTAGAATAGGAGATGCATTATGTTCAGTAACTGTAATGTGTAATTTGTCCATACATCTCAAGATAATGAGTAACTGATTTTTTTAATAATTAAGTATTCTTTTCTGAAGAATAGAAAATAGCATCAGATACTCTTCTTTGCACATACATAATTTATGCACATATAAGCACTGGTATTGTTATGAACTACTGCTTACCAAACTCTGCAGACAGCAAAGCCACTGCTTCTTTAAACTATTAACTTAGTGGCCATTAATTTGGTTAAGCCAGCTAGGTTTGATTCTTTTTTGCCATTGTCACTAAATCCTACATTGGAGATTTTAGCTTTGTGACTCTAAACTGGGTTTCCACTTATAGCTTTCAGTAGCATTTACAGACACAAAATGTTGCTGTAGGAATGGCTACATGTAAAAATGGAGAATTTTGATTGCTAGCCTTTCATAATGTGTGTATACTTAACAGACACATATTTGAGACTTACATTGGGAATGGGGAAGGAGCAGGAAAGAATAAGGAAGTGAAATGGGATGAAAGGAAGACAGTTCAACAGATTTACCAGCAGAAAGCCTGGAAGTTATATTAGGATGCCATTTGACAACATGGCTTGATCAGATATCAAACTAAGCTAGCATATCAGTGTATTAGCCCTCCTCTGAATGCCTTCTATTGGCTTCCACTCAAGGATCTGATTGATGTCATTATACCACCTCATCTGCCACAAAATATCTACAGCTCTTACGGCTCTGGCTTTGGTAGCCAATAAAACTTTTTTTAATGTTTCCTGCCAAGTCAAGAAATTTGATGATGCAATTTACCACTCCTGATTATTCTGTGATTTCAGTTTATTGTCTACTCCATTTCTGAATTTACCAGCTGCAAGGGTTTTTTACCATTATATGATTCACCTCTGTAACTCAGCTCCTTCAGACATCAGGAAGATGGATGCAGTAAGCAACTTTAAGGCAGTTTAATTCATTCTGCCTGGAACAGTTTTTAATTAGAGATCATTTGAGATTTTTTTTAATTACTTCTTGATGCTTCTGGTCACTGAACTCTGTAACATGCCCTAGTATGATAATGAGAACTATGCCTTAGAAGTTGAAATGCTAGAATAATAAGCACAAAATCCACTCAATATTATTCTTAGAGTAAGAAAAATGCTGTGAATTGCCTTTTGCAAATTATTTTAATAAATTTTCTAAAATAATGATGGGGGAAAAAAATAGCACATCTCCAAATCCAGAGATAGTCTTTTTGCACTGCTTTTTCTTTTTTGGGGGGGCCAGGGGAAGAGTAAGCCTGGGGAAAGACCCTAGAGTGGTATTCAGATGGCAAGGTCAAATCTTTTATTTAATGCAGAAGAAGCTGAAGTTAAAACATAGGATCCGTGGAAGCTGAACTAACCATGAAAATAAATAGTAACACAAAACCAGCCTCCCTTCCCCTTCAAAAAAAACCCAACTAAACAAAAAACAACAGCAAAACAAAACCAAAACAAACAAAATCAAACAAACAAAAAACCCCTTCCTGCATTCCAGAAAAATAGCTTGTACAGTTCTCTCTTGTCTGAGACCATCTCTATACAACTTCTTCCTGCAGTTAGGTTTGTGGAAATTGTAGTTACAATATAAGGAAGTTAGAGGACAAGAAATTTGAAGGATTTGAGTAACTACTAAGATGTAATTCTTGGTACTGAGTCTACTGACAAAAATCTATTTTTGATGACAAGCATATTGCCTTTACTAGCAGCTTTGGGTAACTGCAACTAGATAGTCCAGAACCAAAACCAACATATTGTATGGCTACTGTCATTACAACTTCATTCTAGTAACTCATTAGAATCACAGAAGCTAAACAAAAGTGCAGAAAAATTACAGACTCTCTTTCCTTTCAGCAATCTCTCTTATGCCAAAGAAGATGTTTTTCTTAGGTGAATCAAATCTCAAAAATAAATGGTTAATAAAAGCAAGCACCTTCATCTAAACAACCAAACGAAAAATCTCACTTTATGCAAGAAGCAGGTGTCATGAGTACAATCCTATCATCAAAACACTTACAGGTTTCTTAAATGAGCTTCTCACACTGCTGTCCTAGGCACCCAGAGCTCTCAATGATAAAACATTTACTCTCTCATAATCCAGTTTGTGTGTTTGTATGCTATTATGGTGCAGATGCTCTCAAAGCAGTGAGAGAAAAATATGTTTAGACAGAAATTATCCAGAACAGGAAAAATATCTACAATATGAAATAGGGCTTCTCCATCTCTGAATTCTATGACTCAGGTATAAAATCTTTGTCTTACAGTGTTGCTCATCTCTGCTCATATGATTTTGTATAGGAATAAAGAGATTTAGTGAACACCAGAGAACAGAAAGAGATGCTGTTGTGTTCACATAGAGAAAAGGGGAAAGCATTGCTTTCCTGAAAATGTCTATTTCAACCCTGCTACTACATCCTTTAGTCTTATGTATACATTTTATGAGCACACTGTGAGTCATTGACACCAGCTGGAATATAATCAGGAGTATGAAAAGCACTTATATAACTCGTGCCACAATGACGGGGCATATGGTCACCCTGTAAACTCTCATATTTCAGATAAAAACTTTCTGTCTTCAAGAGTCATTGGAAAGCTATGATCAAGATATCTAGGAGTTAAATGCTTTCACCAAGACCAGAAGAAATTTTATTGCAAGAAAAGAGATTAGAGAAAAAAAATCATTTTCATGTAAGACATTGAGAAAGGCAAATCAATCTTCCTTGTCCAATAAGGTTCACACACAAAAGGAATACTTGTTCTGTAAAAATTCTCATTCAATATCAGAAAAGAAGTTGTTTTAGTAAGTACAGAGAAAGTATTTTCAGTGGGAATTTATTTAAGTTTATCTTTCTATTGACCTGAATGCCACCTTTAGTTAACATTGTCATCCTTTGGTTCAATCTTAAAATTCTTCTATATCAGCAGGTAAATTACTTTGTCCTCTAAGTCACTCATCTCAGTTCTTTGCCCATCACATAAGATAACTGAAGCCTTGAGATTCTATCTGTTATTAAAAATACAAATGAAATGAAGAGTTACTTCAATTGACCAAGAACAAATTGTCATATTTGTATAAAAACAAGTATAGATATTTCTAATTAAATCTGTCATAAGAAGAAGCAGCTGCTAATTATGGTAGCAACAGCAGTTTAATTGACATGGGAGCTTAATATCTTCGTTTAATTCCATACTACTGACAAATAACAAATTGGAAAAAAAAATAAAGAACCAGCATCAGGCATTTGTTTGGAATTGATTAACATTTAAATGTGATCAATCCACGACATGAAGCATCATTAATCCAGGTAGTGACCCCTAGTTATGTTGCTCAACTGCTCACAGATCCACAAACCTTGTAGCTGAATAAGTAGCATTAATTTTATCTTTTCCAGCACTGGCTAACTACAATAACTGTTCATTAGCAACAGTGGAATAAGTAAAACCAGTGACACAAACACCCTGACACAATGTAAAAACATTTTCACTTGCTTTACATGGCAGAGTAAGCCAGTGCTTTGGTCTTCTGTAGATCAGCTGCGAAAGTCTGCCTCATTTGAGAAATCAAGTGGCAAACAACCATCACAGTTAAGACATCTTCACATTTTAACTCAATTATACAGTTAGATTTGTGATAAATTTAAAAGCAGAGTCCTACATTTCTTTCCACTGTTCTCAGAGCAAATCCATTAATCTTTTACCACATGGCCTGCTAAAATTAATTCCTCCCAATCTTTCCCTTGAAACTCATGATACTTGGAAATTCACAGCCAAAGCATTTTGTTTACTCAGAAGAGAGTATCCCCAAAGACACTAGAATTTCAATAAGGCATTACTTTTAATTATATAATACTAAGGCAAAGTATTACTCAGGTATTTTTCTATGAAATTCCAGTTGCAGACATATAGATCATGATACAAAACTTAAGAAGAAAACAACCACCATTGCAACAAGAATGCAGAAACTGTGCAAGTCTGTCCTGGCTAGAGAATCCTAAGAGTTACCTCCATTAAACTACACTTTCTGAGATGCTACTGAGAAAGTATTGAAGGATTTAAAATGCAGACTGAAAAGGCACTGATAAAGATGTAAGCAAAAATAGGCCTTTTATGGGAAGTTAAAAGGAAACCAAAACCAAGCATCCAGAAAACTTTGGTATTCTGGCCTCACATGTACACTCTCAGGTTTTGCCATGGAACTCAGGATAAGCCAGAAATTAAGGAAAAAAAAAAAAAAAAAAAAAAAAAAAAAAAAAAAAAAAAAGCAGTTATGTGTTTATGGTGATATTAAGGCAGTCCTTTAAATGGTATAGTATTTAGACACAGAAAACTTTGGTGAGTCCTTTTGCTGCACAATCATGTTCCTGCAATTCCAGCATTTATAGTACAGCACTGCATTATCCCAAGTTTAACTTAAGCTATCAGAAGATCTTGCAGCCAAAAAGAAATTCTCAGTAAAGAGGAACTAGTAGAAACTTTGGAAGGACACAAATTCCATTCTTATTTACCAAAAAGGTAAATGGTCTGTTTGGGGAGTAAATTCATTCGGGCCCAGAACCCTTATGGTGCAGTACTGCTCTGCTACAAAAGGTATATAAGGAATTGTTGTAAGTCTGGATTTTGTATCACTAAAAAGTACATAAAGACTTTTGTATTTCACCCAGCCTTCAGAAGAATGATCATAATGTATTCGTTCACTCGTGACTGGTCACATAAGCATCAATACTTGAGGAGTACTAAGATGTGTTATCAGAAGAGCCAGTCTAAAAGTTTCTGGTCTTGCTGAAAAAAGGAGGTAAATAAATTCTCTCTCTACATAACTCATTTTCCTTTCTAGCAAATATTGTCAGATCCTAAAAGCATAGAAACCTGGGAAATTCTCTCTGACAATATCTGGATAGTCTGGGAAATAAAAAGAAGGTATAATCAGGTCAACTTCCAGTGTCTAGAAATTATATCCTAGCTTCACTGAAGCCAGTCACCCTAAGAACATTAACATACTTCAGAATCCCAAATTAATTTGATGCAACTGCCACTCAGCTCCTGACCTAGTACTTTCCATTTGCTAGGCACAACAAATTAACGACAATTCAGACAGGGCAGAGTTAAGGAACAATACATAATGTTCTTTTCAAGAACTTCCATTATTGCCTACAGCATCATTAGACTCAAACTTCTGAGTAGAAACAAAAAGACGTACTTTACAGGAAATGCAAGCTGTGCTATATGAGGTGTATGTAATTCCCACTTTGTAGAGACAGTACTGTGATTTCATTTAACTTAGGAACAATCATTGCTGTTATTAAACTTGAAGTCTTTTACAGTTTGCAGAAAAGTTATTATTTTACAGCTACTTTGTATTTTCCTTTTTACCCCTCAGTAGTAAAAAAATCTAATGTGCTGGCATATCTCATCTTCAGGATATAAGCAACTCCCCTGAAGTATCTGTCATTAAGGGCTATAAAGCATGAACAATTGGATGCAGATTACCTTGTCTATCCACAACACTTATGCATCTCCCCATTACCATGGTGTCTGAGCACTTCACAATTTTAAATGCAATTATTCTCATAAAACAAGAGAAGTGCTACCATCAGCAGTTTCTAGAAAGAAACTGAAAGAGGCACAGAAAGTCTATGGGACTTTCAGTGAAGTCAGTCACAGAGACTACCACTCAGACTAGTGGATTCACCTCTCCGTTGTTTTATTTTGCCCCAAGCAAAGTATTCAGAGAGAGGCAGTCTATATATAAAGCTCTCTGACATATTAATCTGTGTATGTGCGTGTGTAATGCAGAGAGCCTAGTGAAATTGTGCCCTGACCTAGTTAGGGGCTCCAGATGCTTCTGTAGGCTAAATAATTATGATAGCAATTATGTTAATTTAGAATAAAGTTACTGAATTCAATCAAGTTATTCCAGCATTACATCGATCCAAGATGAGAATTGAGCACTGAGTGACACATCCACTAATGTTTTTGGACCTTTTTAGAGTGTTCATAGCACACACGATGCTTTCAATTGCCTCCTTAAATCTAAAGTGTGTCCAGAGTAATGGGAAAGTGCTGCCCAAGCAGAAAGCCTCTCCTGTTCAATAAACACTGTCCTCTGAAGTACTAGCATTACTAGAGGAGAAAAGCTTCTTTAAGATTTCTTCTGTTATCTCAAATGTTCTAGAACTGTGTAAAATTGTTTAGAGGTTACAGCGGCATTTCTGCTTTTACAGCTCATTTAACTATGCAATTAGACATTACAATAGATATGGAAGATTTAAAATTAGATATGCTTATCTTCAGTGCATGGGTCAGTACTTTTAACTTTAAAACAAATTAACATTTTGCTTTTCATCCCCCTCCCCTCTCTACCACAAAATGAGGGTGTTTATCTTAACTCAGCAATTCTTACTACTTCCATCAGATGGTAGCAAGCAAAGGGATAAGTTTTCTGGATTTAAAAAGAAAGTGCTGCTGTAAAGTAATTGCAAGATAGCCAGACCAATAATTCATTTTGTAAACGTGGAGAAAAATATGTGCAAATACAAAATTTCCGTGATAGGAAGGTGAACAGGCAGTCCAATGACTGGTAACTCAGTGCTGGAAATTACATCAGCCTGAACAGATATACAATATTATATTTCTATTCAAAATGGGGAAACTGAATGTCAGCGCACTGGGGGACAAAGTAGTAGAGGAATATTGCATCTTTAATAGGATTTTGAATTCAAATATGCTGAGTAAAACTGCTTAAAATTGTATTGGAATAATAAACAGATAACGTTTTCATTTAAAAAACAAACCAGCTGCTGGATCAACACATAGCTATAAAATCCATTCTTTTATGAAGAGGATGAGAAAATATGCCCTGGAAATAGAAATGAGAAGTGAAATCTCAACCATGTGGCCTTCTTCAGACTATGGAAGGAAAAATATAACAAGGTTAACTTTGTTCTTTTTTGTCTGCAGCCCAAAGAGAGTCTCAAAGCCACAATATCGTTTCTCATCATGGTTTCTATTTCTGGCATAGAAGAGGAAGGTTTCGGGGTGGAGAGGGGAGAGGTTTAAGCTGCTTTCTTTTCTTCCCATTTTCTTTCACTCCCAGAATAGCATTATTTGTATTTAACATTCTACATAATGTTGGAGTATTTTATGTGAGAAATTATGCATATCAGTTGTTACCCTCACCCACAATTAGTAAATGAGAACAGTGTTACATGCTAAAGAATATCCACATTTCTGAGAGATCAAGAAGTCAACTTAATCCAGAAAGAGTACTTCCAGTGACCAATACCAAGTATGACTGTAACAGAATGGAGTAGATCTTCCATTAACTTGAGGCTTTGTTTAAACACAAAAAAAATCAGTAGAAATTTACTTATTTTTTATTATTATTATTATTATTATTACTATTTTAATGAGAGTAGTATCAGCTTTATCTCCTATTATGAACAGTTGCCAGTGGCTAGAATGTCAATAATTAACCTTTTTTCCTTATTGATATTGAGGCACCATTAGAAACAGATCATCCTCTCTATGCAGAAAACAAAAAGCGCCCTCCGAAAGCATCTCAAACAGTATAAAAAGTATAGCTTTAGGAGTCACAGCCTTTGTGAAGTTAGACACAGATTTTCAAACAGCTAAAGAAAGTAAGGGCTGAATTCCCACCCTTTCCAAGACCACCTACAACTCTACAACTACTTGAAAGGAGATTGTAGCAAGCTGGGGGTCAGTCTCTTTTTCCAGGTAACAAGTGACAGGACAAAGGGAAATGGTCTCAAATTGCACCAGGGAAGATTTAGATTAGCTATTAGGAAAAAATTTCTTCACCAAGAGGGTTTTCAAGCATTGGAACAGGCTGCACAGGCAAGTGGATGAGTCATCATCCCTTGAGGTATTCAAAAGACAAATTTGAAGATGAGGCACTTAGGGCCATGTCTTGGTTGTGACCATGGTGGTGCTAAGCTAACTCAATGGTTGGACTCAATGATCTTAGGTCTTTTCCAACCTTAACAATCCTATGATTCTATTCTATGTTTCTATGATCTAAGTTGTTTTCACAACCATCCACAATTCCAATGTTTTTGTTTGTCATTATTTGATTAAATGCAGAAGAAAATGTTTTCCTTTAAAAAGACTTTCTTTGAGCTATGGCTAGCAAAGTGATATGAGAAAATGAGAAATTTTTTTCAGACATGTATGAGGTTTTCCTCACCATTTCCCTTTCCAAGCAAAACCCCTATGATTTTTTTAAATTTTTTTTCAGTTAAATACTTGAAATCTGCAGCTGTTTGGCTATAAATTCAAACCATAGGCTGGTAAAAAAGTATTTGGAAGAAAAACTTAGTGAACATGCTGAAGGTAAACACACTTTTGTAAGCACATTAAACTTTGTCCCGTAGGACTGCAGAGGCACTGAACATAGAGAGCATTTTCATTTAAAGACTGGTAAAGCTCTTGGTGTTCTTGCTATCAGTGCTCACCTAGTTTAACTAAGTTATTGAATTAAAAATTAATGAAGGACCAGGTTTGAAATTCTGCCCCACTGCACAAAGCTTATAAATACCCTACAACGATACTGCATCATCATGATAAATTATACATGTAATGGTTCTGAAAGTTATGTAAATTCAAGAAAACTTTAATAAAGTTGTACTCTAACTGACATTGATTGTGTACAGTTGCAGACACAACTTAATCAACTGATTCTGAGCTGCAGTAAAAGAGAAATATGTATTCTCTTCTCTTGTTTATTCCCTGGAAGAATAAACTGAAAATCACCAAATTATCCTCCCTTCACAACTGTCTGAATATTAATTGCAAGCTTGAAGGGCAACAAAACACATTCAGCATCACCAGGACTAGTAATTAATTTGAAAGTTTCAGACTCTGACATATTGTGTACACAGTGCTGAAATGATAACCCAGAGAATGTATTCCTCCTTTGCTTCTTATGGTCTGTGATCATTCTTGTAGATACATTCAGAATTTAAATTTTTCAGACTACAGACAGAATAAATTGCAGATCTTTAGAAATTAACCCAAGGCAAAAAGGTCACTATAAAACAAAAATCCTATGCTATGTGAAAGTAATTTTGGTGCTGAAGTATTCCTAAGGAATATTCCTATCTTCTTTTATGAAATAAAAAATTGTGTTTCAAATCATTAAAAGAAAAATTGGTTAAACCACTATGTCAGTCAGTAGCTTTCAGTGGTTTCACTACTGCCCTTTACAACTGAATCTAACAAACAAAATTTGGCAATACAGAGAGCTCACGGAATGCTGACAAGCAAGCTCTCACACTTTCGTTAAAAATTTTTACACTTTTTAATGTTACATTTACTGAATCATCCCTTGGTAACAATCTTTTTTCCTTACCTTGATTATTTGCACAAGGTTTAGTAGTTTACAAACACGTTGTAAGACTTAAAGGAGTGTACTGACACTATTCTCTCTGGAAAGCATTTACCAAATGGCTAGAAAGAGCTAATGAGACCAGATAGAAGCATTCCAGTTTTTGCTAGGCTTTTTAATTTCTTTAGATGCAGAAGTCTTTACCGTATAACTGGAAACTTGCTTCTTTCCCAAACCTCAGCCTCATGTGCAAATTATGCCAATACCTCAAAGCTTGCAGAGAGTCTGCAACCAATAGCACTTAGACATCAGCTTCACTGTGCATGTTATTGGAGAGTAGATCATTTCACTCATTAGAAAAGATGCAAAAAGAAATATGAAGACACAGCTCAAATGTCCAATCCAGCTCAGTTTTGACATGCCTCTAACAAGTACTAGAGGTCTTGATGATTGATACAATTTTCTGAAGAACAGTTCGATTCTCAAAAATTGCGAAATATGCCAAGTAATTGGGTTGATGGTTATATGCATACTAAATTTTAGTATGGCCATATTTGTTACACTTACCCTACCTAGTCTCTCTAAATGCCAAATATTTGTCATCTGGAAGCAACAGATGTATTACTGTGACCTTCAGAGGACAAAAATATCTGTTATATGCACCCTTTCTCTTCTAATCTTTCTAAACATCAATGGCAGGCACAGATACTCTTAATTATCAACACAAGGTATTAGCTTTATCAGAGCACAACATTTTCCCACCTGTAATCCTCAGGGCGTATGACATCACACATTCAGGGTTCATTTGGGCACCTTGCATGCCACTTATTGTGGTCACAGGTCGACAGTGAACCTGCTGACTGAAAATTGTAGCATTCAAGGCTACAAAGAATTCAGCATTCCAAACCTACACTTTTAAGTTCCAGGTTGTCTGAGGCAGAAAAAAAATTTTGGATTTGTTGTCTTACAAACTCTAGTATCACCAAAAGTTCTTCAACATAACAATCATTGAGCAGGGGACAAAAAAAGATAAAGACACAAAACCATCATTGGATCATTTCATCAAATCAGTCAGGGATCAGTTGTAAGAAGATCCAGAACTCAGACTTGGACAACCTCACAGTTCACTTATATTCAGGTGATGACTTAAATTATCTTATTATGAAGGCAGAGAAAAACAGATTGGGTCTAGAGTAGAACATCTCCTAGGCAAAGAAGTATTCAGATACCTTTTTTGAGGTTGAGTCATTTGTCCTTCTAGAGGAAAACAGTAAAAGTGGTCACACATCACAGAGATTCTTAAATAAATGACAGTAAAACATTTATTGACAGTTTTACAAACAAATTCCATTTTCACCAGGCTATTCTTGATAGTGATGTGCCAAAAGCTCCCTTTAGTAAAATCTTCTAAGGAGACCTCCCTTCTTTCAATCATACAGAGAAGCAATTATTCCCTTATTCTCGATGGTGGACAACTGGGAGTTTCAGGCTAACACCTGCAGTTGCCCTTTCCTTGCCCCCTCCCATGGGCAAATGAATACAAGCCACTAAATCTTTTCATCTTTACCTTTAGCTTCTTAAGGAAAGCTAGTTTCACCTGATCCTCGCAAGACCTGGAGTCAGAGTGGAGCATTTCAGTATTCAGGGCTGCTAAAGCAGAAATTCAAAGGACATTCCTCCCACCTCTTCAAACCTAGCCACCAGCAATTCAGTAACCTCCGGCCTGAGATGCTTTATATAAAAGTACCAACACATCAGTATGACACCTCAGTACTACAACGCCTCTGGTGATTGTTTCTAAGTTTTGAGATCAGAAGTGGGGAGAAACTTTTGATAACAGAGTGTCAAAAATAATCAGAGTAAGAAGTGTGTTGTTTGTAGTCCTAAATGATAAATTCTTGTCCATAAATGCTCAGCATCTGATACAAATTCTCAGGTGGTCAGCAATATCTTAAATTCCACACCAAATCAAATCAATTTCTCTCCTTATCAGTTAGTTAATATGTGAATTAATTCCTGGAGAGCCTGGGTGCCAAACACAATATTTCTGGTGGGTAGAAGTATTGTTATTTTCTCTCCATACTTGCAGACACTGTTTTAGTTTGTCTATAAACCTTATCTCTTTCTCTTGGACGTGCATATTCACGTTCACCTATTGTGACCTGGAAAGTGTCTTATAAAAGTGGAACTAGAGGAGGTGGGATTTCAGATACCTTAAAGGTGGGGATAGATGAGCAATGTAAAAAAAAAAAAAAAAAAAAAAAAAAAAAAAAAAAAAAAAAAAAAAAAAAAAAGGTGAAAAATAGGAATCAATCCCCCTTACAAATATAGAACTAGTACAATTCAGATTTCTAGTGCTTTGTAGAGGTAGTTCCAAGAACTTGTTTTGCAAGTGTAAGGCTTTTCCTCTGTCAGCTTTTGACTTTAGTCTTTCATTTTCTTTATTTTCTCACAAGTGCCTTGGAACAAAATATTTGATTTCACGGTGAATGGAACCTTTTGTGCCAAGCTAAATTAAATGTTTCAGTCTTTCATTTCAGCAAGAAATATTCCTTTCATTACTGTTTGAATAATTATCTCCCTTTCTCTTTCCCTTCCCCTCCCCTCAATTTTATAGTCTGATTTGGCAAGGCTATATCTGACATGACTGCACAGGTTGTCAGACATTCCTCTTTCATTGACTAATTTATATCAAATTTTTCAGTCAGAGTTCAAAGCTGCTACATGAGTTTTGTGAAAATTGGTGTCTCACAAGATGGTAGACACCACACTAGTACTCCCCCTGAAGAAAAGGCAGGCAGAACTTAGTATTTGACAACCACTGCTGGGCTGCTCAGCATATATTCACTATCTGATCAAATTGTGTGTGTTGTTGTTTAGGCTAGCCACAGGATATACACTGTTTCTCACCCAGTAAGTAAACCAGAGAGTAGGTTGAGACTGACAAAGACTGGCAACAGTATAAGGATACAGGAACACAGAAAAGACCTAGAAATATCTCAGTGCTGAGTTTGTGGTTCTTGCAGTGGAATGGGAGGCTGTTGTGGGAGACATAGTATATTAACCCATCATAAATCAGCTTTCATTGCTCCTTTGCCAGGCTGCCAAAACAAAATTGACTGCTTACACAACTTCCAAAGTACACCCACCTCAAATGTTGAAAAAAAGAACACTTACCAGCCGGGAAGGTTGGGGGTTTTTACTTCACCGTCTCTGACTGACAATTTCTGTGGATGCTACCAATAGGCCCCTGTAGGATTATCTTCTCTGCAGAAGCAGCAAAAGTCATTTGTGGTCCCACAAGTCTCAGGCCCAGTACTTCATATCTACAAAGGAATTTCCAGACCCATTCTGTCCTCCTTCCCATGAAACTTTGCTGCACTGATTTAGGGATTGGCCTGCATTCACTAAAATTTCCACCTCCTTATTTGCCCTTAATAAATAGAGGCTGGCCATTATTAAGGAGACCTCACTGCCAAGTGTGAAATATCTGCCTAGAGGGCATATGATTAAGGACAAGTTCATAGCTCATGTAACATATTCCAATTTTCTTGGATCCACCTGATGAAACATGTTTCCTCTTACTAAGGAAAATTATTTGTGTCTGCATCTGTATCCAAATTCTTCCCATGCCAGGTTGGAATTACATGGAAACGTAAGCTCTCTTCCCTTTTTTGAAAATATTTTCAGACTGTGTTTAAACCAAGGTTTAATGTTCTTGAACTTGTAATTCTGCTGGAAAAAAGCCAAATATATATCTCTCCTTCCTTCTTGGATTCACAACAGGACCGGGATCCTTTTAAAAACTGTTGCTCATGCAAATCTTACCAAAATCATCCCATACACCTATGAACTATAAAAAATACAGATCCTCAGCTTACTCATGGACATAATTGTGTTTAACTATACTCACTCGGGCTACGAAACACATCATATTACCCTATAGATAATTCATGTAATATTTAGAGTGCTACTTAATGCAAGTAAGGATGCAGACTTCACAACCTAGTATCTTTTGGGGGGCTAAAAGCCAAGAACAAAACAAGACCAAAAAATAGTTTCCATTATATTGGCATATATTTATGGATTCAAGTGACTAATTGAAGGGCTAGCATAAAAACACACTCATGATTGGAAATTGATTGTACTTTTTTCAAACAGAGCCAGAGCTTTCCTGGGGTTTAACCTGTCATTTGCATAGGTTAATTTTAAATGGCAGTGCAAATTTAGCTTGAAAAGATAATTACAATATTTCACCTCTTTTCATCTCAGGTTATGTAAATGAGACTTTAATCTTTTTGCAGTTCATATCATATTAATAAGTAAAAAAAAAAATTGATTTATGTTATGCTGTCAATCACTTGATAGCAGTGGACGCAAATGAAAGCATGTGGGTACAAATCAGGCTAATTTCCAACTACTCTCTTAAGTCTTTCTTTTTATCTATAGGGTTATGGCACATATTTTAGATAGGAAACTGAACAGAGAGATAGTTTTGACAGGTATCTTGTTAGATTGATTTGTCATTTTTGTCAGTAGTAAATTAATTCATCTCTCTGATAAGCAAACTCTTTCTTAGACAGACAGTTCTTTATGCAGTATTCCATTGTGTAAGACTCCACAGCTCTGCTCCAGTTCAACTACCTCTCACACATTATTGTTGCTAAAAGTCTTCCTTACCACACTCTTTTTCCACAGTGAGAATAAGGCTCAAATAATTTTCTTCTGGTTTCTCTCTTCTATTTTCTTACAAGTTCAGAATTTGTTCCAAGAGTAGTGCCACTCAGCTGGAATCAGAATGGTCATAGGCACTAATGGCTTGGCTTTGCTTTCAACAGGCACTTTTATTCCAAGGATGTGAAATGGATGGAAAGAGCTCCAGTTCCTAAGCATCATGATCAGGTGACACTGTTTTTTGCCTATATGTAAACTTTGTTCTCCATTTCACAGATTAAGTATTTTCTGGGTCTTGGGGCCATCAGCCTGCCCTGGCAGGAGTCAGTGCTGAGCAGTTACAGATTTTCTTACTGTAATTTGATTTCTTTGTTCTACAATCTACAAACAAGGCCTGTTTCCTTCATGAGAAATATTGCAGAAATTATTTCCTGCATAAAGCTTAGAAAACAGCATCTCCCTCTCTCTCCAGAAACCCTGTAACAACTTCAAAGCAGATCCAGGCAGTGAAACACTTCTGTCCCACTGAGCCCTACATTTACTGCTAGGAGATGGCAATATGACCTGGATAAGCGGTGTCTCCCTGTGGCACAAGGAAAACTGATGAGATCTAACACTATAAAAAATCTTAAGTGATTAAATGCTTGAGACCAAGGCTTTTTTTATATATCTCTGCTCCTTTCTATCGGACTTCAACGTACATCATCAGCAGGCTAAGAATAATTTCTCATTTTGCTAGAAAATATTACCTTACCAGTTAAAAAGTCCAATTTTTAGGACTTCTATCCCATAGTTGTTGTTGCTTCAGACCTTGACACACCTACCTATCACCTGAGATAACTTTAACGTGATTCTTACTGCATACATGGCAATATTTGAGAGTTAAAATAATCCTCTGGCTGCTTACAAGTATTTAAATCCAGATAATGTACTTTTTTAAGATTTTCAAAAGTCTTTTATAAGATTTTTCAAAAGTTCTCTAAAACTAGTTATTTGCTTTAAAGTGCTCATACATTATCTTCCTTATCAAGTCAAACCAACCAGAATTTTAGTCCTCCTGATGTGTTGTAAAACAGCCCTTAATAACCACTGTCCTGTCCTTGAAATGTTTTTCTCATTGAAAGGAAATGGTGGACTTCCTACAGCTGTGAAAGGTAACAGAGAAAAGGGATGATCTAAGAGAATGAAAAAAGGGATCATCTGAGAAAAAAAAAAAGGATCATCTAAGAGGAAAAAATAATACCAACATAATCTTAGTTGCTGTAACTTTTATCAGTAGAAAATTTGGCTTATGGTTTATGTATGAACATAAGCTAAGGCAGCCTTCATCTGTCTCTTACACCAAACTCAGTCTTTTTACAGATTTCAAAGTGTTTTCTGTATCATTTCATAGATTTCAAGGAAAAAAAAGCAAGTAGAAATGCTGGTGTGAGAAAGTCTTTTTCCGATATCTGATCTGGATTAAAAGAAAAATCACCAAGCACATTCTTACATGTTTGGAGGTTTTTTGACTGCCATTATAGATTGTATTGGAATATATCCAAACTATATCTGCAGTTTGAAATTTGCTTATTACAGTGTCCCTCTAAACTGAGCTCTCTTAAAATTTTCAGAATGGTTTTTTAAATTATGTAATTTCATAAAATGTACAGTAATGTTCTGCTTCCTGACTGCATGTGAGGAGGCTTCAAGTAATTACTTTTCCTTAATTTTCTCCCACACATGTACAAATGCATGCACTATGCCTCCCACGCTATCATAAATGTGCAGGGTAAAATTACTGTGCTGACAAGGAAATAGAAATTATTAAGTCCTCTGCTTTACCACTAGATCATCCAGGTCACATTCCTTGTGACTTTCAGTGTAATAAAGTACTCTGACTCATTAAAATCAATAGGAATACTGCTGGACATAGTTGATATTATATTTGCAGAAAAGCAATGAGGGTATGGATCGGATTCTTTTATACTCTCCTACCTTCTCTTGTTTTCACTGCTACTCACATAACAGCAATGCCAATTTTGAAAAATTAAGCAGGGCTTTCCTTAGCTGCTACTCAAATAAGGTTGGTTTGGGGTTTTTTTCTAAAGGCTAAATGATGTTTGTTCACTTGACTTTGTCTTTCAGCCATGCAAAATAATGGCTTGTATGAAACATTTTCTAAGGCCTAAAATTCAGTGTAGTGAAAGAAAATCTCCTTTTCCCTTCTCTTACGAGGTGAAACAAAATACAAAAATTAGAAGTTCAACTTTCGTAATGATACTAAAATATTCAGGAATGTGAAAAGGAGAGAGAGCACACACTAGAACTTTACTCCATGACTTGCAGTGAAAGTGTTTTACAGTAAAAGGTTGGAAAAACTCTTGGGAATTCATCTGCTGTCTGGTTTTAATGTGTTACATAGTCTACTCCAGAGTAGAAAAATAGTAATTCCAGTACTGAAAGCATTTTTGTTATTTGTTTTTTTCTCTAAAGAACAAATTACCAGGGAAAAGCTCCCAGCTGAAATGCTCAAACATTCAGTGTATCAGGTTTTCCAGAGCAATCTTCATTCTTACTTTATTTCTCTTTTCAAGACAAAATTACTGTTGCTGAGAATTATATCAAAATGCAATCCTGCAAAGTAAACAATCTATTCTACAGCAGATATTAAGAATAAAATATTAAGTACATCCTTCATAGGTTCAGAGTCCCCTTTTTAAATAAAAATCTGTACCCTTTATGCTTATCAGTCAAGTTATTTTCATGAAGCCAGTCAGACTGTAGGTTGAATAGTCACACTGTATTGAATAGTCACACAATAAGCAGCCGTCACTTTACAAAACTAATATCCATTAAACAGAACGGTCATAAGTGCATCAATCTAATGTAATAGCAAGAATGTCATTGAAATAGAAAGTTGTCACAGGATCAATGTCCCCTGCCTTGAAAATAAACATTGTGCTTTCGACTCAGTACTTATCAAGCAGCAGGAGGACATTATCCTGTGATAACATCCTATTCTATTGCCATTATCTGTTAACTAGAGACACTCAGTGAAATACCAGCTTCTCTCACTTTGGATAAAATAAGCCCTCGTTTTACAACTGCTATACATAATTATTGGCTGTGTGTATTTCTCAAAACCTGACTTTAAAAATACAAAAACTATTAAAAATAGTTTACAACTTATACTACTACTTATATATAGCCATAGAATGGTCTTTAATGAGCAAGAGGCAGTGAAGCGGTGAGGCACTTACAGCTACCTCTAGATTGCTTTCTACTGCTGTCAAACCCTTCCCAGGCTATTAATTATTCTGTCATTTGCTTCTCACATTGTTGAGCTATGATTTTTCCTTGGCTATCCCCATGTCTGAACTACCTTTCCAATATCCAGTCTGACTGTTGTACTGTCTAGTGTACAGTACATAGGACACACTCCACCCTCCTTGTCCTTTTTTGGGAAGCGGTTTTTTGGGAAGCATTTTGTTTTGAAGTAAAACTTTTCCCAGATCTGTTTTAAATAAGTAAGTACAGCAGAACCAGATAACATTTTGACTGATAAATCAAAGATTAATGATCCTAGGATGAAATCTTCCTCCTACTAAGACTCATTTCCCTTAGAAGTCAGCAAATTATTGGAGCACTGCCAAATCATCTACAGGCACTTGATGGATTTCCTAATTCCATCTGTCCTTCACAATTTAGTCACTAATTTCTACCTGAGGCTGCTATCTGGTATGTGAATTATTTCAAGGCATCATCTCATTCACAAACTAGGATTTTGGCCTCCACTATCCCATCACCCGCTCACTCAAGTGTCTGTAGATATTCACTGACAATCATTGCCTTATGAAGTCTTTCTTTTACCCTTCTTTGGTGTGATTTTTTCACTTAGAAAAAAAACTCTTAATCTTGCTCTCTGAAAGTATGGAAATTGCATAAGGCATCATGAGTTTTTCAAAAAAAATCCACCTTTTTTAGAATTTAAGAAATTTGCTACATTATTGTGAAAAATAGGGTAATTAGGTTCCACATTCCAAATGAAGTGTTCTTAATTTATTGCAGAATTGCCACATATTCTTGTATTTGATTAAATAACAAAAGGGCAGTGTTAAATTATGTTAGCCTTTTGTCTGGGAGGAATAGCTACTACAGAATTTTTTCCCATGGAGGTGAAGTAGCTGGTCTGCTACATAGTAAGGTTTTGAGTATTGAAGTGGAACAGTTTTCCCTGTTGAAAGTTTAATGTCAGCTGTATTTCTTTGCATGCATAATATGTTTCCTACATACTTGTCAATATCAGGGAAGAAACAGTTGCAGGAGTGGTGAATGTGAGGGAATTAAATTTAAAAAAAAAATGAAAATCAAATCAAAAATAAGAGGACATCTTATATAATGAAGAAAATTAAATTTATGCAGCTGGCTAAGCATCCTTCTATCATGCTACATGTGGGCAAGTTGTCTCATGACAGCCCATCACAATGCCACATTGCCTTCTGTGTTGCAGTTAAGCATGTTTGGCACAAGGATTTTGCCCTAGCTTTCTTAGCACTTAGGCAGATTGGAGCTTTCCTGTGAACTGGCTTACAGTGTGCTGTGAATGTTTTTGCCTTTTCTTACAATCTCCATGACTGCTTGACAATTTTTTGAGCTTTTCTTAGGCCTGCATAATCCTTTCTTCTGTCCTTTCCCACTACCTAGTCCCTTACTTCAAATCCCATCTCAAACAAGCTATTTTGTGGTCATGAGGCTCCACAGAATGTTTTTCCTAGAATACCGATGTCCTAGACTAATCTCATGACAGAACAGGTGTAGGCCTACCATCTGCATCTCAAATTCCCATTATGTCCACATTTCCATGACTCTTTCTTGGACTATTTCCACTCTCCAAGCATCTTCAAAGAGAGAGGGAAAACAATTCAGGAACAAGAGGAATCCACAGTGTCAATGGGTGAATGGTAATATTCCATCCCTGAGAGCCTCCAATGAAGAAATGCTCCATGGCCAAAACAGAAGTCAGAGGGCAGATATGGAGTCTCCTGTTCATACTGGAATCTCCATGTGTCTTGAATTTAATTCTGCCTTTTTGGTCTTTCCTTGCTGACCCATCCTTATTATTTGAGCATCATTTTTACGCTCTCGCCAAACACTATGTATAGTAAGTAGGTTTTACCTGAAGTTGAAGCTTTATCATTGGAGGTTAATTACTGATTATATTCCAGTAAATTTCTAATTATTCTTTAGGATGGACAAGCCAAAGTAACAGATTTTGTTCCACAAGGGAAGAAAACATGCTCTCTCACTAAGGCAGAGGGAAGAGGGTGGGTGATGCTGGAATCAACCCACAAATACAGCAATCTCATACCCCGTGACTTATTCATTATTCTGTCATGTCCCAGTGTATTCACTCCCCTCAGCAAGGCGCTAAAGAAACCAGCCTGATTGTTACATAAACGACAGTAGAACCACCCAGACATATGGGAGAAGAACATTTAGATGTTTCTCATTTCACAGAACAGCAGAGAGGGTAAAAATGGTATATTTCAACTTTTTCATATATTAAGATACCATCATGTTGTACAAGCTAATTTATGCATCTCTCCTGGGTCTTATTACCACACAGGTACTGCAGAGAAGAACAAAAGAGTAGCTAAAATCTATTGCAAGATTACATATAGGCAAGCAGTTAGGGGCAAGTTCTGTTTGCTCTCTGTGAGAGCACACAGTAGGTGTTACAAATATAAGGAATACCTATATTCCTTGGCATATTTTGCTTGGTATCTCAGAGCTCATGGCAAAATTTAGCATACAAGCAATTTTTAATATACACTAATATATAAAAATGAGGTCATGGCTGCATTTTTACTGTACATGGGGTTTTTTATTGATATTATTATTTGTAAAATTGGTAGAAAGCTATTAAAAAAAAACCTTTGAAATATTAATTAGGACTGTAAAGGACTATCCCTGAGAAAATATTTTCATTTGGCTTTGGCTGGGTGAGAAAAGGAAAAATGGTTTGGAGTTACTAAGTTTCACAGTGGGTTCTAAAACACTGAACATTGTTAATCATGTTATGCTGCTTCTTTCCCAGAAGAAGTTGCATCTTGGGAAGTCCAGCTCTAAAATAGCAAGGGGCTAAAAGGCTTGGCCATTCTAGCCTGGCTGCAAGTCTCTTGTATATCCTCTTCAGGCTGGGGATTTCAGGCAGGGTTTCCAACATGAGGTTGTTGCCTTTGCCAAACACGCCGTTAGCTACTTTGATGTAGATCTCCCAAACTCTTTCTTGGATCTGTTCTACTTTATAAAATTAAAAATTCATTTAACCACGTCAAGAGGCAGCCTCAGTTTGTATGACAGTGATTTGAGCACTTTCAAATGCAACAAATTGATGTTTGAATACTTGTTCAGTGGAAGTTTGATTAGTTATTCAAAATGGAACAGTCCCAACAAGGGAAATGTATCCCTGGAAACAGTGTATGGCAGTAAAGGCACTCAGATGACTGAAGTCTGTAATTAGAATGATTTGAGACAAGTTCATGTAGCATCATTTGAATGTCCTGATGTCCTGAACATTTCCTATTGGTGTGTACACATGGTTCTCACTGCTTTTTCATGTGCAAACTTGAAAGGTCACGTCTTAATATTAAAAGGAAACAAAACAACCAAAGAAAAATCTACAGCTTCTAATCAAGATCTGCTAGTCACTAAAGTCTGCCCTAACTCCAGACCACACTTCTCAATATTTTACTGCTAACAGAACATGTACAGAAAAATTCTCCATTCTGTTCCAGCAAGTTTATCATATGGTTTCAGTGGTTCACAACAACTCTGCTCAGTAATCAATCATGATTACTAGTTATATGCAGTACACACAGCAGAAGATATTAATCTGGGACAGTCTGGAGTAGTGTGCTAATTACTGATATGCTGAAACAGCATTTGGGCATGGCTCCTTGAAATTGCAATCTTTCCATTGGCACAATTGCCTCACCCTAAGTATCTCACTTTACAAATGATGTATCATTTTATAAAATTAATTGGCCTGTTACATCAACACAGTCTGGAAGAAGGCTGGTATTATGTATTAAATCTGAATAATGTTATGCTTCATATTGTATGCTGCATTGCACCATGTCTTTCAAATATTGCCAGATACTTTTCACTTTTTAAATCAAAATAAGAGAGCAATAACTTTTTAATATGATTATTATACTTTATAACATAGGATACATATTAGTATCCTAATAGTCTTTTGCTGTAGTATGTATTAATCATATCTGTCCCGATATCAAATAATTTTGTAACCTTATTTTTGAGGATGCTGGGTCAGTCTGAAGAAAGGAAAACAGAGCAAGGATGAGAAATGAAAATTCCAGACCCAGTGGCAGATTCCAACACCTACCCTCACAGGAAATGCCTAAAAGTCTAGCAATGTAAATACAGTTAAGTCTGATTTGTTGGTTTGGTTTGATTTCATTTATTGTCTCCCAGAAACAAAGGCTGGTCTTTAAATTAGTAAAGAAAATAGCACAGCTCAAGTAGTCATATACCAAATGTGTCTTTGGGCTGAAGAATCAAGAAGTAGCTAAGAAGCTAATTTTCTGTGTAGAGAAACAGCAGCTCCTTATGCAAGGAGTGCTTATATACACTGAAATATTTTCCTTGAGATAAGGGCTATTGGTCTGGATTTCTTAAAAAATGTGTAAAGAGTGCTGGAGGAATTTTCCAGTAGAATGTAATGCAATATCTGAACTGGTACTACTGTATTACATCCTAAACTGCACTGTGGTGTTCATTTCATTCCTTCACCAATGGCCATAATAAACCATATCAAGGATAGATTTTCACTCAGGACTTCCTGATCTGAAATAAACATGCATTACCAAAAAAATTCATTTTATTCAAACATATCAGAGGACACAAGAATTAGAGTTCATAAATAAAATTGTTTTACAGAAACTTTCTTAACAGGTAGTCTTTTTCCTTGATGTTTGGCCCATTTTATGCAAGAGAGAAAGAAGAGTCTTTCAATTTTAAATCCCCTCCTTAGCTTCCTTTGTCCTTTTTTCCAGAAGGAAATTTCAAAACTGAGACATTCATTTCAGTCTTTACCCCACTCCTTTTTTTTGTGGGCAAAAAATAAATTTCCCCTGAAATCAGAAGTGTATAAACAATAAAGCTGTTGAAAAAATTCTAAGAATTGAAGCAGCAGAAATTCCATTTTTGTTCTCAAATTCTTAATTGCTACTGTATCAGTTTTCTCTACAGGAAATAAATAGCTAGAGAAGTCAGTTACTAAGTCCTGAAAAGCTTTTGCTATTTCATATAAATCAAACCCTACTAAACTTTAGACTGAGTGCTTTGGAGAAAGAGTCTGGGACATTTGAAGTCATGGTTCAACATTCATCGTTACTTAATATATGAATTGTCTGACCCACTGGTGGAACAAATGTGGTCTGGATCAAGTGCCAGCACACAATTACACGTTTTTCCAGTCACCCACACAGCAAGCAATACAATGCTTATGCCAGATCTATGCCTGCTGTGGGAGGACAGGGGCTGAATGACTGGACAAGAACTGCTGAGACAGCAGAGTGAGGCTACACTGTCTCTGTGCTTTGCATTTAAGCAATTTTTTATTTGTCAGTCTCCACTCAAAAGCCCATTTGGTGGAGCTGCAGCCTGAGGCACTCTGCTCTTCACATCAGATAGCATACACATAATCAACGAATTATTGCTCTTCAGCATCCACTGAGATGACCACCTTTGGGGAGGAGAGATACCTAGTCCTAAGGCACATTCAGTCTCTTTTTATTGAGGCCGTTAACAAGGCATTCAGTTCTGACAATGCCTTTAGTGCTGCTGATGCCCATCACTGGAAAATGGTCTTAGAGCAAAGTCATGGACAGAATTCAAGCAGCTGTTTGAGAATAGATCATTTTCAGACTCTAATTTCATTTCAAGGTCAACCCAGCCCCTTCCTGATATTTGTCCTAAGCAATTTTTATACAAAAACTTCGGAACCATTTTTTTTCCATTTTTAAGGGCGAGTTCTGCAGTATCTGCCTACATTTCATCAGACTGACAGCAAAATCAACCTAGTATTTATATGCATCTCCCCCATCTTCCCCTAAAATACAAGTTTTTCTAGAAGTGATGGAATTAACTGAGGAAATCAATTGCAGGAAATCCTGCAATTTCTCAGTGTGATTAAACATGAAATCAAGCCTTAGTCTTTTGCTAAGTAACTGTAGTGTAGGCATTCACTTGTACACAAATTAACATATTCAAAGGGTCCTTCAACGTGGTTCACTGTGCATGAAAGATAGAGCTTCAGCAGCTGTGCACTTGATATAGAATTCAAGCAGCAGTCCAAGGATTAAAGTTCCCTCAATTCATTATCTGTGTTCAGAAATACTCAGTCACCTTCAGAAAGCGTCTGCCTACTGAACTGTAAACATGACCATCATGGCATTCTGAAGAGATAAGCTAAATACAATAGAAAGGATAAAGAATAGCTTCAGTTATACAACATATTGGGCACTTAAGCAAAATTGGAAGTGCAAATCTCATCTAATATAGGGGTTGAAGAATACAAAAAACATATCACCACCAAAGTTGGAGGGTTTCTACAGTACTGAATTAATAACAGGTAAATAATTTTCATATAGTAGTTGCTAATTTTCTGCTTAAGTGGATAGTCTAAGATAAAAACATCTATCAGATACAAAAGATGACTTTTTGAAAAAACTCAGACAAGAAATAAATAGAAGAGTGATTTCAAAGTACACAATTCCTGCTTAGAGTGTCACTGCTTCACCTAACACGGTGACAAACTTATGATGGGAAAATCCTACTAAGTGGCTAACTCCCATCTACATTTCCACGATATCAGCAAAGCACAGAAAGCATCCATTCCCTCGAGAAAGCAGGGGAAAGCTCCATTTATTATAGGAAACATGAAAAACACCTTGAGTAAAGAAAACCAAAATAGTAACACTAAAGTAGAGCAAGTCAGTAGTCTGTTTCTGCCTTGTAACTAAACAACCTCAGCATGAAATGATGGGATTCAGATGAACATGTTCTTTTCTGAATTAAAAGTGGTATTTTCATAAGTCTTTCATGCAAGTATTCCAAAAAAACATAAAAAGGCCAACAAAGAAGCATTCCCTTGGTCTTTGGCTGTCAGATGACTGACTACTGAATTGATATACTATATTTTCAGTTTATTCCATGAAGAGGTTTTGGATGCTATATTAAAACTGTGTTCAAGACTTTTTTCAAAGGTGCAAGTTAAAATGTGGTACTCTATTTTCCATGAAAACCCATAACCATTTTATTTTAGTATCTACATCTATTTGTTTATATGACATGTAGTCTATTGACACTGCACATAATGGTTTGTAGGAGAGAGCATCTCGCCTTACATTTCTCATAACAGATTTTTTCCTACTTTTCATAGCTTAATAATGTGCTATGTTCCTAATAGTCTTTCTCCTACCAAAAAAGTGGCCATAAGCAGTGTGTTATTATTTGGCCTATTGCCCAGTGTTTGAAAGTGTTCTCACTTGTATTAAAAATGTAGAAATATTAATTAATTTAATAGGAATTGATTATGAGTGACTACAAGATTTTGAAAATCCCTACCTACTTACCTAGCCATTTAGTAGTCTAATTTTAGACTCTCCCTCCTCTGGGCAGAGAGGATATAAAATGCTTGTAAAAAAAAAATTGTGTGGCAGAGAATGATGAAGGCGGCTCTGGTTTGTTGGGTGCTGAGATACAATGCAGAACACAGCTGACACTTTGCTACCAGGAGGTTCTTGATGAAGTTAATAAGCTAGTGGACAAACAAGAATTTCAAGCATTACATTAGTAGCATATTGAGCATATTAAAACAATTTTTGCATTTTAGAAAAACTTAGTCTTAACTGAAGATGAAGAACAGTTTCTTTTTTTTGTCACAGAGAACATTTTCCCCTATCTGCCCTCCAAAGATAAGCAAGAAAAAGACAAATTTTTTTCAAATATGAGATAATATTTCAGGTAATAACCATGGAGATACAAGTACACTTCCAGTCCCAAAGACACTAAGAGATTTACAGGAGATTTAGAGCCTTTGCTTATAATGTGAGAAATGGAGAATTGAGATTATGATGCAAGGCCAGAGTGGACACTTAATTTGAGTTTCTTAAATCCCCAGTAAACTTTAAATATGAGTAATAGGGATTACATTGCACATGCATTTCTTTATGCATTAAAATAATTTCAAACACTTGATCAACAGAGACAAAAGAGAATACAAGAGTAAATTATTTCTGATGCAGGAATAATGGGACACTGTAGTACTGTATTTTCTGTACATATACAAAAATGCCTGTGGGCTCTGAGACAATACCTGTTTACTAATCTGAATATGAAATTTGGAGTTAGACCTAATTAAAACTAAGCACGGATCCAAAACATGAACCTCCTGGGGTATGTGCATTGCACTGACAGCAGTATTAGTTGAATGTTATAGTCAAACTGGTATTATATGTTTCACTTGGAACTATGTTTTACACAGATATACATCTATAAAAATAAGATGTTTTCAAATATTTTTATAAAGCCTTTATTGCTGTGATAGAATTTTTGTAACCTGCACCAAGTCTTTATTATCTTGAGGAAGGGAGCTATAAAACTGCTGGGTCTAAAATCAATTTATTCTCAAGCCATCTTCCACTAGCAATTGCAACCTTGCTCACTGCTACCTTCAGCTTGGTACTTGCATTTCTGTAGGAGTTCCTGCAAAATGTACGTTCTCCCCCATTCGCAATTACAGGTTTCAGAAAGAAAACTATGCTGACAAACTGACACTAGAGAGACCTTGCAGCAAGTTATCCCAGAAGGGGTCAGCTTTGTCTCTGAAGTACTTAGAAATGTATTGTACATGGCTCTACTGTGACAATAACTGAGAATACAGCTGCTGGGTATAAAACCCATGATCTTCCCTGATATTAGCCTTCACAGTGCTCAAAATGTGGTATATTGAAAGCCTTTTGTAATGAAGTGGCAGATGGAAGTGGCAGAAACAGGAACAGCAGTGTTGAGGGTCTTATGAAACTTCCCAGAAAGGGAGCCTCAAAGATGCATAGATAAAATGGAAGATGTAAAAACATGGTATTCTACCCAGATGGTATCTACAACACTTCAGTGATAATAGGCAGGAAGATCCCAGATGTCCCTTGCATACACAGAGAAAATGCTTCATTTCACAACAGCAGTGTCGCTCTCTGCGCGGGGCGGAGCGTTCCACCCGCTGCAGTACTTGTGCAATTGGTGGAGGTGATATGCAAGGAAAAGTCTACACTTGGAAATTCATCCATCTACAATTTTCCAGTCACATTTTAAGGAACACAAGTAAGTCGGTGGCAGAAAAATAAAAAGATAATTCAGTTTCAAAATTTAGCTTGCAAGCCTGCTCTAAGGCTAGAATTTGAAGTAGGATCCTCAATCCCAAAGGTCAGTGACCTTTTCACTAGGGTAATAGATATTCTGTGACAAATGCCTCTTTCTCCCTGCTCCCTCTCATTCCATTTCAAACCTGAGATAACTTCCTGACAATATTTTTGACAAAAGTTACAACTCTGTTCTTTCTCTCTTCCATTTAGAATGCCTCCACATAATACTAGCTCTGCTTTGCAGAGTTGAGCTCACATGTAAGCATTTTGTTGACAGAGACATAATAAGCAGTTTAGAAGAATTTGTTTAAGAAGGAAGGTATACATTTAATTTTCATACTCAAATACTATGCTTCTTAAAAAGTCATTCCAAAGATTTCAGGTTGTCTCCAGAATAGCAAATAACCTTCCCGAACTAGTAAAAAGTATCAACTTTGTTGTGAAAGGCAAAGCAAGATATAAACAGAAAGGGCATGGCAGATGAAGTTGTAGCCATTTCCTATGGAGTTCTCTACCCTCCTGTTGGGGAGATTAGTTTGTTTTTTAGGATTAACATATTGCCAAATCCACCAAGATAATAACAGAATATTAAAATGCAGGAGGTTACCCCATCAAAATGTTAAACATCTTGCAAAATGTGCTAAGAAATGGTGATGATAATTAAATCTTACCTGTAGTCTGCAGTACAAAGTTCCACTGATATTCAACAGTGTGAGTAAATTTCAAGTCATTGCTCCTGAGCATGAGTTCACCACAGCCAGATGTTTATTTTGTTCTTTCAGATCTTAAGTGCCTTTGAGAAAAGAAAATTCTGACACCAAAATATTCAAGAGTTTTTTCAGCTCAGACTTTTTTCTGTTTTCTAGTTATTCCAAACTCTATTATGAATTTTTATAAAAAGAAAACACAATGAAACAAAAAAAAAAAAACCATAGACTAACCCCAACAAATTAGAATGGCAATTGGCTTTAACACGATACAAATTAATAACTTTTAAAATATCACTGTGTTTAATAGACTTTATAGGAAGAATTAAGTAAAATAGTTGTCTTATCTTTCATGTACTGGGCAGTGCTAACTGAACCTACACATTCTTGTTGTCTTCCTCCCCTTAAAAAATTTCTCTAGAAAGAGAAATGAACATAGAAAGGCCTGAAAAGAAATTCCATGAAAGCAATTCAAATTGAGGTTTTCTCAAAAGCTCTTATATTTATATTTGGAAAGAATGGAAAGGCAAGCAAGAATAAAATGTGGACTGTATCACTGTGGGCACTGCCCAAAGAGACAGAAACATCAGTGACTACCTAGAAAGCAGTGAGGAGAGGAAGAAAATTATGTCTCAAATGCAAAGTTTTTGTTTGTTTTCTTTCATTTATGAGTGGAAAAAGAAGCAACTTATTAGATGTGAAATAACAAAACTCTTAAAGTGGTAACTTCCAAAGGACACGGTGAATTCAGGAGCACCCTTATGTAAGAGCGTTCTGTAAGTACCACTAAGAAAACACCAGGCATGAACTTCTGACCAGTTACAGCTTTTAAAAATCATTAACTACCTTCACTTGCAATGCCCTGGCAACCTCACAGGCTGCCCACCTGTGATTCACAGATCCAATGCATCCTTTTACTCCACTGCAGAAAACCATCTCTCTTCTATCTGAATGCAAAGATGCAGAGGATAAAGTCAACCTACATGAATCTTTAATTACACAGAGAGAGGAAAAGATTCAGTCAAGGCTCATTGATCCTGAATATGCAATACTGCCATTCAGAACTACCCCTTTCAGCTGACAATTTTACTTCCCATAGTGAGTAACACAGAGAAGTATTACAACCAGCGTTCTCAGAGGTCCCATTTGTGAGGATCATAAGGTCAGTGGGAAGAATCTGGATTCTCTCATTACCTCTTAACAGTCTAATGCCCAATATTTTCTGAATATGGGCTGTTCTTGCTCTGCAGGCCTTTGTCTTGATCTTTCTGATGACTTGATTTTATCATGGGAGAAAAGGGCAGGTGCTTCCAAAAAAATACATCCAGGAAACCTCCTTGACCAAACAGAAGCTACTGGAGTGTGTCACACTTCTCTGCCCAAGACCACTTCCTTTCTTCCAAAGCTCATAAGATAGTCTCTGTGTTTGCCCAGGGCACACTGTAACTGTACATAGTCAACAGCATAAAAATAAGCTAAAATACACTATAATGACTAATAGCTAAATATCTAAAGGTATTCTCACTCTCACATTCTCACTTTCTGAATTTATTCAAGCTCTTTTACATACATAACTTCTTGAATTTCCACACATTTGTGCATTTTAACACTTTTCTCCCCATTTAGGATCAGATACTCATCTGCCCTTGAGATTAAATAAAGCAAACATTTTTCCGAAATCGTTAAAATAGCAAAAATTGGCCAATATAATATTTCTGATTGAGTTACATTCTGTATGAAATTCCTGGTGCAAGCTACTAGTTGTAGAGGATCATGCTACTTAAATGCATGTAAGACATAAGATTTTATTTTGCATTTCTAAATTACAAAGCTTAATCACAATAAAATAAATGACTGAACAATAAGACTAAAGTAATTTCTCAGTTCAGCTATTTCTGTTTAGATACGTAATTCACTCATTTTTGACAGTTGGCTGGCAACTTCCACATCTAAAAGCAAGATCTGTTATTCTGACTGTAACCTCCCAGCCCCACCAAACACACTTCCAATACACTCACGAGTAGGTCCCCTCCTAGCAGTGAACAGCAGTAAAAGCCTATGTGCTCTAAAGTGAAATGCTGACCAGGCTTTTCATGTCCTACATCCTCACCAGTGCCCTCACCAGATCAGGGTAAAGTTAAGGAAACTCAAGGTTTAGTGCCTCAAGAGGATGAAGTCATGGATGGCAGCACTTAGAGAAAATCTCATTAAAGTGGAAAACTTCTATTCACAACCAGAAACATAACAACAATTAGATACCTGTACGTGCTGTGGCTATTGCCATAAGCTAAGGTTTTAAAAAGCTGGAGAAGTCTACAGAGAACAGCAGCAATTTTAGCGAAGTCTGTGTGGAAAGAAACAAATGCACTCTTTCTCTGATGGAGCTTTATTTCTTCCTATTTTGTTGTCCTAATTTAAAATGTGATTCATTCCAACAGAAAATTTCTGATTGCTCTTTGAATGCGGAGAAACAAAACGGAACAGATTAACAAGGTGCTGTGCTGGTACTGATGCCTGTTGCTGGTATCTTTTGTCACAGAAGCTTTTTCAGAAAGCAAGTAGAATCTGACAAGTCATCAACATTAGTCTCTTTCTCTCTAACAGTATTTCCACAGATTAATTAACTCAAATGTCATTCTCTTATAGCTGCATGCACTCTACAGAAGAGTACTTGGTAGCTGCTGTGTGTTTTGGATCAAACAAAGCTCTACAGGGATATAGTCATAACTCCTGTAAATTACTAATTGCACTGGAATGTTACAAAATGGCTTTTCAGATATATTCTGGGAAAAGTCGTAGCCCAAATGCATTTTCAGAGCAAAAGATTCACCATGGCCCTATCTTCACCATTAGAAACAATCTGTTGTTGCCTTTCTACATGTGTTTTGAGAACAAAAGGTGTTACCTTTTAGTAGACATGGGACCTTTACTTAGGCAGTTACACCTCAGTGTTTATTCCAGAACATTCATACCTATGGTACAGCTACATAACTTACTTAGCAACACGGTGTGGCACCCACCCTTAAGGGGAAAGGAGCACTCAAGGTTTGTGGATGCTTGTGGCCAAATGGAAACACAAAAGTAAGAGACTCCAAAAAAAAACCTACAGGATTTTATTAGTAAATTATACACTTGGCATGGAAATTGGTATGGCAGCCCCTTATCTCCTATTATAAGCCCAAGCAGTGTTTTTGGATAAAGCGGTAGGGTGAGGGGCAGGGGGGGAAAGAGAGAGATGGAGACAGAGACAGAGAGAGAGAGAGAGAGAGAAAGAAAGGGAAATTACCAGTCCTGTCTCTAGCATCAGTCAAGCTGGTAGGGTGCCCAGAGTCCTGAGAGCATTCATGAGGGTACCTATTCATAGATAATTTTTCCCTGCCCTGGAGATAATTCTCTCACTTTCTATGCAAACTAGTTATCGTGTGCAGTCTGTTCTTCTATAGTTCAGAGGGCTTTGGGAATCTTTGGTGGTCTTGATCCCAACCCTACAGCCCATATTTGCTTCTCAGCCTCATTCCTACACCTGTGCTATACTGTGCTGTGCTTATCTCCAGGAGCCAGAATTTGTCCTCCAGACAAGTGCTGCCCTACCTGCACGAGTCCCCCCTTCTCCAGCCACACCCTGCTCTTACCAACAATCCTTGTCTGGCTCCAAGGTTACCCAGCTGTAGGTATTTGTGACACACACATCTGCCACCTTATCTTCCAGGCTTCCACACCTGAGCAGTTGTTATGAATAACTCCTGCTTGTCTCTTGACTTGCATCATGTAAGCAGCACATGCACACACATCCTGTTGTCCAGTCTTGCAGGGTCAGTCCTGGCACCAAACCTCAAAAATCAGACCCAAAAATTATTCTCTACATTCAAAATATCTGAAAGACATTCAGTAACTTATATAAAATTTCCTTTTTACTCTGTTCAGGCAAATCCTCTTGTACTATCAAAAACATAAATGTGTCTTCATCTTAGGCAATAAAGCAAAGCAGAAATAATATGGCCATGCTGGCCAGGATGAACCTAAAGTGATAGAGAATAGTTCACCAGGCTCAAATGCTGCAAATGTCTTCATGCAAACTTTTGTTGCCCTTTACTGACTTTGGTAAATCTGAGTCTTTCTTTGCCCTCATCAATGGATCTCTGCTCTTTCAAGTCCATCCTCGGTGACAAAAGATCACAGTCAAAAGATCACAGTCTTTCAAAGGCTTTTCCTTTTTTTCCCTGTTTTCCTTGCCCTTCTTATAAGTAAGTCCAGAAAAAGGGTGTATTCTAATTGTCTCCTTCCAAACTATGTAACGATTTCCCCCTTTACAACTTTTCCTGCTACAGTTAGAATGAAAAGCAATTATATGTGAGCATTTAAGGGTAAATGACACCTAGTATAAAACCTACATAGATGAATTGGGTAAATATACAAACAGGTAGCCCAAACACATTGAAAAAAGTATTACATATTTGAATTTCATACAAAGAACTCTGAATAATAGATTTATTTTAACAACAACAACAACAAAAGCCTACCCAGTATCATGCAATTATTGTAGAAACCAGAAGGATAAAAAAAGTCTTCTGAATTATCACCATTCTCTGGGCAACTACTAAACTAACAGTTAAAAGGTGCTGAATGCTTTCTAGGCTAATATAGGGAAGCATTATGACAATCCTGCTCCTAAGCCTCTCTCAGCTTAAATCAGCATGGGTGTATTACAATAATGTCACATAATTTTCTACATGAAACTATCATTTTGCTGTTACCTGAAGGGACACTGTAAGATACACTATAGTACTATAAATGTAAATATTCTGTACACCAAGTGTTCCATGAGAATGGAAACTTAATGATGTATATATTACAACATCACTGCTGGAGTTAGGGTTGTATTAGCATTTTTGTGATAACCCACCCCGGCATTTCCCAGAGGTTTATAACTCAACTGTAAAAATTTACTACAAGTCAAAATTTAACATATCAAGTCCATCCCAGAAGCACTTTTTTAAAGGAGACAGCCATCTGCAGGTTTTGAGATTGAAAATGTATATATAAATGTTAAACATGCTTGTTAGTGTTCAATTTAATGAGACAAAAATTAATATAATGGTTTTAAGAAAAAAAAATCATAACAGCCTAACCTGAAAGTGTCAAGTAAAAATAATTCATGAACAATTAAAATAAATTTTCAAAAACAGTTTATGATGTGTCAGAGTAACTGCTAGGAATAAAACCTGATGAAAAATGACAAGATCCTGAATTTCTTCAATGTTTGCTTATTTTTCTGTGTTTTAAAGACCTAATTTTCAGCCTGTTCTGTTTGAGGACACAGCACTGATTTTTGCTAGTGCAGCTACAGATTTGTTTCCTGAGATATTGATATGCTTTTAAAATACAGGATACACTCTAAGTAAGATGAGCCATGAATGAGTTTCTTCTCCTCAAGCATACTTTCTCCCCAGAGCTCAGCATTTCCATCCCATAGATTTAGCCCACCCTGGTAGCCACCACATCCAGCTCAAATCTCAAGTAGCTGTGTAGGAATCAAAGCTTTCACTTCCTTGATCCAGTACCTATAGTTGTTGAGTTAGTTCTCAAGAGACCTTTGTCTGCTCAGATCATACCTAATATGAACTAAGGGAGACAGTTTTTCCTATGCCTGCACCTGTATTGTAAAGCTTTGATACTCACTTATATTTCCATTGATTTTTCTCTGTTATTGCTGCTGTATACATTTTGCCTTCTTGAAAATAAATAAGGTTTATGGCTAAGATCTAGGTTATTGCCATAAGCTATTCTAAAAAAAATGTAAACTATTCCTTCTTCTGTAAGAGTTTGGTAATGATCTGAGCCCAAACTCAATATATATTTTTCCTCAGAATAATAATGGAATTATGTGACATAGCCCAAAATTGGGAAATTGGGGGTGGGATGATTGAACATATGCAAATTTGAAACTAGGATTTCAGAACCACCTTACACTTTGTTTTCAGAAAATCAAGTTACTTCTCTGTAGCTTCATTTTTTTATTATTATTTTTTTCATAAAAAATTAAAAGGAATATTACTGTTATCCCATCAGCTAAAAGTATTTGTATGGCATTTCGGTGTAACTGTACTTAGGGTAGGGGAGTGGAGCAAGATGATCTTTAATCACCTCCCAACTCAAAACATTCTGTGTTAACACCTCTGCATTGTGCAATGACAGATAGCCCATGGACTGAAGAGTGTATACATAAAACACATAAGATACACAAGAGAGTACTGAAGAACACAGAAAATTCTAAATTAAGGTTTTCATTCTTTAACATTCTCTATTTGTGTTGGAGAAAGATGACTGAGAAACCAAAGCAGTGCAACACTTAAAAACAAGAGTCTTCTGGATGGATCCAAGTGAAAAAAATTCAACTGCAAAAATCAATTGTGATGGCAACAGTATGCATGATGTGCATGAAAACAAATCACAAGTTCTTGTGCAGAAATATGAAAATCAGGGCAAGAAGTAGTTACTTACTTGAAGCTGACTAAATCCTTTCAAGCAAAAACCAGATACTCAATGAAGCAACCATGAAGCTGGGAGCAGCAAAAGCACAACAGCTTTGAGGATTATGATTAGACTATCAAATAGTAATGTCTACTTCATTTAAAAGTTTGTTTGCACCTTGCAATCAGCCATATGCTTTTTCTCTCCTTAATAATTTCCTGTCCTAGCACCCAAAGCCCATGGCAGTTGAGCTGAAACTTCTGCCTATAAGTCATGTTAAAGGTCAAGAAGTGGTTGCCATAGAATCTTTCAATAGGTAGCCAGAACAGACCTTTAGAGGGCAGGACATGTGCAAAAGCATTATAGATAAATCTATGCCAAAAGCATTCTTAAGACCCTTCTCCAGCAGCCCCTTCCTGCCTATCAAGTGGCACTGGGCCTTAGACCTGTGACTGGCCTGTCTGTAGGAGAGAAGACCAGAGCTCCAACTGAAGTTTAAATTCAAATTCTGACCTTCCCACCAGACAAGTATCTTTCCAGAATACCTGTATATTGGTCCTCCAGTCTCAAGTCTTGCCAACTTTGATAAAATTGCTATTTCCATGTTTTCAGATGATCTTTTTTCCCAACATTTCTCATTTTCCCTCCTCCAGCTCCCTTTGTAGATGCACTGAATGATAGTGTTTTACAAGCCTGGAGAACTCTCATGGGAATCAATTTGACTAATACAAACACAGCATAACAGGGGTATTTAACCATAAAAAGGATGTTTTTTCCCCTGAACTGGAGAACAAGAGCAATCATTTCAGCTAGAGTTTCTCTATGGCAGTTGGAGAGAAGTGATGGTTTCCCCATGGATTAACATTTCCTGACTTTGCTCTTCACACAAAGGTTACAACTACTTATGTTATATGCAGGCTATGCATAATAATGAGAAACAGGGCACACTGTCTAAATCATCATACTTGTTAGCATTTCAATGCAGATATCATTTTAATCCTTGCATTTCTAATGTCAACAGTAGCCGCTTAGAGTTGTCATTGAAATCTTTAATTTCTATCCTCTTCATATTGCATCTGTGTACACACATTGTTCATTGATTATGGTTTGGCATTTCTTCTAGGTTTTTATAACCTTGCAGTAGATTTATGCACACAAGAACTTAAACTGGCAACCTAGTACATATAATACAAGAGAGGTTATATTTGAATGAAAAGTATTGAAGTTACTATCCTATTCAGCAGGATTATATAGATAATAAAGGTCAGCTGGGATACATAACATTATGTTAACATGCAAAAGAATGTGTAGTGGCAGTAGTTTATGATGGGAAGGGTTTATGTATCATAAAAGCAGGTCATGCTTTAGGAATAACTTTAGGATAGCAGTAGACGGTGATAGTGGATTATTGTAGGCTTATAGGAAAAACCATTTTCATGTCAGATAAAACAATCAATTTAAAACTGGAGTCAGAATCTCAAATCCTAACAAAGCAAAGAAAAATACCTGAGGAGCTTTAGAAAGCTTTCGTAAGGGCTTTGAGCTGGTGTGGTTGTTTCCATCAGCAGGTTTCTTGGCAATGGATCTATCCATTCATATTAAACTCATACTGAAAAGTCCTGACAGTGACTTTGGTGCATCAAGAATACAAGTATTTTCTCTGATGTCCCACAGTCAGTAACAACCAACTGAATCAGGACATTCCCTGATAATTAAAAATAAACATTTTAGTTTTCATGACCAATATTTGTCCCCCTCACAATTCTTCCAAATTTTCTGTAGTTTGGAAAAGAAAGGGGGGAAGAATTTCTCTTCTCTGTCGTTTCCTTATGGAAGGTGATGAGTGTTACAAGGTACTTAAGGCCCTGTACAAGTCAGTTCTGAAACACAGTTCATGCATTACTTATGAGACTTCACTGAAATGTAAGTCTGAGCGATTTTCATTTGTTCCCTTGGTCTTAAATGAAACAACATTTGCTGAGTCCAAGGAATCGTTCTCAGAGCTCAAATTCTGGAGAGAAGTGTGTGGTATGGTAAAAATTACTAATATAAAATACATACATGTCCAAGCAAATAAAGCCCCTGCACTAAAAAACTTCACATTTGTCTGTATTAATGTTTAATGCATTTGTAAAAAGCGGTCCTGCTTTGTAGGATATAGCCACAAAAGTGTCCTGCAATCTACTAGCACTTATGATCACAGCATGGGTCCAAAGAGGATTGTCAGAAATGCATGATCCATGTTTGATAGATCAGAGGAACCGTACAGAATGTATTAAAGCCAAATTATAGCTGCTAAAAGGAATGCAAAAATATTTCTGGATTAGCTCTAAAATTAGAGGTTAATTTATCATTTGATTGGCTTAAGCACACAGCATATTAGCAGTAAGAAAACTCAGTTATGACCTACAGAAGACAATTACACAAGAGGGAGCTAAAAGAAATTAAAATTATACTAATCGTAATGTTTTATAAGTGGCATGTCTTTCTAATATAATAGAATAAAAATATTGGAATACTATGATGTGCTCTTCCATAACCAGTTTACATCCATGGTATTGAGAACAAAGCATAGTACGTCGTTTCTTAGGAAGGTTTAAAAAAACTAGTCATTTATCTGGACAGTTTGCTTGCCTCTCTGAGTTAATAAGATATGTAGTATTTAAAAACAATATAAACTTACCACCCGGGGAGAATATACTTGCTCTAGCATTTTTTCAGATGATTTTTCAGTGATATTGCTGCTATTCCTACTTTTGTGTCCAGGTAGGAACACCATGATCTGCCAGTGCAACGGAAAATATTTCCGATTATTTTCACAAGATATTTCAATTTCAACTGAAAAAGACATTTAAAAGGGGCTTTTTATCTAAAGACTACAGATATCAGTAAAAGTTAAAGCACTGAACTGAGTAATTGCATAGAATTTTAAAGAAGTGCTAATATTTGAAGTAAATGTGACCCCAGACAAACACATTAGATGCAGATACCTCGTGGAAATGCAAACTCAAGTTATTCTCCCTTGAAAGATAAAAAAGGGCAGGGGACCTCAGCATAATCTCAAGCTTGTTATACATCCACACATATGACTAGTTATAATCTGAATTTGAGACTTCAATTCTTTCTTATTGAACAAAAGCTTAATCCTCCAAACTCCTTGGAGAAATAGCCTTAAACAGGTGAAAATAAAATACAATTAACAAAGAAGTGAAAGGAGATGAGGAGCCCTTTGAGACTGTAGTGAAAAAAAAAAAAAGCAAAACTAATTAAATTTTCCAACCTGAATAAACCTTTGTAGGAAATATTAAAACAAAAAAGCATAAGAGGAAGAAATTAAACAGATCCAAAATTATGAGTGCCTAGAAAACACAGTACAATAAACTTGAAACCAGCCTCTTGGGAAAAGATTAAAAATAAAAATTGTAAACTATACAAGAAGTACTTTGTAGAAACTGCATCTTGTTCAAAAATAAAGCAATCTAACTTATCTTTCCAGATGCAATTTTCTACAGTTTAATTTGGTAGGCTAAGTATTGGTTTTGAACTTTTAGCTGATTTCTGTCTAACTAGCTTTAATTGTTATGTTTACTTCTAATTGACATTCAGCAATTCCAGGAGTTATTCACTATGTAAAGAGGCTCAAAAATATCTTGGAGCCAGAGCAACCAACTCAAATACTGTTCAAAATTTCTCAAAATTTTAAAGAAGAAGTCCCAAAATGGCCACAAACTTTTACTATCAAAGGATGGTAGTCCAGAATGACTTATAATCCACTCTGTAGTTAATGTCTCCCAAACAAGAGAAGCAAAGCATACCACCGTGTTTCCAAAATTGTTTATGATTGAACTGTAGTTTGTAAGATTTTCAAATATATGTCATGTGATTCGGAATGTGCTTTTGTGCATTGTGCAAAATTCACTTGTGTGTGCACAGCAGTTGGTTTTAAAGAGCCAAGGGACAAACAGATATTGAGCATTTCCAAAAAATATATGGTGAAGTCCGTCAGACCAAGATTCCTTCCTATCTGATCCCCTAGGATTACAGTCTCCATAAGGGCAAATTCCCATTTATAGCACAGAACTGGCAGAACGTTGAACCACTGGAATATCAAATCCTTTATCATTAATTTGGCAGCTAGAAATTAAGCCAAAGTCTCCAGCTTATACTTGAAATCAGAGAAAGAAATGTCCATGAGATGCCTTTGTTCTATCTTCAGTGTGCACAGTAATGCAGCAATGGAGATGCAGTCACAGATTGGCAGCTGTGTACTTCAACCCCCAGTTTGAATTTTAGTTATTAGTCCCTGTGTTGTTGTATATGTAGATACAGAGATACAAGTATATTCATTTTATTCTTAGTGTGCTGCAATCACACCTACATTTTACTTTGTAGTTATACCTTCAGGGAATAGCTTTCAGGAATATTATGCTGGGAAACTTCCCAGGAAAATGTCATTAAATGTCTGCATCTTCTCTCCTATCCCTCTCTTCCTCCTGAAATTTTCTCCTTCACATCAAAAGTTTACTGTTACTTTGAAGTAATAGGAATCAAAGAGAAGGGAGAAAGCTGGCTCTATCAGAGCCAGTGTTGAAAAGTTCCTGAGGATGTGGGAGAGATGAAAGAAACTGGAATTGTTTCAATCAAAGATAAGAAGTTGGAGGTGGGAATGCAAGGATTTTTGGACAAGCCTGTGGAAAGATGAGGGGAGGTATACATATATTTACAGACATATTTGAGGGGTGAAAGGAAGTAAGATAGCACAAAGTTTCTGAAATCTACCTCAATATGTTATTCATTAAATTCTTGCTTTGCCTCCTTTCAGTCAACTTCTTGGTACTATTTCTAAAATGAATCCAAACTTAAATAAAAGAGTCATAGAAAGTATCTGCAAAGCCCTTCAGAGTGAGTACAATAAATGACAACTTTCTGGAGTGACAGAAAGACGATGTTGATATGTTTAAGCATTTCATCCTTTTCAAACCTTTCTTCAAAAATATTTCCATCTTTATCAGTTCCTAGAGCTAAAAAGAGTGGACAAATAAATACAACTCTTTAGATTGCAACACTTTTAGGTTTAAGAACAAATGTAATTTAAAATATGCTTTTATTGCATACTAGGTTTTAGTAGGTGGAAGTGAAAGTCAGCACAGAAGGCAACCAGTTTGGCTCTGAGAAATTCAGGGCAACTGAGAGGCTCCTCTTAAGGACACAACATACAGATGTCCTAGAACTCACCTGGAAGAAATACTGTCCAATCTAATATGGATTTCTGCAGGTATAAATCCATTTTCTCTGCTTGCCGTTTGCAAAACCCACTCACTGCAATTTTATAAATATCCCTTTAAATCAAAAGGAGGTGTAGTTGCTAATATCCAGACTGATGTCTCATCTTTGAAGAATCTCAGAAGAGAGAAAACTATTCCTTTTCTCTTCTTCACTACAGAAATGATTAACAAAGATGAGAAAGGACAACAATAATAATGAAGCCTCAGTTGTGTCTCCAAATATATGTGGATGACTCCACACTCCAAATTCACTACCCCAGGCTTCATCCAGATACTAAAGCAGCAAGACAGATTACATTTCATTGATAGGAACAGATAGAACTACAGATCTCCCAGTCATCTCACAAGCTGGGCTTGTATGAAGCAGGGAAATACAGTCTGGAGCACAAAAAAGTAACATCTTCTCTCAGACCCTGCACGCTGGTGAATGCTGGGTACCTTTTAAACAAAACAAATGTATGCATCATAGCAAAGAAGAGGAAGTGGAACTTGTACTTTTATGCTAATCCTTCTCCTCCAAGAAATAGCAGCTCTGGTTTCTCTGAATCACTTAGTCCAGAAATGGATCGAAAATAAAGAAGGCAAGCTGAAGATCAGCTGCTCAATGATATCAATTGAAAGTGATTCCACCAGCTTCCTGGTAGACCAAGTATTAAATGTGCATATCTGTAAGTCAATATCAACAACAACAGCATGAAACTTCTGTGTTTTGCTGAGGTATAACAGGAGGAATAAGTATTGAGCAGTGGAGTAAGGAAAGCAGAGAGAGAGTTTGAATTATGCATATCATGCATGGATCCCACATATTTTTGCACCTTTATTCTGATTCTATGAAATTTCATCTTTAGGGGGGTTGAGTAGGGGAAGGCAAAAAAAGCACAGGACTACCCATCACAGTCACAGAGAAATCCTATGAATCTAAACTATGCTAAAAAAGCAAAAAAATAAATTCATAGATGCAGGAATATCAGAGATGAAAAGCCGTGCTAGTAATTACCCCTTCCACAAGCAACACCAACCTGAAAGTGAGAGTTACACTCTCTTTCCCTCACCACAGCCTGACACAGAACACCGAGTTGGAAACTAAACTGAGAAACCATACCATCAAAAGATGAGATGTCTATTCTGCTTGGGGCCAAAAGGAGTAACAATCATTGACTCCTTTGAATTCATCAACTCCAAACTTTCCTTCCATTGTATTCTCCTCACAAGCTTCTGCTGACATCACTACAGAGATTATAGTGGTCTCCTCTCATATCCAGGAGGGCAAGAAACATTATGCCCAAAGATTCAAGCCTAATTAAATTCATTCATATTGCTGCCATTTGATATTTCATAAGAGGAATTATAATCATCTTCTGAATAAATATAGAGACTGTTATGTGAGAATTGCAGGGTAATTCAGCTTGGAAGGGATCTCAGGACATTTCTAGTCCAACCTCCTGCTCAAAGCAGAACCAACTCTGAAGATTGATTCCTGGAACCTGGCTCCATCTCTTTCATGATCTCTCTGGCACTGGAAGCTGATATTAAGTGTCCCCCTATCTACTGTGCCATTTCTTCTCCAAGTTGAACAAGCCCAGTTTCCTCAGTCTCTCCTCACAGGACAAGTGCTAGAGCCCACCCACCATCTTCGAAGGAGTTGAATATGAGCTTCTAGATGGAAATAGAGCACATCACAAAATCCTTCATTCATCCAGTAACAACTTATGGAAGAAATACTACAGCAAGGTTAGAAATTAGGCCAGATACATTTTTTTTTATAGTGGCACTATGATCTACACTGGTGCAGTTAAATATGAAACTGCTATACTGAAAATATTGCTGTAGAATCTCTTATAATTCATAAAATCATAGGAAAAGTCAGGTTAGAAAGTCCAACTTCTTCCCAGAAACAAAATCAGCTGTGAAGTCAAGGTTTTAATTCTTCAGTCACCTATTATCATAGGCAGCAGATGAAGAATTCAACCTCATTTTCAAAAATTCCATTTCTTACTAACTCACATTTCATTATAGGATTCTAAGGAATGAAAATATTTCATTATGAACATGGAAATTGTAAGGCAAGAGGGAGGGGAAGCCATCTGTAGTAGAATACAGTGCTCCTGTTTACATTCTCCCATCAGTTTGTTTACAGTGAACCCTCCTGAACCTCTCCTTGTTAGATAGGATGCCTTCCCTTTGTGTTAAGCAGGCTTATGCTTAAAGTCAGAATGAGCAGATGGAAAGAAAACTTTTAACAAGAGTGCTCCTCCATTGTACTTATGATAACAAAACAGTACAAAGTGTCAGCAGTAGGCAGAGCCATCTACAGTATTAGGTATATTTCTGGTTTTCTTCAATCCAGAGTAGGCTGTTTCTGAGCAACTTGAAACATGCAGAAAATGATTTTTAAAAAAACCTAGTCAACTGAGTACAAAATTCAAAGGAAGTCTTTTATTCCATGTTCTATCCTTTTGTGTATAATAAATACAAAAGAAGCAGTCAACCTGCAGCCTTGGTTCAGAGGTGGTGCACAAGTGCAATTCATTTATGTCTCCACTTGCTGTTTGCAAGTGGCAAAGGCACAGGCAGGAAGAGAAACAAATGCCTCAAACAGGCAATTAGAACCTGCTTCTAGCCAACCCCCTCAGTGTTGAATTCAGACACAGCAGCTTGCACAGCAGTTTCTGGACCCTGCTTCTAGATCTTCCTGAACCCCTGGGATTTCTGGAGGATACTGGGTACTCTGAGGGGCATCAAGGTTCCTGCTGCTGCTGGGTAGGGATAGCTACAGGAGACTGAAGTCTCTAGCAAGCTGCAGCAGCTTCTAACAAGATCTCACAGCTGCTCTTGGTCAAAGGTTGTTCTAGTCCTAATCAGGATATTAGGAAGGGTCAAGCACCCTTTCAGCAGGAGCTACAGAGAGGTGTGGAGTGCATTAGTTTGTTGTTAAAGGGGCTAAAAAAAAATAATATGTGTCTAGCCAGCAGTAATGACATGGCATAGGGCACAGTGGCTGAAGCAACTAGTCATGCTGTCCTCTGGTTACTGAGGACTGCTTGGAAGAAGCAGGATCCACTCAACAAGTGGAGCAAAAGTATCTTTACCTACAGGCTGGCCAGCCTGGTAAGGAAACCTTCAAATCAGGGAAAAAGGGGCCAGGAAGCTGGCAACAGCCAATGCATAAGGGAAATGATGGGTGGGGTTGGCAGATGCACAATGTGATGTGGACAGGAAACACCTGAATCTGACCTGAGAAGGATGCCTCAAATCTATGCAAACAAATGAAGTGCCAAAAAGACAGCAGATTGCATGTGTTTTCTCTGAAATCAGTAAACTGGTGCATCTCTGAAGTGCCTGTACACCAGTTTGCAGCATGGGGAACAGGCAGGAGTAATTAAATGTCTGCTACAGGGCTACAACCTCCTTTAGTTAGAGATGTGGGGTAGCTCACTCAAGTGCTGCAATGGGTGAACACAGGCTTATTAGGAAACCTGATTAAGAGTGGTGGATCCACATGCACCCACCATTTGGGTGGTTAGGATGGTAAGGAGGGAGAATTGCCCTTGATGTGAAAACAGCAGATGGGTGATGAGCCACTGACAGCTTGTAAGTCAGACTCATTGGCCAGACCAAAGTCAGTAACATCACGAGGAAATACTGATTTTTTGGCCTTCTTCAGACAGCTGTAATTAGCCTGAGCCCTTGTGCTCATGCAGACTTTGACCATTTTTCGGGGATCATTTCCCTCCAAATTCAAGAATGGTCCACCCCAATGTGCAGAAAGGCAAACAAGGGTAGCAGAGAGCTGCTGAAAATCTCAACTATAAAAAAAAAAAGAATAATAAGAGGTGACAGTTGACCCAGGAGGAATACAGAGATATGGTCCAAATGTGGAATGATGTTGTTATGTACAATACCCAACTGGAGCTGAATGTGGCAAGGAATCTACAAGGTAATCAGCCTCGCTTCAATCTCTGAGAAGGTAACAAAGCAAAAAAAATTGGAAGTACTTTCCAAAAATATGAAAGAAAAGGAGAGAATAGTCGGCATGTATTTATGATGATGTTTTTATATTGTCTTTAACAAGGATTTTGATACTTTCTTCCATAACTTTCTCATAGACATATTGATGAAATACAGAGTAGATTAGTAAGCAGGGTGGATTGAAAACTGGCTGAACTGGCAGGATCAAAGGGCTGTGATCTGCAGCACAAGGTGCAGGTGACACCAACCCCTAACAGTGTCCCCCTGGGGTTCTGCTGGGGCCAGTGTTGGTTAACATTGTTCATTAATTACATGGAACATGGGCCCAAGTGCACATGAGTGGGAGGAGTGGCTGGTACACCAGATGGTTATGCTGCCATTTCAGAGCCACTGCAGCAGCCTGGACAAATGAGCCAACAGAAAGGTCATGAAGAGGGGAGAGCAGAAGTCCTGTGTCTAGGAAGGAATAATCCCATCCATCAGCGCAAGCTGGGGGCAAACCAGCTTGGCAGCAGCTCTGCAGAGATATGTGCCCTTGTGGCAAAGGCAGTCAGCAGTCACCTGGTTTGTGTTAGGGAGAGTATTTCCAGAAGGCTGAGAGCGCTGATGCTTCTCCTTCACTCAGCACTGGTGAAGTCACTGAGTGCTGGGCACAGTCCTGGAATCCCCAGCACAAGAGAGGCATGGAGATAGGTGGAGCACGTCAGTTTACAGGCTGTGAGAACAATTAAGGGTCATGTGAAGAAAACCTGAGAGCTGGGACTCTTCAGCCTGGAGAAAAGGCTCACATCTGATCCTGTCAGTAAAGAAGATGGAAGCAGACTCCTCTCAATGGTACCAGCCATAAGTTAAAATACATTAAGTCCTGTTTAACCATTAGAAAAATGAAAAAAAAAAAAAAAAAGGAAGAAAGAAACCCCATATTTTCAGTGTGAGGGAGATTAAGCATTGGAAGGTTTCCCAGAGAGGTTGGGGAGTCTTGGCCCTTGGAGATACTCAAGATCAGATTTAACACAGCCCTGAGCAACCTGCTCTAGCTGACCCCTTCTTGGAAAAAGGGGGCTGGATGATCTCCAGATATCCCTTTCCACCTCAATGAGTCTGTTGTTCTGTGATCAGTTTGGTCACCTTCCCAAACACAAAACCAAAGTGCAGGGACCTTTCACTGTGTTACATGTAGACTTGTGTTCACTTGGTGGGAACACTCATCTGTTTTAGCTACCTTACAAGAATGCATTCATATCCATAACAGAAAAGGATCATGACCTATAAGCCCTGGAGTGCTGTAGGAACACGTGTATGCCGCACTGCGCCGGAAACATTGGGAACTGCTGATAGAGTAGATTCTTCTAGTTAAAAAGCCTAAGCAGAGACATTATAATTAGCTATGGACTCAAAGCTATATTTGCTGGCAGTAGAACTCCCAGGAAGAATTACTCTGATCTACAGTAATTTTCCACTGAGGATTTCAAACTTTACCAAAAAAAATTTTATGAGTTCATAATATAACAGGAGATATGAGAGAACTCCCCATGAAAGTTTTCTGTGCTGGAATATTTTTGTAATAGTTTTACATCCTTTCTTCACTATGACTACATACAAGACTGTATTTGCTAACAAAAGGATCAGGAAAACCAAAAAAATATTGTCATTCCTTCTAGAATCAGTGATGAAAATAAACAGCTGTCTAGTTTGCAAAATATTTCTATTTGTCAGATTTTTTTTATTTTATTTTGCAGTTTTGAAACTGAAAGGGAGAGGGAGAGGGAAAAAAATAAATTAAAAAAACACTTGAGTCTATCCTGTTGACTCTGACACCTGCAAAGGAAAGTGGAGCTAAAGGTTCACTCTCCTGCTCTGAATTAAACAAAGAAGGGACTCGAATTTATGTCTCCAGTTAATGCCCTATGAGTTAATTTAGAGGGCTATGTTAGGCAAAAAACCAAAATCTGTGGGGCTAATATGACTTTACTATGCCTTTACAATATCAAGCACTAAAATAAATCAAAAACTGGCACACTTCAGCTTCTTAGCAGAAAATAACTGTTATATTTTTTAAAAAATTTTATGGAAAAGAGAAAAACAAGAGAAAAGAGAAAAACGAGCAAAAAAGAAGCTGAAACCTGAAAGGAGGTATTTCTTGATGGGAGACTGTTTGCTTTACCATGAAATCTTCTCTATCACCAAGCACATTGTACATGATGACAGTGCTAACAGAGGTCCTTTATAGGAGAGCAAACCATTCTGTGGGATGAACTAGGTCAATTTTAAGAACAAAAGAGAACAAGACAAAATAAATACCAACAACATCAAAAAGGTAGAACATATAATACCTGTTCATGAATCTTACACCACATGGAACAGTTATATGATATACATACACATACCTGCACATATGCACAGCCATGTCCTGCATCACTCCTGTTCACACAGACACACCAAAACAAGCTTTAAGCTAACTACGTAATTGTTGCTGTCAGCATAATCACAGCATCTCAGTGCAGACTGGAAGAGCTACCGGGAAAATTTACTCATTGAGTAAAGACCCATTGGTAATCTCTGCCAAGACCTACACTTCCAGAGCAACATTAATCACTATATTTGAAATAGAACATTTAACTTTATAGATTGGCATAAGACATACTTATTCAATACTACTGAAAGACATTCTCTAACACATAATTCATCATGGACAAAGAAAAGGAGCAGATTATAAAGCTGACAAAAAGGCAGCAACCTTGTACATTTATACCACTTTTACCATCACCTAAGAAACATCTATCTGCATCTTTGTTCAAAGGTTCCCAGCACAATATTTCAAAGAGCAGTCTCACCTGGCTAGGAAGCAGTCACAGCAGAGGTCAGGGAGCCTGTAAGAGTGAGACACTAATTTCAGACAACCAGACATCCTCCAGGATCCCTTCTTACTCAAACTGTCTGGTCAGTCTCTGTCTCTCTCCCAAGTCCAAGATACTCAAAGCCTCAAATGCCATAAGGGATCCCAGGATGTGGTAAGAGCCATGAAATTCAAGCTCTTCAACCTAGCTTTCCCTCCAGAAAGGAGAGAGGTAAATGGATCGACATCTAATTGTTTCAACCACCGTGTTGTTTAATCACCAATTAGACCCCATTTCTCATCTGCTAAGTTCAACCAATTGATTTCCAGTCACACACTCCTCTTGTTTACTGTAAAGACAGAGGCATGCCTCCTGTCTGCTCAAAGGAAGCAGTAACTGTGGTCCCATGCGTACCCCAGCAGCCCCATCAGCACACATCTCTGCCTGTGCTGTGCCCAGACGCCCATGTCAGGAGCAGGGCATTTTATTGCAGGCATAGCTGCACAATAACAGGTCTGAAAGCTTCGGGCTGGAGCTGGCTCAGAGCAAACATCTGACTATGCAGATACTTCAGTCAAAAGCTGCCCTGGGGTTGTGCCTGCAGAGCTCTCTGTTTGCATTAGTTTTCTGACTTTCTCAGACTTTTCTTAGAATAATTTTACATAACAGATTGAGATGGCACTTGGGGTAGGTGCAGCTACATAACCCTTTATAAAGGGGTTGTGTAGAGGCCTCTCTACAGCATAAGTACCAAACTAAAAGCAACACTAATTTTGAGTGCCTGGCTGTCAGCTGTTCTTGGGTGAACACATTTTTAGCACTTTGTCAGTATTCCTGATGCTCAAGCACCTTCCTGAGAAAGTTTTTAAATCATTGTTTCGACAAAATATTTCGGTTTCAACAAAACAGTAATTCTTGACAAAAAAAAAAAAAAGTGCATTCATTAATATTGAGCACTTCTACCAGTTTCTTAAAATAAGCAACAGTAACAGTATCAAAAGGAATTAACTGCAGTCATATGCATAGTAGAGGCAGGAAAAAAGGCAAAAAGCGACAATATAGCCAACAAACTTTAAAATAGGTTTGCATTTATTGCCTGCTATTTTATATGCCGACCAGTATAAACCTGATGTTTTTGCAAAACATTAATTCATCTCAGCTATATACTGTACATTTTCTTGTTGCTGTGATCTGAATGGGTCATTCTTATCTACCGTTTCACAGTTGATACATCTTATTGATACCACAAAACCAAATTCTTAGCAAAAGGATGGTCTGTCATTTTGTGGAAAGTAATCTATACAAAGCTATGCTTCTGTTAGCTTATCTGTACCTATCAAAATAATCTGATTACTTCTAAGCTTCCCTAAACTATTCAGAAGGAGAAAATTCTGTTAGAATTAGGAGTTATGATTTTTATGTCATTCTAATGTGCTTAACAAGATAAATCATTACAGAATTCAAACACTTTGGCAACACATATCCCTGGCAGGGGAATGGACATTAAAATGGCAAAAAAAACAGTTTCTCATGCTCAGGAGACACCCTAGAGGGCTGTCCTGGAACAGAACTTCAGTTCTGCGTGGGCTTAAGTCAGATAAAACCAGCTGAAGGAAATAAAATAGAATGTTGGAGAACAGACATTTCAGCAGTTCCTATGAAGAAATAAAAAACTTGCAAACCTACCATCACAGATAGCTGTAGAGACACAGGCTGATTAACGAAAAAATATAGCACCTGATCCTGTGTTTGGCTAGATGCTGAAAAACGAAGTCCATTTATTTAGAAGAACAAGATGACAAAGATACAATCTGTTTAGAACAAGAATGTAATTTTCAGTTGCATGTCCACTTTCAGCAAGTGCAGTTGCTGCGGGAAAAACAGAAATCGAATCACACTTGCTGCTAAATACATATTTAATTGCTTATGGTTTTTTTATATTTTGTTTTGCACCAGACTGTTTACTCTGCTCATGATGATGTGGAATTAGTGTTGCTAAGTTTTCTGTTTCCTTTAACCAGTCTTAAAGTGCCGCCTAGTGCACATTTAAGGCAACACCCCCGCCTAACACAGCAGTGCCAGGGCTGAGCATGCAGAATATTCTGGCAGATTTTATTTCATGTAAAAACATTTCATTATCTCCCTCCAGTCAATTTCATCAAATTTTAGGGGCTGAAGAGGATTCTGCATGTCTGGGAATATGTATTAGTAGAAGTTAATCCAGTAAAACCCTGGATTGATGTAACATATGAAGTTGTACTGTAGTGCTGTCTAGCTTTCCAACCTGCACAGCTGTGACAGAGGAGGGAGAGCTTGTCAGGGAGGCTGGAGCACTCTGGGACCAGCTCTCAGCACCAGCTCCCACCAGGACACTTGCAGTAACATCAACCTAACCCAGCAGGCTGGACCCTGCCCAGGGCCATCAGCCTAACAGAGAACCTTCTGCCCCAGACCCTTTGTCCTCTACTCGGCAAGAAAGGATGAGCCCTATGGCTCTGTTTGGACTTAAGAAAACAAACCTTAAGGAGTGGATTATTCTCTTCTGAGGCTTTGAAAGAGAGTGCCAGGGCCTGATACCCTCCCTAGAGTCACAGCTGGCTGCATCAAACTAAGCAGCTACAGCTACAGATACTGCTGAAAACTGCATTTTTTTAACCACACACAGACATAGCCCTGTACATCATCCTAACTGCTCATGTTTTCCTCAGGAGTGAACAAATCACCATGCTCTGTGGCACAGTGAAGGAAAAGAAAAGAGGGATTTGTCCCTTTTCTTTAATCACAAAGATATAGAGCTGTGACTTAGAATCCCATCAAGAATTACATGAAAAAATCTGAAATTACCTGAGCTTTTAGCTACCCGACATTTGCTTGAACCACAGCCTTCTTTCTCCCTTACAAAATCATGTACACTCAAAATTAGGTCTGTTTTTCCTTCACTAATAATCTTAACACTGCAGTGGTATGAAAGAGCTCGTTTCTTAAATGCTTAAATATTACTCTTGATGTATAGGGATCTACCTGTCTTTTGTGATATGTTGTGATAAGCTAATTTCTTCTGCAGAGCTTTCCTGCCAATAAATTGTACTGCAGGAAATCACAGAATCACAGAATAAGCTGAGTTGGAAGAGACCCACAAGGATCCTTAAGCCCAACAGCCAGCCCTTCACAGCACCACCCCCAAGAGTCACATGAAGTGCCTGAGAGCATTGTCCAAACATTTCTTGAGCTCTGTCAGGCTTGGTGCTGTGACCACTTCCCTAGAGAGCCTTTTCCAGTGTCCAACCATTCTCTGGGTGAAGAACCTTTTCCTAATATCCAAACTATAGCTCCCCTGACATAACTTTGGGCCATTTCCTTGGATCCTGGCACTGGTAACCACAGAGAAGAGATCGGTGTCTGCCTGTTGCAATACATTTCCATACCCAAGCAGGTGATTCTATATAAGGAAAAGAGTTTCATCTTACCTTTAAACACATAAGGAAGCCAAACTAGAAAGTTCTGTGCCCTTTTCATCAGTATTGGCCCAGTGCCAGCATAGGAGCACTGATTGGGCTTTGGGAGTGTACCTCAAAGCCTGTTGCCAATTTCATTGGGCAGGGTGGCCCACCTGGACCATCGGGTACTAAAGGGACTGTACAAAGGAGCTCGGTTGCTTTTTTGGACTGCCTTAGTATCAGAGTGTTCTCTGCACTATGTGTGACTTATGTTTCTTTTTCTGATGATGTTTATTATTTTTGTCGTTATTAAAACCTTTTGTTTTAAAAAGCATGTCCAGAGAAGTTGTCTTGCTATTATTAAGCCACTCTGAGAAGTTGCAGGCCAACCCTCAGGCCTGATAAATCTTCACGTAGCTTATTCCATTCTGGCTACGTGCAAGATTTTATCATCTGCCCCTCCTATTCCCCTCACAAGTTGTAACTGCAGTGAGGTCTCCCCTCAATCTCCTCCTCCCCAGGCTGACCAAGCCAAATGACCTCAGCTGCTCCTCATATGGCTTCCCCTCAAGGCCTTTCATCATCTTCACTGCCCTCCTTTGGACACTCTCTAATACCTTCCTATCTTTCTTACATTGTGGCACCCAAAACTGCCCTCAGCACTCAAGGTGAGGCTGCCCCAGCTCAGAGCAGATCAGGACAATCCCCTCCCTTGCCCAGTTGGTGATGCTGTGCCTGATACACCCCAGGACACACTTGGCTCTCCTGGCTGCCAGGGCACTGCTGGCTCATGTTCAACTTTCCATTGACCAGGACCCTCACATCCCTTCCTGCTGCACTGCTTTCCAGCATCTCATTCCCCAGTCTGAACCCATATCCAGCCTTGTCCCATCCCCAGTGCAGAATCTGGCCCTTTTCCTTGTTGAAATTCCTATGGTTGGTGATTGCTCAGTCCTCTGATTTGTGGAGGTCTCTCTGCAGGGCCTCCCTGACTTTGAGGGAGTCAACAGCTCCTCCCAGCTTTGCATCATCTTCAAACTTGCTCAGTCCCATGTCCAAGTCATTTATGAAGATGTTGAAGAGTTGAGGGCTGAGGATGGAGCCCTGTGGAACCCCACTAGTGACAGGTCATGAGCCTGATGTTACCCCATTCATTATAACCCTCTGTTCCTGACCAGTGAGCCAGTTGCTCACCTGTTACATGAAGTGTTTATCCAGCTATATGCTGGAAATTTGGTAAACTGTTACAACATTTTCTCCTGGATTTATAATTATATAAAAAATATTAAGAGAGTCCTTTGGTCGCCACTATCACAAATAAACCCAAAACTAATTGAGGATCAATAAATACATCCAGCTGGCAAATCTCAGTGACAAGATGTCTGTATAATTAGAACAGCAGCATCTGCTTTCCCCATCCTGCCTCACAGAAATCACTTCGATCTTGCCTGTTTAAATATTTAGCATTTACATTGATGAGATGAATCTAAATTCCCAGGCAGAAGTCACTGTACATATACATCAAGAATATTTTAACTCCTCTTAGTTTTCTCTTCTCTCTGGGATTAAATCAGAGTTCATAGTATGCCTCTGCCCTTTGTGGTTTTATTAATTTGTGCCTAATTACTTATACAGCTATTTTGGTTTGACATTATTCCTACTTGGGTCCTGTTAAAAGATCTTCAACAGCTGTTCCAGATCAGTGTAAGCATTATTTCACATCCATTTTATCATCAGAATTAATGAAGAGAAAGAAGCACCTGACTTACTGTGGAGTCCAGGGAAAGTGGTTTTTCTCTCTGCTTACTTTCTACATCAGTACCACCTTCACAAAGACTTATCAAGAATCATTTTTTCCATTCATACAGCACTAATCACACCCCCCAAAAAATGCAAAGAAAATAACCAGCACTCTTATATGAGTCTTTTAATGGTGTATTTAAAATTGGTGTAGTGCAGAATCCAAATATTTTAAAGTGTCATTAGACTACAGATAACAGGACCAAAAAGATCATTAGTCCATCTGGTCAAACCAAGACAATAAGACTTTATACTACAAGATTTGAAAACATCCTATAATGTCACAGCAAGAACTGCTATGCAGTAATGAATTAATTTATTTATATTTGCCACAAGCAGCTTGTTCTCTCATTCTCTTCCCTGTAACCAAATTACATATGCAAAGTAGGATCTGGTAGGATTGTTTTTTCCCTGCATAACTATATACATGCTGCTGTGGGCCTATTTTAGAGAAGTCAAGGTCAAAAAGTATACTTTCCATTTGAAGCAGCAACTCCCACTGTGGTTCCTATAGATTATTTTAAAATCTCTGCTGGAATAGACCTGACTTGCCTGAAGAGCCAAAGTGACAGTGTCTAAAGGCTTGCTTCTGAAATTTGTGCTTGGTGGAGCACTGAATGGACCCAGCCTTTAAACACTTGCAAGTTCTTAGGGGTCAAATTTGGTCAAGGAAACTGAGAACGATATCACTGAAGGGTTGCTTGCAAGAGACCTTTGAAGCTGTCCAGTCCAGTCTCACCCTTGAAGCAGGATTATCAGCAGAACTGAATCAGGTCATCAATAAAAAATGCCCCACCTGGCTGGGTGCTGCACTGCACTCCTGGGAAGAAGGGTTGGCTAACTTGACCCTCCCCATGCAGAAATCATGGTCATTGCCTTCTGATACATCATCTGTAACTTCTGAGGAATTTTGGTTCTCCCATTTTTATAACTCCCATATTTGAAGTAGTTATAAATATCTACTAGATCACTCCTCAGTCTCTACGTGACTGCTCCCTCAAAGAGCACATATCCTTCAGTCCATCTTGGTGGCCCACTGACAGACTATCAAATAATTTATGTATTTACTTAATTGAAACATGGCTGTGTTCTGAATAAAACTTCCTAAGTTACTGGGATTTGTGTTTAAACCTGCTGTAATACTGCATCAGATTCCAAATCTGCATCATCTGCTGGGCAGGACAGTACAGAGAAAGATAGAGAGTCTTTCAGATGCTATTATGCAAGAGCACACACAGAGAATTCATCCTCCCCACAGAGAATACTGTACTGTGGCTGAAATTACTTTAATGTGCACTTCAGGTCTAAACTAAACCTCTTGCACGTATCTTGTTAACATTCCATATGGCTGTGGTTTGGCCCCCATCCCCAGATCATTTTGATTTGAGTCATATCACCTTATACAACTGAACAATGCACTGTACCATGCATTAAATGGCTCATACCTTAGCTCAGTTCTTTCCAGGTATTGTCAGGTTGCATAATGTCACAGTCAACCACCCCATCCCAATGGATCATCATAATCACTCTAGGCAAACTTTCAGTGGGTCTGGAAGTGGATTGACCCTCTTAAGAGGCTGGAGCCATGTGAAGGACCAGTTAACAGAAGCGTGCTTCTCTTGATACCGTTGTTTGTCTTGGACCAAATATTTACAATTTCAGGATTTACAACTAAAAACTAAAGTGAACACATCAGCAGAATAACCACAGCCACAGTTTCAGTAACTGAAAGACTAGAAATTAGAATGTGGAATGTATTTGCAATATACAATCTAGTTTAGCTCAGAGCAAGAGCAGCAGAATCCGGCCTGCAAAGTACCCCTCAAATACCACCTAATGCTTAGGCCAACATAGGATCTACTTCTTACAGCTCTTGTGTCAGTCACTTCCTTTCCAGTCACTGGTCTAAAAATTGCCTTTTTATCCCTGGACATTTTGACTTCAGAAAACCACTTAAGTAGCTTTACTTCAGGACTGTGTCAGCTCCACTCTAGCCTGAGCTATATCATATTTTCCCCAGTCAGACCTTTTTGATCCAATGTATCCAGTTCACTGCTGGTTTTGACATCTGCCTTCTGAGAGCCATGCTATTCCAAAATGGCAACAAACAAAAACAATTTAAAAAAACCCCACCTGAAATACAGACTCTGACAAATTAACAGACCACTAGAAACCAGATAATCTGCAACAAGATTTATGATAGACACCACATCTCAAGCATTGAAAGATGGAATTCTATTTGTAGGTTGTATGGTCCAGTTTCTAGTTGCTGTTCTGTAATTTTGCACATGCATGCAAACAAGTGAGATAACAATATTTTACTTTTCTCTCCCAAAAGAAAAACATTTTAATCCTGGATCTGAAGGCACCAATGTACAAAGGCTGCTTAAAGGCAGTGATAAAAACCTAATACCTACCCTACCTGCCAATATCTGTGTGCAGATAACTCAGCTAGAATCACCAAGGGTTTGGCTTAGTTTTAATCTAGCAACTGTATCAGAGGATTTCCATTACTTTTACATAAATGTGAATGTTTTCCATGCATCACTGCATACCAGCAACATTTTCCAGTGTCTTTCTTCAATAAATTTTTACAGAAGACCACAGCAGGAAATTCTGCATGCCCCATTGGGCTAGCAATCATTAAATATACAACATCCTACTGAAAGGCAGTTTAGAGTACCAGCAAAGAACTTTTCACACATTGACAACCAGTTTCTCAGCCTTTGAAAGCCTCATAAAAAGGCTTCCAGCTGCCATATAGTATTTGCAACCAAACAAAAACTAATCCTTGGCAAATGTCTTTGCAAAAAATAACTACAGAGGATAATAAAGTGGTTAAAAATGGAGTCACACCAAGAGTAAAAACAAACACTAAACCAATCCTTTTTAGCCTTCATTCCTATTTCAAATTGATATGACTCAGTCTTCCACATCATTCCCCCACCTGTGCAAACTTGGAGGCAATATACCAATTTTCAGTCCTTCAGCACAGACAAATATGATAACAACTGTCCTGTACGCAGCCAAATTTCACACATCTCAGCATTCAATAGTACAGAACCCAAATTTAGTTCAGCTGAAGCCTAGTACAGACTGACACAGTAGCATTTTGACATTTAGCTATGTTTTTCATAAATTCACGATCAATTCTTGAGTAAATCTCATTTCATAAACAAGACAAGGGAGTTCAGTTTCTCAAGGCTCTTTCCTTCCCTTTCCCCTTGGCTGCACAGGGACCTGTGACAGCCCTCAGGGCAGCAGGACCACGATTATGGTGAGGACATCAGTGATAGAGAGCAGAAGCCTTTTACAAGGGCTTGCATTTCACTGTTTTTCAACTGCAGGAGCCAGGCAGCAAGGCACACAGCAGTGTTAACCCCCTCCAGCACAGCCAGAGGGGGAACACCGAGGGACAAGCGGGGCCAGGGAAGTGGAATGGAGAGCATTTGGGGTTGTTCTGGGCTGGGTATCAGCAGGGCAGCTGGGGCCATGCTTGGCAGTGCACCAAGGTACAAATCCAACCTGGCAGTAACAAAAGAGTCAGATGATTCAAATCAGTATCAAAGGCTTTATCACAATCCCCCATCCAAATCCTACCCAAAAAGTATCTTGGCATTTGGGAAGGAAACTTAAGATGATACTTGTGGCAGAAGGCCTTGTGGCAGCTGGACTTCCATGCTGCACTCTCAGTAAAAAATCAGTCCTTCTCCCAGCCCAAGCCTGTATTCCAGACAGCAAGCTGCAACTTTCTCAAAGACAGTGGGTTTGTAGCTATGTGATATGACTCAATATACAGCCAAAGGCAATGGCACATATCTGACCTGTTTTGAACCACAAAATGTGGAAACGACTCTCAGCAAGAAAATATGAGCTTTACTTTCAAGAGCAGGGAGGCCAAAGTAGTCCAATTATTTACCACCCAAAATGCTAAGGAGAAAATAAGTCTCTCACTTCCAGTGTTGTTACAGAAGTTCAGAAATATTCATGTCTCTAATTACTAGATGGTGTTCCTAATATTCTTCACTAATGTTCCCCTCTCATTTTTTTCCTGGTCACCAGCAAGCTCAAACTACAAGTATTTTGAACTGACCCCATTTAATATAGGAAATTTTGTATTACGCTATTTTCTTATTTACTTTGGAAGCAATATATTATTTAAACATAAATTAGTTTGGATCAGAAAAATGCAATGTTAGAAATATTAGAAAGACAAATGTATGTTTAACTTTCAGCTAATTTTTAATTTTGAGTTCCACGAGAGAAAAACAGGCTTTTCCTGCTCCCTATCAAAGCAAGCAAAAATATCACTAATGCAGAAACAGTACATTGCAAATGTATAGAAATTGTTTCCCTAATCCTTTTAGCCTACCCCCAAGAACCCCACACAAAAAACCAAATGAACAAACAAAACAGAAGAAAAAAAAACCACAAGTTGAGCCTTGTTTTAAGCATTTTTTACTTAAATTTTTTTCATTTTGCATTTTTAAGTATAGGGAACAAAATTTTTATGTGGTGCATTTTTAACTTGCATTTAAAAGAAAACCAATGGCTAAGTATTTTTTCTTGTCTTTCTCTCTCTCTAAGGAAATTGTGCAAGAATCACCTTTTTAGCATCTCTGCTAAGCTTATTAGCCTGTCATAAAAAAAAAAAAAAAAAGGCAAAATAAAAGCACAGATGTCTGCCACTAGAACTACCTAAGGTAGCAAGAGTCAGCCAGGAGCCTGCCTCCAGTGACATCTATGAAGATGTCCTTTCAAAAAAAGGAAATGTTTGCTCCCTCTCATAACTGATTTTAATAAGATTCATTGGCTGAGACAGCTATTCATGCACAGCAGTTATGATCCCCTCAGACTTTCACTGACCTTCAGGGAATTATAAAAGGAGGAACCAATTTCCATTCCTGGAAAGGAGGAGGGAGAAAGGCAAGCCGCCTCTCACCATGTAAAGGTAAATACTTCAACAGAAAGAGCTCTGATGTTATAAAAGAATTCCTAACAGCAGGAAAGAAGGCATCAAATCAACTGCTGTCATTTTAAATATTTCCTACAAAGGAGAAAATACGCTTTAGTGCAATGAGATATCCAGCAGTGGATTTTATGTAGCATGCTCAAGAATTAATCTCCATGTTCAACCCTGCACTACTATAGCTGAGTCAGCACCATTCTTTTAAATGACCTGATTCTGCAATCGCATTATTAATATCATGAAAATTACTTTCCTCTTTGCTGTTTTGTGCTATCAATGGAAAGCCACAGAAGCAAAATGCATTAGCTCTCACAGGTCTCCTCTAGGATTATTTGCATCAATACAAACTGAATTAATCATGGAGACATTTGAATAATCACCAGTCGCATGATAGTGCCAGAGCTGTGTCAGGAGCTGTGGTTCACTTCTGCAAAACGTTGCATTTTATTTGTGTTACTGTCATCTGAACCGTGCATATTTTATCGTTCCCCATCAGGATGATATCTTGCAATCTACACTGTTATTCCTTTTTATTCCTTGGCATATTTTATATACACTGCCTGCTTTGTGTTCCCTAATGTTCAATCCTAAATTTTTAAGTGGCTTATAGTTAAATTTATGGATCTGAAGAGGGGAATTCATTACAAGAAATATCAGCATAACGGAGACCCCCTTTGCTCTGAAAGACATTGACTCAACCTTTGATTTGTAGTGTTTTGTATAATACTAGGCTTTAACTGCAAAGAGGAGAGCAACTAGAGAACCAGAAGATTGCTCTGATGGTCAGTAAAGTTTAGCTCTTATTTCTGAGCACTGCTATAACTCAAGCAGGCTGCAAATGTTAAGGGTAAAGTACTTTGGAAAAAAGCACTCATGACAAAACTGACCAGTTCTAATCCTACTGGATTGGTTACCACTGGTTTCAAGGCAATTTGTGGAGCCTGTTTAGCAACCTAAATTCTAACTTCAATATTAGAAAACATTTTAAATTCAAAAGATCAGATAGCCAAAATCAGAATTCTGATAAAAGTGCTATAGGGTTTTTCAATATATTTTATCCGCAAAAGGGATTTTAAAAGATACTTCATGAAACAAAAGCAACTAGACTTCTCATAAGACAAATATACTAGGAATTTACCAAACGCTGTGATATACTGCTAAAAAAATGCATCTCCCTCAAAAATAGTACAGAAATACAGAAATACATAAATACAAATTAAAGACATCCAAAGGCATGAGAGTGACAAGCAGTCTTATACACACAAAAAACCAGGAGTCAAACAAATTACTTGTACTGAAAATTTTTGTAGAAACATACATTTATGCCCCTGTTAAACATGGTTCAAGCATGTTTTAAACTAAGCAAAATATCTTTATCAAAGGGAATTCAGAATAGCCAAAGTGCCACATGGTTGCCACAAGCTTTGGAAGAAGGACAGCCACAATCCCATCCACCTTGCCCACCACTTTTCTGAGTCCTTCCAGCTTCCAGGCCCCTGTTGAGGCAGTATGGCAACATAAACATGATTTCCCAAAGATACAAAATTTCATGATGCAAACACCCTCTAAGCAAAACTATGGAAATAGCTTCACCATACCAACAATGATAAAACTGGAACAGCAAAAAGCAGCAATGTACTAAAAAGCATCCAATCAAGGCAAACATTGACTTTCAGTGCAGTGCATCTCTGACTGAAAGGAGACAAGACCTGTCATTTGGGAGGATAAAGGCATTTCATGAAAGTACCAGAGCCAATTTATCCGAACATTCAACTGGGCTATTTTTCATTAATTTTCTTCTGGAATGCTTTTTTTCTTTCTTGTATGTGGAAAACAATACTTCACAAAAGTCCACATGGGGAAAAAAATCAAGTATTTAATCCTACCCTGTTACTGTACAGCTCCAGTTACCATAACAACTTGCTGTAGCTCTTCTCATAATAGGCTTAGGGTAGCTTCTCCATAAAACCATTCTGTAACTGGAACTACAGCTGGTACACTGTTCTGCATCCATGCAGCCCCTCTGTTGCCAAGAGTCAAATTTATTTCATTTTAAGTGCAAATATAGTTCACAGTATTTGAGATTTTATGGCTAGAAAAGCCAGACTATAGGAAAGATAGCAATAACATCACTTACCAATGTGGCACTGCATTAATCACTAAAAAAACCCCAAAACACAGCCTACTGCTGTTCATCAAATGTTCAATATTTCACTATGCTTATAACATGAAATAAAGTATTTTAAATACGTGTGAATTTGAAGTTCTATTTTCAGTTATATCACCAGTTCATTTACAACAAATCTGTAGTTCTTTCATTTCTAGATTTGAAAATTAAATGTTATTTAAACCTGCACTATATATCAACTCTTTCTAAGGTATCTTTTATCTCTGTTCTTTGAGAAATTACTCCAGCTATGGAAAATGACTGTGAAATCTGCCAAAATGCTGTGGGTGAAATTGGAAATCTGGTACTATTTTCTTTTCTCCACTTCACAATGCAGATATTCTTTCATATATTTATTGTTAAATATCAGCTTTCCTTTAGCATAATTTTAGTAGGAAGTGTCTGTACAAAGGCTAAGATGGAACTTTATGTCAAAGTACTAGGTTGAAAGATCCTCAAAATACCTTTCAGCTGTTTTGAGCACTAATTCTTTAATGAAATTACACTATCCAAGATAATTATTCACAGTGCCTCAACACAAGGGAAAATATGTACATCCAGGCTGGTCTGCTATTTGGTGTTCCCAGTTGAGTACATTGGAGTAAAGGTGCCAGACAAACTTTCAAATGTTAAGAGTCTTCTAGACACCCTCTATGTCAGGCAGGGTAAAAGACCAAATTTAAATCTCCAGAATTTTTTCTCTTGAAGGAGAGAATAAACCTTTTTCTCCAGATGGCAATTTTAAATACAGACAGGTCCACATTTTTGCTCTGCTTTTAAGCAGGTCATAAATGGGAACTGATAGGTTTGCCCCTATAGCTGACAATCAAGATTCATCCACACCCCCAACGAAATTTTACTCCTCTGGCTCAGGCTCTTGGAGCAGGCTGCACTCTAATCCTCTATCTGGATTTAGTGCAACAAGTTTAACAAATTCTTACCAATACCAGGAATCTGCCTGTTAGATCCAAGACCCAGAGGCAAAGTAGACAAGGAGTGGTGCCCTCTCCAATTCTACAGGGTAGCTTCCACAAGACCTGTGTGAAAGTCTCTGCCCTGGTTGGTGCCTACTCCCTGTGTGAGGAGACTCTCTCAAAATGTGTGTAGGAGGGAACAGAGATGAAGGTGGGCAGTAGTTTCACTTACAGATATGAAAAAAACTCAGTTTCACTGGTTTTGCATGTAGTTTTCTGTACTCTTCATAAGACATTTTCTGTAATTTGTCAACTGTTATCACAAAACTAGAGTCCATTTGCTGTTATTTTTAATTTCTTTGTTTCCTTTTTAAATGCATTTCCTATTTTAATTTCTCCCCAGGAGAAGTTTATTTCTATCCAAATCATTTGTATCTGCAAAGTTCTCTGAGTTATTCAAATTTGAGCGTGTTATTTCATGATGTTTGAAATTTAAATCATTCCTAAATCAAAGCCAACAATGTGGCATATTAGGACTTAATTTGATGTGCAAAGACCATTATTATCTAGTTAGCAATCTCCTCTCAATTTTAAGGATTTTTAAAAAATCACAAAGGGAAAAATTCTGCAGTGTTTCAGTTAATGCATACAAGTCGTTAGCTAGCAGAACGTCTGACCTTAACCATGGATAGAATTTTGTCTGTTTAATTAACAAGTGATGAAGAACAGCCAGAATTTTTGCATGTAAGCATGTTAAGTGGCTCTAGGCCAATTGATTAGTACTTCCTGAGCTGAAGTGGCAGGCTAGCAAACACCACTTTGCAGATGTCAGCTCAGCTCTGGCATCAGTGAAGTCTCTAGTAAAAACTTACAAAGGACGTCCAAGTACAATAAGCAGATCTTCATTTCAGACCCATTAAAATGCTGGAAATTGTATTGTCAGCAAAACCAGCAAAATGAATATGAAAAGCAATTATTTCTACCTTTAAATAAAAGTGTACTTGAATATTCCTTGGAAAAATAGCAGTATCAAATTCTTGGAAAATTACTAATCTGTTCAACATGGTCCAACATAATACTGCAAATTTCTCGATATGTAGCCTTCTGTAGAGGGAAATTCAAAGTGAAAGATCAAGAAGAGATGATGAAATGACAGTACAACCTGAAGGTTACCACTGCCTTACAATTATAGTTAACTTTATGGTCAAGTTAACAGGTTTTACTGTATACAAATTAATGCCCCATTTCTATTAAAAAAGATCCATGTCAATCACTGGCCAGTCCATTTAGATGAGGGAACAAATAAACATTCCTTTAGGAACACATTGCAAAATCCAAAGCTGTTGTCCAAGATATTGCTTTCTAAAACACAGTCTGAGCACAATTTGCAGGCAGGGTGAGAATGAACTTCCTGAGAATTCTATGCAAATGCAGGATTTGGAAAAATACATGGAGCTATGAGGTTCTGGCACAAGAAATGGTGGAAACCCAAAAGAATTTTAGTTAGCAATAGTCCTAGAAGGCCTGGAATATGCAAATACAGAAACTGCTTTCTGTCCAGTAAAGCTAGACTTCCATACACCTTCACACACCTGTCATACATATGTACAGGACAGTGCCAGAGAACTCCTTGCCTGATCCTGACCCTCCTCTGATGAAGCCTCAGTGGGGACAATCACTAAAAAACAAGAATGCCAGAGGCATTCATATCCTGAGATGCTGTAACAGATATATAGCTACAAAAACCTTTGTGAATGAGGTGCAAAGACACATCCAAGTATACATGCAAAGTCTCCTCTGTTATCATAGCATGAACAGTGAGTTTGGCCAAGTGAGCTTATCCTTTCTGCTCTTCTAAGCACAGGCTTTTTGCTGTATCTCTTCCCAAGCAGCTGGATGTTGCACCAATTCATAAATACCCTGAGTATTACCGCTTGCAAATTACTTCCAAAGGAATGAGTACTCAGGAATTTGTCGGAGACCTGATTAGATGGTGAAATGAATTAGTGTTAGAACCACAGTAGACTTTGATCAGTTTAAAAATGGCTTGTTTGAACATCTGAAATCATTAGCGAGGTGCAAATGGGAGTGATTTAATATAGTGTTGAGAGCAATTAGATTGGAGTTCATTTTGTAGTGTCTATTGAGAACATTATTTTTATCTGGTTTAGAAACATTATAATACTTGCATAATAGATGCGACACCCATTCTCCTTGAGCATTATTATAGATGTCACTTCAGTAATATTCATACATGTGAAAGCAGCAGTAAAAATAGTATTTGCTCGTGATCTTTTCTGGTAGAAGGCTGAAGATTTTGATGGATCAAATAAATACTTATTCTGTCTTCCAAGCTCTTTAGACATTTATCCAAAGATCTATGAAAACAGTCAATGCAGATGGAAATAAAACTTTAAGACCTAGCTCTACAAGGTATTTATATTGAATTGCTTTAGAAAAATCCAAATACACATATTAAAAAAAATGCACCTTCCTTACAAAATGCCATTAATCTAGAAGCTATGCCTCCAGTTTCTCCCAAATTTTATGGCTTTACTTTTAAAATAAAACTTAGTTGAATGAACCTCCAAAAAGATCCAATCCAGAAAATATAGTGCTCAAAGTCCCAGAGTTTTCCATTATTTATCAAATTGATTTCTATGTGAAATTCTGTGGTTGCCTCCTCTCCTCCTTCCAGCAGTTCTGCCTTTGTCTCCAATAACAGAAATTTAAAACTCTTTCTTATATCATTTTGCAGTAAAAAACAGTTGGGAAATACAGCTGGTTTAATGGAAGCCTGTAGAAAAAAATATATATATTGACTGTAGAGGTCTGAAAATCAAGATACATAGCTCAAGAAGTGATCTACTGACAGACAACAGGGTTTTCAAAGTATCATCATTCCACATCGTTTTATGGCATTAAAGTGGATCACATTAAGGGCCTGAGCCAAACCAGTTCAAACTCAAGAAGTTATTAGTAAGCTTGGAAGTCTATACACATGGAACAAAAAGTGCTATTTAGAAACCAGTTGTAGGTCTGCCTCCATGTGATTTATGTGCAAAAGCAAAATTGTGCAGTAATAGACAAGTAAATGGAGGGCTTCAGTTCTTTTCTAGTGGCTGTGTTCACCAAGAGTCATTTCTAACACACAACACTTACTAATAAATGGATCACTTCAGGCTTTCAAGCTGTTTTCCTCATAATACCTGCATGTGATGTATAGAATTAATTTTATCTTCATTTATATACAAAAATTGGAGGCCTAAAATATGCTCATAAACAGTCTATGACAGTAAAGGAAGCTACTGTGCCAAAATATGAAGTTCATGTAACCAGCTTTTTCATTCCCATCTATTTAAGTCTCTTGTTTATTCAGGCATTGCTGAGATATTTGTCTCTGTGCCATTCCTAAACAAAAAGCTACAGCTTCCTTCAGGGAAGCATCAGGAGTTCATATCAGTGGCATGAGCATGTTCTGGTTCTGGATGGGGATTCATCCCAAATCAAAGGATAATTGCCTGTTTCTCAAAGTCCTATTCCAGGTTTCATAAGTAAGTTTTGGATTTTCTAGGGCAGCATTGACATGGGAATCAGCTTTGGCACATTAATCTTCATTATTTAATGTTGCAAACACTCCTCATCTGCCAAATAATTTATGCCTTTTACTGATGCTAAATCCTTAGAACAAACATATTAACTATATACAGAATCAGTTTCAAATAAAATTACAATTTCTGCCCCAATGCCAAGTTTTCACTCGGGAGCTTACATTTTTTTTGCCAGGCAAAGAAAAAACTGCTGTTGCCCTCATTAGCACTCTGCAGTTATTGAAGGATTGCTTCTCATTCAAATACTTCTTGAAAATTCACCTTGCTGAAACAGGTGAATATGGGGGACTAAGTGCATGATCTTTCACTAAGCTTCATTCATCCTGCATTTTCAGTCAGGTATTTTATGGGAGCCACATAGCATAATCTTTGTCATATTTTTATAAAGCACAGAGTACACTAATATTCGATAAAAGAAATAAAAAAACTAATGATAAAAATGAGGTTGCTCCAGTATCATAGGAATATCCACAGGAACATTTATTCTTGTTGGTTTTCTCTCCTGCAGGCCATGATGACACAGAAGAGAGAGAAAAGCAAGGCAATTCAGCTCATGAGTTACATCTAGTTCCCATGAGGAAGCTGATAAGAGCAAGATTAAGTGGCCTCATCCAAAAATATTTGAACTATGAATTATTTTTCTGAAGCAAAATGTTTCACTGTACCTGTGCAAAACACAGAATTGTATATATTTTTTAAAATTCTGTAGAAAATGGACCATGTTCAAAAAGTAACAAAAATTATATTCTTCTGCAAATGGCCAGATGGAAAATAAACAAACAAGCTCTCAATGCAATTTGTCCCACTAAAGTGTTTCATTTTTTGGGGGAAGGAAAGGGCTGTGATATTATTTTGTTTCAAACAATCAGTCCTTCAAAAACATCAAATCACTTAAAGCAGAACCATTAAAATAAAATTAAAAAGAAACCAAACTAATTTCTGCCCTTGTTGTAAGATGGGTAATTACACAAAACCCAACAAAAGTGAAAGCAAGATTATTACAGAGAGGTAAATAGAGAGAAGATCCCAGAGGAGCACATAATAGATGTGGATGGTATATTACACCGTTGTTATCAGGCAAAACTATTCTCTTTGCTTGTAAATTAAGTTAATGTGTTAGTATTAATACTTAGGGATTTGAAAAATAAACCAGATTTCAATTACCATCACATTTCTATATGTGGTAAGGATCAAGTCCCTTGTGTCAGGATGCATCCTGCAGAGTATTAGCTACTTAGAAGAGATTTCTCTGGGTTTTTACCTCCACTGCTTGCAGGATAACAGGGCAAGAGCATGGGAGGGAGGGAAGGCCGGCATGGGTGGCAGCGACAAAACTTCTGACTGCCCCCTCACTGAGAGCCCACATAGGCTCCCAACACTTCCCATCCACCAAGGCAACAGGGCTAAAGAACAGCAAAATTAGAGCAGGCCTTAGAGCAGCCCATTCAAAATATCCCTAGGACTGATCTGAACAGACAGTGTGGAGCTAAGGGCTGTGGCATGTGCATGAGTAGGGAGAAGCAACACCCAAGGGCCCCAAGTCTGACCCAGTCAAGGGAGAGGGAATAAAAACATTTCTTCACCTCCCCTGCTGCAGCCCCACAGCTCATTTGTGTTCTCCAGTTTGACCTCCCCATGGGCCTTGCCAGGAGAATCTCTTTGCATTTGGGCAAGGACCCCGAGCCTTTATATCCATCACTCCCTGCACAGCCTCACAGAGAACCTCCCTGTGCCAGATCCAAGTGACACAAACCAGGCCAGAAGGTTCCTCAGTAGTACAAGGAGCCTTCCTCCCACCTCTGCAGCAAGAAAGAGCTGCATAATTAGTTCATTTAGATCCTGTAATGAGCATTGTTTTATGTTCTGACATTAAAGAATGTAGGAATCATTTAAAACCTGGAAGGCAAATTCACTGTTGGTGCAAACAGCTGACTCCAGTGACATTCAGCTTGTTTATGCAAGCAGCGAATTTGGCCTGCGTGTACTTTTTGCTCAATGCTTCTGTCAGACAATGCAGAACAAACAATATTTGGCTTCATCTCACTCTGGGCAGATCAACTCTTTGCACCCAGGACTTTTTTCTTTGCCTGCCAGTTTGAATTTTCCCCCAGCCCAGGCTTTGATGTACCTTTATAACAGCTGCAAAACACATTTCATGCCAAGGAGCAATTTGCAGGCACAGCACTAGACATTTCAGAGCATTGCTAGTTATTCATACAGTATTTTTTTGGCAGCTCTTCGAAATATAATACCATAGAATTGTCGTCTCTCACAGTAACAAGTATTTTCATGCATTAGTCTTTTCTGTGAAAATAATTTATAATTTTTTGCCACAACAGAGAACTCATCCTAGCAACATAGAAATTTTAAATCCAATAGTTTATTTTAATAGTGCTAATTCTAAAGCAGTCTTAACAAAAGCTACGTTGACACATGTGTACAAAACGTCTCAGGTAACAGAAAGGAGGGAAAAAAGAGGCAAACCCATAAAAAGCACCTTACATCCCCACTGCATGCTTTAGCTGACCTACCTTTCACCAGAGAAAGAATGCAATGCCTGATAAATCATATACATGCTGTGAAAGCAAAGGCTCATTTCTCTGTTCCTGCTTTTTCTGTACAATATGTACATAGAAATACTTTTAATTTGGATTATAATTCCCCATAAGAAAAGATTTCTGTTAAGCAGACATAAGTCTTATGTACCTAATTTACTTGAAACTCCTAAAACTATGCTAGGAAGGCCTTGCACTCTGTCTGAATTTATGATTACATAGCAAAGATACAGTAAATAATCTTTGTTTAAAAAACCCAAATGTATCTTGCTCTCATAGTTTACTATCAGCAAAAAATAAAGTTGCTCATATTAGCTTTGCTCAATGAAAACAGTTTCCATCACAGGCTGGATTCTGGAATAGGAGAGGATGACTTGTTCTTAATTTAGTTGCCTTTTAAGACCCCTTTGTTCTACAAAGTTGTCCAAGGACACTTTCATCACAGAATTTAAATTCCATTGATATTCAACTACTAGTAATCCACTCCTACAGGCCAACAGCCCCAGGGCACCATTTCTAACCTTCTATCTTTCTCAGTTCAGCAGGCATATCACTGTTTTCTTACTTTGTGTTTCACATCACAGGCAGACTGAGCCATCAACCTGAGCTACATTTCAATGTAGAAATCAGACATTCAAATCTCATATTCTGGAAGACATCCATCCCTGCTCACCAAACCCTCCCGTCTCATTCACCTTGTCAAGAAGTCATCTCATCAGACTTAAGGGCATCCTGATATTCTGGCTTTTAGGAAAGCACTAATTCATCCCCAGGATCTGGGCTGCAGGCACTTCAAGGAGAACTTCCAGAGAAGAGCCACCTGCAGCAAGTTTCAGCTCACCAGCACAGGTCCCCTCTGTCCTGGAAGGTCAGCCCTGCTTCTGCAGGAAGAAGTGTCTTTCTTCCATCTGCTCCAGGCCCAGAACCTCTCTGGGAAAGAGAGAAAAGGATAACCACTGCCAATTCACTACTTTGCTCCTGCCCGCTCATGCACCATTCCCAGCTGCCAGGCAATTTGATGTTTCGCTGGCAGCAAAGCATCTTGTTCTCTCAGAGAAAGTAAACTAATTGCCTTCATTATTACTGCTGTTTCTCATCCCATTTCAGCTTTGTGCCACTTGGCTCTTTTGATCATTCATCTTAAATATACACAGACTTCAATCCATTTAGATTTATCAGTGTTGTATTCTGCAGGTTATTACTCCCTCAGAAAGCAAGTTTTCTCATAGTGTGATAGCATTCGGATAAGTAAGGAATCAGTGTCTCCCTTTGCACCTTATTTACTTTTCCCCTCCCTTCACATGTCAGTTAATAAAAAAATATGGATGCAAAGAATAAGAAAATCTTATGAGATAAGAACTCCTGCCCAAATATACAGAGAAGTTAAACATCATCACCTAGGAAATCAATAGCAAAGTTGGAAGATCCATCTCTCGATCCAAATCCAAGTCTCCAAAAGGTACTTTATGTCTAGCATCATGTTGGTTTCATTTATGACATGTTTCTCATTGCTGTTGCTTGAAATACTTTCAACAGGGAAAGAAAAAGTAAGTGATAAACTCTCCTTTATTTTCATAGTTTAGTTTTAAATTTAAAAGAACCTCGCATCATCCCTAAATCCTGTATTTCAAAATTTAAGTTTGCTTGAAGAAGAAGAAAAGATCAAATGAACAGCAGAAATCATGGATGTTTTTTCTTTAAAAAGAGGATTTTTTTAATTTAAAAAAGAAGGAAAATATCTACAAATATTCCTCAACTGTAACTTGCTAGGAATAGTACAAGTATTTTAGTCCAATTTAGTTGACAGAATATTAAGTACATAGGAAAAATAGTCAAACCCTAAAGATTGATTTTCTAATATTTAAAACTTCACTTAGAAGCATTTTTGGCTATTTGGTAAGTGAAAGATACACAATCCAAAATGGTCAGAGCACGTAGCACAGCAACCAGGTAGCTTTCGAGTTGTCATTTAAGAGACCCAGACAGCAAAATAAACAGCCAGCAAGGCAGCTGGATACACAATTTATTTCCAGTCCCTTTTCTCATAATAAAGACTATTTTTCTGTCATAGCAGCAACATTCATTATATCTCAAGCAGTGAAACAATGAAAACATCATCACACTGTAATTGGCCTGAGGGACGCTGGCGTGACGGTTCTTTCAGTCAGAGGGACATTGTGGCTCGTTCCTCCAGTGATCCCCCAGCAGAAACAGCAGCTGAGAGCTCCTCCTACACCTTTGTTACAGCTATTAGTCTGTCCCATCAGGGTTAGATGTTCTAACATGGAGTAAGCAAACTCAAAACTAACAATCAGTCATCCCTACAGGATTCCACTCTGGATGTCACAAATTGTGGGGTTTATGAGCAATTACAATTAAATCATTTTGTGATTAAACCGTTATTGAGAGACACGGCAGAAAGAAAAGTGGCAGCATAATTCAATTTGTTTTCTCACTAAAGATACATTGTTGATCAGCATTTTTCAAATCAAGGCCTTCTACCCTTGTGCCTTGTAAAAGACAGAGGACATTTCTCTAACCTCATTAAGTTCTCAACAAAGACCAGAAGGAATACTGTCTTCTGTTTTCAAAAGATGACATATGGTGTGTTCCACAGGATTGTCAGAACTAATCTCTGAAATCTTCACCTTAAATTGGCTGACAACTGTGGTAAGCTAAAGTTATTTTTGTATTAACCCTTAGGAATACAGACTGCCAGCAAATAGTAAAACTAGTAACCTTTGCAATTCCTTTTTGCTGTGGATCTGAAAGGCTCAAGGAATTATACATGTGCCAGCCATCAAAACATCCAATAGGAGAGATACTAAAGCCACTTTAAGGTAAGAGCATTGAGTAACAAATAGTATAAATAAATGGCACGAGAAGTTTTCAACTCAAGGATAATTTTCCAGTCCTAGCTCACAGTTGCAGACAGTCTTCTCATTAAAGGAAGTTATTTCCTAAATGCTTTCCAGACCCACTACAATATCAGCACCAGCCAGTTTGAAAACTTCTGAAATTTAGCATTTTTATATTCACAGAAAAACACACAGAGAAGGCACTCACTCCAGTTTTGTTGACTTTATGAAAGTTGTTCTGGTCAGGACTCAGAAAAATACTAATTCTAATACTTCCACTGAGCTAAATCAAGAATTTGATGACACGTGGGAGACTTCTATCCAAATAGAGAATTAAATTGCTGTTGTCCTGAGCAAGGATCTAAAGTGAGATGCTCAAAAATATTAAGTAACTCCCCTCCCCTCCACAAATCTATAAAACATCATTCTGCACTCCACAGATCCCATGGGGAAAGCTGATTAAACACTAACATAGTCAGTTATTACAGCCAGCAATCATGTAGGACAGGACTTTATTAAAAGGAAAGTTTTTTTCCATAAAGTACAGTCACCAGGTACAACTTCTCCCTCCATAATTTCAGATGGCCTCTTCTAGCTTTCGCTGAAGTCTGTTTCTAGCATTACTCTGTACAGCATGTGAGGCTATCTAAAAAGATCAATAAGATCAGTGAACACTAGCAAAATCTGTTTTAACAACACATCCAGACTAATTTTTCTCAGAAACTAGACAATACAGGCATTCTTTATCTTAGTAGTAGAGAAAAGGAAAGCTCACATCTCTAGAAATCATTTCTCTTTGATCATTTCTTGATCAGACACAAGATCTTCCCTCAACTCCACCTCGAGAAGTTGCCTTAAACCTTCCTAGATTTTCTTCGCACTAAGACATATTGCAACATACTACTGCCCCCAGGTTGGGTATTTTTCCCATAAAACATTTGACTAGAAGAAAAGAACAGCCTTTTTGGAAGCAAGGAATATCTTTTGTCCCCAAGACATTTTTGTGTTAGACTCCTACATATTTTTATCTCTAAACCTTGCTCCTCACAGCTTCTTCCTAGCTGTATTTCCATAAACAGCTACAAGCCATACTTATTTTTGATCTGCATGTTCATTGTGCTTGACTGTAGTGTTGGAAATCGCAGCCCATCTGGGTATGTCTTTTTTCTTTATCTGACTACTGTTTACAAGAATTTGCCTCTGCATATTCCCCAAGCTGTGAATGTGGTTATTCAATCATGATACATAAAAATCATTTCAGAGATAATCTCAGATTCAACAAAAAGTATAGGCAAAAATATAGGTGTTCCTTTCACGAACAACAAGAAAAAAAATCTTCAGCTGGTTTTGTTCAGGCAACAGCTTCAACTTACACACAGTCTTTGGAAGACATCACTTGGATTCCTGTGAATAGAGAGTCATCAGAGCCGGAGACTCTCCGGCATGCACCAAACATTAAGCTTGCAAGCTCTGCTAGGCAGAAAGAAACAAAGAAAGCATTCAAGTCCCTTTTATATCACATACGTGTAATACACAAGTGAAGGAGCAGAAAGAACACCAGTATAACTCTTCATCTGGCAGCTCATCACCTCCATGGGAGCTGCTATAGCAAAGATTTCATGTCAGTTTCATATTGATCAGATGAAAATACGTTAACCATTTTCTCCTGACAAAGATTCTTGTCGTGAAACTGCAAGCATCTTAGTGATAAAGAAGTTTCTTGCTCGGCAACAGAAGAGAAGCTTTAACTTCAACGGTCCTGAAAATTAGGCCACCAACTGCATTGTGCTGCAGGCTATTCTCAAAACTCATTGTATTTAAAGGAATTGTAAATGTCTATCTATTGTTCAAAATTTTATCTGTTGATTTTATGAGGTTTTCTCTCTTTTGCAGCTGTACAGTCATAATAACATAGGTATGCCTAGATTTTTGCAAACTTTATTGCAATTATTCCCTAAAAGTTAATGATGATCTTTTGCAGTAGAGAAGACCAGTATAAGTTCAGATTCTGTAGACTCTCTTACAGAGCTCTGAGAAGCATTCTCAAAAGAAATACAGACATTACTGCAGAAATTCACGTCATCAGAACACATGAAGTGTTACACCTGAGAATACCATAAGATTGTCAGATCAGTCACAGTTGGCCTATAATTAATAGCATTGCACAGACAAGCATATGCACATGCATATATATTGAAATTTTTATATGCGTAAAACAGCTTTATCTTGCATAATATTCATAACATGTAAACTAATATGTAACGTAATTCTCTCCTGCAATGCTAAGGACAGTGGTTTCCAGTTAGGCCTCATATACAGTAAAAGCTTATGCCTTTGCCAAACCATCAGAATTTGCAACACTACCTGTGAAGCATTGGCAGCCAGCATGCCCTAGGTTTGCAAACATCTAGAAATCCAAGCCTGTTTTACACCAGCTACATTGGCAAAAGTGTTTTGCTTTTAAACTGAAATCTTGACCTTTCCAGGGCAACAACACTTTCTACTCTGCATTGCCATTTCCAAATACAGGCAGAAATAGTCCTTTCTGTAGTAGGTTTGCAGGAAGGCATTCAGTGCATTTTCAAGTGAAATACTAATCTATTTTCCCAAGCAAAGCAGTGGAATTCCAAGGTTAGGGGAAATGGTTACTGCTGGCCTTCAGTAAGATGATGTCTGTTATGCGAAGATACATGGATGGCCAGGATTTAAGTGCCCCAAGACATGTTTGTGGGAGCCTCCAAAAATCATAAAGTGTGATAAAATACTGCTTCAACAGCATCTGCAGGTTCTAGCTTCACACCTGTCCTACTGGTTTCAGTGGTCTGATGTGTTTTACTGTGCCAGATTTGTGGCCACACTCTGGCGGGTTCAGACTCCCCAGGTGTGTCCAGCCCTGTCTCTTCAGGTGGGGAAGCAGCTCTGTAAAACAGCAGTGCACTCCTGCATGAATAAACGACTGCCATAAACACAGACAGCCCAGCCCCAGGGCACACCCTCCTTCCGCCCTCATCACATTCCTACACTTCAGTGTTTTACCAAAATGTTCATCTTCATGACCACAGCATATTTAGGATTCTCCTAGCTAGCTACAGAAGAGCAGGACCCGACACACATCTGCTGCCTTCTCTAGACTTTTGATTCAGCAAAACTTCAATAAATCCCATCATTTAAATAATCACATTAACATGAGCAGTTGCCACCACTATGTTGCTTCATCTCCTCGTACCTCCATCAGGTCTTTATAACACATAGCACATCTGAGATGAGGAATAATTATTGCTTTTTGTTTGCACTCCAGCATGACTGAGCCCTACTTACAAGCATTTAAAATAATAATTGCATACTTTTTTAAACTGCCACACAGACAATTCAGGCACAACTACTTTTCTTCAGTGCATGTAAAAAAAATTCTCATTTTACAGTCATTTGGAAAACAAGAAACAGCACTGAAGACAGTACAAATTGGCAATTTTATATAGATGGAGATATAGAGATAGATATACATTTAAATCCCTGTCTAAAAACTTCAGGACCCAGGATGAACTTTTCATGCCTAAGCCTGTTCCTATCTCAACCAAGTCTCTAGTGAATAGAGAAAACAATTAAATAAAGGTCACGGAGGCATCCTTGAAATCTGGCTTTAGGATTAAATAATAAAAATTGCATGGAATTTCTTTTCCACTATTTGGGGTTTAATTAGCTTAATGTCTGCAAGATATAACATCATTTAGTCGAAACAAGACACTACATCTGATCTGGCTTCAAGTACCATAGACACAACCAAGTCCACAATGTCTTTCCAGGGAAGCAGATTTTTTCCTGTAAAATAAGTTAGTGTTAGTAGCGCCAGGTTTACCCAGTAGATCCTATAAATGATGGCATAAATTAACGTCACATGAGCTTTCCAAGGAGCTCATGAGAGAAACACTTCCATGTTCATGCATCAGTGTGTCAAATTCTTTCTAGTTATAGCAACACTCATTGTTCTCTCCACCAGACTATGAAGAGTTGTGCTGGGTTAGTTTGGGGTTCTCATAAAGCAAAGAACCTAAAAAAAAGTGATATTTTGATCTATGTAAATATTAAACTACAGAAAATGATGATGAGACTGTTAAAGTGATACAGGTTACTACATTAACCTGCCTCAGCAACTCATGAGGAATGAAAGCTGGGCCATGAAACTCAGCTGCAATTGTTTAATGTTGGTGAAAACCAACAATTTAGAACTGATCACATAACTCACAGTTAGTTGCAGTGTTAAGGTGCAACACCTATATGAGACAAAAAAGGCAAAAAATCTATTTTTTGACCTAGCAATTGTTTAGAGAAATGGAATTTAAATCACAATTTAGCATCTTAAAAATGCCAACTCAGAATTTGAACAGATTAACATGTTATTGTACATAATAACCCAGTATTTTCAGGGAACAGAAGTATGTTTGCTTAATTTCATGGAACATTACTAAGACATTAAAATTGCATGGGAAAGCATGGCTGTGCCCACTTGCACACATTAGTAACATCAACATATGAAGATCTTGCACATGCTACATACTTCTCTGCCAGCCTAATTTTCAGTTTATGAAACATTTCATGGAATTTAGTTAACTCTGGGAATAAGCCCATAATGAGTAGCACAAATGTGACAGATAAGGCAGCAAAGGCAGATGCACCCCTTTAGGGCCAGCCCCACATCCCTCCCGCTCACCAGCGCTGCCTGCCCATGATACCCCCCAACACTGCTCACAGGCAGAGGAAATTAAAAAACCTGAATTCAGGCTGAAGGGAGGAACAAAGTACAGTATGCCTGCAGTACATGACTCATCCAATATCACTACCCCCAGGCCAGCAATGTTGGGGAACATTGCTACAGGCAGATTTAATGCCATCTTTAACATGCTTAGCATAAGCTTTTTTTTTTTTTTTTAATTGGCTATACTGAGTGGGGTTTTTTTAATTAACAACAATGGAGCACAGACTCCAGAACTCCAAAGAGTTTTTCCAAATAAAAAGTAGCTCTAATGACAGTCTCTGAGCTTTTTAACACAGTGAAATAAGTCAACTCCAGTGTCATTTGAAAATGACACTGGCTGCAGAATACTGCTCTGTCTACCTCTCAGAAAGAAGCTATAGAAAACCTTCAGGAAAATTTGTTCCCCATTCAGAGTCACATGACTAAACACCACTTAGATTAAGTCAAAACCAAAAGTTATTGACTCTCTGATTTTCAACAAGCTAATTTTGAGGCATCACATGGATAAACAGAGTACACAAGAGTTTGGCTGGGTACAGCACTGGAGTTCCCTACCTTCTTCCCTTCCTTCTTGCAAGTACTTAAAAAAATATAGGATTTTCAATTAAGATAATATACTTTAATTGCACAAAGATGTAGGTCCAATATTAAGCAAGAGAAAAAAAAAAATCCAAAGCACCACATCAACAAGTTTTAGGAAGATTCTAATGTGTAGATCAGGAAATAGATTTTTTGCTCTCTTCTTGTACCCACCAGAGTACTTATACTCTTTACACACTATGACAGAGCAGTACTTTAATAAGTACTATAAAATTGCTTTAAAATATATTTCAGTACTGAATAGGTATGACTTAGGATACAAACTCAACCACAAGTGGTGGTACCCAAATTCTCTACAGATGAAAGGAGTCTTCACAGATGATTGCTTGTCTTTCGTAGAAGGTTAAAGAATATGTTAGACCCCTTTCCTACCCACATATTCTGTTCTCCTTATTATTCTTTGTTTGGTTATCATAATCAATAAAAACAAAGATCTTCACATTAAACAGCATTTCCAGTTATAGAAGTAGTATTGCATATATTGGGATTAAGGCAATGAATACAGGCTTATAGTTTCCAAAATTTTCATAGTACCTAGAAACCATGAGAATGGGTGTGAGCAGATTCTCACATAGAGACATATGCACACAAGAGAGTGAAGATGATACCTAAAACACCACATGATTTTCAGAATTAAGAGGATTTGACCCCCGAAAGAAAGAAAAAAAATCTGGGGAAAAAAAATGTGTGACAGTGAAAATACAATACCAAGCTACAATCACAGAAGCTGCTCTTGACAACTGTTGTATTTTCTTCTCTGTGCATACAACCTGTAGAGTCTCTCCAGAGACATTCACCTCCCTGAGGGGGTGTAAGCTGTTCCCCAGACTGAACAGGCACCCCTGCTCTGGGTGACCAACCACGTGTGCTGCTTCAGGAGCTTCATCTGAGACACACAGACCCAGAGAAACCAGAGATGACTGTGCCAGGTAAGCTGCTTTTTGGGCTTACACCAGGCTACTTTCAATTCCCCCTGCTTTTACCTTCCCCATTCCGGCAACCCAGGGAAGAATGTAAAAGGAGAAAATCCCCGAAGCCTACAAAAGAAAAATTAATTATTAATTAAATAACAAATGTATATCTGCAGTAAAGCAGGCAGAACCTCACTGCCAGAAAGGGAGGAGCCTGAGACAAGTTCAGCCATCCTCAGCATTAGGAAGGATAGGTCTCTTTGCTATCTAAAATCTTTCCATTACAAGTACTATGAATAAATGTTGTATTTTAAGAATCTGTTCAGATCAAGTGCATGAAAATCATTTTTAAAATCAGATTCTGAAGTGTTTGGGGTATGTTTTCCACATTGATTCAAGAACTAATATAGGCCTCTTCAAGTAAAACTTCAGGTATTCATATGTATTACTCAGCAGACATTAGAAAAGCAAAAAACTACTAAAATACAAGCAATTTTTTATTGAGATACATCAGGAGACTCTTAAAAACCTATTTCAGATTGAGATGGAGAAAGTTTTAGCATTTTGAACAAACTTTAAAATCCCATTCTTGTGCTGTTTGCAGAAAAAAAAAACCCACAAACTATTCCCTGCAGCCAGAGAGTCTGCTCTGATAAGAGTTTTATGAGACTAAGCATAATTTAAAATGGAATAGTCTTTTTTTTCTCCATGTAATTTGTTGTTTCTCCCCATGCTCTGTCTATCCCATAACTTTATTTTTTAGAAGTAGTTTTCCTTTGAATTGGATTTTAAATACTCATCATTACAATTCTGTTAAATAAGACTGCAAGCACAAATGTTCCTCTCAGTCAGGAAAAATGTCTTGTGACAAGTAAAATTTTGAAGTTGCTTAGTTTTCAGGTAGTATCTTTGCTTAGGTTTTTTAAAAAATACCAAAAAAGTCCCCACCACTAGACAAAGATTCCATAACCCCTTGAAAATCCAGCCTATAAATGGACCCACTTTGTTCAAGGATCTCCAATCCCCTGTTGGCACAATAATCCTTCATGATCCTTCAGTTTCCAACATGTGCCACCTATTCAATCTCAACTTTGCCATTTTTAATCATTACAAATGTTCCAGTAGTAATCATTCTCTGACAACAGATGAATGATGCATCTGCATGGATTTTGAAGAAGGAGGTTGAATCTTTATTAGCTGCAAGGTTATTCCTCCTCTTCCAAAAACCTGTCACCTTACTGTGCCTAGGCTGAGTTAGATGACCTCTTTCAACAAGGCATCACAAGCAAGCAAGGAATCACTGCTAGCTAGCACTGTGGATCACTACTAGGAATCATTACTCAAGCAAGTCCCTTGGCATCTCTCCCTCTTATGAGGATAAGAATAAATCAGCTATTCCCTAAGACTGTTCATTATTTGTCCCTGGAAGCTGGTTTTCTCAGCAGACCTTTCTTACAAAAGTTGTAAATTGCTAAGATATATCCCTGTAACATGACAAATCCTATTTGCACTTCCCTTTAAACAAAACTGTCCCTTAAAATGCATGTAATGACATAAGGTGTTCCCTTTTCTTCCAGATATTGAAAAACACTTCAGGCCAAAAATACAGGCACACTAGGCATTAGGGTCTAGGCAATATCTCCACTGTCTAGGAGGACAGGCAATGCTAGCAGAACCACTGTCTGATTCTCAGGATGCTCAAATGCAGAAAAGACTTGTCAGATTGCCAGTGGCTGCAGGAAAAAGACCAGGCTCCCTCCTCCTTCACAATATAAGGAGAATTATGTCTCATAAACAGCACATTTTAAGGGCAAGGATAGAAGGTAACTACAGCTAGGGACACGTTTTAGGCACTGCAACAGTGATGAAATATTACAATTAATACCTAAGCAATGTTCCAGCATGCATCAAACTCCATTGAAACACCTTTTAATTCCAAAATATTTATCTTTATTCTGATCAACCCCTATTAATGCAGGGGATGGCCAGCATTTACTTCATTTCCAGCATTTACTGTGTTGTACTATTCCCTTTTAATAACTGGATTTGAGATGCAGCATAGACTTTATACCTTCAGAAAATATTTTGAAAGCTACTCAACTTCAAATTATTTTTTCTGCCTGTCAGGGCTCTTTGTAGGTCTAAAATCATCAGACCTACAAATCATTATATTGCTTCGTTATGCAATCACAGATTTCTCACGCATCTCTTTTGCAGGTCATACAGATACAGTGTTACAACCATTCCCTAAAATGGCTTGTGCTTCTGTTAAAATGTGTTTTCCACACAGAAAAGCTCCAAATTGAGAATAATATATATAAAAAGACCTCTGAAAACTGACTTCTGTCTTTTGATTAAAAGGAAAAATATTTGAGCAAATATTTACTACCAAGTTGTCTACAGATTTTCTCAGTGAAACTACAGCAGCCCCACCAGGCAGCCAGCTTTAGCTTCTGGCAACACCCCTGCACAGGATTTTCCCTGATGGGCTCTGCAGCAGCACAGCAGCTCACTGAGGTGGCAGTCACCAGCACAGCACATTGGTTTCAAGAAGGCAGGCAAATCTCTTCAATCACTGTTTGAGTAGTGAAATCCTGAAATTATATTGCTGGAGGAAAATGAGGCGACATTGATATACAGGTCAAAGCTCACAAACCGACAGCTCAGAGAGAAGCTAAGACACTTTTACCTAATGCTGTGTTAATAAGGGTGGAATAGATACCAATACTATTTGCAGCTCACATAAATAAAATTGTGCATAGTACTTGGTAAAGTGGTGGGTGTTAAGGTTTCACTTACGCTTTCACCGGGAGAAAATGCAAAGTCAAAAACCTTTTGTATGATAGCTTCATAAAACACAGTCAAACCCCCTTTGTACAATAGCTTCATAAAGCACAGCAAAAATCCTTTTGTAAGATAGCTTCATTAACATTATAAACATGTAAGAGTATGACATTCCTCTTGTACAGGGAACAGCTACAAAGGTAGTAACCCTCACCTCCTGAACATCACTTTATGTTACTTGATAGCAAACCCCTGTGGAAAGCACATTAAACAATATTAGCATAGAGCTTCCTGCTTCACAGAGAACAGAATCTCCTCACGGTGACTAGAGCAAGTAGAAGAAAAATGATGTCACAAAAGGTGACCTCTGAATAGTTTTATAGAGAGGTGATAATACAAACCTATTCTCCCAAAATAGAACAGCACAAGCATTGCAGTTACTGCTTAAGGAGAATTAGTTCAATGCTCCTATAGCAAGGAGAAAGTATTTTGTTTAAATTTAAGAAACTACAAACTAAGAAATATGATTACACTGGGAAAAATTCAGTTTTGTATGACCTTTCCCATTGACAACAAGGTATGAGTAATCTATAGAAATACCAGTCTTGTCATATCAAGCAGTGCATAGCAGCATTAGTGCTGAAGACCTTCAAGACTCCCTAATGATAAATGGTTGCATTGCAGTAGCACTAGTTAGCATGCAGAGTGCCAAAATCCCTCAAGAGTCAAAATATTCCCGAAAATATATATCACAAATTTTGGAAAGTTTTGAAAAGTAAACTCAACAGGCAGTCTTCAATTTTATTTAGTAATGGCGTTGATTTCTTTTTTAGAAGTAGCAAGAGAGCAAATTCATACAAGTTTCAGTCAATAAAATGCTGCTTTTATAGTCTATAGAAATGCTAAACTTATAAGCTTTGAGGATTTATACATAAATAAAGATGAAGCTCAGAAAGAGGCACAGCATTGTTTCAATCCTTTTTAAAAATATTTAGGAGCCTTTGAGCAAAGCTGAATGATGGATCTTTCATAAATTCAAGTATTCATATTTTCCTGAAACTTTTATACTAAAATCTTTAGTTATTTATACATACTTTTGCTTTTCACAGTTAAAAAAAATAAAAAGGCAGGAAACCCCTCATCAGGAGGGTTCTCTAATTTTCCCTTTAACAAAAAAGCTTTGTTAAGGGGTGTTGGGAGCAACAGCCACCTCCAGCATCTCCAGCCCAGGACTCTGTCCTGTCCCTGGGGCCCAGCCCAGTGCATGGGAACTCATGTCTATGCTCAGCCCCAAGGATGTGGCTGCTTCTTTTCCAGCTGCGGGTTCAGCCACTGGCAAAGCTGCACACACACCCAGACGGTCACACAGGCTGCCACAGACAAGGTGCTGCCTTCAACACCTTCACAAAACACAAACCAGACAGCCAAGTGCTCTCCGCCTCCTCAGCTGGCAGGGACAGGAGGTCACTGGTGAGAGCACACACAGGCCTTCGTGCATCCCCCAAGGACCAGCACAGCCCCTCTGTCCACCCAACATCTCTGCCCACATCCTGGGCCCTCCAGCCCTCCCCAGAGGTCCCCTCCTGGGTGTTTGCAATGAACAGAGCCAGGCACACCCACTCTGGGGGGGACACTGGTGCCAACAGCAGTGGCACGTGCCAGGCTCAGAGGCTCTGACCCTCCCTCCCCCTCCAGCCGGGAGCACTGAGCCCCACTCGCTGCTCCTGCCACAGTGGTGGGGACAAGGCCTCCCCACCCATTCCCGTGGGTGGCACAAAGATGCCACCGGCTCCAGTGGGTGACATCACAGGCCAGGGCAGCCCACAGCCCCACTCTGACTCCAGCTGCTCCAAATCCACTCACCCAGTGCCCCAGCAGCTGGCAGCTGGCCCTGGCAGCACTCCCACGCAGGGATTTTAGAGAGACTCTTTAAGACACCATCTGATCAGAAGATCAGGCAGACTGTGATCAGTGTAGGGTTCAGTCAGGCAAATGTTCTGACTAGCTTGTTTTCACAAGTGACCAACAATTTTTTAATCCTCTTGTGTCTCTATCCACATTGTTCTGTTTTCACTCCCTTCCCCTGCACATTGCCCCACCAGTTTGGGCAGTAACAATGAGCCTTTGCAACATCCTGGGCCCTCAGGTTTACAATCCCATCAGTTTTAAAGTGCCAGTTTGTTTCCTTCTTGTCTTTGTCCCATTATGTTTGTCTGCCAGGTCTGTCTCTGTGTTTCAGTTATTGCTTCCCTCTTTTCCTTTTCATCATGTTTGACAAGGTCCTTGACCAGATAATCTTACAGAAATAAGTGTTCCCATGTTCCCCACACTATCAGTTAGTTTGACATACCTCTACAAACTCCTACATAGTCTTACAAACTGCTGATTGAAGTGAAATCAAGAAAAAAATACACTTCAGAAATATCCAGGGATAAATTGCCATGAGAGTCTTCCACCTTCTTTTCTTGCTTCTGGTGTGCTCAGGCAAAGACTGCATTCATACTCTTGTAGAGAACTTATATTTCCTGCATTTACAAAGCAGCTCCATTTTATTTCAATGGATCCTCCAGGAAGGAGAGTTACACTCAGCATGAGTAAAGGGTGCTTTCAAATCACAACACAAAGCAGATTATACTGCAACAAGCCAATCAAAGAAAAGAAAAAAAAGTCGAGATGGTCCACAAACCAAAGACAAGCATGTAGTCAATAATTCTACTATGAGAAGGAAGAAAAAAAAAATTACACTGTCTCCAACTTCAAGGAGAGGCTTGCAAGCCAATGCTATAATTGCTTTACTCTCCTTTTAAACCACTGAAAATGTAGAAAGCTTTTGGTAAAGCATAGCATAACCTTGAAAGAAAGGATACTTTTTCTTTCCCTTATATTTCAATATTTACATTTATGTGCCCACCTTGCAAAGATGGGCAACATCAGTCTTGGCAGTAGTACTACAAAATAGTGTTTTAACTCCCCCAACACCAACCCTGCTACAAAATCCAGAACAAATGGTAAGCACTGAGAAGATTTTTTTTCTCAGTAGTTTTCATTTAGGAGTAGCAAGAATATACTTGCCATGGGTGGAAAGGAAGCTAACAACGTGGGCAATGAAAACACGTACTAAACAGAAGAAGTAGCATCACTAAAGCTGGGGAAGGAAGAACATGAGCATCCTTGGAATTCGCTACCTCCTCCACAGCCCCAGAAATATTTTACAGGTTTGAAATATCTGACCTCCTAAAGAGTCTAATTTAAACCTCTCTCCTCTTGAAAGCTTTCACTGCCTCCCTTTTTCCCTCCTATAATCTAAAGTTCAGAAACAGTGCCAGGAGGACATAAGAAATTATGCTTAAAATATATTACACTGGCCAACAAAGAAATTATATCCAATGTTTCAAAATTCTTGGAATTAGAGGATCTAGGGTGGAGCTTTAGTCAAAGTGTTTATCTAGGTAACCATTAGAGGGGCTCAATCCTTCTAGGCTCTTACAATGCACAGAGCAGTTTACACAAATGTATTTCAGCTTGAAATAACAGCTTCCTTACAAACATGTTTAAAGTGTCCCATCTCCCAGTCTAATGTGTATTTTGTGTTACAATTTAATCCCTTCATATGCAAAGAATTTGGCATAGCATTGTTGGAAAGATTAGCTCTCCCCCCAGCCTCAACCCCTCCCAGGAAGCTGTACATACGCAGCAGTTCATGCACATCACCTCAAAGTTGCTTCAAGTATCAGCATTAAGAAGCAATTATACTTTACAAAAAATTCTGCAGCTTCTAATTGAGCCAGGCACTTTTCGTATAGGAAAACACTTTATTATTTTTTCCCCCTTAAAAAAAAAAACAGCTTATGAATTCTACCTGCTTACTGATACATTTGACACTATTGGAAAAATAAGGCAGCTGATTTAGGAAACAGGAATTATTCACACTAGGGAGATCTATATTATTAACCATTTTTTGTTTCTTAATCTGGTCTTTGTGTGCTGTAGATAGAGCAATTCTGCCACCTAGAGTAAAATCCAGGTCCAAGATAAAAAGATTTTGGTGAACATATCTGCTTGACTAATTTGAAATGGAAGAGATACCTTCTCTGGCAGATAATTAAATGCAAATATTATGGGTTTATTCATTTATTTTTTTAAAGCATGCTGTAAAATATTTAGTTGGCTCCTTGCTATCAAAATCAGCAGCATTGCCAGAGAACCAGGTGAAATATATAATAAATACAGCTGAGATAATTTACATTTTTATTGGCCCTTTCATTACACACTTCTCCAAATATTTCCACAACTTCACACAGAAGTTATATTTTTCCCCATATAAATGGAAGAGAATTCCCTTGGCAAGGTTTTTAAATTCAGAATGCATCTATTTGGGCAAATCAGAAAATTAAGAAAAAGATAATCCAACTGAACATAAAAATGGTTCCAGTTCATTCATATGCATATATATACACACGTGTGTGTGTGTGTGTGTGTGTATATGATATATTTCAAAATATTTCTATTTTAGAGGCAAAAAACTTCTGCCAGTTGATTCATAAAACACTGTCTGTTAGCTGGGAGGGGAAAAGTGAGGCAATGGCAAGGCAAAGTAATTCCTTACATAGAGCTGATGATCTTTAGTTTAATTTATATAAAAGCCAGGATTTTAACATCTCATTAGTATGAACTAATGCCTCTACATCCGGTTGTCTCACTCACAAGAATGAAAAACTTGTGTCTCCTCAGATAGGAATCTGTGGTTTTAAAGATTCTGATAAATTTAAAGCAATAAATCATCTTTTTCTGGAGGCTGAAAGGACATATGCTGAGCCCTTCCATGAGCAGTTATGTCAAAGTACCAAATATCACATAATTTTTACTCTAGTGACTCAAATACATTTGTCATGTGGATGGAGATTTGTTTGCAACTAAAAAGACTAAAAATATTATTTTCTTCCTCTATTTTCTCTCTTTCAGTCAGGGGAGAACACCCTATAAAGGGTATGCAAGGTTAATCCCTTGGCTCACCAAGCATTGACTGAAAAGGCTGGGACAAGTATTCCCTTCAGGGGCAGGCATTGGATGTAACCTTCAGATCACTAAGTCTTTAAAAATTTGTTTCTAGAAGCCAGGAGAGTTTGCCAGATAAAGCCTCTGTCTTTTGTGCAGATCTGTTCCTTAAACACCTGCTACTCCTGAAGCTGAGATAGTGAGATAACTGAACCTTGGCATGACCCTTCCTGGCCATCCTCATGTGGTTGCTCTTGTGATAAAAAAAGCACCAAAAATTAATTGTTGCTGGAATTAAAAATAGCCTCTGCTTATTGGCAATAATATGTTGCACCGAATGCACATAGCACACTTCATCTGAGGATCTAAGTGTTTTGCAAACATTAATTAAGCTCTGCACTGCTATTATGATTCACAGAATGCCATTATCACACCCAAGGGATGCAGGAAAGAAAGCCATTGAAGCAAAGTAGAGGGAAGCAAGCCCTTGAAAGCACAATGATTCTGGTTCCATTTCAGATCACATCAACCTATGTCCTAGGACAAAGAAAATAAAGTCAGGGATTAGTTAGAACAGAGCAGTTGATTTTTACGTGATTTATGGAGCATAGATACTTTTAAAAGTACCAGTTTCTTCTGACCTTTCTTCCTTTTCTTGTCATTTGCAGGATTATGTATTATTAGCATTTCCCAGTCCTACTATTATTTCTGTATGTTCTGCTATCTTCCTAACCTTGAATACATTCACCTTTCTTTTCAAATCTGCTAGTCTCAACCTGCTTCCAGTCATTTGACCTTTGAGTATCACATTTCCTCCAAACACCCTATCCCTCAAGTTCTTTCACTTGACATTTCCCTACAGAAGTCAGAGAACATTTTTCCTCTCTCAACCTTTAGCACATTTTTCAATACTGCACTGATCATTGCTGACTCCCTGGGGAGCAAATAATTTTCTGTTCTAGAAACCAGGAGTAAACAGGCAGATCTTGGGAGCTGAGAGCAGTAAGCATTCATTGTCTACCACTACGTCCTTTCAGCTCATCTCCACTACAGCAGAAACACATTGAAGGACATGTTCTGAGGTCCAATAACCTGTGTGTTCTGTGTTGTGATAGGTAGCATCAGTCAGGCTACCAACAAGCAGCCAGGATGACTGCGTGCCTCTCTGAAGTGCCTGTGCACCAAGGCTCAGTGTGCAGACACAAGGACTTGGGAGGCCTGCACACAGCTGGCAGGGCTACAATCTCACTGGGACCATGAAACATGGTGGGGTAACTTACATGGCCTCTGCAAGGGATGGATATGATGGTGGGGAGGTGGAGTTGCTCTTGAAGCAAGAACACTGCAGGGAGTGGACAAGTCCAAGAGTCCTTCCTAGGTATGAATGATGAGCCAGCTGACAGCTTATGGGCCCAGAATCACTGCTTAGACAAAAACTCCTAATGCTGTAGTGAATGTCTGCTACCAACCACCTGATTTAAAGTATTAGATTTTTGTGGACTTCTTCAGGCAATTGTAGAAGTCCCCCATGCACTGGCCCTGCTGCTCATGCAGGCTTTGACCACCCCAATATCTGGTGGAGGGACAACACAGCAGAGCACAAGTAAGTGAACTAACTGAGGATGTTTCAGGAGTGCATTAATGATGACTTTCTGACACAAGTGATCAACCAAAAGCCAGCCAAAAAGGGCAGATGCTCTGCTGGACTTCATCCTTGCAAAGAAAGAACAACTAGTCAGGGGTATTGTGATTTAAACCCCACAGGATCTCAGCCCCATACTGCTGCTCACTCACTACCCTCTGCAGAGTGCTGAGGGAAAGAATTAAAAGAGGAGCAAAAGTGAGAAAAATTTTAGGTGGAAGTGAAAAACAGGAAGGGGGAAAGGAAAGGGAGAACAACAAAAACAAAACATTTGCAAAAGCAATTATTTTGCACCAGCCAACTAATGCCCACCTAAATCCCTGAGCAACAGCAACCCCTCGAAAACTTATTCCCAATTTTATGGCTGAGAACAATGTTATGGAATCTCCTTTTGGTCAGTTGTAGTCAGCTGTCCTAGCCTCATGCCCACCTCCAACCTCCTCACTGCAGCAGAGTGAGAAACAGAGAAGGCTTTAACAGTGTATTAGCACTGTTCAGCAGTAGTGAAAATACCGGTGTGTAATCAGCATCACTTTGGTCACCAGTCCAACACTTAACAGGTATTTTCTGCACAGGTACAGAAATTAATTCCCTCCCAGCCAGACTTAGTACAGGGAGTCTGAAGGCTGGGGGCAATCATGAGTTGTGGAGTTCAGGATCCAGGAAGGAGGGGACAAGGCAAATAGCAAGACCCTGCTACCCAGGAAAGAGTATTTTTGGTTTCCTCAGGGACCTGCTTGGAGGAACGATGTGGAGTACAGTTCTGGAGAAAAGAAGGGGGCAGCTGTTGGATTTTTGTTCAAGGATCACCTCCTCCAAACTCAAGATTTGTTTCTCCCAATGTGCAGAAAGGGCTCCTGCACAGACAAACAGGGAGTTCCTGACAAAACTCATCCAAAAGGAAAAAATAAGAGATGACAGCAGGGACAAGTGACCTGGGAAGAACAGAGAGACACTGTCCAAATATGTAGCAATGGAGTTAGATACATCAAAGCCCATCTGATGCTGAATCCAGTGAAGGACACAAAAGGCAATATAAAAGGCTTCTACAGGTGTATCAGTAACTTAAGGAAGATTAGAGGCAGTGTGGGCCTGTTGAATGGGCTCTATAGTAGCAGTCAACATGGATAAGGCTAAGGTACTCCAATGCCTGCCGTACTGTGGTCCTTCTAGCAAGATCGGCCTTTCAGAAATCTCAGGCTCTTGAAATCAGTGAAAAAGTCTGGAGCAGGGAAAGTGGTATCAGTAGAGAAGGGATGCACCCACAAGTGCTGAGGGAGCCAACCAATGTCATTGTGAGACCACGATCAATGATGTTTGAAAGGTCATAGTGATTGAAGAAGGCTCCTGAGGACTGGAAGATAGCAAGTGTCATCTTCCAGAAGGGCAAGGAGGCAGATATGTCAAACTAGAGGCCAAGCGGCCTCACTTCAAACCCTGGCAAGTTGGTACACCAAATAATCCTGGAAGCTATTTCCAAACACACAAAAGGTGATGAGTCAGCATAAACTTACAGCTCAGGACTCACACCTGAACAGCCTGACAGCCTTCCACAACAAAGTGATGAGTTCAGCAGGTGAGAGGAGAGTCATGGATGTGGTTTATCTTTGCTTCATCAAGGCTTTTGACAGTCCCACATAACTTTCTTATAGATACACTGACAAAATACAGACTAGGTAAGTGGACAGTAAAGTAGACTGAAAACTTGTTGAACTGCCAGGCTCAGATGGTTGCTGTGATCAGCAGTACAAAGCCTGGCTGAAGGACAATCACTAATGTATCCCTGAGGTTGATACTGGGGCCAGCATTCTTTAACATCTTCATTAATGAACTGAAAGATGGGATGGAGTGTGCCAACAGCAAGGTTGCAGATGATAAATTTTGGGGAGGAGTGGCTGATACACCAGATGGATATGTTGCTTTGCTGCCATTCCAAGGGACCGCAGGAGAAGTCAGCAAACAGAAACCGCATGAAGTTCGGTCAGGGAAATCAAATTTAAAGTTATGTATTTGGGGAGAAATAACCCCATGCACCAGCACAGGCTGTGCAGGGCTAATGGAAGGAAAGCAGCTCTGGAGAGAAGGGCTGGGGGATCCTGGTGGACAAGGAGTTGAACTTGAGTCACCCTGCACCCTTGAAACACTAATGAAATGCTAGTGCCAGAAGCACAAGGGAGAGCCAAGGCAGCAGGCAGAGGGAGATGATATTTCCAATGGTGCTGTGACCAGCCCTGCACTCCCCAGTACAGACACACAGCATAGATGAACTGGAGCAATTCCAGCATAGAGATGGTGGAATCTCCATCTGTGGAGATACACAAAACCAAACTGAATATAGTCCTGAACAACTTGCTGTAGGTAACCCTGCATTCAACAGGGATGTTGGATTAGACAGTCTCCAGTGGTTTCTTCTGATCCTAAAGATTCTGTGACCCATGTCCCGGTGACTGAATAAGATGTAAATAAAATATAATGTTTTTTAAAAAAATAAACTGACTTTTCCCCAATATGTTTAAAACTCAACATACAAAAGAGATCAGAGGTTGTCAGACATTCTCATATACTAACTGCAATCCACCAGCAGGTTAAACCTGCAGACATCTCACCCACACTAAGAGCTCAGAACACTTTAGAAAAAACTAGGAGGGCTCACTGAGTGCATTGAATTCCAAATAAGACAAGCTGTAAGACTTTCACAAAAATGGAAATACAAACTGCAGAAACAGAGACTATGCTCTAGCAGAATACTTAATGTTGTCAGCTAATGAGCAGAAATGAGGGGATAAGCTTGAACACTCCTCTCTCCTATTTGTGTGGACTCCATTAACATATACAGGGGTTTAGACATGAAATACATAGAGAGCACTACTGAAAGTCTTTTTTGATGTTTTCATACCAGTTATGTTATACATTCTCAATACTTCTGTTTTTTTTCATTAACCCCATCATGTCACTTTATGAAAGTCCCTGTTTAAGAAAGGTGAAACCTGCTTTTTACAATATACTCTTTCCTGGATTTTCATTTTACTTTCCATTCACACCTCCCCACACCCTCCACCCTCTAAAATATGAATAGGTTAGAGTATCTTGAACGATAGAGGAGAGTTTAATGTCGCTTTGAAAGTCAACACTTTTCTTTGCAAGAGAAAACGCTTAGCTCTCAGAAGTTCTATCCCTTAATCTGGTGAATTACTAATATCTAGAATTCAAAATGGTACTTTTAATTAACAGAGGCTTAACATTCATTCAACCTCTTGCAAGAAGTCAGTCACTATTGCCTTTATTTTACCAAACAATTGAACTGTCTAATTAAAAGTCACAAAACAAGGAAGTGACAATGAGAACTAGATTTCAGCTTCTGAAGCTGAGCTTAATGTATTATGTTATCTATTTATATTCATTAGAGGAAAGATCTAAAGGCACTGTCTTTGCCGATACTCACCTTTGAAGGGCCAGAAGACAAAAGAAATCTCTCACTTCAAAGTGACAGCCGACAAAACAACAGAATTTTTCACTTGAAATATTCACTGCTCTAAGGTATTAGTGGGAATTTATATAAATACTTAGCCATCTATTTATTTTTACATACATGAGTATAAATATATATATATATATAAATGCACACACACACTAGCTGATGTTGAGCTTGAAGTAGACAACGTCAATTTTCTTTTAAGGAAGCTTCTGGGGTTTGGGGTTTTGGGGTTTTTTTCCCCTGTCACACTAGTGTGAAGATTGCCATGTTAGGCAGTAGCTGTTTCATCTAGACAGAACCTGGTTGAGCTGCTCAGGGTTGAGTCTTATCAGGTACAGCCCTCACATCACACAAAGCACAGCCAGCAGCAGCCTAGGCAGATCAAATACTAAGCTGGGGTGCAGTGGGAACCGCAGCAGGGACCACTTTATCTGCCTCCTGAAACAGAAAGAACAAAGTCCTAACAGTTCATTAAAAGTAGCTTTGAAAGTCCTGTAGTTTTCTTAGGTATTTCCAGAGCCACTTAAGATGAAGGGGGCTGTAAAAAGTTATGTAAGGTTCATGAAGCAAACTTCTTCCCAGTTCAGAGCAAGATATTCCTGTTATGTGTTATCACTAAAAAAAAAAAGGAAAAATAAACACCACCTCATTTTCACTACAGACAGGTAGATTACTTGCAATTGTGCAGAATATAACTAATAATAAATTATGTTCTTCCACAGTTAGACTGCACCTTGTGTTTTCACACACAATAGACACTTTCTGTGTATTTCTACAATCCAGTTCTACAGTGTGGTGGAAAGAAAGTGCTACTAAAGATCCAGTGATTAAGGTTTTAATTGCACTTCCAGCAAGAATTAGCAAGAAGCTGACCATATCATACTAACAGAGATGGGGAGCAGAAATGCAATAGAAACATTAGTAATAACTTAATTGGAAAACATTATTTGAAAGAAATTCCCAAGCTAACTTGCATGAGTTATAATTTCAAACTGGTAAGTTGATGGGGCACTATTTAAGTGTTTCCTATTTATAGGACAATATTTTAAACCAACTTAAAACCCACAGGTGTTCATAAATCTTTCTGGTGTCCATGCCAGTAAGCTGGCAATTCAAGGAGCAAGGAGGCTTCCAACTATAGATCGACAATCCAACAGTATTTTCCCAAAAAGTAATACCAATGTAATCTTTGAATTCCTGTCATTTCTGTTATTCTCTGTCCCCCGAATTCTCCGTTGTTTCAATCACACCCTACAGTATAGTACTGATCAAAGCAGCTGTCCCTTACTGCTGCAATCCCTTCTTTTCTTATATATAGAAAAGCATCCCAGTAGGACACACAGATTTCCCCAAATCTTCAGAAGGAAAACTGTTAATATGCTATGTGCTATAAGCACAGGACTAAAACAGTCATTCACCACTGCAAGACCCTGAAGGAGAAAGAGGAAACAACCAATGTTTCAGCAGAGCTCAGGCTGCACCTAAAGTGAGGGAACTCTTTGTTTAATTTCCAAGCCTTTCTGTTTAAATGAATGTTTGACTTCTCCCAGACAGGGAATACAGTAAAAAGTAAAAGGCTTTTTTTCCAAAAAGCTAAGAAAAGGAGCTGCCTGCCTAGTTTATGTAATTCTTTGCAGAGAAGTCATCCTCTAATGTGAATACTAATTTCCCTTGTGAAAAGGAGCAGCAATAATAACCAACAAGTTGAACGTTAGCATATTTGCGACCTAACTGTCAGATGAAAATGTGTGAATTACAGTGCTGCTTTCTCCACTGATGTTCAAAATCTAACATATGCCAGTTTACACAGTGCTCGGAGATGGAGAGCATCTTTCAGAGACATGGAAAACAAACGCCCCCTTTTCCCTCTGGAACAAAAGAAGAAAATTAATGTTTGGTTGTAATGCAGCAAAAAAATCAATCACAGCTCTTTGATAAAGGTTTGTCTGAGAACCCCTGGAAAATAGGACACTTGAGAATTCTTAACTACAGTAGATACAAATCCAAAATAGTTACAGCAAATTAGTGCCAAGGAAGGCTGAATTATTTCCATACAAATCTCAGAATAGATTGGTTCCATGGGAATGCTGAAAGATCTGGCAGAAACCAAAGAAGATGGTACCTGAACCAAGAGGCACCACCTCTACCTACAGACGTGTATGGCAAGTAAGTAGCATGAGGCAAATATTCTTCACAATTTTGGCTGAGGATATATTTAAGATAATCTAGAGAAAGGAGTGAATACCTGTTATTGGGGATCTTACACTTGATAGCTCTGGTTAAAATGGGGAACATGAGCAGCAGAACTCTATTCTCTGCTACACACGCAGGAACAAGGCATGGGGAAGTCTATGGCCTTTAACTGAAAATGCCATCTTAGAGTTTCTGCTTTTGTGGAGCTCCCTTTCACAGTAAAAAAAAATCCTGCAGGATTTTTATTTTTAAAATACAGAATCTCCAAATAATTCTCAAATTGTTACCATACAATGTTACTAACGAGGGTCTGAACAGCAGGAATCTGGTCAGAAATGTGGAGGAACCCGATCTGTGTTTTTCTTTAGACTGCTTTAGTGCTCAAGAGTATATCACATCTCTCAATATGATGGTTCAAAAAGAGCAAAGTTAGCTTTTACAATAGAAATTATTATCTCAGCAGCTAATGATTACCTTGCACAACTGGCCACACTATAAATGTCTTTATCACTGTACTTGTACACATCCCAATGCCGATGTGCAAATTCAAACTGATTAGCAGCTCAACACCAAATTCTACATGAGGCTGCCAAATCTCTTTCCTCACATCTAAACTACATTTAGAGAATTCTACTGGATAAAGTAGACGATATTAACAAAACTAATCATCTAATTGCTCTTGTACACTTTTTTTTTACGCACATTCCATCTTCAAGGGAAATAATGACCAAAAAATCAAATAAGGTACCTTCACTGTTCCTATCAAGTACCCAAACACATTACTCCTTTTAGTTTCTTAATTCCTGCCTGCCATGTCATGGACACTGTCACAAAGGGTTTGCAGAACTCCAAGAAGAACTGCTATGTTTCCTTTTACTCACACTACTTTGGGATATTGAAGAGTAAAATATTACTATTTTTTTTTCTTTTCAAGAGAATAACCTGATTCAAGACTGCAGTAACTAGAGCTCCTTGAAAGCTTTTCCTTAATTCATATTTGCATGATTTAGGTAGAAATTAAGAGAATTTTCTCCACTACCTGCAGAACCTCAGTTGATATATTTGTTTCTGGCTAATGTTAGCAATGGTGCTGAGTAGCCACAGCAGCTCTCTCAGACACGCAATCGATCACTAGCAAGGCACAGTAGCTCTGGCCAGACCTGCTGGGCTGCAGTATTCCAGGCTCAACAAAGCAAAACTCCAATAAAAAAACCCTGAAAATAAATTTTTAAAAGCCTTAGATTTGCCTATAGGATGAGGAGATACATTGCCAACAGCAAAGGAGCAGAGGTGTCCCAGACCTGCTTTAGACACCAGAGGCTGCACAAGTCCATTGAAGAGCATGGACTGCACTCTAGAAACTTTTCATTTTATACAAGACAGCAGTCAAAACATAACTTCATGTTGAAGGTGATGCTGGGACTGATGGGTTGAGCAGATGACTGAAAGAAATTAAGATTACCAACACAAAATTAATTGTTATGTTTAGTTAGTCTACACTAGAAAACTTGTCTTTAAAGCATGTATTCTTTTCTATAAGAACTTTCTAAACTGATGTTTTTGAAATTTATTTTTTCTTAACTTTTACATATTAATTTTGGAATTTTTACTGTTTACAAATCAGAAGTCATACATCAAAGCAAAAACTACAGACTTAAAGCACACCTGTGGCCAAGCACTGTCTAGATGCAAGAACTCTTCAAAGTGACAGGAACCTTCTAAGAAAAAGTTCACATTTGGTAGCCCTTTGCTTGACCGGTACTGGAGATACATTGATTTTGCCAACTTTATCAAAACTCAGTGTTGTGTTTCTTATGTCTCTACTGCTTCTTCTGAAAATAATCAAATTAATCATGTGGCAATGTAAACTGCATTTATACAAGCTGTTCTATGCTCCAACTAGGCAACAGCAATCTGAAAAAAGAAAATACTTTAAACACAACAGGGCTGGGGCTTGGGGGAATTTGGAAAACAAGGGCTGTTGGTTGGTTTTGGGGAGTTTTTGTTGTTGTAGATATGTTGGGTAGCTATCTATATTGCAGTGTTCCTGGTAGATGACTTTCTATCTCCAGAGGTATATCAGATATTATTTCTGATGTTTTATTTATCTTTCTCAAAGTATTTTAACTAAAATTGCTACAAAAAAACTTAGACACACTATAGCATAAAGCACAACTGACCTTTTTTTTTAACACAAAGCAGTATTTCCATTGCCAATTCTTCTTAGGATTTTATATCTACACCTTAATAAAGGGTGTATTTCATAAGAGCAGGAATAAAGGAGGGGGAAAAATCCAAATATCAATTACATAGTTTGTGTTTGAGCTTCCCTCATATGCAACTTGTACCTTCAATCATTATTCCAGACTCCTGCATTCCATCATACCCATTCTTCTGCTGTGCCCCTGTTCCCCATCTCTTTCTTAACCCATAAAATTATTCATGTGCCTTCACCCCTAGGCTGCACCTGTGGTAATTTCTGGAATACTTCTCTATTGCTAAGCATCTTCTGTATAAAACTGATAAGAAAAACTGGAGAGTGAATAGTTTAGTAGTAAAGAGAACAACAAGAAATCCAGCATGAGGTTCAGAAATTACTTCTAGAATATGATTAGCCATAGGCTGAAAGATAAGACCTCTTAGAATACAGACAAAACCTGGCCTTTAGAACTTATCTAACTTCCTCTTTGTAACACAGAAGAGGAAGGATTGAAACAGACAAGTATTGCAGCAAGAGGACAGAAAATTCAGCTAAACTTCTCATTGAATACAAATAAATTCATTGAATACAGAAATATTTTCCACTGTATTGATATATTTGTGGATACTTAGCATATCCTCACAAGGCACTCAAAGGAACAGGGACTATATGGTAGAACTTTCTGAAACTGTTCCAGAACCAACATAACCAGGAACACCCTATGCCTAGGAACAGCTAAATGCCCAAAAGACCTTATAGGAGATTACCTGTCCCATTTCAACCCTATTTCACATCCTCCATCTCACTTAGGGCAAGTAGGACACTACAGAATTTCACAAGTGATTCAATCACCCAGTGAAATTGGAAAAACTATCAGTTTAAAAGCCTAGTTTTGGCAGCGTAAGGCAACAGACTTTGATTCAATAGTAGTCAAATGCAGTTCATCAGAAAAAAAATCAAACCCTGACTTCGCTGACTGCATACCAACTTGCTGAAGCTGTTAATTAACCAAAGTTCAGTAATGTCCTTTGGGATTAGAATGCTCTGTGTTCCACTTGCTTGGGTGCCAAGTCTTGCAGTAAAATAAGCCATTTCTTATAAGCTATGCTATAATAGCTCAATCAACATTTGCAGGAGAAATTAACAGCAGGTTCCTGATAATTTAGCTCTCTGAAGATGCTGATTTAGGCTTTGCCAGCCTATATGATTTCCCCATTGATAAACAGTTAACACTGTTTAATCAAGAACACTAAGGACAAATTGAAGTGAAACCAGTGACCAACTCACACACACACTAAATTATTGCTTCTGAAGTGGGCTGTATCAGACAACTACAGTTGAACATAATTTATATACAGATTCAATTATCAATATCCATTTTTATCTGGAAAAAACTAATTTATATTCTCTAAACATGATTCATATTGATCCTGTTGTCACTGAATTACCCCACCACCTCCACATAAGTGTGATTTTTGGTTACAAGAGAAGCTGCTTTGAAAAAGCTCTTCTTGAGCTTCTTCCTTCTCCGAGCTGCAAGTTAAAAGGAATATTAAACAATAACAAGGAATTTTTTTTTTCTGGTAGAGAGCCACAGGCTCTCAAACCAATCCTCATGCTCAAAATCACAAGGCTACACATTATTCCAGCATTCACTTGGAAAGGCTTTTCAGACTGTTCAGAAGGGAAAAGAAAAGAAAGATTAAAAAAAAAACAAAACAGCACAAGCCCAAAATCCCACATCTTCAAAATGTTAAACTCAAACTCAGAAAGGCTCTTTCAAGCAAAAGCAGTAAGACTCAGGATTTACAGGCCTGACTGTAGCACCCTAGTTGCCAAACAAAACAATCTCCACCTTTCCCTTCACAGTAATATTGCTGTCAAGCTTTAATAACAGCATAAAAAAAAAAAAAGAAATACTGGCCAGAATCCTAAGCAGAACCAAGAAAACTTATCTCAAGATTTTAAAAATTAAAAAAAAAAAATCAAAATTTATATACTCAGGGACAGGCTACGATCAATTAAAATTACATAACATGTTCACTAACACAGTTTCACTTTTCAAAATGAAAGTCAGATTTATTCAACATTAAGTGCAACAACACATCAGAAATCAATAAAATCAATTTTCACTTATAAAGTAAAGCAAAGTAACATGAATAAACACAGGAAAATACTGTCTGAGACTCTCCAAGCAGGACATTTCTCATAAGACTCACAGAAAAGGGAAAAAAAAAAAAGATTTTTATATGCAAACAGACTAAATTCCCAAAAATTCAGTGTTTTTTCCAGTTGTAAAGCAATATATAGCTAATGGGAGGTAAATTAGAAAAGGGAATGAAATGCATCATGCTGTACAACACCAAAGAAATACTCCAAATGCATTTGTGTACAGCATTAACAACATGCAATAGGTGAGATTAAAAGCAAGTACAGTGTATATATTAGAGACAGAAACTAGTCAGTCTGAGGGCTTTGTTTCTTATTTTAGTTCATCTAATGAAAACAAACAGAAGCCAAGAGCAAACAGAGGAAGAGCAGAATCTGCATGGAGAACATCTCTTCCCAGAACAGTACAGCATTTTAAGATTAGAATTTTGCACATATTTACTTGTCTTGGTCCTCTTCTTGCTATGTCATTAAAACATATCCAGATCCAACGGGCTTTTTGCAAGTATCTACATTTTTATAAAGCAGTAATTAAACAAAACAATGCAAGTCATTCAAATTCTGCTAATCTTTTAAGTCAGGCATTAATATGCTGAACACTCACTACAACTCAATGTTATTTAAATGAAAAAATAAAAACAGGGCAAGACATCTCCCAAACAGCCTTGTTGAAGTCTAGGGTATTCTAATTATATTTGTTGCTTGGAGGAGAGCAATGTGAAAACAGACATGCTACCCAATTCATTTCATTAAGAATTATTTAAACAATATTTTTAGACAACAGCTGGTCTCTTTGTTCATTCTATTCAATTCACAGCCTGACAGATTTCTCTTGCCAGTCTTTTTTTTTTTTTTAACAGCATTTTTTAAGACAAACTCCCAAGATCTCCTATAGATTTTGTCAGCTATTGAAAAGCAAGCAAGCATAGCACACATGCAAGTTATTAGAATTAGAGAGCCAAATATAAATAACTACAAAGTTCCAAGCTGTAAGTACATCCACATTCCCCTGGGGAAACTCCATCTTACTGGGAGATGGATTTGAAAGCTGATAAAGAACACAGGTTACCTAGTTCACTTCACAAGTTCTCTGCCTTCCACCTGAAGACTTAACAAAACCCATTCTACCACCCAACAAGCTAACAAGTTAGTACAAATATTCAAGATTGTCATTAATTTCTGTAAGAATGGAGTGATGGCTGACAACTGAAGACTGACTTTTGTCGGATTGGACATACTGACCTTAATTTTAAATTAATTCAAGTCTGAAAATAATTGTGCAGCATTAACTTAAGACACAAATAAACAACCAAAGGACAATTAAAGGATAACTTTACCACTCATATACAAATCACACCAGCCAATGCTCTATCTCATTCGCCTGAAGTACAGCAGTGTTTTTACAATATCCAACTGTGACAAAGTCTTTAAAAGGAAACTATTTAGCATTTCTCTATTAGTAATTCTCAACTGAAAAAAACTGTAGTTCTCCAAACTATAAACAAACTACCAGTACCTGTTTGTTTCAGGAGAGGGATCACAAAGAACTGAGTTGAATTAAAATAAAAGGAATGTGAAGGACAGAGTATTGATTCAGATGTCTTTAGCCCATATTAAACCAAAACTGGCATTAAGACATGCTACTAAAAGTTATCTGAAACTGCTCTGAGGTCTGGCAATCACCCCGGTTAGTACTGTAACTACTAAGTTATATGCTGGGTGAAAAACAGAAATTAGAAATAAGAAGGTAATGCCCTGAAGAGTACACCTAAAGAAGAAAGTGGATTTTTTTTGTTGGATAAAGTTACTGATCTGAAAGCCTTGAGACTGAATGTACCTCTTATCTCCAGCAATCTAAACTGTGAGTGTTCCTTAGGAGATTAAATACCACTGATCATTTTTCATCCTCTCCAATGAGCAAGAGGCATTTCTTTTTACCTTGCTCAAATGTGTTATCCTTAACACCTAAGCAGAAATCAACCTTCCCACTTCCATTTCAGTGAAGCATTAAATACACAGAATACAAACACACAATGTGGTAAACTTGAGATTTAAAGTTGTAAAGAAAAACAAAAGGTAACACAAATCTACTTCATTTATGAATGCCTGAAGTGGATTGATAAGTCCTGCCATCTGCTTAAGCAATGTCAGATGCAACAGCACCCAGGAATAATAATGTAAAATTTTATATTGTTACCATTTATATGAATTGGTGCATTGTGTTTATGTAACAGAGGACTAAGTGGAGAGTCAGAAAAACACCATCTGTACTGGGCTGGAAGCAAAAACTATCTGTGGAACACCTGTATGACACATCTGAACTGCTCCTGAAGCCTCAAAGAATGGTCACCTACACACTGTCAGGCAGCCAAAATGCGCAGGCAATTTTTGGTTATTAATTATCTCAACATCTGTGTCACTAGCAGAAAATGTTAGCAGCACCTAGACTCAACCAGGCATAGGGGGCTTCACCATGAATCATGGAATATGCAACATCCAGGATTAAAATGCCTACAAGCAATTTGGAGCAGTGATTCAAACATGAGATAGTAACACACCCCTACAGTAAGAGCAACTGGAACAGATTATAAAAATGTTTTCATCCAACTTAATAAGAGGATAAGCAAATAGACAAGAGGTCCAAGAATTAGTAATTTCTCTATTTGGCTTTTAAAAAAATTATTTATTCTCCACTGCTCATAAATATGCTTGTAATTAAGTGGAAAAAAAATTTCATTGTATACTTACTAAAATAAGGTAGCAATCCCTCTCCAGCAATGTATCATGGAAATGGAATGAAACTATCCTGAAACTCTAAAAGCTGGTGATACAAGAAATACTAATCAGCTCATTTTCCTCCTTGCATGACATGTTTTCATATTTTGGGAAGCAAAAGGGCAAAATCTTGAAAGCTTTAATTTCTAATTAGCTTATCTTTTTAGGCTTTCAATCAGTTGTAAATTACTGCCTAACTTCAGGTGGCATCCATAAATATGGTAAGAAAACTGAAATCAAGTATTCTTGGCTTCATCACCTTCTAGGCTTCCAAACAAGGAACTATATTCTTACTACAACATTACTACTTGGACTATGATTGAGATTTTTTCCTCTTTCAGCAAATTGCCCTTCAGGAAGTAGAAGGTAATCTGCTACCTAGGTACCAGTGGGGGAAGAAAAGTCGACATATGGCTGGAACTGTCAATGAACAATTTTAAGTTCCATCACTGCTGTGGGGATGAGGGATGGAGGGGAACAAACCAAAATGAAAAATCAAAAAACCCAAACACAACTTTTTTTAATCTCTAAGTCCAATATAAGATGGTAACAACCATTCCCCATGGCAACCAAAATGCCTTTCCCAGAACTTTTATGCTAATCAAGTGTCATAAAGCTTTACTAAAAATTGTGGAAAGGCTTGGGTTTGTTTAGTTTTGGAACATTTGGGATTTTTTTTTCTTCTTTGTATAGAACCATACATTTGACACTTCTTCATTTTACAGGTGACTTAAACAGCTACCTTAAACAAGAAGTCGTCTTTTAGGCAATTTCCACAAAGGAGCTGCTGTCCTGACAAAGTACTCTAACAAAAGATTTAAATAGCAAAGAGCCTCATCTTCTGAAATACCAGAGAATTAAAAATAGAACACGGATTTTAGCCATAAAAGCGAAAAAAACACCCAAAACAAACAAACTGAACAAAAAACCCACAAACCAGTCTCTAATGACAGTAGCTGACAGTCTTGAGTGACTGATATATCCTATGAATCCCAGAGGCTGGAATGCTGGCTGGACTCCCTGACTGCCAGCGAGTTCATGTTACACTGTTAGAGAATGGAGCCGGAACACAGAACCTTTTGAGGCACAGTCTCACTTCTTAGATGTGGACCTATGCCAGGTACTTCAACACTAAGACTGGATTTGATGACTGCCAGTGAAGATCCACCCTAGAGCCAGTGCTCTCAACATCCCTGGGTAAAATGACCCCAACCATTTCAAGACGGGAATTTCTGCAGTAGGATCAATGGAAGCCACTTACATTGTGGACAAATTTAAATGGCAAGAAATGCAAGTGGTTATTAAAATAACAAAAAATAAACTCTATTAACTTAAAATTAGTACTCACCACTTCTGATTGTATTAATTTAAGCTTTTCTTTCTCTAACACTTATTAAGAAGCAGCTATAAAGTTACAGGACAGCTGCTGATACACTGAGTGTTGAGAGTAGACTGTGCCCCAAAGGTTTGCCATTTTGAAGCCAAAATCTATCACTATGATAAATCTCATCTGATTTGTTTGTACATCATCATGATTTTTTTTTTAAGAAAACAGTTAAATTGGTTTTTAAAAAATATATTTAACACTTTAACTCTCAGCCAATGAAGAGTTCAATACCTCCTCTATTTCACTTTTAGTTATACTTACTACAGAAAACTGAATTTGTCTGTTTTGACTTCCCAGTATTTGAGTTTGCCAGATTCTGATATCAGAATTAAAAATGCTGCCCTTTCACTACTCAGTACCAGCTTTTTTTTCCATGTGTAAATGTTTGCTCTCCAGTACCAAAATGCCACTTCATCTTTGTTGGTAATGACAGAGACAGAGTTACTCAAACCTCACACCAAGATCTACTATCCAGCCCCAGATCTTATTTAAACTCAATTATTGCTATAGCCTTCTTCAGTGCATCAAGATTGTTCTGGTAATAGTCTTCTCCATGTTGTTTGGGAGGCACAGTAAGTTCCCTACTTGCATAAAAGTAATTGTTCCCTTTGTAGATGTTCAAGTACTTTATCAGGCTTTAAACTACAGCTCTTGAAGGCTCAGCATTGAGGTGGTTCTTCAGCACAAGTCTCTTCTCATCGCTGCTTTTTGTTGTCTGCCATGTACAGAGAGTATAATCTTTGTTCAAAGAGAGTACTGTTACCTTGTGATTACTTTTTCTTTTGAAGCTACAGCTGTTCAATCTGATGATTCAGAGAATAATGGAACAATTATTATGTTCTCATTATTTTCTATTCCACCAATTTTTTCTTCTCCAAACTTTATCAAACAGTTGATTTGTCCCATGCTATTCTGCACAGATGGTCTACAATCAGTCTCTGTTAGACAACAAAACTCTGGATTATTTCTGTTCTCTCAAGGAATTAAGCAATGTACCAGGACATTTAAAATACTTGCACATGCAAGGTCTCCACCCCATTTTATAACCCTTCTCTTTCAGTCATGTCACTAACCACAGTAAATCTGTTAAAATCACCACCACTTCTTGAGGAGAGAACTAACACATTAGGTATGTACAGTGGAATCCAAATAGAAAATGATAGAAAAGACACAGATCACTTGATTTCAATTAGCTACAGGATTTGAAGGCTCCTTACTAGAAAAAATGTAGGCAGTCTGTGAAATAATTCTTTCATACAGTACATCACATACATATTGGCAAGAAGTGAGCCCCTCATCACAAGTCCCTGGCAGTGGCACCTGCTACTGAGGCAACTAGAACACCCCTATGGAAGATCTGAGACTGTTTAGTCATCACTGGATAAATTGCTTCTGTTGACTAGAGCGGGAGATATTTCTTTGGAATGTACCTCAGAAGAAATTCCAGCTCAGTGTTAATATTTTCAAACTGAATAAAAGGCACTGTTGCTTAAGCCAAACATTTCTTGTCTCCGTTTAAAAAAAATAAAAAGATGTTTTTGAACAACTGGATACTGCTACCCTAAGAAGGCTTCCTTGTTACCTCACAGTAATTTCATCTTTCCCTAAAAAAGCTTCACAAAAAATGCTTTTATCTGAAGCATGTCATCTCACCTTTATATCTATCTTTATATCTAAAATTATGAGTTAGTATAACAGTATGCATTATAAAATTATACCATTTACTTCAGACATCTCTGAACAGCTAAATCTTCAAACTATACAAAAATAAAGTGTATGAAATCTTACAAAAGGAGGACATTAAGACAATAATAGCTAATTCAAAAAATATAATAACTTATACACAGCAGTAAGCATAAGCAATGTAGCCTACAACAGCTTCCAATTAACAGGACCTCTGAAACATGTCTGAAACAAGCATCAGCTAAAATTGGAACATTCCCAAGCACAATTATGTTTCCAATTTATTATCTTTACCACAGTACAAACTTTCACAACCCAAACGTCCATTTTCTTGTCAACCTGTAAACAAAAGCTACTATTCCCCCTCCTGATTCTGAGAGGGTGAATTTTTTCAGTCTTCAGTCAAGTTTCACAACCATCTTGCATAAGGAATCAAGAGCCTGTTCTCTTGGTAATTTACTTTTTTTCCTCTTTTTTTTTTCTTTTTTTTTTTTTTTTTTTTTTGTTTGTCATACAGCCTGCAGTGAATTAAAATCACAGTGAAAGTCCTGGGAAAAAAATGATCTTTACAGCAGGACTTGAACCATTCTAATAATAAATGCATCTAACAAAGCTTCCCATAATAAAAGCATAACATTTCCATTTCCAGAAATCAAGTCAATTAGAAATGCTAAATTCTACTTAAAAACCCCAAAAGATCTAAAAGTGAAAAGATTCATCTTCTCAGTCAAATATAAGTCTTTCAGTTTCACTTGCAGAGACTGTTCCAGTCTGTAAAACAGTAGTGCAATTCATTTACTTCTACTTCTTTTATTTTTGTTAAAGTCCGGTAGATAAATGTCCTATTTCTATGGAAAGATAGGAAGATGCTCCAGTAAACAAGAAACTTTGGCAAGCCCAGGAAGGCTTACTAGTCCATTAAAGCTTTGGAGTCCAAAGTGGCTTAAAAATGGTTTATGAATAAACTTAAAAAAGCCCAACAAATCAAATTAAAAAAAAAAAAAAAGTCTGGAAAAAGACAAACTAAAAAAATAAAGAAATAAATAGGCAGAAATTAATGTAAACTGTCTGAACTTTTTAATGATTTCTCATTGACAGCTGGCACAACCGTTGACAGTACAGTCATTAAATATAGGAGACCTACAGAGTATTCCATTAGGGCATTCAGTCTGGAATGCTCAAATGGAATTACATTCCTAAAGATTTAAAAAATAGAGTTCTCATGATATTACTATAGGTTTTCTTCTGCCCACCTCACTTACACTTCTTCTTAAAGAGGTTTTTTATTTTTGATGGCTTTTTATTTTTTTCACCATTCTGGTAGAGGTCCTGTGGGATGCTGCTTATCCTAGGGACAGAAGCAGCTTCATGGCTGGGTTTACTATCACTGCCGGTTGAAGAACACGAGGTGTGACGAGGCTTTGGGACTGGGATCCCAGTTGAAAGTTGGTTCATGCTGCAAGACTTCTCCAGGATTCCATTATAAACTTTGCTTGCAGGACTAAAGATCATGCTCTTAGTTTCTGCCATGCCTACACAGTCAGGAGAGCCCCGAGAAATATCTGCAGTTAGAGAAGAGGAGTCTCCTGTAGACGATTCCTCAAGTGAGAATTCTTCTGGCGATACTTTCTGAGGAGAAATTGTCTGGTACATCTCAAGACTTGCTGGAGGAGACTGTTTTCTTCCAATGGATGAATTTAAGGAGTCACATTCCGAACCGGTTTCCTGTACTTCCCTGAGTCAGAGCAGAGAGAAGAGAAAATATAATGAAACTACAATTTCCTCCATACAGTTAAAAAGGAAATTAATTTAGAATCAATAACATTAGTCTAAAAGCACCACCCACACTTTTCCTTAGTAGTTAATTAAACAAAAAAAAAAAATTAAGTTAAACATTTTAAGTTACAACTTGCATTACGTAATTTTATTATCTAAACTTAAGGGAATTAGTTTGTGCGATCTTGCTTTTGTGGGCAGCAGCATCTGCCCAGAATCAGTCATTTGTATCTCACTTCAAAGAACAAAATCTATCTTTCTGGCACGTGAAGTCAGAAAAGTTATGAAATGAAAGAAGGAGATTTAAGCCTATCATAAACAAAAAGTTTCTTCAGGACAAGTGTCCCTACCTTTCAACAAGCTCATTTGCTCCTTCCAAAAGGAATTTAACCTTTTCCTATGAGGCCATGTAACAAGAGTAGGTACACGCTCAACATGCTGTAAGAATTGTGTTACCATCCATCTCCTCTTCGCCCAGTAGCTGACATTGCTTTTGATCCTAGTTTCAGATGTAAAAGCCAGTAACATATTGTAATGGAGAATCAGGGTTAGTTCAGTGCACCCTGGATTGTAACATTACTTAACTGTATATGACATGCTAGCTATTTACATACACATACCAGACAAGAACTCTCTGCTCCATGTAGACTATATTAATTTATATTATCCTATAGATTACTTTAACTTTTGGCTTGGTTTAACCTCTAATTCTAAACTGTTAGTCTCAATAATCCTATCAAGAGTTCGAAGTGCTGTTTGCTAATCTCCGTACCATTGTTTATCAGCAGAGAAGTAAATGGCTTCCTCCTCCTCTTCAGTTCGATAGAGAGCTGGGCAGCTCGACACAGAAAGGATGTCAGGGTCAGGGGAGTGCAAAGCGTGCTGAGACTGTGGAGATGATGGCACAACACTGCGTCTTGATCTACACAAGCTACTGCTTCTTGCCAGTGTGCTGGGAGGTTTTACAATGGACCCTGAGGCAGAGAAAAAGCAAACCAAAACCCTCCAAGTGACATTGATGTTAACAGTATCTACTCTGAACACTAAGTAGCAGATACCTGCTTCAGTGACAGTGACTTTTAAACAACTTTGACATGGCTTGACAGTTTCAGAGGAAGAAAGACTGGCACACCTCTTACATTCTACAGTAAATGAAGCAGCAAATGAAGATGCAACTGCAGAGATTTTGTGCCTGCGAATACTACCCTGACCAAGTACACCAAAACTCTGGCTCACTATGCTCTCTTGAGAACAAAAAGAAAGATTCTACTGAAACTCTCAACCCTTCATAAACTAAAAATAGCAGTGCTGAAATTAGCATGTTACACAATGTCCTGTATTTTAATTGTGTGGTGATTTGAAAGTTAAAAGAAAATGTAGAAGTTTTGCAACGTCGGTATGACTAACCAAACAGCCAATTGATATACACTACACTAGCTGAAAAGTAGGTTAGATAGAGAAGACCAATTCTACTTAGGTAACATGACAGAAAATACATAATTCAATCTCTTTTTAAGATCAGGAGCTTCCTTTTAGATAACAGTCTCTTGCTAGGTTAACTATGAATTTCTGGAAGAAAAATATTAAGAATCGTGGAGACAGCCACACAAGACTTCATCAGCCAAGTACCCAACAGGAAGTGATAAACTCCGATGTTCCTAAACCAATTCCTCCTTCAAAAGATTATTAGGCGGCAATACTTGCACAGAAATAAATCTACAGACCTGTTTTCAGGCTAGCTGTTACAAGTCTCAGGATGTTTCATACCCCTCCTCAAACTGTCCCAAGGAATGCACCACTGCCTATGTAAGATACACCAGACCCTTACTGGTGTTCAAAATTATTTAACAAACACAACACACTAAAAATCCCGTCAATTATTTTTGTAGACAAGTGTGTCTAGCCTGACAAAACACAATTTATTTTCTGCATTGCCAGTTTATCATCGTGTAAGTTACAGTTTCCCTTCCTGGAATCTCAGAAAAGGACAAGTTGTCCACTCTCTTTTAGTACAGGAAATCACAACTTTCACTGAACAGTAAATAACTGCACCTTTGCTGACACGTAGATTTATTTCCACTCTGGAGCAGGAAAGAAAGGTTTGCAAGTCTCAACATGAGAGTTGTCATGTAACTCAAACTTCTAATTTTACTTTAGAGGAATTCCCTACTGACTTTAAAAGCATGTTGGGAGCTCAAAAATCATCTTGCGTCATTACAAAAAGAATTCCTCAAAGACCAAATGTGAACTGACATAAGAGAATAAGAACCTCTTTAGGAAATTTGTGCTACAGGTCCAGGTAAATCAGATGCTCTCCTACTTGCTGGTATTAAAAAAAAAAAATTGCACCATCTGTGAATTTTAAGAGAAGTAACAAGCATTTTGATTCTTTGTAGGTGTATATACACAGGAATATGAAGAATTCAGCTATGACAATTTAACATGTAGAATTTTCCAGTGCAAAAGAAACTCACTAAATCAAGGAACCAGTTGAATCCTAATCAGTCAATGGAAAAGTAGAAGTTTCACTATCACCTTCCTGCTGTAAGAACATTTTTCCAGTCTTAGACACTATTTCTCAATCCATTTTTTTTCTTCAGCTTGAGATTGATCAAACAGCTCTATTACTTGACACCATATTAGCCTATCGACACAATTACTCTGGCACAAAGAAACCTGTCCAACAGACCTCAAATCTTGTAAATCTTATGAGTCCAAAGGATGCTGGGGCAAGGCAATAGCCCAGTCCACTTTAGATTCAGTGACTGAAATAGCCCCTTTCTTAAGTGACCTCCTGTACAATGCATTTTGCTTGAAGTCTCATGACCAAGACAAGCCATTTTGCTTCTGTCCTTCCTCATGTGTATTTGTTATTTTTGTCTAAAGGATGGAAATAATTCAGCAGTCACTGAACTAACCTACAATAATTTGACTCCTCAACACCAGTTTCAATGACAGATCACTTAGCATCTTTTTGTCTCCTAAGTGTTTCCATGTTTTATTTACCAAATAGAATTTTTAAAAGCTAGTAAACTAAGGACTAGCTACTTCCTTCAGCTGATAACTTTGACAATACCAGGTTCTTGTGCCTACCCAAGAAAAAAAAAGGTTGTGTAGTGTTACTAAGATTCAGATTACTTTCATCACTGAGAAGGAAATACTTGCAAATGAACTGATCTTTAGCAAAAAAAAAAAAAAAAAAACCATAATTGCAAAAGCATACAGTAAAGTTTCACCTAAGTATGCTCTTACAAACAGTACAGTCCTTTTCTAATTGTAGTTCCTTTGAATCAACTGCACTCTCTTCTATGGCTTCATTTCTAAGCAAAAGCTAAATGAGAAGAGTGAAAAAACCCCACAAGTCTGAAGGTTTTTACACATATCCAAGTGTTGGCATTGTAGAACACCTGGAAAATCATGACAATAAATGGAGCTCTTCATTCTGAAATCAGACCACAGGCTTCTCTGCATAGAACTGGAAGCTTAACTCCAGGCATCCATATTTTATTGGGTCTCCAATGAATTTGTTTTGCTAGGGCAAAATCAAAGTATTTGCACTGAAGACAACTAGAGAAACATCATTCCTTAGAAGTGATCAGAACTTGCAGTAAGTAGTGTTGCGAGAGCATTAATGAACTTTTCAATGTGCTCCGTAGAAAAAAAGTTTGGTACATTTAGAAGAAAAACAAGTGCCCAAGGCACACTAAGTGAAGCCAGCAAAGTGGCAAACTTATGCTGTTTTAAAATACAGTTTGAATTTCTTCTGAGAATCCCAGCCCTGGAAGAAAAATGTACCCACATGACAGTTTTCCTTCCTACTCCTTCCTCAGCTTAAAACAGCTTGTTTGAATAGCTGCATGGGAGTTCGTCTTTTTGATTTGCCTCTAGAGTCCAGTTAATCACAACCTCCAAAAACAGGCTCTTCTTCTGACACAGTGACTCATGATACAAGGGTGGTCTGAATCCCCAGTGTATATCTTCTGATCATAGTTTAACCAAAGCTGGACTTCTCTCCCTCCAGAACTCAGCCTCTCTGACATACACTCAAACAACCCACTGTATCCAAACACAAACATTCTGCCTGAAAGCTTCCCTTGAACAACAACAGGATTTTGTTCCAACTACTAAAGAATGTGTGCAAGGCTATGCAGCATGGGGCCTCCCAAAGGATGTGATCTTCATCATAGCCCAAGGAACCCTGGACTAACTTTGTCCCTTCCATCTGAAAGAATAAATGAGCTAACAAACTCAGCATTATCCATTATAAACCTCTGTCTAAGTAGCAGTCCAAGGTTGACAAGGATTTTCAAAACCTTAGCTGAATTTGTCCCACTCTCCCACTGAAACAAAATAAAGGCTTTTTCTTCATGTTACCTTTATTGCAAAACCCAATTTTTCATGTCTGTAAGTCCCACTAGATCTAGCATCCAAAATGCTACAAGGAATTTTGGTCCTTTAGACTTTGATCTAATCCTGTTTGATTTCAGTACTCTTCTCCCACCTAACTTGAAAATCCCATGTCCCCACAGCTTTTCCTCTTTCTTTTTACTGAGCTCATCACTTACCATGAAACTGTGAAACTATTGGAGGAGTGTCTTCATCTAAGTCATCAACTCCCCCTGCAATTGGATAGGGAGGAATGGAAACTCGAGGCATAACTACCCAGCTGTGATCAGAGTAGAGAGAGGATGTCAAGCTTGGTAGCCCAGAATTGTGTGCGATTTGAAACCCGCAAATCTTCTCAATTTGTTGCCATCGATAAAGACGCTCTCGCAAACACGTCGTCAACTCAGAGAGTGCTTTCCTGAAGAGAGGCACATATTAAAATTATATACACTGTTCTTACTGATAAAGCAAAGCAACACATTCATTCCAGCATACCAAAACATCCATTACAGCCGTTGAAATATTCACGTTTTAGTATTCTTAAATTGCTTTCATAAAGTGCAAAACCACTAAGACACTCAATTCTGTAACTCTCAAAAATGCCATTGTTCAGGAGCAAACAATCACGAAAAAATATGCATCCTGTCCTGGTAACCCTCTTACTTTGCTTCAAGAATTTTATGGTCCACTTCATCCAGGGAGGAGCTGTGTGCAACATGTAATGTTCCAAATACAGTGCTTCTCTTCTTTTTTATCTTTTCTGCCTAAAAAGCAAAGTAAAGTGAAATGCATAAAACTAATAGTATACTTAACAGATGACAAAACACTAGCAATATTGACAGGTAGCAAACAATTCAGAGAAGAAAAAAGCACAAATGCTTATCTGCTTTGTTTTTACTATTTTAGTATCTCTAGCAACAGATCAGAAAAATCTTAAAGTAGCTGAAGAATAATTTATTACCTCATCTTTAGCAATTGCTAATTGCATTTCTGCATGCTGTCTTTTGATATTGTAATATTGCACTTCAACTTCATGTGTTAACTGAAGCCACTTCTGCAAAGCTTCAGGAACAGACCAATTACTTCTCAACTCAAACTCCTTCTCAGCCTTTTTTAAAGCCATACGAACCTAGCAATCAAGAAGAAATAAAAGTGTCACCAAAAGTATCATTAGAGCTAACAGGTGAATTATAAGCACCTTTATACCCCACAGGACCATACCAAAGCTTGACAGAGTTTTGGTGCATTCCAGTTGTTGTCAGGTATGCAGATCTGGCATCTCTGAAATCTAGCATATGACCTTCCATATTTTTCCAAAGATATATAGCTTCTAATTGAAAGTTCAAATATTTTTATAAGATGATAATTTTTTTAGTACAATAAATCCAAATGTATTGCTGTTCAGATGAAACAAAGCTACTCTTTCTCTTCTAATAGCAAGATAAAAAAAGCTTTTGTATATATTTTTGTTCAGTGAATCCCAAAATACTATGATAAGCTAATATACAAAGTTTACAGCTTCTAATAGTTTCAGGATTATTTTACTAGATAATTGACAGACAATCATTAAGTGCTCTCAGAATTTTTCCATTCAAATCTGGCATTTGGGGAATGCTGCTTTAAGCACTACTGAGGATGTAATAAAACTAGGACCAATTTAAAGTCAACATTTATTTTATAAACAGCTGGCAGATACCTGTACTAACTCTTCCTCTGCATATTTGAGCCTGCTGAGCTCACATTCAGCTCCCTCTCTCAACTCCCTTAGGCGATGAGCTTCACGTTTTGCATCATTGATCTCATCCATCATTTTGCGCTCCAGATTTTGCTTTTCAACAGCAACATTTCTATTCTCTTCTTGTGCCTTCTCAAGCCTTCACAATTGAACAAAAAATATGAGAAAATACACAGCATATTTGTTAAAAGTTGCAGTCTTCAGGATAACAAAATGCATCCAGCAACAGGGCAAGAGGCAATGGGCACAAACCAAAGCACATGAGGTTCCGTCTGAACATCAGGAAACACTTTCACCATGAGAGTGACTGAACACTGGCACAGGTTGCCCAGAGAGGTGGTAGAGTCTCCATCCTTGGACATATTCAGAAGCCACCTGCACATGGTCCTAGGCAACCTGTTCTAGATGATCCTGCTTGAGCAGGAGGGGCCGGACAAGATGAATTCCAGAAGTCTCTTCCAACCTCAACCACTCTGTGATAATAAAGACTCTGCAAGCTTCATGAATCAGCAGCAATTACATCACAAAACGTGATATCCACGCCAGGCAAAATACCCAAACTTTTAAGTGAAACACCATTAAAAGTGTAGTATCAAAATACAAGTCTCTTATAGACAAATGTGTTACAGGTGCACCACAGACTATCAATTCTCACACTCCTATATACACAATAGAAACTAATCAGTTCAGGTCTGTTTCAATCTTAAAAGCTTAAAAAGAGCAAAAATGTTCTCCTTCCCATGTATCTAACTATTTAAAGTAAACTGTAATTATATTAAAATAACAATACATATTTGCAAATCTGTAGGAAAAAAGACTGAGCTTCTATTCTCTACCTTCATCCACAAGTTTGTATTGCCTGCTAAAATATCCAGGAGCAATGTCTACCCAAGAAATCAGCACCACTGAAATCACAATTCCATGCAAAGGGAAGATTAATAAAATCCAAAGGCAGTTAATGCAAAAAACTTAATACTGTAAAGGATCTGCATTTGTGTTTAACCTCAAAACAAAAGGACAACTTTTTTTTTTTTTTCTTTTAGGTTTTATACCTTTCCTGCAAGTCAAGAAGACTTTGCTCTGCTGTTTGGAGACTTTCTAAGTCCTTCATCATTTTTGTGATATGTTCTCTTGAGGTTCTGTTCTGTGTATATGCAAACCAGCAGCCTCCAAAACCAATAACTATAGAAACTGTTAATATAAAATCCTTCATCCAGTTGTGAGGGGGACCTGTGCAGAGAACAACACCATCATTAACTAGTTCATTGATACAGACAACAGACTAAGACCTTCCCCCCCTCTCCCCAGCCTAAAAGGTGACAGAACCTGATGCTAAACAGTATTCTAGCTCATTTACCTCAAACCACTTCCAACAACTACCTTTCAAATGTATTCCACAGCATTTTCCAAACAACGTAAGCAGCTGTGCTCTAATATAATTTACTTAATCTATACTAAAACATTCATTAGACTGAGAAAAGCTTACTAAACCCGTTTGTAAGTACATACTCTGTATCTTTCTTTAGAGTTAAAACAGAGATCCACAATTGCAGTTTATCAGGCCAGCAGGAGGTGTTAATTAGATTTGAGCAAGTTCTCCCCAGTCTGCACCCTCTTGAATACCCTAAGCTGAGTTAAAAATGCACTCAGAAAAAAATAAAGTATATTTTTAAATGGTAACAGCAGCACTTTTTAAAAGTAAAAGTTGGATTGTCAAATTATCATATCCAAGATTCACATAACATATCTTTGTTAGTACAACTTTTATAGTCACTTGCACCTCTGTAAAGACAGTTTCTATGAGCATTAAAGGTCTAATACAAAGTGCTGGTGTTTTTTTCCCTAAAAATCCCCAGCTGAGATCTGGCCTGACTAGTTCGGGAACACCTGACATGCACAGTACCAGAGCAGAGCTGTAACTGTATCCAAGCAAGCATGCAGAGCACAGGTGATGTGGTATGAACATGGCTGCATAAGGTAAAATGGGTCAGATGTGGAACTCCTGCATTAAATTTAACTGCATTTAAACTCAAGTATGCACAGATGACATAGGTGTTGGATTTGCACCACCATTTTCTTTTTTCTTCTTGGGGAAGGTCATCCTCACTCATTTCAGCATCCCAGCTGCACTGTCCAAGCTAATTGAGAAGTGAATGTAACCTTAGCTATAAATGTAATTTAAATGGTCAAAAATATTTAGGGGACACTTCCTGTGACACAAAAGCCAACATTCATCTGTCCATCCATCCATCTGGTGGGGTTATACTAAAATGTCTACGTGATCTGACACACAGAAGTGAACCTTTGTTCTGTTCAAAGCACCTAAACAACCTTTTTTAGTTCATTGCAGAGTTCCACAACACATGCCAAGCAACCAATCAGCACATCCACAAAATAGATAAGCTGTGCTATCTACATATCAAATGTCATGGAAAATACACTCTGTTGAATTCTTACAATCAAGAGATAAGAAAAAAAAAACTCCAAAAAGTTACTAACGGGTGAGAGGTCCAAATAAAACAACATCCAAGGCTTTAAGCTGAAGCTTCTGTCTGTGGCTCCGGTCAATTATTTTCAAGTGAGAGATCATGAAAGCATGTTCATTTACTGCTATCCTGTTAATGACAAGACAAAAAGTTACCTATTCCATAAACTTCATTCAAAATCAGTCTATGCAAAAAAAAGACATCAATAGCATTTCCCACAGTTATATAGATTACAGCTATGCAATTAAGCGTGAGAAATACAATACAACAGTAATGCCACATAAATGCATATCAGCATGTGGCAAAAGAAGAAAATAAAATCATTTAACTATTCTTTCCTCTGTGGAAAAAAATCATTAAATAAATCCATTTAGCATACTTAAAGGTCTATTTACAGACTTGTGCCACCAACTCCTAAATACATGCAATATTGCAGGTGTGGTATTTATGCTCCAGGAAAGGGATTTCACAGGTACATTGTTGTATATACCATACAATAGATCAGAAGATGTTCAAAAGGAAGTTTGCTACCACACAGAATTATGTGACCTTTGATAAGAGCTTCCACAGAAAGTAATAAAACCTTTATGAAAGCTGTATTTTGAAATATTCTTGCAGAAAAAAAAAAATGCGGCAACCTCTTCAAAACTGCAAGGACACTTCTCTTTTCTTGCATTTGTCTGTATCTTGTTAAACTTCAGGTTCACACCGTTGTTCCTACATATAGACTAATGCAGCAACCTGTGGGGAATTATTTGAAACTACTCCAGAAGATATATTCACCTGGGAAGTGTTGTTCCATTGACATTGCTTTCTCTAAAATTCTTTTCATATTGGGGCAATTCAACAAAATCTGAGAGCCACTGAAGAGTGTCCTCTTGAGTCCAGTTATGAACTGAAAGAAAAAATCAATTATCTTGGGTTTTTAGGAAAAATCAACTGCTTAGAAGACAAGCAGTAGAAAAAAGCAGGTTACAATAACCAAAAGAGTTTAGCCAAATATAATTCCAGAAAAATTAGCATTACCAAGGTGTTTCTGGCATTTTGCCTTCTTCATTACATGTTCCCCTGTGAAAGCTTAGGCAAAGTAAAAACAAACAAGCATGGAACTAATAGAAGTAGTTCTTTATTGAAACTTTCACAGAACAATTTAGTCTTTTGCTTTAGTTTAAATCAGGACAGCATCTTGTGACTTTCATCTACTTAAGACACATTCCAGCCCAAACTCCTTTGTCCTTGCTACCCTTGCAGAACTAAACACACATCAGCTGGTGCTTGTAACCATTTGAGGCAATATACCAAGATCTTTCCCAGGATGATGCCTTAAAAACTTGTTTTCACAAGAATTTTCTTAGGGGCTTATGCCTACTAACTACAGAATGGGAGCTGACAAAAGGAGAGAGGATACTGAAAGAAAACACCAAAAGACAGAAAAAATTTAACAGGAAAATTACTAAATCTCTCTCAAACATGCCCAAGAGAAGTGGAATTACATGCAAAAATAGTCTAAGAAAAATTAGTTAAAATATGTAGAGAACAATTAACAATTTTCCTTAATAACAGCAACACTCTACATAAACATTCATAACTACAGCTGCACTAAGAAAATACTACCACAGATACCACCCCAAAAAAAAAAAATAAATCACATTTCTGTCCCTTACAGACCAGCTGCTATAGTTTACAGCTTCACATTGACAAAATTGAAGGGAAATTGTTCGCTCCATTTATGAGTCTGCAAAAGTCTGTCTGCATATGAAAGAAACAGGGACAGGCCTCCTTCTGGACAGACAGGAATTCACATGAAACACTGGGGGGGGTTTTGAACATTTCTCTATCTAGAACTACTTGCATGTGACAGTGGTTATCACTAGGACACATTCTCAGTGGTGACTTTTAACAATAATAGAAAGCACTGCTGAAAACTTGACAGGTAAAGCTGCAGGCAATGGAAATTTTTATGAGTTCAAATTCGTATTTCAGTTCACACTGTAACTGAAATAAGGACTCCTAGGTCTCTTGTCTACACTAGCAAAGCTGCAAAATAAGCTTAAACATTTTAGATTATTATCATTCCAGATAGGTGGAGAAAGAACACATTTCACAGACTCACTGCTTCAAGCAACAAACTCACAGTACAAGCCTCTTGTTATCTATCCCTATGAATGGCTACACAACCTTCCCACTATGCTGTCCCATTTCTTTCTGTCCTTGTGAGCTACAGTCAGGTATTGATCTGAAACAGACTCGGTTTCGCCGTATTGCTCTAAGATTTTATGCAAAATGTCTGGGCTCCATTTATGAACAGGTGGTTTTCCCACTGCAAAGACTCTCAACTGTTTTGTGAATAAGCAATCAGATTAACAAATCATTAAAAGTCATCTTACTGCTCATTATAAGTCACAAAAGAGTGGTAAAATCATCCAGAAAAATATCACCTTAACTGCATTCTAGAAATATGTTCATAGACTGATCCAAACTAAACGCATTGTTTTGTTGTGACATGAGGAAAAAAAAAATACCTAAAGTAGCCACTACACACTACAGACTATCACTGACAGTACAGAACACTCAATTTCAGAAGCCACACAATTCACTGAGTTTATAAGTTGGGGGGAAGGGTTTAAAATACCATTGAGATCTTTCATTTCTACTGTTGAAAGATTTTTGTAGACACTCTGCCAATTTTTACATAAATGTACAGGTTCCTACAATCCAGTAGTAATATTAAACATGTTATTCTGAAAGAAATGAGGAATGCAGTTAAGTGGTTTACCATAGAGCAAATCACATCTGTTGCACTGCTTAGACTGGTCTGATGTTTTTCCTGTAGACTATCACGGAAATTTTCCCAAATAAATCAGTTATATTCTGAAAAAAGCACTTCATTATCTATCACTGTACCAGATACCTCCATTAATACAGAAACTGCAAAAAGAAGCAACCACAGTCTAACCTAAACTAAACTAGACCTGAAACCTGTACTTTCTGTACTCTTATATTGTTACTCATTTTTTTAAAAAATAATATCAATTACTTCTTTATTTATGTTGTGTCCCTTTAACTGACCACTCAACTATTTAAGCTATGAATATGTACTGTCATCTCTTATTCTGGGATGTCAAGATTTGAATCTCTTCTCACATACATATTTTGCAAGAAATTTAGAACTATTATGTAAACTAATTTCTTCACGCACAGAAGTCCAGTGTCAGTGCCCCCAAATTTTCCAGGTGGACTCAGACTCTAAACTGCACTGTTCCTCCTTTCCTATTCTATCAATCAGTGAAAACATTCAGACATTTCTTTTGGTTTATTTCTTCCCTATGTTGGTGGAAGGAGTACTACTTGACTTGTCTCCAATAAAACTTCATGACATACATACATGTTTGTTCTACAACAGCATGAAACACTGAAAAGCAAATTGGCCTTTCTCCACAAGAAGCACTTACAGTCAACTGAAACATGACACAAGGCAAGTGTGATTCAGTACACCCTTCAGGTGTACTGAAGGGCCAGCTGAAATTCATCTTGATCAGCACTGCCAATTACAATGTGCCAACTCCCACTAATTAGCTGATATTGTAATTTTTCCTTAGTTTAATCACCAAAAAAGAGAGCAGTACTTCAGACAGCAGAGTAGTAAGTCACAAGTACTGTTAAATGCATAAGGCATTACAGAATAATTATAACATCCTTCTCTCTCACACCTCCTTTCACAAAGAGATACCCTCAGAGAGAGGATGTCAGCAACATGCTTTGGGCAGACAGGCATAGAAAGCACAGTGTTCACACCCCAGAGCTGCACTCACTCAGTCTCTAGCTATTTTGGTTCAGACCACAAGTTTGAGCTTTGGGGGCGTTTTTCTTCTTCTTTTCAACTGTTCTACCAACATACCTGAAGGTGAAGACAGCAAAAGTAGCTTTAAACTGGCCTTGTATTAAAGTTTCTCATTGTTAACGAACATTAATTAGATGATGTGCTATTTACCAGTTTTTTGTATTAAATTCATCGTATCACAAAAAAGGATTCAAAACTAGGTTTTAGGACCTTCAGCAATAACATCAGCAGTATGCAGCATTATGTAACTCATCCTCAGCCAAGCCCTGCTTGCATGCATTTCCAACTCCAGATATTTAAAACCTGAGACAGCAAATGATTAGAGAGCAAGGCAACCACAACATGTTTGTGGTATGCAGTTTAGTGTCAGTTGCTGCAAGAACACTTGTGCAGTAGTACATCAAAATACAACAGGTGATCATACATGCAAATATAGAGTCATTTTTGTATCTTTTTACCTTAATAAATAATGTACCAGACTTGAGTTCTGCTCTTTTCCACAAAGAGGGAAAGAGAATTAAGGGGGGAAAAAAGGTACACATACAAGGCAAGGAGAAGGTTTCTTTGTATTATAGGGCAGTCTATAGGAGATACTATACATTAAAGCTCAAATATGCCATAATGGTAAAAAAAAAAGCTATATTTATTTTTTAAAAGCTGTTTGTAACAACTAGGTTTTGATAGGATTCAAATTAATCTGACAATAGCCAAGCATTCAGGAACTCCAGGTTTGACCTCAACAGTTGTTACTTCACTACAAAATCAAGTCCCAAGGGACAATGCTACATCACTAAGAATGCAGCATCCAACCCTACTCACTGAGACAAGTCAAAGAACTACCCAGCTGAAGGTCCTGGGCTGATTTTACAGCCCACTTGCTACTGCGACTAAATACCTAAGCCCTGCTCTTCAGCCAGCAAATTCACATGACCACAGCCCGTCACAGGGGCAAAAGGAGCAGGCAGATGCCACTGAATGAGAAAACTTCCAAAGATAATTGTACAAAGACTGGTATTCAGACATCAAACCAAATGTTCACCTGTACCCTTTTCCACACTCTTACAACTACTTACAGAAAAAATCCTGAAGTTATTAACCTAACCGTAGCTACTAAGTTTGTTACTTTTGAACGGCTGAAAGACTCTGGAGTACATGTATAAATACTGCTTAGTTAGAACAGGAGACAGTCAAAGAATACCATAAAACAAGCATACACTGGCATTTACATTTAAAGAACAGTAACACAGTAACAAAAGTCTGAAGATTTTCAAAGAGCAGCGTCTTCTACATTTAAAACAGCTATGATAGTTCATAGTTACTCCTCTAAAATAGAGCACTCTGTAGAATGAGATTATGACATTAAAAAAAATTCAAAGGTCACAGAAAGCACATTCTAACTAAACCAAATTATATTATAGTCTCGTTTTGTACCAAAGGAGTAATTTAAACTGGCAACACAGCAACAATAGGCTAGGTGCTGATTCAAGTTATGATACGACTCCTTCCATGCAGGTAAAACCTGTAACAGCCTTGAACTTGCTTTAATTTGCACCAGCCTAGACTATGCCTTAAGCATTCTGCACCAAGCAGGGACATCAGAAACCTGCCCAGTGCCACAAACATTAAACAGCAATATTGTGAAGCCCCCTCCATTATTAGCCAATTTTTAGAGCTTTGAATGCAGTCAATCCTCAGTGCTACATTCAGCGTATAAAATCCTTCTCAATCGATTATTTAAATGCAACCTCTATTTTCCTCAAGCCTAAAAGAAGACACCAAACAGCAACGGCATTTTTTTGCTTTCTTCCCTCAAATCTTACATCTTGCACCACCAATATGTTAAACAAAGAACGCCTTCATGCTATTTGACAAATAATTAAGACAAATACTCACATAAAGCAAGCTTTATGGCAAAGAAGGGGCAAATTCTACTCAGCATAAACTATGCAGCAGCAGTAGATAAAGAAGATGCTTCTATATATACTGTCAAGAACTCTAGAGTTTGCAATTCTCACACAGATACCTCGACAGGTTGTTTAAAAGTCTCAAATTACTGATACTGCCATTTACACTACCTTCCATCCTCTTGTTTAATGTTGTCAAATTGCTATAAACTAGTGGCACAAAAGAAACAAATAAATCAAAGATTCCTAAAATATATAGAAAGGAATGGCAACATTTTCCTGTTACCTAAAATCAAATTAAAGTAGTTCATTTTTTGAGGGGTTTCATGCTTCCTAACAGTCAGCAGACCACTGCTCAGGAGTCTCATTCTAAAGGCCTCCCTGTGGTGCAATTTCAGTTCTCTCAGCAGGATACACAAATAAGGCCACTATAAGCAGACACAATGAGATGAGACATTCCTCTGCAAATCTTTTGAGTCTTACCCTACTCATTACATTCAAGAAAACTGGAATAAAGACACACACAACAGACAAACTATACTTCTAGAATCACTATAGCCTAAATTTTTGAAGAGTTATTCATGACTTAAACCAACAGTTTTGAAATCATTTTTTCTGATAATTTAGTTGCAATACACTCAGGGAACAGGATCTTCAGCCAATAAGTATTTAAAGAATATTTGAAGAGATGAGACCAAACATTACTGGTTAAAACAGATATTTACCACATACCAAACACTTCATGCATTACCTCAGAGTGCACTGAAGTGATTTCCTGCATTAGCAGAATGAACCCAATGCCATATTCCTCGTTTCATTCCCCTCCTGTTCTTACTTTCAGTTGTTTGACCCACACCAAGTTTTAGATCTCTCTCTGCTCACCATTAGAACATGTGATGGTTTAGGAATAGTATTCTCAAATTTAGTAGTCCTTCTACAAACATGTGTGTGGTTTCCCCTCCCCCTCCAACCAGAGGCACAAAGGTTGGAGATCACAGGTTGAGATAGGAACAATTTACTAGAAACACCAATGAGATAAGAAAATGAACAATAATAGCAACAATACAGTAAGAAAAGGTATAAGAAAAATAAACTACTCACATGGAAAGCTCCTGACAATAAACAAATACCAGATTGGGCCATTCCCCATGTTTCTCAACCAGAATGAACCTCTTCTCCCCAGAAAAGAGACAGACTCCCATTCCTGGGCTCCCAGCAATGGTGTGAGGTGGTACAAGGATAACACCCACACCTTAGCCATGCCCATTCCTGACTACTGCTGAAAATTAGTCCTGTCCTGGCCAGAACCAGGACAGCACAACACCTGAGGAATGAGGGGTGGGGTGGGGAAGGGGGTGAGGAAGATAGGTATTTTTCTCCTAACAATTCTACCATTCCAGATCTCTTTTTTAATCACTTATATCCTGGGACATATTTGGCAATGAACACTGTACTGTTGATTAAACACTGTCCTTTGATACTTGGAATAGCTGGCTCATCTTACTTATTTAAATAAAAGTGAGGAAGGGCTGGTGGTGTTGGCCTGTCAGTACATTTTACTGTATCCCAAATTTAAGAAGATTTTTAAAAATGCTTTGGACTAAGAATTCTAGATCTTCGTAGCTCAAAAATTTAAATCAAAGTGAAAGTGCATTGAATTTTCCACTTAATACTATACAAAAATATTTTAAAATAGCTTGAGAGAAACCCTGAGGGTTTAGTAAATTAAAAACATGCTAACCTGGAATTCAACACCTGCACCAGACATCTTGATAAATTAGAACCTCATGTCAGCTGTCTTATTTACTCACAATACACAAAACACATGAAGAGGAAATTACCTCTAGCTGGGCTAAATAAGCTCTCACCAGGTTTATGTGTGCCTATAAATAACAGTGTCAATACAAATTCATGAAGATGTTTCAAGAGGTTCTTAATCTACTACTCTATACTTGGTGGAAAAATTGTTCAATTATAACTATGTCAATAGCCACCACCATTTTCAGCTATACTTCTTTACCTACCTTCAGACGTTTTCCAGCGTTTCCACAGATCCTCAATGGTGATATGCTTGTCTTCTCTGTGCAGGTGACTATGCTTATTTGAGGCATCCTTGTATTGCATGTCTTCCCTTAGAAACTGAAGAAAAAGGAAAGACATCATCTTAAATGCCTAAATGACAATTTCTGAAGAGAAATTACACAGAAATCAAGTAGTCTTTCCTATCTCTTCCCCATGCAAGCAGCAGAGAATTGATCTGAGTTTTCTACATCAAAGACTCAGAAAGTAAGTTAAACACTCTTACAAGATTTGTTTTTCACAATTATTAAATCCTAGAAAAAATGACAGTGCAGTTGTTAGTGTACTAAGTTTAACATTATTAGTATGCCTCAGATTTACAGTGATTACAGGAACACACCACACAGTCACACTGTTGTATTCTGACAACATTTAACCAACTTGCCCTCCTCAAAAATAAGACCATGTAAGATTTGAAAGTGTGCCAGTCATTTTTGGATGAGTAATGCCTGAATCCTGCCATACCAGTTAAATGCAACTGCCTGAGGGATGAGAGTAAGCTGTTTACTAAGTAGTATTAAAGTCTTTTGATTAGACAACAAAAATTTGACTTCTATTCATCAAATTAAAAAGCAGAAGTCATTGGAGGGCCAATTTTCTGCTTGCTATTCATTCCTCAGTGGTTACACTCCAAGCACAGAAGCATTACATAAAGCTGCTTCATTTTCAGTAATTAATAGGAAGCCTTTTAGCAAACATTATAAAAAGGAAGATCATGCAATCATGATATACAGAGTGGATGGTGAGGCACTGGCATAGGTTGTGCAGAAAAGCTGTAAATACCCTATCCCTGGCAGCATTCAAGGCCAGGTTGGATGGGGCTCTGAGAAATCTGATCTAGTGGAAGATGTCCCTTCATACAACAGGGAAGTTGGAACTAAATGATCTTTAAGGTCTCTTCCAACCCAAACCATTCCATGATTCTATGATACAATTTGATGACAGCAGTGTTGTATCAGTATTCCACAAGTCGCTACAAACAGTTTCATAAAGGCCTAGAAAAGTTGGAACACTGGTTGGCAAATGACCTCCTGTTAATAGTGGAAACCCTTCATAAGCATCAGTCCCTGAAAGCATTGTATGAATAGTCTCTATGGGTGAAGACTTTAGTACTAGTATCTAAAAACTAGTATCTGGTACTAACAGTCCTGGAAAACTAAATAATCTTCCACAGTAAATAGCTTGCTTTCTTCAGTTCATGAAGGATGAAGCTGCTCAAACAAAACCAGCTACAGATAGTCATGACAGCTAAGTCAAAAAACAGCCTTTTATATGGCTGTTCATATGTCATCACCACTTCAAGAGGGGTGGGAAGAAAGCCAAGCTAGTGATGCATTGTAGAAGAACTCAATTCTTAAAATTCAGTCCAGGTAATAATTTAAGTGCAGAGCACCCTGCAAAGGCTCCATTTCTAACAAATCTAGAGATTATACCATTCAGAAATTGCAGGAGATACTGAAAAGTCGCCAATGTTGAACAGTAATATTAACTTTTAATAAAAAGAAACAGAATACAACAGCAAAAATATGCAAGCAAAAGCTAACACTTACCAATTCTCCCTAACTAAAATCTTTTTACTAGAATGTAAGGGAATGTCAAACTATGAATGGATTCAGGTTTCTCCTCTAACTGATGGACTCAGAACAAAATACTAGTTGCCCTCCTTAAAGAAACCACAGAGCCATTGTATTGAAACACTGATTGGATGTAAAGCCTCTCATATTTATCTATTACTTAAAAACTTTTCCTGATTGTCAGCATTAGCTTTGTAAAGCCTTTTGATTCCTAAAATAATTCAATTTCGCCCCTACCAACTACAGAAGCATTTTTAACTCCTCTTCCCCACGTGTATAAGAATTGCATAAATTGAGATATAAATATATATATATGCACACACATGCATATACATGAGAAATATATGAGAAATTTAAGAAATACATGAGAACTGAAAACAGCAGCCTGTTGGGGCAAATGCAATTACAGAACTTCTGAAAAACCATGGATCAGCAATAGTAAAAAGGTTAATAAGCACAGGACTGTATGCTGTAACTGTATGCAAATGTAAAAACATCTGTTGCATATTCCATCGTCCAAGTGGGAGCTCTGAATACTTCCCATATTGGCAATACTACCATGACGCTGGCAAATTCTCCAACTGTCATGCAAAAAAAGATGGATTGTCCTGCTCATTCCCATGCCATGTTTATTAAAGGCTAAACTGAAGAGCAGGAACTAAACAATAAGAAAAAAAAAAAACAAAATAGTTTTCTTATCCACTAATGTCCCTAAGCCTTTCCAGGTTATAGTACAGTCTTACAGATGGAACAGCAGTAAAGAACTGATGCTTTCCCACCCTACCTTGTCCCTCCAGACTGCAAGTATCTACTGTCAACTGACATCCCCAGTATGTATTTCAGGAACTTTCAAAAAACATACTAAAAATACTGCAAAAACCTGTATTATATGGCCTTTGTAAATAATCTGTAAAGATTTTTTTTTATTTTTTTTAACTTGGGGGTTAAGATAAATGCTAATGCTTACTCTTCAGCTTTCTAAATGACTGATGATGCACTATCCTTGGAAACTCCAAATGTCAGGCATGGACATTTTTTTTTCAAAACAAGTGTTGTAGGGTGATCAAGTTGCTGAAGAGGGACAGAATATGTTGTATATACAGGCTTGGGCCAATTTTGCATCTTCCCAGCTAAAACTCAGACCACTTTTGTTTGTGCAAACTTGCTACCTTTACTGATAGTTGTCAGTAAAGGCTGTAAAATATCGAAGGATGAGAACTTTTGTTCAGTCACAGGTGCTGTCAAGGAAAACCTGAATTGCTGTTAACAGTACTACTCACATCGTTAGAAATAAAGAAGAGAAAGATGATGCCAAGTGAAAACAAAAAGCGTCACCTCTGCCCCTCCTAACACGGCCAGGCCGCACAGGAACGCACCGCGAGCTGAGGCCGGGACGCAGCGCGGGCTCCCCGGCAGCCGGGCCCCTCCTCCTGCAGTTCCGCCGCGCCGCCCGCAGAGGGCGCTGCGGGCGCCGCGGCAGCCGCCGCACGGGCAGCGCGGAGCCGAGCCCGCCGCACGGGATCGCCCGGGGCGGAAGGGCCGAGAGCGCACCTGGGCTCACCGAGACACCGACTGCGATATTTGACTACGTTCCTGTCTTAAAAGGGAGTGTCAACACACGAACTGGAAAGCAGGTTGCAGTTAGTAACCAGTACAGTCACTCCTCGGGGGCAGAGACTGTACCTCTAGGAGAACCAAGTGAAAAGCCCCTCTTCTCTTCTGTCCTACCCGTACTGCTCCCAGGTCCCGTGAAAACAACCACGATCACTTCCTCAGAGACGTTCTCTGACACCGCAAGGGCACAACACTAAAGTTACAGTGCACGTATCTGGAAAGAGGTTGTCGTGTTTCAGAGAGTAAGAGCATTCACTAATGACAAGGTATGTAGCAACATCAAACATCTTTCTTTTGTATAACGGATCTTTGTTTCAAAAGTGTCCTAATATGGAAGTGGTTCTTTAAGAAAAAGAACTGAGACCTAAACTGAAGAAAGACAAAAACAGAACAACTCTAGTTAAAAAGAGGATTTTTCTGTTCCTTGTCATGGCAGCTAATCTCTCTTCTGTTGCCCTGGTCATTAAGTATACAAAGAAAAGGTTAGAAAAATAACTCTAAATAGGGAGGTTAAAAGAATAAGCTCTAAGAAAAACACATCTAAGTATTATCTTAGCCAACATAATTACTCAGGAAGGAGAAGTCCTTTTATGACTACAAAGTTGAAACCAAGAGAGCAGAAGATAAGTTACCTAAAAACTCTGTACGAAACAAAAATTTGTCAAAGAAGTTAATTCAAAAACAAGTATAGAATTTTTTAAAATATCACACCTATACTTGAAACTAGAGTTTTGATCCCAGAAATAGTATAAAAGTTGCACCTCTACAAAAACTAACATCCCAAAGCCCAAGGTTCAGCAGTGTAATAACTCCAAAGGAAACTTTCTCCTGCCTGGAGGGGTCAGGACCTGTGGAGCCCTGGAGAAGTCCCAGGATCAGGTTTGCAAAACCACCTTCCTTCCCCTTCAGAAAACCTTTAGTACCATAACTTTCACCAAAATCCAGTCAACTAATAACCAAAGACCAACCTGAAGAAAGACCACCGAAAAAAAAGAAAAAAAAACAAAAGGAAAAAAAAAAAAAAAAAAAAAAAAAAAAACAGAAAAGAAAAAAAAGAAAAGAAAAAAAAGAAAAGAAAAGAAAAAAAGGAAAAAAAGAAAGAAAAAAGTTAAAATATCGATGCTTCAAGACATGCTTGCAGGGCAAACAAGCAATTGCACATTTTCAAGAATGCCACCAGAAAAGTAAAATTAACCACACTCACTAACTGCGGCAGGAAGCACTCTCAAGTTGTTTATAATTTGTTCTGGGTGAAGGCTCAAGTTTATGATTTTCAGTCCCATCAACTTAAAATAGACCCTCTGACAAGTTTACTTTAAGTGCAATTAGTGACATCTCCTGGCCAGGTATTACTCTCACCCTTGAGCATCTATTCCTCAGTGTTATTTCCTTCAGGTTTATTCCTTCAAAGAGAAAATCTGCAAAAGTTACAACTCCAGCCTTTAGTACATTTCCTCACATCTGTTTGCTACAAGATTTGTTGCAATTATTGCAGTGTCACACATACTGACTAAATTATGATGGAGACGTGCTTTTAAAAGGCAACATACTGTGATTCAGGTATGACTGCCTACCCAACAGAAATGTCTTCTAAAGATGCTATAAAGTAAAATAACAAAACATATTTATTAATATTATTAATTATTAATAAAACATGACTAGAAAAATTTAGGACACAGCCAAGAAAGTGTTACCGAGTATACCTTGGTATATACATTTTATTGAAAAAAGTTCCTACAGCCCAAAACAAAACTGTAGCTATCTACTGCAAAGTAAACTTTGCAATCTCTGCAAAGCCAAGATAGAATTTCCAAGGGATCATTTCATTGTAGCAGGACTAAATAAAGAGGTGCAGACAGCTACATATTAGCTTAAGCACGTCCAAGGAGGCAAGGCGTGAGGTAGGTCTAGTCCAAACCAGGTTGGAACAGGTTTCCATGCAACTCTACCCATGATAACACGTGCTGCCTCTCTATAAGGCTTCTCTGCACTGGCACAGCTGTGAACTAACACCATCAATGTTTTCACACAAGACCTGGCTCCTTACCCTTGCTCTGCAAAAACAAATTGTCTAGACACGTTCAGAGTTGCTTACAAAACTTCAGGAGAATAAAACACATTCTGCCTGGGGACAAATACATTAGTAGTTGAATGCAAAAAAAAAAATAAAAGATTCAAAAAAGACCTCTGTTAAGAGAGCCACAACAAATTAAGGAATTCAAAGTAACCCAATAGCTTTGGGGGCAAAGGTTTGCTGCACTGATTAGGAAGCTCAAAATCCTTGCTTGAAAGATGAATGTTTCTAACAGAATGTCTTGCACAGTGAGATGTAAAACACACTCAGGAGCCATGCCAGTGTCATGAAAAAACAGTTCTAATGTCTTCAGTTTCTGAACCACTGCAGCACAAATTTTTCCACATGCAGAATTTTGCCTAAACAGCTGACACTAAAATATTAAGTTGTTTACAGAAATATGAATTCCAGTTTAAGGACTTTTATTACATAAATGACAAGGATAAAACCAAAATACTAAGGGAACTTGAAAGGACATTTAACATCTTGCTGAGAGTATATTTCTAGAGAACAAAATGAAGACTATCCCTGTCAAACTTACTACAGCTGAAGTGCTATAACAGTATTACCATTCCAGACCCTGCTAGCTACTTTTCCTGCTTCAATCACTGTATAGAAGAGAATCATCTTCCCTGGTTTAGGCCACTAAAGTTAGATTCTATTTGATTCTTGCTTCCAGACAACATTTTAAAGTCAGTCACTTTGGCATATCATCTCTGAGGTTCCAACTTCTTTGACCATCCTGCTAAAAGCTATTCTCTGATGCTTTCAATGCTGCAGTCTCTTCTTCTCCTTACTGTACTTTTTTGTCTTTTTTGGGGGGGAAGGGTGTGAGGCAGGGTATTGGTGGTTTTGTATGGGGTTGGTTCAGTTCGCATTTTTTCATAAAGTAACAATTCCAGTTAACTCCTTAAAAAAATTAAGCAAAATATGAAGTGATCTATCCAGAGATCCCATGCAAAACTGTACATTTGTGCTTTAGCTTGGTGAGACATTACTCACAGTACGATACTAATACTTCAAAAACATCAACTTATTCTACTACTGCAGAGAAATTCCTTGAGGAAATTACTTTATGTAGGACCTGCTTAGGGAAGATCTTTGGAGACAGGAAAAACCTATGTAAATAGTGAACATATGATAAGTCTGTTTTATTGCTTGTGTCTCATCATTAAAACAAAACACAGTCCCATGGTGCAACAGATGCTTCCTGAGGCAGATAGCCTCCCACCAACACATGACTAAAACCTCAGTCAGTAATACCATGTTCTCCCTTTCAGTTACCCATTTACAGCCTACCTCTCGAAATCAGCTTAAACAATTGTAATCCTCGACATATAAAGTAATAATATCAGCAGCTAGGTCTGATGGGAAAATTCATATTAGCCTGCCCTCATTATAAGTAGAGAGGGCTTTTTTCCTTCCTTTTTCCTTTTCTCTGCCATACCATACCAAATAATAAGGAAAAAGTTACTACTCCATGCTCAGACTAGAGCCCTTCTGACTTCCTTAGAAGACTTCAACAAAACCCCTCATGTTTCGCTGACTATTAAGTCCCATCCTAAAAATTTAGATCAGGTTTCCTCACATCAACTTTATCAAGGTCAAATACAAGTTTCTTTCCAGTCCATACAAAGTACGTCCAAAAGTCTTCCAGTATCAGACAATTTTTGAGGAAATAAGAAATATCTTCATTCAAATTTTCTAATATCCTAGAAAAACTCCTTCTTTACAGAATGGTTTTATGTGGGCCTTCATTTTACAGAGAAAAAACAAGCTACAACCTAAAACAGGGCATGAAAACACTAGGAAAAATAAACTGCGTGCAGATGAAATGTCTGGAATCACTATTGGGAGTTAACTAGATTAGCAAATTAAAATAGTTAAAATAAATAGTTCAACATCTTTGGCTCTTTTTACCTTCCTGTCTCAAAATAACTTATTTACAAGAACTTCCTTCCTTGGTGTAAATATACCCTTGTAACACTGTTGTACTGCTGGTAAAACAGCAGAAAGTTATTCTACTTTGTCACATTCTTCCTGCCAAGTAAAAAGCTAATGAACATCTAATCAACATATTCAATATGCTGCTCTTCAGGAGTCTTGCAAGTAAAAACCATGCAGCATAAAACAGAAAATCCATTCCCTGCTGTTAAGTAAAATCCCTGTATTTCATGTAAGCTTTACTTCTAATAAAGTGGGGTTTTTAATTATCAGTCCTCATTCTTAATCAAGATAAGCAGCATTACCCACTGTGACAGAACAAAAAAAAATCTGGTTCTGAAATATAAATAGGACATATTTAGTACATATTCAGACCTACTGTAATCAGGTAACTATGTAACTATGTTGTGTAAATGTAGATCTTTTAGGATAATGGTAAAGATTTAGTAAAAGCATTTCAAGAAAAAGAGGTTACTAGCTGAACTTGCAATTAAACTGCATTTCTCATTAATTTCAGGTTTGCATTTAATGTCTTAGAAGAAAGAACTCTATGCAAATACATATTCATCACTGATTTGCATGGAAATTATATGTAGAAAAGTGCAACTTTGCAGGGAGTGTGTTATTAACTATTTCTGCAATAATTAAAAAATGAACTAGCAGAAACAAGGGCTACAATTAAGTCCTCTTATTTTATGCACAATGCGTAGTTTGAACATATAGTTTCACTCATCTCTAATTACCCCAGCTGAACAGCATGCCTCATCAACTATTAAAATTTCAGCCATTTAAGCAGGTTTTTAGAGTAGCTTCTGTTGCTTTCTCTGGAACAGGAAGAAACTTAAGGTCAGATATAAAGATGGTCCACTGGAAACCAGGACAGATCTTCTGAATACTAATAAAATGTTTCCAATGTATAAATATTTAAGTATTTTCTTTTAACTTTCTCAACTTCAAAGTATAAAAAACACTGTAAAAGAGAAACAATCGAAGTACTGAGAAGTTCCTCAGGAAGCTCACACTCCAACACTAATGTTTCAGTTTGCAGACTGAACTGTGCCTGTCCCACACAATTTGCAATAACAAAGGTAGACTTTATGCATTATTTTTGAAGAGTCATGGCAGTCAGGTGAAGTCCCTGCTGACTGGGAAAAAGGAAACATCACTCCTATTGAAAAAGAGAGGAAATGCAGACCTGAGAAAATATAGACCATTGAGCCTCACCTCTGTTTTGGAAGATCATGGAGCAGATCCTCATGGAAGCAATGTTATGGCACATATGATTAGGTGATCTGAGACAATCCAGCTTGGCATTACTAAGGGCCAACAGCGTCTGACTGATCTGGTGACCTTCTGTGATGGGGTGACTGCAGTGCTTGATGAGGGAAGACCAAACAAATGTCACCTACCTAGACCACTGAATGGCCTTTGACACAGTGCCACATAACATCCTTATCCCCAGACTGGAAAGGGATGGATTAGAAGGGTGGTTCATTTGATGGATAAGGAACTATCTGAATGGACACAGTTGTTAATCATTCTATGTCCATGTGGAGGCCAGTGATGAGTGGTGCCCTTCAGGGCTCTCTCTTGGGACAGGGGCTCTTTGATGCCTTCATCAACAACAGTGAGATCAAGTGCACCCTCAGCAAGTTTGCAGATGACATTAAACTGAACAGCACAGCTGAACTAAAAGGAAGAGAGATCATCGAGAGGGATCTGGACAAACCTAAGAAGTGGGCCCATGAGAACCTCATGAAGTCCAAGGATAAGGTGTTGCACCTGCATTGGAGAAATCCAAGACATGAGCACAGACTGGGAAAAGTCACTGAGAGCAGCCCTATTGAGGACTTGGAGGCGCTGGTGGATGAAAAGCTGAACATGAGCCAACAGTGTGCACTCATAGGCCAGAAAGTCAGCTGCAACCTGGGCAACATTCAAAGAGGAGTGGCCAGCACGTCGAGGTGATTCTGCCCCTCTGCTTTGCTCTTGTGAGATCCCACCCGGAGTGCTGCCTCCAGGTCCTCAGCACAAGAAAAAACATTGACCTGTTGGAACAAGTCCGGCCAACCAAGATGATCAGAGCACTGGAGCACCTATCTTAAAGACATGCTGAGAGAGCTGGGCTGTTCAGCCTGGAGAAGGTTCCAGGAAGATCTTATTGTAACCTTCAGTACATATAGAAGGGATATAATATAGAGGGAGAGCAACTTTTTACACAGGCAGATAGTGAGAGGACAATGGAGAATAGTTTCAAACTAAAACAGGAGAGATTTAGACTACATGTTAGGAACAAATTTACTCAGAGGGTAGAGTAGCACTGGAACAGGTTGCACAGAGACATTGTGCAATCCCTGGAAGAGCTTAGGGTCAGGTTGGATGGGGCCTGTTGATGCTGTTTGCACATAGGCACAAAGAAAAGTAAATAGCATCACGTTAAATTTGACAACGATAATTCATAACTCATTCAGGGAGAACAATCTTCCCCTAGATGTTATAAAAAAGGATGACAAAATAGAACTAGATTCTTCTCCCATTCACCTACAGTGAGAATGGGTGTCAGAACCACATGACAGTATCTGCATTTTTAGGGGACATCTTCACTGCCCTTGGCTCTCAAGCATGTGCCTAACAGCCAGAAAGTAAGATAAGCAAGCACAATGAAACTGCATGGACATTTTCATTCCTACCCAGTAATTTTGAGAATTCGAATGGTAATGTTGAGCAAATGCAAGGGCAAGTCGGGAGCCAGGACCACCAGGAGCCTACCTATCAAACTTATTCAAGCACTCACAAAAAACTCCCTTAGGTTGTAGGACTTAATTTACCATTAGTAAGCATGATGTTCTTAATACTTGCCTTACATTGTAAAATGTAAACAAAATCAGAAATCTTTCTTCTAGACTTCTCTCTGTAACAGGTATTGTTTTACACCATTAAGTGCCTGCAACAGATCTAAGGTAAATAGGATAGTCAGTGATGCCTTAACCAAGAAAATCTTGGGTGAAGAAACTGTATCATCAAGCAATGGATCATATCACTGCCTTACTGCAAGCTAAATCTTTCACCTTTGCCCACCTCTTACATCAATCACAAAAGTAGCAGCCTTCATATCGAGTCACACAAACTTTCCCTTAGGTTAGAACAATGGACAGTAATATCCCTTTTCAGACAAATACAGAAATTAGACTTTCCTTCTATATTTGTCTGAGGAAAGGGCTGAATTAAGAAGAACAGCATCAACTACACAAGTGCTGAAAGACAAAGAGCAGCTGTACAAAACAAAAGGCTAAAAAAGACTTCATGTATGCACAAGTAAAGTTTTTTTTACTCCTACCTCATCACTTTCATCTACTTCAATACCACCATCTTTGTCATCATCCATTTGCTTATGGATCATGCGGAGAGCTTCTAGGCTGAATCGGTCCTCCTCAGTAAAGCACGGCGGGCTGAGTGAGCTGCAGGGATCTACAGTGAGGAGGACAAGAAAAACCAAAACAACACAACAGAAATGTTACTTAATTTCACTTCAGAATATAAAGCTCCCAAGCAAAACCAAGGATTTAAAATTCTGTATTGTGTTCATGTGTACACTGCACATAATCACCAGGTAACAAACACCAAATATAATCATAAAATAATAATTGTACAAAAAAAGTGAAAGGCTTGTGTGTGTAAATCAACTCTTTTTTTTTTCAGGAAGGAGACCCAAAAAATAGGCTGGAATAGTTTTGACTCTTCAATTTATTTCTTCCATCACAGTAACTTGCTATCTTCATTTTTTCTTTTATCATCCACCTTTAGTTTATGTCAGTGCAGTGGCAAATAAAGCTACTGCATTCCCAACCTCCTTTTTTGAAAGTCTGAATGAAACAAAGAGCAGTGGAGGAAAAGGAAAGGAATTGTCATATCATATAATCATAGTTCCATAAACAGATAACAAAGGGATGGTAATCACACTGCAGATCAAATTCTAAATAGGTAGTACTACTGAACACAAAATACTCAAGGACTGCAAGAGCAGAAAGCACACTGCAAAGAAAATTCAGCCGATAGTAGTACACCATGTATTAGTCCTGTACACTCTGATCACAAACTGCAGTCACTGTAGAGCAGAATTCCAAGTCAAAAATAGTACATTTTCATTTGCATTCATTACTGAAGGCTCATGATTTGAGCACATCTGATGGCTCAGCTTGCATCACATCAAATTGCTAAATCTTTCCCTTCTACAAGATAAATGCCAAATGCTCCAAAATTCTACAACACATGATGATCAACCATCACCACAGTGGCCTTGCACAGACCTTGGCATTAATTAATAGCAGCTATTACATGAATTCTGATGTACTGAACACCAGCAAAGAACAGAAGGTGGAGAAGGATACAGAAACCATTTTTTCAAAGTTGAACTTTAATAAGGTAGTGAATTCCCACTGTAATAGCCATTATAAAAATGCACTGACTAGTTCCATAACCCGTTACACTACATTTAAATAATATCAATGCAAGTAAAAATTGAGGGAGCATATGAGTAATTTCTGCTTCTTCTAATCTATCAAAGAGTTAAGTTTTCATGTTGCTATAGAATTTATTAAAAGCTTATTTATATAAGTAAAGGAAGCACACCTAGAAAAAGAGAGAAACCAAATGTTTTCAGAGAAAAATATTTTTTTTGTTTCCAATTTCATACCAGCTGGATTAGCAAGATTCTGCTTTTCTGTCTAATGTAAATTTTAAAATAATTAAAAATCAAAATAAAGGAACGTATAAGGTTACAAAGCAGGAATTGCAAAGATAACAACCATGACATAGCTGGAATCTCAGACACATAATTAACAGGACTGGTTTCCACAGCTAGACATGAGTCAATGCATTCTTAATTCATTCTTAAGTTTTATTATACAGAAGTTAATGGAAATCTGTTATCTGTTCTCATGCATCAACTAAAATCAATCAATCAAACAAAAGAAAGTCAGCAGAAAAACCCCAATCACTTGACTGACACTGTCCAAGAACTTAGATGTGTTGCTTTTAGAATGACTTCATATAATTCAAAGACAGTTTTCTATATTTATGTTAGTGGATTATTAACTATTAAATATTAATGAATATTTAATTAATAAAATACTTATTATTTATTACTAAATATGAAACCAGACCAATCACAAACAATATAATTTTCAGCTGTGGAATGCAACTGATGTTTTATGAAGTGGGGTGTTTTAATTAAAAATATGTATATTTTATTTATCCATTTTTGGTTTATTACAAAATGTTTAATTTGCACAATACTCAGCCTTTAGATTTTTGCCTTGCAATGAAAAAATTACTATCATTGGAGGGGTTCAAGGACCTATCCCGCAATTACAGGGTGTTTTGTACAGAAAGGTTTCCCTTGCAATAATAATGAATCACCTTAAAGTTTTTCTAGTAATTAAATTCCCATGGCCATGAACAAAAAATATTATTTCACTAAAATACAATCATATCAGAAGAATAATCTTTCTGTTACAAGTTTTGATCTACACTGTACCTTAAGTTAGAAGAAAGCATAATTGTTAAAACATACAGAGATCCCTCAAACACACCCAACTTGTTTAATTTGTACTTAATTCTATTCTAACATGGAATTAAATTTCAGATACATGTGCTCACAGTTCGCAAACACCCACTCAAATGGGTTTTTTTTCATTTTGTTCAGCTGAAAGCCCAGTTTTTCAAATCAGAAAGGTTTTCTCAGAGTACATTTTCTCACAACTGAGGCTGATCGGTCCCTTAATCAGGGTACTTATCTTAAATATGCCTTTTTAGGGTATTTAAGCATGAAGGCACTTTGAAGAGCTATGGCTTTTCTTGAGAGAAGTAAACAGGCTGCTTGTGCTTCAAATGCCCCATGTGCTGGCTCCAAGAACACTTGATCTCTCCCTTAAGAGCCGATAGAGTGCCAATTGCTCTTTTTGGGACTGAGAAACAGAGTAGGGCTACACGTCAACTGTAATAAAAATTAACCCACTCTAAAGAGAATCCAGATTTATTTTCAAGCTTATTTTCACGTGGTAAAATTTAACACTTAGACTGACAACACTGGTCATCCCCTTCCTCAGAGAACAATCTCAAAACAAACTACAAAGCCACAATCTTATTAAAGAATAAGTGAAAAGCATTTCACGAGCATACCCTACCAAATCCAAAAAACAGCTGATGGAAATTTAATCATCTGCGGTTCTGCAGAATATTCTATCATGCAGTAGTTTGCCTCAATTGCATGGCAAAAACAATTCAAATTAATACTAGATGGAGTATAGTTAGTTAACTGGATATCTGGGAAGTTTTTAAGACAAAAGACAAGAGAAAAAATCTCAAGACACAGCAAACACCATAAATATAGCTCTGAAGTCCCACAACAAATCGTAAGACTTGTTGATAATTTTTCACTTTGAATCGACACTATTGAAGATGTTCTGGGATTCCAAACCTTCTCTTAAGGACAAGCCTAATTTAATGTCTAGACTGATTTCTCCATCCCAGTCTGGTGTGCTGTCAAAATACGCTTAGTCCAAAAGCAGCTCCACAGGAAAGAACAGAGATGATAAATTCACTCAGGGAGTAAACCAACAGTTTGGAATTTGAGCTTTCCTTTAATGAAAAGTACAGAAGAATTAGCAAAGGAAACAAAAGAGACAAGGTGGGCAAGAGGCATAAAAGCACAGCAGGTATCACTCCAGGCACAAGTTATTTTATACCTCAGTTTTTCATCTTGCTCAGAAGCAAGGAAGTTTCAGAAATACTGGTCATAATAAGAAAGGAATTTGTTCCTAAAAGCTAAATGTCAGACTCGTGGCTCAACAAACTTGGCAGAGGATTTTGAAACAAACCTTCCTCCTGCCTTGAGGCAGTAACTGCCTCCCAGCTCTACGGCAACAGGGGAAGTCCTCACCAGTCCATAGGAGACTCCCATAGGAGACAGTGTGACAGTGAACCAAGCACAGTTATCCAACCCAAGTTAAAGAAAATTTTGTATTTATAGGTAACGAGAAAATAATACTTCATACCCTTTCCCCCCGCCCCTCTTTCCCCCCCACTTCAATCTTCCTCAGTGAGACTAAAATAAGGTGAGACCACAGAAAGAATTTCAGTTTGAAATTCCCCTCAACTTGAGATTCACAGGTCTTTATTCCATTTCCTAAAGACAACAGAAGTTAAACTTTAAATGTGACATTGTCAATATTACTGGCTTAGTAAGGAAAATTAATTACACCCTTATCTTCAAGCACTCATCTCAGCAAAGCCCCTGAAATTTATTTAGGAATACACCATCAGAAGAGGTTCCAAAGGAAAAAAGGTATATGCACCTCATAGTCTTTCATTCATTTTGCATTTGCTTCTCCCTAAACAGCTGCAAATGTTACAGACTTCAGAACAAAAAGGACCAACTAACCAACAAAGGGGTAATAAACCTGCAGCTCTCTCACACACCTCCTTTTGCATACAGACACTGGAGCACAAGAGCTATGGCCATGCAAAGCCTGACAGAATGACTCCAACCAGGTGTTCAGAGTTCCAGTCTGGAACTTTTTAATGCCTGAAAGAGCCTTTTTAAGAATACAGACACACACAGAAGCTTCATGATTTTTCACAAGTACCTGGAATCAGGTAGACACTTTCAAATCTAAAATTTAAATGCCTTTAAATTTTCCCATTAGTTCACTCAGAGCAACGTAGCAGTTAGGAGTTATTTCAAGAGACTGACTACCACACATCATTTTTGTTTTTTGAGGATGTTCAGCATCCACCAAGAAAGAAAAGCATGTTTTTTATAATAATGTATGGCAGTCCTGTGGAAGCCTGCAGGGTTTCCATGCCTGTCTTTTACTGATGAGTTCAAAAGTGTACCATGTTGTGCTAGGTTTATGATTCCTCATTCCTAAAAAGCCATATGGGATAAAGGGAAACCTCACAGAAAAGGCAAGCACTATAAAGCATCAGCTTCCTAAGTATGTACTCACAGCTTAAAATAACTATGCTTCCATATGCCATGATGACAGAAGTGGATTTCTTTGCATTTTCCAGAAACAAAGGAGGTGTCCACAATATGTCCAACCCCTGCCAAATGAATATTCACCTAACTGGGATTCCTCTTTCCTTACATTTCTGTTTTACATGTATGTTAATATATCGTAGTTTCTTAATCAATTCAGTGGCACCTTTCAAGGCAAAAAACCTTTACAAGAACAATTTTTGAAGATCTGAGTACAAACTGGAGTGTCAGATAGAACAGGGATTAATGAAAATACTGAAAAGCAAGTGTTTTCAAGAATTTTACCTGATGTTCAAACTAAATTTATTCACAGTAAAGACAAACACATTTTTATGTTAAATCCTTACATAAGGTGTCACTAAAATCTTCAAATGCTTGAGACAGCCTCAGAGTGAGCTTCTTTTAATCTTTCAATTAAAAGCTCCCAAAGCAAATCACTCCTACTCTTAATAATTAAACTCCTCCATATGGCAAGTAGGCTGAGCAGCATCTAACAGTTAACTTGACAAAGTAATTTGTGACATTATTTTTCACTCTAATTATTTAAATAAAAGTTCATCATTACAGCACATCTTTCCACTAAAGTAATTAAAAAAACAAAACACCCACCAGACAAAATTTTGACAAAAAGTGTAGAATATCTTCTCTTCTAACCACAACAGTGATGTTATTTAAATGAGCTTCCTGAAGAGGAAAATGCAATAATACTAATGACAGCAGAGCAAGGGGAAGAGATGCAACAGGAAAGGCAATTCAGAACATTGTTGTTCCCAAAGATTTTGAAAATGTTTCACATTAGGCTTTTCCATTCTCTATATTAGAAATTCAGGTGACTTCTATAAACTCATACAATAACAGTAATTAAATTCATAAATGAAACCCCTGACTGCTAAGTCTGGTATCTGGTGCACTTCTTTCTGAATACATGTGTAATGTTTAGTGACTAGTAACAGTGCAGTTTAACAGAAAAAAAAAATCAACAAAACCCCCAAACTATTTGCAGATAAGCTGCCTGAAAACTGCCATGATTCTGTTAAAATCCACTAAATACCTTCAGTTAAAAAATGACATTTCAAACAGCCTTAAAATAAATCATTACAGCTTCAATACATAACAAGCAATTTTCACATGAGATTCAAATCTGATTTTGTCACTATCAAAAACTGCCCGTTTATTCTGCTATTTCAGTATCTTTTCATATATACAGATCAATTAGATTCTTTCCCCCGCATAGAAACTTGATGAGGCAAGCAAGGCTTTGATTTTTTTCTTAAATCATCACTAACTCATCTCTGCTTTCTCCACACCCACAAAAAAGCTGTCTAATTCTGAACTTCATTCTCTATACACTGGGGAAAAAAAGAATGTATCAGTGAGATCAGTTTATTTCAAGTAGAAATTCAGTCAAATAATGTTATTACCAAAATCAAGGGTTAAGACAGGTTTATTAAAGCTTTTCTAATCTTTCCAAGAAAAAAGCTTCAAAAGAAGCAGCAGGCACTTAATTTTCTGATCACTTCTTAAGACATTCAAAACATCATACACTACCTCAGAAAAATATTTAAGAACTTCATACCCAGATAAACAGTAACTCAAAGGAAAATACATGACAGGAATTCCCTAGAGAATTAGATTTGATGGCAAATTAATTTTGCTTTAATATAGCTACATTAAAAGCAACTAATCCAAATCAGCAATGCTTGTTTAAAAAAGAAGTTGCAAAAAGGAGGCTGAATATGTTAATCATGCCAAGGATCATTCTGTCAAGATGAAAATATCAGTATAAATACTTCATTTAGACTGATAGGAAATTAATTATTAAAATTACAGTGCTGCTCTATCTGACTAAATAAAAATCAAGAAGCTGAGTTCATGGCTTTTCCATCTCCTTCCCACACCCTCCCTGAGCAATTACACAGTTTGAAGGGAAGAGGAAGTTCAGCAATTATTGTATACAATGGTCAAAGTAGACTGATTTAGAAGAGGAACTCCTGCCAACCCTAACAAAGCAGGATGAGAGGAAACTGGGAGATTCATCTTACGCAAGCCCCAAAAATCCTGTTTTTTCCTCCTCCTAACCTTACTTGTACTTCCATGATACTTACTATACAAACCTACAAACACATATGGATGGATAGTCAGTGTAAAAAAACGATGCCAAATGTCTGATACTTCATCTCAGCAATAGAAAAGTCTCTTTCACTTTACTTATATTTATTAGTACAAGACCAAGAAGGAAAATACTTAAAGTAGTTTAAATCTAAGTATTCATGATTTGGTAGTAAAGACTGTTCAATGCATCTTCAGAAATGTATGATGTACTCTGCATATTATAGTGATTACCAATACTATAAAATTATAATAGCTCCAAGAAAAAAAAAACAACAGACTTAAATATGACCTGAACTCACCTGGAATAAACACATCCTTCACTCTAAACAAAATCTAAAAGGACAGTCTTATTTTCCATGTGTGTTTAGAAGAAATGTATTTAGAGAAAAAGGATTTAGTGAATTTTGAGTTCATTTGTCAATAGAACATTCATTAATCTGATGAAAGAAGCTACAGATTTGTATTCATATGTACTTGGTGACAAGGCATAACACATATCAAAGCACATATAACAACACACTTCTAAGATTTTTGGGCATTTTAGGTTTGATTGGTTCTTTACTGGTCTTCTAACAACTTTAGCCCTTTTCTAACAGCAGGAAGCTGGAAAAGATGCAGTATATCCCTGATTATATACTTTAATCTGCCCAAGAATTTGTCAGCTCCTAAGAAAGGACAGCAGCATAGCATTTAAGCCACTTTCTTAATTTGGTCAGGAAATGAGAAAAGTGATATATACAGGTGACCTTCAAATGTCTGATAACATGTCCATGTGATTTCAAAAGCAAACTTGCTGGTAACCATTTTCTTACTAAAAAGCTCATTTTCTTGCTTAGAATTCCACCCATATAAACATATTAATCTGGAAGCCTGATCTCCAGATGCCTGGTGAAAGCCTATAATCAATATTGAATGTACTAATTTCTATTCAAGTATGGGGCCCAAGAGCTAGAAAGAGCGTGAACCACTAAATTCCTTTTTGGAAGACAGTGTCTGCAAAATATAGCAACCATGATAATATGGCTGATATTAAAAATTGACAGATTTTTTCATCCTGAAAAGGTAGTTCACAGCTTCCAAGACTGAAAAAATGGAAGGTAGGAAAGCACTGAAAAAGGGGAAGGTAGGAAAGTACTAGAAAAGGATTCTAGCACCCTTTTTTTTTTTTTTTCCACATTTAATAACTTAAAAAAATAACTTAAGGCATAGAAAGTTTTCTAGATGCGGGTTTTAAATTTAAAAAACATCTGATACTTTCAGGCAAATAAACAAATTTTCAAAAATTATTAGAGTTTATTAAAGTCTAATTATTTTCATATAAAATTATATATATGTATATAACTTTAACCTAAAGTTTTAATCGCGTCAGTGTTTCCTCTGATATATTTGTTTTCACATGTGATTCATAATCATATCCTATATCCATGAATCAGGCATGTAGGCATGACATTGCTGGCATTACTAAATTACTTCACTCTTCCACACCATCTGATCTAGTACGCATATTATTAACTGTTCCTACCAAGGAATCAAATTTAATCCTCTGTGAGCACCATCTGTAGCATCATCAGTTCCCTCACAGTTCCTGTAACAACATGTTGTCAAGATGTATTTATACTTTGAGATCATATCAGAATTATACAACTGAAACCTGTATAAAAAAGATGTAACATAGTTACATCCTCCTTACAATAAAGGAAGATTAAAATAAAGCACCGGGGCACAATTTTTTAAATACACAAACTGCTAGGATTTTAGCATTTGAGTATTAAATTTGCCAGCCTATGTTTATACTTTCAGAAATACAAAGGCACTGAATGCATAGATTCACTTTATTTAATAACACCATAATGAAACACTTCCTTTTAGCCCCATTCAACGCATCAGTAATTTTAAGACTGTACAAATATCATTTTCTTTAAATAACCCTATTAGCTTTTGTGAAAATTTAGTAGTACAGATTGTTGGCTAGTTAAGGACTATCCTACTTGCAGAAGCTTACGTGAACTGCTCTGCTGTTAGCACTCCAACTCCAGATTGCATAACTGGCAGTTTTGCTCCTACTAATATGCTGCTAAATATTTTTCTCATGATGAATTTCACCAAGTGATAAACCAGGCTGACAAATCTACTTACGGTGTCTCAGTTCACCTTGGCTTATTTGACAGAAATTAGATTCAAAGAGCCTTTTAAAAAACTCGATCTTATAAAGAAGAAAAAAAAACCTAAAGAATTAAACAGTCACGCATTGCAGGAGATACTGTATCATCATTATGCTCTTGCTCAAACTTAGCACAGATAGTAAGACGTACAATTATCAGAATGTTAGAATAAACAATAGCTGCACAGATCTTAGATACATCTTGGCTAACACCATTCTGGCAAATGTATTTCTGGGCCCATAAAAACAGTAGCAAATGGCGTACTTTTCCAGTATGTACTGCATAGCTGTTAAAAGTGGTGAATAAAATAGAAGGCAGTTCTTACACAATGAGCATATACTCTGTGCATAAAGTCATGCAGTGGAATCACTCGGAGTAGAAAAAGAGGAAACTTAATAATTAAATAAGAACTCCAAACCCTACAATAAGTTCTATCATGTTAGATTTAGCTCAGACTATTTAACAAAAAGTCCATGCTACAAGCACATGACTCTTGCCATCAGAATGATTTAGATATAATTTGCATGAAAGTTTAAAGTAGTACTGTTCCACCTCTATACAAACCTCAAGTCATTGCATACAAAAGAAAACAATAAGGGAAACTCTACATGTGCTTGAACAGCATACCTTGTACAAATACTAGTACAGCTTCAAACACTGTCAGCTGCTCTCCAACAGCATGAGCATATTTGGGATGCAAGTAAGAGCCAAGTCAATAATTCCACATATGCTCTAAGGCAGAATAAGCCAAAGACTAATGCTAAAAGGATTTCCAATTGTTTGTGCCCCTGCTGTTCATTTCTGTCCCTGTACTATCTCCTTCCCAGTACCAACAGAAGCACATTTGTACAGTCCTGCTGCAGCAAGGATCAGGAAACTGGTTCTGTGTGAATTTGCCCTCTATGCACCTGCACAAACACTTCTGACAGCAAAGGTGCTGGGGAGAAGGAGGAAGCCCACACAGAAGCAGAGAGATGCCCTGTCCAGCCACAGTGCTGCTGCTCAGCCCTGGTACTGACAAGCCCCATGCTACAACTGAATCCAGCCAGCAGCATGGCAGGGGATCGACACACTGAAGAAATGGAATGGAACAACATCTACACTATTTGAGTGGAAAACTCCACCTCGTTTTTTTGATCCTGGCTTTCACTACTAGGAGGTACAGGACAAGGATGTGTCCTAGACAACTTGTTGCAATCAACTATAAAGTGTTTTTCCAAGGTTTTTTTGAATATATTTGTAGCCTTACAAAACCTAAAACAGACCTTACCTATGAAGTAAGCAGGAGATGAAGTAATAGCAAACTCAAAAAAACCTCTCCACATCTCACAGAACAGTTTCAAACACCACTGCCAGTAAGCTCACAGTTTGTCCTTTCTCCAAGGCCCTCCCCATGAGCCTAGAGAAGCCACATCTCCAAGGCACAGCCCACTTTGGCAGCAGTCAGTCCACATCACAAACAGTGTCAGACACCACATCTCTACGCACACCAGCAAGCTCAAGGTGTCTGCTAAGTGCATGTCTGCCCCAAACACTGCTTCAATTTATGTTGTGCCTTCATTTAAAGCTCCCCGTTTTTTGACCCTTTTCCAAAACCGTGGCGCCAGAACATGCATTAAGAACTAAATACACAAGGCCATAAAAAAAGCAGCATAACAGAAACTGTCCCAAAGCTGACAAACTATGACACTTGGCTACACAAAGCCAAATGAGTCTGTGTTTGGGAGTGTTTTGCTTGCCTTAGGGACTTTTTAAAATTTTTATTACTGGCAGTCAAGATGACAGCTTTCTGAAGAGAAGAAACAGACAGACATACTTAAGGAAAGCTCAAAGGAAAGAGCAAGAAAGTATAAAGATCTTTTATAATTTAAGACTGTGACAATTGAAGTTGTAACCAATTGCAAAAGAATATTGATATAAGATATCCTTAAAGGTAACCAATGACATGAAGTAATATTTAATCTACTCTTAAGTCCTCATTTAAATCCCACTGTATCTTCCTAACGCTGGGAAGAGTCAAGAAGAAATGAAAGGCAGTGTGGTTTTGACACTTTTACTTCTGAGATTCATTACAAGTACTGTATGACATTTACATATTTTATTTATTTAAACATAAAATTTTAGTGTATAGTTTTGCACATAAGAATTCAAACACTAACACTGATTTGTGTCTACCATATTTAAAAATACTAAAGCATGAAAAATAATATTCTAGATTTTTTTTTAAACTCTCCTGCACACATACTGCAAATGGAGCCATGTCTCTTGCACTGCATTACCAAAGGTTCTGTTGCTGTTTGCTCTCCCCACCAGACAGCAGTAGGAAAACAGGCACGGAGTCAAACTGCAACAGACAAGTGTTTCCACTACATTACCTCCTCTTAATGTATCAAGTATCAACACATACAGGCAGTCCATCATTTTCAATATCAAAAAGGAAGCAACTTCCTAAAGTTAAAAAAGCCATTTGCCCATTGTTAAACATAAACAAAAATAAACCAGAACCATGAAAAATTAATTCTACTTCAATACATTCAATTAGACTCCATTTCCAAAACCACAGGAAGTTAATTTCACAAGAGATTAGTTGTGATTCTGCTTCCCACAGAAATACGCTATAAAGAGAACATATAGAAAATAACATTTTTAATAAATCAGAATTGTTTTCAAATGTGTTGGGGTTTCTGTCTTGTTTTGTTAGGTGTCCTGTTGCTGAGCTATGGCTTTCATAGGCAATAAAATACATCTAAAGTTCTTCATTCACATCTCTGAGAAACATGTTTATACTATTCTGCATTGTAATTTCACTTTGATTTAATCAAATATAAGGAACATACATACTCCAGGCTTTATCTCCGAGGTCCATTCTCATGCCCTAAATGCAATACCCCACAAAGCTGACACCCAAAAAACAACTATTCCATGTCAGTCACATCTATCAACCAGAACAAATGTTTTAATATTTTCTATACCAACACAGTGGTTTGTAGGCTATAAACCTTTGCTTTGATTTTTTTCCTGTTGGTAACAATTTTAAAGCAATTTTTATACCAAGTCATATGCTGGGAGAAGGGGGACAGTGTTTTTCTATTCTATATTTCTGAAAAATACTGAGCACAGCTGACATATAGCTGATACCAGAAAACAGGTAGCATATTTATGCCTTACTGCCCAAAACAAAATGCTACATTCTCTATTTGCTCTACTAAGCAACAAAGGAAATAGTTTTCTCCCTTTGTTAACTTAATTTCTTTACTGGAATTTTAATTAACACATACAAGGTAACACTTGAAAAAGTTTCCAGTTACTATGAAAACAGAGAAACATAAAAAATCCTCTTATGACATTTAAAACTTTTGCTGAAGTTCTCTTCATGCAAGTGAAATTTTACTACCAATGTCAAACCAAAGCCAGGTAACATTGCCTCTAAAATATTTTTAACCTTACTCAGTTAACGCTATAAAAAAAAAAAGACTCAAAATTTTTCAAACTAGGAGAATATGCTCAGAAAAAATTCACTCCTATTCAAAAATTCTCTCTAGAGAAAACATGCTGGAGACAGATAAAGAACAGCAGTATTTGCATATGTGACAAAGATGAGGCTACCATGAAAAGAGAACCCAACTTTGAAAACCATGGCTTTAATAGTTTATTTCAAAGTGGTATCATTGTAAATTGAAAGCTTAGTACACTCACCATATTGTAAGCAGATGCAGGTTTTCTCACTTCCTTTACCTATGATAACACTGCACACAGCCTACAACAGACTATGCTACTGACCCACTTTCTTACTCATTAGTAATAACCAATAAATTTTCAATTTGTCCTTCCTTTTTTCTTTAAAACTTAAAATTTCATATCCTTAAGATTTGTTTAAAGGAGAAGGTGTCAAGGCATTAAAGGAAAAGTCTTCCATCCAGGTATGTCAGAAATTCAATTTGAAATCTTTCTTTTAAGCCAGTCTATAAATTTACTTCTCTCAGTGTTCGGGAGCTGGCCAAATTATGTGTTCTTGCAATGGTGACATTTCTGCCCAAAGCACAGGTTTGACATTCAGTGGTCCCTTTTCCATCAGCATCTGTCATCTCTTTGCAAAGGCAGATCCCACAATAACAACTGTGTCATCATCATTTCCTCCCCTACCCCCTGATACTGAGGGCTCCAATTCACAAATACAAATAAAAATGCCATCCTTATTTATGAAATCTTGTATCTTCACCCTATTTTCTTAGAATGCTTCTAGGAAGCACTCTGCAGTAAAGAAGTTGCTGACACAGCACATTTTACATCCCAAAGTATAAAGTAAATTACAACAGAAGAAACAAGGTGAGGCTGAAGAAATCCTTGGAAAGTCCTGATCAAATCCCAAATAGGATTATCTGTGCACAAGTTCTACCTCCTTTCAACATGTATCTCATGACAATAGTAAAGAATGTCTATTCATCCATGCATATAAATAAACTTCTCCTAAGCAATGTCTTGGCAAAATCTTGTATGTCTTTACCACCATATCAGTTAGAATCAATACACTGTATATAATGAAGAGAGACGACTTTCAGTGGAACTTAAGGCATGTTAAGAGAACAGGGTGTCAAGCCTGTAGAAGCCCAGAGCTTGAAAATAGGGCAATAAAGAATTCATCTCAACAAGAACAGGCATGTTCATTCAAGAATGAGGATTTCTGTAAAGCTACACTACGTTGTATAAAATTGCTTTGCATCTTGCAGTTCTTAAAGAACTACTTTTTACACAAGGAGACATTTGTATGCACAACCTTATAAAGGCAAAAAAACCTAAAAATCTACCTGCATGGCCATGTCTAGCCCCAAATACATGATAATCCACACTTTTAAGTGAGATCTGTTACAAATGTCTACAAATTTGTCCCATAGTTAGAGCAAAGAAACCCTCTACACTGCTAGTTTTCTAAAGTTCCAGTAAAATTCCATGTTGTTTTGGTAAGCAATCTCACCTTTCCTTTCAATGGTTTAATAATTGAGACATCTGAGATTCTCTGGGGATCAACATATTTAAAAAGTTTTATACGACATTTACCAAGTTTCAAAATATTTTGAGAAGAATTAGCAATTTTCCTGTCCAGAAGGAGAATGGAAGAAAAGACAGGGATTTTTCAAAATGTTTTTACAAGCCAAAAAAGTAATTAATGAAAAAGTGTTACATAAGTTACTGCACTACAACTGCAGTCATGATCAAAAATAAGATTCAAGATGCTGTTAGCTAAGTTGCAGTCAAAAGCAGGGGGAAGGAAAAGAGAATAATATGGAAATAGTAGAAAAAGAGACAAGACAGTAAACTATCAGTTTTACTGATCTGCTTAAGAGCAGTGTAACAAAAGTGCCTTACAAAAAAATATTCAGTGTATTGCAAACATTATTTGCAACCCTAGATAATCATCAACTTTATCTATATTTTGAATGGAAAGCTGTAGAAATTATTGCATATAAGAAATGCACTAATAAAGAGAAGCAACAAAATCAGATAAATTAATATGCAGAATTAATGCAACCAACACCCTGAAAAACCCAATCTATCCCAATAGAGTTTAATTCTTAAACTCAAAGAAGTTCTACCTTAATATGAAAAACGCTGAGCTCAGTGCTCTTTTGTTTGTAGCTACCCACAGCAACACCTTGCAGAAGGTGCAAACTCTGAAGCAAATTCAGGACTCACACAGAATACCAAAAAGAATTCCAACCTTTTGTGAGCAGCATGAGCTGTTCCATGGACCTGCACACTGAACCTGGGCATTGCCTAAAGGTGGGCTTTAATGCAATCAACCAACCAAAAACTTGTGTCTCACACTTGCCAGGAGTAGCTTACCTAGTAAGCCCAGTACAACTAATAACAAGTAACAGTGCTTAATCAGTCTCAAGCAACAAACACAGAGAAATCAATGCAACCAACACTGCTTAAGTTTACTAAATGTACTGGTGTAAACAATTGCAAGTTTCATTGGGCTTTTAAATCCACAGGTGTTGAGAATATAGAAGTGAGCAGGTAATATAAATTACTTTAAAATTTAATTTTTGCACTAACAGCTTGTCTTTTTTTCCCCTCCAAGAAATGTAAATATTTCAACAGAAAAACACAAACTTACTTACACTTGGCTTACAATATGGGAAACAACTCATTCCCCATTCAGGTAAGAAAAGCATGTGCTTGTGTTTATTAAAGGAGGTTTTTTTTCAAGTGTATATGAAGTTGAATATGCTAGTGAGTAGACAGGAATTAGTTGTTACTTGTTTTTAAAATAAAAGGAATACTAGCTTTTAGAGTAAAAAGCTGTGAAAATTCATGTTCTGGAGTCAGTTATTTCATTTGTCACCTCACTGGGCTGCATTTATGGAATTGCCTATTCTTGTTTGGCCTGGAAAGGCACATGCAAATGATGGCAAAAGGAATGATTCATTCAAAGGTGGTGCTTTGGTAGCATCATACACTGCACTTTTAGTAAAGTATATTTTTTTATTGTCTCTGCATGTATTTGCAAAATTTCATTGCAATTTGAAAATTTGTACTTGGGTCTCAACTTTCCTCTTATTAAAGTTGTGGATTTTTTTGTATTTTTACTTGTTTGGCAGTTTCTGTAAATTTTTGGTTACCTGTGCTTGGAATGGTATATACTTAATTTTTGCCTCAGTCTAGTGCTCTTGCAGTTCTGTCTTTGGCTTTTAGCAGTGGTGTAATGTTTATTTTAATTGCCAGGCTAAAGGAATTTTATTAATCAGGTTTTACTACAACTGATAAACCTTTGTAAGGGATCAGTAAATCAATAACCATGTGGTCTTGTATCAAACAAGGGAGTTTAAGGAACACAAGTTTAAGTTTGTTTATTGTAACTTGTATCCCAAGTGTTACTGCCTGCAGGCCTATTTGAAATGGCTCCAAGAAAGAGAGCAAAAGGGTAAGGACTTTCATAAAGGGAGATAATATTTTATATGCTTTAACATCCACGTGCACTCTGCAAATCAGATCAGCATTTATCAGAACTGTATACCTCTACATATGCACAAAAAAAACTACACACATGAGCACAATAAGAGTGTAAATAACTGCTAAATAGCAGATAGTTGAGGAAACGAAAAACAAGCAACTACAGAAAATTACAATGAAGACAAGTAGGATTTTAGCCCCGTTTTTCACACAGACATCTCGATACAAATGAGATCTGAAGATTTACATTTTCTCATAATTTTTTATTTTTATTCCCATATGTATTGTTACATAATAAACCACATCATTATACGCCAAGTTCATGTAATACTTGAGAACAGGCCCATTGACCTACATATGAAAAACACCTGCAGTAGCCCAGTAAAACCTAGAAGGGAGGAAAATACAACAGGTATCCAACAGGTTTCTGCCTTGTTGAAAGTAAGCCAGATGGCAACTTAGAAGGAACAAACCTGGGCAATAGTCTCCTGTTACATTTTTCCTTCAAAAAATGCCAGATAGAATTTGTTCAGTGATCCCTATTATCTTGATCCAAACCTAAGAGTGCATGTTGCTCTGCCTGCACAGTGTACGTAAGCCTGATTAATCTGTTTCTGCAGTGTAGCTAATTACCCACCCACATGAAGATGTGGCTGATAGAAGCCACACCTCAGAGAGGCTTCAAGCAGAAACAACCAGGTCAAACACACAGCCATGTCTGCTGCATTGTGTCTTCCTGCCACCTCCAAAGTTCCTGAGACTCCAGACTGACTCGAAAACCTCTCTCTTCTCACGAGCACGGTCCCTACTCCGATCAAAGCTCGCCGGTCCCTTGCACAAGCACAGAACAGAACAAACCGCAGCACAAGCCCAGCACAAGCTGAAGCTGCAGATTTTGGTGCGTCATTAACTAATCAGGAAGATAACAGAAAGATGATGTCATAAGTCAGTTTTGAGATTTTCTGTATGGGTGCAAATATTTAACTCAGCTTGCACGTGCCTCAGGCCGGACTTGCAAAGCGAACATAATCACTTTTAGCAGTCTACAGGGAGAACCCAGCAGCCTGTGGTTTTGCACACTCAATTCACAGCCAGGAAAATACCTTCCCTTCTGTTAGGGGACAAGAAAGAGACAAGAAATGTGTTGAAATAAAGGAAATAATATCTCCATAATTACATATTCAACTGGAGATACAGTAACTCTCTAGAATCTAAGCAACATTACCAAAGAAGGTTTGTGCATAAATACACATAATACGTAAATAAAGTGTTGCTTCGTAATAGGAGTTGCCCCCCCCAAAAAAAATGTGATACCATTCATCATTTGATATGTAAAATATTCTAGCAGAAATCGGGAAAATTTTGCTTTGTTTGGATCCACAGGAATGCTTGGTCACAGGGAGCCAACAGATTCCTGACACAATGTCCTCCAATTGTTTGCTACTTCACATAACATGTTTACCAAATATGGAAAAATTACCCCTCCCCGTAATGGGCTTTTTTTAACTCAGCCTACCAGAGTGCCTTGAGTATTCTCTTCCCTCATCAATATAACAAATACTGCATAAATATGTTCTAGGAGAAAAACACTCAATTCTGTCTGAAAAATGTTGACTTTGTTCCTTGAAGCTAGTATTTTACCTGCAGACAAATTCAACAGCCAGTAGATCACACAAAATCCTTTTCATAAGTTGTACTCAATAGAAGAGACAGTACTACATGGAAAACCAAACAAAAGACAATTTTCAGAGACAGGATACAAATGCATCAGAGAAATATTGAACACAATGTATGGAGCACTTCTTTTGTACTCAGAGTCTTATAACCAGTTTACGCCTCAAACAAACACTGACTTCCTTTTTTCCTGCTGGAGAGCTACAAGTTCAATTGCAGATATGACACCAAGCATAACAATCTTATTCCTTCCTACCGAATTCTGCTGTTGGAAAAGGAAAACATGTTAGCAGAAAATGCCATCTATGATACTTTGCAGAGAAATTCAAGTCTGAGCTGCAGAGGGAGATGTGGAGGGGAAGAGGCAGAACAGCTGACCATTGCTGACTGGCACACTAAGTCACCTGAGGTAATTAAACATACTGGAATGTTTTTGAGAAACTTCTTACCAGCAAGACTGCTAATTGGTGTTAACTCCATTAAATTATTTGCTTAATAAGCAGCTATTAAAAGTTGCTAAACAGAGAAAAGCAGAGGTAATTACACCTTCCTTGCTTGAGTACTGCATACTGCTCTGCTCATCTCTAAACAGAACGAGTACAGTTTCAAAGGAAGAAAGGGAAAGTCTTCACAGGCAAAAAGCATAGGGTAGAAAACAAAGTGAAGAAAAACAAACCAAAATCATACAATAGAAAATAAAGTTTTTCTCCATTTCATAGTATTTAAAAAAGCTACTAGCTAAAAGAAAAGGATACAAACAAAATACAAACTGCCCTTATATAAATGCCTTAATACACAGTTATGATAATGAGTTCTATTGATTATCATGTCCAAGACATCAATTTTTTTCCAAGTGAGATCTACATGAATATAAAGCCATGTTTATACTGGGCAAGATAAAAATCAAGCAGTCTGGAACACATTTTCACAGTTCAGGACACAAAGCGATTAGTAATTGTTTTTTGTTAGGAAGAATTATATTAAATTGCTGTGCACTAGACTTCTCGCAACACCCTTTCTCAAGCCCCGGGCAGATGGTTATTTCAACATATTAGATAAGCTATTTATTTCTCTGAATTTGTAAGGTAATGATTAGGGTGTTAAAGAAGGTTTTAACCAGTTACTTATGGACCAGTGCAGGGGGAGAAGCACACAATAACATGTCTAAAATCCTATTTGCGAATAACATCAGTTTTTGTCTGAAAAAGCAGTCTCTGGGAAAAAATACAACTCCATAAAGAGCCTCAGTGGATTTCTACATTACATCAGCATGGATAATAAACATGGCTTTTTGCTTACAAAAGCAGACACCAATGTTTTAGTTAGGGTTTATCCCACAGGAATTGAATCCTGTGTCTTATCAGGAAGTGAAATTTTAGCAATATGTTTCTGAATAACAGAAACAGTTTCAGTGATAGATGCTCGGTAGAAATGCAAGTCAATTCTTTTATGAAAGCAGTAAAAATAGTGCCCAAGACCACTTTGTTCTGAATACAATATTTTGATAGTCCATGAAGATTTACAGTTACATCCAAAATTTGATTCTGTTAATTCATTTCTTTAAAATGGGTTAACAAAAGAATGTGAGACATGCATCCTCCTTGTCTATTATCCAAGTATTTGAAAGAAAACAAATAATTGTAAGTAAAGCTAAATTACGTACAGCAAAGTGAAAAACTTTTAGGGTTTCATGCAGCATATTTTCAGTACTACTGATTTTTGGAAAATCTGTTCTCATGTGTACACTAAAACAAATTCTGCTAAACCAAGTTTTATAAAAAAGTAAACCTACTCTAAACACAAAGGTGCTTTGTCAGTGCATTAGCTAAGAACTTCCAGGAACGTAACAAAAGTATGCAAGAATACGCTGTGAGTGGAATAAAAAATACACAATGTAACCTGTCAGGCACCCTCAGAGTGGAAAATTTCAAAATCACTGTATTTCTTCTATAAAAATAAACAACATAATTAAAGATATTTCTTAATTTAGCATTTGTTTTGCTTTGTAATTCTTTCTTATACAGTTATAAAATTTATACAGCTAAAAAGTATTATTTACTTACATGAACAAATACACCAAAAGAATGAGAAGGAGACAAGGAATAATCCAAAGCAACATTTCACAGCTTCCTGACTTGTTTACTGCTCAGAATTGCATATGCAACCCTTTAACCCTACACAAAACAAATCTGTCACCTGTATGTCTTTAGGACAATATGCCATTAATGGCCAGGGGGCTTTTTCGTAAACGAATGCAAAAATTATTCAAAAATTTTTACAATCTTTGCTACCCTCCCTTGACAGAGCTTTTCCCAACCCATGCCTTATTCTACTGACAACTTTTACTGAGTTTCTCTATCCATGTTCAGTCAGTATCCATCTTCTGTTGAACAGTCATAAGGCCAGACTGGCCTTAGGGGTTCCTCCTTAGTTACCCTCTTCTTTCTACAATCTGGTTGGGCAACAGTGACAGCTGGTTGGGACACCACATACTGCAGCAAGCAGGTGCACGGAGAGAACTGAATAGTTAACTTTGACATACCTTTTAATGAAAGTTGACTATGCTACTTTTAATTATGGAATATTTCATATCCATGGAACATTCAGTTATTCACTAGCATCACTACACATAAACAAGGTCCCCATTCAGAGATATTAACACTGTCACATTACATAAAACAGTCTTTTTGCATATACTCAATGATACAGGCATTCAATAATTAGGAAGAAATCACAAAAAATCAAAATAAATTTAGATAGTAATGCAGCCTTAACTAATCTAAATGGCTATGCATTGTATTAAGAACAGATTTCTCAAGTACTCACCGTCACATCATTTACCCTCTATCTGAACCGAATTATTTTATAAACAATATAAAAGGAAAATCTGCACAGAAATCTATTTCTGGAATTTTTTTAACCCATTGCTTAGCAAGTTCCATTGGACATTCAACTGAGAAAAAGACCAAAACTGAAGGTAATGCTAGATAGGCATCCAAAGTCAGAATTTTCTCCAAACAAAACCAAAAGGACATATGTTTTAAAAATCACATGACAAAGTAAGTAATTCTATCCTAGAAAAATCATTACTTCTAAAAAGTACCTAGTTATTAAAAGATTCGTGTATAAAGACCTGCCCAGAAGATTTCTAGAAGCCCTAATTACATGAAACACATTTGCTGTGCTCAGAATTACAGTGCAAAATTTAGGCATAGATGCTCATCTATTACAACTTGCATTAGTCAGAGATAACAGGCAAGAGTTCCTGCAGATTCCAACGTTAGTCCAAAAACTGAATAACCATTCAGGAGAATCCTGTCAGATATTCCCAACAATTGCTAAAAGATCCTCAAACACGGGACAACTGTAGCCTCCTAACAAGCTGCAAACTCTATTACCAAAAATTCTTGAAGATTCTGGTTTTTCTCTCTCTTTCTGATATCTTTCAAAGACAAGTCTATGCCATCGGAAAAAAAAAAGGCACTGCCCATAATTCTCATCTTTCTGACTGCAAAAAACTATGAACAGTAATAACCACTCAGAGCAACTCCAGGGCTATGGTAGCTTCAAAGGCAGAGTAGGCAGCCCAGCATTCTGCCTGTGACTAACCAATCACAGCTGCACGATGCTGAACAATTGTGGGCGAGCATATCACAATTTCTAATTTAGCACAACATTCTGCTATCAAGTACAAAGTGTAACTTTAAGGTCCCTGATGCAATTAATGCAGAGGTGAAATTGTTCTTTCTTTTTCCATAGCTCTGCTTCAGTCTTACCTACTAAGAGTTTTCAGAACCACGTTGGCTGATGGCAGTCTACTCTTTACTTCTGACACTATGAACATAGGCAGAAAGGGTCTAAAACCACCTGTGCATCTTACATGACCCCCCAAAAAAGATCTTGTAAAGCAGTGAAATCCTTTCTAGAATCTATGTGGCATTTTCAGTTATGTGCTCTTGCATCCAGCATTTTACAAGACCTACACAATTCCTGCACCAAAACTTTAGCATTAGAGAAATGCTGTCTTTACCTTTTCAGTATTCCTGTTCCATTCTTAGCTTGGAGCAAAAAATAAGTGGTAAATGAAATGAGTTGAGAAGGCCTGTTAAGGATGCTAGAGGTACACAATCAGAACATATAAAATATGTACAGGATTTGTTGGGGTGAAGAAGGCAAGGCTAGACAAATGCAACAGATAAGACATTTTAAAAAGAATTTACCAAATATATTATGAAACATTACATCCTAAAAAATTCTGTTACACTGCAACTCAGATGAAGTTTGTAAAACAGTTCAAAAGCTGAAGTGATTTCAAGTATTGCTGTTCTCTAGTAAATAAACCTGGTTAGAGACTAGGAAGTCTCAAACCTCCTCAAAGTAATAAATTATTACTAACAAGGCTATCAAAGATGAGGAGAAGGAGTTAATACCACTTCCCTTTCCCTGAGGTAACATATTAACTATAGCTTCCTAGGTAGTACGACTGATTGGCTGAAACCTTATCCTGCAGTATTTTAAAACTAAATAACAGAGAAACAAAACTTAAGTGCACTTAGTAAGCACTGCAAACATAAATATCAAATTAATTATTCATTCTGTAGCATTCAAAAAACTTAAAGACGTTAAAGAAATATGGCAGAAATACCTGACTCAAAAAACATTAAAGTTTACATAAAAACATACATCCTTAAACAGAATAAAGCACTGCTTTTAGAATAGTTCTCATATAAAGCCAAGAGAACAATATTTTTTTCCCTGTACGTGAACAAAGTGCCATCTTGACACTCAACAGAAATCTGAATTCACTTCAGCTTTTGAGCAGACTTAGTGGCAAGGGCCATATGTCCAAACAGCATTTCCTATCTCACGACGAAACAATTTTAATCTATTATAGAAGGAGCCCAGATGCTGACACTTCAAGGGACATGAAATGAATCCTATCCCTAAAGATTCTGGTCAGTAACACTGTGGGTGTGCACTTTAACTCACTGGGCCCAACAAACTCAATAATGTTAAACAACAAATTAAAATAACATGACTAGGTAAAGCAGGAAACTGCATAGTAAATGCTACCCAAATATGCTTTTCCAACCACATCTTGAAGTTTGCATTGTGTGAAACACTAGCTCCCAAATGATGCTGCATTCTCAAAGTCCAGTACAACAATAGCCTTGGCATGAGCAACAGCCATTCAGAAAAGCCAAGAAGGAAGCAGGCTCGCTGCTGGATATTTCCAGTGTGAGAAGTAACAGCTGCTACTGGTCTGGCTGCTTTCCTCTGCCCTGGGCCCTGTACCCCACCAGCAACCACCGCAAAGGCTTCACCCAGCACTGCAAAAACAAAGCTTTCTGCCTGCCCTGCCAAATGCAAATCATTATTTCCCTATTTCCTCTGAAAGGAACAACAACCAAGAGAGAACTGGAGGATGCCTGAAAGCCATCCTTTGAATGGTGACAAGTTAACAAAAATAAAACATAATTTCTGATAGAAGTATTTAACCCACATGCAGATATTTAGGTATACCCATTGTCTTTAAAATCTTCTAGGTTAGGAATGAAATATCGAAGTTGCTTTCATTACAATTAAACCTCATATCCATTTCAATTGCTAACAGAAAAGTACAATCTGTAAAATCAAGGGATTTTGCCTATTTAACAAACAAACTAGCTCTAACTTGTACTTCGAAGTATTCTCTGTTTAACAGCAGTTTGAGACAGGCCAAAGAAGCAGCAAATTTCAAAATATTTCTAAGTGAGAAATCCAAGACTATTAGTTGAGGCTACTTCATAAAATAGGTGAACATGTCAGAGACCGGCTCATTATTCACGTAAACATTACAGGCTACTTAAAACTCTTGGGCAAGATGCACGGGACAAGAAGAGCATTTACCTTGCCCTAGCACTGTGATACATTGAGAACTTCATTTCTGGTGTTGGCACCTGCACTTGACACCAGCATGAACATCATAATTCACCTTTTACTAAGTCTCTAACTTACACCTAGTTCACATACTAACACCACGAGTCAGGAACTATCCTCTTCACTAGGTGTCAAACAACCCCGGGGTTAAGCAGAATACTTTAGGGAAATTCCTTATATGCTTTAGCTCCACACAATACAGACTGTTCTGTAGTCAGGTGCTGAGGTCAAATTCACTACCTAGCCAAACAAAAGAATCTTTGAAATACCCAAGCACTAGTGTAAGTGGCAACCTCTGAGTTGTTCCTAGGACATAAGATGTTGTTTTCCATAGTGGTTTACCACTGATTTTTCCAATTCTCATCTGTTTGCAGAAAGCAACAAAGAATTTCATACTTAAGTCAGTATTCTTCAAAATTTTGAATGCAAAATTTGCCAAGAAAAACAATTATAGGTCTGTCTTGAGAGTTAAATACATGCTCCTTTCCAGCTTCTAACCAGACTCTTACTACATTCCCAATTAATATAGGAGAACTAAGCTTGTCCTTTATGATCACTCAACCTACAGCACAGACCTGGAAAAGCAAACACAATTTTCACTCCTTTAAACATCATTTTTCTCCTTATATTTATGTGCAACAAGTCCTTGCTACCAGCAGAGTGTTTCACTTCCACTTTCATTTTAATTGTGTACACCAACAAAATTTTGAATAAGGCAAACTGAACTAGACACATCCATGAAATATTTCTACAGTCAGTTTCTAGAGCAGAACCCAGGACAAGACCAGATTATTTCACTTCAAGTATTCACAATCACATGAGAAGCAGTGAAACAATTCTTTTCATTCCAATAACCTTTATAAACCTTTGAGAGCAGGGTAGGTGGTGGACTGAATAAAAAAATACAAGAGGCCACAAAGTCTGAGAAGTTAGTTATGTTCCCTCAGTGTTCTACAAACTAGAGTGGCATGACAGTAACTACAAAGCAAATGCCCATTTTCCAAAGCAATTTGGATGAACGATCTTCAAAAATTAGTTGATCAACCTGCAAAATCATCATTGTCACCTAAAACCCTACAGCTGCCTAAAATCTCCACCCATGGTCAGATCTGAAAGTAGAAGGCCAAAGACAGATAGCAAGCCACAATATCTGGTCTTTAAGCAGTTACACTATTACTGTATTCAGAAAACTCAGTTGGTATGCTTAGTGCTCTGCCTAAAGTCCTCTCAAACACTTCACAGACCCCAAAAATACAGTACCAAACAACAAATGACCAGAATCAAAGAAGTACTTCTTAAACATTTCTACTAAAGAGCAAAAAAACAGCTATTCAAAGAAATAATCAACTAATACATTCATATGTAAAGAATAAAAGCAATAATTTGGGCAACAAGGCAATGTCTGTCCCATTCTTTGGCTTTTGTTAGAATATTAATGTGCTGTTGACAGCCTTTTGGGCACAGAAAACTAAATATGATAAAAGAAAATTAAAACCAAAAAAGTCATTGTAATTTTGCTAGCTTCTGGCAGGAAAGAAATTTCAGTGTTAGGAGACAGCAAACCAGCAAAATCAACAACAGAAAATCAAATCAACAGCAGAAACACAATACAATAAAATCAATTTAAAAAGCGAGTCAATGCCAGCAAAGATTTTGCCAATTCCTCAAGCTGAAAACACCAAATTAGTTATACCTCCCAAAAACTAACCACATAAATTATGGATGCAGGTTACTGCAACATTATGACGTCCTCTTCTAAGTATTTTACCTTTATTCTTTTCTACTTTAGCAATCACTTTAAACATTTGCACAAAAAGAAAAATGAAATGCTAATGGAAATAGCAACTATACTGTCAAATTGTTTTGTTTCAATCATACCTTGCAGTTGCACAGAAGATTAGCAAAAACATGAAATAGCCATCCTTAATCAAAGGTGTCCACCCAATTCAATCTTGCCAAGGATTATCCAGCAGCAAATGGTGCAGAAGAGAGGGTGATGGCAACAACAATTTTTCCCCAAAACAACACATTTTTATTTTACAAGACAGTCCACTGTAATGAGGTTTCTAGCTCAATTGTACCTGTTCATGCAGACATGTTCTCCCACTTCACCCTGGAAACTGGGAAGCGGGGCAGAGATGTATCTATTTTGAAACATTCTGCTGATTTTACAATGAATGCCTCCAGGTCTCATAGCATGAAAATAAGTACCAGTTTTCTTATCCTTGCCTGCTTTATAACACTCATTATTTCAAAGAGGCCCACCCTTGCTATCTCCCTCTTAAGACTCAAAACCCATCTGGCTGTCACAGTGCTTTTCCATCCCTCCCTCCACCTTCTTGGCCTTCCTTGCTTCCAGCCCAGTATTCATTCAACCTTTGCTTAGCTAATTTCAGCATATTATTTCAGCAAAAAATGAACCCAACAATTAAATTGAAATTGCTCAGCATGAGGAAGAAGACAGGCTGAAGGCCTAAATTGCAGCTGCCTTTAGCTTCTAAGAACTACGGCCACAGGGCACATCTTTTAATACCGAGAAGTCCTACTAGCTTATCCTACACAAAAACATGTATATAAAAGACTGGCAAGCTTGGTTCAAGAATCTCAGCTCAGTTGGTTAGAGCATGGCTCTAGTAACGCCAAGGTTGTGGGTTCAGTCACAGTATGGGCCATTTACTTAGGGGCAGGACTCCATCATCCCTCCAGATCCCTTTGAACTCAGAATATCCTGTGTGTTTCTGTATCCTCTACATCCTTTCAAGTGACAATGATTATTATTCTATTTCTCTGTATTCATAATCCGTAGTATTTCTTCCTGATCAACACCCAGGCTTTTTTCAAAGAACAATCCACAATTACTCCCAAAAATCTCAAGTATAACAGTTAATCAGAGATCCATTTAATCAGTTAAATCAACTCTAAGAATACACTTAATGGTATGAAAGCACTCATTAAAGTAAGCTCCTTCCTCTTTTCTCTCCCTGCACCACTCTTTTGCATGTCAGCACTACCATCTCATCACCCTGTCACGCAGTATCATGAAATAGTTGAGAGATCTCTGCAAGCAACAGCAGCTTAGACTGAATCCCAGTTCATCACCCCACTACACACCAAACCTCCAGTAATTTCTGATGCCCCATCTGTAACCATCTAGTACTGTGAACTAGTACTTTTTCTTCCCAGTAAGACAACATGGTACCTGTGATTGTTCATCACTGTTTTGTAAGATAATAGTGATCTCTGTGAACCTGATCACAGACCAGGTTGCATACAGAGCTTCCACTCTGTTGGAATAAGGAAGTCTTACCACTCATCAACCTCAAGAGAAATTAGAGCCTTGACTACTGTTCATGGGATACTATAAACAGACATGGGGCAACATAAAACAAGCTTCCGAGTGCTTCAGAGACAAAAGAATAACATATGACAGATGCATAGTTTCTTAGGATGTTTACTTAATAAACAAAACAAACTAGTTTTACTTGGATTCTTTCATAAGTGTTTAAAAGTAGTCAACTGGATGCATTTAGAGCTCAGACATGTGGGGGTTTTTAGCTTTCAAACATCTACAGCCGAATCAGAATGGCACATGTTCTTATTATCCTGTATTAATAAAATTACATTTCATTAGTTTCACTTTACAGAAGTAAGTAATTAAGCCTGGCAAGCAATTTTAATTTTGAGATATAAACTCTCTTACAATAAATCAATAGGAAAAAAAAAATAATTAACTCCTGAAACAAAAGTTTCATTCCAAACCATCCATTTTTCTGCAAGCTAAGTTACTATCATCTACAAAAACTGATCTCTTTAAGAAGCCCTACTAAAATCATGGTTCTACTGCTAATTTAAAAGCCTCTCTCTACAAGTGTTATGGATAGCTGAAGTACTTCCTTCTCAATTTTGAATGTCATTTTTGAGATTCACAGTTGGTAACATCTGGGTAAAACGTTGCTTTTTGAGAGTACCTAAGTCTCCCTTACCCACCTTTCTCACTTGCTATTTACTTGGCATGTATGGGCTTCCACTAAAACAGTAAATAATAGTTTCCCCCTCCAACACTTTTATCTCCTCACAAGATACTGTTGAGCAGCCATGCACTGAACTGAAGCAAAAACCTGACACTGATGCAAAAAACCCCAAGCTTTTCAGCTCAATCAATTTCCCCAAGGAGTCCACCTCCAGGCATGATGTGAAGTGAGCACCCAGAACACACCAAATAGGCAGGGAGGGTGAGAAAGCAACAAGCACAAAGGAGCACCCCTTCCTGCAGAAACAGCCCGTTTCAAGGTCAAGTTAAGCCAGTCACAAAGTTAACATCCTCTAAAGCTGCAGAGCTACAGGTTCCCAACTCCAGACTGCAACACTATCACTGTCAAACCAGTTATTGGCAGGGGAGCCTCACAAGACCAAAACCAAAACATTACTTTACTTTAAATGCAGTCTTGGAATGAAATCCCAGTGAATAAATAACACAGGTTCATACACTGAAGTCAACAGAATTCTTTTCAGTGGCCCTTATCTGTGTTTTAGACCAATATATTAATGTGTTGTTTCCAAAGTAACTAGAATACCCTCTACAGCACTGATAGTTTCAGTAAATATATTCAGGGAACATTGATCAAGTATGAACAAGAAACTGAGGCAGCCAGGTTTCAAAAAAATGATAGCAAAGTTAAGTTTTTCAAACAAAAATTGAAAGTATATTCTGGGAAAGACAGAACTGTCTCTAAACATTTCATTTGTAACTAAAATCCACCAGTAGGAAAGGATATAAATATATTCTCCTTCCTGACATTTAACAATATAAATTTTGGAATGACATGATATTATATAATCTAATTTTCATATTTAGCAAAACAGTAAAAAGTACTTGGCACTAAAAAAGCAATTTCATTTTCACTTCAAAACAATTTTTAACACTTCAGGCCATGAAAATTACTGAAGACAGCAGTATTTTCACATAGACATACAATGTTACAGCAAGTAGCTACCTTGCAACCTTCTATATATAGCAATCCAGAATTAAAACTATGGTAGAAGGAAGACTCCTACTCAGAATAACTGCCTTTCGTATTTGTTTCAAAGTCATCCCAGAACACCTGACTTGCATATGCTTTTTATTTGTTAACAGTATAGTATTTCTTGTATGTTGTTCTTCAAATGAAAATACTATGTAGCATTTCAAAATGAGGAAAAACGAAACAAGCTTGTCATTTCCAGACTACTAGGGAGAAACAACATAAGATTCTTTTTATATGATTTATATCCAGGCATAAAAACAGAAGACCCACTTAATGCATCTAGTGAGGGCAGAAGGGAAGAATGCATTCCAAGTAAAAGCCTATGGCTGGGACAAAAAAAAAATTGACAGATTGACAAAAGTTATTAGTCAAAGCTTATAATTTGCTAGCAAAGCTCACTAAACATACTTCTACATGAAAACTGAGTATATCTAAAAAATAATCACTTATTGAGCCATTCACTCATTTGTCAAATGCTACATATATTAAAAAAAAAAAAAAAAAAAAACCACCACAACACCACCAACACCACACACATACCACTCAGGAGTTATTCTTGACAAATCTCCAGGGGAGCCACAAGAAGTTATTTACTATCAAAAATAAAATAACATCTGTGTGAAATTTTCCTTTCTAAATGACATATTTAACTTGCAGGATAACTCTGAATTTAAGTAATTCAGCTCACAGAACCACTAGATGGAACTGAGAAAAGCTGTTTCTTTATCTCTGTAACATTATCACATATGTTTAATAATTGCATACAATTAACCCCTTCCTTTATTCTAAACCACAAAGTGAGAAGGAGCATTCAGACCATACTTTCACGTGAGGAAAGTTTCTCCTTTTAAAGAGAAAATACACAGAGCCTAGAAAACCAGAACATCTTCAGCAAATTTTTATTCAACAAAACCTTGCTTAAATTAATACTCTATCACAAGGTTTGTTTGCTTTTAAACACAGCTTTAAATAGGTTAAGGTAAACTACTGTTTTTAGTAAACTACTCATCTCAGTTCTAGAAGCTGAGCACATGACAATTTCTTACAAATGAACATTAACTACAGAAACACAGTACACACAAAAAAATCAATCAGGTATTAAAATTTTAGCTGGAGACAGTACCAGAGGGCTGGGCTGCTGACAGTTTGTAAATGATTCATGATGCACAAGAAAAGGTAGGAAACAGAAAGTGTTGCCTGGAGGAAAAGGATCAAAGCTATCTTTACATTCCTATAAATTCTGAGCTACTGCAGAAGTTAAGCTTCACACAATCCAAGTAGCCTCAACAACAATTCCAATTTACACAAGCTTCTGTGGTGCTGCTTGTGGTTTGCAATACAAGCTGCAGTAACTCAGTGATGGGTTCCTTTCCCATCTCAACATCTAGGAATCTCTGGAGAATAAAGATTCACCTGTAGTAGCATAACACCATCTGCCTAGAGAGAAAATCTCCTGATGTACTTAAAAATCTTGGCTAGAGACCACAGGAATAAGATTGAAAAGGTCAGTGGTTCCTACCTCTTAATTTGAGTTCTGTTGAATCAAATGAGTCAACAGCTCTGAGTGCTGTGAGCCCAAATTCCTAACTGTACTGACAAGCACATTCTCTTCAATTTCCAAGATGAATTTTAGTTAAAATTCTACAGTACATCTCATTATACAGATTTAAAGATGCCCGCCTCTACCAGGTCTTTGAAAAAAGCCATGGATTTTTTGGATTTGAAGGAAAATGAGCAAGATCCAGAAGAAAAGGGAAGGGGGAGGAAAGGTATAAATAAACTCTCTTCAGTTAAGTTTGAATTGCTCAGAAAAATCAAGTAAAAAAGGGCAAATTTTCTGACAATCACCACATTCTGTTTGTGCTGATTCTAAATTTTAACAATGTATAATAGTTTTATTCATCCCTCCTCTTTCAGATATGCAGTTTCCATAGTAACTGGAGATACTTAGTAGTAACCAAAGGCAGAATAATAATAACTTATGTAACAATTTGAAACTCACCTTGGTTTCTAAAAATATGTATATGCTTATTTTAGGACAACAAACATTGTGGTTATTTATTTTTTACACACTCCGTATGTGGTCAAGATAAACATCTCAAGTTCCTGTATTTTAAAAAGCCAGTTTCACAAACAGGATGTAACAGACTAATCCCAAAATCACAACGAAGTCTTCCCATACATCAGGATTTCTGCAGTAAATTAGTCAACACTTAATGTAAAATAATACACTTTTGACTTCTGAAGATTCTTTGACCATGCACTAAAAATTAAAAAAAAAAAAAAAGTAACACTAGCTTTCCCACATCACAGCTCTTTGCTGTGCGTTCCTCTCCCTAAATGCTGGTTGAGAATGAATAAACACAAAAAAAGATGTAAAGATGTACAAGTTAGAGAACACAACCTAAAAATCAATTTGAAGGCTATGAAACTGCTTACTTCATACAAATGCCAATAAACTTCGGTATTTTTAGGTGATTTTCATAGTACTAGTATCATCATGGGAAATCTTATCAAGATCAACGGCTCCTGTCACTGGGTACAGTCCTCTTTTGACAAATACATGGCAGCTCAAGCTAGACATGATAGATCAGTATCCCTGGAGTTAGGTAGAAGAAAATGAGTCATGACCAAGTTGCGTAGGCCCAGCTTGTCAGAATCGGGTAGGATGTCCTCAGAAAAGCAGAGCTGTCTTCAGAAAGCTTATAGCTGAAAGGGCAACCCAAAAACCTGCTGATGGAGACATGACAGAGCTCAAACATTTCAGGGAGTGACACTGGGGGTATTAAGAAAGGGTCTGCCACATACTACTACTACTCTAACACAAGAAAAAAATACCAGCTAAATAAATAACCTGTCTAAATCACAACACAGATTGAATCCTCAGAAGAGGTGAAGGAAAAACCTCACAGGACACCAGAAGGTGCAGAACACACTGAAGAGTTACAATCAAAATGCTGGAAAGCTGTAAGGTAAAAAAACTCAGCTAAGGGCAAAGGAAGCTACAAGTGCTTGATGTCTTATCTCTGAGTGGGAGTCCAATGCCACTCAGCTACATAAAGGCCAGGATTTTTCCTGGTTAATTGTTTTTTAATATTTATTTCAAAACTGTCTACAAATCCAGCCATTCACAGCTTTTTTTAACTGTATCTCATAGTTACGACAATGCAACTGAGCTATCAAAACACACATCTCTCCTGAATTTCTTCTATTCTTCATCACTAAGGATAAAAAACATACTAAGAAATTAAAAACTTAATTTAACTGAGAAACTAATTATATTTCAAAGACAGATGACTGCATTGAGATGCTATCAAAAAGTAAATAATAGCTTCAAGTCAACACCCTTTAGAGGAGACAGGACTTGAAATTTCTGTCCTCCCATCAGAAATAGTAAAACCAGATTACAAGGAGCTTTATTAGAGACAAACAGAAGAAAAGGAATTGCAAAAAATAAACAAAAAACAAACCTGTAATGCTGAGTCTCCATCACTACAGAAATCTACTAGCACTTCACTAAGATAGCAACAGAAGTCTCATAGCTCACAAACTTTTAAAAGCGGTGCATGCCAAACTAGTCATGCAAAAGCATTTTGTTATGTGCCCAAATTCACCATCCTCTTTGTATTAGCTCACCATAGATGAAGTCTCACACACAACCACCAAATTCCAGATGCATTATTCAAGCCCCAAAAAGGTCAATGATGCAGTTTCACAGTCACCTTAGCGATGAAATTCTATGAACAGCTCTGTTCAGATTATCACTAGGTGCCATCACCTTAGGAAGCAGACCATCCTTGTTCCCCTCTTGACACCATGGTCCTCCCTCTTCTTTGCACTCCTGCTAGGCTTAAAGCAAGCCAGGAAAGAGTCTGATCAGAAATTCATAGTTTTACCTGTTGCCTGTGGTTCTTGTCACATTCCTGCAAGCCAAAGCAACACAGGGCTCATCATCACAACATTAGGGCAAGTCAGGCAGTGCAAAGCAGAAAGGGAGCATGAAGCCCCTTCCCTCCTTGTGGGTTTCCAGTAGTGGGATGAGCATGCCTACTCCTACTAGCTCTCTTGTAGTAACATTATTGCCTGAGTGGCCAGCTGGGGTCAACTCCAGAGAAAAAAGCCCCACTTAAACAGCCACCCACATTAGAACAGCTTAAGCCAATTGTAGAGTTGCAGCTAAAAACACATTTTCCAAAAACGTTCGCTTCTCAAATGCCAAATCTAATTAATTTGAAGAGTTCAGAGTGTTTAGACGGTGGCTAAGTTCCAGAATAGAAATGTAATTAAAAAAAATTCTTTGAATTACTAAAACATTACATTACGTTGCCTATTGCTTCTTCAGTAAATACAATGCAGTGATGTAGTTAAAACTGGTCTCAAATATTATAAGACATAATTTGAGAGAAATTTATTACCCAAATACAGGTGCAGGTTCTCTGTCGCACCCAAAGGCAGACAAGTTAATCCATGACCATGGATTAAATTTAAACATGAAAAAAATCCACCATTATCCAGAATTACAAAGCAACTTAAAATTGGGTGAATACGAAAATGTGAAAACCCAGTGTTATACTCAAGCTTAGAACAGAAGGTTCCTTAAAACCTTCTACCAAATTAAGCAGTGAACAAGCAGAGCCGGAGTGAATAGCAAACAGCCTCATGATGTTCCCTCCACGGGAGACACAGTTCTGTTGGTCCAATTTTCATAATCGTGACTAAATACCTTCAGGCACAGTGTCACATGTTACATATTCAGCTGTCATTTAAAAGTAACGTTAAAAAGGCACATATACACAGGCAAGACAACAGTAATGATAATCTATATACTCAATTCAGTCAATACCTGATTACCTGATGAAATATGGCAAAAATGCAACCATAGGCTCTTTCCTACTCCTAAAACTCATCACACATCCCTTTCCTGTCAAGTGCCTAGATTATCTTTTTCAGCTTTTTCTCTAAGCCAATAAAAACCTCTAATACTGGGAACCTGTTTAACAATCTATGTAATTTGACTGTTACAGGTAAAAACTTTCCAGCCTATATTTAATCTGAATCACACCCACTAAAATTTACTTCCTCTTAACCTACATCTCAACCACAGTAAAAAAAAAAAAAAAAAAAAAAAAAAACTAAAAAACAAACAAACAACAGAAAAAAGCTTTAAAAAACTTCCAGTGCTTCTGTGAGCCATCCCACATACCCATCCCACAGCCTTTTCCATCACATCAAAATAACACAATACTTTCATAAAAAAAATTAATTCATAGGTTGTGAACCTCTCAAATCATATTGTTACATTCTTCTGTACTTTTTGGATTTAATACTCAAAACTAGACACAAGTGCAATCAAAAAGAAAAAAAAAAAAAAGCTTTCTGTAATTTAAACTCGATCAACATACCCAAGGATGGCATTTACTTTTGCCAGCTGCATGTTGCTCATTTGGACCCATTTGTGACTAGAAGTCTGAATTATTTCCTACAGCTCTGTTTCCCAAACATTTCTATCTGAGCATCCCATGGCCTCTTCCTAGTGCAGCACTTTATATTTAGCAGCTTTTTATCTTCTGGATTGTACTCCTCAAATCAGTCAAAATAACTAAATTAAAATTTTATTCTGTTGTTCTCCAGACGAGTGTTGGCATTCTTTCCTAACTCAACAGCGCTTTTACCTTTCAGGAAAACAATGGATAAAATAACTAAAATCACTCCCTGAGGAACTCATCTGGTTTTTTCCAAACCTTCAAGAGTTCTTCCAGCTTTGCAAAAAGTAACTTAAAACTATTTGGGAGTTAGTTGGCTAGGCAGGCAAACAACCTCCATGACTAATTGAAACACGTATTTATTAAGTGGGTGAACACAGAACTACCTTGAAACCACCTACAATTTAAAACTGTTTGTAAGATGGCTTTTAAGCCTATGTATTTTCCAGACCATACTGTCATGTAACACAATAAATTCACTTATACCGCACTAGATTTCTCAAATAATTGTATTTCTTCTTCACCAGAGTCACTACTAAGTGGGAGAGAACACAGCTGATAGGCATCTCAGTACCTTTACAGCCCATAAAACATATAAAAAATTTGGTTTTTTCCATACAGACTGACACATCAAAATGGTTTAAGCACAAAATGCAGACAGCATCAGCAGTATTTGTAGTAATAACAGCTTAATACCACCTACAACCAGATCAATCACAATGAAAAAAACAAAAAGAGAGAGAGCTGTTCTGATACAGCACTTCCACAACACCCTTGGGAGGTAGGACTGCTGCTTCACAGACTGCGGATGTTCCAACTTCCTTAGTTTACACAGCAAGCCAACAGATTGGACAATTCAGATTTCAGAAACGTCGCTTCCCCAGACAGGACTGCTAGATCACGTAGCCTTGCATCTCTACCTTGGAGTTATTTCATGACTACTGCTGTAATTATAATTAAAATTCACGTTTTTAAGGTGTTGGGCTGAAAAAAAACCCAGTCATCAGCTGAAGTTCAGCATTTTCAGCTCAGGGTGTCAATACTATTCCAACGACATCAGAAGTTTCTCTCTGAGAAATGCACACTACTTTGATTCTGAAGGGATATGAGTCTTTCTTGTTTTGGCCACCTTTCATGTTCTTTCTTCGAATAACGGAGCTTTTTGAAAAGCACAATATGAGAGAGGAAAAACTTCTAAATGTTTCTGAGAATTTCCTAACACACAAATCCCATTTTCTTAAGTGAACTGTCTAAAGGCAGTAAAGCTTCCTCCTGTTCATTACAAGATACATTCAGAACGTGTATAAGCAATTCAGAGCCATCAAAGCCTGTTGAAATTAGATTATTTTAAATGTTTCAGTACATCCGCTGGCTTTAATTGCAGGCATTCCCAATTGCCCTAAGTACAGCAATGTGACTTTTCTTTAAAGAATTAAGTGAAAGCTGGAATGCCTTCCACTTTCCTGGAGAACTAAACCCCCCTGGGGGCAGGGATGGACACCTTTGCCTTCGCAGGAGCCGTGCTGCGATACAGCGGGACTCGCCAGGCGCCTGCGGCCGGTCCCCCGCCGCCCCCCGGTCCCCTCCGGAGGCGGCCCCGCGGCTGCGGCGCCGGGCCGGGCGCGCTCGGGGGTTCTCGGCCGCGGCTGGCGGCGCCCCGGACACCCGCACGGGCGGCACCGCGGGAGCCGACGCGGAAGCGGCGGCTCCGGATCTCAACAATATCGCTATTCAACAGGATCCTGCACACATCCTGCGGCGGGCTCCTTCCCGGGAAGGGCCGCGCCGGGCAGTACCGCAGTGCCGCCGCCGCAGCCAGACCCCCTGCAGACCGGCCCGGCGCCCTCTGCAGAGCCGCACCGCGCCCGGCCCCGCGGCGGCGGGAGGCGGCTCGGAGGCGCCCGGGAGCGCCGCGGACGCCGGGAGAACAGCGTCCCACCCCTCCACCGACAGCCCGCCCGCCGGCGGGACGCGCGGGCGCCGTTACCTGTTACCGGCTCCGCCGCAGAGACGGCCGCGCCTCCCCGTCCTCCCCGCCGGCCGCCGCCGCCGTCCGCAGCCTCCACCTCGCACCCCGCGCCCGCGGCGGGCAGGAGCAGCCCCAGCAGGAGCAGGCAGGTCGGCAGCGGCCGCACGCCGGGCGCTCTGAGCCCGCTCATCGGTACCGCCGCTGCCGCGGAGCGAAGACAGGAACACAAGGACGGGAGGAAGGAACGCAGGGCTGGAGCTCCGCGCTGCGCCGCTGCCGCTCCGGCGGCACCAACCCGCTCCGCTCCGCGCCGCCTCCCGCCGCTTCCGGCGGCCCCCGCGCCGCCGGGCGACACGTCACCGCGCCATGACGTCACCGGGGAGGGGGCGGTGAGCGGCGCGCGGCCCCGGTGCTGCTCCTCTGGCTGCGCGGCCCGGCCCGGCCGGCCCGGCCAGGACAGGACAGCACAGCACAGCACAGCACAGCACAGCACAGCACAGCAGCCGCAGGTGCCGGGACCGCGCCCGGGCGCCTGCATCGCCGGGGCACTTCTGTCCGGGTGCGGGTAGCAGCCGTCCCGCGGCGGCCCTCGGGGAGCCGGGCCAGCCCGCGCCGGCACCTGCGGAGCGCCGGCTCCCGCGGACCGCCAGGCGTGTCCGGGAACCCCTCAGGTCCAGACCGGCTCGGCTGGATTCAGGAAAGGCACAACGTGAAAATAAGATATTTTAGCTACAGGGCTAAACGAGACCTTGGACTTTGTTAGACTTGCCCTTATCGCACCACCAATGCAGACACCTTAGGGGAGCTTTCTGAAGTTTAGGTTCAAGCACTCTCAAAACATCAACAAAAATGAAAAAAGTAAGAGTTTCAAATCTGATCCCACACAACTGAAATCAGGAAAACTAAGGCTTCACAAAGATTCAACTGCGGTTTCATTGTGCTTAAAATCTTAACCAAAAAACCCCACTTTTGCTTATGATGTTTCTATCAAGCCACTGAATGGCACTAAAGTCTGTCTGTGCTTTGTCCCGTCCAAACCTGTGGTACTTTACAGCATTCCATTTCGAAACATTTAACAAGAATAACACAGTCTTTAAAGACCAGGTTCAGTTTAGTATCTTAGATACACAGATACACAATACGTGAGAAGAATAATGTAGCACGCATGCTAAAAGCTATATAAACATTACATTTCCTATTAACTATTGCAATTACATAAGAAGAGAAGAGGGGTTGAAAGAACCTTAAGAAAAGCCTTTCCCTCCTATGCAGACCCTACAGGAGACAGGAGCACAAAATGGATTTATACAAGCTGCTTCTGTGGGTCAGCAAAATCAGGAAAGCTAACTGTGAAATCATTACAGTACTATTAAATGCAGCAGGAAACAATTTCTCTAGTAATGTAGTAGACATGCAAACTCCATCCCAGTTGAAACATATTTTTATGGGAAAAAAAATACCAAAACCTGAAAGTAATCATATAGCATATAAGGATTTGGAAAATGTGTCTAAACCTAATGAACTCTAATTGAATTGTGAAGTCTCTGCATAGCATTATCATTTCTGCTGGTGAATACTACAGCTTTTAAAGACCAACAGTATCTGACCAGATCTTGTGCAAGAGAACAATGAAAAGCCTGTATCTTAAGAAAGCTTGTTCAGTGTTGTTTAACTTTAGGGAGGGGAGTTGGAGCAGAGTAAATTTCCCAGATGGAAACAAAGAAACCGGCTGTTAATTTAATTAATTAGTTCATGTTGTATTACAAAGAGAGAGGAATGCATAAAGGGTACATGAAAGAGGCAAGTTTCTTGGACAAGTGTGAACTGTTTTAACTGAGAGTTAATGAAGTCAAAAGATCCAGACTGCACAAGTACTGTAAAGACAAGCCTATTATGCATCACAATAGCTATGAGAAGGGGACACTCCAAGAAAATGATGTGGGCCTAAAATAATATATGATCGTTACTAAAAGTGCTCTTTCGACATTGGTTCATTTTCACCTCCTGCTTTTAACTACAAGTCCCCAAATCATGAAGCATGGAATGGATTGGTTTCGCAATGCCTGTGTTCCGGACTTGGGAGGATGTCACTGCTGGTCAGGACAACATAGCAGAAGATCTCGCAGTGAGAAGCTTCTTAGCTGGAAATGCCTCATGATGCAGTGCCGCTTCATATCACGAAGAATCAGCTGCATGAGCTCAGAATCAAGGAAAGGCTGCAGCCTAACCCATTAATCCACAGAAACCTAAATAATTTGTGGTTTCAATATGAGGACGCAAATTCAAAGGAGTGCCCTGGAAGGCTTCATCCCAGAATCAGAGAAAAATGTATGACCTCTAGAGTTCCTCTAGTCTTAATTCCCCTACTCAACCCTGAGGAACATCACTCATAACCAGATGCCAGTTTAATTTCAGACTGGTCAACACTACTTTTTCAGTAGAGTGGTTCAGACTGCCATCCACCTTGTCTACTTACCCAGTCTCTACTGGACTACAAAGATGCTGTGGATGTCACAGCAAAAGACCCTTGCTAAAATCAGTGTGTGCTGCTCTTATCACTTCAGTCGTAGAGCCTCTCATGACCGAAGGCAATTGTTTTGGTGGAATTGTGCTGGTTTTTTTAAATTGACTTGTCCTTTGTCATCCCAGAAATGGCTTCCAGAAACATTTCCTTCATGACCACTGAGAGATATACTTGGTAAGGACTGCTCTGCAGTTTCCTGCACCTTGCTTTGATGATGGATGTGACATTTGCTTTTTTTCCAGTAACTGGAAATCCCATCTGATTGCCACAGCCTTTAGAAGGTGATAAGAAGCAGTAGAATGAAGTTACTCACCTTCCTCAGCACCTTTACAAGCAGCTTCTGTTCAGCCCTAAAGACTTGCAAACATGTAATTTGCTAAAGTTTCCTCCTCCAAACTTTGCCAAACAGGCATAGAGCTCTGTGAACCCTAAGGGCTGACCTTGCTTGTAAAGAACAAGGGAAAAAGCCCTTTGAGCATCTCAGCCTTTTCACAGTTCTTCATCACTAGTGACCTACCCCATTCATCAGCAGAGCTGTGTGGTTTTGGGGTATGCTTGCTATTTAGAAGGTTTTCTCTACCTCTGGATGTAGAGCATTGTAATAGAAAGGCTGGAATTTGTTGTGAATGGAGAATGAATGGTAATGTCTGGGCATGGGTTGCTGGACGAAGCACACAGCAATAAAAGAGTTCTCAGCTTGGACTATGCTATTGGCAGGCAAATTACCCAGCCCAGCACAGCTGTGTGCATGTTACAAGATACCCAGTTCTGGAGAAAAGGAGCAACAGAGAAATCCTGATGACTCACAGAGGTGAGACAGTATGAAGACACTGATCACTATCAGCTGATAAAGGTTACAAAGAGACACATCAAAAATCTCTGCATTGCTGCCAACCAAGAGGAACCCAGGAGACATGAGGAGAACTTCAGAGTTGGTGTCACTTCTCTCCTGTGTAATTGCCATGGATGCTGGACCCAGCACTGTCTGGACAGAGGCATCACCGTGGCCGTGGATGGGCAGCCTGGTGACTCCTGCTTTGATGCCCCGTGGCTGTTTGGGCTTCCCGGGAGCACATGTTCCCGGGGCTCCGGAGCATGGGGACACGGAGAGTGTGAACAAAAGTTAAAAGTTGCTTTGCTTCGAGGTCTGCTCTAAGTAAAATCACCTTCCCTGAAGGAGCTCTGGCACTGGCACACGCTGCATTGTTTGATAGAATGTTGCAATAGCATTTCCCACAAGCACCCACGTTTGTCTTTCTGCAGGGAGCAAACTGGCCTCGAAGCCTTAAGAGTTCAGCCATTTGTTACTTTTTGTCACGAATCCTGATGAGTATTAATGGACTCCTACAGTCTTGGTCGAATTTCCTGGGTGTTCTTTGCTGTATGGATAACCTGAGAGGCTTTTGAGTCCTGTCTTGCATTCTTCCATTGATCTTCAGAGCAGAAAGCTTTTTTTTCCTTTTATTAGTGTGTATTAACTGCTTTGAGTTGCCTTTTGTGTTATCAATCTTATCATTCACCTAGCCTTAATCACCACATTGATTTATCTGAACAGAAAAAGGGAGAGGAAATAATCTTCAGAGTTGTTTAATGCCAACAGTTCTTTCCAATATATACATTCAGCCAGCCCTACAATAACCCTCAAGCAAGTTTGAACAATAGAATAAAGGAAAAACAATATTTTTTTTCTGCTCTTTGGTGCCATTTGCAGTCTCTCCAAACTACAAGCTGTGAATGCTCTGGGTAGATGAGAAGACTGATGAGGAAAATGAGACAGACTAATAATAACAGATGAGAAGGAAACCTGGTGGGGAAAATGGAAACAAAGTACGAACTTAGAAAAAATGCTACAAGGTCACCTTACAGGAAAGAAAACTCAGAAATTAATACAATAACTTTTTTAAAAAAATTAAAAAACAATGCAAGTACAAGCTGGAAATAAGTTCAAATTCAGATAAGCAATGACCACCAGATTATTGGTAAATTGCCCAAGAAATATTTGATTCTATTAGTGCTGTGAAAAGAAACATTCACTTTTGAACAGGCTTGAGATTAAAATTCAGGTATCTTCTCTTGATCAGTGAAATTATTCATATCTGCACCCAAATTATAAAACTTTCTAGTTCTCAGATTTCATATGCTGATAAAATATCAAATGAAGGTGGAATTTTATAAGATTTATATTTGTCAAGATGAGAGGATCAGTTTAGGAACCCCTTCTCCATTGTTTCTGAAGTTAATGTTTTGGGGAGGGAAAGTTGTTGGTTCAAGAGAAAACTATACGAAGTATTTTAAGTGGTCCTGTATTTCCAGCTGTTAATGGGCTAAGAAACTATGGGTGAAAGATGATATCTCAGTCCCATAAGAAAATTGGAATGTAGAGAATGGAAGCCAGTGAAACATCTTCCTTATCTGAAGGGAGTATTAGCCCTTAGGATCTTCTTATCAGCGACCATGAGTCTAGATATCCCTCAAATGAGCAAATTACCTGGTAATAGGCTAAAATGCTGCAAAAATGACAAAATCTCTTTCAATAAGAAAGAAGGAGCAGTCATGAAGGTCAAAACAAGAGCTGCAGGTCTGCAAAGAACTTTTTAATTAAGTTTCCTAATTTGAGATTTTTCTTTCAATAAGCATTATCACAGGCATTGCAGAAGATTTTTTTCTTCAACACTTATGAAGTAAAGACAAACACAAAAGAAGTCTTGGAACACACAATGTTCAGCAAGTGTTCATTGCAGCTGAGTCTTGTATTTGCATAGAAGCTTAGCTTATCCTTTTTCCAAATTGTTGAGTTCTTTATGGGAACAAAGATGCCATTCCAGTTAGAAGATGTTGGCTAGGCAGACTGTGGTTGGGTTCTGTTTATTTCAAAAATAAACAAAGACTCCATCTGTTTACACAAGATCTGGAGGCACATCCGGAGATACCGAGTCTGAAGGAAAACAATGGCAGAATGAGTGAATAAAATATTTCAGGCAGCACTTCGATTTCTGGAATCTGTAGTAGGAGCCAAACATCTTGCCAGGACACAATCTTACTGGTGGTGCAGGAGCAGGGAGGGATCTTGCTATCTTGAGTATTTTGGCTTGTCAGATTGCAACAAAGTGATGGGTTGTTATATATTTAGACAGCTAAGGACCATTTGGAGCAACACAAAAACAGTTGTGGAAATGATTTATATTACAGATTAGGTGATATGTTAAAAATTACCAAGGGACAGTCCTGGAGACCATGATGTGACAAAGTTCATCATCTGATCTACTCAGAGCATACATCACTACAACTGGTTTTGCCAAAATTGATTGTCAGACTGTAAAAGTCCAGGAATTTTATTAAATTTTAAGAAGACTTTGATTGTGGTAATTTTGCATTCACAGCAAAATCATAATGGGTTCATTTGTAGTTCAATCTGTCTTTAAAAGATCAGTGTAACCATTCCTGACGTTTAATGAACAGCAATATTAGCACAACAAATCCATACATTAAAAATAAATTGCTGGCTTTTTCACTTTTCAAGGAGTGTGAAAATTTAACCAATTTCAACACAAAAGTGAGAGCTATAGACATGACTCACCAAAAAAGGCTATCTTAGAGGGAATGGAGAACAGAGCATTTTACCACCAAGTGAAAAAAAATAAAATCCCAGTATGTACATAATATTTCTTTCACTTTCCCTGAATCTCAGCAAATCTCTAAATCTGCCATTACCTAAGAAGAGACAGTCAGTGTTTTGTGTCTTATTCCCTCCTTTCCTGCTAGACAGGAAACAAGGGAAAGCACAATCAGGAGGTGATGAGAGTCACTACTGCACATTACTACTTTTCATAACAAACATTGATCAACTGTATGGAAAAAAAAAACAAACCCAAAACAACAGAATAAAAATCACAATTAAAAAAATCATTTGGACAGAGTAATTTAGCACATTCTCACGAGTCCAGCAAGTATTGAAGAGTGCCCCCTGGAACATGTTTGGGTATGTTTTTGATCAGAGAAAATAGTTCCTACTCGTGTAACACAAACTGTCAGAATGGACTCTGCTTATTCAGCCTGGTACAGGCATTCTGGGGATCAGCTTTAATTTTCTCTATAATGTGTGTGTCTATAGTGTCTATAAAGTAACTGTTAAATTAAAAATAATGTGAGTAGTAACTTTCAGATTTTTTTTAATGTGAGTAGTAACTTTCAGAAATTTTTTTTTGCCTAAATAAAGGCTTAGTTCATAATATATAGAGTTGTTCTTTACCTGAATGAGCACAGTCAGATAAATGCTGTCAGATTAATTATTTACAATGAAAATAATTGGTCCCTTTAAGAAAATATTTGGGATAAGAACAAAGACTATTTATGAGCTTCTGAAGAAGCAAGAAGAAAGTGAGAAAAGCTTTTAGTTCAAGTGTGGCTTTGATAGTTTTAGAAGCTGTTGATTGGAAAGTGGAACGAGGAATCAATCAGAGGTCAGAACTTTGGTGAGTAGGAGATTATATTCTCATGATCTGTGACTAACAGAAAGTAATAAAAAGCCTAGTGAACATGTGTACCATGTAAATACAATTCTATTGTCAGATGGTTTGTGGTAAATTGCAATGGCTGCTCTGAGGTCACAGCAAGCAGACTGTTTCCTGGAATGTCTGCAGGCAAGTTGCACATCCTGTAAACAGGAGCTCTCTAGATCTGTGGAATTGCACTGCCAGGTATTGTGAGTGACACAGACTCTAATAAATAAGATCATTCTGCAGAGGCAGAGAAAGCTGGTCTCAAATTACCCAGAAAGTTGAAGGACATATGGAAACCACTGCTGAGAAAATCAAGTAACAGATATTTTTTCTTTGCCTCAATTTTTATATGTTTTGAGTTGGGTAATAGAAAGCACTGGAGATTGCATTCTCAGTTACAAGGTCATTGGATACAGACCATTTTCCTACTCTCAGAACACAACATGGGGCATTCGGTGTTATGACTTGGTACAAACAGCTGTATTTCTCACAAAAAAATATAAAAAGAGTAAAATTTCATCTGTTGCTTACACTTTAAGAAAGAGTACACAGTTCATTTTTGTTCCTGCTTGCTTTGCAGGTTGGGGTATCTTGCAAGGTTGTGTGCAATGTGCTAAGCTTCCTTGAGCATTGGAGTTAAACAAGCTTTCATGATCTTCCTTGGATCTGGACTTTCTTTTTATTCCTTTATCTGCCCATTATGAAATGGTGACAGTTTTGGTTCGGGTGGGACAAAAAGGTTCTGTATTCAGTGAAGTTTTTCAGCTTTCTGATATGACTTGTATAGAACAGGTCATATTTTTTATCTTCTTCTTAATGAGTTTGAGAGGTTCTTTCTAAACTGTTCATAGTAGTTAATAGGAAATGCAGGGAAGGGCTCAACTAAATGTCTAAATCAGAGACAGTCAATTCTTAACCCCTTTAGAATCAATAGAGAGTAACGGGAACTTCAGGTTGTTAATTTCTTACTAAAATAAGCATCTATAATCTGAAGCTTTTCCAACATGGAGAGGAGAGGCAAATCAATTTTCAGGAAAAAGAACATGAGTATCTTCTGTCCCTTATCCATTAGGAAATGTAACAGTGCCCCTGATGCCTTTCTTTATTTCATGTTCTCGAGATACATGAATCAAAATACCTTTAAGACCTTACTGATATAACTAGAAAACAACCATAAAGGAAACTGCTCACTGCATGCAGGAGTTGGAATGTACATCCTGTAGCAATGGGTAAGCTTTTCCTAATGTTTTAGCATCTCCTTTCATGTTTATGCTGCAGTAATTTCAGAGAATATCTTCAGAACTAAAATTACTAAAGAGACTCAGAAGAGTATTTGGTTCCTAAGATGTGCTCCCAGTGGGATTATCTGTGCTAACACCAGCAGTGTTCCCCTTCCCCTGGTATCAGTGTCTGTGATCATTCAATACTGAAAGTTTCCATATCACTCCAGAGCAAGTCTCTTCTACAAAATCTTGTATCTCTGCAATATGTAAAAAGAGACAAGTTTAAGAAACAGTTACCTACATGATCCAAAAAAATAAGGTTCATAGAATCACAGAACGGATTGGGTTGGCAGGGACCTTACAGGTCACCTTGTATGCTGCTAATGGCTTCTGAACTATAAAGGCTTGATGCAGATATGACACCTCTAGAGAGTTACTGGAGAGAGATTGCAGTAAACCACAAACTATGGCACTGGGTGTTGCTCCTTAAGGTAGGGCGGTTGCCTTGTCCTGAGAGTTTTAAGCTGAAAAGAATGAGTGGTGTAGTTCTTAAATGCTATCAACTTCCCTTTTTAGATCTAACTGATCTCACAACCTGAAAACTCACAGTGAAATAAGTGAGCTAGTGAAAATTTAAATTGTACTACATTATGGAGGAAATAAAAAGCTTAAATCCCTAGCATTAATCCTCACTGAAATCTTAATAAAGCACTGAGTCTTGAAAGAACATTTCTGTTCCATAATAGCCCTGCCTTTCAATGGCCTGGTCCCACCAAAAGCAGAGTGCACAGCACTGACCTGTTTGCATTGGAACAATTTCCTGAGCAGTATCAGTAACCATCTCTGTTTTAATGTCTGAAGTCAGGAGAGAGTAATTTATCCTGCACTTGTCATTTGAAAATCTCACCATGGTGTTTTCTGAGAAGGAACAAAACTTCCATCTAGAGAAAGGCAAAAAGATGGCTCACATCTGCATCAAGAACATACTCATCTCACTGGGTTGTGCCCAGTTTTCTGAAAGATCTACAGTAAATTCTACAAAAGGAGGACTAAAAATGCCAGTTCAATTCTAAATCTTTTTTATTAAACTGTTTGGACCTTGTGAACAAAAAGTCTCTTATCTATGAAGGACTATTTCTTCTATGACATTTTACATTGTATGTATTTGTGCTGTTTAAAAAGAAGGTAATATTTTTCTTTATAAAATAAAACAGACTGAACCAATATTTTATAATAATGTTCAGAACTGCCTAGCAAGAAGAATAGTAGCCTTGAATTGAAAACACAGAATAACTATGAGAATTACAATTCAAGCTTTTAAACTAGGAAAATACAAATACATATAATGATATACAAAACAAAGTTTATTATTCATTGAAACCAAAAAAAATCTCATTTGAATGGGCTAAGATGCCTTTGATGGGCTTACATGCCTTGCTCTTTATATTAAAAAAACTCTCCACAATTTGCTTTAAAAAATTACAAACCTCAGGGGCAGAACTTCATCATTTTGCAGGGACCAGGAAAAAATCAAACAAACTAAACAAAAGTGTCAAGCCACTAACAATATGAATTACTATTGTAGATATCACATAAGATGACAGTTGGCTTTTTCTTCGCCCAGATTGTTAGGTTAACTTAAGCCTAACTCTAACATTCTCTGTCTTTTCTCTGGACACAGTATATTCACTTTGTCCTAGTCTCATGATCTAGAATCCTGTGTGAAGATCTAGTGTATACAAAACAAAGAAGCTTATTTGTACAATCCACCATCTTGGCCCTTCCCTCATCCAAAGTCTAGTAGTAGGGATGAGTTTTCTGTAAATGTTTTCCATTACTTGTTTGCAAGTTAGTGCCTAACACTCCTGTGTGTGTGATTTCTTTCAAAGCCAAGGTGGCCAAGGTCTTAGGTTTTTTCCAGCTTTGAGTGAACACATAGGTTATCATCCAGCCTGAGGAAATCTGCACTTACCATGGTGTCTGCAACTTCCTGCTTCTCTCTCTCTACTCCCTTCTAACTGAAATCCTGGCAGGCCATGCAGCATTCCCTTTGTCCACAGAGCTCTCCACTGTCTGCATTTAGAATGGTCACCTAGGATGTTCAAGAAAACACCCTGGGCATCACTTCCTGATGTTTCTGGAGGACTGCACTGACAGGTCTTTGATATATTTGGCTTTCTAAGATTGCAAACCTCTCTTTAGGTCTTTATTAAACTGGATTGTTGCAAAGCCAAACATCTTCCACTTCCACCTTTTAATTGTGTGTTTTCAAGACTGAATATTGATTAGCTGCCTAAATGAATAATACTTGCCATAAACCAACTCTCCACTATAATACTTACCCCTTATCCCTATGGCCACCTAATGTAGAAATGGACTGATACCGAATTTAAAGTTTTTCCAGGATTTCTTTGTAACAGAATAGAAACATATTTCTCAGGGAAAGAGAACAATCCTAATCAGAAAGGTTCCTGTTTTTTGTAAGATGTAAACTGTAATTTCCATAGACAGGAAGCCCAGATTAGACAAAACTAAGGATATTTGCTGAAGATTGCAAAAAGAGAAGAGAGAAGAAGATAAAGCTCTGGAACAGAAAAATCTAGTGGTACAAGTCTGAATTTCAAAATTTATACAAACATATCAAAAAGACATTTTATCTTTTGTATGATTAACAAAACTTACTCAAGCTTTAAAAATTAAAAAAAAATCTTTAAATAAAGATGCAATATAAAGTCAGTAGAAGAAAGCGTACTTTGTTAAAAACACAAGTAGCAGATGATTGCTTTTTGTGTTGCAGAGGTCACAGTCTACAGCGGTTGAATCCCTTTTTCCACACCCCCTTTTTCCACACCTTTTCCCTTTCCTTCAAGGATTGCTCTCCCCACAGTGGAAGTGCATTGCATGAGGCAGAGGTGGCAGATGGGCTCTCCTGCCTCTGTGTTAATGGAAATGAGGGGCATTAATATTCCTAACACCCCTTTCCCATGGCTATCAGCTGTAATGCCTTCAGAAACTGGGCAAAGTCAGAACGTAATACAAACTAAAATGAAACATCTAATTATGTCTTAAGGTCAGAAATTATGGAGAAAACTTCACCAGTAATGTGAGTGCTGCTAGCAACTGGAACTTCCTTCACAAGCTGTAACTATGCCAGTTTTCCAGTTAGAACTTGATGTTAACATTAATAAACCACGATTGGGCTTCAAATAAATGCTTGCTTTTGTAATCCAGATGCACTTGGAAAAAAAGGGAGAAAAGGGAAAATGTTGTGACACTAAACTTATTATCAAAAAATTTAGGTAAGAAATAGTATTGAACACATAGAAAATTAAATATTAATGCTTTTAATAACATATTTTCTGCTGATTTATTATAATTAGACTTATTAGGGAATAACTATCCTAAACAGAGCTTTTCAGAAAAAAACCCTATAGAGTGTAACACTCAGAGAACATGATTCTTGAATAAAATGAACAATCAGATACCTACTAAAACATGTTATGTGAATAAAACATAATATTTTGTCGTTGACTATCAGATTCCAACCTGTCTCTTAGCAACATGATACAGACTTTTGTTTAAAGCAAAGCACAGAAATTGGTCACATGCTTTGTCTTGCACAAATTGTGTCTTTAACTCTTTTGTTAAATATTCCATTTATTTTGGTCATAATTCCAAAAGAAACAACTTGTTCAAACTGTTCAGCCAAACACAATGTCATTTGGCAAAGCACTGTGGTTCTCCATAAAGCCAATTCTCTAGAGATAACTGTGTGCACATATCAGTAGTCCAACATCTACAACATGTTGATTTTGAAATGTGGGCACACAGAGGCCCCTCTGCAACTTTCTTCAGAGAACCTCAAGTTCACTTCTTGTAACCAGAAATGTCGCACAAGACACAGAATCAGGTGAACCTTCCCTGGACCTAAACAAAGACTCAAAAAAAAAATTGCCAAAAAAGCAGTATTTCTCCCTTTGTATTAATTTTAAGGCTCATCCCTGGTTAGTACTTAGCACAGTCAGATGGCAGTACCACTGTTTATGTGTTGCAGTCTTACAAAGCATGGTGATGAACCCAAGACAAACATCTTGTCCTAACTATAGACTCACTCTGTCCCCATTAATAACTGCTGACTTGTGCTGCACTGAGTCCTCTGTGGAAAAGACAAGCATCCTGAGATGCTTCTCCAAAGCATAACTGGTCAGTAATGCCATAATTTGGTAGGTATACTATTAATTGACTAATTAAAAAAATACCGAGTTGAGACATTTTAACAGTTTTAAAGCAGATCACAATGGTCACACTGCTAGATCAAAATGATCTTCCCTACATTAACAATTTTGTTAAGGTACAGGAAAAAAATCTTTCAGTGATTTCAAACAGCAGCACACAATCTCTGGGTTCTAGATTTCTGATTATTCCATGGTTATTAGCTGGAATAAGTGGTTCACATCACGGATGTGCAGCCCCTCGCTACATGTGTGACCTTGTGCTGAAAGCCTGAAGCCTGCAGAAGGGTTCTTTTTGCCTTCTGTACTGATTCCTAAAGCTCTACATAAGCCCTGAATCCCAAGTGCTGGAGTTGTCCTTCAGCACTTCTGAAAGTACCCACAAGAATGATACCCAGTACCACTCCTATGGCTACTGGAGGGGGAATTATTAAAAATTAAATAATAATTAAATTATTAAACAACAGGGGTTGCTTCTCCTGCCGGTGCTGCCCAGTCCAAGGGGAAGGCTGGTTAATGCTCCTCTGCCCGCCATTCCCAGGGGCCCTCACCTCGGCCCTGGCCCTGCTGCTGAGCTTCCTGGGGCTGGAGGAAACCTGCTGGAGCTGGCTGGAAACACAAATACGAGCTTCAGCTAATTGCCCGTTCTGTGCGGGCTGCGGGGATGGAAGCCGCTGCTCCAGCACACGCAGGCTGCCAGGCACGGACAGAAACGGCCTGGAGGGAAACAGGGAAAAGGAAGCGCCCAGCAGCTCCCACCGCCCCAGCTGCATCCGTCCCCACCCTGCCCCATTTCCTCACATAAAATACTGGACAGAATATTTTACTGATTTGTTACAATATGTTGAAAAGCTCTTCCCCTTCCTCATTGAAGATACAGCCCTTCAGTTTTGCAATGTATTTCATTATCTTTTATAAAATGCTTATTTTATTGTTAATTAACAGCTCACTGTATTGCTTTCCCCAAACTGATATTTATACAGCAATTCTGTTTCAAGGAATCCCTTCAGTCTTGTTGGAGGCATTTTATAAAATTCATTAGAAGACAGTAAAATAGGTGCAAGCTTCAGCTTTTTTCTTTTTTTTTTTTTTTTTTTTTTTTTTTTTTTTCCTGTTTTCTGGCAACAAGTAGAAATGTGTCTTAAATTGGAGACTCCTTGCAGCCTTTTCCCTTTACTGGGATATCTAACTTTTGCAGTCTTTATACTCTCGTCATTTCTCATAATAAAATTTTTTACTATGACAAAAAAAATCCACTAAATATTATAAACTGTTCTAGTTATTCAGTTGTTCCATGACCCAGCCATCAAGATTTGAGCTTCAATATATTTTTGGAAGTACTGAAGGAAGATAATTTGGGTACATTTTTAGACAAGCCTATTTACTTTTGCATTTTTACAAGAGTCCACTTGACATTACAAGATACCCTTGACAGACCATAGCCAGAATCCTAAGGTAAGCAGCAAAAAATTTGATCATTATCTATAAATATGAAGACAACTGGTTCTTGTACTGAATTGTCTGTTTATATTGATTTCAGATAGGGAGGAATAGACCAAAACAATTTGACTAAATTGAGCCATTGGACATTAAGCTAAGTCTGTTTAACCAATGTAATTATCAAGTTAGATATGATTCTACAATTACATCTGGCCATTACTTAAAACATCAAAAATGAAAAAGGCGTTTTAGGAATTTGGAAGTCAAATGACAGACTACAAAAGTCAAGAAGTTTAAACTGATCTCTAAAGTTAGAAAAATAAAACGTAAATAATTGATACTACTTATGTCTACAAGAGAAGTATCTAGCTGCGAGATAGAAACCAGTCATTTTAATATTAAGAAAAATTAAATTAGTTTTTATTACGGCAAAGGAGATTAAAAATACAAGTATCAGCCACAATCTGAAACAGTGTATTTTGCTGGAACTAAAAGAGTAACTGAGAGGAACAGGAAAACAACACCACTTCAGTAAAAGCAACATTTTAAAATAGATTTTTAAAAGTATTTAAAAATCTAACAGTATAGTGGAAGCTTAGGGTGAGGATCTAGTTAATTGTTTAATGTCATCTTAGTCTCATTTTAAAGCACTTATGCTCAGTATTCCTGTATACAAGAAGGTGTGTGGGGACCCTCATGAGCTCCAGAGTACAATGTTCCCCTGTCCAGTCATCAGGAGAGACACTGGTGCAGGTCAGGAACAGTTTAAGTGCCCCCAGTGGAGAAGATGGAGGGGCTGCAAGGGAGATGGGAGATAAACCATATTCTGTTAGTCATGGAACTGCTTGTTCAAACAAGAATCCAACAGTCTCTATCTCTGCCTACTTACAGCATTTCCAAATTTATTGAAAATTAAAAAGAAGAGAAGATACTGCTCAAAAATCCTAATCTGGAAAATGTTAAGGTACTGTTCAGATTCTGCACCACGTACTAGCACAAAGCAAAGGGAATTAGAGGGTCAGCAGGCCCCTAGGGAATCTCCCTTGCTATTTAGTAAATACTTTTAATTCTTTAAAACGCCATGGTAACCTTGTAATGACCTTATTGAGCCACAATCCTTGTGACTGCTTTGTAACATTTTAAGTTCTAAACTGCTACCCAATTTACAGATCTTAAAAACTGCAAAATGCTGCATTTTTAGAGGTAGATGTATATTATGTGTTGTTCTGAAGATGAAATAAGATCTTGTGGTTTATACACAAACTGAGTATCCAGAAATGCAAACAGAAATTCAAGAGAGGACAGACTGCTCACCTCCTTCAGGAATTTACTCTGTAATCTTTAGCAAATCACTTAATCTTTCTATGCCTTCATTTCCCATATATAAAACAGGGTAATACCTGCTGTAAAGGATAAAAGCTGTCACATGTCTTTTTACAACTCCTTGCAAATATTATAGAAAACATCAATTGTCCCTGTTATGCAGAGGAAAATTTCCCCAAATATTCTCACACATTTTATCTGCTAAGCAGTTTGGTTCTTTATATAGGAAGTGATACCACCAAGTCCACAACTTCACCTTTTTTTAAATTAGCCTTATAAATTTACTAGTTCACTAAGTTTCTACTACATTATCCTGGGAGAGACAACAAGATTCAGATATACAGCTCATACCCGTACCCGTACCCGAGACTACAGCTTTGATCATTTGTCAAATTTTGAGCCAAGTATGAAGGATTCATGTTTCATGGCTTTACATTCAGTATGGCAAAAAATGACAACTACATGTACATAAGCATGTACGTGTTCATAAACCAGGCAAAGACCAAAGTCCTAATGCAAATGCTGTGACTATATAACTCATTATCATTCTTCAACTTAGAGCCTTTTTCAGGTGTTAAAACACACTCAATGAAATCAGATTATTGATTCCAACTTTGGTATTAAACAAATCAAACAAATTCTGTGAGGAAGACCTCATAAAAAGGTATGACAGCTAACAGATGATGCCAGCCTGACTGCAGTGACAATGCATCCATCACACGTTGACAGAGCAGGGCTCTTGCAATGAAGCCTGAGTGATTTCAGTGTTGAATCACAGAGGCATAGGGCCTATGTCAAAGGCATAGGACAGCTGTCCCAGAGAGGGTGTGGGGCACAGCAAAAGACCTCTTGGCATCACTCTCAGGGCAATATCTTGTCTCATGCAAAGACCAGCTCCAACAAGTTCTGAAGGACGCTATGCTCAGGCCCTCGCTGCAGGGAAGCATATTGTATGCCTTTGATGGGACTCCAGGGAGGAGTTCAGCTGACACATGAGATAGGTACCCAACCAAAGATGAATGGGGAATGCACTACTACATCTCTGTGTATGAAAAGAATAAACAGGAGCAGTTAACATGAGAAAGAACATGGAGAAAATTTCTGTAAAAAGAATAAATAAGCTAGGGATAGCAAAACTGATGTATGACTCCATCTTCTCCTTAGAAAACAAGAAAAAATAATCTTGCAAGTAAAAGTATCTTTATTTTCTCACTTGACAGTATTGGAGATGATATCCTCTAAACTGTGAGCCTGAAAAAGTAATTTCATATTAAAAGAATAAGAGTTTTTACAACTCTGACAATAACATCACAAAACTCAGATCATGAATTACATTTACTTTATTTAATATTCCATGCATTTTAGACAGTGATTCATATTATTTACTTGCACAAGTAGTCATTCTCAATGTACAAGTAATAACCATTGCTTTTACAGTGAAATTCATTAGCATGCACTTCACACAATCGTGTGCAAAGTTATTTTTTCCAGTTAGAAAATATTAAGGTAATTATTTCTAAATTGATTTTATACATGGAGTTTAATTTTGGTTTTATGCAGACATTGCATAGTTGATGCTTAGCTATTCCAGAAAGACTGGAATGGGGTACCAGTATTGTTGAAGCAGATCAAGTGACAGTAGCAAACAAGAAGATTTGAAGAAGAGGCATAACTTTCAGGGTTGAAAGGTCAGCAAGTACAGCCTAGGATGAAAATCAAAAAGGCTTGTTAAACTTGACATTTGAATCAAATTTCCTTAAAGCAAGTTAAGAAATCATGAAAAGATTCAAATACTGACTACAATACTGCCAATAATCAGATTTGGACATGGCTAGAAACAAACTATACTGGTTTATGTTAGTACTGTATTGCATAATTTTTCATTCTAACATTTCAAAGAAAAAATTTGTTTACCCAATGTATAGCACCCAAGTAACTTTATTTTAGCCTTTAGCCTTACTTCAAATATACACAGCATCATGAGTGAATAAGGAGTCTAACATTTCAACTTGCTTCTAAAAATAATTGGGAATTAAGAATCCTTATCCTGTGGCTTGGCTAGTACTTGTGAAGGAAGTCCAATGTAATGCCTCAAATAATCAATAACTTCTCATGAAAGTATGTTTTAAAAAAAGCCAAAGAAAGTGACCACAAACTCAAAGATTGGAAAAAATTCATCACTGTATTTTTGGGAAAAAAAAAAAAAAAGGTTACTAGATATAAAAAATAATAATCTTCATGGTAATAACTTCATTTTCTTCATTTCCTATGGCAGTATGCACAGTGAAATTTCAGATTCACATTGATAAAATAATCTTGTAAAATTTTTGTCATTTGTAGAACAGAAGCAACTAAAATGCACTGAGGAAAAGGCCACAAATTCTGCAATATTTCAAAAACAACATATCCCACTAACACAGATTATATAGTAAAAAAAAAAACCCCTTAAACATACAAAATAATTTTATAACACTGCATTTTTATAGCAAATATGCTTTATTTCCTTTTACTCCAGAAAAGCAACATTATGTACTGCATGTTCACAATTTCCTTATTTTTTATCTAAGGTAAGAATTTAGACAGAAAGATTTGCACTATGCACCATGTGCCATGTGAAGCTTAAGTTTCTCTTATTGGCAAAGCATCAGAAACTATTTCAATCTCCTCTAAGTGAAACTTATCCTTACTTCAGCTGCAGCCAGTGATGTCACCTCCATCAGGTTGACTGCTCGGAAAGCAAACACAGCAGCTGCCAGGACTGAAAGAAAAAGTCCAATATTTATGTTTCTGACCTGATAAGTAGTGATTAGAATTAATCTTGATATAAAATACCAATTTTCACTTAGTTTAATTATTTTGATTCTGAAGAATAATATACAACAGGTGGCTGTGCTTGAGTTTCTTTGACTACTCTTTCAAACAGACAGGAAAAACACAACATTCTTTCAGGAAAGTCTGAGTGAAAATGCCTGAGGTTGAAGATGACTAGCTTTTCACTAAAAGGGACAAACTGTCTTACAAATGTACAAATGGAACCAAAACCTTTTCTCTTCTACTTACCTACTTTGTATTTAAAAACTGACTCAACCAAAGATATAGGTTTTCTTTAAAACCTCCATCTTAAACCTTCCTAAATATGAGGACATTATTTAGCTACAAAACTTTCAAAGTGTCTTAATAAGATGCCACTTCAAAGGAAGAAATCCAGCAAAATCAGGGGGACTCTCAATTGCTTTAAGTACTGTAGAGGTAGCTGCCATAAATAACATGAATCTTGTATTTTGTGAAAGGTGATGAATTCATTTACCACTGAAGCTGGGAGAACATCCTATGTTGTGTTCAGAGAGCACTCAGCATTTTTTGAGTATTGCCATTAAAAAAAATTACCTGACATATTTTTTATTAAAGATGCAGTACTCATGCAATTCCATTTTTCTAGATGATGTATGCTTTTACATGTATGTAATCTACTGTCTGCATTCAAAGAGCAACTATTTCCTTCTCATCACAGAATACATTGAAGCTAACAAGTATTTGCCTTACATTCACACAGACTTCACACATTTTGTAAAAATAATTCTATTACCAGCAAGAATTTCTAGAGAATTGTATCCCAGGATTCTGTCCCACAGAAGCAAGAGCTGGTCTGTAGCTAAATAACCAGAAAATGCTCGTACCATCCATTTAAATGAAATTCGTAGCCTGCAAATGAGTGACACACAATGGTTATTATATTTCTGCCTCCCATAATGATCAGATTGTCTACAAATTGAAAATATTTCATTATCCTTCTGCATTTCTCTTTCAGGATGAATAAGCATTTTCTCTTGCTGCAGTAATAATCGATATTTTAATTTGCAAGAGCCATCATAAAACTACTTACCATCTCATTTGATAAAGTACTAATATAATTCTCATTATCATTCTGATCAAACAATCACATTAGAGTGATCCTCAGCTATTATCACCCTTAATGTTTCATCCTTTCTGCTATTATGCTATTAAGATGGATACCAATTAAGACAAAAACGTTCTGTTGTGCCTGGCGCCATTGAATGACTCTTGCGCTCTTGCCTCTTCCAGTACCTTCTGCTTGCAACTAACACATCTCTGTGTCTTCTGTCCCCTAGGAAATATATCACTTAGTTCCATCAGATCCAACATGAATTACTGAAGCTCAGCTGAGTAACGCAGCACAGAGCATTTCTCACAGAGCAATTGTCTCTCGTTCACAGAGCATACAGAAGAAATGCACAAAGCACAGATACACAGGTTAGAGAAAGCACTCTATCTGACTCTCAAGGAAAAATGGTTATACTTTTGTGTATACTGATGGTTATACTTCTGTGTAATTTCCCATAGATCTTAAATTAAAATACTACAGAACAGCATTTTCAGAATGTGCAACATTTGTAACAAGTCAGAAGAAAGTACTTACGGCTGAGCTCCAATTTCTCGGAGGTGATAGAAGAGTTGGGGCAGGTGGGTTTGTAGAAGAGTCTCAAAAAGCAAACACAATGATACAATGCCCTGAAGAAATAAGATCATATTGTGAATACTAACACTCATCCTGTCAAATCTGAGAAAACAGTATCAGCATGTAAGGGTGCATGAATTTTTAAATCAAACAATAAAACACTATTTATGATATAATAATCAACTCAGATGAGAAAGGCACAAGCAATTCTAGTACCTCCAGTCACTAAAGCCTCACTCCTGCAATTCTGTGTATGTATTAGCAACATAATATGTTCTGATAGTCCCTGTCAAGTCTGAGTTACTTATTGTGTTGTATGTCAGGGTTGAAGTACTTAATGGGTTATTATAGTGTAACCTACTTGAAACATTTCCACTTTGATGAAACAGATCTCAGTTGCACTAAACATAAAGGATGTGAAAAAAAGTATCTCTCTGATAAGTAAAACCAAACAGCAATAGAGATAACTACAAAAATAGTTAAACACATTTTAAAGATGGTTTCAAAAATTACCACGGAAATGAACAGACGCTTTGTTTGACCCCTTTCTCTGCTACTGAAGATGGAAAGCACAACACATAGCCTTGAAATGGTATACCAAGGAAAGGATTTTCTTTTAACCAAGAAATACTTTCAAAAAGCAATATAACTCTTTAGCACTTTTTGAAGGAAAAAGGAAATATTTCCTCTACTTTATTCTTCACAAATAGAAGATAGGCCAATTTTTACAACTCTTGTACATTCAATACAACTGACCCCAGTCACAAAATATTTAAACTCATCTAGTAATAGTAAAAAGCATGTGCTGTCATACTAAGATACTTCAGGTAAAGAAACAGACACTTAGTATCACTGAAACAATATCTCTATACATATATTTTAGTCCCTTTACCCCAGACAATATTTCAGATATTACATATCTTTAACGAAAGGGAATTTGTGTGACTCTTTGAATTGAGAAATCTATTAGATTAAAAAACTTGACTCTTATAAAAGACTCCATACCCTCATAAAATGAGAACTTGCTATTTTAATAAGGTACATAATAGCAAATACTAACACTGACATACAAAGCAACAATATCCAGACTGGAATTACCTAATAATTTTCCCAAGCCTGCTTGAAATATTTTATTATATTCAAAAGGATACATTTCAATCACATAGAAAACCATGCTACTGTATATTATTGTTCTGTAGCAAACAGGATATCAAGTGAGTGGATTTAATTCCTAATGAACTTACAGAGGGATGAGAAGAGATGGAATGGAGTCTGAAGAAAAAACGCACATACATCTCACGGAATATCTGATACAATTTGGAAGGTTCATGGTACAGAAAACAAAGTGGAGCAACTGAAAGGATAAAAGAATTATAATTGACCCAACACTGTAAACTGCTAAAAGAGTTCAATGATTAAGCGCATGAAGTATGAGGAAAAAGCCAAGTAATTTATAGTACCACAATTCACAAAAACAATACTAAACCAATTATTGAGAAAGAAGTATTCAATCACAGTCTATCACTGAATGTAAGAAGTCAAAAAAGAGAGCATGATACATTCTAGATATCATTCCTACATATTTCAAGAATCTAAACTGATTAGAACCTGCTTACTACAGTGCTGGCTTCTGAACCATGAGAAATACCCTGTAAGGAGAGCACCCCTGGGGTGTAGGACAATGCAAACAGTGCAAGTTTTTTATTCAAGTGTCTGTAACTTTGAGTGTACCATGGGGCCAGTGACCAGCTCCAAATTGATGCTCTGTTTGTAAGACTGCTTGAAAATGGACATTGTGAAAATGAAAACATTAAAAGAACAGCACTTGGTTGCCACAATAACATCCCTAAGTATGACAAACTCATAGAGACATGTTTATTTCTTACAAGATTCGTAAACCATGGACATTCAGTAGTTTACTGTTTAAAAGCCTTCTAGTACACCTGATTCAAAATAATAATTGATTACATTTGTAAAACAGCAGTTCTGAAACTTTGCTTGTTTCATAAAAGTCTAGCATATAGATAGATCCGTTATATGCATGTGCTGCACAAACATAACCATCATTCCTTGAGACTGATAGTCCATCCACTCAATGCATTCTCACAGTTGTCATACCTTTTTGTGAACAGCCTTTTGATTTGTCCAGTCATCATGCTGACTGCTTCATTTTACAGGTGCCCTTTAGCTGACAGCTTACATTTTAACACACTCATAGTTTCTATCTCTACATTCACCTTCCCCTCAATTTCATTTACACTAAGCTAGGGATATGGATATATTTATCTGTATATGTATGTACACATACAGACATATATATATGTACATTTTTATATATATATGGATATATGCACGTGTGAATTTATTTTCATATCTAAATATCACAGAAGGTGGCTTAATAACAAAAAAGGTATCCATATATGAGAGGTGTGGTGCTAAGGTAGGATGAGATGTTCACAGACACATGTATTTCCATAGGGGTAAGAAAAGCAAAGGGTGTTACCCCTGTTCCATGTTTTTAATGCTTGAAGATGGAGGTGGAAAACTTGTCAGTGTGCACATGTACATAAAGGCCAGGAGGGTAACAGATCAGCCTGGGACAGCTGGCAGCCTGACAGCTGTATGCATGCAAACAGGAAAAAGGGTATAGGATTTTCATAAGGACCCAGACACTTCCTCACGTAGCAGCACAGCATGGAATACAGAGGATGCTCTGCTTTGTCCCAGCCACTGTACCCACAGCCTTGAGCTACATTACCATGTTTCTGCTGCCTTGCTTTTCACCCTTCCTCCTTCTCAGAGCCAGCATATTCTGAGCCTGTGCAAAGAGTGAGGGCAGGAGGGAGGGAGGAGAACTCACACCCAAGTTTGGGAGACACTGTTCTCAAGGGCAGAGTCAACTCTAAATATTTTGGAAAGCAGTTCACACAGAACAAGTGAATGCCTCTAAGTGAGTCCCTAAGGAAGAGCTTGTAACTTAAGTGCTCATTACTCCAAAGACTTTAGATTGCCTACTCAGGTTCAAATTTGCATTTCTTATTTTAATTCCATGATTTTAACAACTGTGATCATTAAACTTTATTATTAGCAAAACACAGAATTTTAAGTATAATCTTACAATCTGCTTGCTCTGTGATGCTACAAAAATCTTTGATAAACCAAAAGAAAAAACTGAAAAGCCGAAAGATCTAATCTCACATCTGGAATAGCTGCAATACATCTGTAACCCATGGAGATTTTTCTGCTTTTTTTTCTAAAAATTTTGTTGATATTTATGGTTCCCTCTGTGCAGTAAATTAGCAACCATTATATTATGTAATGCTCTCTTAACACCGCTTGTAGGTAAACGCAAAGAGAAACAGGCCTTTCACATTACTCATGTTTTTAAGAACAAAATCTTTTCATGGGTAAGCTGGTCTACCCAGAAGTGAAATGCAAGGAGAGAGCACTTTGTTGGTAAACTTTATCCCTCTATTCATATACATTAAGATGCATAGCTTATCTCAGCTATTAGCTCTCAAAGAAGGAATTCCCACATGGCAGCAAGCTGTAATACAAGTAAATGAAACAGCCTGAAATTTTAAAAATTATATTCAACAATCTTCATACACAAAAAACCATAAAAGCATATACTCAAGTTTAAAAGTTGCAGAAAAGTATATACAGCTTTAAACTACATATGAGGAAAAGCAGTCTCTTATAAGAGTCACACTTACCATACATAGAAAAGCCATGAAAAGGAATTACACCTGCAAAACAAAAATATTTCTTTTTTGTTCTTTAATAATCCTCTTCATGCATGCAAGAAGTATTACTCCCCTCACACTATCAAATGTATTCTGCCTACATCAGGAATAAAGTATTTCCTTGTTATTGCACCTGCATAGATCTCCATCTTGTACATACATAAATACAGTATCACCTATGTCAGTATAACCAATTACATGCTTAAACACAAGCTACAGTTCCTAGAAAGCCAAATAAAGCTCAGTTTCCATGAAGTTGTTACACAGAAGCTTTGCTGATATCAGAACCTAATTTCAGATAAATGACAACCCATAAATGTCAGGCTCTGACAAGAATGGAGTAGGAAGAACAGGAGGCCAAGATCTCTAGTATTCATGTAGTACTCAGACAGAACATTCACAGTACTTGGCAGTTGTAGCATGACAGCTCGCTCCTCCTTCCCAGCTGATCTTAGCTCCCATTCACTAGATTTTATAAAAGACTGGTGAGAGGTGGCTGCTTTGGCAAAAGATCAGAAGAACAATGCTTCATGGCTACAAAGCTGCAAGAATTGCAGAGGCAAACACAGAAAAAAGAGAAACAAAAGTATGTACTGCAACTGACTCCACTGAAATACAGAAGACATAAAAGACAAGGCCAGAGACACATATTTAAGATTGGTGATGTAAGGCCTTGAAAACAAGAGGAAAGAGCTTGAACTTAAAATACAAATGGATGGAAAGGATTCAATAAGGGATTGAAATGGTCAAGGTAAGAGCTGAAAAAACCCCATTTTAATAACTGAAGTTATAACAACAGCAATGATATTAAAATTACATAGATCTGTTGTGTCTACACACATCTTGAAAGGAGAAGACTTTAGGGTGTGGTTTGTTAAGTAGTGAAAAGCTGGGAAGGTCAGCAAGTTTCAGCATTTATCATTCAAATCCTCTAATTGCTGATACAAGACTGAATACAAGCAGCTGCACCACAAGTTGTTTTCCCTCTCCTTCCCACACATAGACAAACTCCGTTTGTGATCACTAACACCAGGCTGAATGTGGGTTTGGAGTAGCTTCCATCCAGCTTACTCATTTAAATTAATGAATTTCACAGAGTAACAGCAAAACATAACTTGTAATAGAAAAAGAAAATATAATGTATTTGAGGAAAAAAAAATCTTTCCAAACTACCACTAGAGGAGGCAATAGTATAATTCATACCATTTGGAGGATAGAAAACAGCATATTCTTCCATTCCAAGTTTTCCTGTGAACCATCAAACCACAAAGAAAATGTCATTAAGCTGTAGAAAGGTATAAAGATTTAAGTAATTTAAATTAAAAAGTACATTTTAAGTTACAATTACAAAAATCATAATTACGTTATTGACCGTCAGACATTGTCTAAAATTGGCAAGCAGTGCAATGGGTCAGATATAAAACTGAAACACAGCACCAATAAAGAAGGATGACAAACAACAAAAAAGAGAAGGAAATTTCAGCAATGCTGTTCCACTGAGATTCTATTTGGGTGTGTCTTAGGAGTTTCTAAAGGTGTTTGCTGCAGACCTTGAAGACAGTGAAGGGAGGGAATAAGGGTAGACTGACCTAGGGACAGGAATGGTCCTTAAACAGACATAACCACAGATTAAAAATATTCAAGGCTTCACTTGGTCTGCAACAGAGGAAGATGGATGTTCTGATATAACAAACAAATATTTAAGTAATCTGCTGGATACAAAAAACTTAAGTCAAGAAAATCACTGATCATATACACTGATCATATAACTTATCTTCCCTGCAAAATGAACATTATATTATTAAACCATATTTTAACTATAGAAACTAATAATCCAAAATCCATTAATAAAATTTAACAATTTACTTAGAAATATAAAGGTGTTATTAAATACAATTACAACTAATTAAAATTTGCAATTATTTTAGTTCTAAAATGAGAACATTCAACTAAAAATTTAATTATCTACAGGAAAATTTATAGAATATTCTGCATACTCTATTTACTCTTCAGAATAAAATTTAGCACATGGAACTTTTGTCAGTTTCAATGGAATCTGGACCTTGATATTTTCCTATAGCACGAACTGACTAAAATAAAATAAAAATTAACCTGCAAAACTCCTGCCTACTATACCCCATGAAAACAAAATCCAGTGTTTTACAATTATACGAATGAGTTTCATTAAACTAAAATTTATTTTCTCCCTTTCCTTTTAACAGTTTGCTTGTTGTGCCGCCAGGAATTATAATCTAGGAGGATGAGTATTTTTAGCATAAAGCACATCTCTTGGAAAATTGGCTAAAAATAGGACACACAAGCCTTTCGGATTTACACTGCACAGATTTAGGTATCAGCAACATCATTCCCCAGATTTGTCTAGGAATATGCAGGATGTTCTCCACAGCTGTGTTTCTGGGCTGCCATGGCTCAGTGCTGAAGTGAGACCTGGGATCCCATTGCTGCTCTGCTCTCAGGTGAGCCCTTTGCTTATTTCAAGAAGTAGGTACAGAAAACTCCATAATTCAGTGGAAGACAGTAAAAAAGGCAATTAAAAAAGGAATTAAAAATTAGAAAACAAACATTACTTATAGCAACATAAGCAGCAGCAAGATGAAAACTGTCAGCAGAGGTTCTGTGCAAACAAAGTACTTAGGGACCATATTTGGCTAAATACACAGGCACCAGGGCCAAGGAAATAAACAGGAACGAAGAAGATGAAGGTACATGGGAAAAAAAGTATTTGGATTACTACTGAATTACTCAAGAAGGAAGGGAAAATTAGAAACCTCTAGGTAAAATCAAGGCAGGTGAGGTTCTAAGACACATGGAAACATCTAGAAGAATGGCATGAGAAGCTGGCAGAGAAGGCAAACAGACTGAATCAAGAAATCTAAAGATTGTTAAGAAAAATAATGAGACCTCAAGTCAAAGAACATCCAAAAATAAGCTAATACTCTGGAAGATGCCATGCTTCTTCAAAAAAAAATCAGTGCTAAGTATGCTTGATAAAGCTCCACTCTCCCACACTTGAACAGAGCCCACAATTCTTTAGTAACATGTTCTGGTCCTGCCTACAAATATTTGCAAAACTCACTGCTTTGCAAAGACAACAGTCTATAACAACTTCCAGTTGCTACATTTATTGGAGTTGCAGAGGACAATATTTAAATGTCTATTTAAATGTCTAGCTCTGAGAAGACAGACATTGTCATGATTTTACCATATTATCATAGTTGCGTTTCACTTCTTCTGGTAAAACACTGCAGAATTGTACACAGAAAACTGGAGTAAAAGAACAACATTGCAATCTGTGATCAGTTTCTAAACTGTCAGAATCTGTGCAGAAGTCAGGTGGATACATTTTTATTAACATTCTTTAAAGTCTACTCTACTAGGTGTAATGAACACAAAGCAAATTCACATACTGTATTCGTACATCAGTCAACAAAAATCTACATGATCTTTTTAAAAACAACTCTTTTTACCTTGTATGTATGATTTGGGTGGGGTGGCACTACTGTAAGTAAAGTGCTCCAATACAGATGTATCTCGGGAAAAACACAGTAACACCTGCAGAAAAGAAAGGCAACTGACTAACTGGATCAAAGCAATGTCAAACAAATTTAAGGACCTGTCTTAATTAGCACCTATTAGATGCTATTTAAGAGAGCCAATAAGGTTGAAAGGTCTTCACCACCTTGGTCTATTTTTCTGCTCAAATTTCCAAGCTCACTTTGAATTTGCTATAATTTTACATTCACCTTCGTTTGTTATCAGTTTTATATTCACATTTTTCACCTCTCCTCCTTCCCTCTCGGCAGGTGTTTATCCCCTTCTGTCACAACATTAGTGACTGTATGGTACCTGGCTGCTTTTACATCTTTTAGACTCTTTTTCTACTCAGTTACTATGACCTGGGGATGTTCTAGTAAGGGAATAAGCAAACAAAGCATTTACACTCTTGGATGTGTGCAGTTCTGGAAGAATTTACATCTGTTTTCATTCCCAGGATCTTTACAAAATGTTTGCATGCAATTCAGCTCTTTCAAAAAAACAGATTATTATGTTCACCTTGTATCCTAAAGATCAGAAATGCACATGGTGTACTCTATATTTGGAGTTTATTTTTTAGATAAATGGAAAAAACTGTATTCACAGCAACTGAGTATAAAATTAAGCAGTAAAAGCATTCATAGAAAAAAACCCCCAACAAAACAATAAAGAATCTCATCTTATCTGGAGTTATAAAAAATGTAGTAGTTAGTACTGTACTTCAAAAGCTTCATGTTCTCATGCACTGAAAGGCTGCACTATGAAGAATGTACACGAGAGGGCAGACACAAGGCAGACTTCAACTCACTGCTGACTTGCACACCTGAATCCCTCTCTGCTGGGGTTTAAGCCCGGCTGGAAACCAAGCATCACTCAGATGCTCGCTCAACCCCCTCCCTCTCCCTCTCCATCCCAGTGGAATGGGAAGGAGAATCAAAGTAAAACTTGTAGGCTGAGATAAGAACAGTTTAATAAGTGAATAACAGCAAATGATAACAATAATAACAATAAAGAATAATAACAATAAAGGACAAATGCCAGACCTTTCCCAAACCCAGATCAGCCACCCAATTCCAGGTAACTCCCCCCAGTTTATATACTGGGCATGACGTTCTGTGGTATGAAATACCCCTTTGATCAGTCCTGGCTATGCTCCCACCCAGTTTCTTTTGTGTACCTGCACTGGCAGAGCATGAGACAAGGAAAAAGTCCTTTGGATAAACACAACTTAGCAATACCCCAAAATATCAGTGTATTATCAACACCATTCTCATTCCCAATCCAAAACACAGCACTGGAACAGCTACTGAGAAGAAATTAACTCTATCCTAGCTGAACCCAGGACACTCTGCTCTTGAAGATTTTAAGAGTTTAACTGAAGTCAAGGTGTAAAAGGAGCAAATGTTTCATTATATAATTTATTATGAATAAAAATGAATGGATTTTCCCTTCCCACTACTTGGTGCAAACATCTTCCACATATCAGCATTTGTCAAAAGAAAACACACAAAATAACACAACTGAATATTATTGCTTTTTTTAAATGGTAAGTAGGTCATATTTTGTGTTTTTCTTTTTTGAACCTCAAAACTATTTCTCAAATACAAACATCTTTTAAAAACGAATAATACTTTATCTTAAACAGTTTAAGCTAAATATTATTTTTGTGCAATACACAATCGTGTTCATAGCTGCCAAAATATCACTGACAATAACAATACACAGGCAAATGTAATTCTATGTGTATGTTAACTGAGGTGAAGGAAAGAAAAAATAATCTGAACAGGACATAAACTGTGTTCTCTCATAGGGGAAAGAATGTAACCTTCATTTGAGGCTCTCTTTTTTAGGAATACAGTGTCCAGTACCAGTATCTGGAAGTCTTTAAATGAAGACTCTGCATCTTTGTAAGAGATAGACTCTAGCTCAAATCTAAGTTATGACTATACCCAAAAAACTCTGGGCAAGGTTCTTTGCACATAAGACTGTAGTATTCAAATTGAACTTCTGGCCTGAAATAAAGAATTTACAGATTTACTAATCCAGGTGTTATTTTCCTTATTAACAAAACGATAGTGCTAAAGAAAACAATGGCACAAACCCCTTTTCAAGTACAGAAATATTAACCAAATTATTGGTATTTATAATCCAACAGAAAAAAACCCCACTGAATTCAAATCATTGAAGGAAAGAAAATAACCCAAAGTCAAAGCTTTTATCAAAAAAAAATACATTATTACAAGTACCTGTATTTTATTTTAATAGTTAGGAAGAAGTAACAAAAATAAGTAAACTTTGGGAAAGAGAAAGCAAAGATATTAAAGGAAATAAATGATGTCATTTCACAGTGTTTTTCCTGAAAACAATTGTATGCTACTAAAGAAGTAGCAATAATGCAACAAAACATCCTCATCATTATTTTAAGCCCAAATTTTTTGTTTTGATGGACATTTCATCTATTCCACAACACACAAAGGACACAGTCTGCTCAAGGACTTGGAAAACTTAAAAGGCAGTAAGTAACTAGTCATGAAAAAAAGCCATAAACCCACTGCAAACCCAGAAATAATGTATCTGGTTTAAACTAACATTTTCATTACCTATCTTATTTAGCCAATATTTAATTACATTTATCATACTTAATCAATAAATAATATCCCATATCACAGTGACTCATACTATAAAATTTTTCCAGGGGCTATAGAACAAAATAATTCAGCAGTAAAGCATTTGCAAATTAGGTTGGAAGAGGAAATTATCAAGGAAAATAGGTAACTTTTTTCTAGAGCAGAGTCTGAAGAATACCACAAAATAGCAATCAAAACTAGAGCAACAAATAACTAGAAATTTAAGATCTTCTCTGCTTCAAAGCCTTGCAGTAAAAATAGCCATATAATTTTCCCAAGATTTTTGGTGAGTCTTCTTCAAACTACTACAGAGAGTTTAGTCTTTTTTATGATTTTCATTCTGTAGCTATTCTTTTAGTCAATAGAGATATAAAAAAATGGAAAACATTCAATTGAGTTATATATTGAGAATGATGAACAAAATCTATTTCTGATGGTCTTAAAATATTATATCATACATTAGTTCATACTTCTTCATAGTTTATAACCCCATGTCTACTGCAAGTGTCAGTTAATGACTAATTAATGCCATGGTAGTCTACATAATGAATGAAAAAGAAATAGAAATCAGATTTTCAAATCCCAAGATGAAGACATAGTGTTATAACAATGAAGATCATCTTTAACCATTAAATCAAGAAAAAACTCTTACATGTCAATATTTTAGTGAACAAATATCAATGTCTGAGTTGACGTTATTCAGTTTGCAAATTTCACAGAATCACTATGTTGGAAGAGACCTTCAAGATCAGAGTCCAACCCAGCCCTAACACCTCAACTAAACCATGGCACCAAATACCACATCCAATCCTTTTTAAACACATCCAGAGATGGTGACCCCACCACCTCCTCAGGCAAACCATTCCAGTACTTTATCACTCTTTTCATAAATAACTTTCTCCTAATATCCATCCTATATCTCCCTTGGCACAGCTTAAGACTCTGTCCTGTCATTCTGTCAGTTGCTGCCTGGAGAGGGAGACCAACCCCACCTGGCTACAGCCACCTTTCAGGAAGCTGTAAAGAATTCTAAGGTCACCTTTGAGTCTCCTTTTCTCCAGGCTAAACAACCACAGTACCCTCAGCCATTCCTCACAGGGTTTGTGTTCCAAGTCCCTCACCAGCCTCACTGCCTCCTCTGGACGTGCTCAAACATCTCAACGTCCTTCCTGAACTGAGGGGCCAGAACTGGACACAGCACTCAATGTCCTTCCTGAGCTGAGGGGCCAGAACTGGACACAGCACTCAATGTTCTTCCTGAACTGAGGGGCCAGAGCTGGACACAGCACTCAATGTCCTTCCTGAGCTGAGGGGCCAGAACTGGACACAGCACTCAATGTCCCTCCTGAACTGAGGGGCCAGAACTGGACACAGCACTCAATGTTCTTCCTAAACTGAGGGGCCCAGAGCTGGACACAGCACTCAAGGTGCAGCCTCACCAGTGCCCAGTATAGGGGAAGAATGACCTCCCTGATCCTGCTGGCCACACTATTCCTGATCCAGGCCAGGTGCCTTTGGCCTTCCTGGCCACCAGGGCACACTGCTGGCTCATGTTCAGCTGCTGTCACCAGTGCCCCCAGGTCCCTTTCTGCCTGGGCAATGTCCAGCCACACCATCCCCAGCCTATAAAGTTGCAGGGGGTTTTTGTGGTCAAAATGCAGGACTCTGCCCTTGGACTTATTAAACTTCATCTTACTGGACTCTGCCAGTCTATCCAACTGTTCCAGGTCTCTCTGCAGAGTCCTCCTACCCTCCAACAGATGGACACACGCTGCCAGCCTGGTGTAATCTGCAAATCTACTAATGAAAGACTCAATACCCTCATCCATGTCATCAATAAAGATATTGAACAGAACTGGCCTCAGCACAGACCCCTGAGGGACATCACTGGTGACTGGCCACCAGCTGGATGCAGCACTGTTCACCACCACTCTCTGGGCTCTGCCATCCAGCCAGTTCTTAACCCACCAAGAGTGCTCCTGTCCAAGCTGTGGGCTGCCAGCTTTTCCAGGAGTGTGCTGTGGGCAACAGTGTCAAAGGCCTTGCTGAAGTCCAAACAGACAACATCCACAGCCTTCCCTGCATCCACCAGGCAGGTCACAAAAGGAGACCAGGTTGGTCAAACATGACCAACCTCTCCTAAACCCATGCTGGCTGGGTCTGATACCCCGGCCATCCTGTAAGTGCTGTGTGATGACACTCAGTATAAACTGTTCTATTACCTTACTGGGTACTGAGGTCAGGCTAACTACCCTATCAGGGTCCTCCTTCCTGCTCTTTTTGTGAATGGGTGTCACATTGGCCAGCTTTCAGTCATCTGGAACCTCACCAGTGAGCCAGGACTGTTGGTGAAGGATGGAGAGCGGCTTTGCAAGCTCATCTGCCAGCTCCCTCATCACCCTGGGATGGATCCCATCTGGGCCCATAGATTTATGAACATCCAAGCAGCTCAGCAGTTCTCTGACTACCTCTTCCTGCGTAACAGGGGGACCATTGTGCCCCCTGACACCATCTACCAACCCAGGAGGACAGCTGTCCTGAGGACAAGCCGTCTTCCCACAAAAGACTGAGGCAGAGAAGGTGTTAAGCACCTCCGCCTTCTCCTCATCTGCAGTTACTAAGTTCCCTCCCACATCCAGTAGAGAACAAAGGCTGGTCTTACCCTTCCTTTTGTCATTAATACATTTGTAAAAACATTTTTTATTATCCTTTACAAAAGTTGCCAAATTAAGTTCAAACTGAGCTTTGGCCTCTCTAATTTTTTTCCTACATGCTCTAGCAAACCCCTTAAATACTTCCTAAAAGACCTGACCCTCCTTCCAAAGATTATATATCTCTTTTTATTCCTAAGTTCCTTCAAAACATCGTTGCCCATCCAGGCCGGACATTTCCCTCGTCGACTCATCTATCAGAACACAGCGAAAATCTGTTCCTGTGCCCTCAAGATCTCTGTTTTGAAGCATGCCCACTTTTCCTGTACTCCTTTTTTTTCAAGGGCTGCTTCCCAAGGAAATCTCTAAATAAGTGTCCTAAATAGGCCAACATTTGCCTTCCTGAAGTCCAATGTAGAGTCTTACCGATGTTCCTCCTCATTCTACCAAATATCAAGAACTCTATAATTTCACAATCACTGTGCCCCAAGCAGCCTCCAACCACCACATCTCCCACCAGCCCATCTCTATTTGCAAACAACAGGTCCAAAATAGTCCCTCCCCTGGTAGCTCACTCACCAGCTGTGACAAAAAGTTGCCCTCCACACACTCTAAGAACTTCCTGGACTGCCTCTTTTCTGCTGTATTAAGTTTCCAGCAGATGTCCATTAGGTTAAAGTCACCTACAAGAACAAGGGCTGTTGATTCTGAAACATTCTCCAGGTGCTTATAGAATAAGTTGTCCACCTTTTCTTCCTGGTTGGGTGGACGATAAAAGACTCCCAGTAGGATGTCAGCCTTGTTGGCCTTCCCGTTAATTCTTACCCATAGGCATTCAACTTCATCGTCATTAGTTTCAACATCCATGGCATCAAAAGTCTCTCTATATAAAGGGCCACTCCTCCACCTCTTCCTCCTTTCCTGTCTCTTCTGAAGGGCTTGTAGCCATCTAGTGCAGTGCTCCAGCTATGGGAGTCATCCCACCATGTTTCTGTGATGGCAACTACATCATAGCATTACTGCTGTACCATGGATTCCAGCTCCTCTTGTTTGTTACCCATGCTGTGTGCATTGGTATACATGTACCTCAGCTGGGCTACTGACTTCACCCCTAACTCGGCCTTACCACCCTTGGGCCTGCTTCCAGATAGCCCAGCTGCATCCCCTTCCCCCTTCAAACCTAGTTTAAAGCCCTCTCAATGAGTTCCACCAGTTCATGAGCTAAAATCCTTCTGCCCTTAATAGAGATGGAGCCCATCCAGTTCCAGAAGGACAGGTGCCAAAAGTTCTCCAATGATCAAAGAACCCAAAATTCTGCTGATGACCAACCCTTGTTGATAATGTTGATGAGCCACTTGTTGATAATGGGAGCTCTCCTATTCCTTTCATCATTTTTCTCTGCCACCAAAGGGACTGAGCAGAACACCACCTGTGTTCCCTCCCTATCAACCACCTGATCCAGTGCCCTAAAGTCCCTTTTAATTGCTCTGATGCTCCTCTTTCAATCTCATCACTGCCAGCCTGGAGTATCAGCAGTGGGTAATAATCAGAGGGCTGAATCAGCCCAGGAAGTCTCTCGGTAATGTCCCGTACCCAGGCCCCAGGGAGGCAGCAGACCTCCCTGTGGGATGGGTCTGGTTGACATATGGGGCCCTCAGTTCCCTTCAGAAGGGAGTCACCCACTACAACTGCCCTTCTTTTCTTTCTAATGTTAGAGGTGGTGATTTGTCTGACAGATGAAGTGTAATTGGGAGATCATTTTTTTCTATGTCATCTGGCTGACCCTCTGGATCCAGGGCCTCATACCTATTCTGAAGTGGCACCTGGGTAGATGATGGGGGTCAAGAGGAAATTTTAATTCTGAAACAAATTCAGATACAGACCTTAATATTGTGCCTACTTTTAAATAGGTCATAATTTCATGAGGTTATAGTTTTAATTATTAATGTTTAAATGCTAAATTATATGCAGACATGCTTGAATAGTATGCTTAAACAGTACTGCATATTTTTACATCTATATGAACTAAGCAGCATTAAGGACAGTGTCTTGCCTAGTTAAATTACTAACAGTTTTATATATTCCCATCAAAGAAGAAATTATTTAGTTTCACATAGCTCTAAACAAAAAAATTAAGCAAGTCTAACGTAACAGATATGACTAAGGAAATCAAAAGCACTGTGGAAATGTTATGTTTGCTGCATGACAGTAATGTTGACATTGCAATCAAGTGCACATTAGGAAATTCATAGATGTAATTTCCTTCTAATTACGGGTATTTGATAGGCACCAACAAAGATAATTCTTTATAAATTAGCTGGATTCCTGATTGCTAGAAACAGCTTTGCAATGGGAGCAATCCTACAAGTAACTATACCTGTCACTACCTTATTCAGAATCAATGCCTTTAATTTAAAAATACGTCAATATGCTTATTTAATAGGTCACTGTAAAGCAAGGGGTTTTTTTAAATGGAACCCTGAATATACTTCTCAAGTCATAATTTCTCTGCACACAACAGCTTTTAATTGTTGGTGGTTATTTATTGCAAAGCTGGAAAGGGGAAAAATATGGCTGATTTCGTATTTTCCAGCTTCGTGTATTGGAATGACATTGTGTATGGTCCTTCATAGCAGGAGTTTTAGAAGCTTGCCCTGCTTAATCTGTTTAAATGTCCAAGTTTGCTATTCAGAAGGGAAGGTACATGCAGCAAACAGATGTATCTGTCCCACTGTAATCTGCCTTACAAAGGCAGTTCTCTCTCCAAAGATGCTACAACCCCACAGGAGTATACCTCCTAGGTTTTCTAACCAAGATGTAGTTACATACCTGATATAAATAATCCTCAAATACAAAATAGTAGTCATCATTACTGGCTGTCAGCTTTACATCCTGTAACAAAAAACACAAGAGTTTGAAGCCAAAAGACCTCTCTTCAAACTCCCATGGAGACTGAACTTAACATGGTGATAGAAGACACTGTTTCACTCAAAGAACTACAGTTAAGTTCAGACTCCACGTATTAAAATTTAAAAAATGCTGTATTAACTTGATGATTAAGCATTCAGGGTTGAAACTTGAAATGGAAGCAGTCATACCCTGTTGGTTTTTTCTCACAAACCCAGTTACTCCTTCAAATGAAGATATCATTCCTTTATGACTTAACGGTTCCACTCAAATGTCTTATATGAGGGACAACACAGGCACAAAGAATAAGTTAATAATAATAAGTTCACATTAATTACTTTTACACTCCTCAAAACCATACCATCTAGTATTTTCTTTGTTAATAAAACCAACAACAACATACCAGTGCAATGAACACATAAATCACTCACTGTTTAGTGAATTACTTACTTTGTAAATGAGGCTGTCCACTAAAAGGTCGTGTTGAATCACATTTGACTTAAGCTGTTCATAATACAAGATGTCCTAAAATTAAGAATATTACCATCATCGGTCTGAGACATGACCTGAATTTATATTTAAAGTAAAAAAATAATAATTTTTAGCAATTGAAAAAAAAAAGCATTAAAAGAACTGAAAAAAAGCACTGCACATTTATGAAGCATCTATCATGGTTTGTTCTAGTTTAAGCCTTAAGAATTGAGATTTGAGATGTTATAAAATGACTTTGCAATCATATAAGTAATAAAATGAGAATGAACGGACTAGCTCAAACCAAAGACCCATATCTTCCAGCCTTTGGCTCTCTCTACACCTGAAGTCTCTTCAATACTCAAAATCATTATGTTTTATTTCTTTGTTAACCCTCTATTTTTATGCACCTCTCCATCAACAGGTTCTGTCTTGTCTTTAAACATTACTGAGTTGCTGCAAATATTTGACATTAAACTCGTATGAACCTGTAAACAGTTTAAATTTGTGCAAAGATGAAATTATAAATATATATAACATAACTGAAGAATGCAAAAAATTAGGACCTGTTTTAAACGCCAATTATTTTTTGAATGTCTATAGAACATACAGGTGAAACAATGGGGAAGAATCATAACAAACTTCTCTGCTTTTACTTATTCTATCCCTTAATTCTTAGAAAGAGCTTGCAAAGGAAAAATAGAATTAAATATCACACTGTCATCCTGTAACTCCCAAATCACTAAATATCTCTCTGACATTACACCTACAACTGAATAACAATTTCTGATTGATTTGAACTAATTGATAAATTACGTCAGCCATCCCAAAGACCCTTCCCACTTCACCAAACTATTTTGATTTCTAGGTATCTATATGGACACAACACAAATATTTGTATATTCCAAACTTCACAGATTTACTGCTGATTTCCTTGATAAATACAAGTCCAGAGTAAGGATTTGAAGAACAAGTGGGAAGTAAGATGAAATCCTGAGAGGGAGAGAATGGTGAATAGTACACACTTAGAAACTATTAGAATTAACATATTACTAAACTGCTAAGTTGAAATGAGGACAAGAGCTGTATTTACTAAGTACTGATGCCTCTCACAGGGAAAATATTTACATTTTCCTTTTGAGAAATAAAAAGGGGAGGTATAAATATTACACTATTTCTTTAGGAAGGATCAGACATAAATATTTACTAAATGCATAGTATCTGCAGTATGAACATACCATTCTGTTCTTCAAAGCTACAAAGAACTACACAAATGCTCAAGTCATTATTTTAAAGCATCAATACTGTAGTCTGATCAAGTATAACACTGCCAAATTAATAACTCTTTTTTTTCCATATTCAATGACTGTCTATATTAAAACAAAAGAAGCTAATATTTAAAAAAAACCCAACCAAACAACCAAAAAAAACCAAAACAAAACAAAAACAAACCACCAAAAAACTCCACAAACAAACAAACAAAAACAAACAAACATAAAAACAAACAAACCACCACCACAACAACAACAACAACACAAACAAAAAAAAAAAAACCAAAACAACAACAACACACAACACCACCACAAACCAAAACCCATGGTCAGGGGGTTGGAACAGGATGATCTTTAAGGTCCCTTCCAATCCAAACCACTCTATGATTCTAAGATGACCAGAAAGACAAGCTGCTCACTTGAAATAGAACTCATGCAAAAAAAAGTTTAGGAAACAAATCAGAAATTATTTAAAAAGGACTTGCAAAGCTAACACAATTATAACCATTCTAAGAATAAAGGTTTTAACTCCTTACTTGCCATTCATTCTCTCTTAAACTGTGATTGCTGTGATGCAAAATGAAGCTGGGCTTGGGAATCATGTCAGGTTTTCAGCCACAACGTGGCTACAAGAGGATCTTGCCCATGTCTCTTAGTAAGACAAGAGGTTTGTGATTGATGCTGTATTAATAGATTTACTTCTTACATCTGAATCATAAACAAGATTTACTTTCAAGACACAAGACTCTCTGGTGATCAGTCTCTCACTTACACAGTGAGGAAAATTTTAAGAGCCTCACTCAGCCTTTAAAAAAGATTCGAGTCTTCTTTTACTATTTACTGGCTGCATTTCTTTCTCCAGATGAGAAGTTCCACTACTAGCAAGTTTCAGGAGTGTCCAAAAATGTGTTATATTTCTTATGGCATTTAAAATGTTTTCAGTTATAAAACAAAAATCTTACAATTTTCATCTGATTCAACACTTCTTTGTCTGCCAAATCTTCATGTAACATTAATTTGTAATTTTTTTTTCCTTTTAAAAATATGTTCCATTTTTATATAGACAGCAGCTTTTCTGAAAATTATACACTTTTATACCACATCTCCAAATATACTCATCTTTCCAAATTGAAATAAAGTACACTTCAGGACTGCAGTGACCAGCCTTCTTGACCTTACAGAGCCACATCCTAAAATTTCACCCAAACCATTCATATTGTATCCACCTGAGAGCATAAGGGAGCTCTGAAAGGAGCAAGAGAGAACATTAAAGAGAGCAAGAGAAACGGGCAAGAGAGAACAGTGTCTTTCAGCAGAATCCAGGAAAGCTACTTTAAGCAGAATCTGGATATTCACCTTCTCTGAAATAAAAGATTACTCTGTGCTGGCAGAGTCCACCTGTGTCCCATCATGGAACCCCTGGCACTAGAGCTACACCCTCACTGATGAACTGTTGGCAGGTCATGACCCATTTTTAGTTACCCTTGCCATGTCATTGCACTATTGCATTTGCCTCTCAAATCTAACAAGGACAAAACAAAAAAACCTAATCAGATTACATAAAGAGAAATCAGACAAAAGAGTTAAAGGAAGACCCTCCTGGTAAATCCTTGAAGAGGGTCCAAAGCTTATTCTCTTTTTACCAGAGATCTGTGAAATTTTGTAAACGACATCCTTCTCCAGCCAAAGATGATGACATATTATGTTAGTGTAACTGGGTTTCCTGCTGTTTGAATAATACGGTGGGGACCTTTGGCTACTGATCCTAATCTAAAAACCCTTCTGATAAGGCAGATATACATAATGCCCCATTACTAACTTACCACCTCACCTATTTATTAAGTTTTTAAATGTTATAAACTACATTCAGTAAAACCGATAGCAAAGTAAAGCATTACTGATTTTTGCATGCTGGAATTTTCAGAATTAAGATTTTCCACCTATTAACTCAAAAAAAATTAGAGGGGATGAAAAAGCCTATCAGAAAATGAACAAATTTCTTTCCTAAGCACTGTTTCAGCAGAATGCAGAGAATAAACAATTGTGTAACACTATGAACAGAGGGAAAAAAATTAAACAGATTCTCAGTAAGTGTGTACCATCCATTTTGTGCAATGAGACAGACATCCCACAGGAAATAACTGTGATTCCGTGATTCAAGACCATATGATTAAAATATATATACAGCAAATTGGACTGTTTACACAGACAATATTAACTGTGACATTGTTCACCTTCAAATGTTTGTCTTTGCAACCTTAAAAAAGCTCTTTTAACACAGTTCCTCTAAAGCGAACCATTACAAATGAAAACTGAGAAACAATTCATTGTCAGGCAATGTGTTTATACATTTCTAAATAATCCTGCATACCGAGCTCACAGTTTATCATTTTTATGATTACAATGCAGATTGTTAGTATCATCCCTTGCTTGGCTGTAAATTAGCTTTATACAGAGGCTGAGCTTTACTGAATAAAATTTTCCAAACAACGATATTGGATGCTAGCACACACAATGCTGCCCATACTAAACCCTCATAATGTTTCACATTAAAGAAAGGAAATTCACAGTTCATGTGATTTAGAGATTCATACAGCTATAAATGTAATAGAGCCTAAATTGCAAATCAGAAATATTACAGGAAGAAATGTCTGCAAACAGACAACTCAACTCTAACAGAGAAACCATTCACAAGAGGTAGTGTTAGATAAATCCATAACATCCATATGAAACTCAGCAGATCATAGAACAGCTACATGTATATAGAAACTGCTTTGCTATACTTTACAAAAAAAAATAAAGCCATGTATTCAGTCTATGCAAGAAGAACATCTCAGGGTGTTAGCCTTTTGGCAGTAGTCACAGCTTACTTCTGTGTAAGAAACATTAGTAAATGCAATGCTTAAACTGAACCATGGCTATTCAGCTTATAGCTGTGGTAACCCACGTGCTATTCTACCTGATCCATGGGCAGTCTGCTAAGTCTCACTCAGAAAATCGATCTTTTAAACGCATTTCTATTTTTAGTACTCGAAGTCCATAAAACAATTTTAGAACCCAGGATAAAAAATGCTATGCAAAAATAGTCTTGGAAAAAAAGACAGAAGATTATGACAGCTGTTACATTAGAAGAACGGTTTCAGTTTTGCATGACAGATAAACATTTACATACACTTACCTCAGCTTAAATTATTTTCTTCAGCATAGTGTATCTTGTCCCAGGTTGATAATTTCTGGTTTTTTTATGGGGACTGAGGGTACATTTTGTATTTCACTGTTTTCCAATTCTTTATTTCAACAATCTCAAAGTAGTAGATTAATTTCCCAGTCTGCATCACTTTATCTGCCCTTACCACTTTGGCTCAAAGTTATCATTACCATTTTCTAGCCCCTTCCCACATCTTTCTAGAGTTCTTTCAGCATTATCACAAAGTATTGTCTCACCACTAATTCCCTGCACACAATCTACTCAGTTCAGTCTCAAGGCTCTGGATCCTGTAGAATGTCTCCTAAAGGAAAATTTCTATTGCACTCAGTCTCAGAATAAAGTATGTGTAAATAGTTTATTTTTCTTTTTCATCTATAGCTGACAAATATCATTTGCTAAGTGTGTAATTATCAGAAGGTAAATTATTAGGTACATATAAAAGCCTCACATCAAAGTTTCCCCAATTATGCAGACCTTTAAAGAGGGATTTAACTTTTTAAGGTATATTAAATATAGTAACTATGGCATGGCTTCAGATACTGCAAAAAACTTCATTGTTGAGGACTTGCATCAAATATAAGGTACACTGAAAAACTGGTGCTGTACAAGGGAATGTGGAAACAACCCACATCTTACTAGCTTCTCTCTAAATCTTTCTGATTATACATATGCGGAGTATATGCCATAGTACATAAAGCAATTTATAAGATATGTAAATGCATATGATGACACGGTCAAACAACCAGGAAAAAGATATAACACATCTTTTAATAAAACTTAGCAAAGATATGAGAAGTTCAGTCCTCTTCCCGGATCTTTATTCTTGCCCCCTTCTAAAAAAGTCAGCACTATATAGGAAAATCTCAGGAGACAGTCAGATTAATTGAATAATTTGTTCTACAGTATTTTGCTCACATATCTATTAAAAATTAGGAAGAGTTGCAAAGACTTTACCACAGCACACAGCTTTTTAAATCATAAAATGTTTATCAGTTTCTGTGACAACTCAGTAGAGCATTTCTATTTTGGAAAAAATACCACTAGAAGATATGTGCTTGCACTTTTGTGTTCTCACCTAGTCTTCACATTTTACTCTCCCTTTGCCACTTACCTCTGGCTGATTAGAAATGTTGAGAATGAGGGCCCACAGATCAGCTCGGAGTGCTGTTGGACATCCCTGACGAACATACTGCTGAGCTGCAGCACTATCTTGCTCTGCTAGAACTGTAAGAAACAAAGCAGGTAAAGTTGATGTAGTATAAGACTACTATCAAATATCTTAATTTTTAACTTTAAAAACTGGCTTACCATGCTGCAAGAATTAGCTAATAGGAAAATACTGAAAAGATTTGGTTTCCACAATGCAATTTTTAAGTAATTCCTTGGGAAACAAGGCAATTGGTATTAATCAGCAAGGCTGTACTACTTTCTGTCATAAAATAGCACTTAGTATGTACCCATGACTATATCAAGGCTAGTTGCAGCTACTAAGCTGGTATCATGCAGAACAAGCAGCCATTTATAGCCACAAAATACTCCTGGTTTAACCATGAGCGGTATCCCAGTTCAAACAGGAGACTGCCACTCATTATGGCTTTTTCTGTGTCTCCCTTCTTTTGATGTTAAGTATATGAGTATCTCCACAGATAACTGTGGGGCCAGAATTTTCCATTCCAGAGTGTACTGTCATGCTCTCTCATTATTGGTATATTTACTCTAGAGGATAAAGACCTTGAAAGATGTTGGTTTGCCTTCATATTGACATAAAATAAATACTGCTGACAGATTTGCTTATTTTGGTCACTGTTGTAAAGCTTTAGGCTACTCTGTCACAAGGGCCTCATGCTGAACACAGTACTGTGTATACTGTAAAACAGATTATCTTGTTCCCTACTTAATCTATAAACTTGAAAGACATAAATCTTTAGCTATTGTAACCTGGTAAAAGTGTTCCTCACCAAGGATATGTGATTAACTGTACCCTCACACCCAAAATGTATTTCACAAAAGAGAGAGAGTTGGAGAAATTTCTGTGTTATTATCTAGACATTACATAGGTGTTCCACTGCTGCTTGAAAGTTTCCAAATCCATATCCTCTATTTTTTCTGAAGTATCTATGAAACAGTTTGCTTTTCTATATCCCACTGAATTTCATATTCAAAATATCTGCTCTGATATGACTTAGAAGGACAAGGTTTGGAATTAAGTATCTATCTAATTGATTTTTCTATCCCTCCCTTTTTGCTTAAATACTGAATAGACCAGCTTGCCAAATTTTTGTTTTACTTGCAGAGCTCTAACAGACATTTCTATGATCCTTTGTTCCTGCATGAAGAGAGCAAAAAAAATCCCTTTCTTACATTCTCAACAGAAGTTCAGAAACACTGTGATTCATCTTGGCATCCATGAGTATTTACCTTATTTTTTCTTACTGACATAAAAAATATTAAAAAGTAGTTTTAGTATATACAAGATGGGTTTTACTAAACACAACAAAATAAAATCCTTAGGCTTGGCAATATATCTAATATAAAAGCAAAATTAATACCTCAGTGGCAAAAAAAGTCAAAACTAACACCTATTAGAGCATGCAGCAGGATTGCCACTGAATGAAAAGGGATTTCAGTTTATGGCCAAGGCACTTAACTTACATATTTACAAAATTTTTAGTCTTTGAATATAGGAAAAGCTAAGGCATTCTCTAGAATAGAGCTGCTTGGTATAGACAAGAGACAATGAATAGGAACAACAATGTAGAGTTGAATGAATGGCTCAGGAAGTCCAGAAAATATAGTTTATTTGGAAGAATGGGGAAAGAACAGAGCGGTGGACAGTACCTAATAAGTTGCTCTTGGATTAGAAAACTGACAGTGCAAGTCAGAAAGACGAGAACAAAAGAAGAAAGAAAGAAAGAAAGAAAGATCATTGTTTTGTTACTGCAACAAAAAAATTAGGATGGAGCACTTTTGGGACAGTATCCTGTCTATTTTTTCCTTCGGTGCTAATGTTCAGCAGGAATCAAAAGAGACAGTAATGAGTATATATTGGTGGATTTCAACCATTCCTTCTATGTTTCTTACATAACTAAACTTAAACTATTAAATTATTCTTCCTTTTAACTTCCCCTTCCTTTTGTAGGCTATTTCTTAACCTACAAAAACAATCCTGGAACTTTTCAGAAAAAGAAGTACAGAGAGACAAGTAAGTGAATATTCCATAGTGGCTAGAAACTGCAATATTCTGCAATTGTAACTGATTATTAAAAAGACTATTCTAACACAATGGCATAGATCCTATTACAGTAATGAGAACTTTGTGTGCAGAGAAGGGACTTCACAGAATTTTGATTTTAAACTGAAATTCAGTAGTGGAATAGGTTAAGTTGTCACCAAAAAGATGTCTGTGTACTTCCTATTTTGTTTTTATTGAAATATCTGTAGAGCTTCTTATCTGGTAGCTGCTGCTAGACTGCAAATGTTTGCTTTTCTGTCCCCTGTCTAAATGACAACAGTATTAGTGATTGTCTATCTAAATTACAATGGTATTACTGGTAATGCTTTGTGCTAGTCTAAGTTCTTAAAATACTAAGAGGTACATGCAAATACAAATTTATTAAATGCATTCTTATTCAATTTATTACAGATAAAAAGAGATCCATACCTTTCTGCCCAACATGTACATGTTCATTTTCAAAGAACTCTAGAAAATAAAGACACAGAAAAGCATGGCAAAAAAAAAAATAAATGAAAAAGACACTCCAGCTGATAAGGTATTTTGTATTTTTACCGCACATCACTACATTCAGTTGCAATTTATTGCTAACATCACTAAAAGTTAACATGCATTAAAGTTCATTTTCAAAAACTGATTTTGTGTTTCAAAACCACAGATATCAAAGCAGCAGTGTATGACATGATTTTCAGTTAGGCAAGTTTCCATTTAAAAAGGAAAATCTCGTGATACTACAGTGATTTCCCTTTTTAGATGGAAAGACCATTTTAAAATCTCTTCCTAGACATATAGATGCACACATGGAAAATCAATAGAGCTTATACACTATTTAAGTTACTCAATATTAATATATGGGTATGTTCTGTAAGATTTTCTTGGCAATACTTATTTTAAATATGCTTGTATGTGTATTTGTGTATATATATATGTATATATGCCTGTTAGCTGGATTAACATTTACTAATAATTTCTGTATTTCTGGAAACAGGCAATGTGGTTTTCTAAATCCTGAGGTGTTCAAACATACTGAAATTAATGTGTTCTCTACTTAAGGTGATGACTTTAAATCTTCTCCAAATCTGACTCCTCATATATGCAATGTTTTCTATTTTTAGCTATATTTTACTAGGAAAATCACTACAATCATAGTTACAGAACAAATATTTACGGTCCACTATGGGAAAAATACGCAAGTTTTTTGATAATTTCAAGGATTCTACTCATTAGTGTTCTGTTTGAATGACTGGAGCATGGCATTAGCTTACCAGGAGGCACTTGTGCTGAATCATCAATACCTAGCTGTCCTATATTTAAGCCCAGTTCACTAAAGTCTTCTTTCTGTAAAGGAACAGAACCATAACAAAATAATGAATATGTTTAATTCTCTAAATCACTTGAGATTTCTTCTGAAAGGCTTAATGTGAGAATTTTCTGGACCAAATTAAGTTCTCCTAAATGCACACATTTGAAATAGAATGTCACATCAATTATTACTCTAGTTTTAGTTATAAGCCCCAGTTTGCATGTCAAGTATGAGCTACACCCGGATGCAGTGAAGCAGTGAATGAAAGATCAGGTTAAGGATCCATCTCTTTTCCAACTCAGGTGAAAGTTTTTCTACTAGCATAAAATCTCCAAAAGCCTCATCAATGAAACATTCAGAAAAACTCTCCTATATAATACACTAGTACTCAGACATTTATTTTCATTTACAACCTGACAATAAAGGAATTTAAAATTATACTGAGAAGAAAGTGAGAAGCGAACTCATTGTCAGGCCTACTGATCTTGTACAGCATCTGCAGAATTGAGAAGTGCTACGAATTTGAAGTTTCTTGTACAGAAGAAAAATTATTAAGAAAAACATGTACAGAAGTGTACTTTTGGCACAAATTAAACCTGTGTGGCATAAAATGAAAACTTCCCTACTGGCAGAAAATTTACTGTTTATGTTTTATTTTTCATTAAAGATGTTTTTTCATAGAACTTCTTCATGCTCTATATTTTAACTACATATTCAGATTGATTTTCACTTTCAAAAGGAGAAATTTATGATGATACTAATAGTCTTTTTTATTTGTTAGAATCATTTTCATTAGCAAGAAAAAAATAACTCTTACAGAAACCTCTTATAAGAAAAAAAAATACTTACCAATTCTGGAATATCTTTAACTTTTAAGGGAACTTGAATTAGTCCCAGATGATTTCTGAAACTAGGCTGCTCTCCATTTTCATAATTTGGGTTTCGAAGATTCATCAGTACCTTAAAAATTGTAGCTCTGTCATTTCTTGCTTACATTCAGAACTTTTCTCAACATCATCAGCATTACAAACAGGACATTCAGCACAAAATCATTTGCCACAATTTATATATACAGATGCAAATTATCAAATTATATCTCAACATTATCTAAATCAAAAAGTATTGAAATTTTTAAGGAAGCTAACATAGTTGACTTTGAAAAGTCAGATCAATAAAAAAGCAGAAATAATTTTTAATATACACAATCAAGTGCTGGCTACATAGTAATGTCTTGACTAAAATTTACTTCCTCATTTAGGCTATGCCAACAATATATTTCTGATGGCTACAGCATCCAGGATATTCTTCAGTATTACTTTTCTCTGAAAGAATTTTTATCCATCTTCTTACACTGGCAATCTTACAGAGCTTCCAATAAAAGTGCTACATAATTTGCTACTAAAATAATTGATTACTAAATAAAAATATATCAAAATATCTTCTTTCATATAAGAAAAAGAAATTACAGAATTGAAAAGTTAAAGCAAATATAATTTAAAGGACAAGGAATCATGTCAAGGTAAGTAACTGTTATGTATAAAGGAATTTACAGTCTCTTACATACAGTTATTCCAAGTTATACATTTCGGTATGATGTTGAACTACAAATATTCTTTCTAACATGAATTTCCAGCTCTTATGAAATTCTTTCATAACATTGTACCTCTAAAATTCTCTCTCTTTTAAATATTCTAATACCATATAATCTCACTGTCAGATTTGTTATTTTAAAGAAACTGCAAACTCTGGAAAGAAAACAATATAAAAGAAAAAAGAGAGTGATCATGAGGGTCACTCAATAAAGCTAAACAAAAAAGATGGATTTATTTACAGATCCAAGATTAAAAACCATGGCTGTTAGTACAATGATGGAAAACAAAGTAATAAAACATTTTCAACATGATTTTGATTAACTGAACAAAAGGAGTAAAACATAATAAGCACTGTTTTACTATGATGTTCTGTGCTTGAGTCATAGAAAATGATGAATAATACTGACATTTAAGACTTTAAAGTTTCCACAGTCATCAATTTTTTAATGGTTCAGTTTGATTACATACAAAAGCCTTGAAATTCCAGAGTCCTGTTACATGTTTGATTTTTTACAACCTTCTTAGATGACCTACAATTTCAACTGCACACAAGTTTGCCATCTACTATCAAACAGTCTATTAGCTCATTGTGATTTATGAGATTAATATATTGGAATTTAAAATGTAAAATGCTTTACAAAATCAGTTGAGAATTGCTCTCTGAGGAAAAAAAGTTGGGCACAGACTATGCTTTAGAGAAGTTTATCACAAGTACATTTTAAAACTGCAGTTTAAAAAAAAAGGGACAATACTATTTTGTATTGTAAACCAAACACGGAACCATGACAAATTTCACTTGCTATAAATGACAACTAGTATGAAATACACTTAGCAATTATTTTTCCCACTTCATATAAAAGACTATCATGGATATAAGCCAATGGCTGAGTATTGTTTCATAGAGGCTTACCTCAAGAAAATCTTTAGGTGCATAAACAGGCCGGAAAAGACTTAGATCTGAAGTAAGATTTCAATGACACTATGTTAAAACCAAAAGATCAAAAAAACGTGTGCCATATCTATAACAATCTAGAAATTTAAAAAACAGATTAGAGCAAAGATCAAAATAACACCATCACAAATATCATGGCAACAACTACCATATATTCTATCATGATTATGCTACTGATCATGCCTTATTTTTGTAAACCCCAGATAAATGGAGGGTGTTCTTCAAGGTCCCTTCCAGACCAAACCATTCTATGATTCTATGAAGTGAACAGTAGCCACAGGAAGCTTTTACTTACTCCTCATAAGTGTTTAGACTGAATCATTCTTAGACTTAGGAAAGATGATTTTCAAAAGGAGGGTATTTTTTAACAACTTAGATTGTTGAATTACATGTACTGCTGTCAAATGAAAACTGGGGAGAAGTACTAAAAAATCCATGAAAAGCGTTTGCCATCAGAGAGGTGGTAGTGTGATACAAACCAGCACCTCTGCAAAATCCTTTTTAAGGAGCTTGGCTATGAACTAACATGAGAGTCAGTTTTGCTCCCCCAAAGTATAATATCACTGATTATTCTGTGCAAGAGTTATTTTTATCTTTTGTCAAGAAAACATCTGAGCTTAATTATTCATAGTTCTGAACATTTTTTGTTAGCCTGAGTTTACAATAAGAGGAGCTGTGTCCTAGCTGAATAAATCTCTAAAGCACCGGAATACGGAGTATAATGCAATAACCTCTCAGTAATGATTCAACGTTAGTACAATAACTTGAAACAAAATAACAATGAAACAAGCATTTATTTATGCATAATGATGCATTAGCAATGAAAGAAAGATCAAAATCCATTTGCTTTGAAGAGATTAGATTAACCTTTGACTGGTGAGTAAGATGTGCATGCTGCCTTTCTATGTACAAAAATTTAATGCATGTAAATTTAGTTGAGCTTACCTGGCTCATCAGTTCCCATTTCATTCCATTTATTAAGTAGTTCTTTTTGTTCATTTACAGGCCTCTGAAAGGCACAAAAAAGTGTATCTTCTTTTTTTTAACAGAATTAATAAAAACATGCCTATTTCATATATGTATTCATTTCAACTATACATTAATGCAATGTTTTACAAAATAACAATACAAACTTATTTGCTTACAAATTATCCCTAGCCTAAAGGTATATTATACTGTAGAAAGCCCAAGTTCTAGCTCCTGGAAGAAAAGAAGCCCCTTAAATAGTTTCAGGTGTTTAGTAATGAATTTAGGATATTTAGTACTCAATTTCATGTTAGTGACTATTTACTGCTCATTCCATAGAGCTGTTGGACTCCATCAAATTCCTGTCCCTGGCAGTCACGAAAACCAAATACAGCTGCATCCTTTAGCTCATGATGAACCATAGAGGTTCTGCCACCTATCACAGAGGTATAACAGGTGGAAAAAACCATTCTAATTCTAACCCAAATTCCATGATCTTTAAAATTAAAGCCTCTATATTAATTAAAAAAAGTAAAATAAAATAAAAACAGAAGACCAGAATGAATGACAAACAAAATCAGCAATGTACCAGTATATCTCTCTGTCCTCATGTACCAGTTCAACTACAGCCTTCTCTGCACACAAAGCACATCTGTATTGCACAGGCTGCACAAGTTACACAGCTGAGTCTGCACACAAAATACTATTAAGAGCAATGAACACAGTAATTAGCTTTCCAACATGCCCCTCCCTCAAGAAGCAACAGCACAGAGGAAAATCTACCTAGAGCCTCCATCTTCTCCCAAGTTGAGCTGATGCATTCATTGCCACCATGTCTGGAAATTTTTCTGCATTAAAATTATTTAGATAGTGAACCTGCAGCTCTCGATAACCATGTCTAAAATGAAGATTATACTACAAGTGTGCAAGACAAGGCTTAATTTTAGAGAAAATATCAGTTTGAAAACAGAAAGTTAACAATACATTACCTTCTGTGCTAGTGGGATATTGAGTTCGGTGCACATGCTGTTCAGACTTTTCAGAATTCGCTTCTCCCAGCTTCCCTAAAACACACACAAAAGATAAATTACAAGGAATTTATTTTTCCTGAAAACTGAATTTACTATATAATAACAAGCAGTTTTTTGAAGTCAGAAATATATTTGAAAGGATAGAAAGAGTCACTGACTGACATCTGCAAACACATGAAGGGAATATTTACATGCTTCTTTACATGGAAACAATAGATCAGATTTCATTCTTTACAACACAAAAAAGAATCAGAAAATTCAGTTGTTCATATTTCAGATCTTTAAAAAAAAAGCATGTATTTCACAATTACTGATTTTTATGTATGCTTAATGATCAAGCTTCTTTATAGATCAATATTTAACAATTTTTTTCAATTTTAAGAGGTAAATCAACTAACTGTGCATAGCAAATACTTTCTCCACTTTGGGGCCTGAAGAGACTGACATTCTTTCTCCACAAAAAGTATCTTAGATATTGTCAGAAATTAAGGAAAGTTAGAAATCTGGTATTCTGTAATGCTTAAAAAAATAGTTATTCTAATACATTTCTCAGGAAATAGTTCTCTAATCAGAGAAAATCAATAGATGATACCTCAGTGGCCAGTGGACAGCTTAAAAAGCAACCAGATTCTTTTGACAATTGCACAATAGTGCCTACTCCATGGCTAATGCCTCTGAAGTTAATGCTAATTAGTATTGACTTCCTTGTCAATACTATTTGTACTTTGCTTCCGTGATTACTGCACCACTGGTGGGTTTTATACTTAATTTAGTTTTCTGTGGATGACAAGCCAGGCCTCGATCACACGAACACAAAGACTCCTCTTAATTTCATTTAGTTCTATCTATTACTTGTAATTTGCTCTAGACACAAATTTTACAAGTTAGTTACTGTTTAACCACGCTCCCCAAAGTTCTGTCCAAAACGAGGCTGCAGTTTATTAGACAGGAAACAAATGAAGGAAAGGGCACATGTTCAATTGTTCTGTTAAAAAAAATCAAAATTTTGTCTATAATTTTTTCATTTCAGCTTTCATTTACAAGACCATTTACAAGATCCTCTCATACCTTTTTCCATCAAAAAAGTAGCTATATTTCACCAGAAATTTTTCCTCACAATCAAGTCATCCCTTCACTTTCTTTTGCATAAGCAAAACAGATCTGAGTTTTAACTGTAAGGAATGTTTTCCAAATTGCATATTTTTTATCATACTCTGTATAATATATTTTTTTAACTGTACTATCATATTTAAATTTCATTCAAATGCTGCAGTTACACAACACCATGCCACAAACTGGTTCATCTCTCACAATGTGGTAGTATCAAGCATTTACTATTTTGCTAAGCAATGAGGTTTTGTTGCTAGAGAAATAAGAAGTGAGAGAGCATGAAGATTACTAGGCCATATAGGATAAGAAAGTGGAAATGGAGAATGCACAGGTAGTAGTAGCAAAAACGAAGTTACAGTCTTTTTTGGTAAAAGCATGGTCTAGATCAGACAGGCCAGCCTCCTGTCCAGCCAAATCCTCAGTGTCAAATGTTCTCTCCCTAAGGAGATTGTTCCAATGGCTGATTGTTCCCTATGTGAAAAATTTTCCTCTTCTGTCCACTCAGAATCTCACCAGGAGTAACTTGTACCCATTACTTCTCATCTTTTCCATGTGATTCTGTAAAAAGGAGTCTCCATTTTCTCTCTAGCAACCCTTTAAGTACTGGAACAAGGTCTCCCCATAGCCTCCATTTTTCAAGACTGAACAAACCCAACTCTCTCAGCCTTTCTGCACATGTCAGGCTTCCCAGTTCTTTGAACATTTCTGTGGCCCTTCTCTGGACCCTCTCCAGTCTGTCTACATCCTTTATTGTACAGTGGGGACCAAAACTGAACACAGTACTCCAGATGTGACCTGAGAAGTGTTAAGTAGAGTGGGATAATGACTTCTTTATCTCTGTTGGTGATGCTCACATTGATGCAACCCTGCATCCTGTTGCCTTTCTTTGATGCAGCAGCACACTGTCCACTCATATGGAGCTTGCTGTACACCAGGTCCTTCAGGTTTATTTCCTTCAGGCTGCTCCCCAGCCAGGTAGATCCAAGTCTGTGCCGCACTCCCGGATTATGTTTTCCCACATGCAGACCTTACATTTGTGCTTGTACCTCATAAGGCTCTTGCTAGCCCACTCTTCCAGCATATCCAAGTTTTTCTGCACAGTGACTCTCCCTTCTGAAGCAGCCACTTCTCCACTTGGTTTGGTACCATTGGCACCATCACATCTTGATACCATCAAAATTAAGGCAGGACAGGCAGGGGTGGGGCATAGGAAGGGAAATAGCAAAGATATGCTTAAAGATATGAAAGCTACAAAAGAAAAAGAGACAGATGGCAGCTTTGCAAGTCCAAAAGCCATCTAATTCCAAAGAGCAATGAAGGTCAACACACTTGGTGTGACTTACAACTGCCACACCAGACATTAATCTGCTCTGGGGATGCAACATGTTGGTAATAAACCACTTATGCAGAGTCATAACCTGTGATATAATTCAGCTTTCAAGACCCAGTAAAATATATTCAAATAAATGCAAAAAGGACAAAATCAAAGTGAGGGTTATACAGCCTTTCCAAGCAAGATACCATGCCCTCTGTCCAGGACAGCAGTTACCTGAAGTGAGCAGAAACAGAATGCACTGTTCTAAAATAAAACTGAAATAAAAGGCAGAGGTAGAGCTCATAAAGTCATTTTATTGATGGAAACAATATATTTAACAAGATGATTCCTCTAGTCTTATTCAACACTAAGAAATTCAACACTAAGAAAACACACTATTAGGATTACTATGGTTACAATTATTCAGTAAAATAGCTGAAACTGAGGAAGGCAGTACTGCAATTTGGAAACTATTTCACAGCACCACAGAATGGTTTCCAACACCTAAAGACCCTGCCTGAAGGGGGAAGAAGGATTATTAACAAGGGCATGTAGTGATAGGACAAGGGGGAATGGATTTAAACTGAAAGGGTAGGTTTAGATGAGATATGAGGAAGAAATTCTTTACTGTGAGGGTGGTAAGACATTGAACAGGTTGTTCAGAGAAGTTGTGGATGCCCCATGCCTGAAAGTGTTCAAGGACAGGTTGGACGGGGCTCTGAGCAACCTGATCTAGTGGGAGGTATCATTGCAAGGGAAGGCTGGAACCAGATCTTTAAGGTCCCTTCCAACCCCAACCATTCTATCATTCTATGACTTACATCATTACTACTTATTGCCATTAATGCTCTATCCTTTTACTAGAAGCCTGGTTTTCTTTCAAGGTAGGAAAAGAAAGCAATATAAAAACTGCAGTCTGCCATCTATGAGAAAAGAGAACCAATATGAGGAGGAGAAAGGGTTAATTATGAACATTTTAATACTTATTCTAGATAAAATATTAATATTGTTCTAATCACTGATTCAAGTCATTCCAGTAACTATCAGAGATGGTTTTCTGGGAGTAGGTACCCTTATTTCCAGAATTCTGAAGTAGAGCAAAATTAATTAAGATAGAAAAGTGTAAAGAAATTGTCAACAAACTTATAACAATGGAAATAGCATCTTAAATGGTGATGGTATCTAATAAAAAGAGATTATGACAAATATGACTTATAAGGACAACATTTTTCTATGGGGACAAATTTTGATGATAGCACCAAAATACTTTTTTGCAACTGATGTGATGCTAAACGAAAATAAAGTAAAAATAAAAAAAAATCTACCTACAAATAAAAGGAAACCAGTCTTTACCGTCAAAACATTAATTAGCTTTTTAATACCGATGGAAGTAAATTGTTTAGTTTTCACTTTTATCTCTCTCCCAAAAGGTATTAGCAACCTGTACACTTGTATTTTAGCTATTTCCAAATATTTTAAACAAACAAAATCATTGAAACATTGAGTTTGTAACCTTTGTACATTGTTTATTCATCTTTAATCAAAAAGAGTAACAAAAACAAAACCTAGTTGTGATTCAATTGCTCTGATGATGCCTGTTTGCTTACAGGCCCATTATCTACAGTGATAAATGTGTGACATTTTGAAAATCAAACACTCGCATGTATCTCAGTGGTTTTTGAAAAGATAACATTAGTTCTCTAACTGTGCATTTATTACTATTTCACAACTACCATAATTTACCAGTATTTCTCTATGGAAAGGATTCACAAGTCTTTATCAAAGAGCTGTATTTCAAGAGAGGGTTTGAAAGAGCATCTACTGTTTGGGATAGAGTTAACTTTATTCATAGTAGTTGGTATGGTGCTTTTGGATTTGTGACCAAAAGGGTGTTGATAACACACCAAGGTTTTAGCTATGGCTGAGAAGTACATACGTAGCTTCAAGGTCTTCTCTAATGCTTGCCCAATGGCAAGGAGGCTGGGAGTGCACAAGAAATTGGGAGGAGACAAAGCTAGGACAGCTGACCTCTAGTGAGCAATGGGATATTCCAGACCATACAACATCATGTTCCAAATAAAGAAGCTGGAATGAAAGTTGCCTGATGATGGGAAGTAATTAATGTATTCCTATTTTGCTTTGTTCACATGTAGCTTTTGCTTTGCCAATTAAACAGTTTTTGTAACACAATTTCTCACTTTTTGCCCTTTTGATTCTCTCCTGTTTTACTGGAGGAAAGTGAGTGAATGGCTGAACTGCCTACCAGAGTTAACTCACCCAGAGGACATGGATGACTAATAATCTTTGAAATAAGGAATCAAAATCAGAAACTAGCAGAGACAGGACTTCTGCTCATTTTTAAACTACTGGAATAACAGGCCTTTCTACATACAGCTAAAAACACTGCAAGTATTACTTACACTTATGTAAAATAATAAGCCATGAAACTGGTTCAGACAAACATGCATATAGATATGGTTTTTGCATTAATAAACTAATAAGAGTGATTCTTTTCAGACAGCAAATTGTGGCATTACATTTCACACCACACAAGAAAAATTGATTAAAGCAATCTTTAGCCCCAAATCCTAAAGACTGAAATCCAAGACAGAGACATAAGACTAAGGGGAATAAACAACAATATGATTGTAAAAGCAACTGAATTTGTTGAGTATATTGTAAAAGAATAGTGCAATGTATTTTTAGGCACAATGGAGTCAAATACACTTTTATCCCTACCTCAGATGTTTTGGTTAGATCATATTCTTGAAGTTTGTTAATTTTTTTACATTTTTTTTACATTTTTACGTAGATTTTTTTTTGTTTATTTCAAATGGCATATATAAAACAAACAAAGTAAAAGTATTTTTTCCTGACACCAAAAATCCTCGTTTAATCTTTACAGTCCAGTTTCTCTTATTGTCCTTCAATATTCCCTTAAGCTCCTTAGCTCTATATTTTTCATCTTCCTTTCACATTTCTAAGTACTAAATATATCTCTTCTTTCTGAAGATCTTGCTATCTCTGCAGCCTGTTATCTTTCATCATTAAACTGCCTGTGTCTCTTCAAAAAAATGTTTTTTTAACCCTAAGTGAAATGACCTATAGCTACCCCTTTTTTCCTTCTCAATGGAACCAAATTCTCTTCTTTGACATATTTACATCATCTCCATTCTACATTTTCCACTTACCTGCCACTATATCCTACTTCTTTCTGGCTGGAGAATTACTTGAGCATTTTCTGTATTTATGTAAAATCTCAAATATACAATATTACTATTAACTTTGATGCAACTACAAATCAGTGCTTTTCCTAAAGTACAAAACCTAGAAATACAATACCATTCTATAGAGTAAATATCAAATAGTCTAATTAAAGATCTGATATGAATGGTAAAATTGATAACCACCAACCTGTGCTTTTCTCATATAGGCTAAAGGTTCTTTAATATGTTCAGGCGGTGCTGCAGGATGACAGGGTGAAGGAAACCTTAAGAAGAAAAATAAATATTTGATGTTTTATTTTGTTTAATTAATCCTGTATTTGTAAACCTAAATATAACTTCTTTCATGAGAGCACTAGCAAAAACACAAGTATATGTTGATCAAAACTGAGTATTATTTTTAGAAATATTTTTTCCTCATCCATTCTATGGATACAAATAAGATAACAATATGCAAGAATTAATAACACTTCAACATGAGTTTCTCCTGTATTAAAAATAATGCTCCCTTATAATTTCACATATTTAAAATAAAATAAAATAAAATAAATAAATAAATAAATAAAATAAATAAATAATGACATTAACAAATCAGGTATTTTAAAAGAGTATTCTCTTCACATCATATCATCTTTATGATTCCTTGGAACTGTCCCTCTCCAAGTCATCACACTGTATCAAGAGACAATGTTGGTTTTTTTCTTGAGGGTCTCCTTTTAAAAATCATTAGTGAACATGTACATGTCCAAAATAACTAGAAGTCTGAGGTGTTAACTTAAGCGAAGTTAACACCTTAAGCAAAGTTAACACCCTATCCACTCATAAATTGAGTTATGACGAAATATAAAAGCTGGAACAAAAATTAAAAACCAAACCAAAACACTAATTTATCTTTCATTAGTGCAGGTTATTTCCAATGAGATTTTGCCAAACATTTCGTCCAGCTTAATTTTACATGTCTCAAATGTCTTTCAGGAAACAAAATTTACACATAGCTTCTCTAATAGTTAGCCTGAATTTTCATTTGTTTGAACGCATTCAATCAGTTCCTATCATATGTTTTTGGGAAACCCTCCCCAGATTTCTTCCCATTTTTAACTGATAAGATCATTCTTGTACTTGGGGCAAATTTGTTACGGACTATTCTGTCCCAATGTGTAAAATAGAATCAATACCAACAGCTTTCAGAAATGCTGTTTCTTGGCTTTTCCACAATGCTCATGAAATCATGGCATTCATAGCTAATTTCAATTTTCAAGGGCTAATTTCCTTATTTTGCTGCTTATTTCCGTGCACTAGCCCTAGAGACAGGTAAATATTTTTCCCTGGAAAGATATGATGAAGATGAATCCTCACTAACAGACAGAAGCATTTGTTGAATTAAGTCCCTCATACTACTAAACATACATTGTGCCAAACTGGTAACTCTAACAACCTTATTTAAATTAGCACAAATAGATTTGCATGCACATTTCTTATTTTATAGTTACATTTATGGCTATATCTGGTATGAAATTCACCTTTCCACTGTGCCAGAATGTAAAGAAAAATTATGCTTCCCAGAAGTCTAATCCAAAGTTTGCTGAACATAATAAAAAAGAAACTTGACTGATTTTACTGTGTTTATAACCATATCCCAAGCATGATCAGCACAGACCTGGGAAACCTAGAGATCCAATTTCTTCAAGATTTTAAAAAATAATTAATAAAACAAATATATGCAATGCTGTGATAAATACCTCAATTAAAACTCATTTGCAGCAACTACCTCATTTACATAAGAATTATATTATGTTGGAAGTAAAGCAAAAAGGAAAATACTACAGTAATTACAAAATGTGGTGGTTTATCTCACTCTTTAAAATGCACTTGAGTCCAGTATTTTCACTAAGATGAAAAAGAAATAATGGCACTTTAAAAACAGAAGCTAAGCAGGTACCCTTGCTATGATAGATATTGTGGATTATAGTAACACACCATACACCTCTCCAAACAAATGGATCGAAAGTAAATCATGTGAGTAGAACTCATTAAGTAAAAATACTAAATAAACTCACACATTGAGTTCACTATAAACAGCATTCTGAAGCTTCTTTTCCCAACCTGTTAAAATAAAAAAAAAAAAAAACAACCAGAAGACAACTTTAGGAATTAATACTAACACAACATCAATCACAGATTGCTTTGCAGTCACTGGAGTTTTATGTCTGGTCTCAGTTCATGCCTACCTACCAGAGAGACAGGAAGGGACAAGGAAACCTTAATCTAATTAAGACAGGAAAACTGCAAGTTGAAACCTCTATAGAGACCAAATATCCTTTATTTACAGCTGCTGTTCAAATAATTACAATACAGTTTTGGTTAAAAAATTCACATTCTACTTTTTCAAAGCCATCATTTTATTAAACGGACAATCAATAGACACAGTGTTGCTGATGATTATAAATCTTAGATCATTTATCATAAAATCCTCACATTACAGTAACATAGCCTACTGCTTTCAATGCAAATTGGAAATTTAACTAAAGGTAAAATTTTCAGGAGTTAATTTCCATTTTCAGAAGTGACTAAACACCCATTTCACTCAGAACTTTCAAAAAAAATCACCAGTATCTTATAAAATGATAAAAGCACTTTGCATAGTATGTTTTTCAGAATGCAGATGGAATCCAACAACACTTACCCTTTTAAATTTTTTTATCTGATTTAATAATCTGCAATCACTGGATGTCTGCTTCTGGCTACTGTCAGTGACAAGACACCAAGCTCCACAAACTACTGTTGTCATCACTTATGTCACATATGTTCTTACATATATCTATCCTATTCACAAATGTATCAATGTATTACACACCTGTTGTCTTCAGAAAATCCTTAATATCCTCTTTCAGTGATTCCAGCTTAATTTCTGGTTTGTGTAGGCTAACCTAATATGAAAAATAAATAATTAATCATCAAGAACTAAAGAGAAGTTACATTATTCAAGTTACAAAGTAATGCACATGCTTAAGGTTATACAGAAAGCAAACTCCTCCCTTGAGCAATGGCTATAGCAGTCAAAAATAACAGTTAACATTTTTCTCACTCAATGTCTTTGCCTTTTTCATCAATGCTAAAAGGTGTATGTGGGGAAGGAGAGAGAAGAAAGGAGTAGAATATGCAATGAATGCATATTAAACATACAAGTTTAACAATCTGAGCAAATACTCCACACACTTAGCCCAAATGCTAGACTATACACATTAAGGAATTGGTCAAAAAGTACATATGGAAAAAAACCTAGAAGCCAATCACTGTATTTCACCTGAAAGAATGAAACTGAAAACATTCAATAATTTTTCACTTAACCTCCCAAAGTTCGCCTCTTTCAGGTAAGAAATGCCATTTTTAGACAAAAAAACCAACTGTGCACTAAACATTCCCCACTGCAGTTGTGACTACTGCTATATACAAACTCCTGCAATGAAATGCACTCAACACTAACCAGCTTTACAACCATACCATGACACAACCACACAGATGGTGCTGCACATCTTTCAGCAACTGCAGGAGCAGATGCTACAGCATCTCCTTCCTCTACAGCTAGACCAAGAGGAGAAAACAAATACATCACAAAGGTCCAAAAGGACAACAAGCAGAAACTCAGAAGTTTCTGTGAAGTGCCTTCTAATACATGTTCTCCTAAGCATGGTACACGGCAATAGCTGACTAAGATCAGATAATGAAGCTAAAGGTTTAGAAAAAAAAATACCAACACTGCATGCTAACTTGAAAATAACACCAGAAGATCTTTGTGTCCACAGCCATGACAGCTCCAGGCATATGTTAGAAGCATATGGCCATATCATCTACACAGAAATGTGACACAGTTCTTACCAAAAGCTACTCAACAATATGCTGTAGGTGTACCAGCTACTGATTTGTAGCAAGCCTTCCTGCTGCAATAGAATTTTAATTACTATTTAATTAAAAAAAATCTTTCACCAACTTGTGCTGTTTTCCAGCTCTAACAGTACTGCTGACAGCATGGCATGCTTTAAGTCCATAACTAAAACTCCGAAATCCTGTAATTTGCCTTACAGTTTATACATAGGAAAAAAAAGGGTGTTTCTGCATTAGAAAAGTTGGTCTAGGTGAACTCACAATGCAGAATTTTCAGGAAACCTTTCCATGCTCCCCAGATGAAAAGAGGAATGGACAATAATGGAGAGAATGACAGCATCAACATTGATGCTCTTATTTCAAGTCCCCTTGCCATTACAGGTAAGGAAGGCATTTATATTTAGTTTATTGACTGCAATAGCAAATGTTTCTCAGAAAGAAAGGTCATCATAAGCACAGACTAGAAGATGTGGTGAGTTGCATAAATCTGTCAAATGACAAACACATATTCCATTCAGCACAATGGTAAAAGCTGGCAAAGGATCACTGCTAATGTCTGGGAAACAAAGACTTTTATGTGAGTTCTTGGGCAGCTCACAAAATACCCTTTTAAGCAAAAACCTCAAGGAGTATTTCATGAAGAATTCCTTCTAAAGCTACTTTGATGGAAAGTCCTATGTCCTTTTTGGACATTTGTCAGGCTGAGGGTTTTCTCTACTGCAAGGCACTGTTTTTGTGTGCCTCCCATAGAAATTTTAAATAAAGTAAGACACATCAAGCAGGGCAGATTTTGCCATACTGTTCCTCAGAAGCTTTTTTGCACACTTTTGTAAGTGTTCAGTTTTGTCTTTGAGTTAAATATGGCTACTTCTAATCTCAGGGTCCATAAAGTGTTTACCTGTAAGGCCTGGCACACTTCTTAGATATGCAAAAAAATCCCCACACAAATACAACTCATTGACAGATGATAAATCACACAAAAAGAGAAAGCTCCTGTACAATCTGGTATAAAATGGGTTAATTGTCTTGACACTGAAAACAGTACAAGAAATTATGGAAGTGCAATCAGAACAGTATTTTAATTCTCTGCTCTTCACACACCTGTGAGCTCTTGGCTTATTAAAGAATATCTGATACTCTATTAACAAAAACAGGGGGCTTGTTTGGAGATTCCTGGAAATTCTGGAAATTGATACAGCATATCACATTAGAAGGCATTAAGGAGCTCAGTCCACAGACTACTTCCCATTTTCCCTGTCTGGCCAAAAGAACAACAGAGGTCTTTCTTGTAAACTGCTGCTCCCAACAGAGCCTGTTCCCCAGCTGCAGAAAATAAAATCCAGTGACTCTCCTGAATGCAGCAGAAAGGCAGTCAAAAAGGAACAGGACAGCATGCTGGGGAGAATTTTCTCCAAGGATTACATTAGTGCATCAACCTGCACTGGTTACCTTCACCTCTCCACGCCCATGTATTCAGTCAAGTATTATTTTATTACTCCTAGCCCTGCTGCAGCCAATATTCTTAGGCTAATGTTTAATTTATCAGAACATCTATCTTTAGCACCTTTCCTGTGTCCTTTTTCTTCTCTTTGCTGAAAAAAGCTCTACTGAGACAAATTTTCACATAAGAAATGTGAAAATTCCCCCTCAAATTATGGGGGCACTTTTGCCTACACTTTCACCAATTCAGGGTTCAGCTGCAAAAGCCTCCTCCCATTTACACTCTCCCTTTTGTTTGCTTGTGTACTACAATCAACACATTCCTAAGTGCTAAGCAGAACAAGAGAGCCACAGAAACTGTTAGGGACCCACTGCCCACTGAATTGCTGATCAGTTTTCAAATCAGAAATTAGATACTTGAGAATGTGGCAAACAGGTCAGCTGGTAGCTGCAGCCAGCTCTCACACAGACCATACTCTAGCTCTGTATAACACAACAAGGGAAAATACTCATTTTGGTGAGTGAAGGAATTCTCTTCAGAACTGTTTTGCTGTAACTAAACAGTATGGTAGTTCCTTGGAATTTATGTGGGTGTTTATGGGAACTAAACTGAGGAATCAAGGGGGCTTAGGAGAGCTGATGTTCTAAAGCTACTAGTCCAGGTCTCCCACATAATCTTGTTTTTCTTTTGGATTAACTGATCTCATTTCTGTGTTGTACCATGTCAGAAAACACATTTAGGCACTTATATTTTATGTAGGGTTGGTTTGTTTTAAACTGCTTGGTACAACATACCAGGAGCCTGACTAAGCCTCGTTTGCATTTTCATTCCCTGTGATTGTTTGGTAGAATGAAAAATAGGTTGACAAAATTTTATTTATATAAAAAAGCATCACTACAACTTTACACAGATAAAAATGCCTGCCTAAGGTTTACTGGGAGAAAACTTCACATTGACGAGATTTGTACTCATTAACTGAATTAATTCCCTGCATGATCAAAACACAGCAAACACCCAGGAAGAATTACTAATTTTAATATATACAACTTCATGAAAGGGCATCTACCTTCTATAAGAAAAAATACTATCTGTTACTAAAAGAAGACTATCACAAGCAGGGTAATAGAGAGTGAGCAATACAGGGGAACATTCCATGAAGGCAAAGGGTGACAGCTAGAACAGGGAAATAGTCAAATATTCAGAGGCTGAGTTAGGTCAATACAGAGCCCTGAAAGGAAATATGGATGAAAGTTGAACACTTCAGCAAGAAATAACAAATTATTTTTAATAAATGTTAATGCCTAACAGCTTTTCCCTGTAAAAGGCACTGTGCATAATCTTATAGATAGAGCCCCGAGGTCCAGGTATGATGTCTACATTCCTCTACAGTCTTGGTGAGCTTCTTGTGACTCAAGATGCACCTGTCCCTTCCACATTGCTTCATAAAACAAGCTATCATTACAGCATTTCTTGGCACCCTCCATTCTGCAGCTGTACAGAACAGTAGGGTAGTTTAAAAATTTGTCAGATTTGCTGGTGCCTAAGGTACCACTAGCAATCTTGTGTGTACATCTTTGATTTTGGCAAGGTATCCTGCTGAGATCTGGGCAGTCACCATCCTAAGTGATACTCTAAATGTCCTCTCTCTGTTACCTGGATGCCAAGATGGAAGAAAATCCAGACACTCAACACTGATGTGGCTGAAAGCAAGCAAAAGGATAGCACAACAGTAAAATAATAAAGTAGGTGGAAAAAGTAAATTGGTTCATAGAGGAACTGAATAGAGAGATCAACCTATTTGCAAATTAGCATCTTAATTTGGAAGTTAATTTGGCATCATGACTGGAGCAGCACTGATCATGCAAGAGACGATCCATCAACCACAGCACTCAAAGAAGTATAGGAAAATAACTAGAAGACCAGCAACATACTGCTAAGAGGAGGTTTGACAGAACAAAGTGTTCCAGCATAACTACTGTGTTAAACTATTTCTTTTCTCAACAAGAATAAACACTGCAGAGAAGTGATCCAACTATAGTGAAATGTGGAATTGCATCAGGTGATCATATATTTTCATCCTGTTGCAAACAGTTCTGCAAATAACTTAACACAATCCTAATATTTTACAGGCTATCTACCATAATTTCTCTTCAAAGCCTTTTTTGTTTAAATAAATATGTAACCTCTCAAAGCATTTATTACTGTTCAGTATATTTTTGCACAAGTGCACAATGCTTTTCAGTTTTATTGCTATTATTTTCCAAATTATAGTAAAACACAATAAATTATATTCCCCAAATATAATCCATCTTTAGAAGTAAATTCAATGAAAGCTATTAAATATTCACCTTTCCTTACATACTTCATTCTACCATAACTGGACTTTATCAGGACCAAGCTGACTTGGTAAAAACCACTTCAAGCACAACCACAACAATTTCAACATAAACACTTACTAAAAACTTAAACCCTGCAACTTCAAGGGAGAGATTTTAGTTTTGGTTATACACTTCTGTAATAGAAAGAAGAATAATTCTGAACGTAACTAAACAAATTTCAGGAACTGTAAAACCCTGATTACACTGACAATTTTCCAACCCTTCTACATTTCTACATGAACTACACCAAGGGAAAAAGTATTGTGAACTTTCTCATACAAGTAAAAATAACCTAGCAGATACAGAGAGCTTCAATCAGCCTCATATGGAAGCTTCAAATGTTATGCTGGGCTAGAAGATAGGAGGATATATTTTAATGTTTAATAAATTTTCTAGGTTTTGAATATAAAATACACACACAAGGCAAAAAAACAGAATCCACATTACTAAAAATGTACTACTCTGCCAATCAAGCTTGCATTACTTCTGAACTCCATCATCTGATCAATACATACTCAACTGCATTCAATTTAAAATTCACTGTAATGCAAATATTACTGTTGAACCACTTAAAACAATGGTACAGGCTCTATCAGCAGGGATAGTAAATTCTTTGCCAAATACAATGCATGAAAATGAGCCATTAATTATCTATGATGACTCATGAGTCTACATTGTTTGCTGATTTTTAATAAATAAATGCTACATTGCACAGAAACATTCTCCTTCTTAATTTGATCTCTTATTTAAGTTGAGATTGGTATCAATTTCTTTTTTTTTTTTTTAACTGGCAAAAAATGTCATGAAAACAATATGCTGAGACATACTGCAAACCATTCACCCCTCATGAATTATTTGAAGCTTATTTACCTACACTTTCTTTAGAAGCACAGTCAAGCACTACTCCAGCTCCAATGTTCCCAGTGCTCCCAAAGCAAGTCCTCTCCTCCTTTGCCCCACCTGAAGTCTTTTAAAGACCCTTACCTCTCCCTTTGATCAATATTGTCTTTAAGCCCTTCTGGTTCTATCACAGGTCTGCTCAAAGAACGAGGGCAGACTCCCCTCCTCTGGACAGTGTTTCTGATCACATCATCTCCTCTCCACCCTTCTTCATACCTTCAGGTACCTCCACCAATGTATTCTCACTCCCAAACTTAATTGCTACAGTGGGGTGGGATGGGGTACCAGGCCTGATTTTTACACTTACATTACCCCTTTTAGCCTCCTTTAACAGCCCTTACCATGCTTTTTCACAAGTTCCCCTCAGGCTGTCCCACTCCAGACATTCCTACAAGAAACATCTGAGAACATTTATGCAGACAATGAATGGCAGGGGGGATTCCTTCCACAGTGGGTCTTTCTTGTTCTATTTAAAACATAATTTAGAACCTTCATCTTTCATTTAGAACTTTTCATTTTATTGTTACCTCCTGTTTTAGAAAAGTTCTTTAGGAATAAACTACTGAAGCTTTTGTTGGTTGGTTGGTTTTGGTTTGGTTTTTTTGTTGTTCTTTTCGTTTGTTTGTTTGTTGTTTTTTTTTTAAATTTTGTTATTTGCCCTCTGGTCACTAGAGGTTCTGGGCAACTCTGAGTTAGACTGATCTCTGTTAGAGGTTTGCATGGGACAAAAATTAAGATTGATTGATCTTAACTGATTAATAAAGCCCACCTTCCTGCAAAGATTATGAAAAATGAAGTTTCTGAATTGGCTGCAATTGAAAATGTGCTAAAAAGGTAGCACTTTTTTCATGTCTCTGAATGGTTTTTATTGTCAGTTCACTGACACAGATTTTCCCTAAAGCAGAATTTTAGCAAGATTTCACAAAATAATTTGGTTTAAAACTGCATTTTGTCCTTGAGATGTCCATGCCTTAGTTTTTCTAAACACCACTAATCTCTACTTTAAAACATTTACAATTCAGAAAGGGAAGAGAAAAATTAAGAAAAAAACAAGCAAATTTGATTACAAACTTGCACAGTGAAGTTGTGCCCTGAAAATGAGGTCTCTCCTCTGCTACCCCACTAACACCAGCAGCAATTCTACCTGTTGAAAAGTTACTACCTAATATTTTGGCTCTTTGTCACTGTTACTCTTTCCTTTCAAACACACTACAAAATATGTTCAGAAGAAATTCCAAAGCAAATGATAGGCACATTAGCACTCTTACTTGCATTTATATCTCTTACTAACAGCAGTAATATCAAAACTCAACCTACAAAAACCAACCTAACATTTATTTATTTATTCATTCATCACTTACAAGCATATGACACTACCTCTACTTCAATCCTTTGGATAAAAATGTGATTATCTTGGTATTCCCAGAGGTCAGGCTGTGACAGCAAATCATTTGATGCCCATGCCAAAGTTATTTCAAAGAGATTGTGTATCACAGCCCTTGACACTAGCTCAGGCTGCCAGTGACAGCCAAGCAAAGCACTGGTTTGATCAGTTCATAACCACAGGGCTACTCTATCACCTCTTACAAATAATGTCAGGATATTGTGTTTTCCCCAAATTCTATTAACTCATCAATGACACACTTCATTCTGAGCTCTCCGTCCTAGAAAATAAAAGAAGAGATGAATTTACAAAACACAGCTTTTCCAATAGCTAAAAATACTGTTTGTGAGACTACCTGTCCTCTCAAAATTTCAGGCAATATTATAATGGACCTTATGATCCATTTTGACTGTAATATTTTCAGAGACAGTAAATATTTTGGAGGAACAAAACAACATCATTTTTTACACTAAGAGGTGAAGAATATTTGTGAAGTATAACTGCAGTATAAATATCCAAAACAACAGTAAGTTTCACTCTGATGCACTGATTCCAAAGGCTTCTCAAAATACAGTGTGCAGCTCCAAAAATAGTTTAAAATCCCCTAACAAGTGATCACCCTTCAAAATCACCACTGGTGCAGACTGAGCATCATTAATCAGCAGACAAAAAACTCCATCACATTCTACCAATAAACTGGAGTCAGATGTGATGCACAGCAACAGCTAAGATTTCATATTTGAGTGCAACTCCATCAATACCCCATGTAATGCGAGGAGTATCAAGCATTAACCTGATACAGAGTGAAGCAAAATCCAGAAACTTTGAGAATTCTGTACAGCTGCTAAGGGATGGACAGGAGACAAGCCACTGACTGAGGGGCCCTTGCAACTGCACAGTACAGCACTAACACGACTGTCCAAGCTTTATAAACAAATCTGCTGTACATGAAAGAACATAAATGCATGCCAGGTCAATAAAAAAACCCTCCCTACCAGGAACACACAGATTCCTGACAAACACAGCGTACATTTGGCCCTACTAATTTAAACTACAACCTCCAAGAGATAATTCATTTGATTGACAAATCCCATTGCTGATGTATCTATAAACTTTCAGATCACTCCACTAAACTATAGCTGATTTTAATTTCTATTATAAACCCTCCAAACACAACTCTAAGAATCAGCCTGAATATTTGTTGCCTTGTTTCTTTTCTTTCCCCTTAGCACTTCGCATGACTAGAATGATCATGACCTATATAAATACATTTCTTTTCTTCTCCAATAAAAGCCATCATAGCAGATACATTCTCACATCCATCAGGGATTTAGGCACCTCACTGCCCTTTCAGACCCCAAACACCACCCTGGGAGGGCACTGCTCATGTTCTGTGTCCACCTGCACAAAATGGCTCCATGAAACAGCCACCCACCAGCAGCTTCTGAACACCCAGCCAAGTCCTGAGGACACCAAGCCTCCTCCTGTCTCAAAAAACCCTGCAAAGCATCAAATGACTGTGAAATCAGGCCCTGCCAGAGTCAGGGATAAAAAAATGCACAGGGAAGGGAGTGCATTCAGGTTTGTCAGAAACAGGAGCAGAGTTGTTAGAAGAGAGCCCTGTTCACCACCTGTTTTGAGGACAAGGTCTGACCCTCCACTCCTCCTGTAAGGCTATTTAGGATACTCAATTTCCCAACATTTAGCAGAACCCAGCCTCTAAACTAATTCCAGCCCCCTCCAAGTCATGCACATTGGCTTATTCAAATATTTAGAAAGCCCTGTCAACAGAAGCAAGGCAGACACACATTTATAAAAGCATTTAGAGACCAAATCAGCAAATTTAAATACAAAACAAACAAAAGACAGGCAGTGATGTCACTTGCTATAGAAATCTTCAGGGACATTCAGGGAGGAAAATCATGTTTCATTTAAAAATGCAACAAAACTAATGGACAGATAATGGACATGGTATCCTAAAAAAAATTTAAAAAATAAATAAGAAAAATAAAAATCAACCTATATAATTTTAAGCAATGTTTGAAAAAAAAAACCCCAAAATCAAAAGCACAAGATTTTATAAAACTCAATCCAAAATATTTCAGTAATGCGCAATATTTGTTACAGCACCATGACTAGGTTATTATTATGATCATGAAAATTGACGCAATTTTAATCTGAAACATCCTAAATTAAATTCAGCTGAAATATGAAAATCTGTCTCCAAGTACAGATAAGTTATTAAACATATTTTTATAAAGCAACTGTTTTCCCAGCTACTAAAATTTACTTCCATGCGTGTTTTTTCATTGATTTTCACTTCCTTTCATCAAATCCTCATTTTTTCAGGGACACTAAGGGAGCGGGGGAGGGCGGGTGGAATTTAAAGCTCTCCAAATTAAAGATTAAAAAAGCAATTCGTTTCGGGACCTATATTTGAAGCAGTGAGATTTCAGACGGATAGTCTTCGTATTCACTGCGAAATCCTTGGGTCCCAAGGGGAAACACAATAAACACGGCTCTAGAAACTAAACAGACCGCTCTGCGGGCCCGCCGAGGAGGGAGGGGAGCGGGACAAGGAGGAAAAGAGGGAGGGGAGGAGAGAGTCCCCGGCCTCCCTGCCCACGAGGAGGCCACACGGGCCGGGGGCGACGGCCGGGAACAAAGCGCCGGGGAGGGGCAGCGCGGAAGGGAGGCGTGCGTGGGGCACAGCGGCAGGTCAGGGCTCACCCGGGCCTGTCGCTCCAGCTGTGAGTGCAGGCTGGAGCCCTGCAGGCGCTGCACGACCCTGGCGATGGTGAGGGACAGCCCGCGGTCCGGGTCCAGCATCGCGGCCCCTGCGCGGCCGGGCCGCCTTCGCCGCCGCACCGCCGCGTTACCCGGCAACGGCGGCAGCGGCGCCGCCCTGCGGCTGCGTCCGGGCGGGAAGCGGCGCCGCACTGAAAGGTTCCCCGCCGCAGCCGCCCCGCCCTGAGGGGGGAGGAAGCCCCCAAGAGCTGTAGGTGCTCCTGCTCGGAAGGAGCGAGAAAAGTCAGAGGACCCGCAAACAATCAGAAAGTTTTATTAGAAAACTACTGGCAATTGTTATGCTCTGACCTCCTATATAAGCACAGAAAGAAAGAAAAGAGGAGAAAGAGATGACGAGTCCTGGTTCCAGCGCAGCGATTCAGCTGCTGGGATGCCCCGCGTCCTGGGCGGATACCTTCTTATGGACAGGTGTCTCTGTCCCGAAGACACGTTTCTGTGTCCTTCTTGAGGGATACAAGTCGGCCTGGGTTGATGCGAAGTTTTGTTGCACTTTGGGATATTTTAGCCTGTCTGCTCGGCACGGTGAGGCGTTAGTTCAGGCTCGGTACCGGCAGCCGACACAGCCCTCACCTGAGCCGAGCCCGTGTGTGGCACTGTGTGCACATCCCTGCCTGAGGTACATGCAAGGAACTTTCATCTGTTTAACCTTTCTGACAAAATCTATTCCTATGGGCATCAGTAACAGGACCATGTAATTAAATTTTTACTTGATAAACTAATTTACTAAGTCAAAACGCCCATTTTTAAAGTCCCAGAAGGATTAATAAATAAGCTAAGAGAAGAGAAAACATGGAAAAGCTGATCGTGGACCTCTAAAGCATTAGGACCTATTTTCAGCTCTGAGGATGACCTCTGTAAAACGATGTTTCAAGATTCTGAAACATCAGAAGTAACTTTTTCACTGTTGGGAGTGACAGATATGAGGGAATGATAGCTGTCATCAGTTACATCAATAGAAAAAACAGCTGCATATAATAGGTATAAAAATGCACCTGAACTCCTTTGTCTGCAACCACTTTTGACTTATCTGTGAGCATTTCTGGATAAAATGAAGTCTAAAGAAGAATAGTAATAGAAGGTCAGAGATTACATTCTTTGATGAACTGTAAAGAAACCTGAAAAAGTCGCTTATGCAAATCAAAATACTGAGAAGAGGTTGCTTCTCAGTTTATGGAGAGCATGGGGTAATCAACTACCCTGTTTCTACCAGTGCTTTGAATGTCTACTCTGATTTACATCAGGTTTCCCATCAGTTCTTTTCTTACATGCATGTATGATGTTAGGGGCAACAGTGAGCACTTTTTTTTTTCCTGTGTATTGAGAGTTAGTGATATTTTTGTCTACATTCCCAACTGAACAAGCATACAAAGTGTAATAACCTTCTGTGCTAGTTCATAAAAAAAGCTTGCAAAATGTTCCCATACAGTGAGTACCTTGCCTCATTTTGTTTTGTTTTGTTTTGTTTTTAATTTACAAGGATCATTTGTTTGTGTGGGACCTTCACCTGCTAAGGAAAGCACATGCAGAAAACTGGAGCATGACCATAAGCTCTGCGGATCAAGATCTGAAGTCCAGAGTTTTACATTTTAGCTGCAAATGTGAGAGAAAGCTCTCCCTCCTTGCCTGGCACAGTCCTCAGCTGCATTTTCCTCTCCAGTTTGTAAGCAAACCTGTGGACTGCCACAGGGATGGAAGTCTTACATTGTGTTTGGTGAGCATGTTATTTGTCAGGGCTGTTTGATATGTGAGAGCTCAGAGGCTGGGTACATTCCTACTGGTAGCACAACACGGTCCCTCACTGCTTGCCATGTTGTGTTCTGCAGGCACCATGGACTGGTCATGAACTGGGACAGAAGCCACAACACCTTGCTGATTAGAAGTGTGTGTTCCCCTGCTGCTGGGGAATATGGGGAAACCTTATATCAGGTGAGTTTCATGTGCAATGACTAAGACTTTTCAGGTCTGCAAAAGCCATCCTGATCACTGGAGGTCAAGAAAACAGGACAAGAAACTAATGTCACCTGTGGATGAGTAATTTCCTGCAGCTGACTACCTCTGCTCCACGGTTGCCTTTATAACCCTCTGCATATGCACATCAGTCTTCATTCCCTGCTTTTTAGGTTGTTTCCAGTCTGGTCTCCTTCCACTGGGTTTCTCTTTGGTCAGTTACATCTCCAGTATGGGTAGGAAAACTTACTTCTTGTAAATGCAAATCCAAGCTTAAAAGTAGGACAATATAAAGTTGTAATCTACAGAATCTTACCAAGGGCTGTTAACAGCTTCTTGTGCATCCCTACCATATCTAGTTAAGAAATCTCATGCTTAAGTGTGTGCTCCTTTTTTGTTTCCTTACAAGGATTATACTGCATAGCAGCTTGAGATATAGAGTCATTATTAGAAAATATCACTTAAATAACAGGCATTGGCAGAAATCCCAACCAGTGCTTTAGCTTATCCCCCTGGTATCACACGACTGGTTTAACTTGGATCATGTGATAAGTTTTTGACAATTACAGCTTTTTCATCATGTTTTGCTTTTAAACTGCAAGTAAGCAACTGCAGCACAGTCAGCATAGAGTGGATTTATGATGTCCACGTACCAGAGGTAGCTTGTTGGTTTTATCAGAGGTCTGGTTATTTTTTCTGGTCATAGTTTTTCTGGTTTGGGTTGTTGGTCTTTCCTTCTCAGTGTCTCAGTTTACAGCCTTGAACACCATTTCTCTTCCCTTTGTATTCCTCCTCCATTTGCAGCTGCAGTGCTCTACAGTATTATACCTTAATTTACTGTGTTTTGTTTTACTACTTCACTTAACCATACTTGATACTCGTATCCCAAGTGTCTTTCTTCTTCACAACAGGTCTGGAAAGCATCAAGAATTTGGAAATGGAAAGTAAAAATTACACAGTCAGTCAGCTTGACGTTTTCCATGTAATATGGTAGTTGACCTAATATCAGACTAGGCTGTCTGCAGGTATCACCAAAGGAGGCAGTGGTGGTGTATGACAGATAATGGGTGAGAGAAGACAACAAAATCCCAGCAAGGTCAATAAAATCCCAACAGTCCCAATCACAAAATCCTAGCAGTCAACAAGATCCTAGCACTTCCAGTAAGCTGCTCATAAGACACTCTGCCTAAGCAATTCACAACACCCATGCTGCCCTGATCCCACCTTCACCTTTCATTCTGTTTCTGTGAGAAATGCCAAGACGTGAAGTCTCCTCTTAGGGCTTCTGTCTCTGCTGGGGGAACAGGGGTGTGGAGGGGCTGGAGTGGGAACACTGCCCCCTTGCCTGTGCTGAGGGTGGGTGCCTTCATGCACTCAGTGCTGGCAGTAAAAGGGAACAAGGTATGGTGCAGAACAGGACTTAGTACTCTAAGCGAGCTGCTTCCCTTTCCTTTGCACCCTGAGTGCCAAGGGGGTTAGTGCTATCCAGGGAGAGGGAGAGCTACATATTGCATTCAGCCTGATAAAGTATCATCAATATTGTGTAGCTCTCTAAGTTACTTTTTTTTTTTTTTTTTTTGTGCTACAGAAGACACTGCCAGGAGAATAGGAGCCACTACCAAGAGGACAACAGTGTGGGGAAACCCCAGTGGCAGTCTGGGTCATGTGTAAGAGTGTCTGTATACCAAATTAGCCAAGTGCCACAGTCTTGTTTTCCTAAACCTTCCACAGGTTTAGGAAAAAAAAAAACCAACAAAAACCCAAAACCAAATCAAAACCAAAAAACAGCAACAACCCAACCCAACAACTTTCTATTTTCTGCCAAAACGAAAGGATAAGACATTAGAGGGAAAAAAAACCAACAAACTCAAACAAAAACCACACACATCTCCCTTATGCCCCCAAAACTCCAAATCCACCTTTCTTCAGACAGGGTACTTTTATCCCAGCTCAGACAAACTGGATTTTTTGTGTAGTTGGTTAGTGTTTTTTCATCTAAAGAGCTACTCCTGTCTAAAACTTCATTTCTTTTTCCTCCACTTGGAACCATTTTAATTTGTGAGGGCTTAAAATCCGTAACTTCAATCCTCCATTTCAAGCCATTATCAGAACTTTACCTGTGAACTAAAGTGTCAGGTTCCAATAGATTTCTGATCCAAGTAGGTCCTTTCAGAGAACATCATATTCAGTCTTTTATTCAGTGTGCTCACTCTTTATATTAGACAAATGTATATTAAACTTTAATCTCTGTTATGGGCCAATCCTCCAAGCTCCTCTTTATAATATCCATTGGTTTCCTTGTGCAGTCTGAATCATGATATATTGTTTGGAGCTGATAACAGATGTATGACAAAAGAAGAAAGATCTGTTAGTGACTCACCCTCCTGACTTTCAAACTATTCAAATTACCAAAAAGTGACAGTGTGTATTTTGACAAGTTTCAATACTTTCTTCAAAATAATCAGTTCCTGTGAAGTAATGAGATTTTTTTTTTTTTGCCCCAATACCACTGATGCAATCTGAAGAACGTAGGAAGTTTAGATGATGTATCTTCACTTATCAGAGCAGAAAACATATCTTATTGCAGAGTGTCATTCATGAGAAATAATGTATTTTCTCTACTATATGGCTGAACTTGAGAGCTAGACTTTGACTACCAGTGATATCAAGGATTATCAGTCTAGTTTTAGGAGCTTAACATTGCTTCAGTCCTTGATTTTAGGTAATTTCCTACCAAACCTTGGCTTTAGATAGCGTAAGCCTCCCTAGAGAGGACCATGTATCTCAGGTCGTAATATCTGTTAGTGGTACTTTTTTGTAGCATTTCTAAGCCATAGCAGGAACTGTGAGTTATCAGATATGTAACAAAACTAACGTGCACAAAGTCCCTAGTTTTTCTAGTGTTATTAGATTTAGTCCATTTTTCATGTGTTCTATTATTAGTCAAGTGACAAGGGTTTTAGCAGTAATATTCTCTATCTTCTCATTGCTAAAATCCCATGTGTGCACTTGCTGTTCATTAGGATATAATTTGCTGATGTAGGATTTCTTTGAGTTAAAGCAGAAATAAAGGCTTTTGATCTAGATACACACTGAAGAGACACACGTGCTGAATCACAAATACAGTTGATACATTGAGTAGTTTATGCATTTCACACGTGGCATATATTTTGTTTCCTTAAATTGTATATTCACCTGAGAGCAAGTCTGTTGGGAAATTTACAGAGCTATTGTACTTAGCCAAATGTTTTAAAAGACATGATTCAGCATTCATGAACAAGCATTTTCTCAGTTCACACATAGCAGCTTACTTTAATTTCTTTTAAGGTTTTTACAAAATTTAACCAATTGGTCTGTGAGGAAAAAATGCAGTAAAAAAGAACTGTCTCAGTGGATTCTTAGTTAACATCTCCATGTCAGAGTTTGTGGTGTGTGGGTGTGCTAGACTGAGATTCTGTGTACTTTTCAAACCTATTGACTCCAGTGAGTCTATGTGATCTAAATACAAGCAGGACTTGGGTCCTGTCTGTCATAAGAAGTATGCTCTTTTAAAAATAGGAACAATCTGATCTAGTAGGTGGCATCCCTGCCCTTGGAGAGGGGAATTGGAACTAGATGATCTTTAAGGTTCTTTCCAACCCAAGCCTTTCTGTGATGCTATGAAAATATCTAAAAACATATATGTGGTGATGTTTTATGTCTACTTTTGAAAAATATCAAACCCTCTCATTCTCTGTTTATTTGTTACACAATATTGAGCATTACTCCACTGAAATAGCTTCTTGATGCTATATCCTACTTACTGCAGTAGGGGAATTTAGTCTTCTGTGGAAAATGTAATAAATGTTTTAAGGTAGTCTGTTATACTTTCATTCACTGCCTGGAATATATACAATTTACTACACAGTCATATCAGTGTGTGTTGGAAGTCTTCAGCAACCAGCAGACCACTTTGGATACATTATTTAGTGTCTAGATCATGGCTGCCTTCTCCTTAATCATTAAGAGGTAGAACTACAAACTTCAGTGGAAGAACAAGGATCTCTTCTTGGGTACGTTTTATTCTTCTGATTCAGATTTGATGACAAAGTTGATTAATCCTTTCTCTTCTCTCTCTTTTTTTTTTTTCTTTTCTTCTGTGTGAAGAATTATTCCATTGTTTCATTTCCTTGTTTGATAAATTTTCAAATAGAAGATTCAAAAGTGAAGAATAAAACAAAAGGAACTAGAAACTCTTGAAGGGTTTTTGTAATGGTTATGGTTCACCAGCTACTGTAACTGTTCAAAGAAACAATCTAGTTTCAGTCATGGAGATTTTTACTTCCATTACAAGGATTTTTCACCTATCCTTTACCTTGATTTCCACTTCCTTAACTTGATGTCTGTCTGCTCTGTTGGAAAGGCAGCTGGAAGCCCAACAAAAAGGAAATGCTGAATGAGTAGGAGATAGCAAGTGAACCTTCCTAAGTTTCTCATAGCTTTGTCTCAGTGATGGTGCTTTCCTTTCCCTGTATGGAAAAATGGGGTCTGTCATCAGCAGGGAGCACCAGGCACTGATTAAATATCATCACCAACTACGGAATAGAATCTCTCTGGCACACCTTGGGCCATAGTGGGGACCTATAGTGGGGGGACCTATGTTGAAATACTTGCTGTTGTCCTGTATTAGTTCAAAAGAGATTCAGTCAAAATGTAAAACTAAGTCCTAATTTCTAAATTTCTACTGTTTCTCTGTTTATATACCAGAATACATTATTGCAGAAAATTATCTGAGACATTGATTACTAATACTGCCTGTTACAGGAATTGTGCATATATGAAGCACAACTAGATGATCAAACTTTTATTGTGGAAATAAGTTCATTATAACAACATGCTCAAAAATTCACCCCAAAAACAGTGGGATGGAAGAGCACTCACATGCAAAGCACAGCTCTGAAGGCTGGATTCAGAGCCATTGAGTAGCAAACTACCCTGCTTTCACTAACCCAAAACATACAAATTAATATACAGATCTGCTTAAGGAAAAATGACACCAAAATATTATACACAGCTCTAGGGAGCACAAACAAACCCAAATGATTCGATTTCAGATGAAGCTCTGCACATTGAAACTAAAAATTTTAAATATAAAAATGCAGTTAGGTCTTCTGTTTTGCATCACTGTTTAGAGGTCTGTAAAGAAATCTTTCAAATGCACAACAAATTTGCTAATTCAAAAAAAGGACAGAGGTAGTACCTAAAAAATTGTATTATTTTGTTAATTACAGGATACAGGCTTGAATCTTACAATCTATATTGCAGCATGTTCCCAGAAAGATCAGGAAGAAAAATTAGAAAACATTCACAGAAGTGAATGTGCTAAAGGGCTCAGGAAGGGTTGAAATAAATTGCATTTATTGTAAAAAAAAAGTAAAGAGACAAGGTATGAAACTGATAAACCTAAAACTGTACAGCCTAGCAGAGACTATCAGTCATTAATATGAGTAAGCAGTTATATAGCAATGCAATTTATCATTGATCACTTTTGTCCTTCATAGGAAGGACCCCTGTGGCCAAAATTCCTACCCACTGTTTAGCAAAGGACACATTTTCCAGAGCAGATGGGATAAAATGTGCTCTGAGCTTAAATAAATACATGTATACACTCTAGTAGCTAGTGTGGATAAAATTCCCTGGTCCTTGTCTGAAACTGAATTGAGGCTTGTACTCATAGAGAGTAGAGCAGGGTGGATTCCTGCTGGATAATGTATTGTAAAACAACCTAAAATATGGAATTAAAATACCTCATTGGAGTTCTTCAACAACAGAAGGGCTTTTCATTTTGGCAAAATTAGGCTAATAACAAAAGCACCATAATAAAATTTTAGATCAAAGGTGTGATACCTAAGCTTGGCCCCCACCTATATATTGGCATACAGGGAAATAACAGCATGAGATCATCACCGAATCATAGAATATTCTGAGTTGGAAAAGACCTCAGGATCATCAACTCCAGACCCTGCACAGCACCATCCCCAAGAGTCACACCATGTACCTGGGACTATTGTCCAAATGCTTCTGGAACTCTGTCAGGCTGGTGCTGTGACCACTTCTCTGGGGAGCCTGTTCCAGTGCCCAAACACCCCCTGGCTGAAGAACCTTTACCTGATATCCAACTTAAAGCTCCCCTGACATGACTTCATGATACTGACTCTTTTAAAGAAGCTGCTTTTAAAATGTAGGCTTGTTTTTCTGTTTCCAGATATATCTGTGAGGTTTGCAGCAAGAATATGGATGGGACAAATATTTAAAACAGATACCACTAGCTTTTGTTATTTTATCTGAGAAGCGTAGGTGTTTGAGACTTAACCATTTATTTCCTCCGTAGAACTGGAAATAACACCACTGTTAGAGGTACTGAACCCAGCTCAGTTGGGTTGCCTAGGGGATGAACACTCCAGACTTATGTTGCCATTTTCAAATTCACAGTTTTGGTTAAGTTGGCCTGAGGGAGGAGAAAACTATGCACAGATAGGATGAGCAGTAGTAAAGAAGCACTCATGAAGACACACTGAAGAGGGAACAGAAGAAGTTGTTGTCATGTCACTAACTAAATGAGCCACCATGTTAGGGTGATGGAAAAAGTGTAAGCAAGGAAAAATCCTGGGGTTTTTTCTCATTCCCCTGTACTATTAAGGGAAATGAAATCGACTGTGTTCTTGATAAGTAAGCTGGATTTAATCAAAAACTATCAATTTGTGCTGCCAGTTTCTTCTCAGTGTTAAATCTCCAAGGCCTTGGCTATTTAGTAATGTCAGACTACAGGAATGAAAGTTTTCTGTTATTTTAGGTTGGGTAATATTGTATATGACCTACCATCTACTCCTCTTGAAACAGAAGATGAAAACTTATTTACCAATTTATATAATGATCTGATTTTTAGAATTTATTTGAATGTTTCTCACAGAATCCAATTTTAGATTTCCAGCCTTCTCTTTATAAGGCCTTGTGAAAAACTATATTCTCATATCAAATGGCTCAGTTTAACAGCTAATGAAATAGTGATTTATTTTTTTTTTGCCAGAGCATTCCCATTTGACTCCTAATAATTTTCATGAGTAGTCATTGAGGATTATGTGAAGACTATGGGGAGGTCTTTCTCTATGAAGTATAAAATCACACCTGACAATTCTGACTTTTTAACAGAAATGTAAATTGAAATTAAAGAGATCACTGTTAGATTATGGTTTGAGCAAGATTATACTTTAAATACCATTGGGTTTAAAACCAGAGTAGGTGACAGTATAATCTGGGAGTATTTCACTAGCATATTGCTTAGAATGTTTTAAGAACCCTTTACTTGCTCCAGGAACTTCAGTCAGCAAAGCTTGTAAAAACAAAACAGTTTGTAACGCTTTTCTCATTATCTCATCAGAAATACCTTTTTTACTTCAATTTATTCATTTTCCCCACATTGTAGGATCGCAAAACGAATGCATTAGAATAAAAGGAGAACATTGTGAGGAGGTAAGGTAACCAAGAAGAGACACAGTAGCCAGAATGTGTGTATGATCTGTGACTGGCACTGTTTTTTCTGTACAAAGCACACTTAGCAGCACCAGTGCAGTTGGTTCCGGAAAGGGCCAAACCAGAATGGCATGAAATTGCAAATATGAGATAATGACTTCAGGCACACACACAAAAAAATATTAGAAAAAATCACCCAGTTAACTGTAGTTAAGATACTGCAAATTTTCAGATGTTTGTTAAAGCAAAATCAAGAGTGTGGCATGTAACTTTTCTACATACAAGGATTACATGCAAGAGATCCAACTTCTGATATGCTTAATTTATAAACCTTGGACATTTGGACACACCACAGCAGCTTGACTGAATCTGACACTGTCAGAAAGTGAGTGTAGAGAATTCAGAGCAGAGTTTGTCCTCGGAGTTTTTTTTCTCTTTGTATCTTTTGAGAGCTGAGACTTCTTAGCTGATTTAAAACAGTTTTGTAATGTAAGCAAAGACTAAACAATGAAAATTAATTTAAAACTTACATATTTTCAGTCACATTAACTCCCTGCACTATGTAATGCTGTATAAACATGAGCGAGTAGTCCAAACTAACTACAGCAATTCTTCCTCAGAATATGTTTTCTTAAGGACTATATAGGCAAAAGTGTGGCAAATAAGGCCAACAGTGCCATCATTTAATAGCCCATCTGTGCTAAAACTCTGGAAAGTATTATTTTCAGTGTTTCAGTATTTTAATAATGTTTTGAGATCACTATCAAATACTTCCAGGACAGCTTAGCACAATAATTGAAATAGAGTATTTTTTGTCTCTATGGACTTCACCTGCTTTCCCCAGTTTCTCAGAAAATTATAACAGACAACTTTCTACATATGGTTATTGGACAGCATTATACCTATCAAAGAAGTCCAAAATGCAAAGAGCATTTAGCTAATTTACAAATAAAGCTAAGCATCCCAGAAATTAAGACCTAGAAGAGAACTTCAGCTGGGGTAAATTGTCTTTGCTCCTGAAGGTCTCCCTCTACCTCCTCTTATTCTGTTCAATAATTAGTCCAAAGTCCCAGCTAGCAGAGTTCCACTTAACTGAAAAAACTGGCCTGGAGATTGTCACAGTAAGAGAACAAGAGTCAAACAATAAAATACTTAATTGTGTACAACAAAACGCAGGCCATGAGCCTAATTTAAAATCTTACTTTCATTATATAAGTCCACAATTTGAAGGGGACAACCTGTCGTCTCACTGTCTGACTACCCTTCCATGCAAAATCATGACAATGGAAACCAGCAAAATTCTAGACATCCCAGTCTTTTGCTTTTCTACTTATTAGATCAAAATCCTATTTTGGTTATGTACTTTCAAGGAGTGTTGTTTCCTTGTGGGCTTTGCTGGCAGGGGTTTATAAAGTACAGCTGTCTAGTACCTGTCTGCACCAGTAGTAATGATAGATAGGTCTTCTAATGGAGATACATTTTGCAATGTCTTCTAAAATTTTTGTTCTTTGCCCTCACTTCATGGTTTGAATTGTTTCAAATGACTAAAATTCATACTCAGATATCAGTTATTGAGAAGAGGTTTAGCCAGTTAGTTACCTTTTAAAATCTGAGGCTATGTGCCCCTCTTCAGTACTGATTAACAGAGAATTCATCAAAATTAATAAATTGTATATTCTATTTCTTGTGCAGACTTGTGCAAATTTATGTCAAATCAGATGACTGCTATTGGAAGTTTATGTTTCCTATAAAAACCTGAAACATTAAAGAATGACTATTGTTGATTAAATTTATTCATTTTATGTAAGTGTAATTTTCAGTATTTGTCTAATAGAGACAATGCCTCTCCTGATTCCCACATCTTGAGTTCCCTTAAAACAAGGATTAGACAACTGTTGGGAACTCAGATGTCAGTGAACAAAGTTCAGTAGTATTACCTTAAGGGAATTTATCACCAACAGACACTGTTATTCCTCTAAAAATGTTGATATTAAATGAGATGTAATGGAATGCGAAATAATTTCTCTCTGTACATAGTAAGACACACAAACTTTGGAATCTTAAATTAAAGCCCTGGCTTCAGACATGCTGGTACCAATTCACCCAATAATACATCAGCTGACCTTCTCCATTTCCTCTCTGCTAATTGCACAGCCAGTCTCTAAATTACTTAGTTGGTGTTGTGAAACTAACATCTCTTTATCTAATTCTGTGGAAATGTGGAAATTCATTTGATCTTAACGTCATGAGGATAGCGTGTCTTCTTTTGAGAGCAGAGTGTCAGACAGCAGCAGTCTGAAAAGACTTCCTTGCTTTTCCCAACTCTTCCACTCTCCTACTAAGTGGCATGTGCCAAGTACTTTGCTTTGCTTTTTCATCTTTAAATTGAAACTCATAGCAGCTGAAGTCAACATAACTGATTTCATTAATATACCTCTGTGAGATACACTAATGAAAATCTCTTGTGCTAAAATAGTTGTGACTCTTTGTTATGTGCCTAACTGGAATCTTAAAATAAAAGACTACTGTTCTCAGTTGTTACAGGTGGGCCTTTATTTAGCAGCCTGTTGCTGTTTTGATCTTTAAGGAGTTGAGTACTGTCAAAAAGAGTTGTACCATTTTGTTGCTGACATTATAACCTATTGGGGTTGTTTCTGGTGGCAATCCCCGATCTTTTATCTGTATTTTACAAATCATGCCATGACTGTACCTCAGAAAAGTCTCAGATGACCATACCTTAGAACATGTGATGGATTTTGACTTTGACTGATGTTGGTCTAGTATGCAAAGATTTGCTCAAAGGAGAACATTAACATACCTTGAGATGTGTCTCGATAATTACATGACCTAAAGACAAGAATTTCATCATTGAAGACCTGTGGAGTCTTCCAGAGATTTATTAAGCAACATGCCATGTAAAACATGACCTTTGCAGAGGCACTGCAGAGGCAGCAGGAGCACCTTGTGCACCTTTGATCCCATCTATGGTTGGTGAATGGTATTTCAGAAACTACTCATAGTACAACAAGGTGCTCAGAAGTAAATTTCATCCTTATGTATTTAGTTCAGACCAGTATGAAATGAATTGTTTAAATGCAGTTACTGTGAGACACTGATAGGACTCAGGCTCAGATTACCTTGAAAAAGTTTAAGATAAATACGTTCATAAGAATTTTGTGTGTTCTCCAATAGTGTGGCCTAATTCTGGTCTCCCTGTAGTTTGTGCCTGTGAGAGTAACTCCACTGAATCAGAGACCTAGTGCCAACATAAACCTGGCAAGTGACAACAGAAGTAGACCATGACTTTCCATATATGTTTTTTTCTAAGTGTTTTATTCAATTTCACTTGTCAGGACAAAAAAGTCCTGGCAACAAACCTAAACTGATTTGTAAATTTGACTCCAGATAAAGATATGTTTTTCCAAATTCATCATTTTACAAGTGGACTTCCTATTTAAATTAAGTAAAGATCTTTGTCAAATTAATGAAAAAACAGAACAGATTATTCTTCAGGAAAAAAGAATGAGGTAACTGTAAATTGATGTGGTTTAGCTTTGGATGAGAAAAGATACATACACATAGCAGGAAATGACAGAGCACAGCAACTGTTTTGGCTGCAAGAGCAGTGTGTTCAGTATATGACATTATAGGGGAGAAAAGGATTAAGACTAGAATTAAAAGGAAAAAAGGCAGATTCTTTTGTTATCATGGATTAGCAAGCCTCCTTCAAATTTAAGGAAAATATTTTTGTATACTTTTGTCCAAACTATCAATGCAGTCATATTAAGACACCTAAATTATTTCTTAATTAAAAATCAATTTATTAATAAATCAGTGTTGCTAATAAAACAGGCAGTTCCAGAGAAGTTCTTGCGTAAAACTTTCAACATCCCAAATTATGCATGATTAAGTACAAGTGCACAGACACTCAGGTTTTTGTTTCTCTTAAATGATAAAATTACATCTGCAATGAGCAAGCATTTCATTAAAACTTCCTTTTTTGCTCTCCTGAAGCTTGCAGGGAGACAATGAGATGATACTGATCTGCATGGAGAGCGATCTGTCAAGCAGTTAGCTAAATGTAGTGAAGTGATATCTTAAAGGCAACTCAGAACTGTCCAAACATGAGGACTATTGGCTGTACATTTGAGTAAATCTATGCAAAATAAAAGCCTAGAAAAGCAAAACTCTTTGATCTCGATATGTTTCATGCAGAAATCCATTCCAAAAGGGGAGTCAAGAGTTCATTGCAAATTCTTCCTCATTTACTCTGGCAATTTAACTAGCAGATGCTGAATCGAGCTCAGCCCAGGACCAGATGGTATTCATCCAGAACTTCTAAAGGAAATAGTAAAATTATTAACTATGATGTGCACTCTATTGTTTAGAACTATGTTGTTGCCAGGGGAAAAAAATTGTGTAAGTGTGATGCCAATGTTTAAAAAGGACTCCAGGGGAACTAAACCCTTGGAATTGTGAGCCAGTCTGTAAGCCTGGCGTTCAGAGCAGGAAAACTGACGAGGACTCTAATAACAGATAAAAATCTCTGGACAAATTTGTAGAGGAAAGCTGCACCTTACACATTCAGAGTCCTGAGCATGTGAACAAGGTGATCCAGTTTGTTTTAAACAGTAGCTCCACAGCTGCTGGGATTTGCACAGAATATCATTCCCTCACAAATTCTGCTCTTGTTTTTGCTGAAATTAGTACCTTCTGGAGTCAGTCATGGCTCAATACTTATCTCTCAACTCTTCAAGCCTGTGCTGCACGTGCTGCCTCCTACCACTCCGTTCTGGGCTCCTTTGCTGTCTGCACAGCACACAAAGCGAGCCCTGTCCAGTGCAGCCTGGTTCAGTTTGCCTTTTTGCCAGCTCTGTAAGCCTCCAGCCATGGCTGCTGGCCTCACTGGCCTCATCTGTCCTGCATGTGCTTAGCTAGCATGTCTTGACACTGAAGTGGGCCCCTCCCTTGGGCTGGGGCTCAGCAAGGGGCTCCTGCTGTCCTGGGGAAGCTGGGCCTTCACCCTGTCCCACAAATGTTTGAGACTGATACGAGAGACCTGCACTGGCTTTAGTGTTAAGCATTGTCCTGCAGCCCCAGCCAGCCTCTCACAGCCTGAGAGCAAGGTGGCCACTGGGACCATGCACTGGTATGGGCCACTGATGGCCAGCTGCATCCAAGACTCCCAGAGGTACAAAGGATAATTGAGAAATTAGAACTTTCAATGTGACTTTTCAATCTACTTTCCTGCATACCTATTCCCATTATTCATACTATAAAGCAAAGCTGGCAAGACTGGAAAAGAAATCCAGTCTGTGTATATCAGCTTTGAGGGGTCAGGACTTGTTATAAAACACCTGTTACTGCTCTGCTTTTAAGTAAATGGGATTTAAAATATGAAATCAGTTTTTCATTCAGTTATAGTAAAGATTAATTTCTAATACTAATTTGCATTTCTGGTCATAAACAAGCTATATATTGGAAAGTAAAAGCCCATGACTTCATGAAAACACCAATGAGGATGATACTTATGTATTAAAAAAGCAGAACTTTTTAACCATCAAGATCTTTGTGTTTTCCACTGGTGTGTAACTAATGTGCCACAATTTATCAGTTTTATCAAGTTTGTCAAGTCATATACAAGTTCTTGCATAGAGGAAATGTATAGACTTCTGCTTATATTAACTAACAATTCTAATATACTTTCATAAGATTTGATCCACTATGTGAAATTAGTGGGTTTTTCTGTTGACTTGCTGGGGTTTGGATCAGGCACGAACAGCACTTTCATATGAAACTAGCACTTTGCCAAATGAGATAAATGTAGCTGCTTTTATTTTTCTGAGGCTACCCTATCTTCAGTTTACTCTGAAAAATATGAAGACAAGAATCATTTCCATGTAAGGAATCCAAAATCTTCACTACGTTTTTCTCTTCTCTGCCCTTTTATTAAGCGACTCCTACCATTTTAAATGTTAGTTGAGAGACAGATTTATCACTCTCCTCACTCCCTGGGTCTCATTTATAGGCTGTGACATAACAGGCTGACTCTGAGAAATGTTTCAGATACACGAGTAGAAGCTATCTTGCAAGGGGTTAATGCTGTAATCTTTTTCTAGCCTGTTTATAATCCCAACAGTAGTGCAGTAGCTGAAGAGGGTGGATCTAAAAAGTACCGGAGGGGATGTGTGTGTGTGAGTGTGTGTGCACACGTGTGAGTGTGTGTGTGTGCACACGTGTGAGTGTGTGAGTGTGTATGTGCACACACGCTTTGCTTTTCTGCACTGCCGTGTGTGCCCCTGGAATAAATCTTGTTCAGCCAGACCAGGACTCTGTGTGCTGGGTGCTCCTGCTGGAGAGTCAGAACAGCTTCCTTGCACAGCTGCCTCTCTTGTATTTCTTCTGAAGTCTTCATTCAGAAACGTATTTGCTTACTGGAAGCATGGGCAGATAGTTACAACCCCACCTTCCTCTGCATCAAAGCTAACCTGTGGATACTGAAGAATGGAAATAGTTGATGCTAGTGCCTTCCTTGGGAATGGTACCAACATTACTGATTTCCTCTGTGATATCATCTTGGAAAATGACACTTTTTTCTGTGTGGATGATGCACCTTATCCTTCTAAAGGTATGTATGGAAAAATGATTTTTTCCAGGCAGATTTTGTTCTAGCTGGATGTAGAGATACTATAGAAAGAAAGAGCTATGCAAAGCATTTTCTCTGAGAGAGTGCAAAATCAACTGCTTGCTTTTAAGTTAGGATGAGAAACAGGCAGCAAAAATTTTAGTATGTACTGGTTTACCTAGTTCAAAATTGAAGTAGGACAAAATTTGGATATAATGGAAAACTAAAACAGTAGCACTTTGGAACACAAAATGCAAACATCTCTGCTAAGGACTTAGAGAAACATGACTTTTTCTCAATTCAATAACATTAGAGTGATCAGATCTGATACCATGTATGAAAGTGATTTAATATGAAATTATAGCACTCTGAAGCTAAAAAAACCCCCATATATTAAAATATTTTTGATTGCTTGATCTTTTCTTACTTTCGCATAAAATAGGATCTCCCATGGTGAGTAAGTGGTGCACAGTAAACAGCATGAGAAGCACATGCTCTAAGTTGTATTTGACTCTCCAAATGTACATTTTATTGCTTATATTGTAGTTTAATGCTATGCAATTTAGGTAGATCAGAATACATTTAAGAATTCCAGCACCTTCACTGATTCTGCATTGGTGTAAAGACATAAATCTTCAGAAAATTGAATACAGAAAGGCTTTTACCTTTTGATTAAAGGGTGAAATATATAATATTAATCTGAGTTGAATACTGTGTAATTGATCTTTTCTTGTGACAATTTTCAGATTTGCATCAGATAATACGGATTCTGCTCTATTGCTTGATATTTCTGCTCAGCATTTTGGGGAACTCTCTGGTGATTACGGTGCTGATAAGAAACAAGCGGATGAGAACAGTCACCAACACATTTCTGCTGTCACTAGCAGTCAGCGACCTGATGCTCTGCCTTTTCTGCATGCCTTTCACCCTCATTCCCAACCTGCTAAAAGATTTTATTTTTGGAAGTGCTGTTTGCAAAACTGCCACTTACTTCATGGGTAAGTCTGGGAAGTTTATACCTATTTTGAAGACTGACTAATGAGACAGGTGAGAAGGTATTTAAAGAGCTATAAAAGGCTGATTGTTTCCATCCACCATTGAAGTTACCAGTATTATGAAAAAAGAATTTTGTAGTTCAAATCTTCATGGTTCTGGTGTCCTTGGTCTGATCCAGCGAAACACAGAGGCACACACTTAACTTTAATTACATACATAAGTGTTTTGCTGGATGTGAAGATATTGCATGATCAAACTTTAATGAGGAACCCAGCACATGCATTTTCTTCCCCATCACTGAGAAGATTCCTATCAGTGTTCAGATCACCCACCAGAACTGATGGACTTGTACACCCTCAGTAAGGGCAGATTTTACCCACAGATTTTTGGCAGCAGTGACACATTAAAAAAGAAAAGAGAAATAGGCCAAAGTAGGTGTAATTAGCAGAGCTGGAAGTTGGAGCAAGTACTGTTTGCAGACAGACCAGGTATGATCAGAGTTCACCAGAAGACCATAAACCACAGATATAGATTTTAGAGGCTGACATTAAGAAGCATCACTTTTGTATGCCTTGCCATACTCCTTTTGGTTGTGGAGCCAGGAGCTGGGAGTTTCAAAATGTCTCCTTGTGTATGTGTGTGTAAGTGATTTTTGTCTCACTTTAATATTTCCTCTGCATTTGCTTGTGGCTTAACCAAAACAAACAAACAAACACCACGAAAGCCAAAACCAACCAAACAATAGAGAAAAAGAAAAAAGAAAAAAGAAAAAAGAAAAAAGAAAAAAGAAAAAAGAAAAAAGAAAAAAGAAAAAAGAAAAAAGAAAAAGGAAAAAGGAAAAAGGAAAAGGAAAAGGAAAAGAAAAAAGAAAAAGAAAAAGAAAAAGAAAAAGAAAAAGAAAAAGAAAAAGAAAAAGAAAAAGAAAAAGAAAAAGAAAAAGAAAAAGAAAAAGAAAAAGAAAAAGAAAAAGAAAAAGAAAAAGAAAAAAGAAAAAGAAAAAGAAAAAAAAGAAAAAGAAAAAGAGAAAAAGGAAAAGGAAAAGAAAAAGGAAAAGAAAAAAGAAAAAGAAAAAGAAAAAGAAAAAGAAAAAGAAAAAGAAAAAGAAAAAGAAAAAGAAAAAGAAAAAAGAAAAAGAAAAAGAAAAAGAAAAAGAAAAAGAAAAAGAAAAAGAAAAAGAAAAAGAAAAAGAAAAAGAAAAAGAAAAAGAAAAAGAAAAAGGAAGAAAGAAAACATTACGTAAAATTTTTGCTGCTTTGGGAGACCCTTAGTTGATTATAGAAACCTCAGGTCCCATTTCAAACCATGCCCTTGAGAACTTTGATGTAATGTGAAAGTACACACCTAAAGTGCGCGAATGGGAAATCAACATCTTTTTGTAGATAAAACCAATAAAAGTAAAGGCCATGTTTAAACAATTACAATGAATTGCTGGCAAAAATACCATAAAACATTACTGAAGCATTGTCATTTTCCTCTTATTGCACACAGTGTAAATCACTTTATTAAAAAATCCAGTGAAACAGAACAACAAAAAGTTTCTCATTGTGAAGCTGTTTTAAGAGTCAGAATATGAAGATTTCCCACTAATGTTTCAGCTAAGAGGCATCACCTGACAAACAGACACTGACAACCATTGCATCAACTATGCTCAATTCTTCATTTTAAGATGTAGAAAGACAAATTTTCAATTAGAGATGATTCCTGTAGAGCAAACTGTAACAATATTAGCATTTCATAGTCTGACCCGCATTGACAAAGACAAATAAAAGCTCATTCACTGAAAGAAAAATTTGTGGCCAAGTTAAGAACAAATATTTATAATTTTACAGTGGTGAACTTGGGCACCTCAATGACAGAAACACAGACAACCGCACTATATTTTATAAAATATGAACAGAAGAAATTAAGGGTACCCGAAGGACAAAGATTCTGCTTCATTACTTCATTTCTCCTTGTTTGTAACTCCATTAGCATCTAATTAAAAAGTTGTAATAGATTTAACTCTCTTGAATGAGAAAATCAGATCACAAGTCAAGCAGGACACTCAAAAAAATTAAAACAATAGAAATCAGACTGTGAACATCTGTGTTAAGAGAGTAAGTAACTGATTTCCAATGCTTTGTTTGACTTCCAGTGCAATTAGTGAAGTGAATAAACCACAGTAGCAAAGGGAATAATTAGGAGTAAAATTGTCTTCCTTCCCTGTTACCAGAATTTTATGGTTTGACAGAGTGTGTATTTTTTCTTGAACCTTTGGAGTAAGGGAAGAGCAGAGCAGGAATATCAGTCTGGAGCAGTCTGGAGACTCAGACCCACTGCCCACATATTCTCACTGACTTAATCAATGTGGTGTTTATAAATACTTTGCTATATTTTAAAATTTTTGTATGCATACAGCAAGCTAGAAAGACAATTTGAACATAACATAACCTTTAAAACAAGAGAATAGCTTTTTTCTTTATTTTATATATATAGGTGTGTCTGTAAGTGTCTCTACATTCAACCTGGTTGCCATATCCTTGGAGAGATACAGTGCCATTTGCAAACCACTGCAGTCCAGGGTCTGGCAGACAAAGTCTCACGCCCTGAGAGTGATTGCTGCAACCTGGTGTGTCTCCTTCACTATCATGTCACCATACCCAATCTACAGCAAACTGGTACCTTTCACCAAGTACAACAACACCACGGCAAATATGTGTCGGCTCCTTTGGCCAAGCGATGTCATTCAGCAGTCTTGGTAAGACATAACTGGCTGTCAGCAAATGTGTAATTATCTGCTGGAAAACAGGATTTCATGGTAGCAGTAAGCCTATGGAAAATCGAGTATTAACCTTCAGCAAATGTTAACACCCTATCATGCTTATTTAAGATGTAAAAAATCATTTTTAAGCTGCTAACATTTTGACATTTGCATGACGTTTCCCTTGTCATAGGAAAGACTGCCCAACATGGTAATGATTCTCACACCATGGTCTGCTAAGCCCCAATTGTCACTGTAAAGAAAGCCCCAATCTGTCACTTGTGGTAGGAGTATTGCTTGCACTCATTTACACATAAACTTCAACATTCTCAGAGAAATCCTTGATTAATGTTTGAGAAATGCAGACACTTACAAACATCCCTCTGTGTGCTGCCTTGCCTGTTAATTTGTTTGAAGGTTCTCTGTAGCAGAGAAGTAGAATATGAGGCTCCAAATGTCTTATTTGAGAATCCTTTTTGTTGTTTATGGAGGATGGGGGCAGAGAGAAGTGGGGAGAGACATGGTCCCAGTCCTACACATCCAGGCAGGGTAAACAGCAGCACTATCAAACAGCAGTAGTACTTGCACATGATGTCCTTGCACGTTGACTAAACACTGACTGGCACCAAGAAAGTGTAAGATTTTTTTTTATTTTTTTTTTTTTTTTTTATACTGAAGGTCAGTTGGAACCAGAAAAAAGATTAAAGTCTGCACCATTTTGGTATGGTATGTCCACAAAGAGAGTAACTTTGTGTTAATGCTTTCAGTAGTAATCTCAGGTATTTGGTGGCATGAAGAGGAAGGGTACAGGACAAAATTTTCTTCTCTGCAGTCTCCCTACAGATTCCCAGGTGTGTTACTGAATTTGAACCAAAGTCACAGGGATCAGGAGAGACACAGGTTCATGGATGCATTTAAACATAATTTTTTCTCCAACTTGTGGTCACATCAGAGAAGCTGACTAGGAGAGTAGCAGATGTGAAACCAAGTAAAAGCTGCTTCCTTTACCAAAGAGACTGACAGTCCTGGGATCCCTCCTCAGGAGTTTTGCATGGTCCAGGGATGAAAACCCAGGTTATGGCTGCTCTGTCTTTGCCCACGTGTGCCACAGCCCTCAGGAAGTCCTATCTCTCTGAAGCAGAATAAAGGAATAATTTATATTGGAAAAGACCTCTAAGACCATTGAGTCCAAACATTAAAATATTTTTAATGTACCAAGGACTTCTTTGAGAATCAGCAGGTGACCATTTATCTTCTGCAAGGCAGTTTTTACATTGCCCAAAGCTACGGGGCATCCAATACTCATCTGGTCACAGCAGGAAACCCCACTCACAGGCAGAGAGTTTCTGCTCCCTTTAAGCACCGTGGGAGTGCCCATCTCCTCTGGGCTGCATAGGTGGGATGAAAGATGGTTTTCAGCCATTATAGTCTTATTCCTGCTCTACCTTTCTAGGGGAAGCAGGAGAAGAACTAGGAAGTTTCAAATTTCTGAGGTGTCAAAATGATACTTTGAATTGGCATGAAAAAAATACAAGAAATCTTGAAATCCTGTCTTCCCCAATTCTCAGTTGTTTTTCTGGTTTTGTGCTATTCCCTGTTCTCAATGTGTCTTTGGATTCCTTAGGTATACTTTCCTGCTACTCACACTCTTTCTTATTCCTGGGATTATAATGATGGTTGCATACGGTCTAATTTCTTTGGAACTCTACAGAGGAATAAAATTTGATGCCAGCCAGAGAAAATCTTCACGAGGTAACAATACATTTTGGTTTGGGGTGGGTTTTTTTAAGTTACAACTGAAGATAAGAGCAGTCATTTTGAGGCTAGTAAAAGGAAAGCTTTCTACTTGCAAAAGTGATCATTATGGTCAGTTATGTCATGAACTTTCCAGCCGCATTCATTTCTTGATTACAGTTACTCTGCTGTTTGCAAATGAACCTCACCTATGGCTTGTTTGCAAAGATTCGGGACAGAATACATTAAATTTCTAATTTGTTTATTATAGAAATACCAAGGGGTTTTTTCTGGCCATGGACGAGGACCATTTTTGTCAATAAATGTCACAATTAAAATTGTCAAATTAAAATAGAAGCACACAACCTTGAAAACTATCTTCTGTCCATATTGAACTAAGCAACATTCTTACACCTTTTGCATCAGTTTGTATAGAGGTAAGATGTGAGAATACTGGGAGACAGCAGATTCAGAGTAGCTGATAACACGACTGGCTCAGAAGCAGGCCAGTGCTTTCTTCGCAACAGTTGCTCACTTATGAATTATGTTGTTTATTTAGATTTAGACTGCATTCTTCATTTTTTATTTGGCTCACTGTTCAGAGATATTTTGCCAGCTATTTAAACAGCACTTTATATGTACAGAAAGAAGAGTAAGTACCTGCAGCGCCAAATACGAGGACGGAGATGGATGTTACCTCAACAAACCCAAAAGAATAAGGAAAATGCCATTGCAACAGCTCTCTGCTATGAGCCACAACAAAATAGAGAGAGTGAGAAGCAACAGCTCTTCTGCCAACTTAATGGCCAAGAAACTTGTCATCCGTATGCTGATGGTGATAGTGGTTTTGTTTTTCGTTTGCTGGACCCCCATCTTCAGCGTCAATGCCTGGCGAGCCTTCGACACGGCCTCCGCAGACCGGCATCTCTCGGGGGCTCCCATCTCCTTCATCCACCTGCTGTCCTACACTTCTGCCTGCGTGAACCCCATCATCTACTGCTTCATGAACAAGCGTTTCCGCATGGCCTTCCTCGCCACCTTCGCCTGCTGTGCCACGCAGAAGCCCCCCGCGATACGGGGAGACGCTGGTGAGGAAGAGGAGGGCAAAACGACAAGGGCTTCCCTCTCCAAATGCTCTTACACACACATGTCTGCACCTGCACCCCCCTGAGCTGCAATGAGGGGTGAATTGTTTGGCCTTGGAAAGTGACTGTGGCATCAGCTGAACGCAATTTAGTTTGCAGTTAATGAAACACTTCAGTTGACAGTAAACACAGTGAGATTTTTATGGGAAATTGATGCTATCACTCTCTGAGTGTTACATCACTTTCCCTTCAAAAGTACAAAGGAGGAAGAGAGCTCTGAAGATAAAGGACTTTATGAAAAGCCTTAGAAGTTGCTCTGTTTGCATAAATTCCACTGCAAAAATTGGTGTCCTCTACATCAACAGCTTTGCTTAGTTTTCAGATGCAGTTCTCAGTATCTCTTAAAATTTCCAAGATGCAAACAGGTTCTTCTCAAACATGAATATATGTAATGCAGTCTTCACTTCACTAGCTATGCCTCATCAGCAAAAATCTTTCTGTTATATTTGTAGTATCTTTTCACATTATTTTAGCTGAGCTAATACATGTTGAGATAATTCTGGCGTCACTCTCATGGGAATTCCGGGGTGGCGAGAATGGGCCTGTCCATATGAAAGTAATGCTTTTAAGTAAAACAATTTCTTTTTTAAAAATAAAATCAAATATCGTTGGCTTTGTGGGTGGAATGCTTTCTTCACTCACGCAATAGCATAAATTAACATGATTTAATGTATTTTTCACTTAAATAAACCCCATAGAACAAGGACGAAGAAACAGTTTTCTTCTTTGCAGCGGAAAGCACCATGCAAGTGGCAAGGTCTAAGATGAGCCACAAAGGCTCATGTGGACATTTCCACACTGAGAAGCACAGGGATATATGTTTGGGATAAAGCAAAGAGGTATTTTACAGGAGATGCAGGACTGAAGACACAGGTTGGTGCCCATGGCAGTCACATTTCACAAATATATTCAGAGCCACTCCAGGCGTGGCACTGCCAACAGGGAAATAAAGGCATTGGGTGCAGAATGGCAGCAAGGGCAGATACAACCAGCAAAGGCTGAAAGGCCTTGTCAGAAAACAGTTTTTCTAAACCTTGGAGCAGCTATTTTCTCCAACTACATGCACTTGTAAACAGATGCAACACAGAGTAAAACAGCTTTGAATGATTGATTATTGGTGCTTTGTTGAGCAAGGAATCCAGTCTGCTTCCTGTGCAGCACACGGGTGAGTGTGGGTGTTCAAGTCTTGTCCTGTGCTCTGTGGAACTCAGATGGAGAAGTTACATCACTTACTTTGGTTTGTGAAAATATCCTGTTGGAGATGTTTCTATCTTCTAGCTGAATCAATATCATTATAAACCCTTGTTATTAGACAGAGATTAAATTTGAGCACAGCATGGAATGTAGATGTGGATATTAAATATAAGCTTTCTCAAGGTTTTTAATCAGGAAAATCTGATCTTTTTACAGAATGATTTTAAATTAGAAATATACTGTGAGTTCCAGCACCCAGATCCATATTCTGCACTCAGTTATTGCCTGAAATGGTTTACCCTAACAACTTAGCACACAACTTTTGCTATTATTTTTTTTCCATCCAGCTTGTCCACAGACAGGAAATTAAAAAAAAATTCTAAACACTATTTATGCACAATCCATAGAAACAATGTTCTGTCTGCCTAGTTAATAAAGTAGCACTGCTCCTGGAACAGTGCTGAGACTACTGACATTGATCTGACCTTTTGCAAATACCCAACAAATTAAATTATGGGATTTAATTCATTGCAATAAAATGAAAATTTTACTTCACTTATGGATACATGTTGAAACCCTGTACAAACCTGTCCTGTGTATTTATTGATACTGAAGGAACAAAATCAGCTGCTTTGGAATTTATGTGGAACAGTGACAGCAGAAATCATACTTGTGAAGTATTTTATACCATTTGAAAGCCTTGATCGATTTTAGATAATAGTTTAAAAATGGTTGTTTAAGTAAGAAAACCCTCCACATTTTAATAATATACTGGATGTGACTCTTGCTGGCTGTGTGCTGTACTGCAGGACAGCCCAAGCCACAGCTCTGTGTGCTCTTCCAAAAGCAAATTCCTTTTTGTAAACGTCGCTTCTCCAGTACCTGCGGAGTAACAACAGGACATGCACAGCTCACCTGCTCTCAGTGATTGACTCTGAGGAGAGTGGTTTCAGATGAAAGCCAAAGCTTTTTTCAACAATGCCTTAATCAGCTCCCAGCCCCCCACAGCCTCCAGTAGCTGCAGCTGAAAGGAGCAGAGTTTCTGATTGATTCCCTTTCGTAACTGTCAGGGAGCACAATTTGGAGGTGATGAAATGAGGGAGACAGGAGAAGATCCTGATGGAGTGGTGGCTGGGAGACAATCAGGGAAGGGTTGAAATGTGCCATCTCTCCAAGGCCCATCTGTCTGTGCATCACTCGTCCCCTCCATTGCCCCCTCTGCACCTATTTTCTTGTTATAACCAACACAATATTTCTTTTGATCAAGCTCCCAAAGCCACAAGCCTTATGCCAAATTCCAGCAAAAAGTAGGAATTAAGCTTTTAAAATGCAGTATTGCAATCCAGTTATTTTGTATTCTTCTGCCCTGATCTCCTAGCCCAGGAAATTTCAGCCTTTCTGCACCTTAATGCCATTTTTCCTGATCTGTCCATTGTAGAAGTCATTTCTGGGTCCAAATGCTGCCCCTTCATTGTTAAAGAATCATGGTATCCTCCCAGTAACTTTAATTCAGATGCTAATGTCACTGAAAAGTTATCTTCAGCAACAAATATGGGTGGAATAAACATACCAAAATAAAAACAGCCTATGAAATCTTCATTTTAGCAGTAGTTTACAGGGGTAGAGAAAAATCCTATTCCACTACAAGCAGTCCCTAAAAGCAAACTGTTTTCCAGATGTAGCAGACAAATGGCAAACCAATGAATTTCAGGTGCATAATGTCCATAAATCTCAGAAGTTTTTCTTTTCTTTCCCTTTCTCCTAACTCCTGGGTTTTTTCCCCCCACCCTCTGTATTTCTCTTACCTCTTTCAGCTGCATGACACCACCTGATTTTTGTCCTGCATGCCTCTCAGTCTCTAGTTTACTTTCCCACCACCACCAATTGCTAGATGATTTTTTTCTCTTGGACAGGTTTATTTTCCTTTCCAGATTTACTTTCCCAGAAAGCACTCTCATCTTCATTTCCCCCTCTCATCTCCGGCTGACAGACTCCTGGAGCACATTTCTCCAAGCCATACATCCTGCCCACGCCACAACAGCTCTGCAATCCCTCCCAACAATCCTACAGCTGAGCTCACACAGCAGCTCTGGAGTACCAGCTACCAAACTCAGGAAACAAAAGTGAAACATTAAATAACACCCAGATCCTCCTTTGATGTTTTTGTCACTATTACTTGCAACCTTTATTATTAGGACATGCCTTAATACTGATGCCTTACACTACTGCTAAATACAGGACTTGGTGAGGGGTCCAAGGTATTTCACTACTGCCAAGACAAAATACCTTAATGCTCTTAATGGAAGGCTGCCTGTAGATTTGGAGCTCCAGCCACTAAAGGTTTACACCCCCTTGAACAAGTCATGGCCTCTTTTCCAACACCACTAAGCCCTTCTTGGCAAGGAGGGGAGTCTGTCTGTGATGCCACCTCCCTCCTGTTCCTCCTGCCTCTGAGCCCAGGGATGGTGGAGCCCCAGTACACCCACCATGGTTCATCACAATGCTCTTCTGGCCTGGAATAGACATCTTCAGGATCAGTCAGTACTGAAATGGATGTTGAGCTAAACTGAGGGTTTCTAGTGGCAAAAGATGCCTGTTCTCAAAAAGAAAGTACAGAAAGGTAAAACTTAATGGTTTTGAATTTGAGAAAGGATTATGTGAGAGTAGAGGCTGCAGCTTTTTTATTACAGCATCAGAGACAGAGTGGTAGAGAGTACAGAATGAAAGTTTCGACTTCTGGTTGGGTTTTATTAGTTTGTAAAATGTTTTGCTCTTCCACTTCAAATATAACAGGGACCAGCCAAATACCATTTCACTTAGATGTGCATGTAGGTCAGCAGTTTGCTCACCCTCTGGCCACAGTTTTCCAGTCAATTTTTCTATATGCATTATTAATGTCAGTTAAACAGCTTCAGCTCGTTTCATACAGCATAGTAATGCATGCCTTTAACATGCCAGAATTTCTCTCTGTGTATATAAACCCCTCAACTTCTAGAACTACCTTTTTCATTTTTTTTTTCTTTCTGCAATGCTTGTTAGGCTGCCTTGGGTACCTCCTAAAAAAAAAAAAAAAAACGCCAAGGAAACATTCATGAATTGTAGAGCTCCTGCTTTGCTTGCCTAATGGCAATTCATCCCTGCTAGGAGCTATTTGTCTGCATCTCCACAGATAACTATTTCATGAAGAGTTTTCTTGGCTTCCACTCCCAGTTGTGTCCAAAAAGCTAATTTTGAGCTAGTGAGATGTCAGTTGTTCCACTGTATGGTGAGACAAGAACAAAACATATTCATTAGCATCAGCTGGTAGTAAACATCAAGCAGGAATCATCCCCTATGGGGTAAACACCAGTTAATTGATGTCCTACTATTTTGACAGTTATTAAAATTTTAAAAAATATTTCCTGATAGAATGAAGAAATGCAACTTATATACAAGTCTGATTTAGAACAGTAGACTAAAAACACTGCACATGTCCTGTGAAAGTCATACAAACACCAGAGTTACAAACAGGCATGAAGAAAAGTCACACATACAGAACCTAAATCCACAGCAAAGGGGCTGCTCATGCTCTTTGCTTGCTGTCAGAGACATTTTTTTTTATTATTATTGAATGGACATTGGCTCAGGGCCTTGTTCTGAGAATATTTAGCAACTGCTAAGAGGCCTCATTCCTGACCAAGTGAAGAATGACACACAGAGGAGAAACCACAGGGGCAGCTGTGCTGAGCAGTAACAGCGCCCAAGAGAGAACTTTCCAACCAGCTGGGAACTTTGCATTGACTCCTATAAACCTGCTATGGTCCTTCTAACCTGGCCAGGATTTCAGAGCTAAACTGAAGGTAGGTGTGGAGCAACCAGAGATGCTCCTTGCTCTGCATCTGGCTCAAATTTCAGCCCAAATCCCTGTGGGGACATCTGGCAGTGTTGCTGTGACAGGCTTGCTGTTATTGAAAGGAATATGAGGATAACAATGTCACCCAAGACATTCCATCTTCGGAGTTGCTTTTTCTGTTGGCATCCTAAAAGATGGTCCTGCCACATGCAAGTAGGAAAAAGAACACTACAGGTATGGCACTGAAGTTAATTCTTGTATCAGCAAGGGCACAGCTCTTGCTTCTTTGGAATACCAACATCATCTCCCTTCTAGCTTCCCAGGGTGCTACAGCTGATGTAATGTATCTCTGACCATCCTGTGGGGACCCACAGAGGTTATCAAAGGTTAGGAAGAGGCTGTGTCTTAAAGAACCTTTTATTTGCTGTCCAGTTGTGGTCAGTGCTCATGTTAGAAGTTGCAAAAAAAATCAGTGGTGACCACAGCAAATAAGACTAAAGTTAATAGACAGGTTCTCACAGTGCATTTATCACAAGAAGAAAGTTCTGCTAATATCAAAACCTTTAATTCACTGAGATTGCAGATCTAGGGGAAGCACCCAGAAAACATATCTCAGTGCCCTTGTGTTTATTAAATAGGAAACTTGTTTAAATACTGTCAGCTGACTGAGGCAAAACTATGCAGTCCAGGAAAGCCTGTCAGGCATAGTTCTGTATTCCCTGGTATTTTTCTAGCATTTTTTCCTTTTGTATTTATTTCCTTCTCTCTCTCTCTCTCTCTTTTCTTTTTTTTTTTTTTTTTTTTTTAAGCAGGGAAAAGTAAAGGCTGATGCAAATTCAAAGAATTTTTACTGAAAGGCAGGGTTTTCCACAAAAATCAAATGTTTATTAACATCCAGCATAACTCCTCTACTGCACTGATTTGTCAAACATTTATTAAAACCAGGATAGATTTCCTTTGCTACACACTGAGGTCAAGACTAAGAAGCCTCCAGTGAGAGAGGCTGTGTAGAGATGGAATGGGAGAGCACGCAAGCTGCAGGTGCACAGCTTTGTCTGACACTGCTTTTGTGAGATCTGTAAGAGATTAAATAAGTCTGGTAGAGTGTTAGGAAGATGGTGATTGAAGTCAGAGCTGCACTTGCAGCTGAAATGTGGATGGGGCAGGAATGGAAGGGAAGCTGAACGGGAAACATTTTGGTCTCATAGAGTGGTGGGGGACAAAGAGTCATAGTGAGGATGAAAGAACATGGTCTTGGTCTGTGGAGAGAGAAGATCTTTGTAAACACTTTTTAATTTGGGATTATCCTTCTGAAAATAAGAAAAGGCAGATGTGCCCTGTATGGGAAGGAGGTACATAGTGGGGGAGGGGAGCAGTGAAAGGTTTCTCCAGGCAGCAGGATGGAAGGAAAATCAAACTTCCTTCTTGGTAGAGAAGCACTCATTTTAGGCAAGTTGGAAAGTGAAGATTTGAAGAGATAACAACTACACTGGAATTAATTTCTTTTCTATAGGCCTTGGATAGGGCTTTGCAGCTGAAGGGATTCTGTCAGCAGGACAGGCCAGGCAGGCAGAGCTGAGGGTCTCAGCCTTGTGCCCCAAGCACAGGAGCAGAGAGAGAACAGCTCCTGGGCCCTGGAGAAGCTGCAGCACACTAGCCTGCTGGCAGCAGCACAGGCTGGGCATCTCCCAACCTGAGGAATTCAAACTGCAATGCCAAGGTGTCATTACACTTTAGTCCAGCTGACCTGATGGGCTGAGAGAACACAACCTGAGTTCCTCTGTCCCAAAGCCCAATGCCCAGCACCCTGCACGTCCATGGGACCTGCTGAGAGCTGCTCCTCCACTTCCTGTCCAGCAGCCAAGAGAGAGCTCACCTCCGCTACCAGTGCCACGGTGGGAGGCAGCCTCCAGGGACATGATACTCCAGCAGAGTAGGAATGACAAAGGCTTCACAAACAATAAAAACCAACTGCACTCGGGTTAAGTAGAAAAACAACTATCTAATGAAGCAAGGGATTATTTTAAAAAGAAACCAAAAAGCCCCACAACCAAACCCTTCCCAAACTGTGGTGTTTGCATTTAATAGCTACCAGTAACTGAAACATGCTACTCTTCACTAGCATGCTGTAAATGAAGTTTAAAAGTACTCTCTGCTAGAAGGAAACAGGTATTGCCCCTCCTGCCCCTCCAGCTCATTTTTCTAAAGCTCCTTTTCACCACAGAGCTCCTGTGTCCTCATTTTGAGGACTGACAGCAGCAGTCTGAGGTGCATCTTGGTGCTACCACCTGGCTTCGCTAGATAATTTTCAAACCTATGTCTCTGCTTAGGCTACAATGCCTAAGGGTTCAATTATTCTTCTAACTCTACCAAAAGTCACATTTCTAAATGAATATAAACTTACCAAAATGCAATTTTATAACTGATTCATGTTGTGTGTCTGTGCTTCCTCCAAATGTAGTTTGAATAATGTTTTCTAATCTACCAACACATAAAACAAACTGAAGAACTCTGATATTATTTCCATGTGCCTGTGGGCTCAAATGTAGCCATCTGTGCAACTTCAGGCTCTACTTGTGTGCCAAGAATTGTTATTTACTTACATTTGTCCTTGGTCCTCTCTGGAGGAACGTTATTTGTGCAAGTGCTTTTGAGCCCTTTGCTGTGTCTGTGGGAGTCTCCCCACCTGTGTGATCAGTTATCACAGGTATCAGGCGGGAGGCCTTTGAAGGAGGGACCCTTGGGAACACCTGCTTTTCAGTTACACAATCAAGTATTTACACCCACTTTTTTTTTTTCTCTTGTTTTTTAATACTGCAAAATTCCACATCTGGCTTGAGGTCCCTCTACTTCATTTCATAGCTTTAACATGGATCTTCACCTTTCACTCCCTACGACTGATCTCTAATTCCAGCAATTCCCCTTTTCCTCGGGGAGTATCTCACACACAGGTCACCAACAAAACTACTGTTTTTTTGTATCCAGGAAACTAAAGCAATTTTTGATTGCTTCTCCTGATGCATTGTGTTCAGCTTCATCAAATTTAAAAGGTTAATTTTGTTAATATTTCAGGATTTCCTTGTCTCCCCTGACAAATCACCATTCACAATTGCTGGCCCATCTTGCACATTTGGCTTGCTCGCGTTTGGGCCCTTCAGCTCTTTCTGTGGGGTGAAGTGAGATGTGACAACTGATCACCTGTTAGCAGCAGCCCATGGGAGACACTGAAAACAAGGGGAGACACAGATAGGCTTTCTATATTTCACTCTCTGCAATACATTGCAAGGAAGAAGTGACAGCACATACATATGTATTGTTAAGGAGGGTGAAGGTTTGGGCAGCAAGGCAAGAGGAGATTAAAAATTTTTAGCACCTGGTGGAGCAGGAGGCCACTCAGTACATAGATTGCATCTGTGTTGGAGAGGAAATTAGCCTAAAATGTAGATACTTAAAGTCTTTTGGCGTGGATGAGGTAGTTTACACCTGTAGCAGAAATGTTCAGAAAGGAATAGCTCTATCTTGCAAGAAATGGAGTAAATAAAGGTGCACAGTACTTGAGGTGCTGATGATGATCTGGAAGCCTTGTACACATTTATTAGCTAGTTCTACTTCAAACTCAGTCTAGGTCAGTGCCACGTAACCCCACTTGTATCCAAACATCAGCTCTGCAAACAACCTTGGGCTCACATTTTTGGATTCTATTGCAAGTGTAAACTACTACATCCATAAAGCACAACTCCCCTTTCCTCTGAGTATCCAAGAAGAAATTGTGTATTTGTTTTCAAGTGTTTGTCCACACTAGTCACAAATACATCTGCCCAGAGTCCTACTCTGGGTGTGTCCATCAGGACTTAATTCTGACCCCACCCATCTACGTTGAGGGTGGGGCTTGGAAGGCCACAGAAGCTGAGTGTCCATGCGACTAATCAAAGCTCAGGCTTCGATTATTATTATTTTTCATGTCATTTCGAGCAGGCAGAACAGGTTTAGTGCTGTAGTAAGGCAGTGGAGCATTTGCAACATTTACAAGGAAATGGTTCTTTCACTTTTCTGATGAACTTCCAGCTCTGTCTCCAAGCTGAGATCACTGCATCTGTTCCATTCAAAAGCTCAGCTGATTGCCAGACTGACTGACTTAGGTCCTTACCAAGCAGAAACCCAGCACATCACTGGGTATTCCTTATCCAACAACACCAGGGCAGGGGTTTTCTAGGCAGCAGCTACAGCTTGAAGTCCAGTAGTCCCCATTTTCCCTTATACACAAATACATCCTTATCCCTTGCATTTTTACTTAAGCTCTGCCACATCCAGATCCTTACTGAGGACCTGAAAGTGCTAAAGGTAGTGGTTCCTCAGCATCCTCAGTTAACATGACTTTTCATTTGCACATGAAATAATTCATATTTCTCCACCTCAGGAATATAATTCACTCCTTGAATAACCTTACATTTCAACTCCAGCTGGGAAATTAGCTGAAGTGAGAGTTCTTCAGGAGCTTTCCTATTAAACTACCCAACAGAAAATATTTTGATGGAGATAAGCCAGTCAGAGTTAATATATTTTTTTGGCAGGAAGAAAGCTCTTATTACCCAAGAGAGAAATTACGATTTAAGGTGAGAGAGAATCGGGTTTGTTTCTTTCTGCCTCAGAGAAGGGATATAAACCTCAGTTTGCTCCATTCCAGGCAAGATGGACTCACTAAATGATTAAGATGGAAGACAGACTCTCTGGTCTGATGCTTTATCAACGCCTATGAACTACTCCTTATTGAAAAAACAAGGAAAACATAAATCTCTAGAGATACTATTTCAGTGAGATGCACCCCAACTTTGCATCCAAAGTATCTTGAGCAGACTCTTTTCTTTACCCTTTCCCCCTTTTTTTAAATTTTACTTTTAGACTTGCTCCCTCTGACACTGGCAAAACACCTACAATAGGTTAAGATTAGGTAAATTCAAGATGATTTTAATTTGGATGGGGCACATGCCTGAGTTTTTTTAGTAGATACCTTGTATATGATTTGATATTTTATATCTGAGTCCTTGATGGTTTACCAAGGACAATGAATTGCTAGAGAATAATAATTTTTAACTCGGTTCTGATACAGTCCAGCAGCACATGAATTGTAATTATCATTTATCTGTTACTTAATTTTTCCCATTTTACATCACTAGGTTTTAGAACAAAATGATTCCTAAGTTCTGGTCATCAAGGGTACATCTGGTACTCAACAGAAGTGAGTAAAAAACCACATGTCTGGTTTTTTAACAGCCCATCCTCTTTGGCTCACTCTTTCTCTATATATATCTATACAATTGTAAAGTTTTCAGTCACATATACTGAAAAAATTTAAAAACAAGGTAAATACCAACATTGTTAATGTCCACTCTAATATGACCAGCTGCAAAGAATTTGTTAAAATAAGTAAATGCAAATAAGGTGAGAGAAAGAACTTAGATGGTAATATAATGTGTAAAATGTGCAACTGATTAATAGAGGTTTTTCAGATTCCAGCAGATGAATGGCAAAACTCTACCTTATTTCCTACCTGTATCCCTCAAGGTGCCTGAAAAAACATGCTGCAATCAGAGATCTTCATATGATTTTTAAAAGCTATGGCTGCATGACATATTTCAATTTTCTCCTTGATGTGAAGACAACCCCATGTGGTAATAAGCCTAGTTTATTGTTTCACCATCCTAAAATCCAGTGAGAGGAGATGAAATTCTTTGTTATCTAATTTAACACATTTATCTTGGTAGCCAGTATCTGTCTTCTACAAGTTTACCTGTAAGCTGACAGTAAAAAGTTGTGCAAAACCAAAATTTTATAAAAATTCATTATTTCAAGCTCTAGATTTGGAAGATGTCCAGGATATAAAGACATCCAGATCATAAATTTTCGGATGAAACACATTTGGTTCATGACAGCTCCAAAGTCATGGTATCTGAAGACAGAAATATAGAACAATAAAAATCAGATTAGAGTTTTTTTTTTCCTTTGCATAAATAGCACAAAATTATTATTAACCTGAAAAATGAACCACTTGGTCAAAAGTGGAGTGGTATTTGAAAGTCTAAACAATCACCAATTGCATTTATCCTCCCAAAATAAGGAACTTCCCTTATCAACATTATTTCTAAATTAAATGAAGAATAAACCATTTTTTCAGACCAGTTTGATTTCCATGTCTATCAAATCTCCAATGTAAAACTGTTTACCAATAAATTGATTTAGAAGTCCAAAGCTTTCTGAACGTGTGAAACTGGGAAGATGACATAACATCAGTCTCACACCTGAGGTTGCCACATCAAAAACAGGCAAAACCCAGAGGCTCCTTAAGCCCTGGAATGCTGCAAAAAGCATTATGGAGCAGCAGCAGGACTGTCAAGGCAGATACACAAGCACAAAGAAAGATTAATCCATGTCAGATCCTTCAAGAATAGTTTAATTTTCTTGGATCTCTCTTCTGAAATTTATAGTAACTGGTGAGTGATCTCCACAGCACAGCCACACATCATTTTCATGTGGAACAAAAATAAACCAAACTCCCCCTTTGTTGAGAATGTCGTGTTAGATGCCTATTTGGTCAATACAAGTTTTAACACCTTTTCTTTCCATGGTTTCATAAGGCACCCTGCTTTGCATTCCTGCAGACTGCCAGCCTGTGCCACCTTGGCAAGGACACCTCACCACAATGCTGGAAATGACCACGCTGCAGCTCCTATAAAAGCAGAGCCAGGGTAAAGGAGCAATGGGACCACTCACTTCCTCTCCTAAAAGCAGCAGATGCTGTGTTAGAAAGTGCACTGACATCAAGATGCAACTCTGCAGTTGCTCTGTCTGTACACTGAGGTGCTTGTTTTCTGAATCCAAACAAGGAATTGCACAGAACTACGCTAAACAGTGCGAGAAATTTAAAATTCTCTCTTTCAAAGGTGAAGATAGAAACATTTTGCCTTAGGATTAAGACAAGGACACTAAAAATCAGATATGCTACTTCCTAACCTAATGATTAAAATCTAAGTTTCTCACATTTTTGGAGAATTTCCAATTACATTTTTTAAGGCAATAAATTCAAACACTGTTAATCCTCCACTGCCTTTCCCAATTTCCACAAAGAAAACCCGTTGGCAGTGAAAGAACTAAAATGGAATTGGAAGCACACCTAACAGAGAACAAACAGCATGTTTATGCACACTATGTAGAGTTTAGTTCAGGGCTAACTATAAATACTTCTTTATCTGCATAAGCATGTCTTGTGCAGCAGATCATGCACAATTGTATTAGAATTATCAAAATTAAGAAGGAAGACTAGAACAAACTGTCTCATTTAAAAAGAAAAAGTCCCCTAAACTCACGTGGAGATTTTAAGAACTAAGTTTATATTTGTCACCAGCTGGCTATTAAAACAGACAATTCCAAAACAGAAAACATAGTATGTACAGGTCTGTGCTTCTATCTTTTATATAATTGTTGCAGTTATTCTCCAAACAACTATGAAGCTCTTGGAAGGATTCTGACAGTATGGTCTGCAAGGCTGCAGCTTTTGTATCAAAATCCCTCCTTCTCTAAAGGATGGCCAATAGATGGCAATTTATCTAAAGGCTGTAATGTACTGGTAGAGCAATGAACAGATGAATGCAGTTGCTATTAGATGTAAATGCCAAAGGCTTCAAAGTGAAGTCACACAGGAGAAGCTAAAGCAGAAAGATGAGATGGAGGCAGGGCACAGAAGTAGCTCCAATAGCACAAGGCCCCATCCTGCCTGTGAACACACCCACTGGGATTCACAGAGATGGAAACAGACAACTTTTCCCAGTGAACAAATCAGCAAATAGAACAACAGAGAAGACTGAAGGTTTAAATTAACATAGATGAGGGGGCAACATGACGAACATATAATCAAAAGATAAATAAAAAGTAAAGGGTTTCTAAATTCAAAGAATTTACAACTTTACATGGTTCTAAATTGTACTCCCCTCAACTAAGAACCTGTAGATCTTTAGGGCCAGGTCTGTAGAACCTTCCATTCCATGTATTTACATGCAGCTTAAAAAACACTAACATTTCTTTCTCCCCACCCCACAGTCCAGCAGTAGAAACAGCACCAAGAGATGGCAGCATAAAGTCTCAGAAGCTGGAATTCACCTTGCTTAAAACGAACTCCCTAAATTATGCAGCAAAATTTACACATTCTGGGAAAATCTGAAACGTAATTAAGGATCTGGGAAAGTACACATGAAAAATAAGGGAACTGAGACTAGAACACAAAGGCAATAGCACACAGAACAGATAATATCCAATTTTTAACCATCCCTTTCCATTCTTGAACGAGATGCAGAACCTGAAAGATGTCAAATTCAAAAGGTTTTATCAGATCTTGTTCAGACAGTAGTTAACTTGCAAGTTTGCTTCTTTCTCTACTTCTCTCACTCTAGCATGCACCATTAAAGTCTATCTTCAATACAGGAGTATTTTTTAGTAATGTGGGCTATAAGTCCTCATGCTTTTGATCTAACATTAAGCTTGTGCTACTGGATATCAGGAATAATATCCTTCACAGAAACACTAACTGAGCACTCAGTTTTTTCTACCCTGCTCAGGAGCATGCAACTCCAGCCTAAACAGGGCTCCATGAAAGGACAACTACTTGACTGAGTTCAGGAGCTCTGAAATGGTACATATTGCAGGTAAACACAAAATGAATCCTTTCCTCTAGCCCAATTATTTCACACCACTCTCCTTTTAATCTTCTTCTCTGGATCCTACTAGGATTTTTTATTGAGACTACTCATATAGCTAACTGCCAATGCTTAGCTGAAGAGATTTTTTTTCTATCCGTAATTCTCCATTAAAGATCAACACCATCTCATGCAGTTTCTTCCAATGACACAAAGATTAACGTTTATCAAGTGACCATTCTCTTGACAAAAACCTCAGATCTAATTTCTTCTCTGCTCCAGAAGAATCAATTTATCATTTCAAAAAATGACTGAAGAGTCTTGGAAAAAATTTTGAGACATAATGTCCATACTGTCCCTGTTTCAAAAAACAAGTTCTGCAACTGATGATTTTCTGACTACTTTACATGTTTTAATGGCAAACACCTCGCAGATGTTTCAACAAAAAAATCTGTAATCCTTTAAAGCCAGGGGGTTTTTGTTGTTTTGCCTCCCCTACTTAAGAACCACTTTTAGCCCCTTCACAGTCGTATTTATGGGTAAACTTGTAGTTCTTCAATCAGTTTAATACAACACTAGTTAGTACTGGCAGGCTTCTGCCATTCTATATTCTCTCTCTTCCATGTCCACTTCCCATCTCAAAAACTTTCTTGAAGTGATTGAGTCACTTGTGCTTGTAAATTGAGAGTGCATAATTTCTAGCCATTCCTTATAGCCCTACTACTCTGTCAGAACAAGAAATAAGCTAATTTGCTGAATTTCTAGCTCTAGTTATCAACCCACGGAAGGAAATGTCAGACATTCTGCAAATAAGAATAAGATTAAAAGGAGTCAGGTGCACTAGTTGCAAAAATGAAGTTGCTAAAGTTAAACAATTAAACACAGTTCATTTTTTCTTATTTAATAAATTATATAAAAAAGTGAAACTTTTTTTTTTTACACATTATTAAAAAACAGTTTCTTATCTAACTTCAGCAATAATACAAGCAAAAATGAAACCAATTTAGTTTTTTGGGTGGACATTCCATATCCCATTTAAGTGGAGTCCAGTGCGCACAGCCTCACAAGTACTGATGACTTTTCACTCCCAGGGTTGGTCTTCTTTTGTGTTGTTCTGGTTCCACAGATGACCTCACTGTTCATTTGGGGGGAAAAAAAAAACCAAAACCAAAGCAAATGAAACAAACAAAAAACAAACCCATATTCCTTGGTCAACATGGAAAAAAAACCCAACAAAATGTGGCAAGTTTCAACACCTGTTCAAGAACCACAAGTACTTTTGTCTCATCATACAGATGTTCAATTACGTTTGTCACAGCAACAGTAACATGGCATTTTATCTTTAGCCTTGTAGAATAAAAGGAAACCCGATAGTTTATGCACATACACACACAGAGTACACTTGACAAGAACACTTTTATGTGGTTTACATTTCACTTTTATTTAATCCTCAAAACTGCCCATATTGCAGGGGTTTTCTTGATGAAATATGGAACTGAGCAATTCATTCTACAAAATTATGGTAAAAACTTGCTCGTTTTTCTACCTTTATTGCTAAGAAACTTTACAGGTGCACAGTTTGTAAAAATAACCCTTTTAAGACTGAATGTATACACATGCTACAGGATTTTAAAAAATGACATTAGCATAGCACCTCCAGATGGGGCAAATGCAGTGCTGAACACAGACAGAATGGTTACGAAGTTAGAACTGCTCATTTATTTTACAGCTTCTAAAGTGAAGAAATTGTTCAGTCCTAAAAGGGTTAAGTAGAAACCCTAATATACTTCTTCTTCTAACAAAGCTGCCACTCAATCCCACAGTACAGTGCTTGAAAACAAAGTCAAACGTCTGGCACAGGAAAGTATACACATTTGTTCAGTACTCATAAACACAGCTGCTTTTGAAAGAAAGTAAATAATATGGTTAATAATTGAAGAGCATCTTAGTTTCAAGATGGACATCTCTATGGAGTCATTTAATCCACAAGTGGGTAGCTTACTTCCAATAGATAATTTGATTCACTAGGCATTAATATTTTCTATATGGGGAATTCATCAATTTATGTCTTGAGTTAATGTCTTTTCAGGTAACCATTCTGAATTTCTAAGTCTGTGCAATGAAAATAAGTACAGAATACCATTATGAACACAGTTGTGGGATGCCCTCAGGGCAAATAATTAGGAAAAACAGCAGCAGCAGGTTATTAAAGACTACACTAGTGTTGAATTCTGAAACGCAGTTCCAAACAACAGAAAATGAGAAAAGGCATAGCTAAATTAGAGCACTCACTTTGCTTCTTCTTCCTATAGTTGGAACTATAACAACATTCTGAACACAGACTCAATTTCTATGTATACAGAATTAACAGCAGACTTAACAGCTAGACTTGAACAGTTAAAAGAGTTTCATACTGAAACATTCTATAAGTAGTTTTATCAAAATCTTGAGATATTGTTAGTATCATGAAAATTGATAACAGCTCACAAGGCCAATATATGTAACAATATCACCCCACAGAAAAAAAGTTCAGGAAGATAATATATCTGAACAACTGGACGTATTAACAACAGTAAGGACCTGGAAGACCATTTCTGTACTACAGAATAACTACTGGCAACAAGAGAGCCACAAGCCAAATGAAATTACGTCGTTTAAAATGGTCTTGTAAGCAGAATAGGCTCTTTATTCACCCACTTGGCTGTAGTGTGTAGAACAGCAGATATTAGGCTAAATCTTTACAAGTCAAGGGATATTATATCTATTGGGCAAAATTACCGCGTGTAAAGAAACTGAATATAAAAAGTATTGCATTTATATGTAAAAAAATTTAAAATAATGAGTATAAAAGCACGTGTCAAGTTCTGAAAAGCTATTTTAAATAGTCTTTGAAGGTTAAAAGGCTTGTTATGGTTTGCCTGCTGTGTGTCTATCATGGTTTCTTGAATACCCTCTAAATCTGATATATGTATCTTGCTTGTTTCAATTCTCAGTCTAATTAGCAATGAAAATCTGTGGCTCTTGAACTAAGCTGTACTGTAAGATATCTATGTGCTTCTAACAAAAACACTGTGAAATGATTCCTGCCACAACACGATAAACCAAAATTTTACAGCACATACAAAGGTAAACAGATTTGCAAGTAAATGCCAGTAAACAGTTTAAAACAGAGATAAGGCCACAATGAATCCTGCCCTTGGTCACTGAAATGGAGATGAGGTGAGGCAGCATTCACTAGTGCTAGGAACCAGCATCGCGACTACGTCACGGGAACACATTGCGTAACACAGAACAACGAGTATGAAGGCCTGTGGTAGAATACAAGCACATTTCAGGAGGATAGTGGCACTGATTTCACTATTTGCTAAGTATGCTTATAACCAATTTCTTCCTTTAAACACATTGTTTTCACACATACAACGGAGCACTAAAGCAAACAAGTAGAATGGAGCGTCAAAGTACACAAATACGGTGTAGAGACGATGCCTTAAAATGGTGGTGGGTGTTTAAACTGGAATAAGTGGTCAGAAATAAAAACCCTATGAAAATGGTCAACAGGTAAGCTTGTAAGCAATGCACTGTAGGAAACCACAGGTTCACATTTACACAGCAGTTGTGACTTTTGCTTCAGAGTATAGAAAAGGCTGAACACACCATGAAATTTTGGCTTTTAAAGAGGAAGATCACACTGTCAGAACTTGTCCTACAAGTCTATGCCTAGCTCTGTGACTACAAATGAACTACTGGGGTATACTTTCAAATACAAATGAAGCAGGCAGGTCTACAAGGAGGGACAAAACATGGTAAAGTCAAAATGAAAAACAAATGCAACAACCAACAAAGTCAAAGTGCAAATGAGCCTTGAATTTATGCTGGAGAGAAGACTTGAATGTTGCACAAGCTGTTGGCAGGGAAAGGGAAACTCACAGGAAACAAGGATGGGAGGAGTTGACATCTTCATAGTGCTTTTATGATTTCCTATTTGCCCATTTCTAAGTAATAAAATTTACTTCTAGTTATTACTGTATGATCACTTCACAATGAAAGCACGTTCTCAATACAAGTGTTACACAAAAGTCTGGCCTAATTTACTGAACGGTATGAAGAAAAACATGCTTGTTGTGATTCTCAAGTGATGAAGGGCATCATCTACCAATCCCATTTGTAGCACATACTTCTCATGGTACTTTAGTTACATGCCAACAAGACAGAAGACATGCTGCCAAATCAAGTTATTGGGAACATTCCACTTTTGAAATAAAACATTTAACTTACACTTAATACAAATTATGTACAAGATTAGAAAAACCTGAACAGATCCTGAAACATTTTCAGATGTAGTATGACTGAGCAAGGAGGAGGGGGAGTAACCCAGTAACAACCCTTCAAAAACACCAACATATGCCTGTGACATGAACAATCATTAATATGACTGCTTGAGATGCCACTTTTAGGAAAAAAACTCAGGTAATGTTAGAACCTCATGAATTATCACTATAAATACATATTTAAAAAAGAAAAACAGAAATAACTATTAACAATGACTGAAAACAGAGCACTAAAGTTAACATACATTGCATGTATTGCAGGCAAGGCAGAGGCATTTTTTAAAGCTTTTGCACAGACTTCATATAATCTTAAAAAAAATATGCTGGCCTTTACAAGGTTCTACTTGCTGAAATAAAAACAATTTCAGTTCATAAAAAGTCACAAGACTTCAGTTAAAAAAAGGAACAGTTCCAGCCACAGACCAAAAATATATATTTTTTTTTTAAAACTGGAAGAGTATGGTAATTAGATTATACAAGCATGGTCAGGCTTGGAACCTGAATATACTTCAGAGCAAAGCTCAGAGGAAAAAAAAATATAAACTATTTGGTAACAAAAGTGTACTATATGTTGTGATACAAAAAAGGTATGGTGAAAATGTACCTTTTATACTAAAGCTTATACAAGTTCCTTGGTCCATAAAAACTATGTTGTGTTCATGTTTTCTAGTTTGCTCAACATGTATCCCAGCCACATTTTTGTTTCTTGCCCACTAAAAAAAAACACAGCTGAAAAATATATTTTCAATAAAGTTCTTATGTTTCGGATGTTGGTTTTTTTCTTTTTTTTTATTGTGGCTTCTGTTTTTAAGATCAGCACTTGCAGGTAACAAGGTTCAAATCATATCACCTAAAATGGAAAAGTGTTTTCCCATGAAACCACAAAAATTGTTCAGTTCTCTTGAATGTAGCACGAAAAGTCAATTAAAGTCCAGACAAACAACAGTAGTTAGGAAACTACAGTTGCTGTAGATGATGTGACATTGGTGGGGTTTGTGCTGACACTTGTGTAACTTCCCTCACTGTTTGTGTTTGTTTCACTGGAAGCCATGAGGCTTGAGTTGGCTCTGAGGATTGCTCCAGCAGCACTGCAGTGTGGCCGTGGCCCTGGTTCCGGTGTGTATGTGAAGGTAAGGCTGGTGGAGTAAATTATGCCATCGTTACGGACCAAAGTTACTGGAACCTGGACTGGCTGCCGGACCCACCTCCAACCCTCTCGAAATGCAGAAATGTCTGGAACAACACAAAGCATGCTCTCTGCACATCTGAAAAACAGGAGAGTCAACTGAGTACAACATACTTAAGTTGAAAGAATTCAATAGAGCAGAACAGTCTTGTTGGAAGGGACCTACAATATTCGACTAGTGCACACACTGGCCACTTCAGGGCTGACCAAGAGTTACAATCACATTACTAAGGCCCAATGCCCTTTTTTTGGTTAAACACAGAAAGGCTTGGGGCATCCACCTTTCTGGGAAGCCTGTTCTAGTGTCTGACCACCTTCTCAGTAAAGAAACGGTGCCCAAATGTCCAGTTTAAATCTTCCCTGGTGCACCTTTGAACCATTCCCATGTGTCCTGGCAAATGACAGCAGGAAGCAGAGCTCAGTACCTCTCTCTCTACTTCTCCTCCTCAGGAAGCTGCAGAGAGCAATGAGGTCACCTCTCAGCCTTCTTTTCTCTAAACCAGACAAGCCCCAAGTGCTCAGCTGCAACCCCTAGGGCTTTCCAGCTCTTCAGCATCTTTGCTGCCCTTCTCTGGACATGTTCTAGTACCTGAACATCCTTCTTAAACGGGAGCCCAGAACTACACGCAGTGCCCGTGGTGAGGCTGCCCCAGTGCTGACTGCAGTGGGCTGACTGCATCTTTTGACCAGCTGGATGCAGTTGAGCCTCCCTGCTGCCAGGATGCTAACTCATCCTGAGTCTCTGGCAACCAGCACTCCCAGACCTCTTTCTGCAGCGCAGAAAAATGTACACTTGAGTGTGTACACAAGTATACACTCTTGAAAGCACACAGTAAAACATAAACACCATAAAATAATAGAAAATATTGTACCTGTACATGGTTTCAGCTTCCACATCCCCAAACCAGACACGTAAATTTGGAGTGAAGTTCTGTCCTGTGAGTTCCAACATTGCTACATCCCCACCACCATTCAACTGGAAATAGAGCAAATAGAAAAAGAAGGAGAAAACCCCCCCCAAATATATATTACTAAGAATAAACACTCTCCCCTTGGAAAAAACAAAAACCCCCAACAAACAAAAAAGCCACAAACAAAACCTTCACATGCAGATAAGAACTTTAAACAGTGCTGTTATCAGCTAGACAAAACCAAAACACAAACATAATCTACACAACTGAGGTATAAAGAAGTAATACATCTAAAAGAGACTGCCAATTAATTTGATACTATGAAGGAATTTCCACGTTTTGATAATGGCCACTTAGAATAGACATCAACAAGGCTTTGGAAACAAAGAACAAAATCTTTCAGAGAAGGTGTTAGGGGAGATTTAAGTTTTTCCTCTCCCAAATGCTGGGGGATTTTTTAGTAAGGCTGCCTTTGATCTATAATTGGCAAGAGTCAAAACCAATTTCTAAATAATCAAACAGAAGTCCTAAAGATATCACTACCATGGTACTTTCAGAAATAAAATTCTAATTGTATACAACAATATTAGTTGATGGATAGGCTCATATATTCTGAAATGGAAGTAAGAAAAATTATTACAACAAAGTAATTTTACTATTTATAAAGCTATTAAGACTGTTTTCCTACAGTGTTTCACAAGGGTACCATGAAGGTTAAATAAGTACGACAAAAATAATCTCATATAAAATAAGTTTATTAAAACAAACTACCAACTTACTTGAAGACTTTCTACAACAGGCACAGGTGTCACAGGAGCATGGACTGGACCCATCCCCTCATAAAATGTATATTCTGCTTTGTCTGTGCTAATGATTGTCCAAGAAGCTCCATCATTAATCATTTCTTTATTTGGTTCTTTTGGGCATGGAGTGGCCTTAGAGAGAAACAAAAGTTTAAAATCTGATCTGCAGACATATTTGTCAAGTCACAGACCTAAAAACCAACTCAGCCAGTAATAATGCTTGTTATTTCAAAAACGTGTTTCCTTATGTTTTCCTTGCCACATTTCAGAAAAACGACTTAGAAAACTAGTATTTGTGAGAACACCGTAACTCTGACCTAGAACACTGTCACATCTCCAACCTTATGTCTGAGTTTTATTTTAGTTCAACTTTCAAAGTTTTAATGTTATTCAATAGCCATTAACAAAAAAACTACAACAACTAGAAGTAGCTGCTTTAAAACAGATCTTTTATTAAGGCAAAATGTCTAAAACAGCTACAGACTGAAGTGCAATACTTTCCCTTAGTTATGGTTTTATCCGCTCATGATTTTTTTTTTCTATTTGGAGTTCCTCACTCTCCACAAAATGATGGAAAACACAAGCTTATATTTCAGTGTTTGTGCAAGGACATAGGAGAGCAGCTGAAATGACAGCCTTACAAACTAGAATAATGGAATCACGGAATGGCTTGCATTGGAAGGGACCTCAAAGGTCATCCAGTGTCTCCCTCTAAATACTACTAAATTAGTGTAGATAGATAGATAGATACATACATAGAAAATACATAGCTGAAAAAATTTAAAAGCCAAAATTTTGGCAACAGAAGCCTCTCTGAACAATTTCACAACCTAGTAACCCCTAAGAAAATTTGTTATAGGTTAAACACAGAAAAAATTGGGACAAAAAATTCTAATAACTAGATTCTCTTTCCCTCCATTAAGCTTTAAGGATATATTGGTATGTAACCATAACTTTCACTCTTCAAAGTGGCAGATAAGCTTCAATTAGCATGAATTGTCTATATCAGATGTTAAAAAACAAAGCTGCATTTTCACATGGATTCTTCATTCTGGTATGAGCATGTAAAAAGCACCGAAAACAGTTGGCAAGAGAAGTGTGTGACATGGATAGTAATTACAGACCTTCCCATACTCAAGATGCCCAAATGCAACTTCCATCAGAAACACATGCAGCTTCTGAATTACTAGCCCAAGTTCAAAAGAGGAACTGTTATATACACTATTTTGAAGCATGACACCTTTCCTATAGGCTGATTGCAATTCTTGTTGGCATGGAATGATATATTTTGAGTCATGACAAATAAAACCACGGATATGAAAAAATGAACTACCCTGTGAAAGATCCTTGACTGACTTCTTTCACATTTCCTAAGTCCATGGTGTGGAAGGCAAATGCCACAGAATTTGTTCTCAAAATCCTGTTACATCAACAATCATTTTAGTAACACATTACTCTCTCTGTGGGTTTCAATTCCTCTTCTAGAGAAGCATTCTTCCTTGTCACTTCCAAATAGGGCTCCAGGGACATTTCTCACCCTTTCCTTCCTTTCCTTTAACTGAATTTTCTGAACAGGTGGCACTGGAAGATTAAAATGCCTTAGGATCACGCTTAGTACTCATGTACTGTCTGGCTTCAACTGGAGACAGAAGTGGCAACTTGGGATCCTAGGGTTGCCACTGACAGTTTTCTGAAACCACCACCTTGATGTGCAGTGGCAGCTGTGAGTGACTACACAATGTTGGACCACCAGAAGAAAGTGCTGAGAACAAACTATCTGGTATTATGTTGCCAGCGTAAATAAATCCCTTGTTCACCTACTTCTGTAATACTGAATGCAGTTGTGGTCTCCTTATCTAAAAAAGTCATGGAGAAAAAACAAGAGAGGGACAGAAAGGGCAACTAAAATCACCAAGGAGTGCTGAACTTATGAGAAGAAATGGAGAAGATTGTGCTTTTCCAATTAGGAGAGAAGAAACTAGGATGTTGATGGCTAAGTGAATGCAGAACTACTGCTCACTAAATACTGCAAAACTGGAAGTAGGAATCACTCACAAACTGTTACATCATTCAAAACAAATACAGCAAACATTTGCTACACAGGAACAGGAAACCTCTTGAACTTTCTGCCAGAGATTACTAAAAAAGGAATATCTGGCACATTCTAAGGTAATCAAACCAACATACACATCTACAAAATGACACTTAAAGACAAGAGTCAGGAATGCAGCCTTTAACAACACTTGGTACAAGAAGTGTAGATGCTGGCAGAGTACAACCACACTGGACTGGAAACCACAACCAGATGCACCTGCTTCCGGTAAGCACCAATTCCTGCTGCTGGTAGACTAGACATAGACATGGACTATGCTCTGATCCAGTAAGGCACGATTTATATCCTTTCTCCATGCTCCAGAACACATGCATGTCTTGAAAGAGAGATCTGGCTGGTGCTTCAGCAACTGAATTTCAAGGCTCATGCTCACCTGCAGACTTTTTACACCCTCTTTGCTTTAAGCCTCTATGGTCTCTATACAGGGCTATTTCCATTCACCCAAGAGAGACTTGTCATCCTAAAGTTTCAGGATTTGAGGGGGTTGTTGTTGTTATTCTTGTTTTGTTTATTTTGGGGGTTTTTGGGTTGGCTTTGTTTTTTCAACAGTGACCACAGTTTGTCTAGATTCTTACTACAGGAACAGCAAACACATGCTGTTTCGCTGGTCTTTGTCTTCTGATCCAAAATAAAAGACCCAGACAAAACAGGATTTCTCTCCTGACATTGGCAGAAAGAGTTTATCTTCCATTGTCATCTCTCCTATCAAAGCATGGTAACACTTTGATGTGCAAGTTACCAGATTTTATTCAACAAGTACAAGCAGCAGGTACCTACTCCACTAAGACAATTCAGGATAGGGAGTGTCCTTTTATCTAACTCCTACCCATGCAGAAAGTTCAGAGCTCTTATCAGACTGGGCTCCATGAGAGTGGTAGGACATCCTGATAGTCCCACAGGCAATTCCAGGATACTGAACTAGGACAGCTACCAGAGAAGCAGGAGTTGTTTCCTTCACTCAGTACTTCCCATACAGTACTCTAAGAATGATTAAATAGCAGGCTGATCCTGAGTTATTGTAGTTCACATTTCACACCTATCTCTTCTAAATGATAGTTCATTCTCCTTTACAAGAACATATATTGACAGATATATATTTCTGCTGTGTGTGTGGGTAGAAGCAAAGGATCTAGTCCCTTCTGAACCACAGGTCATGAATATGTTTACTGAAATAGGAACAAAGCTTCTCGTATTCTCCTTCCATTGTCCCAATTCAGGACAGAATTGAACTGACTCTTAATCAAGTCTTCCTGTTCCTTCCCTTACATTAAAGGGACATCTTAAATGTTAGCTCTGATTTCCTACCTCTACTTTTCTTATCCAAGAAGAAAGCTGTTCTAAGGGAGTACTCAATCTTTCCCAAGCATGGCCATCTTCCTGGAGCACAGCATTATCTCTCAACACCCTTTGTTATTTGAGTTGCCTCCAAAATATTTAAAGAAAACTGCAATACTTAGGTAGTCCTGAACTTGGTCAAAGCCTTCACAGAGTCACAGAATATTCTGAGTTGGAAGTGGCCCACAAGGATCATCAAGTCCAACTCAAGTAAAGACTGAGCATGTTCAGGGATTGAACCCACCACCTTGTTTTCAGCACCATGTTCTGACCAGCTGAATCAATCTCAGAGTCTTGTTGGTCTGATAGTAATTGCCATGGGAAAGTGCTACAAGCATGCTAACATCCAAGAGATTAAAACCCAATATTTTTCTCCACCTGCTGGAGAAAAAAGTATTTCTGGAACAGTTACATTCTTTACAGACAAATAAAATTTCTGTGGCTTTTCAAGTTACGGTGGGCAACTGCCACAGCTATCTATGTTTACACTCCTAGCCAAGAGCAACACATGGCATGGCAGCTCTGCTGAGTTCATCATGAAACAAGACTATAATCAACTGTACCATTTCCTATTTGCTGCAACCTAGAAAGGGACACACAAATAAGTGGTCCAGCTCCACTGGTGTATGCCATCATGTTAAGCCACAGTATCTGATCTAGTGTGTTTCTAGTGTGTTTCCTTTTTCTTCTTTGGAGAAACTGGAATTCATTTTCCAGACAGACATGGAAGAAGACTGTGAGGAAAGAAAAAAATATTTGGAAAGGCACAGATAACAATTTGTTGTTTTCCATCCTCTCTTTTAAAACAAAGTATTAGACTCATATTCAAAACCTACAGCAAAAATGGCATTCATACATATTTTGAGGATATTTGAGAAAACTTTGCAACTATGCATCTCATTTACTGAAACAGTTTTAAACAACTTACTTGAAATTGGATTATTCTCTCCTGTGAAAGGCACAAATACATTCTCTCAGTGTCTTTAAGGTAAAATGCACATTTATGGAGCTGTGATACTGGATCATCTGCATCCAGTAATGCCGTTTGTTTATCTACTTTTCGAATTATCTGCGAATGAAAATTGTACATATATATTTAGAACAATTTCTATACTTTATTACATATATACAGTCAGTAAAAGAAGTGAAATGCAATTTTTATAACATTTCCATGCCCTTCATTTTAATATCAATGTTAGATTCATAATTCCTAATGCTTCTGAAACAAGAATACAACATTGAAGCGATACTCAGTACTATTTCAATGTGCTTGCTGCATGCATATATATTTTATCTATTTTTGCTGAAGGAGTAGAGAAAAAGAATTAAAGCTTCAGCAAAATCTACTTTTGTTTCATTTGCTGGTGTAAAAGACCAGTTATTAATTATATTGTTATCATCAATTATTATTAATTACTATTCTTAGTAATTAATATGCTTCTACAAAAGCTTTCACCACTGATAGGATCAACAACATTCATCAACATCAACAAACTGGTTGCTGAAGGAGAATAATTAAAAAAAGGACTAACTAAAAGTATTGAGATGTCCTTAAGTACAGTTTTGGAAATAACAATCATAACATATCTTATCAGTAGTTCAGTTACTTAAAAACAACTGCAAAGAACATTTGTTCCTAACATTTTGTAGTTCAGTAAAGAAGTATCTGCTGACTTAATTCAGATCTGTTTTACCAATTTATTTCTAAAAATCAAAAGCTATTCCCTTAGAGAGTGAAAATCCGTAGCTCGCAATTTTAACTCAACTCCTAGAAGTTTAATGCTTCATGCAACACTACTAGATGCAACAAAGTGCCTGAATATTTCTAAGCTGACAATCAGAAACCCAACTATGTCCTCTGCAATATCTAATTATAATAAAGAGTATTATTAGCAATATAAATTTAAAGGTTATCTTTTTTCTTCTAAATTCTTTACATTAGCTTATGAAATACCTGCAAGTTATTTTTCAATTGCATCACCTTCCATCAGCCCTGTAACGCAATATGACAAATGTTCCCCATGGCAAACAAAACAGGAACCTTTAGCCTGATTTGTTTTAATCTGTTTCTACTTACAAATAAGGTTTCTGGAAAAATAAGTGATGCCATCTCCTTTCAGCAATAAAAAAGTATTAACATGAACCCTTTTTAATAAAAAAGTGACATGCTCTTACTGAATTTCCTGTGCTTGAACCATATCTGTAGTGTAACCAGTGTAACTGATTTTACTGTCAAACAAAATTTTCATTTTGTACCGTTTACGCTGAGCAGGCCATTATCTTTTCCTTTTAGGTAAGTTTTGATATTGGGAGAGAATTTCTCATTACAGTCCTAGCAAAATTAGTCTGGAAAGGGGAATAAAAGCCTGACTGCAGGAAGTCTGTTTTTATATTGGTGCATTCTAAAGATTGCTTCTACCTAAATTTGAATTAGCAGAGCCTTGTATGAAACTCGCAATGGGCTGACAAACCACAATTTCACAGAAGATCCCATATGAAGCACTACTGATTATTAATCACACACAATTCCACTTAGGCTGGCATTCAGTGCATAAAACTGGAAAAGAAATCTATAATTACAATTAACTTTATTTACAAAACCCAGTACTGTGTATCCAGAAGTAATTTTTTTTTTTTTTGTTAACAAATCTGAACTGGTTATTCCAAAGGCAATTCCCATGTTTCAGATTTAAAAGAGGTAGTATTAATAAATATGGAAAAATGTTTCTTGCAAGTTGCTACTGGTATAATATATCCTCAGGAGTACACAGAAGTGCTTTTGGATTCAAATCAGTCGAACATTTTTAAAGCTGTGCTGGAACTCTACACATGGAAGAGTCCTACTGGCTGCAAATATTTCACTCATCTATTCAATATCAATATTTGAAGCATTTTGGAACAGAGAAATCTACAGTACTGCTTTTAAAATAGACAGATTGACCTATTTTGGCAGGCTTAAATTCTGAAAAATTCCCTATCTTATTTTACAAGTTGTTCTTTGTTTACAGAAATAATCTCCAGATACAAAAATATGCTTTAATTAAAATAAATGCTATTTTCCCTATAAAACATGTATTACCCAAAGGCAACACACAAGGTCAAAAACCGTAAACACTGCAAACCCAACTATGGAATTACATTAAGTTGCCATCTATAAATTAATTACAGCATTGGAGAAATGAAACTGTACCAGTCTCGGGAGTGCCATGCCAGTAACTGAGCATACAAGTTTGACAGTCTGCCCATAGTGAATGTAGCCATCTCTCACTGTGAATTCTTCTCCTTCTGATTCATCATCATCCACTGCACGAAACAGGAATTTTCAGAATTACCACCGTTTTTCTTGATAGGCAAAACACTTAACATCACACTATGACATCAAATATACACTCAGTAACAAAACAAGTCTGCATATGGGCAATTAATATGGAGGATGCAGGAAAAAAATGAAGGATGTTTTTTTGTGAGGATGAAGGAAAGAAAGTGAAAAAAAAATACACATATTTGCTTTTACTTACAGAGGTGAATGTAAAACGCTCCCCACTGTTGTGAACTGGCATGGAAATTACCACCTTCTACGTGCAAATATCTCGTGCTAACTGTTTGGGATCGAAGTCTATTAAATAGTGCCACTTTTGTCCCTGATGCAATACATACTGCAAGGAACACATACAGACTTGAGATTATAAAATTACTTCATTATTACATAGAAAAGTATCTAAAAGTCACAAATAACATAATATAAACGGAAGAATACTTGAAATCAAGACATAATTATCAAATATTTATATTTGTGACAGACCAAGAATAGTCATAAAATTATGAGTGCAATAACATACATAGTGGCTGATCTCCAAAGGCATGCTAGTTCACAGAATTCTGCCACTTAGCCAAATGGGCCAGTGCTTGCCAGCTGAAAACTTCTTCTGTTCTTAGTTCTCCAGCAATTGATTATTTAAGCAGAAACTTTAGCTTGCCCTTGTGAAGTACTTCAGACAACTTTCAGCAATCATTTGAAGAATATTTGAAATATAAAGACAAAGTATTCTTACAAATCACAGGCAATTGAAAAGAAGACAGATGTAACTATGTCAAATTATAACCATGCAACTTGTACTGTTCTCAGATCTGAACTTACTTATCATTCAAAAGAGAGAAATGTAAAGTTTGCTCCCCTAAAAAAAAAGCCAGCAACTAAAATTTTGCCACCAGAACAGGCATGTTTTTCTACTTGGTTCGTATTTATTATTGAAGAATGCTTGGTTCATATTCACTGTCCATCAAAACTATCTGTCTGAATACAAATTCAACAGTGCATACTCTGAGCCCACGGGTGTGAACTGCACAGCAACAGATTGCCTTTAGTCATGTGCCAAGCTAGCGGCCCCGAGATCCACATTCCATAGGTGAATGGGTTCCAGCCCAACACAGATGGAAGAGCCTTTTAAAGCACTAGTGAAGAGAGAGAGAAAAACAAACAAAAAAAAAGGGTATCTCTTGAGGTGCTCCAGTGGTATGCAGGCAAAAAACGTTGGAGGAAAAGCAAAAACGTTCCCAATTATACATTAGCACCAGAGATATCGTTAGTTGAAAAACACGGTAAGTAAATAAATCTGGGTGAAATATCACCATACAGATTTCTTAAACTACCACCTAAAAGGAACCATGCAAAACAAAAATAAGAACAACATGAAAATGGCGTGAGACAGTAGGAAGGTGGCTGTGATGTGACAAAGTGTAGTTTGGATAACATGATGCTACATATTTATCACAATCGGAAAGCAATCTCTTTGATAATGATCAAAACACTCTAAGCACCAGATCATGGCAGTTTGAGAGATCCAAAAGCTTAGAAAGCTGAGGTGGAACTTTCCTTATACGCTTGTCTACATGAATTCACTCCTCAGAATACACAAAGGTTTGGGTGGGCCTTTTATATTTACTAAATAATTAACCATGACTGCATGAAACTCAACAGGGTAACCTATGTATATTGGAATATTTTAAAATACACTGATGTGTACAGTTCTGAAATGCAGCAAAAAACCAGAAGTTGAAAATTTCATCGTATTTCCCTTGTAGTCAGACCTTAGAATACGTAACAAAAAATTAGTATGAAACAAAATTAATTGCTAAATAAAGAAAAAACTGTGAAATACTTACAGTCTGCATTTTTCAGTGACTGTTTCTTTTTAGAAGGTTTGGAGATGACTTTGATCCTTTTACTAAGGAACACACCAATGTCATCACTATTGCCATAGAACATTTTTACCGATAACATGAAGTGCTTTCTCTTGTCTGAGTCTGATATGTATAATGTTTTGGCAGTGCAATAATTCTGTAGGCAAAAAAATAGTGTAGTTTATTCTTTGAAGTCAACCCAGTTCAAGAAACTATGCATATTTAATTATGAATAAAATAGGAAAACTGATGCAATAGTTTCTAAAGCAGATGAGAACCTGCTTTTTTCCATCTCTTCTATATGCATTTCTTTTATGACTACTATTTAGCTTTGTGAAGTGTTGCACCCAACCTCATTACTCTATGATCATTCTGAAGACCCTGACCAGGACTAGAAGACATGACTGGAGACGATAACTGTGTCAAAGTCACCTGTGAGGGGTCAAGAGCACTACTAAAAATTACATTTGATTAGGGCTGTACAGACTCTACACTGGGCATGCACAAGGGACCGCCTGTGCAGAAAATGTGTTGAGCTAAACTTTTCTTGAAAGGATGGGAAATGATTGGGTTTTGAAACACAAGGAAGTTACTTTTGGCAAAGTGTTTATGCTAGGTGACAACAGAATTAAAAAAAAATCTCATAAAGAACTTCAATTATTCTTTTCCTGTTTAGCATATATGAAGCATTTCTGGTAGACTGTGCTGGAAATACCAGGTAGCTATAAAATACTCTTTAGTAAAACAACCAGGTAAAATGGACAAGCTGCTAGTTCTATTCCAACTGTTTTAAGTCATCACAAATACTTTTAAAAAGAACTCGTAAGCAATTTACACCACTGTAGAAATAACCTGCTAAATTTTTAAGATGCTACTTCAATTGTGTTTTTCAGCAAAGGGACTTAAAGACTACTTCTAGCAGCAGATGTTTTAATACTTCCTTGAAAATATTACTCACTCATGCAAGCCAAGGAGCAGGACAGAGAGTTTGAGCCAGAACTCATATTCTAGTCAGCTAATGATGCCTACCAAATAACCTAACAGTTTACTGAGTCTGCATCAACAACCTACAAATTAAAGGTCACTACACCTTGCTATGACCCTATGAGCCAAAACCAATTATTCAATTGTCCTAAATATTTGGAGGGATTTTTTTTCAACCACTACGTAATACCTAGAGTGTAAGAAAGTGATCCAAAAATAAGAAAGGGCATTCCTTGAAATATGCACTGTGTAGCTATAATATCCTTTAGCAGTTAATTATCTTAGAGGTTTATTACAACTTTTCTACCTTTCCTTCCAAGTTCAGCTGCTGCATTTCTTGGTCACTGTTTCCTATCCCAATAAAGGCGCAAGGTTGTGACTCCTGCTCGGTGCAACCATCCCGCTCCATTTGCTCTTTTTTTTTCTTCCATCCACTGCCCATGAGATACACACACGGAGGAGGACAAAAGAACCTGAAAATGAAGAACACATTATGGAATTACACACAGTTGTCCAAATAAACAAACCGACACTTTCACATTCACACTTTGCACTACAGTTTATAAAGGCATGCCCTTCATCTGTCTTGAAGATTTTCTAAACTGCAAATTAAAAAAAAAAGGGGGCAAAAAAAAAAAAGGTGCAAGGAAAATCAGATGATGCACTGCCACTGAGAATCTTTCTAGTTCAATTTGTCAGGTAACAGTCTGCACCTCTATAAAACACCTTACAAAGGTGAAAAAAAGGAAAAAGGGCCTCAGAAGTTATTATAGTCTTTTGAAGGTGCTTAACATGATGGAGCAATTCATAAACACGGAATAGTTCCACAAACTAATTTAATGGAGAACTGCTGACTACAATTCCTAGACATTTAGAGTTTTGTCATAAGCAAGGAGGGAGTTGATTCCATCCACACATATATCTCTCCCCAGTTCTTAAATGGAATAGATAATTTTATATCTTCATCAGTATGTGTATAAACTAAGGCCTAGCTTTCAGCAACACTGACTGAAATCTAGTCTATTGCCACTTAGAGCAAGATGTTAAAAATTAAACTCAGCATTATAATACAATGCATTGGTCTTGAAGTTTCTGCAATTTGTTAAAGCCCAAATCCTGAAAAGGTTTGGTTTTAGCTAGCAAACAAGCTGCTGTGTTTTTATCATCATTTCACTATGATCAAAGATAAGCAGAATGAGTACATCCAGTTGTGAGGTAGCTAAGGAGGCATGTAAGGCAGGGTAATATGAAAAAGTTTCTAATTATTTTACTTACTTCAGTTTTGAGAGTAATGTTATAACTTGGCACTTCTGGAACCCAACAATGACTCCTACCTTACAGGTGAGGATTTTCTGGCTTTGCTTCACCCCCCCCCCCCCCCCCCCCATTTTTTTTTTTTTTAATTGGGCTTGGGACAACTGAACTCCAGGCAGGAGAGCAGGCTCGAGGCTATGGCAGCAGCCAGTTGTGCTGCCCACAGTGACAGGCAGGAGCTGTCAGGACAGGGGGTGAACTTAACTGTGGGCTCTGAGTCATGGAAAATGATCAGAGAACAAAATTATACTGTTCCTAAATGTCTGTGGGAGTCCTGGGCAAGAGAGGTCAGTGCCAGGTAACTGGTTCGACTTGATGACTGGAAGGTCTTTTTCACCCTAAATGATTCTTATTTCTCTTAGACACCATTAATGGTAGCTTTAGTATGAAAATCCAGTGTACAACTCTTATTTATCTCACCTTTCCAGCATTATTATTTTTCAGCATGACCACATTTATTTAACAGATATAAATTGTTTTTCTAAGTTACTGAATTCTTAATAAGTGAAACCAAAGTGCTGTTAGTAATACCATAATTAAATACACATATATTAAGAATATACATAAATAAATGCAAATATTTGTAGTATTTTTGGTTAATGGACACAAAATGTATATTCTGTCAGAGAAACAAATCACCAAATGAACAAAAATTTACTGCCTGCAGGCAAAAATCTCCTAAAACTTTCTTTCTTGACTATAAATCTGTAGTGAAAATTTTTCACTTACATTCGTTCCATTTACAACACAGCAAAGCAGCTGTCACAGCAATATGTATACAGCTGAAGTACCTATGAACCTCTTTCAAAAGCATTGTGGTCATTAGCTGTAAGCTATTCCTGATGAAGAAGTTATACCCATATTAAAAAATAGTGTCAACATTTATTAACAGAGCAATGCTTTGCTAAAAAAAAAACCCTGAACAAACAACACCAAGACAAAAATTCAACAAATCCCTTCTATTCCAAATAATATTACACCATAAAGCACATGACACATTGACCTTCTTTCCTCATACACTCTTTTGTATTTATCTTACTGGTTAGAACACAAGAAAAAAATCCCTACTTTTTTTCATATCCTTTCTCATTTCAGCTTTACTCTAAACCAAGTCCTTTGAATAACTACGGCCACTAGATGGCAATGAAGACCTGTAAGAAACAAGGTATAACCCACTGATGAAGAGAACACAAAACTACAATTAAAGCACTCTTAAAACTAGAATGCAGAGAAAAGCCTTTGAAAACTTACTGAACAAAGAAACAAACTTTTAAAGCTGGTAAAATTTTAAGTTTAGTTAAAACTACAAACATGAAGAAAGAGTCTGGACACTCACAATTTGAATGGGTTTTGTCTCTTATGTATCTACCTCTTTCTCAGCCTTCAGGCATAGACAGCTACAGTCCTGGGTCTTTTTAACTTCATAATTACAGTTCTGCAAACTCATGTACAGAAGAAATTAGCTATGAATATTCTATCCAATACAGGAAAAGTGAACCAGGTTTGAACTTTGGAAACACGGTATTAAATCAGATAATCATCAAGGAGAGAACAATATTCTTTCAGTCAATTCAAGCCAATCAATACAGAGAAAATGTGGTACTTCAAGTAGAGAAGCTACTGTAACTGAACTTGCCAGGAAGCAAGGGCTTAAAGGGAAATAAGATCTGCTCATGTCATTTCCACCTAGTTCGGATGCACTCAGTGCTCTCCTCAACCACAGGCTTCTGTCACAAAGGCGTGCTTTTTCACATCATCCAAGTCATCCCTGTGTTCATCTTACAGAAGTCTTTGCCTTCAGGAGAATTCAGATGCTTCTACTAGCCAGTTATTTTATATCTGTGACTTTAGAAGGGAAGTTTCTCCTTTGTATATGTCGGTCAATTCCAAGTATTTGTCAATTACCCACATTGTTCTGAGAACAAAACTGCTCAGCAATCTTTCTTCATAGGAGAGCAAAGAACTAACAACATCCACTAAAGAACTCAACATGACAACAAACAAATGAAAAATCATTATAACAGTACTACAGTGCTAAGGACAAAGCAGTGGAGCAAGCTACAATCCCAATAATGAATTTTATCCAGAGGACAGGCACACTCAGTTCAGCAAAAGGAACTATTTGATCAGAAATTATAGGAGCTCCTTCACTAACAGCTGTAAAACAAGATGCAGCTACAGCATCCTCATGCTAATCAGCAGTGATCATGTTTAACTCTGAACAGCACAATCAAAATACCAGTCTGGCTCAAAGTCTTTAGGTGAACTATGCCTTAGAATCCAAAACACTTCAGTCCTTTAAACTACTGAATGTTCATACTGTTGACTCTGAAGAGAGAGGTCTCAGTGAATGGTAAATACGGAAAACAATACAAAGAGTCTAAGCCAAATACCCACACTCATCAGGACTCAACAGCACCTGAGTCTCTCTCAACTAATGCTTTTCAAAGGTGACAGTCATCCAACAGGAAACATCAGGCACAAAGTCTTAAATTCAACTAAAGCCCAGTCTGAGCTTCTTAAGTCCTGGCTTCTTTATTAAGCTAAAAACCATTAACTCTGTGAAGCGCAAGGCTTGTATGAAGGGTCAACTCCAAAAAGTCAGCTCCTTTCATTTCTGTTACTTAAAAGTATGGAAAACTCTCAAATTAACCTAGAAAGTCTGCATCCATGCACCTGGAATAGTGTTATTGTGATGCCTACTTAAACCAGGCCACACTACATGAGATCTGCACCATCTACAACAAGTTTTTAACAGTGTATTTCACCATGTAGTAACCCTCATCAAAACACTGAAAGGTAGTTATTGTGCTAACCTTTTAATTATGATATGCAAAGTTTCCTAGTGGCAAGTATTTTCCATATTTTCTCAACAATAAGACATAAATAAAGACTGTAACAAGAGGTGGAATTTTGTCAAGGTTTTTTTTAAATTTCTCCAATTACTTGAAAGAGATGTCAAATTTAAGAAATAATAGGTTGGACCAGATGTCTTCCGTGTGGTCCCTTCCAACCTGATTGATTTGGTGATTGATTCTACACTTTCATTTCATACCCATACCACAACAGCAATCATTCCAGCACCAAACTATTTGATAACCAACAAAAAACTATTTTCAATTCTGATCATCTTTCATAAAGCTCTGAAGTCTTCTACACTCATTTGACATGCTTCCATTCTTAAGTAGATGAATCTCAGATAACCTGCAAGAACAAATACAGCTGTGCTAAGACACTGAACTGCACCTCTAAAAAGAGGTAAAGGAATGCCTAATTCCAGTTAGCAATTGTTTCAAGCAGTTTACCAAACATTACCACTGCTTACGTAAGGTATGTACCACAGTAAAGCACCAGGTGAAGTATACACATATATTCAAGTCAACAGGATTTTATGGCAATACTACAAAATGCACACAGGAGCTTTCAGAACCCATTACCAAATAACGATTTGAAGCTTTGCCCTGGATTCCTGAGAACACTTCTGTAAGTTTTCTACACAGCAATGGAACTTTTAATAATAGAAATTACACACTTTGTCTTTTTATAGTCTTTCATTTGATGCAATTTGTCCTCCAGAATAATGATACACTTGGACAGCATTGCAAAATGTTCCTTATGAACTGCTCTGGCCTCGGGAGGAAAGTTACAGATACACTGTTTAGAAAGTCACTTACTGATCTGCAGGCACGCCCCCCATTTTTGGGGAGTAATATAATTTACTCATCTGCAGTAATGAGTTAACTATGCAACTCTTGAATGATGATACAATCTGATAAATTAACAGTCAGAGGTTTCTATAGTGGCATGATAAATCTTTTTAGCTGTTGAGTTGTTGCAAAGGGTTACAGTTTCCCTTAACTGCTAGAACAGCCTGGCATTGCAATCCTTTTGCATTTAAACATGGTAAAGAGCAAGAGGGCTGCACAGTTATACAGCAAATACATTTGTCTGCTTTTCTGCCCCTCCTCCTTCACTAACTTCCCACTTGATTCACATCAAGAAACACCTAAAAAGCACTTTGATTAAACAGTTCTATGGATGTGCAGAACCTGGACACTGCCCATAAGAAAGGACCTGAGAAAGACAAGTGTTCGGGCACAGAATATTGAAAAACAGTTCAAATATCTCTGATTCACATACAGCACAAAGCGTGACTGAGACGGGTAACAACAAACTGAGAAATCTGTAGGTTTAATTATAACATTTGTGTTTTCTAGCAGTCTTATACATAAATCTCAAAGCCATAAAAACATAATGATGCAACAGGACTTACGTAACAGTGGTAAAACACAGGTTAAAATTTCAAAGCCATTAATGTGCTGAATATGTGGTCCTTTTGTGGTGAACAAACAATAAAAAAAAAATAACCAAAAGTTGCACTATTCTAGGGAAATGCCAGGTAGAACAGCATTGCTTGCAATTGAAGAATGAATGCTGTGTTACATCATAAGAGGTCTAGAAACCAGCATATGAAGGAGCATCATATTTGCTTCTACTAGCCACACAGAAAAAACATCACACAGAGAAGTCTGCAAGAGAAGACTGCAGGAAAAGCACCTTTGCCTAAAAAGTATTTATTCCCATGAATTCCTGCAGATTCTGTCCCTTAGAAAAGCACCTGTAAGTGTACTGTATTGGTTTTTGCAAGGGAATGTTTATCATAAATAAAGTCATGATAGACAGATCATTTTTTTTAAACTTATTACAAATGTGATTCAGAAACTTATCTTACTGAGGCTAGCAATTTCTCTTTCATACAAATGTGAAATTGTTCAGGAAAAAACTCCTCTCTAAGTATTCACTGTTGATCACCTCAGTTGCTCCGACATTAAAATGGAAGGTCTAAAAAGAGAACAATTTTAGGCAATGGCAGAAAAGCTTTGCCCACAGATAGGGAACCTCTTGGTAGAAACAGGTATCACTCCATTGAATGCTATGGGTTTGCAGCCCATTAATTGTTACATAATTAAATTATTTAGGAGGAAGCATTTTATGTTTCTTCAGGCTACAGTGCAATCTGAGGAATACTGCAAAGCGCTGTGCACCCAGCTACACACGACAGTTTCCTCAGCTCCCAGCTGTAGACAGAGTTCAGAACAGCATCAAACAGCGTTACCTTTTTTCATTTCCGTATGACTTCTGCGCAACTTTCGCATGGAGTATTAGCACTGTTTGGTCACCTCGCTCCTTCAGGTAATTTCGCATTGCTTCCCTAAAAATCAAAACACAACATAAGCTTTGAAAGTTCTTTCGGTTTTGTTTACAACAAAATGAAGACAGCTTTAGGGGAAGAACCCAAGGACCTGAAATTCCAAAAAGGCCATCATTAATAGGGTCAAGATGTGTTGCTTACTGTTCAAGACAATTACACAGGAAAAAGAAATAACTATCCTGTACAAAACTCGTAATATGGGGTCTGCAATCATTTACAATTACTTCATTTTCTAGGAAAAAAACCTCTAGTGATGTAAAATCGTATAAATGCCAATAATTACACCATGTTTAAATCCTATTTCATTAAGAACCATGCCACAAATTAGAACACATTTTAATTAGTTAAATATTTTCCTCATGATCAATTTAGTATCTCATGATGACAAATTGTCTAAGCTTTTAAACGAATCAGTGCAATGTTTATATACAAGTTTTCTTTTGGTTTTGAAGATACTAAGAAAAAATTAAGTTCTTCAGCATATTGTTTCACCTAGTTTTCTAGAGAAAAGACCTACTTCCTGCATACAGTCAGGTAAAAAAAAATTAAAAATGTTTTATTGTTCATCATCACTGTAATTACAGATGTTATATAAATGCTGTAATTACCTCAAACACAGCAACAACAATTCCTTGAGAGAAGCGAGAGAACAATAACAGCCAGTCACTCTTCTGTATAATAATCTAACTGTTCATTAAGCAGCATGCCAAATTCAACACCCTAGGGATCAGCTGTGCCGGAGTGCTGGCAGGAACACCAGTTCCTGAAGGAGTTTTTTGAATGCCCACCAATGCACTCATCTTCAAAGTCATCTACCAGAGAAATAAATTCTGAATTTATCAGGAATTTATATGAAAAGATAAAACCCTACATAAGGATTTTTTGTTTAGTTGTCTGGATTTTTGTCTTTCTTCTGTGAACTGCGCCAACTATTGAATTCCCCTAGGACAGATCTAGAAAACCAAACATTTCTAGTGAAAAAACAATGGAGGATAGAAAGCAGTATTATAGTGACTAGACCTTTTCCAAAAGATATTCCCATACAGTTTCATGGAGAAAACCAAGTAGAGTGAGCCAGGGTTGTGTTGGACAACAGCAACTCAGCTTTGTTAATGATGTTTTGCAAGTTCTTGTGTTTGTCATGCCTGCATAAGACATGATTAATGTCTAGTGATTAGTGAGCCAAATAGCAGGATATAAGAACAGAGAATAGATTTGAATTGCTGTTTTAAATTTGGACTAACTTGATCTCTTTACATTTGACATTGGTAAAAGTGATGTTTTTCCATCAAAGTACAGCTGGAAGAACTGTTTTAAAGCCCACAGAATTACTAATTTACAGACTTTTTTAAGAATATATTTAAACCCCCAAAATAATTCACTGCAAAATTATTATTACACATTTCATTATGATATATATTAGCTGCACTTAAGTTGTTTAAAAACTTTCAATCTGACAACTGGAAATATTCTATTAAGAGTACTATCATACTAAATTAAGAACATCTGTCATATTAAAAACTTTTGACTTGACTGCTATTAAAAAACTACTCCAACCCAGCAACCCACACAGAAAACTGCTCGGTGCTATCTAATCTTTATTTAGCATTGTTTGAGGAAGAAAATTTGTGTTTTCTACTGGTCTGTTTCTACATTGGATTTGTACAATCAAGTGATCATCCCACTCCAATCCCTCCCACTGATATCTTATATGGCATTTTTCATTATTCAATCCTAAAACTCTTCATGAAGGTAGTATTATTATAGTTTACATCTAAAACCAACAAGCATAGTATGAACAGAGCAGTGTTGTTCTGCTGGAGCTTGCATGACCATAAACAGATTGTTAGTTGAACAAGGCAGCCTGTAAACAAAAAACCCACAGCAATTTTCCAATAATTGCACTAAATGCTTTTAAGGGTTTACAGATACATTTTCAGCATTACATAAACAAATCAATCTTAAAAGTCTGGGTGACAATTGTTCCATTTTAGCAGTTTACTCTTCAGAGGAAAGGTAAATTGTTTCTTTCCAACCTCTATCATCACAGGAAAGGTTTTCAAACTGCTGCTTTGAAGGATGGCTGGCACTTCTCAGATACCCACCCTGTATTCAGGAAAGAGCAACAAGCATACCTAGTAGCTAAAATCCTGCACATGAAATTTAGAGTAACTACAGTAAATAGAAAACTTTAGAGTTAAAAGCTCTCACTGCATAGTCACTTCTTTTTCTGTTGCTCTTTTTAAAACATAGAAGTTACATTCTATTGCTGGGTTTTTTTTAATGAAGGAAAATAAATTCTCTAAGTAACTTCAGGGCTATAGGATACGTGTTACTACTCAACATGGAAAGCACCTCATTACTCAAAACACAGCATCTTCAGATATCCCTGAAGACTGGCAGGCCAACAAGAAACTGCCATGTTTGTTCAAATACTTGTAAGTCAGTACGGATCAATTTTGCATTAAAATGAAGTTTAATGATGACAAGCTAACCTAAAATCTATCCAGAAATGCGGAGAGACAGATATTCACAACACTAAATGTAAATGTTCCCCTCAGCATCATGCGCTAACAGAAAGTATCATTTCATTCACAACAGAGGCTGTCAGGGTGACAAGGGGCTTCCTCCATCACCACACAAAACTATAAAACAAATGGCACATCCTTTTTTGCTTTCAAGCAAACAGTGGATTTTAAAGCCAGGAGCTAATTATAATTGGCACAGTTTGTGGTACAGAATAATAAATATTTGCATGGACTGCGATAAAGCAGTTTGAAAAAAGAAGGTGACTATTTAACAGTTTCTGGTGTAAATACATCCCAGGCAGGCCAGGAGCAAATCAAGCACTGTACTCCAGTCACTCTAAACTTTCCAGTGCATTAACTTCATAGTTCTATTTGATACTCTCTCTGATTGTTTGGGGTTCACCAAAAATTGATTAAGATCATTCCTTTGCATGACCGTGTACAACTCTGGCAGCAAAAGTGTTACATGGCCTCACTTTTACTCAAGAAACAAATCAGCTCATTCCTTAAAAATAAGCAGATCCACATCCTACTGAATAATCTACAGTACAATACTGAATAATCTACAATAACTGATACATGAAGTCAACACTATTTCTAAAAATGCACTTTGAGTTTCATATTAAAAATAAGTCACTCTGTTAAAAATTGTACTTCTGGCTGCTAATTGCATATGTAATTGAAAAGCTTTAATACTTAAAATTCTGGGGTTAGCAACCCACACATTTTTAACCCAATTTTTTTGAGAATGAAAACTGTTAACTTCAGAAAATTTTTAAATACTGAGTTTCTTTAATGCTTACCTTGTGAGCCGTTTCGGTTGAGGTCGCTCTCCAAATTTCCTGAAAAAAGAAGTAGTTGTTAATTTAAAACAAAAGTGTTTAGTCAATTTTACAGTAAGATACTATCCCAACTTGACTATTTTTGAAATTGTATTAGAATTTAATGTCTTTTCTTTGTAATTTCCTAGATAAGATAACTGTTATAGTATTAACTGCCTCCTTGCAACAGCTTTTCCCACCATAGCAGAGGCTTTTTTCAATTTGAACACTAGGTAACTTTCTTTGTTGAAGTCTCATTTGCTCTCGGAATCACTTCTGAAAAGTTCAGACATCACAAGAATGTAAAGAAGCAGAAGATCTTTGCCATACAATTGACCAGCAGTGCCATCAACAAGCAGTTACTGTAAACATACAGAAATTAACAGACATATCTGTGTTAAGAAATCAGTGAATGCTTTCCACCAGGACAATTTCTCAAAAATCTGTTTTTCCTTCATGACTTCTTACAAAAAGGATGACAACATTTTCATACATGCCAGTACAGAATTACAGGAAAAATCGCTCCTATGGAATGCAGCCAAGCTTGATCCATAAATAGCCTGCAATACACTCAACGTTTTTTCACCATAAAGTGTTTTGAGACAGCTGTACTTCTTTCAGTGCTTCAACACCGTTCTTGAGAGAAAGAATATTCTTTACACTAGGCTAAGACTTTCCACGAAAGTCTTTATTTACATAAGACACCAAATTAACACATGGCAGATATATTTTCATTACCAAAAGCATCCTCAGATTAAACCAAAATGGTCAGGGTAAAACATGTGAAAAAAAGGAAGGCTGCACCCAGCAATGTACATCTGCTAATCCTTGTGAGGAAGTGTAATCACAAGCTAAAATGATGACAAAGACAAGGGGAAAACCCCCAAGAAACCCACAATGCAAGAACAAAACATAACAAAAAGACAGGCTTAGCTTAACACCTTTTTGCCTAAAAATAAACAGAGACATAAGAGACTGTGTTTTTGCTGCCAGAGTTCATAAGTATCTCCATGACTTGCCCAGTTCATTTTATAGGTGGGCACAGCCGTCCCTTTACGCTTCCTGGATAGGGAAAAGAACCCTTTCCTACTATTGTCCTACCAGAGTGTTGGAGGCTCCCTAGGACAAGAATTTGATCATTAAGTGATGTGACAAGAAATTCCCTGTTCGTGCAATGGATCTGTCCTGGACTCTACAGCAACTGGTGAGGGAATGATTTCATACATTACAATTTAATTTCTGTAATCCTAGAAATGTACAAATACATAACTATCATTTATATAGTTGAGCAAAATAGCACTCTCCTGACAGGTCAGTGACAACATTCAGCCAATTGTAAAGTTATTTTTCAAGACTTGAGAAATATGCCTTCTAAAATACTGGCAGTCCACACAGATGAACTGAATCAATGACATGAAGCCAAATTTTCTTTTCAGCTTAAACAATGAAATAAAAATTTATTTTTCCAACCAGACAAATTCCCTTCATGTTTTACTTTGTTGTTCTTAGAATACAGTTCACTTCTCTGGCTCTATTTTAATTTTAAATGAAAGAATGAAACCAGAACTCTTGCTGTGAGATTTGCTTTTATATATTTTAAATTTTGAGGTCTACTGGACACAAACTTAATTTGCATTTTTCTCTGTGGTATGCATCACTGCATTGACATATCTGTAATGCAGAGAAGGTAACCAGAAAACCTAAATAGCCTTGCAGTTTGGCAGCAGGAAAGTTACATCTAAAGCCCTTCTGCTTCTAACAGTTATCTTTTCAGGATCTGCCTAGCTACCCCCTGAGCCTCTGATTTTCCCTGGATAACTGAGTAGGTGTGTATCCCAACTCCCCCATACTACTCCCATACTGCTCTTCCCTGAAGACCCAGGATCATCCTATTTGACAGAGGGTCTGTGACTCTGACTAGACAACAGATTAACTTTAAGCAATACTCTACAAACAACATACCTATAGATTAGCTCCCTGCTTTTGAGCAGAACTGCTGTCTTTGTTGCAATCCCTCTGCACATTTCAATGATGAGGACGCTAGCATACCAGAAACTGCATTAACACAAAAAAAACCCCTTATAGACAAAATCTCACACTGCTCCCAGGGTAACACATACCCTTGCAGAACTCCTTAGTGCAGCAGATACATTCCCCTTGCACATACACTTAATGGCTAAAAAGAGTTCTATTAACAAGAGATATACACCACGAAGTTGCAATTACTGGAAAAAAATAAATTCCATCTTTTCCTTCAGTCAAATCCTGAACATACAACACAGGAGAAAAGTACCAAAATCCCCATTCTTCAGAATCAGAGCTAAAGCACTCACTGAGTCACTCTGGAGATGTACGGAGCAAACTCTGATCTGATGCTCAGTGCAGTACTTCTCTAACTCATATCAGCTTTCCCAGCCTCCTCCATATAAAATGAAGTTATTTATGTCAGTGTAATCACTTGTGAACACTTATAAATGCTACCCTTCGCAACACAAACCTTTCAAAGAGGTGATGTAAATTGAGTAAACCTTTAATTATTCTTTCAATATACATTAGAGAGAGGTAGAACAGGAGGAAATTGGATCTTGATATTTACTTTAAGTCCCACTTTAACTGTTTCTAAATTAAATTCAGCTACTTTTCTTCAATAATGTTGTCTTGACAGATGACTGATGGCTATGTACCATAGCCATGGTGTCAACGAACAGCCTTTTCCTGCATCATTACAAAGTAATTTCAAATATCCCATAAATATTCACCTCCTTAGCTCAACAGCAATAGTTAAGTTAGAATTCAAAAATGTTTAAGAATGAAATAGGAAACGGAAACCTCACCATGTCAAGGCATTATTCTGCCACACCCTCACAATTCTGAAAACTTGCAGCAGTGGAAAAAAGTTATCTCAGAGTTATAAAAGTTAGCATGAAAGTCAGTATGAATAATCAATAGTTTTTGTATGCAATTGGCTAAAACTCCAGCCTTCAGTGAGAGTACGAGAGAAAAGTGACAAACAGATGCAAAGACGTAAGAGACTGATAAAAGATATGCAAAATGTAGAAAGGAGATAATTATTCTCTCCTGTCTCACAAACACAGGAATTGGGAAATATACCCAATACCAAAAATTTTATTTTAGAATATTTTTTCCTTGCTCTACAAACATAAAACGAAGTTGTGAAACATACTGCTAGAGAATATTGTGAAGACTGAAAGCAGAAGTGGGCTCAAAAGATTAAACAGGTGTCTGATACAGAACTCAATTAGATTCTATTAAGTATAATGACCTATTTTTTACAACCTTGTTCTCAGGAAAACCTAAACTACGTTCTACCAGCAGCAAAGAAAATAGCATGAGTTTAAAAAACCCAAACCAGTCTACATTTACCCTGTCTTTTATATTCTTTCCTCACTCATCCATTACTGATGACTAGCAGGCATGGATCAGCATGTATACTCCTATGAACCAGATATATTCCAAAGCAGCAACTGCATCCAGGATGCCAGATTTTCAGTCACACTACAAAACTCAAATATACAAACAAGAGACAATTTGTTTAGGTTTTTTTTTTTTAATCACATGTACTTCATTTAACGGTTCATCTGGTTTACTTTTTCCATCTGTTTGCAAACTGATGTAGAGATGTGTATTGACAATATAACCTGAAGGACAGAAATTATCAGCAACTACTACACAGAAGAAAAGACAAAGATCTTTTTAAGTTTTCTGATGTTAAGATAGATGAAAATGCAAGAAACACATCATATCTATGGTTTTGTACTAAATGACATCCACTGCACAAGCTGTGATTGTTACTATTTCAAACTATCATACCTGACTGGCATGTTGAAAAATGAGGCAGTTCAGATATTACAAGGTTACTTGTCAGATATAACTGAGACTGCAACCTTTTTTTTGTGTAGGTTTTCACTGGATTTCATGGTTCTGGAACTTCTTTATATATTCAGTATTTCTATTTCTCCTTTCTTTTACCTTGAAAATATGCAGATTGATGAATAACAAAAAATTTACAGGAGAGGAAATGAAATATGTATCATAATTCTATTCTTGCAGTGGTTATTAGAGAAGATAAATATATGTAATTTGAAGTCCTAATTACAGGTTATATGTATCATTATATCTGAATGCTCACCGAGTTCCTTTAATTTCCTGGGTTTTTTAAATTTTACTATCCAAGGCTAAGTGCTCTTTCAGGTGTCCTGTACTGAGATTCTAGACTTACAGTCAAGTTGCTGTTTCACTCACATCAGTTCAAGCTGTATTCTATTAGTATATCCTAACACACCGTACTGGAAACATGAGTGAGAGCATTAGTCACACCATAATCACTTGCTATTGGAGCAAGTTTTACTTGTCCTAATAATTCTTTTCCCAGTCCTGTTTTCTTTTTCCAACCACCAGTTAGCATTCTATTATTTCCTGCGTTTTGTCTTCTGATGCTTTGCATAAATTAATTTCACTTCCACACTTTGCACTGTAGGCATAACTTCCTTCAACATCATGTCCCAAATCATTCTTTTCAAGTCCATACTTTTCATTAAGCAAGTCCCAGTTTGCCATTTAAAATTCTTTTCCCCATTCACAGTAAGGAAACATATTCTTTTTCCTTTTATCTCTTTACTGCCCTTCAAGTAAGTCTGGAAGTTAACTAGTGAACTAACACTAATCTTATCAGTACAGTAGACAGTTTTACTCAAACTTATAATATCCTCAGCCTAGGTATACACATGGCACAATATACAAGATAAGTTTCAAATGTTTTCAGACAATACAGAATGTGAAATCCTATTTGGAATTCCTAGCTCAGATACAATATGTACTTTAATTTTCTGTGGCTGCAGGAATATGAATTTTCGCTGTTTTCAGCATCTATCAGTCATTGTATGCCTATACTAAACATGCCAACAAGCCTTTTTTTGTTATATAGTCTTATTTTCTGGATATAAATGATTCGGCTCAATTTTTTTATTCAATGGCTCTATGTGTCAAGTCAACTTTGGATGGAAAAATAAATAAATGAAAATTAACCAAAACAGTTCTGCCATTTGCAAGAAAAAGAATTATGAAAAAAAAAATCACAACAAAAATCACATGCTATCCAATCTTCAACTCTGACTGAAGATCTATGGCCACTGAACAGCTCTAGCATCCTCCTGCCTGGAATATGAACTTCAATTTTTTCCGGTACTGGTCTTCAGCCAAGAACATCATTTTAACAGTCCCTGTGAAAGACCATTCACCTTTATGTACTGAGCACAGAAGCCTTAAAAAAATATTTCCATAACATACAGAGACAAACTTCAGCAATTAGGTATCTTCACTTGGCCTATGGACTGACACAATTTTTGGCATCTAGTCAGAACAGCATGGATCTTTCTGTAAATGGTCTCCAGAGAAGCAAAATGCAAAGGGGAGTTGTCAAATTTGACTACAGCAGAAACAACAGCTGAGCAGAAAGCAAGCGTGTTGGAGAGGCCAACATGGGGGAGCAACAGAAACAGTGAGGACTAGGAATGGGAAGACATGAGCTGCAAACTAAGACTTGCTAAAATGAAAAACATGGGCCTGAGACCACTATAGAAAATGGTGCACCAGAAAAATCTTTGGCAAGGCAAAACATTGAAATTTAACTCCAGAATATACAAAGCATAAAAATACACTACAGTTACTGTTTTCTGTGTCATTTTTTTTGTGACAGAAGTTTCCCTGGTGTCTTAAAAATTTCAACACTGAAAATAAAAGTTAATACTTTCCTTACCCTGAAGAATCCAGAAGTATAGTAACCAAAACCAGGCTGCCCAGAAAGCTGGCAGATGCCCCATCCTTGGAAGCATTCACTGGACAGGGTTCTGAGCAACCTGATCTGACTGAAGACATCCCTGCTTGTTGCAGGGTATTTGGACTCCATGACCTTTAGCGGTTCCTTTCCAAACAAATACCCATGTGTTGAGATCTCTATTTCCTTCCTGCCTTACACAAGTATGAAGAGATCATGTGGTGCTTTGTTGCCCATAGGTAACTAAACCATCCAGGTTTCCCCCCTCACCATCAGATGGGTGAAGAGAAAAACATGAATAGAGAGCAAGAAAACATTTATGTTGAGATAATATAATTGTTTAACATACAAAGCAGAAGTGGAAGTAGAGAAACAAAGTGAAACGGGCCACTCACCATCACCCATGATCAACACCAAGCCACTTCCTAAGCAAAAGATGGGTAACCTCTCTAAATCCCGCTCCCCTCCAGTTTATTGCTGAGCATGACATTATATGGCATGGAATACCTCTTTGGTTTGTTTGGGTCACCTGCCTGGTTGTATCCCTCCCAGTATCTTGTACCCCCCTCAGTCATTGTGGGGGGACAGACACCAGGCAGAGTGAGAAAGAGAGAAGGCCTTGATGCTGTGCAAACACTGTTCAGAAAGAGCTAAATTATCAGTTATCAACACTGCTCTGGTCACAGTGTTATCAACAGTGCTCTGGTCACAAAGAACATGGCACCGTAACAGCTGCTATGAAGAAAATTAACTCTGTCCCAGCCAGACCCAGTACAATGAGAAAAGAAAAATGGATACTTTCTGCATGGGAAACAAATGCCAGATTTTAAAAAGGCACAGAGCGCCTATTCATTGGAAAAGTTTCACACCCAAACACCCGACTGCCAACTGGACCCAGCCACTTGCTGGTGCATTTAACTGATGTAGCAAAGGCCTAACATCACTCCTGAAGAACAAATTCAATTCTTTATTTGTCCTGTTATACCACAGTCATACCACGATATTTGCTACACAACACGTTAGAAGAACTCTTTAATAGGCTACACGTGATTACTATAATACCTCAGTATGGATTTTGGAAAAAATCCCCAGACAAGTGTCACAAAGAAACTGGCTGGGAAGGAACTTACCTCAGCTGTTCAGTTCAATGGTTTCAGTTCCATCTCCCAGAGCACAAATGTCTCAACATTGCAATAAATAAGATATTGCAATCACTAATTTAAGGCAGTGTAAGACCCTAAGTACTTAACATAGAAATTAAATACAGAATAGAGTGATTAAGGATTTTACTTCTTCAGAGGAGAACAAGGGAAACAATGCTTGAAATAGGAGTCGTCCATTAAAAAAACCTCCAGATTTTTATATAGTCTTTGGCAACCTCTCAAACTACATTATGCAATCCAGAAAGAAAGAACACAAGAAAATCCAACTTCTGCTCTCCAACGATATGAAGTGACAATGAAGTTTGATGAGAGCCTCAAGTTAAGTTCCAGCATTTCTAATACCTATCAAATAGCTGGTATCCCACAAACCATTACAGGTGATAGGATTGGGGAAGAAGAAACACTGTCATTTCACTACTCTTAAGTGTATTTCAGCCAGGAGTGTAGCAAAAGAAATTCCTGTGCTTCACTTAAGTCCAGTTCTAAAAACAGTGTCAGTCAGGTGCAGCCTTTTCCTAGACCTCTTACAATGCCACGTAACATGAACGAACAAGAAGAGTTTGTGACTCAACAGTCAGAAAAAAAGTCTTTTAAAGAAAGAAATTAAAATTAGAGAAGTCATTTACAAGTAATTTTTTATCATTCTCCCTCAGTTTTAAAATAACTGCTATATATATGGAAAGCTAGAAAGTCTGTCAAGTGTTTGTTCAGCTCTTAGCACCAGATAACCAGACCCTCACTGTAACAGACTCTATTACTTTCTACCATGAGAAATGAAAATACTTCTCAAAGAATTAATTTCAAGTTACCTTTTGATCCATTACCACAAACTCACTATACTACAAGCTCACCAGCATGGAATCTCAAGGGTTTACTTGGCCTACTGAGGTTGTCTAAAATCCAGGGAAGTTAAATACTCAGATTTTCATTCAAAGTTTGAGGATCAATATAAAAGTATTCCGTTTCAGCCACTAACAGAAACATCATCTAAGAAAAGCTGAAAGAGATGGATTTAGGTAGCATGCTGGGAATTTTTTTCTTTTTTTAATTGTCTATCCTCTGCTCATTTCCAGCTTCAATTTGCCTACCACACACAAATTAGTGAAGAACTGAAGAAGCACTGAGGAAGGTTCGTATGTATGGACTCTTAACGTGCTTGAAATTATCCAAGCAAACATATGCAACAGTGCCCATGTACACTAATTCTCAGGAGCAATCCCTTCATCTGGCATTTGCTAGGACACTTCCTTCGGATCAAACAGCACTACAACCTACATGGTAAGACTCAGCCACCCCACAGACTTGTTTTGGTTTTGCAGATTTCTACATTTAGGATAACACGTTACATCAACTGCAAAAGCAGGCATACATTTCAAAACACAGGATATTCTGTTAATGTAGGTATACTTTTCTGTGCACAGATTTCGGTGGAGACAAGATGTAAATACTAAAAATATTTCTGTGCATTCACCTACACAACCATAGTCTATTACAAACATTTTAAAACACAACTCCCAAGGGAAATGATAATCTGTAATTAGAAAACATTTTCTCATCTGCTAGTTTCACAGACCCAAAGAGAACTCTTACATATGAAAAAAATGGGCTGTTTATGATCCAGCATGAGATGGCATATAAAGACCACCCCACTTAATACAGTGGTTGGAGCCAGATCACTTTAAACACGTCTACTGCTGGAGAAAATTGCTGGATTTGATTTCTGTAAGTGCATCTTATTCCACACTGATATCCTTTATTTTTAAATGAATTTGAAAATAGCGCATATGATATGTCAATGCTAAAAATGCAGAGCTCAAAAAAGTGATGATCTACAGCTTTTACACATGATTAAAAAGTCAAAATACCTCAAGGACACAATTTCTAAGAGATTAATGAAAAAGACATATACTTGTATATAAGAATTCAGTTAACATGGAAGTGAACACAAGCAATTACCTATGCTCAAACAGAACATTTCTCACTGATCTTCTACATGGATGCAGATATTAAATAAATGAACCACACCAGTGGCTGAAACAAAGCCTTCAGAAGGAAAATTTTATCTTCTCCAAAACAAAAATGGGTTCAATGCACACAAGTCTTATTATGGGAAACAGAAACAGTTGTATTACTGGTAACATCCAGCACTAAACAACCTCCACACTGGAAACGCAAACCAAAGAACTACAATAAACAAGCTAATATTGTCAAAAGAAAGGACAGATGATGAAGTAATTCTTACCCACACACTTCACAGCTTACAATTGCACACAACCTTCATTCTTCACAAAGTTCTGAGCAGATCAACATTTCTCAGGCAACTCCCCCTCCATTTCTTGGGGGATTCTTGCCCTCCACTGATTTTTGTAGGTGGTTGTAATTTAATGCCATACAATCTAATGTGACCCAGCACACCCTGTGCTCCTAACTATCTGCATAGCATCACAGAGTAAGGAGTCTTTAAATCCTTGGACTACTCACACCCTAAATACTCTATTGTCTTGTTCTATAACATCACACAGCTGAGGCACAGAAACAGCTGAAGAAATGACACCTATCTCCCCCGTTGCTCCCTCCAGACAGAACTACGTCCACAAGCGTGATCCTCCTGAGGCTGATGAAGTCAACAAATTGACTGACAGCTTCCAGCTCACCCATCACAGGCTGGTTCATCCTTCAAGATGAACACATGCATTAACAGAGTCACATGCAGTCATCAACTCACTCTCACTTTTGCCTGCCAGCAGCCCTTTGGCCCTGATTCTCATTAGGGTGTCTACTGTAACAAATATACTGTAGCAAATATTGCTATAAAGACTTTGTCCTGAAGGTTAGAGTTGAATTAAAAGCCAACCCATTTTTAAAAATAAATACAATTTTCATATTCACATACAAAGAACGAGTCTCTGCCAACTTGCTTCTGAAACATTATTGACACAAGGTACCCTCTTTCTTATCCATCCTACAAAAGGAGATAAAATTAATTAAAACCACAGCAATCAAGAATGTCTATCAGACATGAACAATGGATTTCTACTACTCCTAAAGTTCCTTTCTCTTCTGTAAAGAGTGAACGATGGGTGGTCCAACTGCACTGTGACTCTTTGGAAGTAGGGGGCACAGCAGCCCCTGAAATCACAAAACCAGAAAGTTTTTGATCAATACACAAAACATTCCCCCTCTTCAACAACAACAACAACAAAAAAGACCCACCTGCTCCAGGGTGAATGCCACCAACCATGTACTATCACATCTTTGTACTGCATGATTCTGTACTGCCCCCAACTATACTTAAAGAATTTAAGTCCTCCAACACAGGGAGCATGTTATGTGTTTGAAACAAGTCTTCCACTCTACAGCACCGTACACACTTTTGGCACTATATCAAATAATACTGACAAAAATACAATAGAAAAAGCTCCGCTTCACTTAGTCACGCCCTCTCACTGCAAGTCACTGGTTCAATTAGAAACTCCCTCTCCCCTTTTCTGACCTGCTTTCATCCTCCCACACTGCTTTCATTGTTGTCCTCTCTTTTCCAATCCCCATAAAATCACAGAACCACAGCTGCAATTTAAATAAAGCTTACACTGTATCAGTAAGCAGGCTCACTTTTAAACAACTTACAGAAAGTAAACAAATTCTCTTCTTTATAGTAGTCTACCTAGATTTGGAAAAAAACTCCACATAGTAATCACTATACTTGTATATAACTCTAAAAGTCAAAGATCTTGTCCAAGCAGGACATAATTTTAATCAAGATAGCATTCACACAACTTTGCCACACTAAGTGAGGCAAGGAAGTCAGTAATGATAGCTTGTTTAATGAGGAAGTGCCTAAACATACACCTGGAGATGCGTTTTCCCTGCTTCTGCTTTTAGCTGTAGGTACCTGCAGCAAGGAGCTAGTAATCCGAAGACCTCAGGTATACTAAAGAACTTAGATACTTAAAGGATAAAGCCATTAAAAAGTTGGAGTGGTGTAGAATGTAAGAAACATAGTAAAACATTATTCATTATTATTCCCTTATATTCACGTTTTTTTTTTTTTTATTAACTGCCTAATAACTGGCTCAAATGTTTAGTGGACACTGCAGACTTGGACACATGTACCTTAGCAACTGAATGAGTTATTAGCTTGAAAAATCAGCATGCTAACAGAATCCCAGTGCCTAAAACACAGTATATTTGCCTCAGCTATTGCATCTGCATAGGGAATGCGCTCATTAGTTTTATCTTCATCCATTCAAACCAAAAGAGAGGGAATACTTGGAAAAAGGAAAATATCTGCACGTAGTTCACAAAATTGACTATTAAAGTAATAGTGATACATAAAATCAGTCTGGAGCATGATTCTACACAAAACATCCCACAGTCACTGCCTTCATTGACAGTGAATGCTGTCAGCTTATGATTATTAGACCTCTCCTTGTCCATCTGAAACAGCAAATTTTCCTCAGGATCTCACCCTGCACATCCCCTTTGAATACATACTTCACAAGCAAACTTGACTTTTAATTCCCAAGAAAGTCATTATATATCCCATACTGAACCATAATTCAAGTATCAGCAAGTCCTTAAAAAACAAGCAGTTACCTTTCAAAAAATTAAATTTCCAAATATGGCAAGAACAGAACTACTGAGTACCAAACCAGTGCTTTTTAGACTTACTATTGGGCCTACAACTGCAAATAAGATTTAGTCTGAAGAATTTTTTTTTAGAAGCATGAGGGAAAAACTATTAAGTATACTAATTATTATCTCTGTTGCCCAATTACTTGAAAAGTATAAATTATATATAGGAGGAGACTTTTTCAACCACTTTACTACCTATATAGGAACTCAGCACTATAGTATAGTACCTAAGGATTTGCTCAATCTTCATTTCAGTGACTGAATATCTGCAGTGTTCAAAGAACAGTTTCTCCTCTGTAAATATAATTTCCATCCTTAACTGGAAGATAAGCACTGATATTGTGTGCAGAAGATAACTTAAGAAAAAGTGAATAAAAAGAAGGACAAAAACCACCACCATTCACTGTAATACCAAAAATACATAACAGAAATTGTGACTGATTTTATAAGGAAGTGGTAAGGAACCATACCGAATTTGCAAAGACAAAAGATTCTCAAAAAGCCAGAGTAACCTCACTAACCATAAAGGCAAATATGTATTTCCTTGGAACACCTCTTTAAGAGCTAACAGGTTCTTGAAGGGGACAGTCATCATTGGTCAGCTTCAAAATCTCTAACCACCGCTCTAATCAAGTAATAGGATAATCACTCTTCCATATCCTTTTCCTTACCTTATACCCTCATAAACAAAGGAGCTTTATTGCTACAGCAACTGCTTCCTATGAGCAGAAAAACAAGGAGAATGGCCTAATCTGTCTCTAAGGGGCTTACTGTCTCTGCTCCAAGCTCCTCAACTCGCTTCCCCTGCACCACCTGCAGTGCTCAGACTTTCAAAAGGAGCTAACTCAGTCCACCAATCTGGCACACCACTAACACACAGCAAAGCAGGAGACAGGGAAACCAGTCACGTTGGTTGCTGAAAGCTGTTTGGTCACCTCAGCAAACTCAACTTCAACAGAAGCCAAAAAAGATTACAGGAGCAGCTAAGCCTGTAACTCTCATGGGAAAGAACCATAATGCAAGAAAACACACAGAGGAATTCAGTATGGAAAATGACTTGCAAATCACAAGTCTTAAGCAAAATTAAAAGATCTTACCAAGCAACTAACATCCTAAGTCAAAGTTTAGCTTAGGATACCTATAAGACTCTCACCCCAAGTGCAGTCAGAACTTAATGAAAAATGACAGCTAAGTAAACTGACATCTCTAAGGTTTAAGCAGACCAACTCTGACAAGTCTTGCTGTGACAGTTTAAGTCACCACTGCCTCAAATGCCTTTCCCACATCTCTGCTAGGTCAGGGCAAGCAAACTTTGCCTGTATCCCAGCTGCTCCAGTTCACAGTTGGATTGTGGCTTCAGAGGCAGCTGAGCTGATTTGTCACTGCCAAACAGGTCTTGCCTGCCAGCTTCCCCCAGCTGCACTGACCTCCCCAAACACCAAATTCCAGCACTTGTCAGACCTTTCCACAGATAAATTCAAATCAGCAACCCAGAAAAAAAAATCTTTTTGGGAAGGCCAGGGAGAAAGGGGAAAAAGGAAAGGGGACTTACTAATTCAATCACAGTCCCAGTGAATGCCAGCACCACTTCGGTGCAATCAACAGGCACACTCAGGAGAATGTGACCTACTTTGGTAGCAGGGCACTGTTAGAAACCTGGTGCACCCCTACCTTCAATTTCGACCCACTTAATATTATTGTAAATAATGTAAATAATGTTAATAATAATACCAATAATAGCAAAAAGCCAACAAAAACCAGTTCATACACTCCCTTAACTGGTCTTGGTTTAGGAACTGTAAGCTCTGACAGCAGTGCCTAGCCCTCCAAAGCAAGTTTCAAGAGCCATTTTAAATAAATATCTTTACTGTATTTTCAAACTTTTAAAAAACACTTCTAAGAAATGGGGACAATTCCCTATCATCTTCCTCCTCTGGCAATTCAGTCATTTTCAGTCAATTTTTTTTATACAATATAATTTTTTTTCTTTTTTTAACACAGTATTACTATGGTATGTACCCTCTCCTTTCATTCCCTTTCTTCCTCCAACTTCTTTACTGCAAGCCTTCAAAATGCAGTATGGAAGCAGCTCCTTATAGTCAATAAACTGCTAGAGTTCTATAAGCTTATTTCTCTGAACTATGTCTCACTCACTGATCCTGAACTTGTAAAACAATTCAAAAATTGTATCAGTAAGCAAGCAGAGAATAGGTTATCAGCACCTAAGCAGGTTGCCATGCAAATAGTAATTTCCAAATTGGTAAATAAAATTAATCTCTTCAGTAGATTAAAATGATGACACAAAACCTGTGCATACGTATACCTTTTAACAAAGCTGTATTTGGCATTAACCCGTGTTACAAAATTATAGGGTTTCCTAGATATCAGATGTTTTCTTGCATCACCCAGGAATTACGTGATTACACTAACATTAACTGGGCGCAGTTGCCAAAGGAGCTGTCAGTATCCCAGAATTAATCAACCTCAAGTGCATTGTTTCGTAATTAAGCTTATGAATACATCATCCCATGAATATAAAAACAGCAGCAATAAACACATCCCAGAAAAGAATGAGAATTAGAAGGCTCTTTTTCAACTTCCTAGGACAACTACATCAGTTGGAGACCATTCTCCACTGTTAGGCTTTTTCCCTGAGATTGTGCTGAAGGTCTCTAACTGGGAAGCATTTAATATAAGCAAATTATTCTTAATCCTTTAAAGTCACATAACTTGCATAGACAGCAAAATTAGGTAATATTTCATATATAGTTTACAAACCTGTGTTTTAAGAAAAACAGTTGTTTAAAAGATTTGAAAGCTTTGGACTTTTTGTCACTGTTGTTGAATTGATTTACAGTTAAATTCTAAGATATTAAATTATACTGCAGCTACAGCCCTTGCAATAATTAATAGAGCATTCCAACACAGGAAAGACAGAAGTTCATATTCACATTTAAAAACATCTTGACTTGAAGGAGAAAAACAAAAATAAGATAAGTACAACAAAAACTATACTTCTGTTTAAATTTTATAAGCTAGAAGCTCCTTCTAATTATTGCTAGTTATAATTGTAAAACTAAAATATTTAGAAACAAATTGCTACAGAAATATAATCTCCACAATGCCTACCATCAAATATGATTATACTTTTAACAACTGTTATGGTAACTGGGTCAATGATCCCTGTACAAGATAGTTAAACAGACACTCCAATAATAAACTTTTACTCCTCCTTATCACAGTACATTTACAATAACCATATGAAAAGATTAGATTACATAGCTGGAATGTCAGCAAGCTAACACCTTATCAACCTTTTTTCTGGTATTATAGTATTACAGATCTCTTACACAGTCACACATGCTCCTATTGTGCCCTAACAGCTTTTATGTGGCATTTTTCATAAGAAATAGAATTTGAAGAGCACAAATGCAAAGCAATTATTATTGTCCATTTTTTAAAATGGAAATTGTGTGAATCATACTTAATTCAAGGAGGCTTGCTTTTCAGGTTTGTCAAGTTTAAACTCCACACAGATGCAAATTACTGGTAAAACTTCTCCCTGCATCTTAATGAGGAACACTATAAACCATGAAGCCAATTTGAAAACAAGAATGTTTTTTTGAGACAAACTTTACTTAATGTAGGTATTTTAAGTATTTAAGGAACCAGTATCTTTTTTTTTTTAAATTACCCAACAGCACTTAACTTCTGCATGATCTTGAAGCTGTGACTGCTACAACACGAGCTTCCCAGAATAACGTCTGTGCTGGCACAATTTTTTTGCAAGGATTTTACAGCATGAAAAGCGTGCCTAAGCACTGCTGCGAACGCTCCCAACTGCTGAGCTCTGAACCCAACCTCTTCTCAAAACATTGTCTCATCCTTCCAAGTACATTAAGGCCAAAAGGGAATGTAAATTGTCAAGTGTTTTGAAACACTAAACAACCAAATTTGTCATTTCAGTTAGCAGCTACCAACCCTGTCAAGAGTACCTTGACCAGCTAAAAATGATTATCAACACCGGAGTAGCAAGTATGTAGTATGTGGAACACGCCAGTCTGTAGAGAGCTCTCCTTCCTGAAATTTCTGCCCACTGCTGCCTCAAACAGGGCAGACTGAACTCTCCAAAACAGAAGAAAAATTTGACAAATGCAATCACTGAAGTTCAACAATCAGATAGATAACCTGAACTATGGAACAAAAATATGCAGATGGTCACGCAGCCAAGATAAATGAAGAAAAAAGTCTCACCTGAAAGAAAAATCAAGGGATAACCTGTATTAGAAACTGCCACTTAGAATTCAACATTTTAGAGAAATCATATCTTTTCTTCAAGGCATTAATGCATTCTGGAAAATACAGCATACTCTGTCTACAGGACAGACTTAATACAGTATTAGTACAGTATTAGTACAATTAATAAATTGATTAGCCATCCTTGCAATAACTTAGGCCATAAATCAGTTTCAAATAAGTTTAAAAATAAGAAAGCAGCTTTTAAAGAAAATTAAGTTGCCACAAGTTTTATGAAAACTGGAAGCTGCAGACATTTCCAATGTCATCGAAGAAGACAAAGCAGAATTTGGAAATTACTGCTTCACAGCTGATCACTTTGCATATGCTATTTGGCTAGGCAGTAAGCTTATGTCTTAGATCTTACCACTACACTTTGCCCATTAGGATGGAGGAGTTCATGGTATTGTCCCATAAACTTTCCTCACCATACACGGCACAAGTGTACAGGATACAGAAGTTCTTTAGTCCTACCATTTATAGAAAAACTTAGAGGAGGCTAAAAACCCACAAACCTGTTACATGACAAGAGAACATACACAAAATGCCACCTAAACAAATGAAGGAAATTCAGAATACAAGTTTTAAATTGCTTAAATTATCTTGTATGGTTGTGGGAAAGATTAAATACTGTGAAGACAACGTTCATATTGAATATAGTATGTTATCTACATACTGCTCACCTAGGCATAAGAAATAGAGAAATAGAGAAAAATTTTCTCTATAGTCAGATTTCAAACAGAGGGTCTCCAGAATTTCTAGTGGCAGTAACACATTATGAAATGCAACTTAACTGTTGCGTCACACACAACTTTAGGGCCCCTGCCTTAAGTGGATTTTTAAACAAGAAAAGGCCATGACTTGCATGCTGTATTTATTTATAACTATAAACCTCTTGGAACAGGTAATAAAGTTACGTTGTATTTACTAGCCTGAAAAAAGCCTAACAAAACATTCTGGCAAGTTAAAGATAAACACCAGAAAAGTGTAGCACTGTGTAAATTTTCTTTATTTCCCCAGTGGTTCACAGGTTGTTGTAATAATTTGGTGTGCTAAGTTAGCTACCATATTTGCTATGACAGTGTCTAGCTTTTTAGATAGATGGCATTGCTATGGGGCAGGGGAAGGACTGCTGGACTACCTGTAAGACAAGAAAGGTAGTAGGAGAAGTGAAACGTGAGCGAGTGGTTTGGAAGCCTGAGGTATTTTTCACTTCTGTTTTTTATTTTTCCATACACACAGGAAACTCCCTTGAGGGAGGAGAAAGTACAACTTCCCTACAGCTAAATAAAAGAATAAAACAGAGAAGCCACTCAATGTTTCCGCACCCCAATAAATAAAAACAAAGAATCAGATAAAAACTTTTAACACTGAGATAGCAAAATCTACTTTTTCCACCTCCAAAATTTCTTCAAATGTCTTTGCAGCAGCAGAAGATTCAAGAGACAATTTCCTACACACACATCATTATCTACCTTCAGTGAGTTCATTCTGTTCCCCAGCCCCAGACCAGCATCCATCCATTCCTCTCCATTTCCTTTTGCTATTACAAAGTGAGGCAAAGATGAGGAAGAAGGACAGACTTAAGACAATCCACCGAGGCATGCAGGGCGTTCTGCTCCCACTGCTAGTGTATGCACAGGTTATTCTTATTCAGGCCAAGGTTCCAGCAATCCCCTTCTCCATTTCCAGCAACAGGACTAACAGACAGCTGAAGAAGAGTAAGAACCATACAAGCCTAAATGGTACCTCCACCTAAATGAACATTCTCCTGTGACTATTTTCAGTTCAGTGCAAGGAAATCCCAAGGCAACTTCCCATCATCAATATGATCAGCCTCTAAGAGCCATCTCACCCCAGAATTAAAATTTATTTTTAACAGATCAGTAAATCCAGGCTCATACTGGAGTGCCACTGGAAAAGCCTGCAAATCGCACAGCTCAGCAGCCATAGACGCTCACCGCTGACCAAACTGCTGTGACAGAGTGCCACTGCTGTCTGAGGGTACACACAGAAACCAGCTGTCAAGTGTGGCATGATAATACAATATGCTTATTAATAAAATTAACCACAAACTCTAAGGGAAAGAATAATAAATCTCTATTGGTAATTTTTTGGGGGGTGGAGAGGGCGGCAAAGGAGTGGTGCTGTGGAGTTTTCTGGAACAAGTTAGTCTTTTGGGTTTTTTAAAAAAAAGGAAATGATTTACCAGTTTTCCCCAAGAGACTGGCATCTACAGAGCACAATGCCCATTAGGAAATAAATCTTCATTAACTACACAAACAATGCCATGACAGGCAGCCCATAGCTTTTCAACTATGATCCTTTTACTAGTTAGAAGATCTGGTTGGCCATGCCAGCACACCTCGGGACAAACCTGAAGTATAATCAACATTCAGCACACCATTCTTCCCAAAACACAAGGAGTATAGAGAGCTCCAGTCATCCTGGCTAGTTTTATAACAAAAACCAGAGTCCACCCTTGAAGGTGTACTAGAGCCCTGTTAAGAGAGCTCCCTGGACCAGCATGCCACCCAAGAGCTTGCAAGCAGCTTGAGTTAAGGTTACTTCACTCAAGTTAAGTACAGGTTACTTACAAGTACAGGTTCCTTACAGGAAGGACACTGTGCCAAGACCTAGGGCACTTTGAACTTAAAGAGTCCTCAAGATGTTTCTAACAGCTACAATTAACTACAACACTGCAGAAAACAGACAGAATAAGCAGTCAAAAGGACTGAGATAGCAAGTCAAAAGTAAATGGACAATGCAATAAACAGCCTCAGGCTGAGAAAATGTAGTGGATTCCATTACAGATTATTTGGCAAAGGAGAAGCTGATAAATGACTCAACTCTTAGGAAAACTGCATGAAGCTACTTTTGGCTTCCAAGAAAGAAATTAAGAAAGCAGCCGAAAAAAAGGAAGACGCCACAGACTGAAAGAGCAATGGTGATCTGGGACAATGTTCAAGTGTTTGCTTCCTGTTTCTCCAGCTATGGACCAGTGTTGCAAGACTGACAGTTTGAAGATTCCTTTCACCAAAAGAAAAAAACCTTTAACAAAAGGAGCAAGGTTGCACATATGAGCCTTGCTGGCTGGAACAATTATTCAATTCTGATATCCAAAGGATGTGCCTGTTCGACTTTCTAAATTTTGTTCCAAAATGAAGAGGGAAAAATGCTTTAGACAAAGGCCTACATGAGCTGTTTAATCAGCAGAAGTAAACTGAGGCTCACTGCTGGAAGAAAAAGTGCACCATTTTTACACATCTACTTCCAGAACATCTGTATCGTAAGCTTTCAAATACAATTTTTTCGAAGCAAGAACAGACAAGATCAGGATGTGCATCACTAATAAAGATGCCTTTTATAATGAGAACAAAAGTGTAAGAAAGAACTATCTCAATCAAACTGGTAATTTTTAACCTATATTAAGACACTTCAGTATGACACCATTTCTCTAGGGTTCTGATAGGGTATTAAGAGAAGCAAATCAAATGCTTGCATTCAACCACTGAACCAGGCAAAAAGAAATTACAATTTTATGCAGAAAGTCACACATGCTCTTTTAACTCATCTTATGTTAGAAGAAACTGTCTGTTTAGTAAATATAAATCCAAGTTGTATATTAAAGCTGTATTAAAAACACTTCTAAGTGTATCTATATACACAGACACACACCCACCACTTTTTGGGCAATGCTTATTTACAGAATTTAACCTGGTCTCAGCTTCACTTTGTTTGCTTTCATCACTTCAAAAACAATCCTTTCTCCCAGTTCTGTTGCTTTAGAAATACATCATGTTAATAAGAACAAAGTGTCCTGCTTCTTCACAGCTTTCAATATACACCCTACAAAGCCATTAGCGACAGACTGCAGTCTGTATTCATTCGAAGCTCTATTTTATGCATTCTCTTTGGAGTAGCAAAAGGATAAATAAATAGTAGTAGCTTCCCATACACAAAGAGGATTGAAACATTTCAAAATAAAAAAGAGTGGTAAAAGCAGAAAACAAAACTCCAAAATAAAGTGATCTTTACTATGTCTTCTTCCCCCTCCCAAAATATATTTCCTGCCTTCACAATAAGAACACTCTATCTTTCTCTAGCTTTATCAATATAACTTAAGTTTTACACTTCTCTCTCTGTATCAATGTTTTGTCTCCTGTTACGTGAGATATCTCAGCTTCTTGAATTCTTTAGATTTTATTTTCTCTCCAATCCTCATCAGTTCTTAAGGGGGGAGAAAAGTCGCATTCAAGTGCATATGAGACATCCCCTCTCATTATCCAAGACACTGACAAAGCCAAGTTTCAAGTTCCCAAAAGTAAGGAATAGTGTTTGGACTTGATTTAAAACATACAGTTGTTAGATTATCACACTAGCTGAGTAGCAACAGAGACTTTCCTGCCCTGTACATAATGGTTGTGGTGATGCTCTAAGTACACCACAAGCCTTAGGGCTAGAAACAGCAAAATTTAGGGGAAAAATGGAACAACTGTTGGGAAGCAGTCTGAAAGAACTGCTCTGGACAAACTTAAGTGAACATGGATTGCCCAGGAACAAAGAGAATGGGTCATAAAGAGAAACTTCACATAAAAAAAAAAACCAACAAACCAGGGAAATACTCTGGTGTGCTCCTCCATTAAAAATAATTAAAGTGAGGGGGAAAAAAAGGCGACCTAGAAGCAAAACTAAATGAAGGCTGCTCACAAAATTCAGGAGAGAACACAACTGAAAATGAGTAAGCAAAATACAATACCTTATGTTAGTTCAGTATGCTTTATTATGTAACAAGACAAAGCAGAATTGACCAGATATAAACTGGAATCAGAGGAAAGGAATGTCAAGCAGTGGCTATACATGTTTTTCAACTAATGTCAAAACAAAAAAAAAGAGAAAATATTAGCTAGGAGTGCAGTTTGTACAATGGCAGAATAGTATTTTCCACCTTAAAAAAGGTATTATCATTACTGAAAAAACTCTTCTACAATCAGGGCCGTCAGGTCGGAGAATAGTGAACACAACAAAGAAAATATCGGAAGTGCCACCAGTAAAATCTGCTGAGTACTTCCAACAACAATATCCACTATTTGAATCCTAAGGACTAAGGAAAACTTTTGGTAAGTGAAGAAGTCTCTTATCTCTACAGATAAAATACTCATCACTGGCTAATACCTACTGGCAAACATAGGTCTTTTGCTTTTGGGGTTTTTTTTAGAGAACTGGTCAAACTGAAAAAGATAAACTTTTAAATTTAACCTGATGCAATATTGTTTTCGTGACTATGCAAACTGACAAGTCTAACCAGTCTACTGCTAACTCTAAGTGCCATCCAGCAATATGGTGAGACATTAAGACAGTACGGTTAGTTCAGTTTTTCTGATTATTTACTAAGTATTTAACAATCAAAAAAAAGTTAAGATTTTTTTCCAGAAAAACCACAGAAACCAGAAACATTGGAAAAACAAGGAATACGCCCAGAGCTTTTCTTCTTCTATATTTTATTTTCATATGGAAATTCAGGTTACTTTCAAGGAACGTTCACGTAAGGACTGGCTTAAAACTCTGTCTTGAGAGGTACCTTCCCTGTATTTTCTGAGGTCATCTTTTGTTTACTGCAGTCTCTAAAGCTACATGCAGATGCAGCCAGTCAAAAAGAATGACTACTACCCTTACAGCACAAGGGATCCAGTAACAAGAGTTGCCCTATACTTTCTAGTAGTCTTTAACAATCACACATGACTGTAAAGGCCTGGTCTACTCCTCCTTCACTACCATCTGAAGTATGATTTATCACTTCAACAAGCTGATTGGGAGTAAAACCTTTTGTAAACATTGTTTCATAATAACTCTTTTGTTTTGCCTGCTAACTGTTGTGAAATACAGGTATTTTGCCCATTGCAAAAAAAAATGCAGAAAGTTCTGATGTTTGTTTTGGCATAGATCTCACATTTGTTTTAACACAGTTCTTGGTATTTTGAGAGTGCTGCTATCTAAGTGTAAGCACTGCCAACACTAATCTTATTTACTGTATTATCAAACCTGAACATGAGCCTGGCCAACATCTATATTATTAATTAAAATAGATTATCTGAATAGGTTTTCATGCCTTCCCTGCTTCAGGTGACTGTTAGAGCAAAAAATTTGCTTTAGCTCTAGAGAACTGCCTGTTTTTTTCTCTCTACTAAACATTTTTCTATCACTCTTACAGACAAACTAAGAGACACGTTACTTCCATAACCACCAGCAAAACAATTAAGAGGGCACTCTTGTAAATTTAGTACTTATACAAAGATCCCTCGAACTTTTATATTGTGATCAGAATTCCATCTCAGTATCATCTGTGCTGACTACAAGTTTCTCACAATACATCAAGAATGCTACAAGCCTCTTTCAAAGAGGAAGCCTAATCCCAAATACTTATTTTGATTAACTGCTCTCTGTGACTTATTAGTGAGAAATTTGTAATGCACACATAAACAAAACAAAAGCAACATCAACCATGCAATAGTAAATGAAAAAAAAAAAAAAAAACCTGAAATGCAAAAGGAAAATTAAAAAAACAAAAACAAAAACCCCCCACACAAAGGAAAAAACAAAACCCCAACCAAACCAAACCAGCCCCCAACGAACTACACCAAACTAACAACACCCCAGGACTCAATGCTGACAAAGTACTAAACAGCAGAAGAAAGGAATTTGGCCAGAAAAATACTTGGACAAAAAGACATGTCCAAAATAGTTTTGATCTATCCCCATAACTTCTGGAAGATATTACATAACTGAGGATTTTACTAGTTGTCACTGTATATCTGCTACAATACTAAGCATGAAAAGAAGCACACACATGCAGAATAACAGCAGTCTCACCAAAGCCTTTTCTCTTCTGAATTCTGACACTCACCACTGAAACCAGAGCCGGGTGGCAGATTTGGAAAGCAGTGAAATATTTTCAATTTTGAAAATAAGTACCTATACAGAATGATTTCTCCTGCAGTACAAAGACATGGCAACAGCACACTGCAGCACCACTTCACTTTACTGCATGGCACATTATTTACTGGTCATGCCCCAACCATCGCATCTGTCTCAATTATGTAAGAGCAGCATCTCTCTGGTGTCCACTCTAATATTGCTCCCTATAACCAAAACACATTCATGATGAACACAGTCACTCAAGCCTTCTTTACCATACCTTTCTGTTATGCAGATGAAAAACCTAAGGCAGTCTGACTTCTCCTGACCAGCTTTCACAGCAGTTGGGATAGACAACATGATGTCACCTGTCAAAACTCAGCAAACAGCCCATAACTACACCAAATAGAAGAACAGAGGCAGGAGACAGTAATTCTATTTCCACCTCTCCACAGACTCTGTTTGACCTTGGCAAGTCACTGGGGTTTTGTGCTTGTTTTTTCATGTTCAGGACATGAAGAGCTTTTACGCAGACGGCTGGAACAACAACAATAACTGAGTAAGGCTAATTATTATTTATTCTGCCTGGCCTTAAAACTCTTCCACAATGGCATAAACTCAAAGAGTGTGTACCAGTACCTCTAAGACTCTAGACCCAAATTTTGAAGCTCCCTTTATGTAAGATCACCAGTGAAAGCAGTAACACCCCTTACCAAGACAACCTCTCCTGTAATCAATAACTGATAAAAGCTTAGTTTCACAAATTCTTCTGCTAAGCAAACAACTTTAACCTTATTTTCTACACAGGCAGCTCCTAATCCACAATTTGCAGCTTGCAAACACTGCCTGCAAGATCCTTTGCCACTGCTCCCAGACAAAATTAAATTACAGAGTAAAAATAAGAGCTGCCAGGAAAAGGAAAGGAGGATATTTTCTGAAGATTATCTTTTATTCCATGCAGTTTCTACGGTTTGGCAAAAATTAGGGACCAGTATTTTGCACAATTCAGTTCCCTCTTTCAGGCTTGGAAAATTCTGAATTTCACAGCAGCCTGATCAAGTTTCATTTCGATACCAACTTTTCCTGGTAATCTCCCAAAACACCACACACTAAAAATATGCCACAAGTATGGCTTTGAAAAAAACAAAAGTGCAGCTGAAATATCCTACAGACCAAGCAATGTTACCAAGAATAAAAGTAGAAAGACATTTTTTCTGCACATTCAAAAAAAGTCTACATTTGTCTGTACTCCTAAAGGAAAAGATTTAGGTATTCATTCCTCTATTCAAATAACTATAAGAAACTAAATTAATAACCAAAACACTAACTAGGATCCATTGTGTTATATACCCTTTAATCTAACCTATAAGAAGTAGAAAAATTAAATGAAGAACCAGGCCTGATCTCACACAGAGCAGTTAAAAATGATTACTTGTCAATACAGCTTGTTGCCTATTTGAGAAAGCGTTCTGGATTTTCAATGCACTGATGAAATACCACTGCATACCAGCTAGCTAAGCAGTACAACAAGATGAAGATAAACTCTTGCTCCTGAATAAAAAAAACAAATGAAGAAAAGTTATACCATAACCACAACCCCTGTAAAGTCTTCATGTTTTCCAAGTGAAGCATGTAAACAACTTTAGAATCATAGACTCATAGAACATCCTGCTTTGGGAGGGATCCACCAGGACCATCATGCCCAATTCCTGGCCCAGTGCAGGACGCCCCCAGATTCACATCATGAACCTTGAAAGCATTGTCCAGATCCTTCTTGAACTCTGTCAGGCTTAGTGCTGTGACTATTTCCCTGGAGAACCTTTCCCTAATATCCAACCTAAACCTCTCCTGACACAAATTCAGGCCATTCCCTTGCATCCTGTCACTGATCACCAGAGAAAGGGTCAGTGCCTGCCCCTCTGCTTCCCCCTGTGAGAAAGCTCTAGGCTGTGATAAGGTCTCCTCTTGGTCTCCTCCACACTGCATAAGACAGCTGATCTCAATGATTCCTCAAATGACTTCCTCTCTAGACCATTCACCATCTTCATGGTGCTCCTTTGGATACTCTCTAAGAGCTTTTCATCTTTTTTACATTGTGGTACCCAAACCCACCCCCCAGAACTGAAGGTGAGTTGAGGTGAGGCTGCCCCAGCTCAGAGCAGAGCAGGACAATCCCCTCCCTCGCCCAGCTGGTGATGCTGTGCCTGATGCACCTCAGGACAGGCTCAGCCCCTGCAGCTGCCAGGGCACTGCTGACTCATACCCAACTTGCCTTCAACCAGAACCCCCAGGTCCCTTTCTGCAGCCCCCCATTCCCCAGACTATGCACATCCCTGGCACTCGCCCTTGTTAAATTTCACATCTGGTGATTCCCCAGCCTTCTAACTAGCCAAGACCACTCCATAGGGCCTCTCTTAGTTTAAATAGCTACAGAAATATGTATTTATTTCAATTCAACATGAATGTTTCAAGACTTATCTATATAAAAAGACATGTTCAAAAAAGAGTCTCACAAGCTTCCTGAAGACACGTGCTGTTGACTGAAGCATTCAGAGAACAAATCATGTCTCAGCAACATGTCATTCATTAAACAATCTTATTATTCAAATAGTAAAATATGGTAACAATTATATCTTAAAGTAAAATTTTACAGATCAGTCAAGCTTTTAAAAATTAAAAATACTAAAAAAACAGTGTTTATCTTCATGTCTTTATTTTATATATAATTTTAATACATTTATAACATTAGAATAGATTATATATAAAATACTAGACTCTGTCTATTGTGAGATACAAATCTGCAAGCTTAATCAAGAGACTTCTCACACTGTACATACTGAAGCACTTACGTTCTTTTCTTTCTTGGTAAAAAATTTACCACCACAAATATGGAGTTTATGCATTTACAAGCATAAAAGCAAGAAGATACATGGCCATATGTCACCATCTGGATAACTAAAGTGCAGTTAAAGAGCATGAAGTATTTTTCAGGAAATGAAATTATTTTAAACAGTATAAATAGGTTCTGAAATACGGCTGTGATGTGACAGAGCAAAGGCGACAAAAGAGTTTCTTCATGTTGTAAAGATTATTTTAACTTCCTTTGTAAAAGGTAGCAACCACAAAATACATACACAAATTATGAGTAAAGAACACCACGGAAGTAGAACCCCGGGAAATGAGAAATTCTAAGTTTAGCCCTCACTCTTCCAAGACTCAGTACGAATATAGGGATATGGAAACCACTTCTATTAATAATTTCCTCTTCAAGTAAGTATATTGGCTGTTTCATTTTCTGAATTTTTACATCACAAAAGATAACCATAATTATGTATTATTTCCTTACCTCATTACCATCTTAATTATTAATTAATGCAATTATGTTCAAGGTAAGGATGAAGTGTATAACATTATACTATACTATAACATTATGCTATAAGCATTTCAACATAAAAATAATGGAAGTTCACTGAGATCAAGAATATAATTTATAATTATAAAACTGCCTTGAAATACTATAGACTTAAAAGGCATATCTACTTTTGTCAACACAATCGAGATTTCATCTGACAATACAGCTAGTGACATTTACCTTTTTCTCTTTTCCACCTAAACACAAAGGAAGAAAAGAAGTAATTCTATAAAAGTCAGCATACACAATTGCTCAATTTTTAGAAATATTGAAATAAGAAACATAAAAAAACCCCAAAACACTTAAAATACACCTTCCCTGTGAAATGCTATTGGGAGGCAGTATTTCAGCACATTAGTGCCATATAGTTCAGTTAATAATGTGCTTGCAATTAACATCCAAAGAATTTAAGGTTGCAAGTATTGGGAACACAGAAAATTATGTCCTGAAACTTCAGAATTCTGTCGACATGATTTGCTCTCCAAACAACTGATAACTAACTCCAAACTAATACTGTGCATAAACTACATTCTTCATCCCAAGGGAGATTCTAACAAATTTAACGAATAAGATAAAATACTTGTTTGTATTAAGTCAATGACAACCTATCTTTTCAAGTTTATTTAAAACCAAACATAGCACAGAACAGGTATGCATTGCACCTTAACTGTAATCTTCACAAACAATGAATTAGTAACTATAAAACCTTTCCTCAAAACCTTTCTTGCAAAGGCACAGCAAGTCTTTTAGGAAGACTTTATACACACCTACAGGCTACTTGCTCTTCTTTTTGGAGTATTTTTAAACATAGAAATTGGAGTTCAAAATAATGAAAAATAATCCTAAAATAAATTATTATTGCAAAATAGAAACTAGCAAGTCAGAGGAAAGAAACTCACTCTCATTCACAAACCCATGATCATTATGCAATTCATAGCACTGAACAATACTTAAAAGAGAACTATTTTTGCAAAGAGATATCAGCAAAGGATATTGCCTTTTAATTGGCTGTAACAAGTGCACACATACTATGCCAAACACAATAGTTAGAGATTATTTCTGGAGAAATCAAGCTATAGAAAGATTATTTTCAAACTTTCTTTGTGCTCTGTATCAACCAGAGTAAATCAAACAACAAAGAGCTAATTAATACAATGAATAAAAAGCAAAAGCAAATAAAATCCAAATTAAGACCTTAACTCCAAAAATTGCTTTTACTCAAAGTACAAAAGGTTAAAAGAGTATTTGCCAGCATTTCAGAAGACTCTTTCAAGCATATAGCGCTCACAAGGATTTCCCAATAGTCTGACTTAAGACAGCTCATGCTCCTTGATAACGACTTAAACGTTAGTCACACAAAACCATCTCCTCATTTGATTGTAAACGAGCTTTTCCCAATCTTTAACACTCATCAGGTGCATATACACAATACAATAGCTGTAGTTATGCTATTACTCAAATCTTAATAAGCACTGTTTAAACCTTCAGTGACAGTAAAAACTGTAGCCTGAAGAACCTATCCATGAATTCTAGTCCTATAGTCTACATCATCCTGTTTCCAGTTCTTAAGCTTCACTGAAACCATTCCAACATCTCTTGCAGCCTAACTCTATGATGAGGCTCAAAATCAATGTGTTATCTTCCTAGACCTGTCAATCACCCAAGACTACCAGCAATGCTTCTTTTCCAGAAATAACTCTCCCTCGTTCCCTTGGCATTGTTGCTCTCATGACTCATCCCTTATCACTCTGTTCTCTCAGTGTATCCTCCTGAAGGAGCCTCCTCATTCACCTGTATTATTTTATGCATCACTTCATAGGCTTTTGTCCTACATCCCTTTTCATTTGTCTTCATTCTATCCAGAGCCAGGATTCAAATTCAACTATGAACTCCCTGCCATCAATCAGAAACATGCCTTCTACTCCCTATCTCTTGTACTTGTCCAAGTCAACGCCCCAGCTTGAGTCTCTCTTTCCCCATACTGATGCCTCACTATCAGCTCAGCTTCAGCACAGACAACACACAGGTCTTCTTCATCCCACCATTGATTCAGTCTCCCTTCCACTGCTGCAAGACCTGAACTTAACTAAGCATTAGCCCTCAAGTTTAGGTTTTCCATAGGTCCTATAAATAGGAAATAACCTGCTGTTGAAATCCTAGCAACGCCCATCACATCACTAAGACATCCCTCCAGCAGCTGAAATTTTATCAGTGACCACAGAAGTTCACACCTAAAATAGTGAAGCAATCTTATTCATCTTTCAAGATCCAGAATTGATCCTTATGAACATTCCTCTCTCAATAGTTTTTTTAGCCTATGGCCAGATCACCCAAGTCCTTCCCCGTCTCACTTCTTGAGCAGCATCCACCTCACTCTCTACTTCAAGAACCTCACTGGTCAAGGTCCTCATTCTAAAATTACTAATCAGGATGTAGCTGAGGTTCCAATACAACTGTCATATTTTCAACTCTGAACTTCTTTTCTCTTGCCCTTGTGGTTGGGAGAGCTCCCTGAAGCAGCACCCTCTCTCAAAAACATCCTGCAAGTTTTTTTCCTATTTCTCATTAAAAACACAGGAACGAAATGACCACATGGCTGTCACATCTACACTATTACACTAAAATTCACATCACTGATGCCAAACATTCTCCTGTGCCGTCACAGATCTCATGAGTCTTCCCTTACCCTTAAATCATTAAGCATTCTGGGTCAGGAAACCCCTCATAACCACAGAGCTCCAGGATGACTAATTCAGACATGGAACTTGAATAGCCTGTTACTTAGAAATGTGACTAAAACAATTTTCTACTGTACAGTGCCTACGGAAAAACAGCATCATACCAGCAATAAGCCTACTCAAAGTATTTTTGTCTTTTTTCAGTGCTTCTCAACCTGTGTAAAAAATAATCCAAATGCTGTATTGTATACTGCTATTACAGAAGTTTTAACTGGTAATCGAGTACTCAAGACAATGCCTACTATTGATCATTTCAATCTGTTATTTCTAAGTTGGCTTCTAGTATTTTACAGATCAGGTTGTCCCAGGCTACTAAGAAGACACCATTCCATACTTTATATCACTGTAAAATTACAAAATTAAGTTCATGGCACTAGAGATTTTCTCTGTCATATGGCTTTATTAGACCTAGCAGAGCAGTTTTCAAGCTAATGGATGCCTACAGGTATTTTTGCAGTATCAGTAATTATTTAAAAACAAGTGAATTGCACTCAAAATATAATTAAAGAAACATTTTCATTATTTTGTCATCTTAAAATGGTATTTCCCTAAACTGTTCACAACCAAAACCAAAAATACCCCACAAAATCCCAAAAGTACTATCCTATAATCCCAGCCATACATTAACCACTTCTTTTAAGTAATAGTTGTGAATAGTAACTCCTTTTAAGTTGTCTCATGTTTCTGTTTACTCTCTCACTGTATCTGGTTCTGACACTCTGCAGATTAGCTTGTCACACTGTACATATGAGCAAGTTTAACCAAAACACTCCTTGTGAGGCAGCAGCAGGAGTGTGGCACATGCTGTAAACGACAAAGCAACAACATACTCTGACTGCCCCCAAAACTGCTGCAGTCAATTCCTACTATTCCATTCCAACACTGCACAAACCTATGTACCATAGCTTAAGCTTAGGCATACAGTTTTCACAGGGAAAAACAGAAAGCTTTTTCATTCAGGTAACACTGACTGCAAAAGAGCCACAAGCTTCACCTCAAAGTTTGAGTGCCCCTGTGATGCCCATTCAAACACAATGCAGGATGATCTGCACACTACATTCTCTGGTTATTGCTTTTTAATTTCAAACACTTTTTCCCACCTGTCCACCCAAGTTTTTACAGAACAGCCCATAAAGAAAACTCCTAATACTACTTTGAAAAAAAAAATCGGCTACTGGAGAATCACCAATACACACAGACAGCTCAGCATCAGAGCCACACTCCAAAAACAGGTCATTTAATTTAAAAAAAAAAAAAAAAAAAAAAAAAAAAAAAAAAAAAAAACAAAAAAAAAAAAAAAAAAAAACAAACCAGGCTCCTTCATGCACTATAACTACAACATTAACAAAGGTTAGCATATTTCGTTTTACCTACACTCAAAGTATTTAGCAATAAGAAAACAAAACTATTTTTCCAGAGAATTATTTGACTTATAGGTTTAAACAATAAATGTAGCATTAAAATCACGAACTACAAACAGTTTTTTCAGTCTCGTTAAAATGGTACGTTTTTTTTCTACTGCTCTGATCACTGTTTTTAAAATAATCCACAGTTGTTTTGTCAACATTTTAACAGACATCTCAAAAGTATAAAACTACTGTCACAAACATGACAACACTTCTGACAATCCTGTAATAATCAATAAACAAAAGGAAATGGAGCCCAAATATTCGGATGAGTAAACTAACAGAAACGTGGAAAAAAATAATTGCTAACTAGAGCACAGGGTAATAGGTATAGCAAACTTTAAAGGCACTTATTCCCTTCTTCAAGTCCAACCTCTAAAATAGTACACTGCGGGAATCATAACAAACAAGATTAGCTTCCCCAAAGAACATTTAATTGGGAAATTCTGTATCAGCCAGAAGATGCCTTCATCAGGAGAGAAATCAAGCAAAAGCTTCGATTTATTTTTTGACAAACAAGAGTGAGAAATTGGAAACACTATTGCAAGCCAAACAAAACAACAAAATACCATAATGCTACCTTCTCCACGAGAACAAAAGCATCAACCACCAACTCCACCCCACCCCCAAGCAGGCTGTTGCTCTCTAACCACAGAGCCAATGCTGTAGACAATGTAATCCCACAGGGAAGACAGAAGGTCACAGACACACTGTGAAATCTTAAAATAAGGTCCACATTTTAGAAAGACCTAGAAGTACTTCAACGAGGCAAAATTCCATTTGAAACAGGCGGAGCATAGAAACAGTCTGTTCTTCTCCTGACTGTCTCTTCCCTCAACACATAGAGGGAGGTCACACATGCTCAGCGTAGTTCAAAATTGAGGATACGGCACTTCAAATAAGCAGCAGCAATCAAGATGTGGCGAGGATGGCAACGTGCAATGTAACACTGCAGGTGTGATTGCGTACTGTATACCAGCAGTGGATCTGTTATTATTCATCAGCTGTAGGTGGCTAAGAGGGTGTCACTTATTACTGTGACACATGCTGCAGCTGGCTAGCCATGATTAAGTATTACCCAGTGTGGTTGAAAGGGATGGAGACTACCATTCATTATGATCCAGCGTGGCTTAGTGGCATAGGGAGGCTGCTACCCTTCCCTGCACGGCAGCATTTGAAGGAACGCAACTAAAACTCAACAAAGCCCTGGGAACGGTGTGCAGAGAGGAGAGAAAGGGAACCTCGGTCGCCCAGCCTGACGGCACGGGTGTCCTGCTAGCAGGGCTGGAGAGCCCGCCCGCGCTCGGCGCGACTCGGAGCGCTCCGCCGCCAAGTGACAGCGCCGGGCCGGGCCCCGGCCGGCCCCGCCGTGCGAGAGGCGCTGGGGCACCGGGGCACCGCGCTCAACTTCCAACCACAGCGGCAAAAGCCTTTGTCCGAGCACTCCCGGTCCGTGGCCGGGGGAGCCTGGAGGACCCCCGCCTGTGGCGGGACGAGCCGAGGCAACCGAGAAGGGAGAACAACCCGTGCCAGCCCCATGTCCCCTCCCAGCTGGGCTCCGCCGCTCCCTTGGGAGCCCTCGGAGCGGGACCCGCTCCGAAGCAGCCGGGATGAGCACTGACCCTGCACGGAGTCCCGACCGGCGTGTCCGTGCCGGAGACAAGGAAAGCAAAGCGGGCGCCCAGACCCGCCGGGACCCCCGCGCCGCGGGGCGGCCGGAGAGCGCGGCCGCTGCCGGGCCGGCACCCGGGGCGCCTCCTCCGTGCGCCCACCTGGCGGGACCCCAGCCCCGCGAGGTTGGCGCCGCGGGGCCCGCCCGCGGGCCGTCCGGAGGGCAGCCCCCCGTGCCCCCGAGCGGCGGTCGGGGAGCGGGCGGGCGGGCGCGGCGCGGCCTCGCCCAGGCAGCCCCGGGCGGCGGCGGCTCCGACGGGCGCCGCGAACGCCCCGCACTCACCCTGTCACAACAGGCGCCATCTTCCACAAACTCTCGCCAAAACTCCTACTCTCGCGAGAGCGCCCCCCTCCCCGCGGCCCAGAGCGCGCGTGCGCGGGCCTGCGAGACACGCGCGGGGCGGGAGGGGGGGGCGGTGCGGACCGCCCACTCAGCGCCCGGGCTTCTCCCCTCAGACACAACAGCCCGGGCGTGGGAACCGCGCCGCTCTCGCGAGAGCCTGGCGGCAGCCGGCATGCGGAGAACGGCGCAAGTCTCGCGAGAGCTGAGAGCGCTCAGGGGAAACCGAGGGATTCCCTCTGCCCGCTCGCGTATCTCGCCCCCGCCGGCGCGAGGAGGGAGGGGCGGACGGGGTGGAACCATTTGGGGCGCGGAGGGAGAGGCGGGGCGGGGCGGCCGCTCGCGCGCGCGAGGATCGGCCCACGGCCGCCACCGCCTGCCCCCCCATCCCCGCGGGAAGTGCGCGTGGGGCCGCGCGCCTCGTGCTGCCCGCGGGCCCGGCACGTGCGTGGCCCGGAGACACCCGCGGGGCTGAGGGACTGAGGGGGCCATTGGCGCGGAGCTGGGAACTGGGACAGGGCGGAAAGAACTCTTTGTCAAACGGTGAATAAAAAGAGCAGGAGGCTGGGATTTGGAGGCACAGCCCTTAGGAAGACCTCTTAGGTTCCTTACATGGAATTGTTAACATCTTTTTTTTTTTTTAGAAGTCGGTTTTACATTAAAAGCCCGATTTCATAATTTTGTTTTCATCTGCAGCTGAAGTGCGTAAGATGCGTTTGTTTAGCAAACAGAAACAGTGGAGCCTGGCAGAGCCCCAGCCAGCTGAACGAACCTTGTGGCGACAGACGGCTGAGTGTGGGCGCGGGGACAGGAGGTATCTGCAACACGGAGCTGCTACACGGGGTGCGCTACGGCGTTCTCGTACGACAAAAAAAGAAGACCTCAATTTTGGATTAATTTAAGAACATTTGCCCCTTCAGGATGCGGGTCTGATTGTCCATTAGAAGACCAAATTTGAAAACTCATCCTTTTACATCAAGACTTCTGTCTGTTCAACTTCCTTTATGGGTTTAGTGTAACGTGTCAGTCTAATTTGGGGACAAATGCTACATTGATTTAAAGCCTACATCTTTTTTATTACTTTAGCTCTCTACCTCTGCTGTCTTCCAAATTACAGAAAAAGATAACATTTCAGTAGTCCCATGAATAAGATTTCGGATTTCTCGCCCACATACGTGCTTCACTGCTAATGCTAATTCAATGAATAATGGCTCAGATAAGTAAAATCATGTTTTAAGAGATTCCTTGGTGACACAGTTTTCTGTAGTCTCACTGTACAAACAGCTATTGTCTCCTGTCAATAAGGGACTTTCCCCATCATGATTTCCCCCTCCTCATTAGATATAAGAGGACTTTGATTGGCTCCCTTGTAGGCACAGTTCTCGGCAAAAGCACAATGCATACTGGAAATCCTCTGTATTGTTTGCAAAGAGCAACTCATAATCCCTTTGGAAATCTCTTCCTAAAAACATCTCTTTTTTTTTTTTTTTTTTTTTTCTCCCAAGGCTAAAGAATGATCTCAGCTCATGCTAACTCTATTCTATTAAGAATAGTTTCTGGATGTTTGCCATGGACTGTCTCTAGATGGTTATTTTATGGGGCCCCTCTTTTAGTGTGTTTTGAATCAAACTGGAAAATCTAAAAATACAGCACACAATCTGCAGTGTCCTAGCCTCTTTTAATAGTTTACAATGAAGGCACTTTGATTAATAACCAGATTAATTGGATACTGGAGCAGGTATTTCAAAAAATTAGTAATCATAGAAACCATTGTAGTCCTTTCCATCACTGACAGCAGTACTTTATAAAACAAATAACCACTGATTTTATTTTTTTAAATTATAAATGATCTGCAGTTCAAAAGGCCAGGAATACTATTCAAATCAAAAACAATAGCTTGAACTTCATGTGAGTAGCTGGTGGAAGAAAAGATAATAAGCCACTAAAGGTTTTTTAATATTGTTTATGCATTGAATTTTCTTGTTGCTGCTAAAAGTTTGTATTTCACATAGAGCATGAAGAATTCCTATTGACTTTATTGGAAACTGAAAGCATCCACTACCTTAGGGAACTAAACCTCACTTTCTGGCCTGTAATGAGTGTAAGCAGTTCCAGAGCTGGGGTAGAAAAATTTCAGTGCCAGGTTTGCATTATTTAAATGTTTGTGTTTGCTATGCAAATCAGTAGTTTGACTTTTCTATTTAAGCTCAGCTGAGGTTGGGGAAAGGGTTCTGAATCAGGCCTATCACTTCAGAGACAATTTGGAGGAGCACAGCTTGGAGGCACCTTTGAAGGATGTGATTTCCTTCCACAAGTGTTGGGCCTCATCCGTGTTCCAGGCAGATGCTCTGCCAGTTGACTCCAGCTGGGTGCCCAGAATCATTAGTCACCTTTGAAAATGGAAGGCTGTTAAAGCAGGAAATCCAGTTTACTCTCACTTGTCAGCTGGGGGGCAGGACCACCTCGAACTTGGATTCACCAACATGTGCGTATGTGGACAGAGCCACTTGTCCAGTGTTTAGTGGGTCTCAGCAGCTTCATCTTGGTAATCCATACAGTTCCCCTGTCCTCTCAGTCTTCCTTTGTGTGGAAAGAGGAGGAAAGACAAGGAGCCTAGGATGAGCCCATGGAATCATTAGGGATCAGGTCTCTGTGTGAGCAGGGAGGAGGTCTTTTGGCCTGGAGTGTTGTCCCACCAATGATACTGCAGGAGCTGCTGGCCAGCAGTGCTCAAGCAGCCCAGCTTTGGAGGAGAAGGACAGGCAGGAGCAGGGAGCATGGGATGCAAGCTGTAACAACCAGGCCAAAGATTTCAACAGCTTGTTTGACCAGTCCAGACCAAACTTTCTCCAGGTCAGCCTTGGCTCTGGGTTTCCCCTAAGCTCATTCCTTTGGGCACAGCACTAGCTAATTAATATGTTTCTCATTTGGCAACTGCTTCCCACCTCGCTGGTTTGGAGAAAGATGAGAACACAAAAGACCTGCACACTTTTGTATAAGAGCAATCCCAAGTTTCTTATGTGCTTTGCACAAGCATGTGAGAGATGGGCAAGGGGACGAGAGACTCCATCTCAGATCAGCCTGTCTTACAAAAAAAGCCTCACAGCGTGTCCTGTAAAAAAAAACCCAGCTATTTTAAAACCCAGTGACCTTAAAAAGCATTGTAGGTAGTGAGAACCGCAGTTACCAGGATCTTCATTATAAGGAGCAGGTTTATCTTGAGATGTTGCAGTTTGTAGGTGGTGTAAATCACACATTCTAGTGGTGGGTACTGTGATACAACCCTGCTGGAATTTCATAAGCACAGGATGTACACTGTGGTTCAATCGCGTGTCTAGGAAAGCAAATAAACAGGCACTTGCCCACAGAACATCTCTTAGATCTGAACTGCGGTGCATGTGCCAACAAAAGTTATCGCTTAAGCTGTTAGCCAGCCAGCTCAATGTCAGGAGTGTCTGCTTTTTGAAATGGATGCTGATGTTCAGCACAGCTCAGAGAACTTGCAACATTGTCTGAAGGATGACAAGGAAAAAGAATAGGCTAGTTAGCAGTCTGCAGCAGGAGCATTGTTAACTACTTTTTGCTCGTGTGTCATAGTCTCAAAGAGGATGGTAGAGCAAAGAAAAAATCTGAATCTGTGACTTAATGCGGGCTCAGATGCGGGCTCAGGTGCAAGTGTACACCTTGGTGTGGGAGTCCCCAGAGCCTACAGTCAAACTTGGGCCTCACTATGGTGTTGCCTTGAAAGCAAGCACTGTCACTTCCCAGAGTGTTCTTTTAGTGTAAAGACAAGAAGCAAGGAGTATAGAAAACATTAGAAAGGAAGAGGGGGAGGGAAGATGAGGTTAACAGTAATAACATCATGTGGTTATGTAGGTTAACAGCATGAACAGCTTGATGATTGACTTCTATAACTTATTTTTAAATACTTTCCTAGAACAGCCAGTTAAGATACTTTGCATTGTATTAAGTTTTGCTCCTCACCTTACCCCCTAAGTGAAGAATAGTATCTTCACTTATTTTCCGTTGGGTGAAATTTTTGTCAGTTTGCATGTAAACTACCCTGTATCCCTCCTTAGTTTTACTTAGTTCAGAGAGCCCATCTCTGAACCTCTCTTACACAGCGTTCCTCCACTCGTGCACGATGCCTGTCCACCAGTTAAGTGTGGCACCAGGTTATTCCCTTAGCCCTGCTCTCCATACACAGCCCTCTGCAGTGATGGCTGGTGCCATCAGCCCTCTCATCCTCAGGGTGCCCCTGCAGGTACCACCAGACTTCAGTGAATCATCGGGAGGCAAAAATGCCCTGGGGGCTGGCAGAGCCTGCCCGCCACACAGCAGGTGGTGCCAGCCCCCTGCACCCCAGCACATTCACAGGCAGCAGCAGAGCGGGGATTCCCCAGGCCCCGCCTTGGTGCTGCCAGCAGCGTGGCTGCTGTGCTGCCCTGACCTTCTGCCATGGCGAACGTGTGCACGCACCAAACCGGCTCGGAGATCAAACCCAGGATGCAGGATTACAAAATCATTCATTACAAGGAATATGGCAGGACAAACTAAAAATCTCTGTGTTTCCAAAACATACAGGGGAATACAGCTTCTTTTCATTCTGTCTGATCTCTGTAGGACTGACTCTGAGCTGAAGACACCTAAGGAAATTATTTACGTCCTATTGAAATCAAGAAAACGGAGAGATTGAACTAGTTGATTAGACTGTGAATTATCACAAATAATTAACAAAGCAAAAGGAAGATTTAAAGATTATATGACTCCAGATATTTTATTGATTTTATTCATATACAAATACAAATCGATTTTGCAATGCTACAGTTCCAAATTGATGTGAATACAGATGTCTTTCTGCAGGAAAACATTAAAAACATTTTAACATTTTAATCAGAGGTGTGTGGGAACCAAACTGGCTGGCATGAGTAGTGGTTTAGTCTCGATGGCTTATGCAGGAGGCTTCAACCTGAGACCATGGGAGGCAGGATACTGAAAGGATGGAAGTTACTATGCTAATAGAATCATTACATAATAGGCCGTGTTTCTGGTTCTGGTTCTCAGTTGTTTCAGGACCTGTCACATATAAGGTCATGTTCCTGTTCTGTGTTTGGGATTGGACCCCTGCCCTTAGGGGTCCAATACATTGTTAAGTTCATCACACCCCTAGGTCTTTGGATGTTGCCCCTCAGATTGTACAGTTTCTGCTGTTTGTTATTTTCTCTATTAAAGTTCTTTATTTTTCGGGCAACTCTATCATTCCCAGCCCTCTATTTCTGCCACCCTCGCCTGGCTGGACCTGACTCAGGGTCACAGTGAGCCAGACTGCGACAGAGGTGCTGTTGCAATTAATGTTGTTTTCCTGATGTGTATTAATTCACTATCTACACTCACACCCAAGCCTATAATTTAGTGACTGAGCTAGAGCTGATTGTTTCAGCTTGTCTGGTCTCTCATTCATTAGGCTCTTTGAGAAAATATATGCTGACAGACTTCACCTCTACCTGTAAGTAAAATGTGTTTTTTGAAAACAAAGAATGAAAACTCATTAGATTCTACAAAACACAAAAGCAATACACACTCTTAATAATGCACATTTTTCTTACTTACAGAAAATATGTAACAGAACAGTGCTTAAGGAAATTTCAGACTAACTATAACAAGGTAGGTACAAAAAAAGAATTTGTCAGCCTACTATAAAAGAAAACCACAATCTGCACACGACCTCCTGATAAAACTATCACTAAGAACCCAATTGCCATTGTAAACCACCCCATTTTACTGTGTATTAGAAAAGTCTTTGTCCCAGTGATGACCACACACTATGTCAAATAGAAGGAAATATGGACAAAAATCCTTAACCTATAATTCTACATACAAATATGTGCACACAGGAATTCTGTCTATGGCTAGAGAGAGGAGTTACAAAATTAATTGGTTCACAAGTGTAAAACTGGATACCGTATAAATGCTCTTTGGAGAATTTAGTGACAGGTAAGCCTCATTCTGGTCCTATATAGAGAAGTTAAACTAATTTTGTGTGTTTAGTAGCTTACAGATTGTCCGTGGCCGTGGGCTATAAAGATAATGCTTGGTTTGGCACTGTTTATTTAAATCATTGAGGAAGTATATAGTCTTGAAACAGAAGATAGTCAAAAGGCATCACCAAAGAACATGTAATCCTAAAAAATAGTTAGCTTCTAATACTGCCATGTTGATATCTATTTGAGTTACAAAATTCTAGTTGTTGTGGACTTAATCTAGCTTTCATACTACTACCATTTTGCTGCTCCACAGACCATTTTCAGTAATTCTCCTCCTGAAAATAGATGGACTATTTCTGGCCGGAATTATCGAAGATAAATTCCATACAAATTGCCTGAGAATACTGTTCAGATCCAGAGTGGCTGACACCTTTTTGAATTTTTGCCTCTTAAGGGATTACACATGACCTTTTAATGCTAAAGTTCATTAGTGCTTGGGTATCATATTCATGACCATCATATAAATGAATGGATAAACAGATAAGTCATAACTAAGGTAATGAGCTTATAGCTGTTATGGAGGTAACTGAAGACATGTCATGGATGATAATTACTTAAAGAATTTCTCCATGGTTTTATTTACTGTCATTCTTGGTTCAGGATTCACTCTCTCTTCTTTAATCTTAACAAGTGGTGTTTCATTTTTAATGTTCTAGACAGCCATATCTTTTTCTAGAGATGCAGATATCCAGACATTCTTATTACTCATGGTTTCATTATCAGTTTGTTTTTCTCCTCATTACTGGCACTGACCTTGCCAAGAGCTAAGCACATGCACAATTTTACTGGTGCGATTAGACTCATTAAAGCTAATGAGATTAGTCAAGAAAGTAAAGCTACTTCTGTTTAAGTGTTTGTTGTTTGAGGTGGTGCTGCTAGAATCAACATGAAGAAAGTCTGGAAGGAATTCAGAGCAATAATTTTCAATACATGTCATTCAAGGAGAAATTTTTGTCTTGACTCAACCCTGATGCATGATGAGCCCAGGGTGGTTTTACACTGGAGGTGAGCAGGGATTTCCTAACTTTGCTTTTTCTTCAAAAGATGGGGGCTTGTAAAGAATTAAGTTAGTCTCAGGAAAGTTTGCAAGGTCATTTCTCAAGTCTGTGATGAAATTTCTAAATTAAAGATAATGAGGCATCTCAGCCACCAGCCCAGCAACAGAGGCTGAGTGTAACCTGATAGCAGTGTTGTGATGCTGTGCCCTGGAGACTCTGGGTTCCCCCAGGAATATTTCATTAACGTGGGGAGATTGAGAGAGGCAAACCCAGAAGAGGTTTCCTCTTTCTGCACAGAAATAGGGAGATTGCACTGAATTAAACAACATTTCCTCTTGCAGAGGGATGGTCTCGCAGTTAGAACATGGGCTTATAGCTTGGGGGTCTTGTGTATAAAATCCCCAAGAGGTGGTTTATGCCAGTATAAAGTAGGGGAAAAGTCTAAAGGATTTCCTTGCTATTACTCCTAGCCTGCCTTTATTCCTCATTTTGAGTGCTGCAAGTCTGCTGTTTTTTGACCTGCCAGCTGAAAGCCTCCCAGAAGCATTAGAGCAGCCAGAAATACAGTGTTTAGAGTGCACCTGGTTTTCAGCCCCTTTCTTTGACAGCCATCTCAGCTTGGGCTGGGAGGGGAGGAGCATGGAGCAGTTGCTCCATCCATCCCAAGGAACTTCTCTTCTGGACTGTCAGGACAATTTTATGGAGGCTGGTAACAGAAGCCAGACATAAAGTGGGTGATTATTAACTCCATCATGCTCTAATTTGTCATTTCTGACCTCTGATGAGCTGCCTCATATACAGTGAGTTTTATTTTAAAAAATCTGATCTCTTACAGATTCAAATGCAAACTACTCTGCTATCATTTTGAAGCAGTAAATCTCCCATGGCCTTGGCAAAAACATCACTTGTGGGCTTTCACCCATTTTATACCTTCCTTTCAAAATAAACACTTATTTTGGTCTCTGATAAGTACAAATGATAAGTAAAATTTATTTAAGCTACAGGAAAGCTATTTGTACTCTAAACGTTAAAATTCTTAGTTAATACTGACTCCTGTACCCTTTTCTTTTTCTGTGCAGAGGTTAAAAACCAGCAAGTCCATCACTGCAAAGTCTAATATCAGGGGTGGTAGATATATGTAACTATTACTCACTTTTCTCTAGGAAAGAAAATGATCTATGCCCCAATGATCACAATTTTATTAACATTGGAAAGAGACATGTGGTGTTCATACAGGGTTTAACCTCCATGGAGTCTCAGAGCCCAAGGTTTTCTGATTACTGGCAGAGGAGAAGGGCTGGAGTGACAGTTAGGGGTGCACTGGTCCCTACTGTATATACAGCTGTTGCTGCGCAGGGGAGGGAAACACAGGGTCTGGCTGTCTGTTCCAAACAAAAAGAAATGGCACATGCTATTACTTCCAGATCATTGCAGTCCCTGCACCACCATCTGCTGGGGGTCAGAGCAGTTGTCCGGGTCGGCGTCAGTCATGCACAAACTCAATGCCTTCCACCGAGCTGCACCCAGCAGTACATATTTACAAGAACAATAATGCGAACCTGCTCCCTGGACACAGGCACCACAATGCTCCATCACATTGGGAACAAAGGGGCACAACGAAAGTTGATATGCATTACAAAGGAGGTTCTCGGGGATCACAGCTTTGTGATTTCAGGCCGTAACACAAATTGAAGGGAAGAAAAACTGTCACCAATAAGCCCAGTCCTAGTGATCATTGTATTTGTAATTGACGCAGCATTGCTGAAAGGGTGCCTGGGTCTCTGTGTTTCCCCTTTTCCTATTGTCAAAGTTTTTCTGTAGAAAATAGTTAAATGGGAAAGCTTTGATGATAAATATTGAAAACTTGGATATGTTATTCTATGACAGCAGCAAGATAATCTCTGCCACTTACCCAGCTTGTCCATACAGATCTCTTTTTCTGGCGCTTATGCCATGTACTGGAGCGAGATGTGGAGAGCCCTGACTGACGTAAACTGAACAGTTCCTGGAAATCGGATGAGTACAACTGTGTCACTGTGATGTTGAAACCAAATGAGCAGTTTTAGCATCTCTTCGGCCTAACGACAGCTAGTGAGTAATTAATTTCTCCTGCTAAAAACAGCTCCTTCACCACCACTGGAGTGACACATCAGGCTTTACTGTCGGGTGCTGCAAACCTTTCACTTAACGCTGTCCTGCACCCTTGGCTGAATGTACACATACAGGCATGACACCCTTGGGGCCTAGAGCTCGGGGTGGCTTTGCTGGCAGTATGTTAAGGCACAGAAGTAAAAAGTACAACCCTTCTTTTAGGTCTGGGCTAGCTTGCTGCGGAGCTACAGCCAGTGTTGTGGTGCTGCATCAAAATGGAAGCAGGGAAGTAATGGAGCTCAGTGCAGAGGTGTCTGCATTCAGCTGAGTTTATCAGTTTGGTCTCAGCATCAGCACTGTTAAAACAGGCAGCAGTGCCAGCATGGGGTGAGAGAAATAGGCATCAGTTCTGGAAAGCTATGAAAAGGGCAGGTGGAGCTGCACCCAGAACATTTTTCAAGTGAGGATCATTGCCAAATAACTAGCAACTATGCTGTGCGAGCAAAAACACATGGACTGCTGTAGTCCCTGCCTCACATAGCTACAGTGTCTGTCACAGCACTACCACATACATAATCTATGACATTTCATCTGATAATTAGTGGTTTTGGCACAAGTAAACACACTCTTGTTAGGTCCTATCCTCAGTTGCTTTTTACTAAGCATCACTCGTCATTTTTGCATAAAACCTCTCCAGTCCGTGTAATGCTTGACAGCCTTCTTGGATGATTTGCCTGAAACATGATATGGAAGAGGAGACCTCCAGGTCTCTGCACACACTTGTCTTCCAGACTCCACCTTCCTGGCCTCACTGGCACCAGGATACCCCAGCTGCCAGAGCCGCAGAGCTGGTTCTGGAGCCTGCGAGGGCATGCAGAGCAGCCTTTGCTTGTTTCCTTGGAGAACCTCACCAGCTCAGTTACATATTTGTACTTGAAGGACACTTTCCCTGAGCCATTCCACACAGAGCTGAACTCCACAGGTTTGTACTGCAGTTAGGCAGGCTTTCAGCAGTGAGTCAAAACTAAAAGAAATATTTTTTTTTACCATTTGGTCTTGTGGAACTGCGTCTGAAGTAAAAGTTGCAGAAGAGTTATTAATGTATAGCTTAGATGCATTTCCATAAGAAAATGCATGCAAAGTAAATAATTTTGTATCTCTGATTTTGGGGAGGAAAAGGCAGGGAATGGGAAGCTGACAGAGTGGCTCTGTGAGGATATTAGTAACAAAATGAAAGGATAGAAAGCCTTCAACCTGTAGGTGATTGATGTACATCTGCTCCAAATGTGTGGGGACCGAAAGTCATTTCCATGAGCAGTCCAATAGAAATGATTGTCCTGTATGTCTAGTCCACCATAGAGAGGTGCTACACTGTGGAAATCATTTCAGTGTGCCTGCTTGCACCCGTGCTGGAGGATTTATTCTACCAGCTAGTGACCAGATTAGTGTAGGGAACAGACAGTGTTTCCCAGTCATCCTTCTGAACACAGTTCAGGGAGATGAGCTGCTGGGAAAATCTAGCCCAGAATAGCAGTTTGACTTTTTATATTGACCCTTTTGTTTCGTTAACATTACCCTTTATCTTCAAGGTTGTAGATAGGATTTTATAAAAAGTAGTTCTGCGAGTTACTGCGTCTCTGGGCAACATAAATTCAGCCCAGGTAAGGCACAGCATGTGAAGTCACACAGCACACAGAATATATACACATCATGGCTCTTCATACCAGCTTTATTCTTTATGCTGCATCAGTGACAGCTAGGGGAGAAAAAGTGATGTTTGGTCAAACTCAAATTGCACAGAGGGAAGGTTTGGCCTTATTGAACAAATTTAATCTTTTACCTTCCGCTGTGCCAATCAAATATGTTGCATCAAGAGACAATGACGGTTTTGATCTGGGATATAATTGTTGTAACTTTGGATTTACTGCCTGGTGGAGCCTTGGCTTGATTTTTACCCCCAGACCACTTATGTGCTGTTTCTTAACATATCTTCCTTGAACTCATTTTCAAATCTACTAACCTGTCTTCCTTCCTACCTGTTCTCTGAATTCCATCTGCAGTAATGTGTACCCATTTATCTGTCCAATGGGCAGATAAATGACCATTAAGAAATAATGGATTCATAAAATAAAATTATGTATTTTTATGAAAGCAATGTTTTAGTGATTTACAGCTGCCCTAGGGCATATATATGGTTATCATGGACTTTTGTTGCTTTTGTACTGCATCCTTTGTCACTGCTTACTCTGCCCACTTACAGATTGTATTTTAGCCCTTGAATTTGCCTGATTTGCAGTGGTAATTCCTAAGCATGATAGGAGGTTCCTCAAACATATTGGAGATACTTAAAACTTCATGAAGGAGAAAAAGCTTTTAATATTTAAATATGTTCCCATTGTTTGTGGTGGGTTTTGGGGTGTTTTGTTGTTGTTGTTGTTGTTGTTGTTGTTGTTTTTTGTTATAGAAATCTTCCAAAAGGAATATTCAAAGGGTTGTAATAATAAATAAATTTCCAAATAAATGCAGGAAACTTTTGTCCCTTATGTTGATTACAAATGCAGCTGTTATTATTCTGTTTTTACTTGCACGTTTTAAGCCATTTCACTGTGTTAGTGTCTGAGTAGCACTTCACTGATCAATGGAACTGTGTTCACTCAGCTCAAATACTGCTGCAAAAGCAGCACAAGAGAAATATGTCTTTAAGGTTCTACAGAAACTCTGGCTAAGCTGCAGCAGTGGACTGGAAGGATATGTGGCAGAGAGAGAAATCACAGAAGTTAAGGAAAAATTGGTAGAAAGGCAAAGGGAGAGTACTGTTTCTTTGGTAAATAGAGAGAGGGGTGGCTGAGCAGACAGAATCAAATTGCTCCCCATCTCTGTTCTGGCACTTGCAGATCTATTGAAAACAGGCCAGAAGGACATGCTGAATTTGTTGCTCCCGTGTGCCAGCCTTTTCTGCAGCAGCAAGAGAAACCAATCAGTGCTGCTTGAAAAGCAGCTGGAAACTGAGAAATCCCTGGTCCCCCGCTGCCTGGCAAGCAGCAGTACAGGATCTTCTCAGTTTCCAGCCACTACAGAGGCTCCATTGACAAAATGTGTGCGGCATTTGAAGGAGCACAATGTGACAATGAAAGAACCTGAGGGAGACAAAACAAGGAAGGGGGTGAAAGAAAAAAAGAGGGGAGAATTAAATGGGAATGAAGGAGTAACTGAAGACAGGAGGACAAAAATCAAAAGAAAAATATGCTAATCACTGCAAAAGGGGCAATAAAAATAAATCACCCTTCTCATATTTGACACCTCTGCATTTCTTTATCAAAGAGTCTAGTTGTGATAGGAAGACTAGAGAAAAAGAGGTAAACGTTACTAATGTTTGCTTTCATTGCCTCTCTGAGATACAGGCACACCTAATTTAGTCCCCTACTTTCACAAATACTGTTGTGAAGCACAGAGTGACTGGAAGATGCCAGATACCACACAGGCGACCACATGGCACTGTGAATGGGACAGCTCCTACCCTCATTCTCTGTTTCTGAGAGAAGTAGAAAGATTTAAAGAGCCCTGTAAGTCAGGAGAATGGTGCCTTACTGTTGCTCTGAACAACCTGGAGAGAAAACAAATGCTGCCCAAAATGAAGCAAGGCAGCTGGCTCATTTTCTCCTTTCCCTTGTACTTCATTGCATCGGTTATGAGAATGTGTAGCAGAGTGGAAACCAGGGTATCACCAGTAGCTCAGAGCCAAGCAGCATGGCTAGGTTTTATTTCTTTTAGCTCTATCTGCCTGGTCAAAAAGTAGGACTTCCAAGCAGGGTACCAAGAGCTCAGGGGATCTACCTGTGGTACATTAATCTCCCAGCTGTTTCCACTTTTTGCTGCTTGCTCAGGACGAAGTGAGATCTGTGAGTGCCAGAACCAGAGTTAGTTACAAAGCAACTAAACTGCAAGGGGCTTCCCAAATGTCCTCACATGACTCATGGAGTTTTTAGTTCATGGGTCCAGCTCAAGCTCCTTCAAATTAAAATCCCCTGAAACATATGCTGGGTGAACACAGTGTCTTCAGCACCAATTTTTTCACTCCAGATAGCTGCTCTTACTTGGAATAACTTGGAACAGTACATGCAAAAATGAATAGTACTTGGGAGAGAGCACTGGCATCTACAGGTTTTCTGGGATTTCTTTGTACTTTCTGAAAGGTCCAAGAAGTGCACCATAAAAACTGAGACAGATTAATAGAACTGTTGCTGTTAGTTTCAAGAAGTAGCATTAGCCAGGAACTGAGCAGGGGGTAAATTTTGTATTGCCCAAGTTGAAAATGGGTAAACTCAATTTATGTGCATTTACTTTGAGCACTGCACTGTCATCATCTTAAATGAGCTTATCTTTTTAAGCAAAGGAAGGCTTCTGTCCCGATGACAGGAGTTTTGCAATTAATAAAGCCTTCTTAAAAATTCTCATTTATCATTCAGGTTTAAAATAAAATGCTTCCATTTGCTCTCTTAGCTTGGCAGGTTTTTTCAGTCATGAGTAATTATTCCTGTAAAGTTAAAATTACTGTTTAGGTTAAAAAAAAAAAATCTGTTTCTCCAAAGCAAACTTAATTTGAGTGTGACCCATGGCCTCTACACAATCCCCAGTATTTAGATCAGTGATCAATTTGTCTTTCACTGTAGGAATAGTAGGCAGTGAAGAACTGATTTTTTGTGATATTTTTATTAATGAGTTTCTTGGTGTTATAATTTTGAAAGAACTTACAGATGCTTTAGCAGCTGTAAAATGAGACCACCATCATGTCTATCTGATCAGGAATCATCCATTATGTAGTAGGTTAAGAAGGAGATGTTTTCTTTTTTTTTTTATTTCATCTGTTCCGTTCATGTACAGTAAATCAAAATTGGTACCATATTTTCAAATTTACCATTTCAGATTTTTTTCACCTAAGTTAATTTAAAGCAAAAGTATCTTGCTTCATCTCTAAAATCTTAGCTGTATTTTTTTTGTCATAGGAGGAGGTGATAGCAGGGTCTGTAGAGGAACTGCCACTATGATAAATAAACACATAGAGATACCTCTCAAAATACTGGGCAAAAACCTATCTAATACTTCTTGAAATTTTCTTCCCTTTTATGTTTGTCTCATGGACTGGCTCTGATTACATTAATGAGGAATTCATCATAACAGAAACAGATCAACATATTGAAGTGGTTAGTGCTGAGAATCAGTATGTTTGTTATAAACATTACAAGGGTTTGAACTTCAGGCCACCTTTATCTTGATCCCTTGGATTGGCTCCTTTCACCATGCGAGCTGCCCAAAAGCTGCCCAAAGGCCCACTGGTTGATTTGGACTTGTGACATCCTCACTGGAGTGCATTTCATGTGCACTGAGCAGAGCTTCTGGGTTAGTTCCCTGCAAGGGGAATTCAGTGCTTCTGTGCACCAAAACCACTCTGGGAGCTGAGCCAGTGTGCAGTAAATGGGAACACTCAGGGGGTGGGATATGTTGCAAAACTGCGTTGCTGCTCTGAACCAAAATGGTAAATATATAGGCAATCATACATATTTTTGTGGCTTTGGGAAGGCATTGCATATTTTTCTCTAGCATGCAAACTGAGCAATTTTGCATGGTAAAACTCAAATGTGTATATTTTCCTGGCCAGCATCCTCTGGCAAGTTCTGTGTGTTTGATGATGCAAAGAGCAAGCAACGTGCACTGAATCATTGTGTAAGTAGAGAAATCCTTACATGTGTGCTTTCCATGCAACTCAGAGTAGTAGATTTTCTTTTATCAAGTGATAAAAATTGTGGCTTTCACATAGAAATTATGAAAAACTGGTTTCCTAGCTTCAATTCTCCAAAAAAGAGAAAGTGATGGGTTTGCCAAATCAGGAAAACAGACTAATTTTCTGTGATCAATGAAGACCCAGTGCTACTTAGGGTTTCATGAGAATGCATAAATAGTGAAGAAAAAAAAAAGTCCAGAATCACGTAGAGTTCATTTAAAGCAATGTGCTTGATATCACATAGTATCATGAGATCAGAAGTCAGGACTTCTGCATGCTAATTTTGACTTTGTCAGTGAATTCAGCTTTTGTCAAGTTATAACCATGCAGTTTCCCACCTGAGCAAAGGAATGTTAATGTTTCGAAGAGCAGAAGAAAGAGTTCAATACTTAACAGTTTACATTTTTAATTTCCAGTTTATTTATTTGAGTGAATTATTATTTTGCTCTTAAAAGGCTGCTGAATTTCATTTACTACTGCTGGCTAACTTTTTGCACTAAATGTTTTAATTTTGATTACTCACATTCATTTGTGTAATTTCAGTTCCTTGGCTGGATTGCTAGAGCTCAGACAAGGTTCTTCTGCAGCTGCTGGTAGAAGTACAAAATCTAATTTCAGTTAATTGTTGCATATATGTTTTTTGCATTTGTTCTCAAAAAATGTTCAGGCACATTTTGAGTGAATGCATATTTCCAGAAAGCCAGTAGAAAGGAGTGTAAAGTGAGTGGTAAAAAGCATTTGATTGCAAAAAAAGAGAATTCCTATAGTAGTGACTCCAGTGGCTTTGTGCTAATTCTCTTGAATTTCTTCCACTGGGGTCTGATCCATAAAGGGATTTGGTTACTTAAAATAGCAGTTATGTCCTAAAGTTCTTAGTATGTGCTATTAACTTCATCTCAGCTTCTGTTTAGGCTTAGTAGAGTACACCCCTGTTCACACCACAGATTATACCCACAATCTGCCTTTCAGGCTGCTTTGCTGCTTGCCCAAGGGAATGGTGGCACCTGAAATCATGGGCACTGCAGGAAATTCAAGCAAATATGCTCTACTGCCACCAGTTTGCCTGAGACCCTCCTTATTCTGACCCAGGGACTCTTTTGCCACCTGTGATTGTGCATTTGCACATATGCAGAGCTACATCTGTCAATTTGCAGGTTACTGTTGTAAAGACCTGACAGAGCAGCTCTGATGCACCAATGTTGGGGCTCTCCAAAGGGCTTTGTTTGGTGTGAGCACATGAGCAGGAGAGATTTCTCTGTGTAAAAGGCTGCCATCCACTTCAGTGCAATATGCAGTTCGATCCATATTCTTGCCAATTATGTTTTGAGGATAGTGTCCCAAACTGTACTTTCCCTCTCCCCAGATGAGAGGCTGGTTGCCCAGAGAGCTGGAAGATGCTGCTTCCCTAGGAGCTGTCAGTCAGCTATGACTCCAAACTCCTGGTATGTCACACCCTAATTAAAACCAGCTTCTAGAATGTCATCTTCACTCATGCCTTGAAACATCATTCTAGTTTAGGAAACTTTCAGACACAGCCATGCTCAGCTCCTTTCTGAGTCTGAGAGAATGCAAACTTATATTCACCTTCTGGACATTCTCTGCCTCTGGGCACGTTATCTCCCTTGGTAGTCCTGGTTCTAGAACAACACAAGTGTATTTGTCTTCTCATAAGGAGATACTTTTGTGAAGTTTTCCAATTCAATTTTGCAAAACCAAAAGTTTCCTGATGGTCTACAGATAGCTTCAGATCCAGTTTTTAATCTGAACTGGAGGCAGTCCACAAGAATGTTTAGAGATAAGGTCTCATTTCAGTTTGATGATGAAACACCAGGAGTTTCATCTTCAAGGTGTTTCTGATTTTCTTCTTTTAATGAAACACTCAATATAAAGTATCTCCCTTTCCACCCCAGGTTTACAGCTAGAGCTGTAGGAATTATCACAACAGCATCTCTCAAACAGAGGGTTATTTTAAATGTTACCAGACTTTTAAAATTTCAATTTGGTCATCCTTTTAAAATTTGATCTCTAAAAAAAGCTTGCAGAACTCCCTAGTAATTATTAATGGGTCACCTGGTGTATCACGGAGCTCAGTACTTCTTACCCTCAACTATTAACCATTACATCCCTATTGCAAATGAAAATACAGAGACAGACAGCTCAGGCTTTTACTTTGGCACAGTCCATACAGATTAATTAAAAAACAGGCCCAGTACAAATTATACCAAAAAGAAAAAAGTCCAAAGCATGAAAATAAGCCAAAAAAAGAATTTTACATCATTTCCTTGTATCTTCCCTAAGGACAAGGAATTGGAGAGTATGAGTCAGTCTCAAGAAACAAAATAGAAACAGCCCAGCTTTTAGTGACTTTTTCTTATCCTTACCTTCTGGAGCAGAACAGGCCATCAAGAACTCTGACAGCAAAAATCTGACTGCCTGACAGGTTTTAAAATGGGAGTCAAGGTGCGCTTGAGAGTAGCTTGGCTTTCTGGTTTGTGACAAGATACAGTGACCAAGAAAAGTGGACTTGAATACGGGGCAGCACGGGGTTGTGGATATCCCATCTCCGCTGCTTACAGTCAACTACAAAGTCGGTGTGTTCTACAGCTATGGGTGAAATATTTTCAAAGTTCTCTGAAGTGAGAACACATTATATGTCCTTTTGAATGCTCAAGCCTCTCCTTTCCTGTCTGCATTACAGAGGTGCTGTGAGGATGAAGCAATGGATGACTTATAGCTACTTTCTTGGTAGAGAGACAGCACATTTTGTCTATGACTTATCACTTTGACGTATCATTTTGTCTTGCCTTGCTCTCTGTCCAACATCACAGTTTCAAATATTCTGGCAAATTACATTTAATAATGAAACATATTTCCCTGCTTAATAGTTCAGTGAGAATTATCTGGAATATAAATAAGCTTTCTGCTGTGCCTAAATGGTATTGTTCACTTCTGCTTAAATAAAGCTCAGGGTAACAAAGGACCAACTGTTTGAACCAGGGGTTCATTTAACGTCGTCATTCACATTTCCTTTAAAATCAAGGGTATTCACACGGTCAGTGTCTCTAAGGATACTTTGACAGACATAATTCTGTGTTCTTTACATTGGTGAAGTAAACAAAGGCAACACCACATATTTTTTGGTCACACTCTCCAGTTGCCAGTGATCAAACCTGGTAAGTTTCAGAACTACCCTGGAGCATCCCAGGCCTGAGTTTATAAGGCAGGAAGTTTAGTTACCCAGCTCAAGTTTCATTGTCCCCCTGTTCCTGAGATTTCATTTCAGTAGGAGAAGATTTGGGGTGCACTTTTGCCCAAATTTTTAACTGTTTATTTGTTTTAGTTTTCACCAGTAAATTCTGGTCTCTTCTGTCTTTTTATGTCATGTTCTGTCCCTGCTCCAAATAAGTAGTTTAGTGAACACAAAAGCATTTAAAGGACTTCAGCCAAGTTAAAAATGTGTGTAGAACTGATGGAAGACTTAAGATGAGAAAGTGGGAAAAGCTTACCTGGAAGTATAAACATAATTTTTTTAAATGTATTAGATTCACACCTCCTCCAAGATTCATTTGACGGTATCGCAATCTCAGTTTTCATTTAAAAATAACTCCCTCTGAAGAGATACTGATGCTCCTACATGTACATGCCTGCATGTACAATGTGAAACAATACCTGAGCAATGCTGATGTTCATCATGAAGTTCAACAGTGTTCAGTAGCTTCAGGGCTCCCTGACAACTTTATCAAATGACCCCATGTACCAGGATGAGAAAAATATGAAGACCTTATTAAACCCTCTAAAACCTTGGCTTTGCAGCAATGATCTCTTTGCCTCTGTCAGCTTATGAGGGGCAAATGGGAATGAACCATGGGATGGGTGTGAGAAGCCAGGACCACGCAATTTTCATGTCACGCTGTGCCTTGGGCAGAAGCTTCCAGTCATCTGACCCTGTCCTCAGCATCTGTTTCCCCGAATTGCAAATATTTCCATTACCATCATGCTGTTTTATGTCCTGCAAATGCAAATTTGCCCTATGACAGAGTGAGTCCTGTGTCTGATGGCGATTTCGCCATCCCGTATTGTGTGTGTGCAGGTCCTACGTAAGCCTAAGAAAAACCTCCGATGTGTACTACTGATTGTTTACATATGTTATCAGAGGGGAGAAAAAACAGGAAAGGAAAGCTGGCAGCTTACACTGCCAATAGACCTGGCAGTGGCTATAATCACATTTAGATCATTTCCAGTCAATAGACTTTGTTTTCATTTTTAAAAAAACCCTTCCTAGAAAGTTGATGCACTGTTCTTTTTACTCTGCTACAGTCAGTCCAGAGGAATACCTCAATGGCTCCCGTCCTTACACCCAAAGCAGGCAACATCAGGAGATGGTTCCAGAGAGAAAGTGGAAGATGTGGTAAGAAAATGTGCTATATACGAGTTCAAAATATGTAACACTACATGGAGGTGTGATTATGGTTCTGTGTGAGAAAGGTCTTTTAATGACAATGAAGTCAGGGACTTGTGATGCAAATAGAAATTGATGCCAAAAGAAGATAAACTTTGAAACCTGGGCATATTTCTCATCTCCAGGTCAAGCTCCATAATGGGACTAAAAAATATGAGCACTGGAGGACTCCAGCTGCCTTTGTCTAGGAATTGCCTATAGCAGAAAGAATGGTTCCTTAGCCCATTAAGCCAGAAGAGCTTACTGCTTCTCTGAAACAAAATACTAGAGGGAATACATACCAAAGTAAGTTTAATTAATGTTTAACTAAGTTAGTGTGTTTAAATCTATCTTCTTTCAACTATTCTGCACCCATTCACATGTACATGTGACACCTGAAACTTTTTTAGGGTGAAATAGAAGTCGCAAACTACAATTCCAGCTAGTCCAGGCCCAAGCCTTGGGAGTCCTATATTATTAATACAAAACTGTTCTCATATGGTTAAGCATTTAGGAACTGAAGACTGCAGTTTTTGAAAATGCTGCCCATTTTACAATAACAGTCTTAATATTGTCTCTGCCTGAAGACATACAACATGAGCAAAAATAAAATGTAAACTTTAATATCAGCATAAATATTAAACATTCATATTAGCATCATCCAGAGAGAAAAAAAAAAAGGAAGTTCAAATGCAAGCAGTCACAGAGATAAGGAGCTTTAGTACAAAGCCCATGTGAGAAGATGCAGTGTTATTGGCATCAATGTTTCTTCTAACACCTTAGTTATCAGAAGCACAAAGATGTCAATAAATGCTCCAGAGGAAGTAGGGCAGTGATAAAATTACTTCACATACAGCATCAGAATCCAGGTATAAAACTAAAACAGTAGGGTTATTTTCTGTATGCATGTAGAAAAGTGACAAAAGCTATCTGCTTTGACATCTTAATGAGACATACTGAGGACTAAAGTTAGCACCCTAGTTCTACTAGGTTTTACTTTCCCTTCCCCAGAGAAGACCAAATAGCAGCATCAGATGCTGAAGTAGCCTGCAGGTTACAGCATATACTCCTTCCCTCCACTTGGAAATCATATGTCATAGGATCATGTCAGAGGTTCTGGCTGTTAAGTCACGTACTCCAATACAAAAATGCAAGGCATAAGAAGTAGTCAGTGATACAAGGAAAAACAAAGTAATACTTGTCAGCTGAGATATCAAAGGAAAACCACAGCTGAAAAGGAAAAGAAAAAATGCTGTGCAGTCAGAACTTGGTGGAAGCTATCATCTTCTGCTGTGTTTCCCTTGTGAAAGGGACAAAGATGTTTTCTCCTAAAAACAGAGGTATGGTGCAGAAGTTTTGTAGTCCAGACCAACAGAAGTGGAAAACAACCTTGAAAGAAATGGACTTTCATGTCCATCTCCATCCAAAAGACCTAATCCTGGTCTGAGCTACTTCAGATAACAGCAGTCATTGGTGCCAGACTCCCAGACACACCTCTATCTGTGAACTTTTTCCAGGTTTAGGAGTAGGGTGAAAGGTTGGATGAGTTAATTCTGGTTGAGGTTACTCTGGTTCCCCAAGGCAGTCTGACTTGGAATAGTTTTGAGTTTAGCTTTTCTAAAAGAACTGTCTGACTTCTTTCCAGGAGAAGAGGGAAAGTGGACCAACAATGTTTTTACAGAAAAACCTTCATCCACCTTGATTTCACACTCATGACTCCTGCAAACGTCAGATAAACTGTGGCTCAGAGCCGTAACATGGTAGTGACAGCAACAACTTCTTTCCACTGGTTTCTTTAATTGACCATTTCCCTTACAGATCTGAAAAGACATGAATCTAAACTAATTGCTTGCTTAAGAAGTAATACTGACTTACTCATTAAACTTCGTTGTCGCACTGGGCACAGGCACTTGAATGGTCTGGAAAATACGAAAAGAATTGGCTGGGGAACAAAAACAGAGCTGATACGTGGTAATGGCAGAAACAGAAGCTATATAATAAAGGCAAATTCCTATTGAATGCCTCTTTGTCTTGCTTTAAAGAAATACAGAGGAGCACTCAAGATGTACAGATAACTAGGCAGTGCTTGTCACTGCAGAGTTTAAGGAAAGAAGGAAGTACTTCGAGGGCTAGTTCCTGACGATATGGAATATTGCTGGGCTGAAGGCAGTCAGCTGGAGTTCATCCTGATAGTCCCCCAAACCATTTTATCACAAAAATGTAGTGTAATCAGTAAGAAGCAGTCACAGTATTTTCCCACCACTTGCATGTTTTGTAGGCAGATGGGGGAAGGGGAAGAGTGTGGAGTTCAAAATGCATGTGAATGATCAACTTGGTCCATCTTTTAAAAAAGGTATCTTGTGGAAAAAGAAAAAAACAAAACTATGGTTGCATGTGAACTTCAGCTTTCCTCCTGCGTATTGATTATTTGTTCTATTTGTTAGGGCAAAGTTGCTTGCACAGTTGTTCATATGTTGCATCAAATGAGTAAAGATGAGTCACTAAACAGATGGATGCAACATTCTGTGATGTCTTAACATCTGCTTCTGCTGCTGCATTACCAGCTAGGGAGAGACTTTGGAAGCATCAGTTCTTCTTCACAGGCTGATCACTAGCTTGGTGAAGACAGAATTTACAGAGGTAGGAAATTAGAAGCATCAGAGTATTATACCTTCAGAGAAACTTACACTGGCTACTTTCAGAGATAAGGCTATTGCCTTGGCCTTCAAGCAACATACACAGGAATGCAGTTTTAACGTCTGCTTTCTTTTTCCGCCAATCTGGGTCTTTAATTGAATCACTGTGTTTCAGTGTGATGCTTTGTAATGTTTTTGATACACATATTTAATTGTCTCAGTGTATGGATACAACTGTATCATCTTCAAAAACTAGACACTTTGTTCTTTAACTTTGCAGTTTAGTTTCTGGAGTACAAACGCTCTCAGTTTGTATTCAGTTCCCACGATGGACTGCTTTACTTGGGTCCTTTGAACAGTGACATGGAAAAATAATTAAACATAGTTGTAGTAAAGGCAAAGGCAAAATGACCCATTGAGGTTTCTGGTTCAGGCAAGTTCTTACACTGTTGTCCTTCTATTAGTTCACTTCCAGCTGACATATGATATATAAATAGTTGTTAATGTGTGATTAGAAAGAAAATCTCAGTCATGGCCATAGCAAGATAATTAAGATGAGTAGGAAGAGTTTTTATCTTATTTTGTAGCATTACAAGTCATAGAATTGATGGCATCACAGGAAATTACTTTTCTGGAATTTCAGAGACACATTTACTAACTCTGTGAAATTACAATGCAGTCTGAAGCATTTATATTTTCCTCTTATGTAATGCATCTCTATGGCCAGGATGGAAGAATTGATTCAGAGGTCAGCTAGTCAGTTTTTTCTTTAAAGAAAGTTAGAAAGCTTTCCTATAAATTTTTCTACTCTGCTCTTGTGAAACCTGGTCTGGAGTACTGCATCCAGCTCTCGGACCCTAATGCAAGGACATGTTCCTGCTGGAGCAAGCCCAGGGAGGCCATGAAGATGATCAGAGGTCTGGAACACCTCTCCTAGGAAGACAGACTGAGAGAGCTGGGGTTGTTCAGACTGGAGGAGAGAGGGCTCTGGAGACACCTCATAGCAACTTCCAATAACTGAAGAGGGCTTACAAGAAATCTGGAGAGGGACTCCCTGCAAAGGAATGTAGTGGTAGGTCAAGGGGTAAAGCCTTTATACTGAAAGAGGTAGGTTTAGATTGGATATCAGGAAGAAATTTGATGCCATGAGAGTGAGTGAGCACTGGACCAGGTTGCCCACAACCTGGTAGTTGTGGATGCCCCATCCCTGGAAGTGCTCAAGGCCAGGTTGGATGGGGCTTGGAGCAACCCTGGTGTAGGGTAAGGTGTCCATGCTGATGGCAGAGGGGTTGGAGCTTGGTGGTCTTTAAGGTCCCTTCCAACTCAAACCGTTCTGTGATTTTGTGAAATTTGTCAGACCTGAAGTGCTCTTTCCTGGTCTTGATGGGCTGCAGAGGCATTGTTTCTGTCTAGGAGGTTTCTGTCTAGGAGCCTGTGGTCCTAGAGCCCACAGTTCCAAAACAGCCCACTGCCCAAGCTGTCCCTGCAGCCAGTGGGTATTTGAGATCCTACTCCAGCCAAGACCAAGGAAGCCTTGAAAGCTCTGACTTTTAACTTTAGTTTGGCCTCCATCTTTATAGCAGCCAGCTTCCAACCCCAGCTCAAGCCAAAATTTGCCTGTCTGCCAGGCATCCTACCAAAGAGGGGGCTGCACTGCTAATTCAGGTCGACCTGGGTTGAGGGTGCCAGGGTTTCCAGGCTCCCAGTCCATGGAGCTTTAAGGACTACACCACCATTTAAAGATACACCTCAATCCAGTTTTAGAAGGCTCCAAAGCTGACATTTGCCTGAGCATCTAGCATTGCCTTGGTTTCAGTGCTGGTTTATCTACCTTCTGCCGTTAGCAGTGTATAGGTTTAGATGATTCTGTGGTGCTATGGTTACCAAACAAGGAAGCCCCTGCAGCCATTATGCTGGGTCATATGAGTAGGAAAAATAGAGCACAGCATCACTGCTACCATATCTCTCTGCAGGGCTTCTGAAAAGAATTAAAAATAGCTTCCTGCTTTACCAGGAAACTTCCTGTTATTTATGTAGTCATCTCTGTCCCCTACGGCAAGGTGTTAAATGAAATGTACTTAAATGAAGCAAAGTATGTCAAATGTTATACCTCCATGAAGTTGAACAAATTCTCATTTCCATTGCTTCGTTCTCATGGGTACTAAGAGTGGAATGAACAGAAAAGCAAAATGAGGAAATTTTGGATTACTGTTTTCTGCTAGAAACCCTTGTTCTTATATTAAAATTACTTTTGGAGTGGAGGAAGGGGGAGACTCTCATATGTAGTGTACCTTCATCACACTGCATGTGCTTTCAGCTGTCTATTTTGCCTCCAGCCAAGCACTCAGGAATAGGGCCTTTAACTTTCCAGATATTTGAAGCTTCAAGGTGTTAAACAAGATGTGGTAGAGTATTATTGTATTATTGCTTTTGATTGTTAAGGTAGAAAAGAACAATGTGGTATGGCAGAACGGTGCTTGTCACTGTGAGTCAGTGGGGCTGAAAATTAGGGGACTATGTTATTCTTTGATATTTTAGTTTTCTTGGCAAGTGTGTCCATCCCTGTATTGTTAGTAGGATAAAGGCAATTAGAGAGTGTTTGGAATAGCAGGACAGAAAGTTTAGTGTAGGTTCTATTGCTGCAAACAATAATTCCTGGTACCAACTACATCTGAATGTGCAAAGGTAAAAGCATGGGAATTGGAAATCAGGCTCCACAGTAAAACTGTTATTTTACTGGTGCAGATCCAAGGAATCCAGAACTTCAGAAAACAGCAACTAGCAGGTATCTGTGCTGTGGCTTTTATTTGGGGAGTAAATGTATGAACACAAACCAAGATGTTTTTCTTGGTCTGTATTACCACCATAAGAGATTTGCTCATTGGGAACAGCTGTGTACAAGTTCTTATCAACTTAACTGATAAAGAAGAAGAAAACTATCAAAAGTCTTGCACAAGTGTGTTTCCTGCTAAACTGGGTCCTTTTTTCTCTTCCTTGGCAGCAATTGATGGAACAAATCTTTCCAACTTACTGAGGTGCAGTAGGCTTTTCTGCTGAACATTTTTGCAGCCCCTCCCCAACTGTTTTGGCTTTTGAGGTAAAAGTGGTTTCATTTTTCAGATCTGCTAGGATTTGGCCTGCATGTTTTGTTTTCCTTTTCCTGTGTTATTGCAGAGTGTTCCCTTCTTGCTTACTTATTGATTGGCAGCCAGATAATGACACTCAATAAGACTTTTTTGCCATGGGTTTGTTGGGGTTTTTTTTGAATGTTTTTTCATGGTAGAAAAACCAAAGGCAGTGAAATCGAGTTTAAAAGTTTAGCATTCACAAGCACTGGTTTTGTTCAGAATAACTTTCAATTTTCTCGCTTCAAAATACAAACAGCCAGAACTCTTTTAACAACAATAGTGTCATAACCAGTCCCAGATTTGTTCATTGATGTCCAGCCTGCTTTTAATTGTCTGAGTATTATAAAAGTAAATTCAAAAGTTTTGAATTAGCAGTCTTTAAGAATCTGTGTAAATCTGGAACTCATAGGGCTTGTACTGGAAGTTTGTTCTAGAAAGTTAAGGCCATGTCAATACATTCATTTGTGGCCACTGCAGCCTTGATTTTGGCCTAAATTGACTTTGTACAGGACTGAAGAAATTATGTATGATGTTAAGAGAGAAACGAAGCCCAGAACTCAAGAGGATGGACAATGCTAGATGTGATGAGGAAAATAGAGATGCCTGATAATGTAAGAGTGGTGAGGAAACTGTAACCATATTGCTGTAAAACAACACATAAACAAAGGCACTAAACGGATGGGGTTGGTGTACTTTTGAGAATTGTGCATGAAGAAAGTATTACTCATTTGGCTTGCACAAGGGCTGGGAAAAAACCCATATGAATTTGTGCAGCCACCTGCCTAAAGTCAATGAAAGTTATTGTGCAGCTAGCAGACAGAAAGGAAGATTACTAAAAGTATTAAAATGAAACAATTCAGCTTTCCTTATTACAGCTACAGATATAAGGCATAAAGTGAAACAATAATCAGGGAGAATTTGAACCTAGTAATCATTAGATCAATAAAAAGGAATTTGTTTAGGACAACTGGGAACTCAGGAATGTTAAAGCAAGCACAAATGTGATGTTTTGGCCAGGAATGTCTGGAAAGGGAAAATAATTTTTTTTCTAATGTCAGCAGAAAACTTTGTCTAAATGTCAGCAGCAAGAAGAAAATGTGAAATCATCAGCAAAAAGAAGCATTTATCATTCCTGAACTTCCATGTCACCTATGGCAACTTCTGGGAACAAGTTTTCCTGCAGGGAATAGTATGAATATTTACTGGCAATTTGTTTCAAATATTTTTAAACATCTCCCTGAAAACAAAATATATCATTGGATGTCCACTCCAGAATGGTTTTCTGCATCTGAGAGAAGAAAAAGTGTGAACAATAACACCTACTTTTAAACAAGATCCGGAAAGATTTTCAAAAAAAGCAATGACTGAGGAGGGTGGGGTTTTCTGGTTTTGCTGTATGGACATAGATGAACCTAAAATGCTGAAAAAATGAGCCCAATGCAGTCTTGTAAGTCACAGTGGCAACCATCACAATGAAACATTTCTGTAGGGTTCACTTAAAGTGAATCAAGAACAGGCAGACAAACTCATAACAGGCTATTAGCAGATAAACATGATATTCCTCCCCTGTGAGTGTAGTGACACTCTGGTATGTGCCCAGTCCAGCACTGCTTCCCAGGTCCCACAGCTCCAAGTGGCCTATAGCACCCTGTGTCTGTAGGGGCTGGAAAATGACAGCAGCACCTCATTTCCTTCAAGCATGGAAAACTTTCAGATGAGGCCCCCACAGTGCAAACCACTCGGTCTGCAAGGCAGCTCAAGCAGCCACAGCAGAAGGCTGTAGGAGCCCCTCCTGCTGTGAAAAACCCATTCTGACCAGTCCAGAGTGGGAGCTTCTGCTCCACTCTGTCTTTTGCCCTCTGAAAGCTTGGTGGTGGTGGTGCTGTATCCAAGGTGTTGCTGGGGGCTCTTCATGGTACTGCACTGTACTCCTTATTTGTAGGATCAGGCAGAGTTCTGGGCTGAGGTATAGGGAAAGCTGGTATGATGTTGGACAGAGGTCTGGCTCTGCTGGCAGGATGGATGAAGGGATCTTACTTTTGCTTGCTCTAAACCCAAAACAAGTCACTCCTAATAAAGAAAAGATGATTGGCCTGCAGGTAAAGACTAGGGGTAAGTAGGTATTTTTCTGCTTACCAGGGTCTGAGTGGAATGCTCATTTTGGAGATACACAAAACTAGGTTGACAAAGGTGTTTCTTTGAGAAAATGTTTGAGGTATTTTGTAAATCATGACACTAGCTGCTGAAATGTATATCCTACCACAGAGTCTATGCTGGAATTGTGATGAAACCCAAAACCATGACCACAAGAAAGCACAATGTCTGGAAGAACTAGACCTATCTCTCTCAGAGTGTTTATCAGTAAGTAGCATGAATTCTTTTTTTTTTTTTTTTTTGCATTAAGAAGACCTGAAGGATTCTCAGAATACCTAAAAAAGACAATAGCCTTTTTGTATTTTTGTACCAAATTCCTACTCTCTAATAAGCTGAGTTTTTAAATCTTACAACTTGATTACCAGATACTGGATTACATCCACCATGACCTTTTTTAGGGAGACTACTTCAAAAAAACCTAAGTGAAAGTAATGCAATTTGCATCAGTTTTGTCATGATCAGAGCCATGCCTGTTTACAAAACCAGGAGTTTTAAGTTTTAAGAAGAGAGTAAGAAAATGGCACAAAAGGGGATTTAAGCCACTGCTCTCTGTGTGCCACACGATAAAGTATGTGGAAGCACAAAGAGGAACTGCTAGAGTGCTTTTAGAGACTGTCTTGGGCCACTGAAATGCTAAAAGTGGGGAGACGGCAGCACTAGATCTACCCAGTGCAATGAACAACTGGAATTCTTAGCAAATAGGCACATGTGGTGTTTTTTAGGAGTTAACACTGGAAACTATAATTGGCTCCAACCACTTCACCCGCAAGCTAGGAAACCAAAAATCCTAAAGGAAAAAGCAGCAGCCTCAGAATATCATATAAGCCTGTAAAAAATCAACCTACACTATGTCTCCAAGAATTTAAAGACTATGAAAATCAACAAATTTTACTATTCAATATCTAAGCAAGAGGCTTCACCATTGGCCAATGGCTGGCCAAAGCTAGATAGCAGTATGCAGTAATATTTAAATAACACCTTGACAGTGCTATTAGAACAAAGATTATTACTGAAAACTTTGAAATATGAAGGCCTCGTTCACTGAAGTTACTGAAGTTTAGTTGAAACCTTGGCTTTTTGTCCTATGGCCTACCTGTCTATTATCTAAAGATCTTATAGGGTGTCTCACAAAATGAAGCCCAGATTCTGGAATATAACCCTTTACTGGAATTGTTAAAATCTTTTCTTAAGAGAGATGAACATTTGCATTTCCAGTTCTGGGTTTGTGTAGTTCTGGACATATTATTACCATGGAAAATTCAGGAATATTTGACAGGTTCTGTTAAAGAAACATCTTAAGGAAAAGGTTAAATAAATCCCATGCCTATGCAATGTTTCAATGTATTTATAATTATAAAACCCACAATCATGGCATTCTGAACCCAGCACAATTTTTATTTTGATGGATTGGAAGACCAGACATTTTACCAACAAACAGGAGAATCTCAAAATTTCTGTTAATCGTACTGTGTAATTATTTTTTCTTAGTCTCAAACTAAATTTCAGTGATGCAGAAAAATTCACAGTACCTTTTTTAGAATAATATTTGTAAAGTACCTTTTTGTGTATATGTATCACACATATATGCACATGTGCATGCACTCACGTCCTCTTTGCTGTCATTTCACCATTAGGTTCTATATAAAAACTGCAGAGGTTCTTTGGGTAATTTCTGATGGCTCAGAATACCCACTGAGACTGAAAGCAAGCCAGAGTTTCTGGAAACCTAAATCCTCTCATTTTAATAGTTTTGCAAATCCTTGGCATTTTGCTTTGAACTTTAACCAAAAAAAGTTATATCTTATAAACAATGGCATTTGTTGATTGGATGAAGGACTAGATCAACATTGATTTTGGCAACTTGTTTTGGCTGGGTTTGCATGAAGAAATATGCTGGTTGTGGTGTTAAAAAGTTATGTCAGTTCCTCAACATGTGCCTCTTTTTCTTGGAGCATTGCCTGAAAAATAGTTTCCAAAGTTACTTCCAGAAGTTAACCTAGAGGCTATCTATTATTGTGAGGTAACAACAGCCTTCTGCTGAGCCATCAGCATGTATGAAATAAAACCATTCAAGAAGGCAGATTAAAGAGAGGTTAAAAAAAATGTATTTCTGTTTCACAGAAGAGCTAAAGCATAGGACCCCATTTTTATTTCCAATGAATCTGATCTACGTTATTCTTGTAATTCAAAAGGAGCTCTAAAGTAAAAATGTAGAGAATTAGCAACAAGATTTTAGGCACTCTGAGAATTACCTAGTTGACACACAGCAAAATAAGAGCCATAGGATGCACATGAATCAGTTCTGATTCAAGGGCAGCACCAGGAATGAATAAAAATGTATCTGTTAGAGAAAATGTGCCATTTTCATTTCAAAGTTTCCACTGAGACAGAATCCACTGCAAACTGATGAATTGCTGCAATTATCACTGCAGCTAAAATTTCCGTCTGGTTTTGAATTTAGTTTTTCTATTTTCAGCTTCCAACTCTTTGAGCCTCTGATACGAGTGCTACAGGAAAGAGTCACGTTGAAAGTGACTATCTATTTATACATCTATCCATCTACCTACTGATCTTCCATTTCCTGTAGATGCTGTTAGTTCACATATCTTTCTCCTCTCGTGGTGCTCAGTCCTCTGATGTATTTCCAAAAAGCAATCATATCACATCCCAGGCTTTTTTTTTTGCTATGATAAACAAGACAAGCTCCTTCATGCCTGCTCTACCAGAGCAATTTTCTCCATTTCATCCAGGTGCCTGCTTTACTCATGCACAAGTTTGAATTCTCAAACATGAGTGAACAAATTTTCCAGATAGTATCTTACCAATACTCTTGACAAATAGCACTAATATTTTCCCAATTTTAAGAAAAAACTTTGCTCACCTGATTCATCCTGAGATTATTTGTCCATTTTTGCATTCAGGTCACTTTGCTCCTCTGACTGCATCCTGTGACTGACTAGCCTTTTCATTTGTGTTGCTTTTTTACTATGCCCTCATGAGGAATGCCACTTTACAACAGAAATTTATGTTCTTTGACCCAGAGGATGGAGTTCATCTCCTCTGTCTTTAGGGACTTTCGGAAAATGATTTAGTCTGTCCTGAGAGGAGTCCAAGACTGGTGGGATAAATGAGAAGTACAAAGCTCCTATTTCTATGTGTTGAATACAAATGCCTTGAGAACTGCTACACTGCGTAGTATTTCATCAACAGATTATGTGACTACAGTGTTGTATTCCCCATCCCCTAGAAAAGAACAAAACCACATACTGAACATTTCTAGATTTTCTGAATTATTTCCTTATTTCTCATTTTCATCTAATAATGACTAAATGTCTGTGGTTCTCTCTGGTCATTACTTTTGGCCCTTGATTTTATATCTATTAAGAATTATAATTAATGTATCTGTGTTGTCTGGGAATCATCCCTTACTCCTGCCTCCCCAGAACCAAGGATATTTTCTTAATTTTTAAGATCAAAATTAATTATTTCTTAAGGTAATACAAAAGAGACAAAACTTTACTCTGCATTGACATACATTAGGATAAGCAGAGCAAAATGACGCATCAGTAGAGCTGCTGTTACTGAGTTCCTTTAAGGATTTTGTGATAGCATTTTTGTATAAATTCCTTCATTATTCCAGGAATCCTTCCTGGTGTACACTCAGTTAAATGTATCTTCTGCATTGCCAAATCTAATCATTTCAAGAAAAGGAGAGAAAATATTCTACAAGTAAGTGGCTGTTTTTTTCACTTTACAAGAAAAATTTCAGTCATTTCAGGCTTTTATAAGTCCAGCTGTTGCTGAAGTCATTCAGAGTCTGGTGTCTGAAGTTTGATCAATGCTGGTTTTGATGGCAGGATCTGTTATCAGTTTGAAGTGGAATGTGATAGAAGATTCTTTAGCATTTTATTCTAAGTTTGGCCAGAGAGATTAAATTCTCTAACCATTTTTACCTGAAACAGTCTTTCTAAGTTATGAGGAGAACAGAAATAATCTCCTTATTGCTCCAGAATTTGTCAGACACCTGTAGGAACAAGCTGTACTGTGGGATTTCCGTGTCTCTGACTCTGGGTTGCCAAATTCAATTATCAGAGCGCCCAAAAGTGGAAAGAAAAAAGAAGTTCTTTCTCCAAGGTCAGAAATGAAATGTTTCCCCTTTTAGACCTTACTTCTTTAGCTCCTGTTTGCTCAATCCTAATGCATACTAAAAAAAAAATAAAAAAATACTAGGTCCAGTTCATGATACTAAAATCAATCCAGACTTCTTAAGAGACCCTCAGGAATTTGCAGGTGACTTGTCAGCTATGTAGTATCCTGTCTGGCTTCTTCTCTAATGCCCAGTGCATTTGATGCAATAGTGTCTTTGCCACTGAGGCCAGAGCAGGCTTTGGCCAGAGCCCATCTTGCTGGAGGCAGGGCCTGAACTGCATTCAGCAGAAGCAACAATTCCCTTCACAATCTCAGTTGGACCAAAGCAGTGGGAAAAACTTCCTTTTTTGTTGGACTTTTAGGGGAGGCCCAAGATCACATCTTGTACTTGTGCCTATCGGGTCAGAAAGCCCTTTATCATCAAATTCTTTCTTCGTCAATAAGCACAACTTGCAGACCCTCTCCCAACTTTATTACATGCCTAATATGTAGATTGAGCTCCTTTGAGTCTTTGTATATCCTCCAGGTCTTCAACCATTGCTTTGGATCCTCTTTGAGTTCCCTCAATTTTTTTTGAGATCTTGAAAGGTAAAAATAAGAACTGCCCTGTTGCAGAAGCTGTTGAAGCGATGCCAGCTACAGAAACTCCCAGCCAACTCAATTATTTCTCAGTAATTCCATACTGAGTTCCACTACTTAGCTCCATCCTCCTGCTAAAAGGCCAAAATAATCAATGAGATTATCATTCAACCTTAAGATCTTCATCAAAGGCCCACACATAAGAGACATTGTTTCCCAAGCCATGGTAAAGACATGTCAACAAGCACTGACACATGCCAGGTCACAGTTCAGAGACACTCAGATGCTCACTGTCTCCCCACACAGCTCCTTGAAGAGACTCGTGGGCAGGTGGGAGCCAACATACACTTTAGCCACATGCTTGAAGTGAAGAACTAGAAAACAGCTACTTTGAGGTGCTTCACAGCATGTACCTCCTATACAATGTAAACATATCCACAGAGACATTCAGATTCTCTTTAGAGGCCCAAAACTGTAGCCATATGTCTCACAGAGCAAAAAAAACCCTAGAAACAGAGTAAATTCATAGTCTTTTCACCTTCTGATATGAGATTTCTCAAAACTAGGCATAAAGGGTGGGGAAAATGTAAAATTACATAGTTCTGCTTTTTTATAGCACCAGGCTGGGGTTGTTAAATTAACAATTCTTATATAAAGGTCTTCTTTAGAAAATGTATTGCTAAAAGAGCTATTATGAAGTGGGTCAGAAGCAGAGAGTGCAAAATCATTAAAGAGTTTGTTTAAATAGTATGATAATCACTTGCAAGACTTTTGTGGGGTCTGGTTTACAGTATCAGCTATCAATGATCTTGCAGCACTTTGACCTCCTGAGCCACAGAACTGACAGTCTCCTACTTTATACCCACTCCTCTGTTCCCCTCTGGCTTTTGGGTTAAACTTTGGTTTTTTTAGCTTGAAGTGGAAAAAGGAACTTATTCAGCTCTTTCATCTGAAATTCACCAGATACCTAAAGAGCAGACTTCCTGGTTCATGTATGGAGCAGGTCATATTCCTCTTTCACTATGACTATCAGGTTTGTCATACAACCTCCACAAACCCACTGCAGAGAAATTCAGATATATTTTAGAGAAGTAGTTTACTTTAGCTAATTATAAAAGGGCAGGGACTTGCTTTCAATGACTGAAATTTTGCTTAAAAAGTTATTTTTTTAAGAGAAGGAAAATGAGTCAGTAGCAGGTGGAACACATATTATCTTGCCCAAGCAAGGAGAGAGGGGATACAGAGAAGAGTTTTGCCTGCACTTGTGACAACAATCTTCAAAACTTTATTCCCCTTGATTTGTAGGACTGCATATTGCTTTGTCCATATACAGAACCAGTCATTATGTGTATCCAACCTCCTAACTTAGCAAGCAACTCAATGACATCCTCCTGTCTAGTGTCACTGCTTTGAGTGGCACTGCCAGTACAATCTAGCAGTAGAAACCTATGAAAGGGTCAAGTTCATCTGAGTTTCAGAATAGGTCTTAACATACCCCACCTCACACCGTGCTGCGGTAGCAGCAGAAAAAGGAAGTGGCTGGAAATCTTCTGACCCTGTCAGCTTTCCACTGCATTTGAGGCATTCTGTAACTCACAGAGCCCCAGCACCAGCTCTGTGATAACCTGTCTCTCTGATTTCTCATCATCCCTCAGAACTGTTGTGCTTTCCAAGCAAGGATGTGACTAATAGGAGGGAAACAGGATAAAAGCAGCACTGGGGATAAAATTATGAAATCACATGGCCATTTGGCACTGATCAGGTTCAAAAATCATGAAGCTGTCAGAAAGAGGGATCTGAGATACTAGACAGGTCTAGTAACCTTTACAAGAAACACCCACATGCTCTTCCATCTTCTAACATTTTCTCCTTTACGTGTGTGCATGGCAGGAGGAAGCTATTACTGCTTTCATTTTATACATGAAGAACTGAGCCTCAGTGCTTATAACTAAGCAGTCCAGTGCAGGGACACACAAATCAGCTCAGTTCAATCATGTAGCAGCAAAACAGGCACTGGGAAAAGAACAGCCATGCCTGCTTAGCTAGTCAGCCCTGCTGGAAAGCAACCTATGCCTTGCAAATGAGATTATCCTGCTTCCAGAAACCAGGATTTCTCATTAAGGGACTCTCTTTCAGTATCTGAAATTTGGCTTTAGAAATTGTCTTGGTATGAAAAGGTTTAGAGCTGGCTTGGTCATCACTGAATGGAAAGGTACCCAAAGGAACTGAAAGGACCATCCAAAAAAGTAGTGAAGACTTTCAGAGGAAGCTGGGGCAGAGAAAGCAACTGTAACCACATGTGTTTGCCAAACTAACCCCTAAACCGATGAAATGTCTGCTCTTCTGCCAGTGGCTGTGGAGACTCTCACTCACATGAAAAAGCTTTGACTTGGGCTCCTGGGTATGTCAATGGCTCCACTGAAATTATACTACTGTTTTCATAAGCTATTTATTTCCTGTTAATACCTTGGAAAAATTCTTAGAAGAGACTTAAATGAAGACAGTATTGCAACTTGGCAAGTTCACTTCAAAATTCATTAGTGCTCTTTTTCTATTTTCCTTTGCAGAGCTCTGGTGCCTGTCATCAGTAGTCAAGGGGAGAGTTGGGGGCTCTTTTGTTTGATTCTGATTCTACAGAGGAAAATCCTACTGGCTTCAGTGTTTTGGCCCTTAAAAATTATTGAATTTCCCCTAGGAAGCTGCAACTTTTAAATATTCTGTACTGATAGATTTTTAAGTCTGCCCAGATGTAAAATGTTCACATGAATTAACTTGACTTTTTGAGTACCTGAGACAGAAAGATTTCCTAATTAATAAAGATATATTATGTACTAGTCTTTCCTTTCTATTGTGATTCAACCCATATGATCATTCTATTTTCCTTTATCATGGATTGCAGAGATCATTCAGCTGTGGTGATTTAACATAATGCTGTGCTGTGTTTGTACAGAAACACTGCACAAGGGAGATTCCAAAGGGATTTTAGCAACCCTCTTCTAACACAGGATTTTTGAATAACACTACTTGGCCATAGGCAAAAGAATTTCCTTTTGGCATTTTCTTTTCTCCAATGAAAACACAAAAAGTGGAAGTTAGATAGTACTGTTATTAGAGCTTTGTTGCAGAGAGAGAAAAAGTGGTGTTCACAACAGCAGGGATACAGCAGCTGAGAGACAGCTCCTCTGCTAGACCTTCATTTGATCAGCTTCTCTCCTAGATTTAGGTCTTCATGGAGCTGATCCCTCTCTTGGACCATGCCTAGCACATTCCACTTCCTTTTCTTAGAATCCTCTGTATCATTGGGAGTTTGGGAGGACAGAGAGCAAGTAATGAGTTCAACGTTGAGATTTTTGTGTTTTAACTGTCAGTTACTAAGGAGATGCTTGGAAATTTTATGGTTTGCTCTGTGTGGATTTCTAATGGAAATAAAAAGATGAAGACTGAACCTGTCAAAAAATCCATAAGCAGAAAGAGCCACCTATACTTGTCCTTGGCTGCAAACTGAATGGAGTAGGAAGCACCAGAACACAGCAGTTCTGTTTCATGTACTCACTAGAGCCAGGGAAAAGTGTTAATATTTTCATAGAAAACATTTCAAAATAATCTTCCTTCGGCAACAGCTTTTGGATTCTCAAGTTTTTTTTTCTGGTTTCTGATTTTTTCACTTGCTCTCCTTCCATTTCACCTTTACTGGTGCAAGAGAAGAGAGTAGAAATGTGGCAAGTAATCTAGCTAGCTACATGCATCGGTAGGTATCTTGCAGTGACAGGGCTGTAAATATGATTTAAATTAATCAGGCCTGTTGAATAGTTTTCAGATTGCCTCCCATAAACTCAGCACATGCCAGACCCGTGCTTCAGTCCCTGTGATTGGCATGCCATGCTGAAGGCACTCACATTTGTGCACAGGCAGCTGATGGTACAGTGTGACACTATTTGCTGCCCAGCCAAGAGAATGTGTTCCTGCTCTGTTGCAAACACAGAACAGTCTTGTGTCTAAACAGGCTGCTTATTCTTTTGACTTGCATTCATCACCTGTATATGTTGTATTGTAACTTAGTCTCATTTCTGTTTACTTCTCCTTTATGCTGTGTGTAGACAAAACTGAAGTCCTTCCCAATTTTCATTAACAGTTCTCAAGTTTCTGTTCAGAGAATTCTGTTCAGTTCTGTTTCAAGTTCAGAGAATTGGATCACTCTTTTCCTTTAATCATTTCATGCAATATTCTGACTGCATAAGGTAAGAAAGTCATAGAGCCTTTCTCTTCCTCTGTAAGATTTAAAATAGAACTACTATTTCAAGTCACCCCTTCTGGGGGCAAGGCTTTCTGTTTTTAAAAGCTGGTTCTTACTTTTAGATTCTCTTTAGAGTTCAGCATTAGATACCTTGTAAATCCAAATTGAAGTCATACAAGATTTTTTTCTTTTTCTTCTTAATACTGCCAAATAGATGTTTTCTTGCATCAGGGTTGTCCTTTGCACCAAGAAGGGGTAACATGCACTAGAGGGTGGCTATTATAATTTCAGAATTTTTTTACTGCGGCAAATAGTGTAATAAAAGCAGCATTAAACTTTGATAAACTTGAGACAACTCTGAAAAAAATAACTTCTTAACAGAAGACTTCCTAGTATATGTTTGGACTATCACTTAAGTGGCCAATAAAATTTTTGCCGTAAGCCCGCTTCCCTCGTTCTCCCTCCCCTCCTTCTCCTAATGCTGCAATTTACAGAAGCAAAAAGAGGAAATCTGCTGATGACATTTTTCCAACTGAAGAACAATTTTTGCTTAGTGTTCCCTGTAGTGTTCTTTGCATAGTGTTCTCATTTCTTACTCATTTTTTTTTATGTGATGGCAGAAAGAACTGGTTGCTGCAAGCCTTGGTGTGCCCATGCTTGCTTTCCTGCAGAGAGAAGAGCAACATGGAGGCTGAGGACACAATTGCATAGCTTATAGCCAGGGTTCCAGGTAGTTCCCAGTAATTAGGATGAACCCTGTTGTACCACACATTCACATTTGTGAGTACTGGGTACACTGCCAAGGGCATAGGTAGTGTTTTAAAAGTGATTCTGTTGCATATATATTCTGTTGATATATTCTGTCTGAATATATCCTTTAGTTATTAGTATTTAGTTATTTCTGCTTATCACAAATCTTTAAGGAGACAGGCACATAGCACAGGGACACTTCCACAGTGACACCACTTCCATCAGATGGCCTCAAGATATTTTGCAAGACATATTTGAGAGAGGAATGGGCCTTTAAAAACTGACAGACCACTATCCCAGAAGCTGTAGGGTTCCTGGCATATCAGCATTCAGTGGCCCTTCCTGACAGCTGACAATATTAGATGTTTTAGAAGACAATTAAAAAAAATGTAAAATTTTATTTCTAAAATAATAGTTTATTTCTTTTTCAGGGAAACTAATAGTGATTAAGTCATTGGACCAAAACCACTAATCCAAAACTGACAAAATATATTGCATGGACATATCAATGTCCAAATAAGAAAAGTCTCCCTCTCCCTGTTATATAAAATACTTTTTAAAGTCAGGAAACCTTGTAGACAAAAGGATTTTAAAAGTCCAGAGAAAAACGCTTGCTGAGTGAAATGCTGCTGAGATTACATTTTAAAAAATGGAGAAATGTTCCAAAACTGATGAGCAGAAAATTTGGCTTATTTGGCAAACAACAAAAGAATAATCCTATTTTTCTTATTGCACTTCTGTGTCCATAATTTGATTCCAAGAAGGCTGAAAGGAGTGAGATGTACCTTTGTAGCACCAAATGCCCACTATATGCAGGGACTTGACAGATCTTTATGGCATTATTGAACCTTGATTCTCTTAATGCTAAGAGATGATGTGGGCAGACAGAGTTGATGGGAAGGATCCAAAAGATAACCCCATTTCTACTATTTTCTGTTCACTTCTGAATGATATCCAGCATGTCAGGCTCAGGTTACTGTTCCCAGGCTCTCCCTGCTATCTCTTTTTCCTTCTTTAATTCAGTTAATCTTTCTCTGTTCTTGTCATCTGTTTAGTTAGTCTGTCCTAAACTGTTTCTCTTGCAGCACTGCTGCAATCCTGCAACCAGCAAGATAACCAAGAGCTGCCTTTGGCAGCTCAACACTAGTGTAAATTTGCCAGGTCTCAGAGTGGCTGATAAAGCTTTCTGCTACATTTTTTTTCTTTGTCTAACAGCAAACTTGGAGGAAACAGAATAAGAAAAGCACCCCATTGCTGTTTTGCTTCCTATTCTCCCTCTCCTCATAGGATTTTTTTTGTCTTGTGTTTTCCTCAAGAAACTAGGAGTCGGTTTTAAGTAAGAGTCAAAAAATTATCTCTTCCCTGTTCTACCAAAGGGACAGTTAACACCATAAAAATTCAGGACAAGGGAGCAAAGGAATGTTCACAAGAACTTGCTGCAGCTAAATGGAAAGGAAAAAAGAAGGAAGGTTAACTCCATTTTCTTCTTTGCCCAGCTCTCCAAAAATGTCCAAATGATTATTAGTGGTACTGTTTCTCATCACATCATAAAAGAGAAGATCTTGTTAACACCTGTGAATTTCTGTGCCCAAGTGCTTCATTGAAAAGAACTCAGAGCAGATATCCCTCCTCTGCTTCTGCCTTCTTAATTGACTGCCTGTTACTGCTGCAACCAGTGCACATGGCAGAATGAATGCTTCTGCCCTAGTATGATATTTTAAAAGGCAGTTAAATGCTCTGGCACCTTCATAAGAAAATTCCTCACCCTCAGATTGTCCATGATGAAGGGGACAGAACTTCTCAGCCACTAAGTGGCATTTTATGGCAATGGAAATTTGGCATTTATATCTGTTTCAAATATATTCCCTCAAGTCTGTTTCGTTTTAGCAAACACTTCATTTTACTTACTTTTTCATCGAGTTCTGCTGATGACAAAATGAAGCAAGGAAGGCTGACTGGAAAATTGGAATTCCGTTTCATTAAACTGCTTCTAGTTTCAAAATTTGTTTCTGTATTCATGCGAATGCAATCTGCGACCTTTCCACTAAAAACAAAGCACTACCCTGTGACAAAGCCCCCAGAGAAGGTTCACAGTGCCTGCACTCCCCAGGAAAGGATGAGACTCCTCTGGAGAGCTCTCACTAACCAGACTGGGCTTGGAAACTTGGTTTTCCACAGCTGGGAGAAAGCCAAGGCCTTTCTCTTAGCTTGTCTCTCCTTCCCTCCATATATCATCTGGAGAAGCTATTTTGCCAAATTTTGGTGAACTGACATTTCAATGTTTGACTGCTGCAACAAAATGACATTTTCGGACAAAAAAAGAACTGTCAAAAGACTCTTAATGTTTTATAGTTGCATGCCCAAAAAACGTTCTCTCTACAACTCAATACTGTATAATCTTTTGAGAAAAGAAGCAGCCCTCTAAACTTCTCTTCAGTTGCAGTGAAAACAGCACTCCAGTCTTGATTCTTAAGAATCAAGTCTTTCATGCCACAACTTTGATGACAACACAAATGTAGAAAAATAAATTGTCAGCATAACATTTAAGAAGACTGAACTCTACAACAAGCCCAACTCATAACCAAAACTTAGATTCACTTTTTTTCTGATTCCTTTTCTATTTATTTTTCTGCAGTAATACTTGCAGAATACTTGGGTTTCATATGCATAATTTAGCATGGAAAAAAAATGCAAACAACTGAGCTGTAGGTGACGCTTGGGGCAGGGACAGTAAAATGAGAGCTTATTGTTGAACTGGCCTGTCCACCTCTGAGAGCAGAAAATGTACCCTCAAGTGTACTGTGACATGCTTTAATCAGCATAAAATGGAACTGCCACTGAAAACATGGATCTCACACTTGATGCACTGTATCCTTCTCTTTTCTATATGACCCCTTCCCACACAAAGAACAGGATAGCTTTAGCTGTTCTTGTCCCTTGATCCTTTTCATCACATGTGATAGAAAAAGATGGATCAGAACTGCGAATGAGTAAGTAGCTGGAGATGCAGAACAATATTTTTTATTGCAATGGTGATGTAATTTGAAGAGGAATTACAGTATTTGCTGCTACCTGGTAGTTTCTCCAGGTAAGGTCACCAGGAGCCATGAATTTTCCTGTAAGATTTGGGTTATGGGGAGATCTGGTTTTTATGCCAACTACCCCTCTGTGTTTTTACTACAACAAAAAGGAAGCATATTTGGACCATCCTGAGAACGCCCATCTTCCTGAAATGGAGCAGATGGCCCTGAACTCTTTAATAGATGCTTGGCACCCCCCAGGCTGGGTTGTAGCCTCTGGCACACACACGGCAGAATGGGATGTGCAGCATAACACTGGATTTCAGAATTTCTCCCATCAGAATTCAGACAATCCACATACCTATTATTTCTTCAGCTTTTGGGAGTGGGATTTACATGCTTAAATTCCTCAGATAAAAAAAATTACTATTTTATTGACTAAACAGTATTTTTTTTCCTCTAAAAGACATAAATAAAGACATAAATGCAGATGAACTGTTAAGTAATTTGCAATAGTTTGAAATACTTATCTTCATACCATGGTTGTAGACTTTTTTTCACTGGAATATATTTTGCACTCATTTACAAAGATGCTATTCCATTTAAGTCAATTGGGGCTTCTCTGGTGTATGCTAGAACAGAACTGGAGCCAAGATATATATCTTACTCAGTTCATTAGACTCTCCAAAGCTGTAGATTAAATAAGCAAGTATGTCACTAAATCTGTTCAGCATTAAAATGATACAAAATGTATTTTTCTTCTTCCAACTAAATAGTTTTCTTCAAATTTGAACCAGATGGAAACACAGTGAGTTATCTGAGATGAGCTCATCTGGACTTCTGAGTGGAATGTCCGACATTTGGTCACACATCTTGAGATGTGAGTTAGGGTCTGAATGGGGAAATTTTTATCATCTTATGTTTACTCTTGTGGATAGGCTCATTAGGCTTCAATGGGCAACAAGAAAAACACATGACACATGCACAGGCAGAGTAAGACCATGCAGGACTTGGTTCTGTATAAAATCTCTCAAATGTAGTTTGCATTCCAAAGAAAATTATCCCTCAAAACTCCAGCAAACACAATAAATAAAAGCTCAGCATCAAAATCAGTTAAGAAACGTGGAGCAGTTCTTATTTTTCTATGTCTTCCATTAAACCTGTTTTTGCTATGTTTATCTGGAAGATTAGTATTTCAGGGGGCACACTAACTTGTAAGTCTTCTATGGAACCAGGCATACTGTTGTGATTTGACTAATTAAAAAAAGCAGGCATCTACATTATTTCTTGTAATAGTAATAAGAAAACCAAACTATGAGAGAGTTTATAACTGTAGAGCAACAGATATTAAATCCCCTTGCTTTCAGAATTAAAACCAAACAGTTCCAATGAGAACTCGCTGCCACATGGCAAGGCTACCAGGAAACTCCTTGTATTTCAGCTGTAAGAGTCACTTTCTGTTGTCAGGTACACCAAGGGCTGCAGTCAAACAGCTCCTGTGCTGTACCTGTCCTTTATTAGCCCAATCAGGCTAATCTTGTCTCACTGAACTCAGGGGAGTTCTGCTGTTGCCTTCACCGAGGTAGGAATTTAACCTTTAGTCAAGAGCCTGCATATTAAATGTGTTGAGCTCCCACATCTTCAGCAAAGAAAATGATACCCAAAAGTACCTTCTCTGTATTATTATGGACATCCAATTTTTAGACAGTGTGATGGCTGCTTCGGGCTAATTTACCAGGCTTCCTGATAAGATGAATTAGCATAGGTGGAATTCCTCTCTGTGAGAATTAAGCTGCTTCTAATATTTAGACTGAACAGGTTTGGTTTTTCACACTGCATTGAACTGGGGCCAGCATTCTTTTAATGTGCAACTCTCCTGACTCCCATGAGCAAGTTGGAAGAGTCTGTTTTGTGGCAATGAAGAAAATCTGTATACCTGAGAGAGATCTTGCAGCCATCTGCCTGAAAAGTTTTTCCAAACTCTACTATAAACTTTGGGGTTTGTTTTTTTATTTTTTTATTTTTTAAACACTTTGTATCATAGTTCTAATAAGAATGGCCTGAATTTATTCCTCCTATTACTCCACAGCAGTTCAATAATTATTTTGTATTTATTCTTTCCCTCTTTTGGAAGGAAGATAGTGAAAAAATCTGCATTTAAACAAACTTCAGGCTCATAAGATAGCTTTCTATCCTGAAGAATTCAGAGTTTTTATGGTTTGGGTTTGTTTTTTAAATCAAAATCAGATACACAAAATCGGATTTGTGTTGGCTGAATCCCAATTTATTTCTCTTGCCTGATGTTTCCATCTGGCTAGTCCAGCATATTCAGCTGTGTGTAGCCAAGAGGAATCACCAGCCACGGGGATGTTAGTTAAACTTAACTGGATAAATCTGGGCCCTGGTGCCTTCATTTTGTGACTTTCTCTTTTGATATCCCCAAAGTGTTTGACAGAGACTTAAAAGTTTGTGGGCCAAGATTTAGATTATTACTTGAACAGCAAAAGATGAAACAGACTGTCCTGAACTATAAACAAATTTGCACACGAACTCAAAGCTGAATTTATCCAGCAGAAATGTCTCAGTAGGACTTTATGGACACTGGGAAGAATGAAAAATAGCAGGATTAAAAAAAAAAAATAAAATCATACTTACTGGAGCTGTGGACATTCTCAGGATAATTAGTTACATATGTTTTGGTTGTGCCCTAGGGTAAAATAAGTTCTAGGATGAGGTAATAAATAAATTAAATGTGGTTTTGGAAATTGTTATCCGTCACTACCCAAAATGTCCACTGCTAAAAGAATTTGGAGGCAGCCAGCTTTGGAAATCTGAAAGGACCACAGACACAATTTTTATAAGGGCAACAATACTGTAAAGAAGACACCACAAAAACTGAAATCAGCACAATTTTGAATGCTGTTGATTGATGCACTGAGCTAATCTAATTGATAGATTTTGGAAAGATTTGTTTGAATAAGCTAGGTAATTTAGAAATGAGCTACATAATAATGTAGCCTCACTTAAAGTCATCAATTATTATAGCAGCAGCTGAAATACTAGCTACATGTTTTGATCACATGGATGAATTTTATAAACACTGAATTGCTTTCTCCAGCTACCACCCTTCTTTTTTTTCCTCCATTTTTTAGAGCGGAAAATGTAAATACAGCTTAGTATCCCTTATCATGTAGCATGTTTAGTACTGTTATTTAGTCTTGCTTGCAGTATTTCAAGAGCAACCTTTTTTTAACTGTGTCCTGCCCCTGTGATGAAACAGAGAACCTGCTTGACCCAGCCAATCTGCGAAGACATATTTTAAGTCCTTGACTAATCACTAGGCTTTTACTTAGGGCTAATTTCCATTTTCAGTGGAAAAGATTTCAAGGACTTGACAACATGCTGTAGATTTATTTGGTCTTGTAGAAGCAAGAAACAAGTAAATTTGCTAGAGCCTCCTGAGGTTTTGGTAAATTGCAGAATTTCTTTCTCACAACATGTATGATTAGCCTCACAACTTTTTCATCAATTTTCCAGAGGACTTCATAGAACTCTCACCATTCAAAATGTATTCTTGTGTTGGACAAAAAATATTAAGACTTAGTGTACTGTATCAAACTCATTTCTACATGTCTTTGCTTCGGCTATCCATTTTAGCTCTTTTCATTTCCCCTCCATTAGATGCAGGATGATTCTGGGTTGGCAGCTCCATAAGTATTGCCTCCAAAGTGAGGATTCTCCCAGTGGAAAATAAGAATCAGCGAGTCTTGGATCTGGTGTATCTTTGCAATGCCTATTTAAAATGTTATTAAACAAATGGAAAAATCAAGGCCCATCAGTTTCCTACTCCTGCCTCTTTGTGCCAGATTAAGCTTCAACCAGTTTACCTCAGCCCAGTCACAGGTAATGAAAAATTCAAATTATTCCAACATCCAAAGGATTTTAGTTGGTGACTAGACTTTGGTCTCTTCCGTCTTAGTCAAGGGCTCCCTAGTCTTTGGATTCTTCCAGCAGTAAATTTTAAGAACTTAGCTGAAAGATAAAAAGAAAAATTAACTTCCAATTCTGTCTTTGCTGTTCTGCTTTTTCCATTTAGAATGCAGGTGTAGGTTTTCTCAGGTACACAGTATCCCCATCAGGCATCCCCTCCTGAGGCAGTGACAGAGCAACTGAAACATAACAGAGGAAACTGATGGCAAGGTATCCTCAAACTTAATTAATCTTGGGTTGAGGCATGTAAATAAAAAAATGAACCCCAAACCCAATTAAGATATTTTGAAAGAGCTTTAGGAGGGATTGCCACCTGGAGAACTCAACATACTTGAACAATGTGGTCTTCCAGCTGCCACAGAAAGGATGTGTCAGGGGACCCACACAAATTCCAAAGTAGCCAGTGTCATTTTAGAAGCATTTTCACATAACATCAAAGACACATGCTAAATAGAAAAAAGCTGTATGAGCAACTGTATTTTCTCAACTGAATTTAGCAATGCAATCTGTCTAAAGCCATTGAAAATTATCGTTTAATAGCAATCTTTTTCTGTTCTATCAGCATATTTCTGAAACACATTCAAGGGTGTTAGAGAAATATGAGGTATCATGGGTAGAGGTAATCTGGACTCCGTGCACCACTGGGTGTTCACAAACACAGTATAACCACTGTTGGGGACTGGAGTTAAGTTAGAGTTAAGCAACTTTCTACAGGATTACAATTTCACAATGGTAGGAAGGAAATAATTTTAATCACATAAGTAGAACAAGTATCATTCATTCACTTCTTTCCATATTGATGTGTGAGTGTTCGTAGACCTTGTTGTAAAATCCTGTGTTCTGAGCAGCAGCAATTTTTGTAATAACTGGTAGAACTTAAAGATCAGGATTCATAGATAAATCAGGCTTCATAGATAAAGGGCTATGCATTGTATCATTAATAATACATAAAAGGTTAATAATCATCTTGATCTTATACAATATCAAATGTAGGGCTGTAGCACAACTCCTACTAATGTGTTTTGGTTTTGTTTGTTTGTTTTGTTTTGTTTTGTTTTGTTTTGTTTTGTTTTGTTTTGTTTTGTTTTGTTTTGTTTTGTTTTGCAGAGAGCAGAGAGCTGCTGCTGTAGTTGCACCACCAGAATGCCATTTAAGAGATATAGGGATACCTACATGCTTCCTGTGTGACTTCTTATAAATTGCTTAATCTCTGTTTCGTAATTCCTCATTCCTGAAACAGAATTATTTCCTTGTAGCACAGGAATGTCTATTAAAACATGTGTATTAGTGAGCAGGTACAGTGGCAATAAAAACTGTAAAATGGCCATTAGGAAATGTCAAAGTGAAAGCTCTCTCTATTCTTATTTGTAATTTATTCCTAACTTCAGGCCTCTCCACATTTTCTGCAGACCTATGCTAACATCCCATGGGTAAACCTTTTCATTTTCTGCTTAATTCCCAAGAGAATATTGCAAAAACCCTGTGCTTGTTTAAATATCTTTTATCAGAGTAATGTTTTTTACTATTTGTTTCAACATGTTGTGGATACAAATAAAATGAAAAATATATCAAAATACAGGATCATCAAAGACTATTTATATAAGAAATGAAGTATCATATAAGGAAATAATCCCACAAAACTTTGTATCCTTCAACAATCTTTGCCAGTGATAAAGGTATTGCTGAAAATTTGATTTCTCCAATGTGAAATTCAGATATGTTAGAGATGAAATTGTCAGTCACTTAATAGGTAGGAAACCTGTAAATGGATTATGGCAATGCCTACTTTAGGACCTTTCATTAAAAATGCTCTGATTAAGTCTTGAGTGTATTGGAGCAACACTTTTCATGACAGATAAGGAAAATGGAGAGGCGAAGAGTGAGGAATGATGTAAGATTGCACAATTGCTCCACGAGGAGTGAATCTGCCCTAGCAGAGGAACCATTTGAGGAAACTGGGAAATGGAGAAGGGTGTGGCTGGTGAAACCCTGTCTCTCAAAGCCATAACCACATGTTTAAAATAGCACTGGAAAAATACACCCTGGTCCATCTTTGTTGTTTTTGAGTGCAGTAAACTTTCTACACAAGTCCTTTGAAACAAGCATCCTCATACAAGGAAGACAAGGAGCCAGCAGTGGCATAAATCATGTCCTTAATTTCCACACTCCTCTCAGTTCTAGGTAAGAAGGAGATCCCAAAGACAAGACTCCAGGTAGTTATTGTCTAGCTGAAGTATCCTCTGTAGCAATGCACAGTAACAGAAAATATTTATTGTTAATTCCACAGAAAATGAAAGAACAAAGAACAGAGAAAACCATTATGTACAATAAAAAGATGTGTGTGGGTTTTATGCATCATGAGTATAAATAGGTCACAGCCAGGAGTAATATAGTATTCTGGCACAATAAGTTTCCACTTAAGAAAATATTTCATTTAGGCAGGGCAAGAGATTTTTCAATGATAAAGAAAGCCATGCAGCTAAAGGCAGTAACTTTACTAAAGGTCTCTTTCTAACCAGTTACTTAAAGAGAGAGGAAGTAGACATGGAACTATCACAATCACAGCTACTATATGATTTTGATCAAAGGCTTCAGGAGACAGTAAAATGACAGAATGAAAATAAAAGATATCCTCAGGGTGATCTATCTCAAATTAAGTCTAAAGGCCTTTATGTCACTTCATGCCAGCCCCTATTTCAAAATGGTTCAGAAGGCCCTTTCCAGAGGGTGGCAGTCCGACACGTAGGATGCTGAGTCAGTTCTGAGTAGCCATGCAAGAAACTTCTACTTACATAGCAGCTTCTTTTTTTTAAGTTTTGGGTTAAACTGAGATGTGATATCAAGGCTTATACCCTGGCATGACACTGGGATTTGAAGTTTTCATTGTAAGGAGTCAGTGCAGTTGTTTGACCAGTTACTAAGACAAATGGAGTCCTGAACAAACAGGTACAAGACAGCACGTCAAACAACAAAAAATATTGTCATGCTTCATCTCAGTGTTGTAGATCCTTCTGTATCGAATACAGAATTTATGTATTTGTCAGGGTCACACAATCACAGAATGTTTGGGGTTGGAAGGAATCTCCAGAGGTCATCCGCTCCAACCCGCCTGCTCAAGGCTGGGCCAGCTGTCCAGGACTATGTCCAGATGGCATCTGAATATCTCCAAGGATCAAGACTCCACAACCTCAGGGCAAACTGTGCCAGTGAAACAGTATTTCCTGACATTCAGAGGGTTTGTGCCAGCTGTCTCTAGTCCTGTCAGTAGGCAGCACTGAAAAGAGCCTGGTGTCATACTCTTACACCCTCCCATCATATATTTATATATACTGATGAGAACTCCACATGCCTAGTCTTCAGGCTGAACAGTCCCAGCTCTCTCAGCTTTTCCTCATAGGATACATGCTCCAGGCCCTACATCAAATACAAAGTCCTTTACTGGACTCTCTCCAGTAGCCGTTTTACAGTAAACCTCCTCTTAATTGGTCAAGCTAAGGAAGAACTGTATGTATTCCTTGCTTTCTGAGAAAGATACATTGGCCAACATCAACCTAGTCTAAGAGAGAGTCATAATTTTGTTCACATAATATATGGTACTCTCTCAGTCTCTTGCCTTCCAGATTCATACATTCTGGGATCATTTGCAAAGGAAAATGGAGTGTTCTGCATACAGAAGAAAAAGATGGGTGGAGTTTTCTAGCATTGTTAAATTCCATATCACCCATGTCATGGCGGGGGAGTGCAGTTTCAGCAGAGAATGCTGAGCTGCTGGAAGCAGGAAGTGGAGTCAGTCTTACCTTGGTAGTGGGGAAAGATAGATTGGTCCCTTGAACCAATGCAAGATGTAACTGCAGCTGCTGCTGCCCTGGGGAAGGGAATCCCCTGAATCAGGACTACCACTGCAGCCACCAGACTGAGCACCTTCCCAAATACTGCAGGGCCCAGTTTTTTCAAGTAAATGGTTCTTAACTCATTATCTCTGCCTTTAATGTCCCTCTCACCAGGAGAGGGTGGAGGGAAGAGATGATCTTAAGTGGGGTTTAATTTTCCACTGGGTTTTAAAAACTAGCATACTGAGATAATTTCAGAGCTGAATGAACTTCATTGTAATCAAATAAGTTGTTTTGAGCTTTCAACTATTTTGGAAAACCTAATTTGGCCAATTGACCTTGCTTTCACCCGAGGTGCTGGTATCCTGTGCAGTAGCAGGGGTAGGTCCCAGTTTTGCCCTCCTGTGCAAGGTTGAGATGTGTGCCTATGGCAGCAGGCCAGGCACATGCACAGAGGCACCTTCCCATCCAGCCCCTCGCACTGACAGCACAAACCCCTGCAGTTCTGCCACTCACTGCACAGGGTTCACAGGCACCATAAGTGTGCAGCTGTTTGAGATCTGCTCTGCTGTCAGATATCTGCTCCCTTTGGCATCTGGGGAAAGGCTAGCAGGTCAGATCCAGCTTCTTCCTCTGCCTGCCCTGGGCCATATGTCTACAATACAGGAGACGGTGCAGCATGGTCCTGGGAAGAGTTGAGCTGGGCAGTTACTGCTTTGGATCCCCAAAGCAGTTCTGCATTTGCATGCTGTTGGGTTGAAGGTGTTAATGCAGCTTCCAGTTGAAGATGTGAAAGACTGCAGTAAGAGCCTTGAAAAAATGTTAAATCTCCTTCACATGAGGTCTGTAATAACAAATTAAAAATTACCTGTCAGGAATGTGTATGGATGCCTGATCCTGCATCAGTGCTGGGCATGTTTTTTCAACCAGCGATCCTACAATACCTAGGTAAGAGCTTCCTTTCTCCACTGGAAATCTTAGGTTGAAATGCTGATACGTCTTCCTTATTGCACATACATAGGCCAGTTGAACATGAATGAAACCACTTCCAGCTTCTAACCACCAATGCTTCTAGTTATTTCTGACCTCCCAGTGAGTAGCGTCAGGCTCATGGAATCCCAGCCCACTAATTCCACCTCACTGAGGTTGCTTGAGCTTACACTCTCCTTCTTATACAGAGAATCACCATAAAGAGACCATTTCACCCCCCTTGCACTTCTTTTATATTTGCCTTGATTTATTGATTACATCAGAGCTTGGGAAGGAAATATTTCATACTACTTTGCAGTCTTCTCATGTCATCTTGTAAGTTTCTACACACATTGATCTGTAATTACAGATCAATGTTTTGGGGAGCTCTCAACTAATTCTAGCCTCATAATCAGATATGAATATTTCAGAAGGGAGAGCCTACTAGATGCTCCAGAATACTTCGAAGACTGATTGCAAATATTTTTTTTTGTTTAGATTGGTCTGACTTTAGATTAGTTAGAATTGTTGTTAATAAAAAGTGAATGACTTTATGCTGAATGTTGCTGCCAGTTACTTCATTTAACTGTGCTCACAGTGAGATTTTTTTGAAAAAGATCTCACAGGAATAATTACATTTTCTCACTGCAAAAGGATTTCTTGTTTCTTCTTGTTATGTACACTTACTGTCAGTTCAGGCATTTAGCTTTGAAAACCTTCTTGGTCTGATACTGCCAATTCTCAACCACTGTCACCCAAACTGTGTGACAACAAAGGCTACCATTCAGATCTCTAGAATGCTGCCTTTTCAATTAATTGACTGTGATATAACAGTACTATTGCAGTAGTTGCAGTGTGTATTATGATAGTAACCTTTCTGATATGCAAATAGAAATAAATTAATATCACAGTCTAAAGGGGTTACAGAATCTCCCTATGATCCTCTGGTTAGGCCCCAAACCCTGTGGCAATTACATCTGTATTCTCACACTCATTCCCACTGTGCTGTCTTGGACCAATCTTCAAATCTCTGCATCCTTCAGTTTCATAATTTATGAAATGACACTTCTGTAGACCTTCATAATGTTTGTGAAAAGCTTCGAAATACTGAAGACACTAGCAAACCCCACAGTAAAGACCTTCATTTGTTTGACTGTCTTAGCTAGGATCTATGTGAGCAGCAGATCCAACTTTAAGTGGTCTGGTGACAGGAGAACAAAAAATCCAGACAGTAGGCATGATAAAAGACTAGGAAAAGAAAGATGTCTACAACAGGCTTGCCACCTGGTATTCACTGTGCTTTTGTTTAGCTGTCCCAGAGGTCTGATAGACTCATGCCCAGGGTAGCTGAACTCAGGGAAATCTGAGCCTATCCTGCTCATATTCAAACCTGGCCAGTTGTGGGCCAGCTGTGGTCTGCAAGCCAGGCAACCATGTCCAAGCTGAGATACCCTGTGTTAGCATGGGCCAGGGCTTTCAGGTAGGAGCCTGGCCATTTCAGTTAGATCAAAGGACTCTTGGGCTATCTAAACCAGCACAAACACACCTGGCAATATTCACAGAATCATAGAATCATGGAATATTCTGAGTTGGAAGGGACCCAACAAGGATCATTGGATCCAGCTCTTAGCCCTGCAGAGGACAGCCCCAAGAGTCACACCATAGCCTGAGAGCATTGTCCAAATGCTTCTTTCAGTCTGTCTGGCTGGTCCTGCACCCACTTCCCTGGGGAGCCTGTTCCAGTGCTCAACCTCCCTCGGCGTGAAGAACATTTTCCTGATATGTAACATAAACCTCTCCTGACACAGTTTCAACCCATCCCCTTGGGTCCTGTCCCTGATCACCAGAGAGGTCAGTGTCTGCCCCTACACTTCCCCTTGTGAGAAAATTGTAGAGACTGCTTGGTCTCCCCTCAGTCTCCTCCAGGCTGAACAGACCAAATGACCTCAGCCACTCCTCATATATTCAGTATATTCCCCATCTCCAAGCAGGTATGGTTATTGTTAAACCATTCAGTGTAATAATTTTGCATCTTACAAAACATAAGTCCCTATTTTTCCTTATTCAGAAATTCACTTTCCCACAGTCCTAGTTCTTTAGTAAAAGGAGCTGTAGGTCACTGCATCAGAACAGATTCATGAATTCTCAGCATAGAAGACTAAAATGCATTTTGCCTCCCTTTGGATGAGAGGTCAGACTGTCATTGGAAGGGAGGACAAAAGGCAGAGGTATGAAAAAGACTGAGGGTAGAGCCCTCATTACTTGTCCTGACATTGGAAGAGGCCCTAAACTCAACAACTCTGCCGTCCTGCTCATCTCTGCCAAACCATAGTGACAAGCCAAGGAGCAAGACCTTCAACAGACTGAGAAAGCTGCAGAGCGTTTTTTGCTGTCACTAGACATCTGCCACCCTTGACAAGGCTCTGCTTTCCCTGTGCTGGCACCTGGCCCTGACTGAAGCCCTCTGCAAACAATGTTTTCTCCAGTGCCCCCCAGCTCTCACTGGAGTGTGGGCCCTGGAGCACTGGCAGCCACAGCTGTGGGAGTGTAGGAGCTGCTGCTGTCCTTGTGGGCTAAACCTTTGGCTCTGACAGGATTTAATGCCAACTTCATCTGAGAAGGGCTTTAGAAAATCTGTGCAAGCAATTAGGGGATGAACTGCCTCCAAGGAAACTTTCTCCCTAACACTTATTAGTAGTTAGAGGTTGGCCACAAAGCAAGCAGCTTTACATTCTCAGACTTACAGACACCATTATGATGGACGTCCCGACAGGAGCCAATTCAAAACAGATACATGGCGCTTTGTTGGGTAATGTGGGTGCGCTGCTTTGCGTGAGGTACCAGCGCTGCAACTCTGCACGGGATTGACATGGCTTTATCTTTGCTAAGCACTGGTCTTTAAGGGATTAAAAAAGAATTTTTTTTAATCTGAAGCCAAAATTTTGACAAGACTTCAAATTGCCCTGAAACCAAATACAGACAATCAACAAACATTTGAAAATGAAATCTGTTACAAAAAGTAATTCATTTTTAGGGGTTTAAACATATTGTTATTGACATTTCATGCAGTAGTGTAGTAATGCTGTCTAAAAGGATGTGTAATGTACAATATTCTATGAGCTGATTCTCATGTTTTATTTTATAAGTGGACAGCTGTGTCTAAGTCAAGGGAGAAACCCTTTACAGATCAGGAGGCCTTCTGTTTGTACTGTGACACATTTTTTACAGAGTATTTCAACAGAATTTCCATTCCACAGGAAGTTTCAAACTGTTTTCATTCTGAAGTAGAGCAATTTGCAAAGTGACAATATTTTCCATGACAGGGAAATCCCAGCTTTTAACTCATTTCTGTCCCAAAGCAAGGAACTGTGTGAGTGACTCCTTCCATCTCACTCCTAGCCCTAGTGCCACTTCCTGCATTACTTATTGTTGCTTTTCAGCACAGGATTTGTTTCTTCAAGGTTAGCAGGTATGATTCTGAGTACAGGATTAGGAAGATTTCATAAAGTGAGCAAGCCATATTTTTTTGAGTTGTCTCTCTTTAAATCAGAATCACATTCTAAAGCCAAAGTCACAGCCCCAGATTTTATATTCTGTGTAATCAAGCCCTGCATTTTCCAAGTCATAAGTTATTATGACCTGGTCTTAAAGGGAGTTGGGTCCTGAGCTGTGCAACTATTTCTCAGATCATTTTATTTGCATTAACAGCTTCATCTGTAATCATACTTGCACCATATGCAAACTCTTGTTTGCAATTCACATAAATTATTAATTCACTGCTTAAGCTGCATATTTCCTCTATTAGTCACATTTCTTGGAGGCTTCTCATTACTACAGCATATGGATGTCTTCTTTCCTTATGGTGCTGTGCAGTGATTAATTGTGGGAATCAAAAGATATGTAAAAGATGTAATTTAGGACCAAACTCAACATAGAAATTTCCCTAACACAAACCTTGTCAAGCAAGCAGTATAGTTGCTGAAAGTTTACATTGCTACAAGCTTTTTCAGTGTTTGGAGACAATGTATTTTCATCTGGTCCAATACTGAATGGACTACAGGAGTTTGAGGACTGTATGTAGGGACTAATGACTAACTGAGAGGAGCTAATGGCTCAAAGGCAGTTGAGGGCCATTAATTGTGGGCAGTCATTAGTTCTCAGACAACACCCAGTGTCAGAGTTGTTAATTTATGAATAGTTGTTTAAAATCTTGTCTATGAATGTTTTTAGGGTTAGGTAGTTACAGCCAGCACATCTGGGGCATTTCCAGAAAATTAATGCTTTGTATGTTGGGCAGATTTCTTATGTCAACTCTCCCCATGGCTCTCATTTGCTAATACATTTTGAATGATGAATTGTGATTTATGTTTTTATACACTCCCAGTATTTAAGTTACATCTATTGATTTTCAGCAGCTTCTGTGTGTGTGTGTGTGTTTGTGTGTGTGTGTGCACGGGTACGCCTTTTAATAGAGTGTAAGGCAGAAGATAAACTCCATGTTGATACATCTGACATGACTTGTAACAACCAAAGGAAAGAATTTTAGGTAAATCACGAATGAAACTGAAAACCTCCCTGCATGTCTCAGGTTACATGACTATACAAGAAAAGGACAAAGAAAGGTAGAGCAAGATGCTGCCAACAGCTATACCAGCAAGTTAGTTTAAAGTCAGTTGCAAACATGCAAACACATTCCTGTTGGATGCACTGCAGACTGCTCCAAGATGGGTACAGGACTGGTAAAAAAGTGCAAGTTCGAAGAGCTATGAGTAGCTCAGGAAAATTATGTTGCCTCCAATTAAAATCTTGCTAATGATGACCTATATAATGTTTTTATGAGTTGTATGAAATGAAGATGTGGTTTCAGTTCCATTCTCAGCAAAGGCCTATTTGCATCACCTAAGTCATCATCAGAGAAGATGATAATATGACTTCCTTGCTGGGGAAGCCAAGACCTAAAGGACTATGGGAAATGAGACTTCCTTTTCCTTTTAGAGTTGTTTGCTTCAGGCTGAGTTGGAAAGATATTGGTAGTGAAACACAAAAAATGTTCCTGTCCTATGTATGTCTCCCAGGTGTCTCAGCATGCTTGCTTAACAGCTTTCATGACTGCAATATCCATTTTTAATGGGTATTTTAAGAAAAGAAAAATCTATTGGTTTTTTGAATATGACTACTAAAGCTAGCAAGAAGACATAAAAAAGAGAGCACATCAACAGCTGCAGAAGTAATCCAGGCAGCCAAAAGACTAGTGTGAGTTTATTCTCCTAGAATTCAATGCCTGCCAGAGGACACTCCTCTCCTCTCCTCTCCTCTCCTCTCCTCTCCTCTCCTCTCCTCTCCTCTCCTCTCCTCTCCTCTCCTCTCCTCTCCTCTCCTCTCCTCTCCTCTCCTCTCCTCTCCTCTCCTCTCCTCTCCTCTCCTCTCCTCTCCTCTCCTCTCCTCTCCTCTCCTCTCCTCTCCTCTCCCTACAATTCCATAGATTCTGATGGTTTTCCTCACACAAGAAAATAAAATTCAAGTTACTGGTAGGAAGACTTGGAAGTCTTACTGAGATCAAGTTCCTGTAAGAACAAACCAATCTCCAATAAAACCTTATTAGTAATTTTGCTTTCTACAATGCTTTCTCTGAGGGCAGAACATTTTAGAAGAATTAGATTGTTCTGTAGGGGAAACTTTTATCTTCTGCACATGGAAAACAGAAGGGTCAAGGAAAGAGGTAAGGAAAGAGTTTAATTGTCAGATAAAATTAGGTACTTAATTCACCCTTATAAAACATAGAGACAACAATGCAAATCTGAGAGTTGTGTATTTCCATGACAGGGAAACTGCCTCATCTGCAGATGCAGTTGTGTATTTTATGCACACCTGTTTGACTGCACAACAGCTCAGATTCTTGATCTGGTCATTGCAATGAACTTTTCACAAGCAGGTCCCTGTGCATTGGTGCATTTTTTGATAATGTGGCCTCTAAGTCTTTCTTCAGAATAGTTTTACAGTTTCCATGAACTTTGCTCAAAAATGTGCCAAAAACTTCCAAGTAACAAACATGCTTTTGCAATTTACTGAAACTTTCCTCTTGTGTTCCAGAGAAGCAACCTCCCCGTTAGTCACCAGAGAGACACATGAGCCAAGGAGGAAGGAAAGGGAATCAGCTCGTAAAATCAGTCAATTCCCTTCTTTAGTATCTACACTTAGTCATTAAATAAAAAAAGAAGTGAAATCCAAACTTTTTTTTCCAAATGGGTCATTACTTTAGTGCAGATTAAATAGACAAGGACTCTTTGCATCTTGATTTTGATCAGGTATTTTTGTAATCAGTTGCTTTTTTTCTGCACTTCATACCCAAGTGAGGGCTATCATGCATTTGAGGTACTCTGCATCCTTCCAAAGGAATGTAGTCTCCCAGGTATATCTTTTTACACTTCTTTAAATGACCAGTGAACTATATTACCCAATAAGCAAGGGGGTTGGAGTATTTTTGCCAGATACTAATTTTACTTAGAAAATAACTGAGTCAAGGCCAAAGCACAAAGTTCATATCTAAATCAAATTCATTTTCCTCTAAAGATAGAATGTGTTGCAGTTTGAGGTTTCCAGCTGACTCTTCTTAAAAATGGACATTTAAATACCTGCAATGTTGAGCCTGCTTGAATTCTAGGCTTGGTTCAGCTGGGAACTGTTAATGTAGAGTTTGCAAGCTGTGTCACATGGAAGGACAAGCAAAGGAGATTATAATGTCTCTTCCAGCCTTAAGAATATGGCAGGCAAGTAGAAGCTGAATTTTCAAAGGAAACTGTCAGTTGATGCATGATGAAATGGTAATTCCTGTTCATTTCCCACTACAGTGTACTCAAAGCCCAAGAGTGACATTCAAAGCTTACTTCCTGCAAGACAGTACTGTACTTAGTAACACACTGTATAGTATGAGTTGTACACTTGTAACCCACAAGTCCCCCTGCAATTTTTCAAGAATAGCCAGTGATAGGTAGCGAGATCCAGGCACACGGCTCCTTTTTCTTGAGTTTTTCTCTGAAACCTTTCTCCACAAAATCACTTGAAAGATTTTGGCAGGGGCAGGGAGAGGGGGTAAGCTCCTGGATGCTCAAAATATTGAACTGTAGAAATCCATAAAATAATCAGTGTTACATTGTCAGAGCACGTACTTTCCATGCATCCTGGCCAGAGCAAATTCTGAAAGGCTTTCTGGTGCCAAAGCAGTTGAATTAAATTTAAAAATAGCTAAATTTAGCCATCCCTCCAGACCTCAGTTTCTGAGTATCATCTGGCTGCAAATGAAGGTGCAGAAGGACTCTCAATCATGGGTCAAGTTATTGCAAATCAGCTGAGGCCCTGGAAATACCTGGCTGCACACTTTTAGTTTGGCCAAATGCAGGGTGGTATGGCTTAGTTTAGCCATCTTTCCCTGCAGGCAAAGCTACATCAAATTGCCTTACATTTTCCGTGGGCTAAAAGCATTCACGCTGGATTTACCACATTTCAGCTGACAGATGGCAACTTATTAAACATCAGTATACTGATGAATATTTTGAGCCCACAAGATTTCTGAGACTTTGAAAAGAGGTAATTCCTAAAGTATGCTACACAGCTTCCACCTACACTGCTGGCTATATGTTTGCAAATGCTTTGTGGGTATGAGGTACCATATTTGCAAAACCAAGCAGACGTGGCACTTCAGTCCCTCTCTTCTCCCTCCTGCTTTAACAAATTATCATCCTATTGAAACAAGCAAGCTGTTTGGCACAGTTGTAAGTGTGGTTACATAACAAAGCCAAAAAAAGCAGCTCCCACAAATCCAAACCACAGATTAAGTCCAGTTTTAGAAGATAATATGTACAGTAGTGACAATGAGAATTAATGCCATAAGAAGGAACAACTCTCTGGCTCCATTACTCACAACAATTATGTTTAAAGGACATATGTAAGTATTTCAAAATACAATAAAAATAGAGTATAACAGTCAGGATGGCATTTTCCATTTATATCTTTTCCCCACACCTATAAGCTCCCACTGGAGGTAAGCAAACTAGTTTGTACTGGGCATTCTTTCACTAAACTAAAAGCTGTGTCTGGAAGCAGTACTTAACAGCATTTTGTGTTTATATACACAAAAATGTGATGGAATAAGGAAAAGGAAGAAAGGCTTTAGAACTAGCCTTCTGGAATGGCCAAAAAAGTCCACCTATTGAGTCTTAAGTAGCCTTTGCTGGCCCAGAATACCACTGGGTTCCTTTCTCAGGCACACACATTTTAGAGACAGATGCACAGCCATGTTCCTCTACATGTGGGTACTGAGTAACAAGTGTTTGGAGATTTTTGGTAGGTAAAACATTATTTTTCTCACTTCATTTGGGAAATGCTTCTCATTACCTTTACCAGCAGTTTGAAATGAGTAATGAAAGAACTGGTTGGTTGTCAGATAAGCTGAACACATGGGGCTCCTGAAATGCATATCCTCAAGTGGAACTTGACAATCACCTAGAGGTTCTTTGCTGTTTACATTTGTTTTGTAACTTTGCATTATCAGTATTAATGAGGCCAAGAATGAAAAACAAAAGCTGTGTGCTTTGTTGATAGGAATTAGAACAAGAATGACATGTCTTTGGCTACACTTGAATGGAACAGTAGTTGAGAATATAATCAGAGAAAAGAACTTTCTGAGGCTGTAAACTATGATATACACAGGCTTAATAAAGTGTCACATGTGTCTTGAGACTCTGGCCCTATTATGTGCATTTATTTTTTAGTCTCAGTGGTTGATGTAGGAAAAAATCTGCAGCTACCATTTTATGAAATACTTGATAGCTCTGGAATTGATTATGAATGACGACAAAGAGAAATGAGTTTCAGACATTCCAGAAATAGAGTCAGAGATCTCATTTAAAACAAAACAAAAAAACCCACTCAAGAAATAAAGCAACCCGTTCCCCCATCCCTAAAGCTAAATTGTAGTATATGAAGCACAAGAACTAATTCCTTATTATTACACTAAGAGTTGTCTTAGATATGTAGGGAGTTTGAGTGGTGAGTAAGGACTAGACAGCCGTGTCCAAGACAATTTCTGATAATTTTTTAGTCTACACAACTCTTTGTCTCTGAGAAGAAATCACAGAATGAACCAATAGAGGGTGGCTGCATACTATTTAAAACCAGAATCTTTTAATGGTCCAGAGACCAATAAGAAAGTAGTATCTGTAAGGTTTTCACTGAAAGTGGTCAGAGAAAGCACAGTGTCTGAACAATGTAGGTGCCCTACAGATCTTATGCATAGGACTGGACACTTTGGAGTTGCTGATGGGAGTGAAACCAACATACCACTTTTCTGGTTTGATTAGGATGCTACCAAGCCAAAGTTTCACCACTGGTTTCTCAGTGCTCTGGAGTATTTTCACCAAACAGGTCTGCTTCAGAAAAGAATCTCATCACTGGATAGTACAAATAATGCCTTAACCAGCAGCCCAATGACTTGATGTTAATTGTCATCAACATGTAAATTCCAACCTGCATACACTGATAGGAAATTCACCATAGTTCAGAGATGGCTCAAGACCAATGAATCAGACAGACAGAAACCACTCTTTTAAAAGTGTTGCACAGTTAAAACCAGAATTGGAAGTTCACTACACAAAACAGCTCATCAAGCCAGGCAGTTTAATTACAGTGTTAGCCTGAAGGCCTGGAACCTATGAAGAATCATCAAGATACAGGACTGGTAAGATCAAGTAAATCCACATAGGGAATAAATGCTTCATCTTTCAACAAACACTATTATCTGTTTCATCCCATCCCATATCCACATGCAAAGCTTAAGAAAAGTTCTAAAAAATTAGAACCACAAAATATGAATCAGTTTTGTGGCTTTCTGTGTTAGTAACAATGCAGAAGTTTGCCTGCCAAAGATGGAAATAGTCAGTGCTTCAGTCAGAGAGATTCGCCTATCAAGCTCTTTGAAAAGTAAGTAGTTTTTCCACTCCTCAGGAAGAAAACATTATCCCTGTAGATGTCTGCAATTGCCATCTCATTTCTGGGGAAAATGATTAAAAACACAGTAATCAGAAAATGCCAACAGCGTACAAGTGCCAGCTTTCTGGAGGCCTCACAGTCAGGTTCACATCAGGACACAAAATGGAGACTGTCTTTATTGCCACTCTGGCTATCCCTAATACAGAAAAAAACCTGATACTCCCATCTAGAGCCATATGTAGGAGTGCAATAAGTCATGAAAATGCTGGCTTCAGAAAAAGGTGACCCTGCTCATGGTACCTGCAAAGTCTTGTTTGAAACAGAGCTCAGAATGGTGTGTAATTGTATCTTCTGTCCAGGCCTTCACCTGCAGGATCACACACATCCTTTTTGTTAATCCCTGGTGGATACTCCAAGGTGCCAGAGGCATAGCTGATAACATTGCAAGGACACTCATTCTCAACAGTTACAGCTATTACTACTACTGAAAAGACAGAACACCAACAGTAATTCAGCTCTCTGGTAAAGTATGGCTGACTGGCTCACGCTGAACTCCAACAAGACTGAGTCGGTGTTGGTCAGACTGGGAAAAATTATTTAAGGGCCTGAAAACACTCCTGAAACTTTAAGAGCTATCACAGCCATACAGTAAGACAGGGTACTGACTGATGCCCTCATGGGTATGAATGGCTAGAAAGCATCTCTTCCCTCCTCCGGTCTGCTGGAAAACTTGTTCCTTACTACTTAGTGAAGATCAACCCATACCTTGGTCAGATCAAAAACCATGCAGCTCCATTTGATGTAGCAAAAATACAATACAACTTTTAAGCACTGACACTCTTCCTCTGTCCTCTTTCTCAGACCCCTCAAGATGTCAAGATGTCCTTCCAAAAGCTGTGGAAACTGGTTTGAAAACTGGAAGCTGTTTTGAAAACTTGCTCCTAATTTCTAAAGCAGTTGATGGGCTGAACTCCAGAAACTAAAATGAATTCTGATCGACGAGCCTCTGCTGCTGCATTATCCTCTAGGCCAATGCAATGAATGCATCAAAACCTTCCTTGCCATCATGGACCTCGTCTCAAATGAAACCCAAATAAATTTCCAGCCCTGCAAAGAACTCTACCCTGAACACTTAGGGTTTTCTAATGAGTATGGCAATGTACCATGACATTTACTAGGCACTTAAATAATTTTTAAAGATAGCTTTTGCACATCATGGTAATGAACAGGGATACTGATCCATAAAGAGCCAAGCTCAATATTGAGAAGGAATGAAAACAGGAGTACAGGCTGTCAGGCAAAAGGGTGACGCTAACAAGAACAGCAGAATAAACATGGGAGAAGCTGAAGGAAAAGGAAAGCTTTTTTTAACTCTTGTGGAAAGGTGGTCAAGAACAGAAAGCAGAAGTACAAATTTATGAAGATGGGCTTCTCAGCTGAGTGTCCTAAATACTGTTCAGTTTTGTGGCAGATATAATGAAATTTAATGTCTCTACTAGGAAACTTGGATAGTTCATATCACTTTTAACATGGACCATCCTAACAATAAAAATAGAAGAGCAACAGCCTGTGTATCTGGGCCAGAGCGAATGGGACATTTTTCTGCCATTCTGGTGTTACAGAATGGCTGGAATGGACCATGAATGTGTCTCCATGATTTAACAACCTGGAATCTAAACTGACCTTTTCCCTTTTCCTTCTATTTTTTTTTTTAACAGTCCCCCAGCAGTTTTCAAGAGGTACTCCTCCTGCACTGTGTACTAATCATCATTTCTGTGCTCCTAAGAACTTTGCACTGACTTCATTGCATGGAAAGTCTTTAAAAAAATGTGGAGGTGTGTGTGGGGGGAAGTAATTTCAAGTGATATTCCAAGCCCCTCCTCCCTGGCTCCAAAGACTAATTACTCATCTGGAAAAAGAAACAACACTGCTATTTCAGTGTGGCTTAGGACCTGGTTTCATGTTTCAGATTAATGTTTTCTGTGCCTTTTGGAGATTCAGAAGAGCAAAAGAGCAAAAAAGCAAAAAAGCCACCCTTCTGAAAGAGCTGCATCCTATAGATAGATGTAAGGCCTTCTGGAGACATGTATGACTTGCTGCCCCTTTCCTATTTTCCTGCATCCTATTGAGACACATAGCTATTTTCCCTCCCACTTGAATAAACTTCTAACCTGCATCTACAAAGACACATCTGTTCTTCCTGACCCTCTGTCCAGGCCTCCAGTTGCTCTGTGATGAACATTTAGTATACTTAGGTGCAACACAACTAATAAGAGAAAACAGATTCAACCAAACAGTTTAGAAATGAAGTTCCAACATGAGCTGCATTCAGTCAACTGAAAAATCTGGTGTTATGATATCTGATGATCCTACCTAATTCTAGCGGTAGTGGCACAGCTGGCTAGAATCCCAGATCTTCAAAAAAGGGGACAAAATTCTTTCTTCAGTATATTATTTCATGTATCAATTAGCAACACATAAGTATTTCAGTTACGGTTCTACCATTTCTTAAATTCCAGTGTGGTGGTCCAAGAATAGAAACACACCAGGGCAATGATGAGGTGTCCTGCAAGGAGAACTTTAACATCACCCATCATTCTGAGGAACAAATCAAAACAAGGCAACACCTTATAGAAACAAGGCAGCCTTAGACCAAAATTTGGAACATGAGAAAAATCCTCATATTGTGAGAATAAAATTAAGAATAAAAATTTCTAAAACTAACATGATCAAGAAATTATCAGCAGCTAAGGAAAAAATTATTGTAACAGTAACTCAGTAACTTGTCTTTCCAATATAATAATGAATCAGAATGAAATAAACTATGAATTCTGTGAATACCTGTATCCTCATTTCCACATGTTTAAAGAATTATGGAAAGAAATGGATATAAGTTAAATAGAATTCTATAAACTGTCAGCTCCTTTATTTGTATATTCTAGGAGTGGTTTAATATAGGAATTGCCAGGCTTACTTAGACACAAGGTCCATTTAGGCCAGAACACTTCCATTTAAGTGTCCAGCAGGAAAGGTTTCAGCAAAAGGGCACAAGAAGTCTCACAGAAAAAAAAAATTAAAAATTCAAATGTGGTATAATTTTAGCCTCAGTTTCCACCCCAGCTGTCCATACACTCTCTTCTTCACCACTTAATAAAATATGTGGGTCCTTTTTCAAAAGTCTGAGTGCTCTTCAATATACCAACCATAAGAATCCATACTGCTATAAATTTTTTCAGCAAGAGTTTATTAAAAAAAGCACGAGAAGATCGAATTCCCAAAGCTCTGAGTAGGACATTCACCTATAAATCCCACATGCACAGTTGCCAGCAGTAACAGGTCGTAGCAAATAGACTGTGCAACATCAGATCCCACTGTCTGCCCTCTTCTGAGAATGTTATAGACCAGGTGATAGTCTCTGTGAAGTCTGGGAATGCTTTCAATAGTGCAAAAGCAGACACACAGACACACCTCAGGTCTACCATATGTGTAGAACAAATACCTGGTTGATTCTGAAAAATTCAGAGCTCTTAAAAATTCTGGCAATGTGCATTTCACTTCTGCTTTACTAAGGTAAGTCTACAAAGTGTAAAACATCTCACTACTTCAAATAATTCGTTCCTATTTCAAAAAAACAGATAATTCAAGATGTTTCATTCATCTTCAACAGGCTGCCTAGAGACAATCATGAAGGCTCCTACAAAACTTTGCATATTGTCATAATCTAAGATATCTAGGGGTGAAAACTGCCATCTCCTAGGTCTTTAACATTGAAAATTAAATCAAACTCCAAAAAAAAAAAAAAAAATCCAAATTATCACTCTCTTTTCCTTATGAAAAGTCAGATAATTTACCCACAGCAATAACAGGACTAGTTCACCACATAAGTATATAAAAAACTCATTCTTTTTGATGCCTCACATCAGAGTTACTCTTTCAAACCTCCAAAACAATTCAGCCCTACCTAGTGACAGTCATAAGAGAAAGTAAAAAGCTGCTCCTGAAGTGAACTCTAGTTTTTCCTTCTATAGGTGCACAAGTGTCTTCTTGTTCTTCGAATGATGACACCAGTGCCACCAAAGTGGCATCATCACTTTCTTCTATCTGTTACTGAGTCCCAACAGGTTCTGCATAAAAATTTGCTTCAATCACAGCTATCTTGCAAGAAATTCAATTTCTGTCAACACTAAACTTAAGGTTTAGTCTTTGTTTAGTGGAAGATACCACCAGAAAATGGTGGGACTTTGTTCTTAGATTTTCTGAAATCTCTGGGACCTACCCTAAATTGCAGTTTCAGGGGGCTGTTTGAAGGACTATGAACCAGGTTCCTAGAAAATAATGCAATATAGCAACAAAGTGACCTGGGCAGGGACATAAATTACAGGGACAACTGAATAAAGATGGCTCTTGTTCCTATCTCTAGCCAAAGCCACAATAGTTAATTGGTTTCTTTTTCAACTCAAAAAAGTTCACTTAAGGAGAGAATATACAAGTATTTTCTATCAAGCAAGAAAGTTTACCCCAGAAAAAAACAACTTCCTTTCTTGAAGCCATGAGAGATTCCAGTCCCATGCCCTTGCAAGCTAAGAAACACACAAATTCTTAGAACAAATAAAACAAGAGACATGAAGTTACATAATTCTTTAATAAAACACTTAAATAAATCTGAGATTCTTATGGAGAGTTTTGTAGTAACTTGGTCAGTTAACTATGTGTTTGGACTCAACACCTTTTGTTTCACATTTTCTCTGCTTTTCACATTGTGACAGCAAAATAATTTTTATTCAAGATCACTGAAATTGGATACAATTTCTACTGCTGAATGTGAAAAAGAAGGAAATATATTCTGACTTCAGTTTCTGAATGATGGGGCAACAATTCAAAATCTTCCCATTTCAGTCCTGCATGCCCAAATTCTTTCACTGGCATTTTGGCTGACATAGGTGAATGAAATAATCTGAGGAATCCAAGCCTGAAATCTTCTAACACCAACAAAAGATCACTGCCAGTAAAATGTCTGGATCTTAAAAACTGAGGTTCATCCAAAAGAAGTTTAGGGATTGAGTGAAAATACCTATTGTATCTTTTCACAAGAAGTTTTAAAACAAAACCCAACAAAAGATTTCAAGTTGAATTTCATTTGGGTTTTTGCTCATTTCATCCTTCTATGGAATTTAAGAAATTTACTGGAGTTATGGGGATGTTTCTTCCTTTACTTTTTTCACGTCTATTGTTTAACTTACTCAACAAACTTCCTTCCAATTGGGAAACCTAGGGAGCAACAAAGCATCATAACTGGTGCCCTTGATAGTCATGAAGTTATAGAACAGGAAATAAGCTCTTTGCATGTGATGACAACTGGACATTATAAAATTTAATGGTACACTTTCTTAAAAGGAGGAAAAAAGTAAGAATACAAAATCAAATATTTGCCCCTTATTTTTATGTGAAAATTCATTTAATGTCAAGCCCCATAACTGAATTGCAATGGGATTTTAAGATTTAGTTTTAATTAGCTTTTTTTTTTTTTCATCTGCTATATTCACTGCTCTGACAGAGCTGGTGTGCATGAATTTTTCTTGCACAGCACTTGCAAGAACTTGAACATAATGGCTGAAGACATTTGAGGATCAGGACAGATTTTACATTTTAAAAGTGAAGTGGTAGCAGCTAGGACAGTGTAATCTACCAGACTAGCAGGGCCCACAGATTTCCAGTGTATTGGGGTAATTCTTAGATTAATTTCCTAAGAATTGCTTTGTCTCATATTTGTGTCATTTTTAATTTCTGTCATTTGTATGTCCTTCTTCTTTTTGCTCCCTTTTCTTTACCTAATCTCTTTGGTCTCAGATGGGCATACCTCACAGTTTATCAGTGTAATGCCTTCAATACAAATAACTTTACTGGTGCCAGCATTAGTTAACTGTATTTAAAACACCTATAGAAAAAATAATATTAATAATATCTCCCTTTGTGCCTATTGTGGAGTGCAAAGTATTTCTCCCAAGCAACATAGCCCAATGTCTTGGTACTACTGCTTTTTCATATTGATCACAATTCCTTGCTGCAGGAATTCTACCTAAAAATTTATTAATCCCTTGCTTTTGTTTTCTTATTTCTCTCCAAAAAAGGAAATAACCTATTTCAAGAGACCAAAGATTCCTCACTGCCCAGAAGTCATGACAAATTCAGCCCTGGGGAGGAGCAGTGGCTCTACGTTAGCCAAAGTATACACTGAAATGCTGTTCTGGCACTTACAGTTTCCAAAGAAGTGTCATATGACAAAGATGTCACTTGGTACTTGATAGTTTAATCAAACCCTCAGGGATAGAAGACATTAATTATCTTGTAGTACAAAAACATTATTCCCTTCCCAAAGTGACATCATTTCGGTATGACAAATGCATCACCCTTTCACTTTTCTGACTGGAAAGCTAACACCAAATAGTTCATCAGCAGTATCATTTTATATTTAACAGCATTGTTTCTTGGGTGAAAAATATTGCAGAAATGAAGAATATTGCCAGGAGCACAGAGGTGAAAGTCAGGCCTCTGAAACGATGAGGACTCTCCCATCCTGCCATCTTTTCTTAGCAGTTGTTAAGCAGCAGGTTATTCTCAGGTTCTACTTACCTAACTATGGCATTCTGATCCTTTTACCTGTCTGTTTAGCTCTCTGTGAGATCACTTTTCACATACTAAGTGCTTGACATTCTCCTTGGTTTTCCATTTAAACGTGCTCTGCTGAGGGGCAAACTCAATCTGGGTTTGCAGGGAGACCTCAGTTCAAACCAGCACAAGCATTTTGATATATCCAGAAAGCCAGGCTGGTGCTGAGGGTTTGCACTTACCTTTAACAAATGGCTCTGTTTGCTGCCTGGCCAGATGATCATTCTGTCTGGCTGCACCCAAGGGACATCAGCGTTCCTGAAGCATCTCTAGCTGTCCAGGAACACAGCCAGACTCCAGCAGTCACCCTCTTCTGGCAGAAGCATTACAATCTGGTATTCAATTAAATTCCAGCTTTATGACCCAGAGAAGGCCCTCAGGGAGGCCTCAGCACGGAGCAGGCCGGTGTGTCCATCCCCAGGCCCACAGCCAGACAGCAGCTGCCAGCAGGACCTCTGCACGGCCTGGAGCTGGTGAGGGAGAGCCAAAGCGGCCCTGAGGGCACTGCCACCCCCCAGGGCTCCCACATTCCACCCTGTCCAGGACCCCATTTCATTATGCCCTGGGGTCAGTGGTCCCCGCCCCAGCGGCACCACAGCAGGAGCAGCCTCCAGCTCCCCACAGCCCTGCCCTGCCTGGCCACAGGCACCATGTCCCTCGGCCTGTCCCTGGGAGGGTGCCTGGTGCCCAGGGCTGGTGGCCCCAGGCCGCTTGCTCCTGGCAGGGGCGGTGGGACACAGCCTGGCTGCCAGGCTCCCCAGCAGTAAGCAACACTACAATCAGCACTATCCAAAAGGGAGGCTCTTGCCAGCAGCCCGTCAGGCAACAAAAACATCCTGGCACCATTTTAGCTGAGGAAAACAGAAAGGACTCTTGGAGCTGCTGTAAAGCGCCAACAGCTACCAGCATGGCTTTCATTTACTTCTGAGAATGTCCTTACATCCACACATTACTATGCAAGGGGTACATTTCATTGCAAACAGCTCTGTTTTTGCTTTTAGCTGGAAACTTCTTGGATATTTCAGAGGGTCTAGTTAACTAGGGTTTGCTGAAAATGGCCATTCCAGTGGTCATGGTCCATGGTGCCCGGGCCAGCACCTCTGCATGAACTCAGCAGATGTCATCTCAGTGGAAACCCTGCAGCAAAAGGGAATAACCCTTCTTGGGATGACTGTCCCCTTGAAACTTTGTGAGAGAACATCTGACTTCCAAGAGCAATGCAAAACATGGTCCTTGGGAAAGCCAGACCCTTAACAAGCACACAGGCATTTAAACAAAGTGCAAGATTTGGCTTAGACAGACAGTATTTGCACACAGCAAGCAAGAGACACTGCATCCACTCCCAAGGAGCACTAGAGCTTCTGGCAGCACTGTGCAGACCCTGCGTGGTTCCTCAGCGGGGTGCTTGGGAAGAAGAAACGAAGCACAAGACAAAGGGGAGACACAACAGACTTAGTTATAAAGCTTAATAAGGGGCAAATGAAAGCAGGGTGAAAAGATTGATTTTTGTCTTGATGCACAAACACAGAGGTTTCCTCCTTTCACGTGGAAGTGAGAGCTTGGCCATGCATGGTCAAATATTGTCATGGAGTTTCATATCTCCCAGATTCACCCACTCATACAAGCATGTTTTGTGCCACAGACCCATGTTGCTCTCTGGCACACTGGCTTTTCTCCATGGCTGGCAGATATCGTAATGGCATGGGTACTTTCACAGTGGTTTAGTCCTCTACCCACACTTTTCTGAGTGATAGTAGAGAGAAGAAAGGAGAGAAGAAAGAGCAAATACGATGAATCAGATTCTTCTCCAGCAATTCTGCTTTGCATGTAAGTTTGGAGAAGTTAGAAAAGGATTTCCTCTCCTACACAGTGCCATTTTCCCCTCATTCATATCCGTAGGTTTGTTGCAAGTTGCAATCCTATGATCTCACAACCTGCAGTTTTACCTTCACTTGTGCCTTAGTGTTCTCATGACCTGCCTACATGACATTTAGCTCCACTGGTCTTCTAACTCAAGCCCGTGCCATCTTGGCATAAATAGGCTACTTAACTGCACACCAGCACTTCTCTGTCTAGGAAGCCACCACACTGACTCACAGGGTTTATTATAAGGTCCATTGCAGACAGATGTTTTGGCACTCAGGGCCAACTAGAAGCTACGTGGCCATTTTAGAGAAGTGTTAAGCCACAGCTGCAAGTTTATGAGTTGGGCTTTGCAACCTGCTAATTACAGGCACAGCTGAGAGCACATAGAGGAAGCTCCTATATGCTGGTGAGTGACCACACAGCTATAGATACAGTATAAGGAAGTGAGTAAAAATAAGAAAAGCAACATAGAAAAATTTGCTGGAATGAAGATACCTGGTATGTTTCACTTTGATGAAGTTTAAAGATGGGAAATTCAACTTTATGAAATCCAGAAATGAGGAAATAAATGTATATCACTCTAATTACTTTATTAATCATGGAAGACTGAAGGTCCTGTTTAAAATGAACAGGACAAGGTAATAAAGGCTATCAGTAGAAAGTGAAACATCACAAAAAAGCTTGGTTATCAAAATAAGTGATTTTTCAATGACAACTTGATCTGCATTAGTGGGGGAGAAAAGTGGTTTTTTGACAAGTAGCACCTGTAGATCAAAGCAGACTGCAGTTTATCCTCTCTTTTATTAGATTAAATCAGACTATGTGTACTAAGCCTCAGAGATGGAGAAAAAAAAAACGAGTTTCAGAGGATGCCAGGCCAAGCATCCTCTGAGCCTTTGGAGCCTTCCTGGATTCTGCCATGCTCCAATCTCAAAGCTTCATTGGTGGTTCATCTTACTCCCCCCTTCTTCCTCCTCATGCTTCCCAGCATTTGGTGCTGTTTAAGATATATTTAATGTGCAGGTGACTTAAATTACTCCTTCATGGCTGACAGCCACCTCCTTCCCACCCTCAGCGAAGATGTAATACTTCTCAACAGATGAAAAGCATGTATGTCTTGTCTGGATTATGATTTACTTACACCCCCCCAGAGATGTTTCAGGGTGAGGTATTTTACTTTACACTGAAGTTAAACAGGAGCAGGCATTTAGATATAGACTTCATTCTGTCTTAGGGAAGAGAGGGATAGGATAACATGGGATTAACATGTGCATTATCTTACTTGTGCTTGGCACAGCCATAAGTTTTTTCTATTCTTAAACTGTTCAGGTCCCTCATCATACGGAAGAGGAAGTACAGTCTGCTTTCTGTGATTCCTTCCATGTCCTGACTGCCTTGTATCTTCAAGGCTGATACTTTAAATCTTTAACTTCTTTTCTTCTAATTTTCCTCCCCAGAGTCTCTTTCCTCTTTCAGGCTTACCTGTAAAGCACATCAGGAAGTGGTGGTAAGACCATAAGTCTCAATACTTGAATTACTAGCCAGGCATCAGCAAGTATCTGCCTACACACAACTACACATCTGCAGGAAGGAAGGGGTGAAACCACCTTAGATTGAAATCACAACCTGCCTGGCTGTAGCTCACAGTGTGTTGTAAGTAAAAATGCAAAAGATATATATAACTTGCCAAAAAAAGTCTCTGTCTTATCACTTAATTTTACATAGCAACTAAGGCAGCCCAAACACTGTAAAAATCAGTTTAATATAGGAAGTTTCTTATGTGATGACCTATAATACAGTGTACTGTCTTTATATTTTCCTATGCACTTGAAGGATATTCATCTGGAACAGTTACACATTTTCAGTGTATAAAAACTTATTGTAAATTTACTAGTTAATAGAAGTCAAACTAATTCACTGTTCTGCATCAATGTCATACTTTGATAATCAAATCACATGTTTAACACTGGTCTTGTCCCCTCTGACAGGTCCTGATCCAGCCTCCTCTCTCAGCTTCCAGTGAAAGCCACAGTCTCATTCAGCCTTAGATTAGACTTGAAGAACAGCACACAGCAAAATGGTGTGTGTAGGGAAAGGGCAGGAGAGCTGCAGCCAGCACACCGGACTGTGTTGTCTGACAGCTTTCCAGGCCCAATGCTGAAATGCCCTGAAGGGGTTATAAAGTGATACCATGTTAAGTAAGGCCACTAGATGTGTTTGATCTATTCTGACAGTGTCAGTTCTCCACAGCTAGAGGGAGGGAAACAAAGTGTAATATGGAACAGATCTCTAGGCATCATCCAGTTTGCCCACCTTATTATTTCTTGGTTTTGTTTTTTTAACACAGGCTTGGAAATTTATATTATTTCTTTCTTCTTTATCATAGTTGAAGATCTACATTCCTCCTCATTGTGGTCATTTGTAATAGATATATTTTGGGTTCCTATCCTCTAAAAAACAAGAAAAAACCCCCCAACAAATCCCATACTGTAAGCATTGTTCAGCCCCTCCCAGGGTCAAGCAGTCTCGCAGAGCAAGCTATTGCATGGGGAGGAGTCTGTGATGTGCAGACCCTGTCTGCCCCCAAAGTGTGTGTGCAGCATCGGGCCAGCAGCCTGCTGAGCTGCTCCACGGAGACACTTGCCACGTTTATTGTTCTTGATGAGAAAAACATCCCAAATCTTAGAATCGACACTTAAGACTGAATAAAGTTCCAGTTTGGTTTCATCAGAGCAAACTTTAAAATAAATTGTCTATTAGTCTTTGTTACTATATTTCTTTTATGACTGTGAGTGGGAAGAGCATTAAGGAAGGCTATAAATCAAATGCATATTTCTGGTGAGTGCAGGAAATCCTTTATGTTTCATAGAAATAGGAATAAATGTGGATCTATTCATATTGTCTCCATTTTAAACATCATCTGAGGTAGTATTTCTAGAAGCAAAATTATCAGAACAAAACAAAGAAAAAAAAAATCCCCCGAAAATACAGTGGTGCCTAAAGCACTAATTAAAAGCCATTGCCTCCTACACTTATAAGACAGGAGAGACAAAACCCCCCTGGCATTTTTGTTTTCTTTTATTTTTGGGGGCCTGGGGAATAAAAGAAACACCATGGTGCTGAGATTTAAGACAATTCTCTTAACTGATAGCATACCAACATGTCTACTGGAAAATAATCTGTCCTTAGTGACTAATTCCCAACAGAAAACTTGGCTACTTGCCAAAATGTACATATCCCTTCATATATGCAGGAAATCATTTTCAGCAAACCCAGAGCTGGCCTAGCAGGATGGGAGATTCTGAGCAAGGCCCCATTGATATATTCTATTGGAATGGGTTAAAAGACACTCACAGCAGCATGTTATGGATGACACCAGTGAGAATTTAAATATGCAGCATAATGGTAAAGCAATTAATAAGAGCAGTTGCTAACAGTTGCACAACAGAAGAGTGTTTTAAAATTCCTGTGCTCTTTAACAATAATACAGAGAGACGCTGTGAAGGGGAAGAGGGGGAAAGCCTGGCATGGAAGGGACATTCCTTCAGTTCCTCTCAAAAGTTTGAAAAAACCTCTGGATAGGAAAATACTATTGAGCAGCCAATTCTTTCCACATTTGGCTAAGCCCAATGCCCAAAATACACAGAACACTACTTCACTTTGAAAGGATTGCAATACTCCTATCTGAGTCATCTGAAAGCAAATAAAATGAGACCTAAACAAATAAACCTAATTGTGCATGGAAACAAATCCAGCTCTCCAGCTTGGCCACGGCTTTGTTTTTGTTAGTTTAAAGCCTACATATGCAGTTTTAGTGGCATCAGGAGTTATACAAATATTGACAACAAATTGCCAAATGTTTTTTTTCCCTTCAGTGCACAGTGTAAAGAAGCTGGGGTAATGCTTCTAGGAACCTTCCCCAGTGCACTGAACCAAATCACAGCTTGATGGGATCCACTCCAGCCTCTCTCTGAAGAGTAGACACTAATGAGATTGAGGTTGTTGATTGTTATTGTCAGACTTTTATTTTTCACTCATGAACTCTGGTGAACACAAATCCAGGCTTTCGAAACGTAGCTCAAATGTTTGCACCATAGCCAGGGCATTGTCACATGCTCTGTCCTCCACCCCATGATTTGTTGCTAGTTTGTGTCATCCTTAACCTGCTTCTGGTGGTTTGGCCAGGAGAGAAACAAATAATGATGACAGCTGAGAAAACCAAGCTGCTCTCTGACATCCTTCTTTTAAAATGCTATTGCTACTTGCTGGCTGTGGAGAAGGGGCAGTCACCTTCAGATAGAAATCACTCATGAAATCCTGCTGTCATCTGTCAAAGGTATATTTCCATCAAGTTGGTCTGAATCCTTAGCAGCTTGCTAGGAAAAATGAGAATATGTCAAATCTTGATCTGTCACAAGCCAAAGTTAGAAAAAAGATATTTACATTTGACTTTTAAATGAAGCCCAGACTTTCCTCTCACAGAGAGCCAATAAATTAACACATTTTCTTCCTCTTTGCTTCAAGTTCACAAGACACCTACAACTTTTATTATGCTATCTGGCTGGATAACAATGTTTTCATTTTGCAAAAGCATAAATTTTTAGTACCAGCAAAAAAGAAAAAGAGGAATTTTAGAACTGGATAAAGACTCTGAGAGTTTTCACACAAAGAAGCCACAGAAATCAGACTCATGCATCCTCCTCAAAAGCCCGACAGTTAAGACACTTATCTACAGTAGTGGAAAGATTAATTGATGCTTCTTCTTATTCATCCAGTGAACTTACAACTTGGTCTTGTACATCTCAGTGATCACCTAATGATCAGGTTATTGAACACCCTACAATATATTTCTCTTTCCTTTTTATCAGAAATTGCATTCTACACATAGGAAACTCCCCAAAGAGTTGCATCACAAGTAACGCATTTCCATGAAATGTTTTAGGGTTCAGTGTTAAGATCCCCAGAAAAAAAAATAATTCTTGACTAATTGTAAACCTTGTTGTTTTGACTGTTATACTATCCACCCTTCAGTTATTACAGTGTTACCTGCTCACTATATGCAGGAAGACCTCGGTATATTCAGGAAGGCACATGCAGAAGCATCTGCAAAGGCTTTCTGTACTGCCTTGCTTATCACAGTGCAAGTGCCCCCAAGCACTTGCACAGTAAAGGGTGGATCACTAAATCAGTGAAAGGGATAGTGGAAAGGCATGAGAACTTGGGGGGCTGTGAGAAAGTGAAGGAAAAAAGATCCTCTCTATTTCACTAACTAAAAACCCCAACACAATGCTTGGGACTGTTCGTGCTGTGAGCAAACACTGAAATACGACAAGGCATCAAGGCATGTTGTGTTACATGATATTCAGGCAGCTGCTATGATGGCAGTTTCAATACACCAACTGGAGCAACGAAACAAATCTGAAATGTAAAAGCTAGATTTCTACCAAAATATTTCATTAATATTACATGCATGTAAGTCAGGGAACTCAGACTACTAATCCCCACAGCTACCCTAAGTCAGCCCCGAAGGACAAAGCAACAACACAGCTGCCCAGACGGGGGCTCAGAAGGTATTCTAGGTTTCAGTTTCCTGACTGAAGTATGGAAAATTTCTCTATCAATGTTTTGTTGGTGTATTTTCTTTGAAATTTGTTGAAGGGGGAAAAGACACAGTTTTTCAGAGGAATATAAGTATGAAATGACTGTATACTAACATATGAAGATAGCCAGATATAGCCAAATTTGTGTGAACACCTACTAGTGGAAAGTTTCACCCTGCAGAACAGACCTCAGCAATATGTTTTAGGTCAGAGGAGGAAAAGAGAGCTGAATCTTCAGTCCTTGACTGCAAACAGAACCAAGGAGCTTCCACAGCTTGTGCCACCCTTGAAACCTGGCCTGCCCTTACAACAGTCCTGTGGCTGTCACTTGGAAGCCCCACCAGCCAGTCTGTCAGCACAGAGTTGGTTAGCATAAGCCCTCACAGCAAGAGCCTTGCTTACTCAGCTGTAATACCCTGCAGGTCCCACACCATGGGGGAGGAGGCTGACCTACCCCCAAAAGTCACCCACTGGAGCAGAAGAAAGACATACTTCCAAGTGAAAGAAGAGAGGAAGCAGGTAAGCAAGTTTTGTCTGATTTACCAAAACACCTTCTCTTCATGGAGATGTCCATTCAAATTGCTTTCAGATTTCCCTAGCTTAAAGCAACAGGGAATAAGTAGAAAGGAAAGCAGCAACTGAAGCTGTCCATAAAACAGGATACAAGCAGGTAACAGATCAGTGGGTGTAAAGAGCACCTCACCAGCCTGCTCTCTCCTCACGTCTCTCTCTCACACACTCACCCACTCTTCCTTGAGCTGGGCACCTGTTTGTACACTGAGGCAAGCCAATTAAAACCAAATTAAAACTATAATTATCACAGATAGGAAGGAGACTTGGACAGCTACTACCTCCAGGTGGAACTGCACAGGGGCCCTCCTGGCCCTCCCTCCCACTGGCTCCTGCATCCTGCAGGTCCCACGATGTGGGGCTGTCAGTCTCCCACTGCAGCACACAAACCGCCCAGGAGCATGACAAGGCAACTGTCATTTTCCACCCTGGCTGCCACTATGGGTGGTCATGTTGGTGTCTGCTTGCATTTGCACAGTACATGCTGTGGAGTGTACAAACCGTTCCATATGGCATGTGGAGGGAGAGAGCCATGCTAGCAGTGCATTACAAAGCTGCAGTTATGTTACCATATAGAGCCTCTGGTCTGTAATTGTCTTAGCATGCTTATTAGAAGGATAATTGGGAAAAATCCTACTTCTCAGTTCATGAAAGTGCAGGAAGAGTGGCTGCTAGCAAGACTGTGCACTTTAACTTGGGGTTTCTACCTGTCACCCTTCTGCTTGCTATTTGTCACATGCTTAATGCCCCTAAGGTCTTAATTTTTCATTTAAATAGCTTTTACTCCTTAACTTTCTAGGCTACCTTCTTGTTTAATATCTGATCTTTTCCACTAATTGGTTGACAGCAATTTCTGAGACACTGTCAAGTTATTTACCTCACTGAACTTAAGTTCCTCCCTCCATGCCCCCATCCGCCCCCTGTCTGTCTGGTTTCCCCCTCTAGTCTAGCTGAAGTGACAAACTCTCTCCCCTAGCCAAACATTTGTTTTTACAAGGTATTTTTATACCATCACCTCTTCTCTGCATCTCCCCCGCCTACCCACCACAAACATATGCCGTGGTGGGAGGACATACTGGTTTCACATAATTTGCAATGTTAAGGTGACAAATTTCCCCTCCTTCAAGTATTTTTTTTTTTTTTTTAAAAGATCTGGCTTGTAAAAAGCAAATGGTAATGGGTTAGTTTCTCGTTGCTTTTTTTACCCTGTGCATGGTGATGCCCTTCGCTTAGAAGTGGTCGGTGGAAAACAAAAATCACTTGATTTATATTATTCAAAACCTATTTATGCTATAATAAGATACAAAAATAGACAAAAATAATATTGTCTAGATTGATAGATTTCTTTTATTCATCCCAAGAAAGACAGAAATTATGATAATTTCTGAGAAAGCAGGCAAATGTAACCACTTTACTGACTTCATTAGCTGGTCACAGTATGTTTTTCTCTATATTAAAATCCACATGCAGTCACATTCACGCAGTAAAAACAACCTCAAGCGCTCCAAGCTTCAGGCTTGGAACCATGGAAAACATGACTGTGGCCTTCATCATACCCAATTAGGGGCACATGTACTCCACAGTGATTCTGGTGTGGTGGATAAATGCCTAAGCCAGCTTTTAAGCAGGAGGAACAATCTAGTTAAAACAGCACAGAGCCCACATTGGGCTCAGCCACTCTAAATATTTACCATATTCTGAGCTGGAGGTTGCAGGGGCATGCATAGTACTACAACTGGAGAACTTCCAGTACCTACATTCACCACTGCAAAGCAAGGTCTGATGTGCTAAACATCCTGGTCATTCTAGCAGCATACATGCATGGAATGGGCCAAATGAAGACTGTTTATAAAAACGCTGAGTTTATGTGGCAGGATGACCGAAAAATGCTTTTTATATGGAGACTTTATCTATTCAGCACACACCATTAGACTTTTTGAAGTAGGATAAAGTCTTGTTCCTCGTCCTAAGACCCAATTGAATACTATTCCAGAATGTAATCTGCATTTTAATTCTCATTTTATGCAGAACTTTTAGTGCAGCACGAAACAACAAAAAAAGTATGCATCAATAATGCATGCTTGTTAATTTAATCTTGTAACTTTGTCTCATATAAAAAGGGCAAAGAAAGATAAATTTGAAAAACAAAACAGGGTAGGTCAACTCACTGCCAGCAGCAGGGGAACAAAATGGGAAAGTACTAAACAGTGAAATTTATTTATACTGTGCAGCAACAGGCTCCAGAGGACAAATTGTTAGCAGAAGGAGCCACTCATAGCACATGCAAAGCTTCTCTCAAATCAAACAGATACGGCTGTCACTGTGGGAAGCCAAGGAGCAGAGAGAATGAAAGAGAGAGGAAAAAACCCTCTCCACAAACTGAAAACATTTTGTAGTTAAGGGACTCAGAGTAGAACATGGTAGCGCCTTCAGTTTTACTGTTGTTCTAGCAAAGTCATCTGGGAGAAATGTCTGCAGAAAACCACCAGGAGTGAGCTAAGCAAACAAGAAGGGAACAAGCAAGTTTCTCAGTAAAATGTGAGGAAGTTGGAAGGAACCTGGTTGTCTATTCCAAGAATTTTCAGATGGTTCCCTTTTGTATGTTGTGGAAAAATGAGTAGAGGACCACCAGACCATCAGTGAGGAGCCACTCACCCCAGTTGTCTGGGGATAGTTTGGCAAGGAAGAGCCATCCTCCAATCATTCTGGAGCTATCAGCCTCCAGGGCTCTGCTGGAAATAGTTCAGCATAGTGCAGTTCTTACAGCTCTTAACTCATCACCAGCCCCCTGGAACACACTCAGAAGCAGGTGATATTTATTTGGGAGCATATTCTTTTCTAGAAAAACAACATGAAACCCTTGCATTAACACTCTCCTGTTGGCTAAAGATACAGCCCTTCTCTGTATGCCATTGCAGATTAACAAGTGACCTCTGCATCTCAAAAGAAGGACCCAAAGGTGTATCTGCTGGTTCATGAGGAAAATATGCACACACATGAAGAGACTACTTCTCTCCCTTCTGGGTCACAGGACATTTCCTGCATTAGACATGATCTGAACATTCACTCAGCAGCTGGACATGCCACAACCTAGCCTGAACCTATTCTCATTAGTGACAATCTACACAATATTTCACTTTTCTCATTTCTCTCCCCTCAAAAGCAGCAGTGGAAAAGAGAAATGTATCTTTGGGACTGATTTTTTGTCTTTAGTCCAGGTCACAGATCTTCTTGCCTCCTAAAAATAGGACAAATGTATTTTTATATTCAAGTGACCACAGCTCAGATGTATCTACCTGAGCTAGCTACGCAGTGGCCTGCTCAGGTCCTGTTACCAACGTAACTGCATCAGCATGAGCTTGGCACCAGTTGCAGAAACCATCTATGCAGTTAAGGAAATGGTTGGCCAAGCAGCCCCAGCAGTACCAAACTCAGTGTAGGCTATATGGACGGCAGCATCCAAAACCTGGCTCAAATACATCTGCAAACACAGGCATTAGCCTATCTTTCTTAATGTTTTCAAAATGTTCAGAGATTTTGGGTGAAAGATCTCCATCAGCACAAAAGCACTCCCAGAGCGGTAAACATACTTGGCTGGACCACTGCCTTTGCTTGAGCTCTGATTTGCTTCAAGTAAATGCAGTCATTTATTGAATGTTTCACCTTCTTGTGGAACAGCTGCTGTCTACAAGGAGCCAAATAGCAGACGGACTCTCAGTCCTCGTGAGATACCTCTGGCTAACAGCATGCATAGCTTTCCTCAGAGGCCAGCATGTCACTGAACAGTTGGTTTACTCGAAAACACCGCATGCTGTAGGTGTTTCCAGCTGCCTCATGAGGTATTTGTGTCAAAACCCATGCTCCTGAGGAGCCTGTGCAGTCTGAGCCATGTTTTATACCTGCCCCAGCAGCAATATGTTTATTTTAAAGCAGTTCTTTCCATATCACAAACCAGAAAATTTAGAGAGGAATGACCAGCTCTTCAGGGAAGGCACAAAGTAGAATGGAAGCAGAAGCTTTGAGAGTCCATAACACTGCTTATTTTATGAGAAGAACATCTCTTTGGTAACAGGGAAGGATATGAAGAAAATTATAAATAGAGGAAGACCACAAGGAAGTCAAAGGGTGCTGAACCATCAAGACATACACAATGAATAAAATGCAAACACTGGATGCAAATGGAAAAGCGCTGAGGAATTCACATTTCATTCAAAACACAGTAAGCCAATAAAAATATTCAAAGGCAAAGGTAGATATGTCAGGAGCCAAAGGAATTTTTGCTGTAGGACTGTCAGAGGACTGAATGGAAAGTAAAGAAAGCAGGACTACTGCAGACTGTGGGAATTTGGCTGTAAGAAGTCCTGTCTGAATCATGCTGCTCACCACATAGGGGGCAGTGTTAGAGATGAGGTCTGAGGGCATCCTGAAGCTGCAAAAGAGAGAGAAGCTGGAGCAAACTTGGAAATAGACAACACACATTGCTCCTTCAAAATATGGACTAGGTTGAGGTAATGTCTAGATTCTGTATAATGCACTTTTGGAGAAGATGAGACAGACTCTTACTGGTTTAGACATCTGTAGAGTTTGGTTACTCTCATTGTCTGCAAAAGAGCTGCTCTCAGTTTACACCAGCTTAAGCCTTGTACACCCCTCTGCACTCAGTATTACCCATCTTAGATTTAGCCATACAACAGCTTCAAGAAAGAGCAGAAAGTCATGCCAATCCAGCCAGGATTTCCTGTGCTCCATCTCACTCAGAGAATATTTGGATATCACAAGCAGATAATGACAGATGGTGGCACTCACAGACCCCTGTGCTAAACTAAAGCCCAGCAGCTGAGGGTCTCCCTGTATATCTGAGAAGGAAGGCTCACATCTATTCCTCCATTTCAGCTTTCGAAAGTTTGAGGAGAAAAGAGCTGGGGGTTGATGATTTTTTGTTTTTTAATCTTTAGCCAAACTGTTTTATTTTAACAAGCAGTTTTTGCCTGGCCAGTTTAGTATAGATAGAGGTTTCTTCATCCCCTCACTGAACTATCTCAGGCAGCTTGCCCCACTCTAAAATAAAACAGAATAGAAATATCACTACCTTTTATTCAAGGCTGAACAGTAGGAGCTGCTTCCACAAGGGCAAGCTACGCTCAACTAGGCAAACCATATCTGGTCTATGTAACAAGCAGAAGCTCCCCATCATCCCTGGGCTCTGCACCTGAGGAGTTGTTTGCCTCAGTGTAATGCAGAAAACAGTTCTTGCACCTGCACCACACTGCCTGTAAGAGTACAGCCTGCTCCAGGATTCACACTACCAAGGTGAGCTCCAAGAAGTGGGGACAAAGCAGAGCACAATTAGGGAGCTGATGTGATGAACAACAAACAGAAGTGTGATTGTGGCCTAAGGGAATCTGAGGACTCTGTATTCCTATGTGTTCAAGAAAAAGCTCTTACTCCTTTTCACAGGCAGTATTCAGAGGATCACTCTCTTTAGGTGAGTACATAACATGAAGTGTTAACAGGAAGCAAGAAGTGTGGCAGAGAGCAACAATGGCCACACATGTAGTCTGTACGAGTCTGGTGCATAAATAAATATGTAAAAGTGACAACAGCTTTTGCAGGAGAGAATTGATTACCAAAAGGCAAGTAAGGTAATCTTGTCATTGGTACACTCTACAGGCACATGGAAGACTATCAGGGACTAAAATTTGGATCCTTTGCATCCCCATGAGTGTTGTAAACACCTAACTATTGGCTAGTTTTGGGGAGGGAACACACATTTCCATATCTTTGCACAGAAAAACCTTCAAAAGATTTGTTTTCATCCCTGTGTAAAGAAAGGAACACAATTTTAAATCTCAGAATTTCAAGGAAGAGAACGATTGTTTACGACACATGTTTGTAAAGAAAATAGTGCAGTTACGTCAAAGTTCGTAATTTACCCTTACAGTACAAAGGTAAAGAGCCTTCAAACTAGACTGTTGAACTAAGAGCCAACAACAGCTACATTTTAACCTTGCATTCAAAAAAAAAAAAAAAAAAAAACCCACAAAAAAAAAAAGCCCACAAAAATTTGACTGTAACTATAAGGAGGCCTACTTGCCCCATCTACTGGCCATTGGGAAGAAGGTATTTACACTGCAATTAAAAGCATTACCACTGAGGCCACAATTCAGTCAATTCCCAGGTTATCAGTTCTAAATTTAAACGCATGAATAAGTGAGGGTACCAAGCACATAAGTGCTCTACTGAACTGGAGCCTGAGGCCAATTATTTAGCATGGCAGAAATAGAAATAACAAAGAGAAGAATATATTACTTTCAAAGGAAATACTAGGGCAATCTATTCAGTAATGCTAGTTTGTTAACTTTGAAAAATTAAATAAATATGCTTTCTTTTGTTCTGACGAGGGCCAAGGTAAATTCATGCTATAAGATAGCAGCCTGCAGAACCCTTGTCACAAAGCAGCCTTATATACTGCAGCTCATTAAGATCATCACAAGGTTACCATGCCATCTTACAGATGTCATCTTACAGTCTAAAATAAGTATTTGTTTAATAAATAATCAGATAGCAAGTTAAGTTCCCTAAAGACCTTACACTTTTTGTCTCTGCATGCAGTGAATCCATCCTTCTGAAGTGGGTCTATTCCTTTGAGGAACAAGCTGCTGTCTAAAGGGAAAACATAAAGTTTGGGTTGACTTGATGAGACGTTTCATACTACCTTATGAGGAAGACTTTGTGGATTTCTCTCTTTTAGCACATGCCATGATCTCATCATGTTTTTCAAGGGCAGTGCCTGCACTAGTACTGTAGCATCCCTCTGCTCCATGACCTCCCATGCTGGTTGCAGGTTCAATCAGATGCACCTAGAGAAAAGCTGCAGCCAAGGGAAAGACCATCAAATACCCTGGCAGCAAGCTTCCCACCAGGTAACCCAATATACCTGCAAGCAGACTCACCATGAGATCTCACACACAGCCATCCTCTCCATGTGACTCCAGCAAGCCTCTGACAGTCTGCTTAGGCAGATACTCAGTATGCAACTATATTTTCTGCAAGGCACACAAGCCTCCTGCTCAAAGGACTTCTGGGTCTTGTAGATTCTAAGCAGAAACAGGACTATCAGCATGTCTATCTCGGCCCAGGCATCAAAGTTCAGAGAGGAGTTATTGTCACACCACAACAGAGAATGATGAACCATCTTCTTCAGCAAGCAGAGTTCAGCATTGTCTTCAGGAAGTACATGTGTAACCCTCTGTTTTGACAAGCTATGACCCTACTTACCCAGGAAAATCTGTAAAATCAACTGGCCACAGCAGGGAATAGAATCTAAAGGAGGAGAGGGAACAGCATCCCATCCCCACTGAGGCTCATTCAACTCAGGGGATAAATCTGAGAAGCAATTATGACTACATTTAAATTAATAATTTCTATCGCAGCCAGGGAAAGAAATCATTGGCAGTAGATCTAGACCTGCTGGTAAACCAAGTGATGGGTTTACATGCACTACTCTCAGGATCATCACAAAAGGCTAGCTTAGCTTCCTCCAGAAGTATATTTCAGGATGAGTTTTGCCTTAAGGGGATGCTCAAATGTTTCAGAAATCCCTCGAGTCCAAACTCTATAATGCAAAAAAAAAAATTTTTAAAAAGGACAAGAGTGCCTTGGTGCCAATGGTTGCACAGCCTCACAATTACAGTGTAAGCTGTGATCCAGCATTTCTAGAGGACATCCCTGGAGGTCACAAAAAGGGCCAAGAGATTTTTCAGCTGAAGCATCTAATACCTCAGTTACCTAGGGACTGAGGTAAGAGAAATACTGTCAGTGTCCAGAAGTATCTGCAAGGAAAACCCACTGAAGACAGGTCCTGAAGGCTACCTCTCCAAGTTCTCTGAGCATCACAAGCCTGCTGAGAGGCTCCTCACAGGCACACAACCACTGAGCATACTTGCACTAGGCATCAGGGGAAGCAAATAGCTGACAGCTAAGGTGTCACTTGGGACAGTGCACAGATGAGATGAGGACTACAGGCAGTGCCCAAAACTGCTGGCAGTGCAAGTTGGTTTCCTCAAGAGCAGGTGTTTTGGGAGCCCTGTATCTAAGTTCACCTGACTTCCTCAACAATTCCTCATCTGCGTGGGGCAAGTAGCACCACTTAAGAGTACTTGAATTCTTCAGCCTATAAAACACTGAGTAGTAGAAGAAAGGCCAGTATTTACACCTGAGAAAACAGATGCCAACTCTGCCTGGGCTTGTGAATTCATGCACAACTCTCTGTGCATAAAGATCCACCCAGATAAATATAATTCCAATAGCTCAGGATTCCTCTCTCCTGAGAGGATGCACAACATTTAGCTCCCTGAGCTTCAACCCTATTGTGCTGGGAGGACCCCCTGAGAGCAGCTGGTCATGTGGAAGCTGCTAGAAAAGCAGTCATAGCAGACAGCTGTGAAAGAGGCAACCCTGCTGAAGAGACACTGAAAGGATGCCGGCCCACTTTTAGTGGCTACAGAGTAGTACTGCTCTCAAAAACAGCCTCCCCATACAAGAGTCAGACTTCATTAATTCTCTAGTCCCCTTGACAGACCAAGTTCTGGCTTATTAGGCCGGGAAAGCCCACTCTGTTCCCTATGCAAAATCAGATTTAGACATCTGAGTTACATCATGGGCCCAAAGCTTATTTTGTCAATCCAAGCTGATAAATAATCCTGAAACTGGCAAAAGCAATTGTTTGGCAAGAACTTTGAATATAAACCAGGCTCTAACTGAAAGCTACAACAATGACTGAAAATAAACCATTTATTCTTTCTTTCACTGTTGCCATCAATGTACATGAGACAATCCTTATCCCACAACTTCCCATCTCTGCCCCATTTTCAGCGTTCAGAAATAACTCTCAATTCTTATTTGCATTGCACTTGACAGATTGAGAACTTTTTTTCCTTTTTGTAAAACAAGGTGAACGAAACATCCTTGTTCCTCGTTGTGAATAACTGTATAATTAATTTTGTTAGTTACATATAGTATCTTTGAGGGGACAAACATAGCACTGTTCACTGAAAGAATTTTCTTGGTTACACAACAGAACTAAATACAATTTCTCTTCCCTTTTAACTTTTTCCTGGAAAGAAAGTCTATGTTCTTCAGCTGTGAACTTAGGTTACTGCTTTGTTTTGGGGGTTTTGTTTCTTTTTTGTTTGTTTGTTTGTTTAGTAATAAGAATAATGCACAAGAAGAATACAAAGACAGGGTTCTCCAGAGACTGAACCATATATTTTATCTCAAAAGAAAATTTGTTTCACTGGAAATTAAGGAGTCCAGAAAATGCTAAGTGAGAAGTTTCACTCTTCATCTAGACACTTACAAGTAGGAAATTATCCAGCTGACTAGTCCCTGTTTTGGGGGTTCTTCTGGAGTGCAGGGGCAACTATATCTTTAGCAGCAGACATACTAAAATTCAAGACAAAAGAAACACGCAAAGCAACTAGTGTATCACTTCTTGCTACTACCACAAATACTAAAAATATTCTTAAACATGTCACACACTCACCAGGAAATAAACATCAGAAGGAACTGGAAATCACTGCTCTGCGACCACTCAGCTCTGACACTGTTGCTTTCCACCTCCTCGCAGAAGTCCAGCAGCACCTTTCCAAGCACCACCTACATCAGGGCACACTGTAATGTCCCACGGGCTCAGCCAGCTCACTTTGACATAAAACCAGGCACAGGTGCTGGAATCAGCCCAGGGTCTGAGTCCCAACTGGCACATCTAAAATGATTTCCAGCCCAAGGGAAACAAGAGGAGTGTTTGGAAAGACCTTGTGTGTAGAGACTTTCCAAGTGTTAGTAGCCCCCCTTTAGAGAACTAGAAATACTGACTAGGCTGAAGAGCAATAGATGGTGTGGACTGCTTGAGGTATACCGGAGGGATGATTCTCTTCTTGTTGTGGACTGGACTGGGCTGAGTAGCCCCCGTTCCTTTGCTGGTGAGTTTGCACAAACATGACTGTGGCTCTTGCTTTGCTGGGTGGAGAGAGATGTGACTACCACTCATGCTCTGCTGCATGGTTGCCTTCCCACTGCCAAAGCCGTTCTGTCAGTGAGGCTTCAAAAGGGATTATGGCTGACCAGTTCACCTAGAAATAGCTCCTCACCCCCCCTCTTCAATCACCTCCTTGAAAGCCTGTTCCATCCATACTTTCACTAGGAGCCCATTCTTTCATCTGCAGTGGCAAAAGTAAATAGACCTCTCTAGATTTTCTTTGCTTTGAATGAGAGTTCATTGAGCAGGCCTTCCACTTCCTTAAAAACATGGCAGGCTGAATAGAGCCTCCTGGCAAGACAGATGAATCCAGTCACTGGCATCCAGATCCCAGTGTTGGTGCCCTCAAGAGAGAATAGACTTACTCTAGCACTCGTTCATTATGTCATCTAAGTAATGCACAGAAAAGGGACAAAGGTGAATCCTTGAATCACTGTAAGGATGTTTTCTCTCCAGGGCAGGCATGTTAAGTCCAGAGATACCAATACCACAGTCCCTGGTATATTCTAACAAGCTTTGCACCAACACACACGATGATACTTTCACCTACACTTCAGACAAGTAGGTACCGATTCTGCAGTGTTCCCAGAGATAATGATCTCGTGTACTGACTTATCTAAGATTGAGGAACTAGCTACAAGACAGCACATAATCCTTAGACATCTTCACACCAAATTATGCTTAGCACCTTGATCTGACTCCAGAGTTAGCCCTGCTTGGAGCAGGGAATTGGATTAGATGATCTCCAAGTGTCATTTCCAGTGTATAGTCTGTGATTTTGTGATACAACTGATTTTGAGACAGCACATCTGTGAGGAAACAATGGAAAGACATCAGATTTGGGACTGGGGGTTCAATTAGAATTAACATAATCCTGGCAAAGATTCTTGATGACCCTTGTGATCAGTGAAATGCAAACAGTGGAAAAACACTGGACAGATGCCTAACATTCAGAGAAGACTTGTGGGATAGTGCTTTCACTTCATCTGAGGCAAGGATATTCTTTCCTTTGCATAATTCCTCTTCGGAAACTCCCTGTCACTTTCTACAACAGCAAATATACAGCAACATTGTACTAAACACACTATTTCCCCAGATATCCAGAAGCTGCAAATGTAAGTGTATATATTCCTTATTGTATATGAAGTATCACTGTGATTGTTTTCATTGTTTTCTACAATGATACAAGATGGTAAAGCCATTAGAATGATAAGGAAGACTTCCAACATAAAAGCTAGCATTCAACACAGAAATATTCATAAGAAGCTGTCCATAAAGAATACACACTTGGAATATGCAGATGATTTTAAGGGCTGTGTTTCAGGAAGAGAAGTTTAACGGTAACAAGATGGTCAACACATTAACTAACACTAGAGAACAGAGGGTATGACCCCTGTGTATGATCCAGGTAAAATTATCAAAGTAGACATAAATATTATCATACCTCTTGTATACAGTAGAGGTACAATTTCATAAGCATTTCATACACAAAGGAGGCTATTTACTCAGAACACAGTCTCGAAAATGTCAGAAGTTATTTTCAGACCCTTGGGATCTGATAGCCCTGCTTGGGATCTATTTCAGGACAGAGTGAAGAAGATTGCTATACTGTAAGTAGGTACTACCATTTTTTCCTTGCTTTATCTCAAAAACTGCAAAGGCGACAAAATTGCTGAATCCTGAAAGAATTAAGTGATTGAAGCCTCCTATCTGTTGTAGATATTTGCCCTAAGAGCCATGTTCCTAAGCAAGGCAGTCCTAAATGTCTCTTTGGAATGAAACTGGTTTTGTGGTTATGTGTTTCTGTACTACCAGCAGAATACTTGACATGGACACATCTGGTATTGGAACTGTCTGCCTGCAAACACAGGTAGAAAAAATCATCTAGGAGATGAGAAATCTTCCACAGATTTAGAACTAGAATTAGAACCTGGTTGTGAAGATTCATGGTAGTTTCAAGAGAGTTGCATGACAAGTTATTTTATCTTGGAAGACTGAAAATAATAGGAACAAAACATCTTTTGCTCTTCTGAGACTTAGAGATGATCAGAACTTTATCTAGACCATGCCATCACAGGAAGATTCCTGAAAAAGGATGGGCAGAGTGACTGATGGTAAATAGGGCATGAAATGGGATAAAGACATCCTTAGTTTGTAGGATCAACAGGGCATACAGATCATAATCCAAGTAGTTCCCAAAGGATGTGACACTTCACAAATTAATCACAAACTGCCATCAGCATCATTCAACTGAAACTAGTGGCACACTTGAAAAATTGTATTTTTACCTTTATCTGTATCTCTTCTGTGATTCCAAAGGATTGAAGCAAAGGGAAACTTCTTATGTTCTTCAAAGCAGTCATTATCTGGTTGTCATGCCTGCCTTGTTAGGAGCCTTTCTAAGCAACAGGCACCCAATGACCTGTGGAAACCAGAACTGGGTGTGAACGCTTTTGCACCCCCCCAAATAATTTTGCTAATGAATGCAGATGTGACAATTCACTTAATCCCATTTTGTAAATTGGACTTGCTCACTGCCTTTCCTCTTCTCCAAGTCTGATGAGTGATGGATTTTCTGACTAAATAAATCTATCCTTGTGTTCTTGTACTATTTACAGCAATTTCCTATTAGCCAAGCCTGGTTCTTCTGAGTCAATAATCAGTGACAAAAGACAGGATGATTATTAACTTCTGCTTTTGAAATAAACTGATAACTTTTGAAATAAACTGATAGCAGCAAACATCTCTCCTTCCTGGCAGGCAGGCCACTCTCTGATGTTTAGGTACTTCTAACAGAATGGTTAATTTCATGCGCATCACCATGCGTCCACACAGGATTGAGTAGGAGAATGTTCAGGTACTTCTTTGGAAAACATCTTTCCATGTGTTCTTCTTTCCAGAAAAGCACACAAGAATCATAGCAAACTGTGACATAAAGAAAAGTGGGGGCAGTGAAAAGTCCCAAGTAGAATATGTCAGAGTATTAACTGTACTACCTAATAAGGTAACCAACTTGTTAACCTGACAAAAAATTCAGGGGATGTATTTCCTCTGGACTTCAGCAAAGCATTTGGAATGATGCAACATGGGAAACAATTAGTAGCCTCAAGAACGGTAAGCCAAGAATGAAAGTAGCTAAAAGCGGAAATGACAAATGGGAAGTCATTGGCCTGGATGGATTTTACTGATGGCATTCTCGAAAGACTGTCCCAGGACAAATTTAACATTATTGTTTGGCACAAAGATCTAAACATACTAATAAAATTTCCTGATTAATCAACTTGAGAGGCAATGTCAGAGCAAAAGAATAGCTAGAATGGTAGCTATGGGACAAAATTTAACTGCTAAGTGCAATAAGGAATAATAAGTTTTTGCAATGAACCAAAAGCTTGTCAATTGAAAGCAACCGGGAGGAACTCTGAGACATATGGCAAGGATTGCCAGACTTCAAGTATGGGAATGTGTCACTCAGATCCTCACAGCTCCTTACAGGCTCCTTCATTTAGTGGTATTGCTGGCATTGTTGCTTTGATCCAGAAGCACAGAGAGGTAGGCAGGCAGGCAGCAGAGACCACAAAATCACACAACCCATGTTAAAACCATACAGGAAATGCAAGGAGTAGAAATGTCCCAAAGGTTCTTAGGTGGGACAAGGGGTTTTGGATTGAACAATAAGAAATTCTTTGTTATATGGAACATCCAGCAAGCCCACATTAGCCACTCACAGGGTAATTTTAAGAACCAGAGAAAGACAGAAGCAGACAGTGAAGATTCTAAGACTAGCTGCTTTCCAGGCTTCAGAGGACTCCTAATGGTACTGTGCAGCCAGAAATGGTGCAAGTTACAATTCTTGTACAAACCTTCCTCGTACCTGTAGATGTGAGGAGTTACGGATCTAGAGCTGGTCTGCCACAATCACTGGCACCCAAAAATTCATATAGAATAGATAAGGGAGCAAACACTTCTGGTTAATATCCATAGTGGTTTCTCTTCATTCAGAGTGGAAGAATACATTCCTAGACTATGCCTGAGCCACCCACTTGTGGGTCACTGAGAACTCCTCCTACAGGAATTTCTGAAGCAAAGGGAACACCTTCTTCCCCTACCTTGACTGGCATTGCTAATACCCTTCTGAACTATGGAAAGAAGCTGACAGAAGACACCTTTCCCTGTGACCTGGAGCCTGAAAGACACTTTTCAGCATGAGGTCCTTTCCAGCACAAATGATTCTGTGATGTTTGGCCTCTTAAGGTAGGCTAGAGGAAAGGACAGCTACATAATTCCTCCTCAGATACTCTCTTCTCATGATAACCTTTGTCTTCCCTAGGAACTTTCTTTAGACAGGTTTTCTTCCAATCTGCTGGGAGGAAACAGAGAAGAGGTCAAGAGGTATCCCAATTTGCCCTGTAAGCTGCAGAGCCTACAAATGTATGCCAATGGATTTATGTCCTATGTTCCTCACACGTGTGCACCATTCAACTGAACGCTGTCTCCTCCTCATATCCACCACTCCACTTCCAGGTGTTCCTCTGGGGCTACAGGAGGAACACTCTTCCCAGCAGTATCTCAAGTTCTTTCTCACCTCCATTCACTGTGCCCCAACCTCCTCTGCTCAGTAGTACCTCTAACTCTTAGAAGGCTTTCAGTTGCTTTTTTGGCACGCCAAGGTCAGAAGGGAGGACCCATTGTTACAGAAGATAAGGGAAATAGCAACTCAATATATTGAAAAATGCTGAGTCTCAAAAAGTTGCTGAGGCACCTGGGCCACCAAAAAAGCTGACCAATCTTCTGCTTTTTTGTACAGCTGTACAAAACATTCATGTTGACTTGAATTTCAACTTACTCATATTTGCAGTTCCTAAAAAAATATTAGTATTGTGAAAAACAGTTAAGTTTTCTGTTTGCCTCCCAAAATATAAAATTTCCATTCTCAGAACATAGTATTTCAGCAGTACAAAGATATGGGAAATTTGCTATTTTCTTTTGGAGAAGATTCTTCAAAACATTTTCAATTCCTGGAACCAAAATACCTGATTCTCACACAAATTCAGACTAATTTTTCCTAACCTTGAAGAAAACTTCTCAGACAAGAAAAAAAAGTTTTTCCAGAACATCAAAAAACCCCACACTCCTGTATTTATCTTCAACTGCAAAGAAGGGGAGCATTACTTATGGCTATTTGACAGATGGAACTGAAGCTCGAAGGCTAAATTACTTACCTGCTGCCAGACAAAAGCGTGGTGGAATATGGAACTGACTACAACAGTCCTATTTTCCAAGACAGTGTCTTAAACACTGCACCATTTTTCTTGCAAGGCCCACACAGTCTGCTCTATGGAGAAAGAGTCCTCGGACCACAGGTCCGACCTAAACTTTGACCTGAACTTTGTGTTTTGCTCTCACCTGGTGTACATTGTCCACACAGAAACAGTGTATATTCCACAGCACTTTCTCAGAAGCTGGAGAATAATTTCCTTCCACTAGCAAACATACTTTTTGGGTTGTGTGGCACAACAGAAAAAGCCAATACAGTTTTTCATTTACTGCTGCATCTGCATGTTAACATGAAGGTCAGCAGAAGTGTACACAATACAGAGAAAATGAGTAGTTAATTATTGCTAGACTGGAAGAAGTGAAAATACATGCTTTAATTTGGTTTAGAAAAGCACAAATCATGAGAATTACTTCTTCTGGGCTGTTTTTTCATAGGAGGGCATACATAGAATAAAATTCATGATAACTGGAGGCTATTTGATGTGCTTTGAGTACCACAGATAAAAAAATCTATTCTCATCATTTGAAATAATCTCAGTAAAAAATTACAATATTCAGCAAGAAAAATCACACAGGATTTTGAAAAAATCAAGTGGGATTTTTCTTGCTGAATATTATCTCATTTATTGAGCTTGTTCCTTCTCACACGTGTATAATCTGGCAATCTGCCCATATCTTTTGCCATATTTACTTCTTCTCAAGTGTTTGTACTTGAGGGTTTCATTGCATCATCAACAATGTGCAGTGCTTCAAAATTAAGCTGTGTTTAGAACAAAATGCTAGATTTGCTCTTTATGGAACAAGCTTTAATAATTTCAAAACATCAGCACACAACAGGCCAAAACCTAGTACAACCAGTTTCTGTTGGTATGTCAAACCACTGCTTAAAACTGTTCTTCAGTCCTTCAAGGGCTGAGGGTATATTTGCTGTTCACAATCCAGCTACAACAAATAAGCAAAATGCATTCATGTAACAGGATAGAGATAACTTCAAAAATATTCTAAGAAGGCACTTTTATCAAAACAATCAGAACAACTTGACCAAAACTAGCAAATTTAGTTGCTCTGCATAATGCAGGCCTAGTCCCTCCCAATCACCAAATTAATAGTAGCTGGAGGTTATGAAAGTAGTGAAGAACTCTTCCTTCCAGAGCAAGGTAAGAGTCCTGGAAAGCACAGTTCACTACATTGAACTTCACTTGCCACTGGGTACCTGGAAGAAGAGGCTAAAGTCAAGCATCCACGAGCAGAACAAAGCATTGCCTCAAAGCCAGCTGCAGGACTAGAACCTAACACATGAGAATGGGGCAAGTCTCCAGGCAAATGGCACGTGGCAGAGCAATCAGCAAATTTCAGTGTAAATTCTGGGTAATTATTGCAATACATACCTTGTTGACTTTACAGTTTAATCCAGGCAGAATAGCAAAAATTTGAAAAAGACATTCACTATCCTAATGCTTTAAAGCCATGGTCCATCAGCCCACTTTATTAGGTGGAAGATGAGAGGGAAGTGATGTTCGTTAATACCAATGTACACTGTCCCTTCAGTAGTACTCAAATGATATTAACTGCTGTAAATTCTGTACAAGTTGGCAATTACAAAACTTACCAAGCTTTTCTGCATGAGAAGGAATTCGTGATCATGACCAACAGACATGTATAGTTCTAGAAATGCTAAATAACTGAGTTCAGGTACTCAAACGTTTTGCAACATTTAAGTAATATGAAGGCAAAAGGCTCAGCACCTGCCACCAGCAGTCACTGTTCAGAAGCCATCTAACATTTTTCTAGGCAAGACCCAGACTCAGCAAATTGCTCAACTTCCCAAAGTAAACGAGTAGCAGAGATTGTCTTATCTCTTAACCTCAAACTAAGTAGTTTCACATTTTCTGTCACATCATTTATACTGATGGTTACACACTACCACAATATATGATTTTTATGCATTTGTGTCATCAAGTGACAGAAGCTGCATTCACATTCTCTGAAACATCTTTGGTTTGCAGCTTGTCAGTTATAGATGGAATATCTACATTTCAGCAATGTTTTATTTTCATTGAGGAGGTATTTTAGATGAAAACAACTTCACTGAAATGGTCTGATGCATGTTTTGATCAAGAAAACAAAAAAACCAAGGCTCCCTCATTTCTTCAGTCTCACTGAAGAAAGGTTTAAATGATAAAAACTTCTTTTTCAGCTCTATTCTTCTTTTAGCAACCAACACTGAATTAGCTTTGTGACAGTGTTGCTCTGTTCTATGCAGTGAAACTTCAGACTGAAAGAGGGTGGGTTTAGATGAGATATGAGGAAGAAATTCTTCACTGTGAGGGTGATGAGGCACTGAACAGTAGCTCTGGGAAGCTGTGGATGCCTGGAAGTGTTGTAAGCCAAGCTGGATGGAGCTCTGAGCAGCCTGGTTTAGCAGAAGGTGTCTCAACTCACGGCAGCAGGGTTGGAACTAGATGAGCTTTAAGGTCCCTTCCAACCCAAACCAATCTGTGATCCCTACACTGAACGAGTACACTCGCTCTGGCTCCAACCATCATGCAAAATGACCTGAGAACTCAAAGGAATCAAACATGGCCACATTTTCCCAGCAAGCAAACAGAAAATATTCTAATGCTTAAGAGTGATAATAGAAGACTAAATAAAAACTACCTCACAGGACGTGTGTATGAATGGGAGTGTAATGACAAAGACAGGTAGAAGTAGAATAGCAAGTAGCAGAATGGCAGTTTGGAAAATAACACTGTAAACATGGAGTCCTTCACCTGTTGTCCCAATAAAAGTGTGTGACATCCAAAAAGATGACAAACATCTGCTAAAGTTAGGAATAACACTCTGCGTATACATTTTATAAACATACAGGATCCTGCAATGACCTTTAAAATATTGTGTGCCATAATTCTACTTACTTAACTACATTAATCTTCTCCAAGTTGAGTCTGTTTTGCCTGCTAAAGTAACTGGTAAGAAATCTCCTTGTGTTTATCCAGACTCGTGAGCTCTGTCATTCTACTCCCCTTGCCCTGTGGAGGAGCAGGAGTAAGAATGGCCAGGGGGACACCTGGCAGGCGGCCAAGGTACCTTCCACAACACTCGCAAAACAATGAAAAAAAAGTACACATTGGTTTAAAAATTTTAATGTACAAATTTACACTCACCATGTTGTAACTTTCAAACTAGGGAGGAAATTGCAGCAGTCTGCATGATTTATTCTACCCATAACTTACTCTACAAGTGTCTACAGATTAGAAGAAAATCCCTTTTCCTTTTCTCAAGGAAGTAAATATTTCATTTCTATACTTAATAATCATTCAGCTTTCTAACAGTCTGTGAACTATGCAACCATGTTATCTCTGAAAACTAGCATGCTTTTATCTCTTGGGATTCCAACCTCAGTAGCCTTTGTTGCTCCTCATGTGCCCACACAGCATATTCAGAATTCTCCTCCAGCGACACCCAAAGACACACTTCAGTGAAAGAAGCAGCAGCTGAAGACGCCCATCTTCAGTTTTGCAATATACTCAGCTGCCAATTACTTTCTTCCAAATGGATCCGACCACACTTTTAACCCTACAAATCAAATATCAGAATACCAGCAGTTGATAATTTAGACTGTTGGAGAAAAAACACTCCAGCTTTGTGTATTAAGCAATGAAAGAAGCCAACAATTTCTGCACTGAATTTGCAACTCTGCTTACACTTGCAAAAATATACAGAGAGACAACCTCATCTTAAACTTCAGATAACGGAAAAATCTATCAGATTCATAGGTAAGGTGTTCTAATATTGTTGGATCAATCATTTAGAATTGCACCTAGCGCTTAAATTTTTCTAGGCTTCCTTTTCAACTCATGGATCTCGTAACTTATCAGCGGCTAAATTCAGATGAAAAGAGGAACTTTAACTAAGGACTGATCATTAAGTACTCTCATCTTGGATAAATGAGCCAGTCCAGTCCTCTTGAATGCTTAGTAAAAAATACAGGTTTACGAGACCTCTATTTCACAACACCCTTCCTACTTCTCTTCAGCATTTCACCCACTTCCCTGGAAAGCAAGTCCTGCACTAATGATCTAACCAATGTGTGTAGTAAGTTCATAGCCTTAATCCTATTTGATTTTAACCTGCTGCTGATGTTAGGCTTTTTCAAAAACAAAAATACATTACCCTTTAACATATTCAGATATTACATGTTTCATCAAGACAGGCACACTCACAACTTTAATCAAGAAATGCCAGCCTTGTGTAATGGACAGCCACTCCATTCACCATTATGAAAAAACGAACTATCAAGGATAGCCTGCTATACTTGAATTTTACTTCCCTCATATGCTTTTCTAAGCATTCCACTGTCAACAGCAAGGAACCAAAAGCTATTAGCACTGCATTCCAAATTTTCCTTCATGTGTAGTGGATTTCTGCATAGCCCATCCATCCAGGAGGCCAGAAGGCACTACCAAAGTGCTGATGAACTGTGTTTCAGTAGAGTTCAGTATTCCACAAAACTAGGGTACAATACTGTTCTTTATAGCTACAGCTCAGCCTATCCATGGTTCTTGTTTGCTCTGAGCTGGTTCAGAAGTGGAATCTGACCTCTATTTAAGAAAGTGTGAAGACAACAGAAGACAACAGAAACTCTGCAACTTATTTGGCCAGTTAAGTAATTTTAAGATGAATTTCATTAAAACCGTAATTTTTCAGGGATGGATTAGCCTGAAAAAATAATTTAATAGCAAATTTATTAAATATGTTTTCACTGAATGTATTCTTCACTGTATTATTTAAATCCATTTAAATATTCAGGGATTACTTCTAGAGGGTCTTTAAAACAATCAATGCAAACACATAAATCAAGTGTACCTGCAGGCTGAATATCCTCTTGAACAACACCAGCTCGGTTTATTAACTGTTCTTTCTCTGTAAAACAGAACACAAAGGACAATACTGAAAACAGAAAATACCAGATACCTTGATTGCACCCAATAAAATGATCTTGAAAATTTTATTAATTCTAGATGCTACACAGTAAAATTCTGTTGAGTATCTACCTACAGAATGCAAAGGTAGTATTCCTACTTCACTGAGAAACTAATAGCTAGTCTGTTTTGAGAGAATGCAAACAGTAAGATAATCATCTTAAAACAATGCCAACTGTTTAATAAAGATGTCAAAACACCTGCCATGGTCCCAGTACTTAAGGAATGACTAGTACTTGTATAAGCTGTCATTCATATGCTCAACATAAAACTAGTCAAAAGATTTTTTTTCTTTTAGGCAATTCCCGTTTTCAGGCCCTGAAAGATCTTGCAAACAAATTTCACGACAGCACCTACAAAATTACTGCTTGTAAACTTTGTGAAATTCAGCATCTGAGGGGCATTTCCCCATACATCAGACCTGTCCAATTTCAAAGGAAAAGGCACAAAACCCAGAAAGGGAGAACAGAATAGATTTGGGCAAGGAATGAGTCTTCTTGTAGGACATGAAGGAGAAGGATATTCAGTCTTAAGTGGAAACTTAGATTAGAAGAGAGGCAGGGACAAAACCAGGAACCAATCTGAGAGTTCTGGGGACACACTTGGGTTGAGCAGCAGGGGGTGTTAACTGGTCAGGCAAAGAAAACAGGGCAAAAATGTAAGAGATGATGAATACATGGATAGGACACAGAACAGTCAATAGGGAGACTGCTGTGGGGCCTGCCAACAACTTGGAAGACAGGTGAGACAAAAAAGGACAACAAGGAAGATTCAGTCCTGGTGACAGGAGACCCACCTCACAGGATGGGGAAGGAACAGAGTCTCACAATTCAGAAAATCAGGCAATCTGTGAAAATGTCACAAAGAGCAGCTGTCAAGCCACTGTTCTGGTTAATCCATGTGGAAAAGATCTGTGCTGAAGCCTTCAAGGTTTCATCACTGACACTAAACTGCACATTTCATATGAGGAAACAGTCTTCTTTAAAGCTAGATACAGACAAGAAAATATCAGAAACAGCAAAGCCACAAACTGTGGTACTAAAAACCTATAAAATTATAACATTTCTGTATGAAATTAAGTCAAACAATTTACAGTTCATATCAATGATTTGATTACATACAGTTTTTCTAAGTAACTTTCATCTTATTTGTTAAATTGATAGGAACTTCTCTGAAGATGCTTGAGAATCATGCAGTAAAGTCTTCTTCCTGAATGGTAATTTACTTCACTTGTATAGAGTTTGGCAGATACACAAGAAAAACGAGAGTGAAGAAAGAAAATACAGCATTTCATGTTACACAGCTCAATGTCACTCCAGGTAACTAAAATTCACTCTTGCTTTTCGCATGATTACTATGTGATGCTAATCAAAACACCCAACTTTTGTGACACAGCATCCCCAAACACAGAAATACTGAGTATTCACCCACACCTCAAGCCAATAGAGGTGGGAGCTTCTATGGAAGTTGTCATACTTACTAGACTGTATTTGGAAAATCCTTTGTACCCCAAAGTTTAAATACTTTGGTTTGAACACCACGATTGTGAAAGCTCACAGTCTTGCCTCAAGTAATGTGATAATAAATTCTTGTGCCTCTCATACTGCAGTGATGAGCATCAAGAAAAGCTCATTGGAAATGAATAAAGGTGATATCAGATGGAGAGTCAGCAGCAAGCATTAAGTAGAGTTTAGAATCAGGTATCGGATCAAAAGTTTGTGCACTTGCTAACTGTGCATCAATCATTTTATGTCCTAAATAGAGATTAAAAATCCCTAAACTGATAGGAAACATCTACTCACATAATTCACAAGTACAAATGAGGACATGCTCCACTAGTTCTGTCCTCTCCTTACTGCCAAGCCATGTTTCTAATATAGTATTTTTGGAAAGTATAGCATAAGCAAAAAAAAGATTTAGTAATAAAGTTTTCAAAACTAACACAGAGTAGGAAACATAATTGTGGGAAGTTTCACAAACATAGCATCCTTGAATAAAAATTTGCTTGTAAGTTAAGTTTCACTTGAGTTTTGATGCAAGGCCAAAGCCCTTCCAATAAGATCAGTAAGTTTGTTATCCTTTTTTCTTTTTCCTTCCTAGAAATCTTCAGTTGTCTTGGCAGATTAACCACATATATCATGTTATCAGCTTGCTTAGTTTCATAAAAAATTAAAGTGAGGAGGCAATGCTCGTTGCACCAGAACTTTCCCCCCATTTCCTCTGTCAGTATTCCACAGAAGTTGAGGAGTAATGGGTGCTCCCCATACGGAGCACCTCCCTGGAGCCGCTGAGGCTTCACACCTGGAGCTGCAGGTGCCTTTGAGGGCTTCCTGGATAGAGTCAGTTGTGGGCTTTTGCAGGTTTTCCTGGCAGCTGTTTCTGGCAGGAAAGTGGGGTTTTTCTCAGGAGTTAGTTTCAGAGACTCTGCAGACTGAGACCAGCTCTAGCAAATCATCACAACTGGTGGCCAAGTTTTAAGTTAGATGTTCAATTGCAGCTGGAAAACAGAACTCGAACAGCTCACAGAACCATTGAACAGTCTGGGTTGGAAGGGACCTTTAAAGATCATCTCGTCTACCTCTCCTGCACTGAGCAGGGACATCTTCAGCTAGATCAAGTTGCTCAGAGCCCTGTCCAACCTGATCTTGAACGTTTCCAGGGATGGGACACCCACCACTCCTCTGGGCAATCTGTTCTAGTGGTTCGCCACCACCATCATAAAAAAATGTATTCTTTCTATCTACTCTGAATTTACTCTGTTCATCAGTTTAAAACCATTACCACTAGTCCTACTGCAATAGGCCCTACTAAAAAGTCTGCCCCAGCTTTCTTACAAGCTCTCTTCAAGTGTTCTACAAGGTTTTCCCGAAGCCTTCTCTTCTCCAGGCTGAAGAACCCCAACTCTCTAAGCCTTTCTGCACGGGAGAGGTGCTCCATCTCTCGGATCTCAATTTCTTCAACTGCAGCTCAATCCTCTAAGGAACACCTGGAGAACGTTCTTAACCACAATAACTTGTCCTGGCTAATAACTTGAAATACTTGTTCAAGCGAGCTGTATTATTTCGGTTTTCAGGTATCTCCTAGGTGAGCAGCAAGCCCCTCGGGAGCCACTCAGGGAGCAGCAGCCCCAGCATTCCCCCAAGCCCGGGCACAGACAGGGCAATGGCCGGGCCCAGCCAGCTCCCCCCGCGCAGAGACTCACTGTACTCCTCCGGCAGCAGCAGCGGCCGGAAATAAATGGGGTAAAAGGCGGCTCCCACCACGGCCACGAAGGCGCTGAAGATGCCGAGGGTGCGGGACAGCCCGGCCATGGCCCCGGCGGACGCGGCGCGGGGCCTGCGCGGGGCCTTCCGGGACACGCGGGAGCGGCGCGGGCACCGCCCGGCCCGGCGGGAGGGCGCCCCCGCGCGGCCGGCGGGGCGCAGTGCGGGCACTGGGCCGGTGCCGCCGCGCTGTCAGCCCGGCCCGGGCAGCCCGAGATGCTGAGCTCCAGTCCCACCGCCCCGCCCTAGAGAGCGTCGCCCGACAGCGGGAGCTGTCCCGGCCCGGGACTGCACCGGTAGTGCAGCGCCGAGGCGGGAGGGCGGGGGCCGCCGCGGAGCCGCCAAGGGAGCGAGCGGGCGCGGCCCTGCGCGGGGATCCCTCCCCGGCGCGCCCCTCCCGGGACGCCGCCCGGCGCCTGCTGCACGGTGCTGCGAGGAGCCTCCAAGGAGTTGCGCAGCACGGCCGAGACTCGGCGTCTTCTGGCCCAGCCCCCCCGCACCTGCGGCGGCGGAGCGGGGCCCTGCCCTGCCCTGCTCGGGCGGCGGCCCCTCCTCCAGGAAGCCGGATCTGCCGCATCCTTGTCGCCGGGCCGGTCGCGCAGTCCCTGCCGCGCTGGGCACCGCCGCCGCAGCAGCAGCATGCGGCCCTCGGCCGAGCCCCGCCACCCCACTCCGCTGCTCCTCGTCCTCCTCACGGTGAGTGCCGCCGGCCCTGCACCTGCCCCCGCGTCCCGACCCACCCAGGTGTCTCGGCAGGGGCCGGCCCGTGCGGGGCCGCGGGTCGTACCCGCAGGGCGGAGGGAGCCGGAGCCCAAGTCCGGCCGTGTGCGGGGGGCTCGGGGCTGGGGCCGCCTCTCGGAGCCGGCCCCCGGCTGTCCGGCCTGGCTCCGCGCCCCCTCCCAGCCCCCAGGGTCATGCCGTCTTATTGAGCTGGGGGACGCCGACTTGTCACGTCCAAGTGTTAAGCTTTCTGCCCTGGGTGACGATAAACTTCTAGAGTGGAAAGAATGGGGAGGCCTTTGACATCTGCTTACAGATGCACGACTGAGCATAGTGCTGCACTGGCTTATGGAAACAACCGTGCTTTAGGGCTATTTACTAAACTACTTTTTCATCTTTTTTGCTGTTAGGCATAAGCTCTGGTCAAAGTTTTGTGTGCCTGTACCGTGTTGGTGCTGATGGAGAGCAGCAGACCGACACCCCTTTTTGTCACGTCTTCTTTTCACAAATCTTAAAATGTAGCGTGACGTGTTGGCCATTTGCAGGTGAAGGACTGTTGTTATCTTCAGGTTTTGTGCTTACAGGTGCAGGTTTCATAGGGTTATGGGGAATTTCTGCAGGGCTGAAATGGAGGGTCGTTTTGAGATCTCCAGCAAATAAAAGAATACTTGCTCAATCATTTCTGTATTATTACACTACTGAAAATGTTCAGTTTCCCAATGCTTGCGGTGTTTACCTCCCACATTGATTTTTATCCCAAGATCTGATGGGATGGCTTGGGCTGATTCATTGAGATTCAGCAGGATTTGAGAAAAGGAAAAGAAAACATTTACAGCTTTAATGGCTAAGTTGCCCCATACAACAAAGCCTTTATGTCTGTCTTGTTGAACTTGGCGTAGTTCATGATAATATTCTGAATTAGCATAGCCGGTCTCTTTAGTGTGCTGGGAAACTTTTATATTTAAGTCTCATAATCACACTCAGTGTATAATCTTTTCATCCTTGTTCTGTGTCAGAGGTGATGCACATTTAACTCTGCCTTGTCTGCTATAACAGGAAGGGAAGACCGTTCCTCACCAGGTAGAAACATTTAGATGATACACACTCTGCACTGTATAGTGGCAACCAAGTGGTAACAGAGACTCAGCCATGGTCTGAAAGTTTATGGTGTGCAGTCTCTGCCAGGCCTCCCTCCCTGTGGGATTATTCAGGGTTCTTTGCTCCATGCTGTTTACTGGATGAGCCTCCAGAAGGGTTTGTTAGGTGGGATGTCACAGCAGACTCAAATATACTTCATGCATGTTGGCAGCACAGGCCTCAAGTATTACCCAGGGACCAAAGAATACAGAGTAAAATGAGGAGCCATTTAGCAGATCAGGCACTACAAGAAAGGCACGAGATCAGCAGAGCTGAAGCTAAACTTAGGCATCAGCAATTGTGTTGCATGGAAATTGTTCTACAAAGAACTGGCTTGGGGTTTCAGAGCTTACTGCTTTGGGATCCCCACCACAAAATTTCTGCCATTCACTGGAAATCAGATGAACATATTCATACACTGCTGCATCTTTGTTAGTGAACTGTGCCAGACCCAAGCTGTCTTTGCTGGAGTCTAGTTGCTGTCTCTCTGTATTGGATAACCACTGAGAAAATTGAGAGCTGGCTGTGTGTGTTCTGACAGTAAGTGCATGTGTGTGGTAAGCACACATTAGTACCCCTATGCTTTGTGGTATCTACCCAGTAGACTTTTGCATCTTGTGATAACCACATGGCATTTTGTTCGTAGTATATTACCATCTTCCTCATGACACAGCCCACATATCACAAAGATTAAGCTACTTACAAGTACTCTTTATTGTAAGATCAAGAAATATGAATGATAACCATCAAGTACAAGAGGTTTAGGACCATTTGTTGCTGCTGCTATGGGCTTGTAATGCTTTTGGAAGTATTTAAATTGAAGAAGAATTGTGTTGGAAATGTAAAAGAATAGCATCTTTTGTCAAGTCAAGCTCTGAAAAGTACTCAAATTAGTATTAAAATCAAGGCTCTCTTACCAACTTTTATCTCAGTTTTTGTGTATATGTGTTATTCCAGCATATGGTGGACACCATACCATGTGTTCCAATGGATATCAACCTCCAATTGCTATTCCTTTTTTAGCCCCTTCAGTTTGCATGGTTTTTACAGTATCACAAAATCACAGAATATTCTGAGTTGGAAAGGACCCACAAGGACCACTGAGTCCAACTCTTTAAGTGAACTGCCAATAAAGGCATCATACCCACGACCTTGTCATTATTAGGGCCATGCTCTAACCAATAAGCATTTTGTGGAGTGGGAAATAAGGCAGAGAGGAAAGCTGTCACTGATGAGACTGCTATTGTAGAAAGCCAAAATACTGAGTTGCATAGTGTTTTGTGGTTTTTTACCTTTTTTTGGTCAGAGTGTATATCTTGGTGCTTACACGTGTTTGTCAGTGTTCAGCATCACTGCACATCTCACTTGCAGTGTCTCTTGTCAGATACAAGAAGATAAAGAGCATTTGGTTGCATTTATGGAAAGTGGTTTAAGTGACAAGTTCCCTAGGAACACTAAATAAATCTAATGATCTAGAGATACCCATCTGCTTGCAATGGTATTTAGCTTTTTCATCCAAAAGTTCCCTCATTCAGTTATGTCGTCCAGTGTCTGCCCTTAATAAAGTCAAGGTCTTGAAGCAAACAGCACCTCTATGCATAGTTGTGTTCCACTAACAACCCTTGAGCTCTTTGGCACCTCTAAGGAGGCAGGGAACTGGGAGAAGATTGCATTTGATCACACAGGTGATCAAAAAATCCAAAAATCCTCATCCGTAGGAACAAGTGAGTAGTATAGAACTTAGTTCTGGCTTTCTGTAATATTTACACCTTACTGGCTTGATGTTTTTTCAGTGTAGCTCCCAAGTAGTGTCAACATATTCTTAAGAAATAAAAAGCAAAATAGTTTATCATTAGGGACTTTTACTGACCTGCATTTTGGATTGTGAGCAAAGTCTAGTCCTCCAGGTGCACAGCACATAATTTCTGTGATTAGAAATGTACTAATGACTAGACCGAACCTTTTTGAATATTTTGAAAAACACAGTGGAAAAGCCATCAATCCAAGATAGGTATCCAAGGTAATTTTTATTTTAATTTGTTTAATCTTAGCAAAGTTAAAAGTTACCCAAGACAGATCTCATTTTGAGCAATCTTAATGACCGTCTTCCCTGATAATCCCAAGTGACAATTCTGAATATTTTCGATAGACCAGGGGACCGGGTGGAACTGCTGTGTTGGTGCTTGCCCTCAGAGCTGAGTAATCCGAGTATCCTTGGCAATGCATCAAGCTGGATGCTGACTGCAGGACCAAAAGAAAAGAAGCTGTTTGAAGCCTTAGAGACAAGAACTTCAGCATAGAGGATAATCCTGTTGTGTGTCCAGGCAGTCACTCTCAAACTATATATAACTATACATACATAGCTGTGGAGAGCAAAAGCTGAGCAAATTCAGCCTGCTGCTCTTGCTGCTCAGATTTTCAAGTTTGTCTTCAGGATAGGAACATGTCAAAAATGAAACACTTCACAAATATTAATTCATTCTCAGGAAACCTTTGTTGTAATTTTGTCCTTCAGGGAACTGCATGACAGGTAACAAAATTAGCTAACCTTTTACAGAAACATGAGGCCTTGGCAATCCTAGCAAACAATGATACACAATGAATATATGCCAGTACATTTTCATGTACACTCCTTAGGCCTGATCCTAGGAGCATGTTTAAATAGCATGACATGTAAGTCACTATCTTAGACCGGATTCCACTTGCATAAGGGCTGAAGGATACACCCTGTAAATACAGTTTGTTTGTAGAAGCATGTGTAACTTTGAGAACTTGATGTAGGGAAGTTGCTACCGTTAAAAAATCTTGATGGTGGCTCTCTAGTAACCCATGTCTGCTTGCTGGGTGAAAGAAACCTCATGTTTTGGAGTTAAACTATGGTAGATAAACGTGCTTGTGCAGTGTTCTGTTATCACTGTGAATGTATGAGTAATCACATGAACTTGGATTCTCTGGTTAACATGTTTGTGTTTTGGGTTTTCTTCCAGAACTTTGTGCTGTCCTTTGGAAAGGAGACATTACAGACAACGGCAGTTACTCCACAGTTTCAGAAGAATATGGATTATGTAGACTTTATCTATTTAAACATTTTAGAAAAGAAAGTTCTTAACAATTCTGAGGTTTCAGTTCAGTATTTATGTTCTAAGCCTTGTGTTGTCAGTTTGGAAGCAGTAGCTTCCTCCGAGTTCAGGACTGGTGTACCAGTATATAGAAGGAGATGGAAGGATGAGAAGAACCTTTATGTTAGCAGAACTCGACAAGTACACTTGAAATTTCCGAGCATCATGGTTTACAGAGATGATTATATCATCAAAAACTCAATAATAGTGCACAGTGTGATACTGTATGCATGGATTAGTCACAAATCAGCTAGCAACTATGATGATGAGCAGAATGAAGACTACCAGGCTGCAGTTGCCAAGAATTACACATTTTTAGAGGCAGTTCCACCTTTTGAACGGCCATATAAGGACCACAAAGTTTGTCTTCAGTGGGGTGCTGACTATTTGTGGATGCTCCAGGCCAACAGGATACCTCAGTGCCCTCATGAAAGTGGTAGGTGCAATGTCACTTTTTTTCCCCAAGGAAACAAATGACATCTCTGGTAAGCTGTTAAAAAGTACCTACTGGTAGTAAATGTTACATACAGTGGTTTACTTGGGAAGCGTTGTTGAACATGTAATCTCCATAACTGTGAGGTTAGAGTTGCAAGTGCTGAAGCCATCCTGTCTTCAGATTGTTTCATCGCAGCCAGCCTGGAGGTTGTAGCAGCGTAGCCCTCTATTTTCTAAGCATGTTCGAACAATTTTAGTCAAAACCCACCAAAGTCAGTGGACATCATTCCTTTATCTTCAGAGTTGTTCAGTCCCTTACTGCATTATTTCAGAATCAGTTCTGCAGTTCATGCACACATAATTCTCACACAAGTAGTCTCCTTCTGCTTAAGATGATGGCCTCACACTCAGAAACATATTTCAAGTCTTCATTGTGAGCTAAACTTTACAGCACCTCTTTTTTTTTTTTTCCCTAGAGCCATTATGAACAAGCATTTTAGGAAAAAAGTAGTAGTTTTAAATAAAAAATCATGTCTTGCTAACTGTATAGATTACTGAAACAGCTTTGCTTTCTAGATTTTTTGAGTTCTTTTTTTTTTTTCTGCCTGCCTATCTCTAGCTTTACACATGCTGACAATTCTTTTGCTCTCAATGCATGCTCAAAGCAGAACCTAGAAGGAAAAAGAACTTTTTCTTTTTCCTAGAAGGAAAAAGAAAACCATTTGTTTCTAAATGGTTCTGTCCAGGAAAATCCCATAATGGTATTTGTATAATTTATTTTCACTACATTGGAATGTAAATGCTCTGAAGAAGAACAGGGAACATCTCACTTCCTTCAGGGGCTTTCTGAAATACTTGTTGGAGACAGCATGTGACATCTGCAACATTATGAAACATCTTATTGTCTGTATTTTCTATTTATATTACAGGTTAAATCAGTTTAATAGACAATAGGAGGAAATAATATTCAAATTTTGTTTCTGAAAATAATATTGTAACAAATTGCTCAGGGTTTGGTTTGTTGTTTCTTGGTGATTTTTTGTATGGTTTTTGGATTTCTCTAGGCAAGCTGATGATATATCATTGCCTTAAAGATTTTTCTCCCGTTTCTTAGGAGGGGCAGCTTTATCAGTTTTATTACAGGATTTTCCATATCAGTTAAGAGCAGAATTGGTATCTATGCATACATATAATACAGAGAGGTGCAAATGGAGAGCAAGTCCAAGAGATGTGGAGAAACGTCACTTAGGCATAACCAGAGACAGGATGAGATTTAAGTGAATAACATAAGTTGAGACTTCTTGCTTACTAACTAGTTCTTTAAGTATCTTAGATTTAAATGTCTGTTCTTTCCCTGCTTCTAATTCCATCTGGAAACAGGCTCAGTTTCACTTTTTGTGGGTTATTTGGTCCAAGACTATAATGCATTAAACAGCACCAAGTGAACTTGTGTTTAAGGACTTATCAAGTGTTTGTATTAACTTTTAATCTGTTGTATGATTTAAATGTTTGACTGTAGGAATGCAAGCTAATTATTAGTTTCCTAATCTTAATTAATATGCTTTCTGTCTGTCAGATTAAGAAAGATTGTATTTTGCAGATGGTATCCAGGTTCTCGAATTTATGTATGCTTCCAGTGGGGAAAAAACAGGAATTGTGAAGAAATTTGAACAGTTTGAAAACAGAGAACTTGAGACAGTCAGACAACATCAGATTGATTATCCCATGTAAGTATAGGCAAGTAACTGAACTGGGCTGCATTTGGTTTTAACGCTATAGAATGTATTTAAACTCTTGGGCTGTACCACAAATTAAAGGGATACTACCTACTAATTTGAGAAAAGATGCAAAAGGAGCCTAGTTAGCAGTTCCTTCTGATTCTAGTTTTGCACAGGCTTAAGCTGAACCTCAGGAAGATACTTACAGTATGTGTTTGTGCAGTGCTGTGTAAGAGATGCTACTAGAAGGTGTAACTGAATGGGTTAGGTACAGTTTAGGAGGGTGAGTCAGCTGTTACCTGTTGTCATGATCAGACTGCTGTCTCATAACTAACTAGCCTGGGGTTTTCTGCATTACAAACAGATCTGCATTTCTAACATTGTTTGCAGACCAAGAGCAGAGTAGGATTTCTTGCAAGGGCAAGCAGCATGATGCAGCTTTATCCCTATAAATTCACACTAGTTTATTTTGCACCTGACAAGCCCTTAGTGATAGAATCCTCTGCCTAGATAAGTCTTCCAGCCTGAGCTCACTTCATTTCCTTCTACCATTGCTGTGTAAACTCTCCCATTTAGAGAGGAGAATTAGACTCATTAGCCCCTGCACACTATTCAGTTACAGAAGAATCACTCTTGTAAGGTCATCTTGCTCTGCTCTGGTCCCCCTTCCCAAAACTGTCACAACTCTCCAGTCATATTTTGCAATTTTAGGGGATAAGAGATATATATATATACCCCCCTTCCACCAGATGCTCTCACCCTGGCAACATTATTACAGAAGTAGGAAATGATTGCAGGAACTGGAACTTTCCTGCTGGTTTGCATTTGGTCTGTGGCCCCAAGAAGAGTGCCAAGAAGACTTGCCAGAGAGCACAGGTTGCATGCAAACTACTGGCTCTCAGACCATAACTGAAGCCATAAATACAGAGCAGTTTTTAGCTCCTAGTCACTTCTGGATGGGTGACAGCCTGCTGCTCTTTGCTCACCAACACAGTTGCATTCTGCTTCTGGTACTGAGGCACTCAAGCTCTGGTTTAGAGTATATGGCATGAACTTACACTTCTTTTTATCTGCTCCACTTAGTTCTTGCCTTCAGGTCGTGTCTTCAGTGTGTGTTGTGGTTGTGTGACTGCCTGGGGTAGTTCTGCTAGGAAGAGGAAGAGAGTTCTTCTCTTCAGTTCTTTTTCAGTTGTGTATGGTTCCCCACTGTACAAAAGGTCAACAGAAGTAGATGGATCTAACTGAGATTACTTGTTTGGCTTCAGTCAGGGATTTGTAAAGAAAGAGAGCCTGGGATACATTGCTGTCGTTTGAGGTGGTACCACTGGAGAGCCTGCAGCAAGGGCAGGCTGGGACTGTAAGGGACTGCTCACACTGTTTGGCATTCTGCAGCAATGGGGATATGAAATGAGTCAGCATTGTCCCAAACTCTGTCCCAAGAAATGTGTCCAGAGCAAACACAGTCTCAGACTTGCAATCAAGGATTAAAAGGAGACTGAGGCATTTGAGTTTGTGTTATTGACAGAGATGAAAGTTGAAAAGAGCAATATATAAGCATGAACACACAAACAGTATTTCTAGAAGCACAGTGTTTGCCTGTAGGTCCTAACAATCAATATACAAGTGATTGTCATTTACAAACCTTTCTACCTCACCCATGTGGCATCTCTGGAGAAAATGATGTTATTAGCTGTTTAAGGCATAGTTTCCATGAGGGAAACTTAATCACCCTTGGCTTAAATTGATCGTAATTCCTATTTTTTTTTTTTTAATAGGAGAGCAGGTGTTAGGCTTTCAGATCTACGGTGGTTTAGTTTAGGAAAAGATACAAGGTACTCATGTTAAGCAATTTTTTGAGAGAGAAGCAAGGCAAGCTGACTCCTAAAGTATTATAAACAAATATTGACCATTTTTATTAATTGTAGAAATGCAAAAACTGACTATCTCTTTCTAAAAGTCACTAAGAAAAGTGAACTATTTCACTATCAGATATGATAATAATTATAATGCTTTGCTGAATTGTACATTGGAGGTATGATTTTCAAAGTCATTCAGCATTGACCTAAGTGCTGTGGCAATGTTACAGAAATAAGTGATCAAATTTCTGTTAAGAGCATGGAAGCAGATTTAGTCTGGCATAGAGGAACGCCTTAAAATTAGATATTGTGGTATAAATTCTGCTTTTAGTGCCTCAACCAGATTTGAACAGAAATTTCCAGGTACATAGTGCTGTTGGTATTTGTTTTTTATTTTACACCATTCCATAGTTTGCAGAAGCTCCACCTTTATTTATCCTGTGATACTTCTGTGAAAGCTATTCGTACCTCTCTCTACTCTTCAGAGGATGGACTCATTTTTAACTGCTTTTCCCAAGCATATTTTCACAGTTCACTTTTAGTATAGAAGACAGAGCTTATAGTTTTTACTGGCTTCAATAATCAAGACCATGCATCTGGGGTCTGTGGGAGGTTGGCTCCAATTTGTCTCAGTTGTGTTTTCAGTTCCTTGGTGATGTAGGATCTGGAAGTAGCTCTGACCTGGCATTCTGGAATCGATTCAGATAATGCTTCCTTACTCTCTTCTCCTGTTGTTACCACAAAAGTCTGTGGTTAGAGATCAAAGATCCAAGAATCTTAACTGAGGTTTTTCTGAAAGTTTTTACTGCACAGGATGTGTTCTGTTCTGAAGATTACATGTGTGACAGGTTTGCTAAATTAAAGTGAAATACATGCTTTTGAAATTATATAGAAAGCTTTCTCATCAGGAGTGGATTTTTTGTTTGTTTTTGCTCATACAGGTTCACAGTTTCAATCTGGCTATATCTACTCCATCACTGTGAGAAGGATCTGTGTGGTATACTCTATTTTATTGATTCAAAAGAAATGTATGGTACTCCTGCTGTATTTCTAAATGAGGAAGGTAAGGGATATTATTAATGGCTTTCAGAAGAGGTCTAATACAGGCTTTATCGATCTGTGCCTAGAAATAACATTTATAAAAATATATTGTCAGACCTATTTTGTGAAATTGATCCCTTGCAAAATGCTTCTTTTTGACTGTAGTGTCTCAATAGGAAAGTAGGTACAAAATGAACAGGAGAAAACTGAGTAGTTGCATAGCATCTAATCTTGGCTAACTTCTGCTTTGTCAGGAGAACAGCCTGAATCTTACAGCCAGGTACATACACTGAGATTAAAGAGTCTTACCTCAATGAACAAGCTTTCTTATTATTACTCAAGTGTTATTTTAAATTTATCTTAATTCATATATATACAACATGAAAATTTTTGATAGTTTGAAGTAGCCTCAGAAGAAGTCAAAGCCATTCAAGGTCTTGCCTACATTGCAATGTTCAAGAACCACTGATCTTCTGGATCTTTCCCTGGTCCAGAAGAAAGTTAAAAGGTAGCACTGTCCTAGTCTTGCAAGACTTGCAGTAGGAGTCTGTTCTTGTCAGAAGAGGGCTGGGAGCTGGCTGGCAGGCTCCAGGAAATAAGCATGCAGAGTTTTAAAAGTGCACACCTGGCATTCTCATGATACATTTTTTTTTCCTTTTTCTTTGTGAGTTTGAAAACTGACCTCTTCCTCTCTGTTATTTTTGTCGTTTTCATTTTCTCTATCATGTAGCCAATTTTGATAATTAATTTACCCATTATAAACTGGATGCTTTTCTTTGAAGAACAAAAAAATAGAAGTTATCAGCTTAATGTGAGATTTGCCTGGTGAGGTTTTGGGGCCAGTTTTATTCTCAGTGTTAGACTAGATTATCATAATAACCTCTTCTGGTCTCGAAAGCTCAGACCGTGAGTGTAGCTTCTGCAGGTACAAGAAGTGGAGTGTAGAGTCATCTTGTACTTGATCATTGCAGTCACGTGCCACCAGTTGAGTGCTGAATGGATGCCATTGTTTACTGGTCCCTTCTGCAGTTTACTGCAAGTCACAACTGCTTTCTGATGTTTGAGATCAACTGTGACAGCCTCCCTGTTTGCCTTAGGTTTAGTCTGTTTAGTCTGTTTAACCCTGGTTTTCAGTCTGTGGTTTCATGTGGGAGCCTGAGCATCAGCATCTGAGATGTGTGACTGAAATGTGGAGCACTGTCTGTGGGACTCTCTGGGAGCTGATGTATGGCTTGGGGAGTGCCCAGATTTCTTTGTTGGTGATGAGGAGGACAGAACCACTGTGAACAGCGCATTAGTAAACCCATTCTTGCTGTTAATGTTTCTGTGGTGTTTGTTTCCTTTTTCTTCCTTTTTTGCTCTCAGGTTATGTGCATATTCAGATGCATCTCATGAGAGGGGATGACCTTGCAGTGAAAACTAGCTTCAGCCTTCCTCTGAAGCAGTGGTTTCGACTGGATCTGTCCTTTAAGGGTGGACAGGTATGCTTGCTACTGAATTACAGATTCAAGGCTAAGATCTGTATGATTTGATTATGCCTCTGACAAACTCCTTAATAGCTGAAGCTGAGAGAAGTAGTGTAAGTTGTACATGATCACATAGCAAAAGAATGAAAAATCTAAAACTAGAAGTTGTGGGGGGAGTGTTCAGACCTTTCAGCTTTGGGAAATCAACTTTGATTGATTGAGTTGGATTGAGTGCACCTCAGCAAGTTTTCTAATGACACCAAGCTGTGTGGTGTAGTTGAGATGCTGGAGGGGAATGGATGCCATCCAGATGGACCTGGACAGGCTTGAGAGGTGAACCTTGTGATGTTCAGCAAGTCCAGGTGCGAGATGTTGCACCTGGGACAGGGGAATCCCAAGCACAAACACGGGCTGGGCAGAGAGTAGATTGAGAACAGCCCTGGGGAGAAGGACTTTGGGCTGTGGATCAAGAATCATTGAATCATTAAGGCTGGAAAAGACCTCAAAGATTGAGTTCAACCTTTGACCAAGCACCACTATATCAATTAAAACCACAGCACTTAGTGACACATCTGCTTGTTTCCTCAACACTTCCAGGGATGGTGACTCCACAATTAACATGGCAGTGTGTTCCAGTGCTTGACAACCCTTTCAGTGAAGAATATTTCCTAACATCCAATTTAAACCTCCCCTGGAGCAACTTGATGCTGTAATAAATGTACCCTATAACATTTCTTTTATTGTAATTAATGTTTTGTGCTCTTTTAGATTGAAGTAAGCAGTGTTGGGAAGAATTTGAAAAGACATCATCATCAATCTTTTACGTAAGCACCATTTTCCCCTTTGTGGAGTAATATGTGTGTATATGTTCAGATACAGAGAATGGGAGAAGGAGAGCACAAGTTTGTTACTGAGATTCTAATTGGTTTTGAAAATGTCTGTGGTGTTTTTCTGCACTGTGCTTTCAAAACCAGTTTGCTTTACTGTGCTTACCAGTTTGCTTTACTGTGCTTACATTAAGCACGAGCTGAATATTTTTGTTAATGCTGTAAGTTAACATGGTGCATGATCTAGTACCAGAGTCTGATAACCCTCCCTAAAAACTGATTGGCAGGTCGATGACATTAATATCAGCCTTCAAGTGAACTTTTGGCCTTACTGAAGTCTAGTTTTACTGTTGCTGTGAGAGGTAGTGTTTCACCAGGGAAATTGTTACTTGCTTTGCTTAGTTAGAGAGCAAAATTGCTACCAAAAGTATTCATGCTGTGTCCTTTATTCTAAGCAACTGAATGTTTTTTAAATGGAATTTTAGTTGTTCTCTTTCTCTTGAAAATAATTAAAAAATGCCACTGTTAATAAGGGAACTGTGTAACAGTGAACTGCATAGCAGACTTCAGGATTGTTCCTTCTCTGCTGTGCTTTAAATCCAGAAATTGATAAGTTGCAGATGATAACTAGGAGACAGCTTAAATTTTCATATACTGATTTTAGAAAAGTGAAAGGGAAAGGTGGAACTTGAAAAAAATTCAGGTTGAGTAATGATGCATAAAATATCAAAAGGTGCTTACAGGTCAGAAAAATAAAACACCCTGCTGGTTTAATATGTTTGTAGACAAGGGATTTGTTAAATTTACTCCATAATTTATCACACTAAATTGCAGAGTCGATTTTGAGAATAAACAAATTACAAAAGGAAAAGATATTTGCAATGAGCTTAAGACTGTCAGTTGCAGAAATTCTGAGAAATATTAATTTCTCCTTCTTCTTTCACAGTACCTCTGGATATTCAGCTTACTTTACTTCTCTTTCCTGTTCTCAAGTTTTAGGGAAGATTTCTATTATGATGATACTGCTGGATACTTCGTTCTTGGAGGCAGTGGGTACGTCAATGGTATTGAAGCATTCTTTGGACCTGTGAAATACTATCGCCTCAATGTGTTGGACACAGAACAGGTAAGCAAAAGCACTACTTGGAAATGTAGGAATATTAACAGCCAACTATGACCAGATTTTATTTTTTCAGATGGAGTGTTCATTAAGTGATAAACCAGCTGTTTGCACAATGGTGTCTGGGAACATATGTCATATATGATCATTTTCTGTTGAAATCTAGCAATATTAGTTACCATTTCAAATGCTAAAAGATAATGTTTTGGGAAGTGAGTGTGTTAAGCAGTGTTTTTAAATCTATATTTAATAAGGACATATTTTCAGTATTGCTTTGTTCCCAGAGTTTCTGATGATACACTGTTGGATACATTTGATTCATCTCTGGTTTTGATCAAACTGATAGTGAAAGTTGTATAGGTTTGGTCAATTTTGGAAATTCATCTTAGATTTTTGGATTATTTTGACTTTAAATAGACTGTGGTCTACTGTGGCCAGCATCAGGTTGTCTGACACACTAATATGATGTTCCAGATAAGCTGATCATAGTGAACAGTCTGTTTCCTTTTGGTTTTTTGTGTACAATGCATCTTTCTAGCTGAGCATACACAACAACAGATACTGGGGATGCCATTTATCCATCATTTGCCTTTTTACAGATTTCTAATCCTCTTCAAGACAAAGACACAGTGGAACAAATCGAACTTTACTATGAGAGATGTATGGACATTCAAGAAATAGTTTATGATTACAGATCCATTGTAAGGCAAGGCGAAAAAACACACAGAAGTTGTAAGTGTTGATCTATGACATGAATTTTGAATTGTCATCTTTGGAGACCTGTTTTCTTTCCTCTAATAATCTGGATATTGATCATCGAAAGTAAAATTAAATTTAGCCATAATAAGAAAAAGATGCAATTCAAAGAGTTTAGTCTCATTAATGGTAGCTAGAACTGGGGTTTTGTCCCTGCAAATACTTTTGTGTCATGGAATAAAAACTTAAATCATCTTGATATGTCTTCACCCCTGATAAGACAGGTGTGTAAAGGGACAAAGAAATACTCTCAGCCTTTCATGTATGCTATGCATTTACCTTTCTTCCATTTCATTTTCAAAATGACCCTAAAGGAAAGTGGGTGGATTTTGCTAGAATGTTTCTGCCACAGTTGCCTAACATTCAGTAATTAACATGTTTCTACCAAAGTGTCCACTTTGGTGAAAGGAGAATGATAGAGTTTAAATGTGTGCTGAAAACTAGTTTGTATTTCTAATTTGAATTTGATTGAATACTGTGACTGGAGTATGGAAGAAGAAATCTAAATGTATTTGTAAGTGGCCTATGCTAGCTGGGTGAGTTTTTAGCTTTGTGTTAAGGGTGTGCTCATCTTCTCCATGAATTTGTAATTTACTAGAATTTTTTTTTTCTGTCAGAAATTTGTTTTCAAAACCAAAAAGTCAGCTTTCCTGTCTTAAATATGTTGTTTTCTCTAGGTTACTATGAAAACTATTATTTGGAGCTGATTCACAAATATGGAGAAAAATCCAAATGTGATGCTTTCATGTGGGGAAAAGAGCTCAGGGAAAAGTACCACACTTTGTTCAAACTGTTACAAGAGATGAATTTCAGTAGTCCAGATGGTAATCATGTTTCTTTTATTAAATTGTTCTTAAATAACTCAACAATATTTGTTGTATAGTTTAGTATCATTTGAGTTAATGTGTTAATTGAGCTAATCTTTTTTCGTATTAGCTAGGAGTGTTATGTAGTTTGTACATTGCAATATGCTGTAGATGGAAGGATGGCTTATTAGGTAGAAGGAATCATAGAAATATCCTTATGTTTTTAGTGGTTGGTTAGGTAGTTAGTTTGAGATGGTATTTTGGATTTTTAATCACCCTTCATATTCAGTAATATCTTGTGTCTCTAGGAATTTCATCTGCATTGAGAATACCATTCAGCTTGAGAAATAACAGAGTTATTCTGTCAGTTATTCAGTTTCTGGGGAAGTTGGTTCCTAATTTTAACTCTTGCAATAACTGCGTGTCCTATATTTTATTTTTAGTGTTAGGGGATGGAAGTGATACAGTTGTAGAAGTTGGCAAGAGGATATTTGAGAAGGTTGTGAAAGATCTGTCCAGTGCCAATGGCCTCAGCAATCTGGGCTCGTCTGTCCCTCTCCTGATGGATTCCAGTTGTTGTGGATACCATAAGGCTTCCTATTTCCTTGCAGTTATATTTGAAACAGGGCTCGGTGTGTCTGTGGATCGTGTAAAGGTACTGTATTTAGCATGTCCTGTTGTGTCTGTAAAATTAATTACCTTTAAAGACTGTTAAGAAATGGGATGATCCATTGAATTAAAAAAAAGTGAAATGGCCCTCAGGTCCAGGTGGTGGTTGAAGGGATTCTCCAATAAAGCTACTAATAAATACCTGGATGGCAGTGATATCTTTATGAAGACCTGATGGTGGGAATCTTTATCCTGATCAAGCAGAACAAGGAAGTCAGCGATAAAGACCTAAAAATGGTAGTAAAGTGAGGAGCATAGAAAGTACAGCTTTTCCTAGTCACTGTGGAGCCAGGATTGAGTAAGAGCCCTTGAGTCACCCACAGTCATTTGAAGACAGGTAGGAAAAAAGTCTCGGATCACGCAAATCTGAAGTGGAAAGGTTGCATAGTACAGTCAGGAAAGAAGTCTGATTTTAGAATGTGCAAAAATGTGACACTGAGTATATTATGGTCAAGTGAGGAAGGGTAACCAAAGCAGAACAGTTTTCTTTTGTAAAAAAGTGACTATGCTTCAACTGAGCAACTGCAGAGTTTGAGAGCTCCTGACCTCTTAGGCGGGTTGCAAGTAACTGAAATGTTTCAATGTGCTAGGTCAAATAAAGGGAAGGGGGTTATATGTCAGGGGAAGAAGGCAACACTAAAATTGCCAACAGATATTTAACTGTGATATAATTGTATAATATAAAACACTCACGTAGAATAGCAGATCTGTCTGTTGTGGTTACAGGACACTAAATCAGAAAAACCCCTGACAGGCCAATCAGAGACAAAGCTCATCTGCAGTTCTTCAAAAACATGAGACCTTAGACAGGAACCTTTTTTATACCCTAATTATAGAATATATAGTGCATATTATATGGAGGCTAAGTCATTTCATCATTGGATCAGCTTCAGGTAGTGTAGGAAGCAATTTAATATCCAGCACAGATGGGACACCACTGGTTTTCTTACTGTGCAGGTGAAAAATAATAGTAGTACTGAAAATGTTTTTTGTCAAATGTGTGGTTCATAGACCAATTAACATGTACCTCAAGGGAGATTTGTGCTGAAACCTTACCAGCCATAGATTCCATCCTACTAGTCCTGTCAAATGCCTAGGGTAAAATTCTCAAATGCTGTTTGTTAGCTTCCATATGTTTCCACAGAATTCAGTGTGGAAACTCCAGCTGGCATCAGTGGGACTAGTTAAGTCACTGTGGAGTATGAAAAGTGTCAGAGTATAAACAACACTGTAGTAAAATGACATGAAAAAATTGCTGCACACTTAGTAATGACAGAATAAATGCAATACTTGAAAAGTATTTAGAGCCTAGTTTTTCTTTCAACTGTTTTTATGCAAATGTAAGATATTTTGACTTCTTTATGGTTGTGCTTGCTTCTGTAACTGTGTTTACGTGATATAGCTAGTATATCTGCTACCAGTGTGAACATTCTGTTCCCTGTAAATCTCCTGCAAAGTGCTTAACTTGTGAGATCTGCAGTGAATTCACTCTTGTTTATGTCTGTTGATTTTTGCCAGGGACTGCTGTATAGTTTGGTTGGTGCTCAGGGGAATGAGAGACTTTCTGTGATGAATCTTGGTTATAAACATTACCAAGGCATTAATAACTATCCACTTGATTTGGAGCTGTCATATGCTTATTACAGCAATATTGCAATAAAGACATCCCTGGATCAACACAATATAAAAGGGGAACAGGTAAAAAAGTTTTAAGTGTATCTGAATTTGTTTTCCGTGCAAGTTATTTTTCATATTCATATTATGTGACCAGAAGATTTTTGTTTTGATTTACAAATATTAGCTCATCTGGTTCGTGTTTCTGCCTGTGGCAGGGGTGTTGGACTAAAGGGTCTTTAAAAGTCCCTTCCAGCCCAAATCATTCTATGATCCAATGATTGTTACAAAATCCCCCAAATTATATGTAGGTATCATTTCTGTGTTTCTTAGGAATGGAGAATCAAAATCAAAATCAGACTCAAATCATCAGAATTATCCACAAGCCTGTCTTTTATTAAAGTTTAAGCTTTATTCTTGACCCGTAAATCCTCACTCACATTTTTTTATTATTAATATAATTGGATATGTTTATTAAGCAACTGGTCTGCTGTTTCAATAGACAGACATCATGAACTTCCTGCAAAAGATGAATTGTCCTCTCCGTACATAAATCTTTTCTATAATCAAATGTAATGACTTGGTTGTTAAATAGCTATTTGATAAAGTTACAATAAAATGATTTTAGAATAGGCTGCTAAACAGGAGGTAACACAACTTTATTTGTAAAGAACAGTCAAGGTAGGTTAGTGCTAGAATCCTGGCTTATCAGAAAGCATGATTAGTGTACAAAAGTAGAGAGATTTTAATTGCTGAAGAACTGAAAACTAGCAGACTTACCTAGATAAGAGTGCGGTGGGCCAGGTTTTCATCAAGCTTTCTGCCAGCCATTTTTTAATCTTTTGAAAGCAATTTCTATAGAAATTTTAAAACCTTAAAAGACTTAAAAATACTTCTTTGTCATTTTTTAAGTGCATTTAAAACCAAAAGATGGTTTGGGGTTTTTTTCAGTTGTTGGTGTCTTGCTGTATCTTTCCGGTGTAGAATGGACTTAGAGTTTTGGAACAAAGCAGTAAATGTTTTCTACAGTGGGTGTAAGAATAGTGCTTAATGCACTGGCCAGCAGAAGAGTGATGAGAATTTTAAAATCCAGAACTGATCGTGAATTTTTAGAGATAAGCAGGAAATAGAGAACCTTTTCTTTTTGGTAGCAGATATAGAAATTCACTGTGAAGTTCATGTGGAAGTTACTTTTTTTATGTTCACCTACTCTTCAGGCGTTTGTTGAAACTATAAGACTGATGGATGATGAACTGCTAAAAGCTCAAACAAAAGAAAATGGTGATGTCTTTATGTGGTTAAAACACGAAGCAACAAGAGGAAATGCAGCTGCACAGGTATAAAGTAATGAATTTCCCCATTCTTGGTTTTAGATACACTCAGGAATGTGCATCTGTAGACCACATAGGAAAGTTGTGGAGGAGAGTGGACAGACATTTTCTCCTTCCACCCAGAATTGCTTCTTTTTTCCAAGCCTGGAGTATTTCTCATGTTCATGTTCAATAATATCCAGTAACTATGCAAAAGCCATAACAATGATGCAAGACAGAAGGGAAGAGGCTTCAAGTCTTGGCAATCTCCTTCTCTCATCCTTTTCCTTGGCTTTGTATTTGATACATTTGAGCCATTTACATGCATCAAATCTGTCTTATCATTTACCTCTGCATTTAAATCAATCCAGACTTGTATGATACTGACAGCTGTAGAGTTGGTATCAGTACATTCCACCACTGAAAAGCTCTCTGAATATTCCTGTTAACCAGCTGTTTTCAAACTGTTGAGGGTGTATACTAGTTTCTTCCTACATTTGAAATGCATCTAAGCCTGCAAAAGTCTGCTCCTGCAATTCCAGTTTCAATACTAGCATTTATAGCATTACTACTTAAGTTGTTTTCTTTTAGCAACGTTTGGCTCAGATGCTGTTTTGGGGCCAACAAGGAGTGGCAAAAAATCCTGAAGCTGCAATAGAATGGTATGCAAAGGGTGCAATAGAAACAGAAGATCCAGTGTTAATATATGATTATGCCATTGTGTTGTTTAAGGTAAGCCATATTTGATGTTTTCACTTCAAAATAACCATTCCTATAACATGATGTTTCTAAGTTATCTGCAATGACACATGGTTAGAGTGTATACAAGTGCTTTTAGATTTACTCTGAAAATCAATCAGTAGGTATGCAGCTAATGTTGATTTTTACCAAAAAGGCACAAAAATTTTAAAAAGAGCAAAATTTTAAAAACAATCTAGTTACTTTATTACTAGCCATATTCAGGATCAAAATACCACCCAAATTGTGGATCCAAATTTTTCCTGATGTCTTGTCTCCTCAAGAACCCAGCCAGCTAGTAGGGATAGACTTCGGTGTAGAGATGTAGGTAACAGTTTGATCCTTTCTTAGAATGCCCTTTATTTTAGGATGGGTTTTTTAGTTGGAATTGAATTATCACTGCATGTGGTTAGTTTTTCCCTGCTAGAAGCAGCAGACAGAAGATGCTAAACTGAAGCATGACCTCACCTGAGTCAAATAAGGTGTATCAGCTAAGTGATGTCACCCATAAGACATTCAAGCACTAAAGCTTAGAAGTATAGGTGAGGAACTGTTAGGTCTTCATCTCATTCCTTTGACAGTGGACGGTTTTTCTCTAGAAAATGCTTGCTTAAGTTTTGCTTATGTTAATTTTGAGCACACATAATCTTTTTAACCTCTGTCTGGAATTATTTTATGTGGACATCATAAGCATGATGTGTGTGTTTCCTCTAGAGACACTCCAACATCCTTTTTCAGGAGAGCTGAGAGCTCCTACTCACTGCCAAACTGTGCACAACCTATGCCCCTTTGAATGCTATTCATTCTTCCTTAGTTGCTCAAAATTAAAGATCTACTCGTAAAAACCACATGAATATACTGATGAAACAATTGTTTCTAGACTGAATCACTGAGATTTTATAAAGCTGTGAAGGGAGGATGAACACAGAGCTGCTTGTTTTGTTGTAACTGTTTAAAGCTGAATGACACTTAGTAGGTAATAGTATCAATATTAAAAGGCATTTTGGATGTGTATAAGTGAATTTCTATCAGCCTGCGTTTGTAAACAGTGATTGTTTCACGTATCCATTTCCTAGGGCCAAGGTGTGAAAAAGAATATAAAACTTGCATTGGAGTTGATGAAGAAAGCAGCTGCCAAGGTAAAA